>CM062290.1:395580638-396872781 GCA_031216915.1 Pictodentalium vernedei | reverse complement strand
AACACCAAACCTTGAAAAATTTGTCAAAACAGAATCTACATTGCATAGATTCAGATTTCAAATCATAGAAAAATGCATACTAAACTCACTAATGGCCCCATCTGCACTCAATGTGTAATGATTATGAATTTAGCCTTAGGGAAAGTCAAGTCAACAAAGCTTTACACGTGGACATGAAACTTCCGGTTGCGATACGTAGGAGAACAAAATAAATCATCATACTTTAAAAATAACATGGCATTTCAAAGTTTTTCCCTCTTTACTTTCCGTATGTTAAAATTGATTATCAAGTATCAAATTGATAAAAACAAAAACAACACCTCAACACTTGACGATGTCTTATTGGCAAGGAATACAATGTAGCCATTGACAGTAAGGCATCATTGAGTGTTATGTTATTTTTGTTAAATTGTTATCACCGCTAATGGCAGTGAGCCAGTGATGCTGGAACCGGAAAGTTCGGCCCATGAATGATAATGATTCAGCCCCTGTTCAGTGTGAAAATGCTTTCCCTTGGAGGCTCAATCTTTCCAGGGATTTATTTTATTTATTTACTCATTTATTTATTGGTGTTTGACACTTGAACACTTTGAAAGCTAGGGTCAAATTCAACTGAGTGATCACGCATACGATGATGACTGGGTTTCGGCTAACTTTAACTTGTGTGGTGCCGCAACTTGAAGCTATATATTGGTTTTATGTTTTAACCCTGTTCACACACACATTTGTTGCCGAAATAGGTCCTTTATGTGAAACAATAGCATGTGAATCAATATTTCCCCTTTGTTTAATAAAAAGGTAGTATGACAGCACCTGTCCAGTCAAATAATCGATCATTGAAATAAATCGTTGATTATGACCTCAATCGATGGTTGATCGATTTTCGATCATTCGTGACAGCCTTAATATAGTAAACAAAAAGGTCCATATTGAGGCAGATTTTCAGTGGTTAACTCATTAGTTCCGCTGCAACTGCCAGATCCGGCTTTCACGATCATGGCGGGTATGAGTCTATAGTTTGGGGCGCAGCCCTGAGTCCTACAGACTATAATTGCAGGGGTCTGAAACCCTCGGTTCCTGTAGAAACACATAATCATCAAGAATGATGTCAATATTGTTAGCGCTATATCAATGTGTTCACGCTTGTTCAGAATTTGTTGAACAACTTAATAGTTGTAGTGTACATCAGGAACCAGGGCAGCACCCATTCACTTTTGATATAATACCTAATGGAGAATCATTTTCATGTCTCTCTATCCGTCATATACCAGGTTGTCTGAGCATACTAGCAGACTCACTCCTCGGACAGGTCGCCTGTTTCATATGTATGGATGCTCAACATGTGTTTATTTGTACAGTTTTGCTTCCAGTGGGATCACCCCATGATTCTTTAGTTTGTGACGCACCGGAACAATTGTTACCATCATTTGTGTTGCCATGCCCAGATTATTGAGCGCAGGCAGTAGACGCTCTGCAAATTCATGGGGAGGAATAATAGGATATGCGTATCCTATTCATTTGATTCAATAGCGTATGTTTAAGTTTAAACAGTGAATCCTGCTGGTAGCGCCTGTGTTGTCACAAGAATCTTAGATCAATATTCTCAAGTGTCGGTTATGTGACGCTCCCCAGGAGCTTTCTCCCAGAGAGGGTCTTCTTTTATTATTCACATTCCTCTCTGTCCATAGTGGCATATGGACTCGGTTAGACGTGAGGGAATCATTTCGGTTCCTATATTTTTTATCTTAACTGACACAAGTACGATTGAATAATGTGGGTGAGGAGATTTCGTTATGACTTCGAATTCCCCCTACCCCCCCCCCTGCCCCCCCCCCCCCCCCCCCCCCCCCCCCCCCCCCCCTATACACACACACACACTCAGACACTTCCCTACGTGTTATAAACAATTACCGGGCAAGACGTAGTTCTCTTCTCGCAAGCTTCATTATTGTAATATATGCATTTAGGTAGTGTTCTGTGGTGACCTCATGGGCTCATCCGCTTTTTAGCTGAATTAATGCCCTATTATTTTGGTTGATTTGTTATATACAAGCGTTTATAAATCATCACAATTAAATTGCTACTCTTGAGTTCCTCGCAGGCTGCATATTCAGTTAACTGGTATTCAGATGATTACATGTTAATACAGTTAAAACAAGAAGTCCTGTCATGAAATGCGCACAAATAGCACGTTGATCTGCACGTTAATGTGCACGTTATGGCCATAGTAAAGCTATCAAATTCTGTATATATGGCCTGTGCACAAGCACTGTTTCAGCCAATGGACCTCCGGGTCCCATTGGCAGAAACATTGCATGTGTTTGCCATGAGTAACCAGGAGAACCTGCCGTGATTTGGATGCCATTCGATATGGCAATTACACGCAATTCCAACGTGCAATTAAGCCTAGATAAGCGCACTATTCGTGACAGGACTTCTAGTTTTAACTGTATATATGCGATCGCGCAATATTATTATTAGGCTAACTTATTGTATTTGGCGAACCTTGAAATAATAATTTATTTTGGGGGCGGTTCGTGTAGGAGCCTGTTAATCATACCTTTGTACATCTCCAGATCCAAGTTTCTGTTTTGTTTGGTACTACACATGCTTTTACGATCATAGATATCGGATTATTCACGTTGGAGAGTGTTGTTACTGGAATTTATTGTACAGTGGCCACCAATGGATCATGTAGGAAGTGTACTTTCTCTTCAGGAATCGATCAGTGTGGCTTCACTAGATATGTATATGTTATATTTTATATCACCGGGTTTTGACATATCTGTGTACGTTATCTGTGGTGTATGCTATTTGCTGTTCAAAATTAGTTTCCAGGATCGTCGCTATAGCCGTAACTTCTGAAGTAACATTAAGCACCATTTATTAATCATGAATTAATACCTGAGTGCGTGTTCGACGATTAATTATATTGTTGTTGGGAACCGCTCTTATTGTTTCCAGAGCTCTCCCCCTTTTTTATTTCGAAGGTTTCTTCAAAAAAGGAGCGTTTGTACCCATAATCTGGTTTAAAATGTATGTATCTTTGAAGGATGCTGTTTATCCATATTTATATCCTGCATACAGCTGAAATGGTATTGTAAGGCATATGTTTGTGGGAGATTTTCTCTTATTCTCAGATATGCCATCCTAATTTTTGGGGCTTAGTCTGGGCTAGCCTTGGAAAATTAGGAACTTGTCTTCATACTAACATTAAGGAATTACTTCATTGGGCTCCTTGTTTAGAATATGTCTCCTCTATTACTGTATAGAGAGACATACGTGTAATTCCTAACTATTCTACATGTAAGTTCCTTCATTTTGGATTGCAGGATTAGAATTATTTCAGAAGTCTTAACCCTCCACCTATTTACCATTCAGCTATGTCTGGGCCATTGGTTAGTGTGTAAAAATATGATAAATTCATAGTATTGTATATTTTTATACTTACCAATGGCCCAGATGGGAAGGGCCCTCCCATGAGTGGGCACTCATACCTCCCCGCTGAATTATTATGTAATACTCTCTTTTACAAAGAATGGTGTTGGTGCCAATTCTGGTCACTTCCTGGCATCTGCACATGCACAGAGGGTAAATGTATGGAGGACCAGTTAGGACTTCTAATTTTCGGTTTTGCATGCAAATTTTGAGAATTGGGGGGCAAAATTTGTGTTTGACCCTAGATATATTAGAGTTAGCACCAGCTATGTCTGGGCCATTGGTAAGTATAAAAATATACAAATTACTATGAATTTATCATATTTTTATACTGTACCAATGACCCAGACTTAGCTGGTGCTAACTCTAACAAAACCAGGGCCAAACACAAATTTTGCCCCCCAATCCCCAAAATTTGCATCCAAAACAAAAAGAAATCATGTCCTAAAGGACCTCCATACTACGCCTCTACTGCGCATGCGCAGTGACGCAGTCGTCCCGAAATTGGCGCCAATTATCATTCTCTGTTTGGCCCTTCATCAGTCAACATCTCACTGATCTTTGTGCTTGTAAATCTCAGTTTAAAGGATGCCAGACACGTAATTTTTGGAGAAAATGTGATTCTAAGGAGGATAGAAGGAGGAGAGGAAAAAGAAGTGGCAAAAAATAATCAGGGCTGTACTTAAAATTTTTTGATGAAATTATGTTAAGTTGCCTATTTTCGAGGCATGGGCCTCTTGTTGTCATTCTTGCTAATTGTTGCACTGCTTATTCAGTGTTTCCTCTCCCCTAGCCTTCTAAAGTTCCCCCTGGCAATTCTCCCATGCTTTTGGCATATTTTTGAGAAATTTCATTTCTAAAATTTCCTGGGAGAGTTGCTTGGTTACAGAATGTTTTCTGTTATTTTCCCCATAGTTACGTTTTCACCCATGGGTGTATAACGTTTGTGTTCTGCATCTTCCATCTGATGTTCTACAGATTCTCCCCTGGGAGTCTCTGTTTTGCATCAGATAGAGTGTAATTGATGACTGATTCCGGGCCAGTTTTTTCAGTGCCTGGAGTCATGTTTTCTAGTGTGTTTACACTGTTTGTTTTCATTGGCAACAGCCTTTTTTGAGGGGGGCTGTTTGCCTTTGTGGTAGTTTATCTCATTATAAGATACATTTATATTATCCGAAAGTGTCTCATTAATTATTTTATATAAATTTAAAATTTTTGACCACACTTTGCCATCGGATCCATCGGGGCTCAACGTTACTTTTCAGCAACTTGGGCTTCTCTGAAAAAATATTTTTTCAAAATTATTTTGTTTTGCAATTGTTTTTTCATTTATTAATGGATCATGTTATTATGTATCTTTGTGTCAGGGGTTTTTGCGAGTAACTAGGACTTATTGTTGTTCTTTCACAATGAAGGGACGTTGTTCAAATTGTAATAGGAAGAAATCTTCCTCTGACTTTCATGATCATTGTATTAATTGTAGTCAGTGTTCTCGCATTAATCCCTGTCCTATATGTGAACATTGGGATGAGAAACATTGGAAACGTGTGTCACGATATGTTGTTTCTGGAGAAAGAGCGATGCCGGCTCTTTCTCCACAAGGTCACTCTACTCTCTCAGTTTCTATTTCAGAGGAACCAGAACAGGGTGATGTTTCCATGTTATCTTCTTCAAGTGTGCGTCCGTCGTCACAAATGAATTCAGAGCTAGCGGCAAAAGTGCTCATGGAGATTAGACAAATGTCGTCCGCTAGCTCGCCCGGTGTAGCGTCCATTCACCGAATGGTTCGGCAGCCGGGTTCGTCCGATGCGGTCCAAGAGGAAATTTTGGGTGATGCGAGCACTATAAACATAATAGATGCACACCCAGTGACGGCGGATAGTAAGCGGGAATGGAGGAAGCCTTTTAGTCCGGTTCCTAGCTCGTCCAGGTCCAACCGGGCCGCGAGCGAGAGAGGTCCCTCTCTCGTACAACAACATCTGGGACCAGATGTTGTGGTACAAAATGTGTCTTTAGCGGAGCATACGTCCGTCGCTCGGGACGCTCCGTTGTATAAACAGTCCGCAGAGACTGTTAAGGCTTCCTCTTCTCGTCAGCGCACACGACCGCACCTTGGCTGCGTGACCGCCGATATATTACCAGCTTCGCCGATGAAGGATTCTTCGGCGACCAGGTCACACCATCCGGCAGCCAGGGATTCGAGACCGATGGACTCCGGACGTTCGCATAGGAAAAGTATGCGGGAGCCATCTGATGCGGAGCTGCCCTCGGCAAAGCAGCGAAAGACTGCGCCTCCGCAGGTCTCGACGCCGGACATTCTTGTGCAGATAGCACAGCTTATCGCAGCATCCCAGCAGCCGACAGAAACGGTGTCGGATCGAGAATTATCTGACGGCGCTGGGTCGGTACGCTCCGCCGAAGCATCGGGGGCGGACGACCGGGAACATCGTGAGGTCCGACCGGATGGTGAAAGGGATACGGATGACTTGGAGCTATCCCTTTCGGAACAACATAAAGCTGCCGTGGACTTCATCCGGCACTTTCTCCCTCAAGTTGTTCCGTCGGGCCAGACTGCTGCGCTTCCGGACAAGAGAATTATAGCGTCATTGGACTCTGAATTTTTTGAGCGGTTCAGGGACATCGCTCCCGAGTTTCCGTCGCAGTCCAATAATGTTGCTAGAACATTTGAATTATTGAACGACGCTATATTTAAACTTGCTTCCAGGACGGGGAAAGCAGGTTTCTTGTCCGCTAATACTCTCAACCTGCCTTTCATTAATGCAAGGAATAAATTCGATACGGCAGGACAGGGTATACCGAGAGTTCCTCTGCGTATGGACGACGAGGCGGAAGACTTAGAGCTATCATTACCGTCGTCAGCTTCTATTCCAACCGCGGTGTTGGAAACAGCTATTGCGTCTAACAGAGCCAATTTAGATGCCTTATCTTACGCAGATCACCTTACTAAGGCGTTATCACTGCGCCTTCAAGGGGAAGAGTTTCAGGATATACAATTCTCCTTAAGACTTCTTTCAAGGGCAGTAGCTTATTCCACGTGTAACTCCGCCCTTTCAGCGGCAAATCTGGAGTTGGTTAGACGTGACGCAGCCCTAGCTACATCCACAATACTGGATTCTAAGGTGAAGAACTCTCTTAGAGTCGCTTCGGTCTCAGGAGAACTTCTCTTTGACGGCAAGCTTTCCGCTATTTATGATAAAATTAAAAAGAAAGCTAATGATTCTCTGTTGTTCAGATCGGCTCCTAAAAAGTCGGATACAGCAGACACGAATAAGACAGGCACTTCTGGGTCTAATGCGCCCAAGAGAGGTTCCTATAGAGGTTCCGGTGCGTCCTCTTGGTCTTATTCGAGAGACCGTCAGGATAGCGACTCTCGTTCGGGACGTCCTTCAGGCCGGGACAATCGGTCGGACGCCCCGAGGTCGACGAGGCGAGGTGCGGGTCGTGGAAGACGTGGTTTCTCCTACCGCAGGCCTCGCAGGTCCAGGAGGTGATGGCTTAAACCTCTATCGCGTTCCGGTTGGCGGAAGGTTGTCGAGTTTTTCACAAGAGTGGGCGTCGATTACGGACGACCCTTGGGTGAGAGGAGTGACTTCGGAAGGTCTAAAGATATCCTTCAAACGAAAGCCTCCATTAACTCGAAGTCCAAAGTGGACTCATCTTCCGTCAAATCCACAGAAAAGAGACGCTCTGTTATCAGAGGTGCAGTCTCTTTTAATGAAGAACGCGGTAGAGGTCGTAGAAAACCAGGAATCTCTGGGATTCTACAGCCATCTGTTTCTGGTTCCGAAACCAGACGGCTCGTTCCGTCCAGTCATAGATTTGAGCTGGATAAACAAGCTGATCGTCGCTCCGAAGTTTTATATGGAGACGATTCGATCGGTCAGAGCGAGTATTCGGGTGAACGATTATGCAACGAGCATAGATCTCAAAGATGCGTACTTTCACGTCATGGTACATCCGACATTCCGAAAGTATCTACGCTTTGCAGTCCTGGGAGTGGTGTATCAATTCCGGGTGATGTGCTTCGGATTGAATCTAGCACCCTGGGCTTTCACTCGGGTAATGAACTCGGTAATGATCTACTTCCGAGCTCATTCGTCTGCGGTAACGTCGGCCTACCTGGACGACATTCTTCAGAGGTACAGCAACGAGTTAACGCTTCAGAACGATGTTCAGAATCTTCTTCTATTGCTCCGATGTCTCGGTTTTATAGTAAACGAGGAGAAGTCGGATCTGGTGCCGTCCAAGTCATTCACTCATCTGGGAATGAGCTTCGAGACGCACAACAATCTCGTTCGTCTGCCGTTAACCAGAGCGAAATTAGTCAGTTGTTACGCTCGCTATTGTCTGCACGCAGACAAAGTCACGGCGAGAGAATTTATGAGACTGATAGGTCTGTGCGGAGCCGCCGCGGATCTCATTCAGATGGGGCGGCTACGCACACGTCCTCTTCAAATTTTCCTGACTCAGAATTGGAGTGTGAAAATTCATTCGCTCGATGTAGACGTTCTCTTGTCAGATCAAGTGAAACAAGAGATTCAGACTTGGGCAAACATTCAGTGGTTAACTCAAGGAGTTCCGCTGCAGTTGCCGGATCCGAGTTTTACCGTTTTGACGGATGCCAGTCAAACAGGTTGGGGTGCATCATTAATCCCAACGGATTCGAGATGCCAGGGTCTTTGGGATCCGCAATTCCTGTGCAAGCACATAAACATCAAGGAAATGATGTCAATTTGGCTTGCGTTACGTCACTGGATGGACATTATTCACGATGCTCATGTCCAAATCCTATCCGACAATACGACAGTAGTGGCGTATATACGGAATCAGGGAGGCACTCATTCAGTTCCGTTGTTCAATCTAACGGAAAGAATCCTTCTGTTTGCGTTAGAACATCACGTTCTTCTTTCGGTCCGTCACATACCGGGTCGTCTGAATGTGCTAGCAGACTCCCTTTCACGAAAGGGTCGCTTGTTGCCGTCGGAGTGGACTCTCAACAAACAAGTATTCAATCAGATTTGCTACCAATGGGAACGGCCAATGATAGACTTATTTGCGACACATCTCAACAATCAGTTGCAGACGTATGTGTCTCCGTGTCCGGATCCAAGAGCATTTGCAGTAGACGCTCTGTCGATCCCTTGGGACGGAATGATAGGATATGCGTATCCTCCAGCGCCGTTAATTCAACAAGTATTGCTGAAGATAAAACAATCTCAATGCAAGATTCTGTTGGTAGCATCTCTGTCGCCACAGAGACCGTGGATAAATCTACTCAGGTGTCTGTTGTGGGACCTACCGCGGAAGCTTCCTCCACGAGAGGATCTTCTTTCGCAGGGGAAATCGCGCCAACTCCATCACAACCCGCAAGGTCTCAACCTTCACGTTTTTCCGTTGTGCGGTCCTTCTTGCATGGCAAGCACTTTACAGGACGAGCAGTGGACGCGATTTCTAACTGTAGGAGGACCTCCTCTTCGCTAAACTATGCGGCTAAGTGGAAGGTTTTTCGTCGTTGGTGTAGGGATCATTCTGTAGATATATTTGATCCCTCTATACCAGACATTGCAAACTTTCTAGTATACTTGTTTGACGAAATCAAACTGCAGCCTGTTACTATAAAGGGTTATAGATCTATGTTATCTGATACCTATGCACATCATGATAGTTTACAAATTGGATCTAATGTCTCTTTATCGAAGTTGGTTAGAAACTTTTCGATAAATAGACCCAGAACTCTTAGATTAATTCCTAAGTGGAATTTAGCTTGGGTTCTCCTTAAATTGAAGGAAAAGCCATTTGAACCTCTTGGGACAGTAGATTTCAAATTCTTATCTTATAAGACAGCTTTTCTCTTAGCTTTCTCTTCTGCCAGAAGAGTCAGTGAGCTTCATGCACTATCGGTGGATGATTCTCATTATCGTAGTGTTGGGAACACTATCACCTTCACTACTAATGTGGGTTTTTTAGCTAAGAATCAGGCTCCTAATAAATATCCGGAACCTATTGTTATTAAGGCTCTTCCGTCTTCAGACGGGCGTAGGCCTTTACTCTGTCCTGTTAGAGCACTACGTATCTATAAACAGAGATCTCAGTTTATCAGAAAGGGATGGAAACGTTTCTTTCTGTCTTGATGCCTAATAGAAAGGACATTTCAGTCCATTCTATTGCTAGATGGATTCAGTTAACTATCCGTACTGCTTATGAAGATTTATCTTGTTCTCAGCAGTCTGTGCTTAAGATTTCTGCTCATGAAGTAAGAGCTCTTTCTACTTCCTGGGCTTATGCTAATAGTGTTGCTATTACAGATTTAATGAAGGCTGCTTATTGGTCTCAGCCATCCACATTTACGAATTTTTATCTCAGAAATATTGAGTCCATTTCTGGAGACCTGCATTGTTTAGGTCCGTTATCTGTTGCTCAGAATGTCGTCCACTAAACAGTTGCAACTATAGTTATGCAGGCTTTCTGTTCCGGCAGTGACTCCGTCCGGCTGCCCTCTTCGCTCTGGGCTATTTTGACCCAGGGCAAGGGGAAGGGGGGGGGGGGGGGGGGGGCGGGTGTTCCCTTAGGTCACCTGCTTTATAGTGAAAAGCAAGGGAATGCCTCCTCCAAGTCAGTATTTCTGAGTCGCTTCCGGGATGGTTTTAAAGTGTAATATTAATGTTTAAATTCATTCATGTCTTATTTTTAAAGTGTAGCTCGGTGTGAAGCATTTGTATATGTCAAGTGTCAAACGGGCTTTAATATACAATACTCGGACACTTTTAAATGATTATAAAGAGTCTCAATTCTCTGGACTACTTTATTTATTGGCTTGCTTTAAAAATAATTAGTATAAGGGTTATACTGGATGTTAATAGAGAACATGAATGTTATTGTGCTCAATTATTAAGGGTAGTGTATCTTTCTAATTTAATATTAAATAAGAAAGATACATGTAAAGCCTAATACTCCTTTTCTCCTTAAGGGGTTACCTCTTTACTATATAGTTGAGCTTATTGGATTTTCCTCTATGTCCTAGGCCCTCCAGCCTGTTTACTATTCAGCTAAGTCTGGGTCATTGGTACAGTATAAAAATGTTAAAAAATTTATAGTAATTTATATATTTTTTATACTTACCAATGACCCAGACGGGGATGGCCCTCCCTGGAGTTGGGAACTCTTGCCTCCCCGCTGAGTACATAGCGCTGACCAGGCACTGCCAGTAAGAATGATAATTGGCGCCAATTTCGGGACGACTGCGTCACTGCGCATGCGCAGTAGAGGCGTAGTATGGAGGTCCTTTAGGACATGATTTCTTTTTGTTTTGGATGCAAATTTTGGGGATTGGGGGGCAAAATTTGTGTTTGGCCCTGGTTTTGTTAGAGTTAGCACCAGCCAGCTAAGTCTGGGTCATTGGTAAGTATAAAAAATATATAAATTACTATAAATTTTTTAACTTTTCTACAAAACCACTTGGCCAAATTCAAACATATATTGTAATTCATCAGATAAATTTGACCTTGTTGTTCTTTCTGAACCCATAATTTGCTTGGCTGAGAGCCTGTTGCCTCTGTGCTCTAATCACAGGTAAATTCACTCTTCCCGTGCTCAAATTGTTGGAAGCGGGTCAATTAAAAGATGTCTTTCCATGCTATGCATGAGTAACTGCGCTAAACCGCTCATATCACAGATTGAACACACTTCTGTTGTTATCTATGGCAACAGTTGTCAGCATCTGTTCTTCGAAGTACACCTTGTAAATTTTATCTATGGCAAATAGACCAAGATCAAAAATGACATTTTTTTGATTGTTTTTCTTCAAATAAAACGAATTTGGAGAATTTTGTCACTTCTGACAATGACAGGAATTACAATGGAGGTAAAAGTCTCTTGTTTCGTTAAACATTAGGGAATTTGACTGGCAAACCATTGAACTCGCCCCTTTGGGGCTTGTTAACCCTTTACCTAACGTAACGGCCAAAACCGGCCAGCGCTATTCTCAAAAATCGCCTATTAATTTTCATTATTTTTTTCATTTTTTGTCTCAAAAACATAGGTTATGACCCCTCGTTGGAACGAGCTCGTCGAGCTCGTTCCAACGAGGGGTCATAACCTATGTTTTTGAGACAAAAAATGAAAAAAAATAGTTATTCAAGAATTATTTTTGCAAGTGTCGTCTGCTTTTCATGTTGGGTAAAGGGTTAACAATGGTTTTCCATAGTCAAATTCCCGAATGTCTTAAAATGAGAGACATTTATTTCCTAAATAATTGAGGCGAGTTAACAAATGGTTTGCCAAAGTCAAATTCCCGAATGTCTAACGAAACAAGAGACTTTTATTTCCTAAACATTACACTGACCTACTTTGGAGTACACCCTTTCTATTTTGAGAAGAGAGAATACTTTGTATTTGGTATGGAACATCCTTCAGTGTTGGAGATTAAAGTTTGTTCAAGGGAAGTTTGTAGCTCAATATTTGGGCTCTGTATGGCTTATTTGTACCAAATTTGACATGTAGTATTATTGGGTCCTAAGTACATTGATGGCCGAAAATCTTTTTCACTGCCCCATCGGAACCCCAGGAGCTAAAAATAGAAAAAAAATCAAATGTGCATTTTTCCCGAACCACATGGAAGAGAGAACTGTTAATTGGAATAAAATATTCATAGGACCATTTGAATGAATTGGTAAAAAAAATTGCCGTCGGTTGAGTCAGGGCGTTTTGTAGGGAAGGGGGTGGGGGAGTAGGGAAGGGAGTGGGGGGTGGGGAGGGCATCAAAAGTGATCAGTCAGCACATGTGCCAAAAAATTGATATACAGCATAAAGGGTCAGATATAAGTGTGTCCAAGTGAAGCTCCTCGGTTCAGATTTGGGCTCAATACAGGAGCCCTAATCTTAACTTAGGGCAATATGGCGAATAAGCTTTTAGAACCTCTAGTCAGAATCTTTTAATATTTGGTATACATTATTATTATGAGGATCGGATTCAGATTTGTTCAAATCAAGTCCCTCAGTTATTATTTAGGCTTCCTATGAGGGCCCGAAATTTCACTTAGTGCAATATGTGGAAATTTCTTTAAAAATCTTCTTCAGATCCACCAGTCAGAATCCTTTCATGTTTAGTATGTGACATCTCTAGTAGTGTCAGATTCAAATTTGTTCAAATCAAATCCCTGTCTTAATATTTGGGCTCTCTATGGGAGCCCAAAATTAACTAGGTGCATTATGAGAAATATTCTTTAAAAGTCATCTTCATCAGATCCGCCAGCGAAAATATTTTGATATTTGGTATGAACATCTCTAGGGGGTATTAGATTCACTTTTGTTCAGATTGGTTCCTTGATTTAAAATCTGGGCTTTATATTGCAGCCCAAAGTTTAACTTAGTGTGTTATGAGGATATTTCTTGAAATTTTTTTTTCTGATACACCAGTCAAAATTATTTCATATTTGGTAAACAACATCTTTAGGGGGGTTCAGATTCAAGTCTGTGGGTTATTGTTTGGGCTCCTTATGGGAGCCCAAATTTAGACTTAGTGCGATATGAGGGAATTTCTTTTAAAATCTTCCTCTTCAGATCCTTTCATATTTGGTATGCAATGCTTCTAGGATTCAAATTGGGTCCCTGGGTTAATATTTGGGCTCTCTATTGACGCCCAAAGTTTAAATTAGCGCATTATGAGAAATATTATTCTTTAAAAATGTTCTTCATTAAGTCCACCAGAAAAAATATTTTAATATTTGGTATGCAACATCTCTGGGGGAGGGGTGGGTGGGTAGGTGTGTCAGATTTATGTTTGTTCAAATTAGGTTCCTGGGATCATATTTGGGCTATCCACTGGAACCCAAGGTTTACCTTCGTGCAATATGATGAGATTTCTTTAAAAATCTACTTCTTCAGATCCACCAGTCACAATTCTTTAATATTTGGTATATAACATCTCTAGTTAGTTGTTTATTATCAATAATAAAGTTTAGTATTATAGTCTATAGACTATTTCCCATGATTTTTAACTTGTTAACACATACACAGAACGATATACGTCCATATCGATTAACCCATTCACACGCGTGTCATTCTGTGTTTATTATGTGCCTTCATGTCTATAAAAACAATTAGAAGGACACTCAGCAATTTATTTGACAACTATAAACAAAGACAATACATTTTATCACCAACCAAATGTACAAGGGAACCTGTGTTACTACTTTGTCCCCTGAGTTTCACTACCCTACTGACACATAGAACACATTGAAACTCATGGGACGATTTTCAGCTATTGCTAGCAATTCAAATTGTAATTGCTTTGCACAATTTATAGAAAATTCCAGTGAAATTCTGCTGCTATTTAAAAGTTCCTCACATTTGTGCAGAAGAGATTTCCATTTTCTGCATGGTTTTGTGTTGCTGTTGATAGGGATTTCATAGAACAGGCATATAATAAAATAACTTCCAACAAACGTCAATAAATGTTATTATACCTCATCTGCAAATCCGCCGTGTAATCCTATTAAACATTTCACAATGTTCCACCCACGGTGAATAACGCTGGTCAATAATTTTTGCAGTATTATCCACTTCAGCTGAAGATTCCCGACAGCATCAGCAGAAACACCCAAAGTATTGCTGAATCTGCACGTGATGACTTAGTTTCTTTACCAAATGACTTCTGTGTTGTGAAATATTGTGAACATGCAAAATGTCTGCTGGAAGATTTGCCGATATTTGTCAGTCTGAAATAGAGAAATGCTTTGAAATAAGGACAGTAAAAAAACTGATCAGTTGAAAATGATACGCTATCAGAACATTCAATTGAAAAGCTAATTTACTGTGTTTGTTTTGAAGAATAAAAAATGTGTTTCGACATTCACTTCTTCCCCTATTAAAAGTTCCATATTTGACTGAGATAATAATCCATAAATAATTGTATCATGATGGAATCTTCATTCAGTACAATAAAAAAAAAAATAATAATGCTATGTTAAGGTCTAGAATCCACAACAGTGCTCTCTGACTTACATTATTACCCTGTATCATAAGCATACACACCCCTTACCATGTCTCCCCTTGGGTTCATTATCTTATCATAATGGTTCCCTCGGGGAGACAATCCACATTGTTACCCTCAAGCCCTGTCATTATTATTTTTATACTGTCCAGTTTTGGTAGGTGAGTGTGTTGCTGTAATTTCTTGATCAAGTTCAAAAACCAGTTTTTCTATCATCTTCTGTATATTTAATTTGTATTTCAGCTAATTACACAGTGGACTACAACAGTGGAAATTCTATGAATTTTGCTGCTGTGTTTGCCATACTTTTTAGCAGTGTTACTGGAATCATGAATGGAGCTAACATGTCAGGTACAGAATTTGTAATTTTCTTAGAGCTGAAACAGTTAGAGGGTTTTCTTGATGGATTACTGTTAAAACTAAAAGTTCTGTCATGAACTGTGTGCTTATCTAGGCTTAATTGCACATAGGACTTGTGCCCAATTGTCATATCGAATGGCGTCCAAAGCACTGCAGGTTCTCCCAGTTACTCATAGCAAATACAGGCAATGTTTCTGCCGATGGACCTCCGTGTAACCTGGAGGTCCATTGGCTGAGATATTGCTTGTGCACAGGCCATATGTACAGAATTTGATAGCCTTACCATGGTCATAATGCATAAATTAACATGCAGATCGACGTGCTATTTGTGCGCATTTCATGACAGGGCTTCTAGTTTTAACTGTAACCTTGGTTAACCAATTAATCACTTGCCCTAAAAAGTAGCTAAATAATTGTTATACCGTTTATGATTTACAGATTTAACCCTTTACCCAACGTAAAGGACAAACCGAACCAGCGCTATATACAAAACTCTACGTTAAAATTTTAATGTGTTTTCAGCATTCCAATGAGGGGGCCATAAGCTATGTTTTTGAAACAAAAAATAAATTTTTTTTTAGTAATTCATTAATTTATTTGGCAAGTATCATCTGCTACTTGCATTGAGTCAAATGTTAAGCCTGACCATTTCCTGCTACTGATACAATATAATGGTTGTGCAGGGGGTGTGGGGTCATTGCGGTAACTGGTTCTCGTCAGATCACTGAAGTTAAGCAACATTGAGCCCGGTCAGTCCTCAGATGGATGACCGACTGAGCGATCGATTCGGACTTCCGCGCTGTATCTTTGGGCAAGGCTCTTCACCCCAGTTTCCTGCATGAGGGCACGATGATGCCATGTACTAAGGCATACTGCACGTCGATGGTGTGCATGCCTTCAACCAGTCTAACTCTGTCTGTGCTGAAGTGTGGAATTACAATGTTGGGGAGCTGGAGGCTGCTCGTCGATGCTCGGTGGTTCTCTCGGGGTATTCTGGCTTCCTCCACCCAAAAAACTGTCACGGTCATGATTAGCCATTGTGCATAAGTATGTGACCTTAAAAACACCAGTAAACAATAAAATGGCTGTGTAAGTGAACAAGTATATCAGCACGTAACTTGCATGCTTTACTCTGTCTCATATAATTGGTGTGAGTCAGTGTGACAATGTTTGCCTGTTTTGGAGCAAGTTTGTTCCTTTGTTAACCCATACAATACAGTAGTTCAGAAGTAATGGTTAATCGATCAATTACTTTTTTGATAAATCAAGACATTGATCAATGTTTAATCAATTAATTGGTTAACAGTTTCAGATCTAAATTTACTAACAGAATTTGGAAACATATCCAGATAAATAATTGTCAGTAATAAGCACATTTTCATCTCTTTTCAAACCATGTGCAATTAACTAAAGCTTCTCATTTAATTAACGGGGCCATATGCTGCGGGGTGTACAAAAATGTTTATGTATTGCTACTCTTAGTAGTAGTCCAAGTTTAGCAGCTATGAATACATGTATCATTAGCTCAACTTTGGCGAAGCCAAATTTGAGGTATTATCATGGCTCGTTGTCTGTCTGTCCATCCATCACGCCGTACACACGGCTCGGGCTAGAGGTCGTATTTATGAACCGATCTTTACGAAACTTCTTGGGTACCTTTGCTATCATCGTGAGACGAGAACGAATGTTTTGGGGTCCGGTCTGAAATTCAAGACGGCCGCTGGTAGCCATTTTGTACAAAATTAGATGCAGTTTGATTTTTGCACAGAACCTCCATATGAAATCGCTGATTTGAATAATTTTATGTATGAATGTTTAGTACCATGGGATACATCACATATAATACAGGTTTTTTTCTCATGCGTAAATTATGCAAATTAGACTAACTTTGATTTATTTAGTGTTACTTTCAATGCTGTAAGTTCAAATGCCAATACGGCTCGGGCTAGAGGCCGTATTTATGAACCGATCTTTACGAAACTTCTTGGGTACCTTCGTTATCACCGTAGGATGAGAACGCATGTTTTGGGGTCTGGTCTGAAATTCAAGATGTCAGCTGGCAGCCATTTTGTACAAAATTAGGTGCAATCAGATTTTTGTGCAGAACTTCCATATGAAAGCACTGATTTTAATGATTTTTTGTGTGAATGTTTAATACCAAAGGATACATCACATATAATACAGGTTTATTTCTTGTGCCTAAATTATGCCAATTAGACTAAATTTGATCTATTTAATGTTACTTTCAGCAGTGTAACTGCAAATGTCGATACAGCTTGGGCTAGAGGCCGTATTTATGAACCGATCTTTACGAAACTTCTTGGATTCTTTTGTTATCACTGTGGGACGAGAACGAGTGTTTTTGGGTGCGGCCCAAAATTCAAGATGGCCACCAGCAGCCTTTTTGTACCAAAATTAGTGCAATCAGTTTTTTGTACAGAACTTCTGTATGAAAGTTCTGATTTGAATAAATTTTCGTAGGAATGTTTAGTAACATGGAATACATCACATATAATATGGGTTTTTTTCTCGTGCAGAAATTATGCAAATTAAATGAACTTTGATTTATTCAGTGCTACTTATACACAGTAAGTGCACATGTCAAAATGGCTCGAGCTAGTGTCTGTATTTATGAACTGATCTTCACGAAACTTCTTGGGGTACCTTTGTTATCACCTTGTGACGGGAACGAGTGTTTTGGGGTGCCTTGTTATCACTGTGCTATGAGAACAAATATTTTTGGGTTCAGTCAGACAAACTCTGGGACTCAAAGATTTCTTTTCTAGTTTAGCATCTAATTGTCACCCCACTTTTACAATACTTTACATATATATTTGTTACAGGCAGGGTTTCCGCTAGACCGGCTGCGGGTCCATCGACCGGACCCATTCCCTCTGCCAATCATACTATGATCAGTCGGAAAAGCTGGTGGTTAAAATGTCGAGTACAATGATGTATCATAACGGTACTCAGGATCCTTTGTTTCCACGTAATATAGGCATAATTATGTTGTATACTATGCCTACTATTACTGGCGACAACCTGATACTTTATAACCCCCAGATGAGAGGGCGAAACAAAGTTCAAATCCTAAACTACGCCTATAAAATTTCGGACTCAAATTGTCGTGTTTGGCCCGAAATCACTGGCTTTTATTTCGAGCGATAAATGCTGTAATTTTTTGGCACGTGCAGGACGTCACACGTCCGCATCATGGTTCTTTTCGAATATTTCGTTCTCTCTGCATTTCCAATTATTTATATTGGCATGTGTCGGGTTGTATAAAAAAATTGAGGTCAAGCGTCGCAGTCACTGTCAGGATTCGTGGATTTTGTGTTGTTTTGGGTTTGTGTTTTTATGAAACCTCCGACCAGATGTAGTATTGTGTTCCCGTGGGAATTTAGAGAATAGTAGGAGGAAAAAATACATATTTTCCACTTCAGTTATTCAGCATTTTAGCGACCAGAATGCCCCAAGAGGCCACCAGAGAGCACCTAAAAATCAAAATTTTCCTGGGACCCCCCCCCCCCCCCCCTCTATACGCATGTGCCGAATGCAGCAGACGCCTTTGGCATCTGAGTTTCACTTCCTTAAAACTACCAGGCCCACAAATATTCCCCTAGCAGAAACCCTGTACAGCATTTATGTACAGACCGTTATAATACTTTACATGTACCTTTGTTATCAGGTCATTACCTAGATGTTTGTCATTGCTGTCACACACTTTACATGTACATGTCTTAACACAAGTTGAGCTACATTGTCATTGACACTTTCATTTTTAGCTTTACTTGACAAAGTCAAGATAAGCTATTGCCATCACGCGTGCGGAAGTCTGTGAGTCTCTGAGTCTGTTCACATTTTCTTTTAGCTCAGGTTACACCCCGTAGTTCTAGTCCGATCGTCACAAAATTTAATATGCAGGTTTGAGGTCATGTCAAGATGAGAACGTCCCCTTTTGGTCATGATCGGTCAACCGTGATGGCTACCTGAGCCGAAAACCTTTAGCACAGTCTACAGGGCATATTCATGAAGGGATTTCATTGTAACTTGGTAAGATGCCTCTTTATAATATCTAGATGAGAACATATCCTTTTGGCCATGATCTGTCAACCGTGACCAAACCTGAAACCCAAAAACTTTTAGGGCAGTCTGCAGGTCATATTTAATATGGAGGGATTTCATTGTAACTACTTGGTAGGATGACTCTTTATGATATCTTGATGAGAACTTCCCCCTTTGGTCACAATCATTCAACCATGATGGCTGCCCGAGCCCAAATCTCAGAAAACTTTACCACAGACTACAGGTTGTATTTATGAAGGGGTTTCATTGTAACTTGGTAGGATGACTCAGTATAATGTCTAGATGAGGAAATCCCCTTTTGGTTGCGATCGGTCAACCATGATGGCTACACAGGCCCGAAGCGCGAAAACCTTTAGGACAGTCTACAGGCCATATTTATGAAGGGATTTTATTGTAACTTGATAGGATGACTCGTTTCACTGTAACTTGGTAACTTTCGTTAACATACAATAACTGTGAGGGCCTCATACATTAATTGTGAGGGCCACATTAACCCACCCCTCAATTCTTTAGTACAGTCTACACCTCGTATTATTTTTATTAAAAAAATAGCATACAGGGAACAGAAATTAACATATTCCCAATTATCACAATTCTTGTCTTATTTCTTAATCCTTTCATAAAAATGGAACAGTATTCTTTTCATCAAAAACTACACACAGACAAGTTAAGCTACAGAGTTACATTTATTGACTCATTCATTATTAATTCTTCACCTAACTTAATGACCATATCCAGCAAATACTATTCACAAAAATCAACATTAAAATTTCAATATTTTCTTCATTTTTTTGCCTGAAAAATATAGATTATGTATCTTGTTCAAATGAGCTATGTTTTCTAAGGCAAACAAAAATGAACATTTGCAGTTACAAAAAAAAATACAAGTATTGTCTACTCTCTTATGTTATAAAGCTCAGTATTTATTGCTGAAAATTATTGGTACCTCAGTTAACCCTTAAGGGTATGGTGAATTTTATACACTTTCAGTATACATTGAAAGTCTTCCTCCTGTGGCTTTGCTGTTGTTTCTAGTCAAGTCTTGGCTGTCTACAGAGACAGCCAAGACTTGCCTAGAAGCAACTGACAAGGTGCTTGGAAAATAGGCTTTGAGTTTACCCAAACAATGCATTTTGGGGCAACTGTCCCTTTGCATTAAAACATTATCAGAATTAGACCCTTAAGGATAGATAGATAGATAGATACTTTATTAGGAGCACACATAATACATCATGCAACACAGAAAACAATGAACAAATTTACAGAAACCTTATTGACGTAAATATGTATACCCCCAGGGGATGACATAGCCAGATTGGCTGTCTACCTCTCAGAACCAAAAGTGCATTTGGCACACACTCAGACTGTTAGCAACCATTAATTTTGAATACTTCATACAAGTATTAGTAAATTTAACAAGACTTCTTTGCGATCGTAATCGATCGGAATCAGGATTAAAGGCTTCGTATTCCGTGGATGTGCATCATATGTCCTTAGAAGTAATTTATTTTTTTCATATAGATATGTCTTGTCACAATTTGCCAGAGAGGGCCTAAAGGCCCTCTTCAGTAAATTATCACAAACGCATACAGTGTAGTCACCACCACCCAACACATGATCAGTGATGTCCATACAGTTAAAACTAGAAGTCCTGTCACGAGTAGTGCGCTTATCTAGGCTTAATTGCGCGTTGGAATTGCGCACAATTGCCATATCAAATGGCATTCAAAGCACGACAGGTTTTCTTGGTTACTCATAGCAAGCACATGCAATGTTTCTGCCAATGGACCTCCGGGTTACCCGGAGGTCTATTGGCTGAAACATTGCTTGTGCACAGGCCATACGTACCGAATTTGATAGCTTTACTTGGGCCTTAACGCGTACATTAACGCGCATATCAACGTGCTATTTGTGCGCATTTCATGACAGGACTTCTAGTTTTAACTGTACATGCGTTTACCAGGTAATAAAAATCAACATCAGAAAACTTTTAACCCTTAAGTCCTCAGATTAATTTTAAAGTATTTATGGCCTTTTTCTGTTTACATAGTTATTGATGACTTGGCAGTGGTTCTACATCACTGCTGGCTGCCTATACAGGCAGCCAGCAGTGATGTAGAACCACTGCCAGAGAAAATTCAGTCTACACACAAGAGTAATAAAAAAGATTACACAAGGGAGCACCTGCTTCAATGCAATATAAAAGTGGCGGTTTGGGGCTATATGGGGGCTTAAGGGTTTTAATGAAGTACCAGGTTTTTCCTGTTGCTTCATTAATTAAATTTTTGATCCTTATTCCTACAATTATTGTTTGAAATCTGATATTATTTTGTCTATGGGAATATTGCCCCTTCTTGGAATGTGACCAGTCCTTTCCATATTTACTGTATGGACCAGTTTTAACAGTTAAAATAACTTGCAATGCTTCCTAGTTTGGTTTTGCCTGAATAGGCAGCCAAGATTGGACAGAAAGTCACATCCACTTGCTTTGTGTTGTTGTCATATAGTTTCACGCTGGGGGACACTCACACTGAAATATTATAAAATTGATATAAGTGCATACATGTTGTACAATCAAATATTATGCTCATTTGGGTTTTTTTCAATCACATTATATTCTTGGCATTTATTTTGGCAAACAAACCTTTAGTCCTGATAGAAAAGGCAGTGAATGCACAAGGGGACCTCCTATAAAAGACTACCTTGGTACAATATGTATTGCCCGTAAAACCCATTTATTTTAAAATCTAGAATACAATGTTGTACCGTACGACTTTCTATAACGGGCATGCAGAACTCTCCAGCTGCTTGTGGGACCATTAGTGGGCTCAGAACCCTCAGGGATTTACATCAGAGTCCACCACCCAACAATGCCCAATCCCATCCCTCCCCTTAATCACATTTCCCAAAATGGCTTATATTTTGACGAGAATCTGAGAATCGATTCATGCAATTTCATTCAACAAAACCAATGAGAACCCATGTAGATTTTCGTTGCACCTCTGCTAGGCTTGGCATGAAAAGAATTGAATCATTTTCACCCTTTACCTAACACAATGGCAGCAAGTTAACCAATACAATGCTAACATGACCTGAAATATCTTGACACTTTTTCAGTAAAATTGTACAAGTATGGATGTAACTGGAACTGGCTCATTGAGCCGGTTCCAATAACATACCTATTTGTAAAGTTTTTTTTAGTAAATATGGTTTATTAGCTCAACTTTGATGTAGTCAAATTTGAGGTTTTGTCATGGCCCATCATCTGTCTGTCCATCTGTCCACCTGTCCATCCGTCAACAATTCAATAACTTTAATAACAATGATTCTTACATTGAAAGTTCATCTTCAAGTTCAGTAAACCCTTCGAGACTTTAATTATCCCAACGTTCAAACATCACTGGGAATTCATTTTCTTCAACGTTTTTCAAAATGCGACATTAAAAGTCGGAAAGTACAAATAAGATATTTTTCACATTAAAAATGACTGTAGTATCAATCAAATCACTTCCGCATATCAATGTGCATCAGGTGTTTACTTTCGTGCATTCAATTCAAGGTTGAAACGAGTGGAATTATCGCTACGAATGATCAGATTCTTCTAAAAAGTGTATAATAAAAAGAAAATCTAGTGTTTTTCAGTTGATACCGAAAATTATCTCACTTGTAACCTAGACCTATTGTTATTTTTGCTCGTGCAATCACTCTCGAAAAAAATAAACATTTGTCTCAGTCACTCATGAGATTATTTTTGGTATCTACTCAAAAACACTAGATATCCTTTATATATTTTCTTTACAGGGGAATTGAAAGATCCAAGTACTTCTATACCAAAGGGAACTCTGTGTGCAGTTGCTTTCACCTTCATGACTTATTTAATACTCTGTATTCTTATTGGAGGATCTAATGACAGGTAAGATTTCCCATAGGTGAGAAGTTACAAAATTTCTATAATACTCAGCAGAATTTTAACTCTCTGCATTCTGATGACAAAATACTTAAGTTTTCTGCAGCAAATTTTTCCCACAGTACAACTGAGAGTTTAGAAAATATATCTTGTTTTACAGAGCTCAATTAGCTCTGTCAAACTAGATATAATTTGTTAAATTTTTCATGTTGCATGGGCAACATGGAGTCAATGACAAAAAGTTTGAAATACTACCAGAGTGATAGGAGTTAACCCTTTACCCAACGTAACGGCCAAAACCGGCCAGCGCTATTCTCAAAAATCGCCAATTAATTTTCAAAATATTTTCATTTTTTGTCTCAAAAACATAGGTTATGACCCCTCGTTGGAACGAGCTCGTCGAGCTCGTGCCAACGAGGGGTCATAACCTATGTTTTTGAGACAAAAAATGAAAAAATTTAGTTATTCAAGAATTTTTTTTGCAAGTGTCGTCTGCTTTTCATGTTAGGTAAAGGGTTAAAGTAGTGAGTTTTGCCATATTTCTTTTTAATTGAGTTTAATGACACTTTTGACAGCCATAATCACCTTGTGTGGGTGTGTATAGGCGTGTTATGCGTGCCACATGCCTGCATACCTAAAGAATGGCTGACCCAAAGAACTATTGTTTCTTCATACAGTTGTTTCTAGAGGTCACAAAGTATGATTAAAGTCAACTTTAATTGATTATCGTTCTTAAAACAATCAATCATGAAATTTCATAATTGTGCCAGTGCAAACTACAGGAGTCAAAACTGTTGTTGTAGAGGGAGAAGTAACATATCCAACAGTTTACCCTCCAAGTTTTCAACCCATGTTTGGAATTGGCTACCCCAATCGGCCGATTGTGGGCAATCAGATGACAGCAGCAACGGCTCCTGAAGTATCGGCTCAGCCGATTGTTACCAAGCATTTTTGGGTGGTGATTCATTAACCACATTTTATTATGTTATGCAATTGTTCAATTGTTAATGTAAAATGATGTCAGTGATACCATTCAATAAAGTTGAGAAACACCACAATATGTATTCTTAATTTTTATCTCAACTTGACAAAGTCAGGCTGAGCTATTGCCATCACTTCTTGTCCGTCTGTCTGTCAACAATTGGATACGGCTCGGGCTAGAGGCCGTATTTATGACCTGATCTTTACGAAACTTCTTGGGTACCTTTGTTATGACCGTGGGACGAGAACGAGTGTTTTTGAGTGCAGTCCGAAATTCAAGTGGCTGCCAGCTGCCATTTTGTACCGACGATGCAGAAATCTGTATTTTTATACTGTACCAATGACCCAGACATAGCTGGTGCTAACTCTTAAAATATAGGGCCAAACACAAATTTTGCCCCCCAATCCCCAAAATTTGCATCTAAAACTAAAGAAAACATGTCCTGAAAGGCCCTCCACACTTCGCCCCTACTGCGCATGCGCAGTGTCAAGGACGTTCCGAAATTGGCGCCATTAATCATTCTAAGTTTGGCCCTTCATCAGTTAACATCTGACTGATCTTTGTGCTTATAAATCTCAGTTTAAATGATGCCAGACACATAAATATTAGTGAAATGGTGATTCTAAGGAGGATAGAGAAGGAGGAGAGGAAAAAAATGTGTGACAGAATATTATCAGGGCTGTAACTTAAAATTTTTTAATGAAATTATGTTAAGTTACCTATTTTCGAGGCAGCAGCCATTTTGTTGTCATTCTGATTATTTAGTTACACTGTTTTTTAAGTGTTTTCCTCTCTCCCTGTCCTTTAAGTCCCCCCTTGCTATTCTCCCATGCTTTTGGCATAGTTTTTGTAATTATTATTACTAAATTTTCTTGGGAGTTTTAGCTGAATAACAGAATGAATTCTGTTCTTTTCCCCATGTTTACGTCTTCACCTACGGGTGGTTAGGCGTTGTGTTCTGCATCTACCATCTGATGTTCTGCAGTTTCTTCCCTGGAAGTCTCTGTTTTGCATCAGATATTGTATTTTTGGTAACTGATTTCGGGCCTGGGTGCCTGGAGTCTTATTTTAGTGTTTTTACACTCATTGTTTACATTTACAACAGCCCTCTGTGTGAGGGGGGATTTCTGGAAAATAATATCTTGATGTTATTTTAATCATAACTAGATACATTATTATTGTTCATAAGTGTTGAATAAATTGTTTAAAATATTTTTAAAATTTTTGTCCACACTTTGGCTTGGGATCCATTGGGGCTCAACGTTACTTTTCAGAAACTTGGGCTGTTCTGAAAAAATATTTTTTCAAAATATTTTGATTTCAATTATTTTTTCTGTATTAATGGATCATATTATTATTATGTATTTTGATTGCCAGGGGTTAGTGCGAGTACCAGGACTTGTTTTCTTTTCACATTGAAAGGATATTGTTCAATTGTATTAAGAGGAAGTCTTCCTCTCACTTTATAATCATTCTATATGTGGTCAGTGTACTCGCATTAACTCCTGTTCTGTATCGTATGATTTCGATGACAATATGGGAAGCGTATGTCACGGTATGTTATTGGGGATTTGGACACTCCGGTCCTTTCCCTGCAGGGTCACTCTACTTTATCAATTTCTATTTCAGACGATCAAGATTAGGGTGATGTATCTGTGATGTCTTCCAACAGTGTGCCTCCGTCGTCACAATTAATGAAGGGCTAGCGGAAAAGTGCTCATGTAAATACGCCAATTGCCTAAGAGGACCCTAGTAGGTTCGACGGCCTTTGACGTCCGCTAGCTCGCCCGGTGTAGCGTCCATTCACCGAATGGTTCGGCAGCCGGGTTCGTCCGTTGCGGTCTAGAAGGAATTTTGGGGTGATGCGAGCACTATAAATTAACCTAATGCACACCCAGTGACGGCGGATCGGAGGGAGAACGGAGGAAGCCTTTTAGTCCGGTTCATAGCTCGTTCCGGTCCATCCGGACGGCAAGCGAGAGAGGCCCCTCTCTCGTTCAACAACATCTGGCCCCAGATGTTGTGGTACAAAATGTGTCGCAAGCGGAGCATACGTCCGTCGCTCGGGACGCTCCGTTGTATAGGCAGTCCGCGGAGACTGCTAAGGCTTCCTCTTCTCGTCAGCGCACACGACCGCACCTTGGCTGCGTGACCGCCGATATATTACCAGCTTCGCCGATCAAGGATTCTTCGGCGACCAGGTCACACCATCCGGTAGCCAGGGACACGAGGCCTGCAGACTCCGGACGTTCGCATAGGAAGTGTGCGGGAGTCAACGTTCACGGAGCTTCCGGCGGCAATGCATCGTAAGACCGCTACTGCACAGGCCTCGGGAACGGACGTGCTTTCCTTAATAGCACAGTTTATCGCAGCATCCCAGCATCAACTGAATCTGTCGCATATATTTTATCCGACGATGCTGGGGCGGGACGCTCGCGGAAGTGGGTACGGACGTCCGAAAGTTTCATCCGGTCCGACGGGATACCGAAAGGGATTTGGAGGATTTCGAGCTTTCCCTTTCGGAACAACATATGCTGTTGTGTATGTCATCTGACTTGGTCTTCTACAGCTTCTTTCGTCGGACCAGAATGCTGCGATGCCGGATAAGAAACTCATAGCGTCGGTGGACTTAGAGATTTTTGGTTCGGTTCAGGGACATCGTCCCTCAGTTCCGACATAGTCCAATAATGTCACACAAACTTTCGAATTATTGCACGACGCTATATATATTATTATTTTATGCTTGCTATAACCAAGCATTTCTGGTTTCTTGTTCGCAGAGTTATGGAGATGTCTTTCATAAGTGTGCCTCTGTCGTCATAGTTAATGAAGAGCTAGCGGCAATAAGTGCTCATGGAATATGTCTATCGCCTACGGAGTGACATTCGCTAGCTCACCCGGTGTAGCGTACATTCATCGAATGGTTCGGCTGCCGGGTTCGTCCGTTGCGGTCTAGGAAGGAGATTTGGGTGATGCGAGCACTTTAATTACTTTAGTACTCACCCAGTGACGGCAGATTGAGGACAGATTGGAGGAAGCCTGTTAGTCCGGTTCCTGGCTTGTCCAGGTCCGTCCGGGCTGTGAGCGAGAGAGGTCCCTCTCTCGTCCAACAACATAGGGGACCGCATGTTGTGGTTCAGATATTTTACATTCGGAGCATATGTCCGTCGGTCGGGACGCTCCGTTATATTGACAGTCCGAGAGACTGTCCTTAATGCTTCCTCATCCTCACAGCAGGGCACACGACCACACATTGGCTACGTGACCTCGAGTATCCGATCAGTTTCGTCATTCAGTGATTCCACGGCGAATAGGTCGCGCCATCCGGTAGCCAAGGGACACGAGGCCTATACACTCCATTCGCTCGCATATTGGTAGTATGCACGGGGTAACGATCATGGAGCTTCCAGCGGCAATGCATCGTAAGACCGCTTCTCCTCAGGCCTCAGTGACGGACGTGCTATCCGAGTTAGCACAGTTGTTTCGCAGCATCCCAGCAATTGACAGTTTCTCGGTCGAATCAGGAATTATCCGACGGCGCTGGGTCGGTGCGGTCCGCGGTTGCATCAGCTACGGACGACCGAACGCTTTATATGGTCCGACAGGATGGCGAAAGGGATTCGAAAGATTTCGTGTTTTCCCTTTAGTAGTATCGGAAGCTGCCTTTCATATCTTCTGGCATTATCTTCCAGTGATTGTTATTTCGGACTTCATTGCTGCGATCTTGGATAAGAGACTTATAGCGTCATTGGACTCGGATTTTTCGATCGGTTCAGGGACATTGTCCCTGACTTACCGACGCAGTCCAATATTGTCATTACAACATGTGTTTTATTTTTCGACGCTATATATATATATATATATATACAAGCCTGCTACCAAGCATGATAGTTTAGTTTCTTGTCCGCGTTGCTCATTTCTGCCATTTTATCTTTTATACGAATAGTTTATTTTGGCAGAGCAGGGCATACCGAGAGTTCTTATGCGTCTAGACGGTGTGGTTAAAGACTGCATATATTCTTTTTCGCCGTTTATGTCTTTTCCAATTTCAATGTTGGAAACGACATGATGTATAGTAGACTTAACTTAGACGCTTTATCATACGTAATCCGCCTTACTGAGGTGTTATCATTACGTCTTCAAGAAAAGATTTACGGGATATTATTCTCAATGTAATTTCTTTTGAGGGTAGTAGTTTGTTCACGTATAACTCCGCCCTTCAGTGGCTGATTGGAGTTGGTTAGATGTGACGCAGCCCTTGCTACATCCACACGCGTGGATAGTAAGGTTAAGAACTCTCTCAGAGTCGCTTCGTTCTCGGAGGAGCTTCTCTTCGACGGCAACTTTTCGGCAATCCATGATTTGCTCGATTTACACGTTCTCTTGTCTATCTAGTGTTACAAGAGATTCAGACTGGGGCAAACATTCGGTGGTTGACTCAGAGAGTGCCACCGCAGTTGCCGGACCCGAGTGTGGCTGTTATGACGGTTGCCAGTCAAACAGATTGGGATATAATACTGATCCCTACGGATTCGAAGTGCCAGGGTCTTTGGGTTCCGCAGTCTCTTAGCAATCAGTTTTCTTCCGCGGAATAATGTTTTTTAGGCTTGCTTTATGTCATTGCATGAACATTATTCAGAAACGCATGCCCAAATCCTGTCCTTTAATTCGACAGTAGTGGCGTATCTCCAGAACCAGGGAGGCACTCTTTCGTTTCCGTTATTCAATTTAATGGAAAGAATCCGTCTGTTGGTTATAGTACACCAAGTTCTGTTTTGGTCCGTCATATTCCGGGTAGTCTGATTGTTTTACCGGACTCCCGTTCTCTTACGGGTCGCTTGTTGCTGTCAGAATGGACTCTCAACAAACAAGTATTCAATCAGATTTGCTATCTATGGGAGCGCCCAATGATGATTTATTTACGACACAGTTTGCTAATCAATTGCAGACGAATTTGTTAGCTTGTCCAGATCTCTGAGCTAATGTTGTTAACGCTCTATTGATCTATAGGACGGAATGATAGGATACGCATATCCTCCGGCGCTGTTGTTTCAGCAGGTATTGCTAAGATAAACAACTACAATACATTTCTGTTGATAGCATCTCTATCTTCACAGAGATCATGGGTAATTTACTCTCTTGTCTACTGTGGGTCTTAACGTGAAATCTTCCTCTATGTGAGGATCTTTTTTCACTGGGTAAATCGTGTCATCTTTATCACAACCCGCAAGGTCGCAACCTTCATGTATTCCGTTGTGTGGTCCGTATTGCATTGTATGCACTGTACTGGACGAGCTTTGGATGCGATTTCTTTCTATAGGAGATCCTCTTCTTCGCTATTCTATGCGGCTAAAGTGGAGGCTCTTCCGTCGTGGTGTAGGGATCATTATGTTCATATTGTTGATCCCTCCATACTACTCATTGCAATTTTTTAGTATACTTGTTTCATAAGATCTACTGCAGCCTGTTATTATTTAGGTTATAGGTTTATGTTACCTCATACCTATGCACTCTACGATAGTTTACAATTGAGTCTTTTGTCTCTTTATCTAAGTCAGTTAGTAACTTGTTGATAAATAGACTTAGAATCTTTAGATTAAATTCCTATATGGATTTTAACTTCGGTTCTTATTTAGCTAAGTAATCATTTGAGCCTCTGGAAACAGTAGTTTTCAAATTCTGACCTTTTAGACAGTAATTCTGTTGGTTTCTCTTTTACTGTAGAGTCAGTGAGTTTCATGCACTATCGATGGATGATTTTCACTTTCGTAGTTTCGGAATCACTACTTCCGTTACTATTTAGGTTGGATTTTTGCATAAGAGTTAGGCTCCTATTATCCGGAACCTATTATTTTAAGGTCCTTCCATCTTCGTATGGGCATAGGCCTTTACTCTTTCCGGGTACAGTTTATGTATTTATAAACAGATATCTGTTTATTACTATGGGCGTAAGCTTCTTCTGTCTTTGATGCCTAGTAGAAGGACGTTACGCTCCATTTTATTGTTAATGGATTCTATTTACTATCGGTACTGCTTATGGTATATCATTGACTTAGCAGGTGTGCTTAAGATTTCGGCTCATGAAGTAAGAGCTCTTCTACTTCTTGGGCTTACATTAATAGTGTCGCTATTATAGATTTTTGAAGGCCGCTCATTGCGCTCAGCCATCCACATTCATGAATTTTATCTCAGAAATATCGAGTCCATTTCTGAAGGCCCCTATTGTTAGGTATATTATCTACTGCTCAGAATGTCATTCACTTAACAGTTGCTACTATAGCTAGGTAGGCTGTCTGTTTCGGCAGTGTCTCCGTTCTGCTGCCCTCTTCGCTCTGGGCTATTTGACCCAGGGCAAGAAAAAGGGGGGGGGGGGGGGGGAGGAGTTAGTTATTCTGAGCTGTTATTGGGATGGTTGTTTAGTGAGAAGTTTAGGTTTTTAAAATTCATTCAAGTCTTAGTTTTTAAAGTATAGCTTTTGAATATTGCATATGTCAACGGACATGATTATGCAATCCTCAGACACTTTTAGGAGTATAAGAGTCTCTATTCTCTAGACTTACTTTATTTATTGGCTTACTTTAAAAATTATTAGTATAAGGATTATATTGGATATTAATAGAGTACATGGATGTATTAAGCTCAATTTTGGAAGGTGTTGTATCTTTCTAATTTATCATAAATAAGAAAGATACATGTAAGGCCTATTACTTCTTTTTCCCTACAGGGGATGACTCTATTTTATTTTATTGAGCGTATTCCATTTTGCTCTATGTCCTTGGCCCTCCAGCCTTTTTAATATTCAGCTATGTCTGGGTCATTGGTACAGTATAAAAATGTTAAAAAATTTATAGTAATTTATATATTTTTTATACTTACCAATGACCCAGACGGGGATGGCCCTCCCAGGAGTTGGGAACTCTTGCCTCCCCGCTGAGTACATAGCGCTTACCAGGCACTGGTTATTAGAATGATTAATGGCGCCAATTTCGGAACGTCCTTGACACTGCGCATGCGCAGTAGGGGCGAAGTGTGGAGGGCCTTTCAGGACATGTTTTCTTTAGTTTTAGATGCAAATTTTGGGGATTGGGGGGCAAAATTTGTGTTTGGCCCTATATTTTAAGAGTTAGCACCAGCTATGTCTGGGTCATTGGCAAGTATAAAAAATATATAAATTACTATAAATTTTTTAACTTTCCAAACCGAGAGGCTGATTTGAACCAAATTTTATGTGAGGGCTTATTGGGTCATAAGTACCTAATTTATGCTGATTTTTTTTTTCCCGTAGCCCCATGGGAACCGCAGGAGCTAAAAATAGAAAAAAATTAAAACGCCCATATCTCCAAAACTGCACGGCACCGAGAATTTTTATTTGGTGTGAAGCTTGCTTAGGACCAACAGAAAGAATTGGTAAAAGAAAATTGCCATCGGTTTTATCATAGGGTACAGTTTCGGGACTTTGAAAAAGTGCTGAGTCAGCACTTTTTAACACTGTAGGCAATGGGAAAAACATTAAAAAACCTTCTTCTCCAGATCCAGCAGGCAGAATTCTTTGATATTTGGTATGCAACATTGTAGGGTGGATCTGATTCAAGTTTGTTCAAATCGGCCCCCTGGGTTCATATTTGGGCTCAGTATAGGAGCCCGATTTTGAACTTAGAGCATTTCAGGCAAATTTCTTAAAAAATCTTCTTATCCAGATCCAGCAGGCAGAATCTTTTGATATTTGGTATGCAACATTGTGGGGTGGATCTGATTCAAGTTTGTTCAAATCGGCCCCCTGGGTTTATATTTGTGCTCAGTATAGGAGCCCAAATTTGAACTTAGTGCATTTCAGGCAAATTTCTTTGAAAATCTTCTTCTCAAGATCCAGCAGGCAGAATCTTTTGATATTGGGTATGCAACATTGTGGGGTGGATCTGATTCAAGTTTGTTGAAATTGGCTCCCTGGGTTTATATTTGGGCTCAGTATAGGAGCCCAAATTTGAACTTAGTGCATTTCAGGCAAATTTCTTAAAAAATCTTCTCCAGATCCAGCAGGCAGAATGTTTTGATATTTGGTATGCAACATTGTGGGATGGATCTGATTCTATTTTGTTCAAATTGGCTCCCTAGATTCATATTTGGGCTCACTATAGAAGCTTGAATTCGAACTTAGTGCATTTCGGGCAAATTTCTTCAAAAATCTTCTCCAGATCCAGCAGGCAGAATCTTGTGATATTTGGTATGCAACATTGTGGGGTGGATCTGATTCAAGTTTGTTCAAATCGGCCCCCTGGGTTTATATTTGTGCTCAGTATAGGAGCCCAAATTTGAACTTAGTGCATTTTAGGCAAATTTCTGTGAAAATCTTCTTCTCAAGATCCAGCAGGCAGAATCTTGTGATATTGGGTATGCACCATGCTTAGGGGGGTGAGATTCAATTTTGTTCAAGGCAAGTCCCTGGGTTCATATTTGGGTTCACTGTGGGAGCCTAAATTATAACTTATAACTCAAAATGAGGAACTTTCTTTAAAAATCTTCTTCAGATCCAGCAGTCAGAATGTTTTGATATTTGGTATGCAGCATTCTTACGGGTGGGGGGGGGGATTCAAGTTTGTTCAAGCCATGTCCCTAGGTCCATATTTGGGCTCACTGTGGGAGCTTGAATTGTAACTTTGTTCGAAATGAGGAATTTTCTTAAAAAATCATCTTCTTCAGATCCAGCAGTCGGAATGGTTTGATATGTGGTGAGTAGCATCCTTGGGGGGGGGGGGGGGGGGGGGGGGGAGAGGGGGGATTCAAGTGTGTTAAAGCCAAGTCCATGGGTCCATATTTGGGCTCCCTGTGTGAGCCCAAATTATAACTTAGTCAATATGAGGAATTTTTCTTTAAAAATCTTCTTCTTCAGATACAGCAGTTGGAATTTTTTGATATTTGGCATGGAGCAACCTTAGGGGGCTGAGATTAAAGTTTGTTCAAGCCAAGTCCCTTGGTTCATATTTGGGCTCACTATGGGAGCCTGAATGACAACTTAGTTCAAAATGAGGAATTTTCTTTAAAAATCTTCAGGTCCAGCAGATAATGCTTTTGATATTTTTTAGGGGGGTAAGATTCAAGTTTGTTCAAGCCATGTCCCTAGGTCCCTAGGTCCATATTTGGGCTGATTGTGGGAGCTCGAATTGTAACTTGGTTCAAAATGAGGAATTTTCTTTGAAAATCTTCTTCTTCAGATCCAGCAGTCGGAATGTTTTGATATTTGGTGTGCAGAATCCATAGGGGTGTGAGATGCAGGTTTGTTAAAGCCAAGTCCCTGAGTTCATATATGGGCTCCCTGTGGGAGCCCGAATTATGACTTAGTTCAATATGAGGAATATTCTTTAAAAATCTTTTTTTAGATCCACTGGTCAAAATATTTGGATATTTGGTTTCAGCTTTTCTAAGGAGGAGCAGATGCAACTTGTGGAAATCAATTCTCTGGGTTGATATTTAGGCTACCATCTTAGATGAGCGCCCTCAGGCCCCCTGGGGCCTCTTGTTTTATGTTACCACCTCTCCCTCCAACATGCTTTAAGCTACACCTTTCATATTTGCTACATGGATAAATGGTTCTAAGGGAATGATGCACACTCAAATTTTTTTTTTCAAAACCCAAGATGGCGGAATGGCGGCCATTTTTGTTGTGTTTTTTAAGCTTTTTCTCTCTATTTTCATGTTACCACCCCTCCCACCAACATGGTTCAAGCTACACTTTGCACCTTTGGCACGTGGATAGAGGGTTGGGAGGGGATGATGCACGTTCAATTTTTTTTTTCAAAATCCAAGATGGCGGCATGGCAGCCATTTTTGTGGTGTTTTTAAAGCTTTTTTCTCTGTTTTATGTTACCACCCCTCACTCCAACATGGTTCAAGCTACACTTTTTATATCTGGCACATGGATAGAGGGTTGTAATGGGATATTGCACGTTCAATATTTTTTTCCAAAATTTAAGATGTCGCCTTGGCGGCCATTTTTGTTGTGTTTTTTAAGCTTTTTTCTCTATTTTCTGTTACCACCCCTCACTCCAACATGGTTCAAGCTACACTTTTTATATCTGGCACATGGATAGAGGGTTGTAATGGGATGTTGTCAATATTTTTTTTCAAAATCTAACATCTGTCTGTCCGTCTGTCTGTCTGTCTGTCTGTCTGTTTTTTTATTACCACCTCTCCCTCTAATATGCTTCAAGCTACACCTTTCATATTTGGTACATGGATAAATGGTTCTGAGGGGATGATGCACAGTCAATATTTATTTTTCAAAATCCAAGATGGCAGAATGGCGGCCATTTTTGTTGTGTTTTTTAAGCTTTTTTCTCTATTTTATGTTACCACCCGTCCCTCCAACTTGGTTCAAGCTACGCCATTCATATATGGTACATGGATAAAGGGTTGTGAGGGGACTATGCACGCTCAATATTTTTTTTTCAAAATCCAAGATGCTTATATACTCTAGTGTCTTCTGTGACAAAAACACCTTATGTCACAAAAGCGCCGTAGAAACTAGTTGCCAATGTGAACCAAAGTTCTCACAAATAATGTATGGAAAGTCTTCTGAGAGCAATTATCATTTTATTTCTCTCAGATTATGGAGGATGGCAGCCAGCTGCATTCTTTGATTTTGATTAGAATAATTGAGGGATATGTAATTCTGCCAGGTGGGCGATTAAGGCTCTTTAGTGCCTCTTGTTTTGGCATCCCCAGGATATTGGTATCGTTTCGGTTTTTATACGCCCGTTTTGAAAAAATGGATTGTATTATGGTATACTGCTGTCTGTCCATCTGTCTGTCCATCCATCCATCTGTTTGTCTGTCCATCCTTCCACATGTTGTACAATAACTCGAAAACACTTCAAGCAATTTTTTGGATTTTTTGGTGGAAAGAATATGTTGATGGAAGGAAGCTCCCTTTAGATTTGTGTCGCTGTCCGATTTGTCATTCCAGAGTTATGGGACTTTATTCATCAAAATATAGGCAATTTTCCACATGTCGGACAATAACTTGAAAATGCTTTGAGCAATTTTCATGATTTTTTGGTGGCAAGTATATGTTGATGGAAGGAATCTCCCTTTCAATTTGTGTCACCGCCTGATATGTCATTCCAGAGTTATGGGACTTTTTTCATCAAAATATAAGCAATTTTCCACATGTCGAACAATAACTTGAAAATGCTTGGAGCAATTTTCATGATTTTTTGGTTGCAAGTATATGTTGATGGAATGAATCTGTGATTCAATTTGTGTCGCTGCCCGATTTGTCATTCTAGAGTTATGGAACTTTATTTGTCAAATGTACAAAAATATAAAAAAAACCCTGACAAGTACTCATATATACTCATGTATACTCATATTGTGTGCTTCCCTCTTGTAATTAATAATGGGCGTATCATGCGCTCATGGCGCAGCTCTTTATTTGATATATTGCCCATCTCTTTGAAAAACTGAGAAAAATCATGGTTTTGGTATCATTAGATTATACGATCTTATATTAATTTTTTTTTCTTACAGGTTTTTGTTGATTAATGATTATGGATTTCTACAAGCTATTAACCTGTGGGCACCATTTGTAGTTATTGGAATTTTTGCTGCTACCCTGTCAGCTGCTTTAGGAAATCTTATCGGAGCATCAAGAGTACTACAAGCTCTAGCAAATGATCATCTTTTTGGTGAGATTTCAGTAAGATAGTTGAAAGCAAGCCTGAATATAATCAACCTGTCATTTGCAAAATGAGGTCCCCAGAGGGTGAATTTGCTGATGCTATCGCATACAGTGGGCCAATTTATCCGTCTTTCTGTTTTAGCTTGAGACTTTGATTCAGACTGAGGTTCACAAAGGGTAAATTTTGTGATGCTACCCTGCTGTGCAGTTTGTTCAAGCCAAGTCCCTGGGTACATATTTAGGCTGAAAATTTGGGGTCCTGGTCCGGACTTAGAAATTTTGGACCAGAATCTGGAAATGAGTTTTTTTGTTTTTATGCATTTTGGTCAATTTTAAGAAGAAAAACATTTTTTTTTTTTTTACACTGAACATTTGGGGTCTGGATGGGACTTCGAAATTTTGGACCAAAATCCAGAAATTAGTTTTTTTGTTTTTTATGTGTTTTGGTCAATTTTAAGAAGAAAAAAAAATTTTAGTCTGGAAATATTTTGTTAGGGACTTCGGAAATTTCCGAACAAAAATAAAAAAAATCTGTTGTTTATGCATTTATCTCAATTTTGGGACGAAAAATGCAGGAACTGAAAATAGAAGGAAAATCCTGTGTATTGTGTGGGCACAATTGCTTCATCTAGTCGGTATATGCTTTTCTTAGGAGGGGCGTATACAGCTTATTCAAGTCAAGACCCTGGTTTGATATTTAGAGTACCATGTCAGATGAGCGCCCTCAGGCCCCCTGGGGCCTCTTGTGTTTATAGACCTGTTCAGTTAAATCCTTATATGCTGCTGGCAGATATTCCTGCCCAGGGCATAATTTCTCTTACCACTGAAATAAGTATCATTTTGTCACATCCAATCCAATTTTCACCAATGATTTCTTTAGTTAAATTTAGATGAATTTTTCATCAAATCTAGTCATGGCTGCTGTGAAGCAGCCATGACTAGATTTGATGAAAAATATCTTGAAAATACTCAACAGGCTAAGAGTTAAAGTACATGTACAACTAATATGACAATAGGAACAGTACTTGTTTACAGTGGTTCACTGGGGTAAACACGCTAGGGCTGCACGATATTCAAAACTGAATACTGGTATAGTGGAGCCCACTTAATTGTATATCTCTTAATTGTATATCCCTGTTAATTGAATATAATTTCCCAACACAAAACCATTTACCATACCTCAAGTACAAATTTGACCTGTTAATTGAATATAGATTATAGAGTAAACTCCTGTTAATTGAATAAAAAATCTTGTAACCTGTCAAGAAAATACCTGACTCTCCCCAGTTTTCCTTTGATTATAAGCCTATTTGGCTTCAGTGCATCCAATACAGGCATTTAATCTAATATATCTTGTTTGACAGAGCTCATGGAGCTCTGTCAAACAAGATATAATAGAATAAATGGTAAGTTTATCTCTGCAATACAGGAAAGTGACACAATCCTTGTTAATTGAATACTCCTGTTAATTAAATAATTTTCACTGGCAAAGTGGTTATTCAATTAACAGGGTTCCACTGTATTGGTATTCAAAAAGATTTCTCGGTTTCCTGGTATATCGAAAAGTGTTCAAATATATGAACACAAGTACCACAATCGAGGCATCACAGTCGGAACAAATTAGCATGCCTTGATGATGCGGTTCAAAAAACTTTTACCCAACGCAGACAATATCAAAATTTATTATTTTCAAAATTAGTTTATCAGATTTTTCCCAAAGATTTCAACAAAACTATATCATGTGACCCCTCATTGGAACGAGCTCGTTCCAATGGAGGGTAGCATGGTATAGTTTTGTTGAAATGGGTGAAAATTATTTTTCCAACTGCTGAATTTGTATATTACGAGGGCACAAACATTCCTTGGATAAATGGCTAATATTATTCTATCCGGACTACAGTTAAAAAGCTCAAGACATCTTGAAAATTAAATTGTGGTTAAATAAATAATGACAATAAACTGATATTTTTGTAATTACACCGGTATTCAGTCGATATTGGTTTGAATACCGGTTTATATTGGTTTATCGATATACCGTGCAGCCCTAAACACGCTTTGTTTTTTCTAGTAAAATAGGACCCAGTCACCAGTGCTTGGTGTGGAAGTCCTCTAAAATGGGCAGCATGGGAATAAACGATTAACTAAACTTGCCTTTATCTCCATGTTGTGGTCACAATAAGCCATTGTGAAGAAGTATGTGACCTTAAACACCAGTAAATAATTAAAGAAATAAAAACCAAGAAATTAATATTAGAGAGAACCTATTGGCATTCTTCAATAAATTGGTAACAAGACACATCAATAGGAATGAAACAGTATTGCTTCAAACTGAATCTGAAGCACATCCAGAGATTTTGAAGCCTTTTTTGTTGTGGCATGAAGCCCTCAATCAATGAAAATTTAAGTTAAGCATTGGCCAGAATGCAGTGGTTATGGCATTTAATTGATTGACCTTCAGCGATATTTAAAAATAGTTCCATTATTATTAGCTCAACTTGACAAAATCAAGCTGAGCTATTGCCATCCCTTTTCGTTCATTGGCGTACGTACATCCGTATGTTCGTACGTACATATGTATGTACGTACGTCGTACATACGTATGTACGTACATGTACGTACATACGTACGTACGTACGTACGTACATACGTACGTACGTTGTACGTACGTATGTATGTACATGTACGTACGTACGTATGTTAGTACGTACATCCACAATTTCCTTTGGCACACCTCACAGGTTGCATTTATGATAAGATCGCTTTGAAACTTGGTATGCTTGTTTGGGGTGACCTCTAGATGAGAGCTATAGATTTAGCTATAGAACTTCGTTTAGTCAAATCCTCAATATTTTCCTTTGGCACACCTTACAGGGCACATTTATGATCGGATTGCTTTAAAACCTGGCATGCTTGTTTGGGATGACCTCTAGATGGGAGCTATCAATTTTCTTCCATTTCCGTCAAAAAGTGTTGCCGCGGTCAACGTTCTTAGAACTCAGTTTAGTCATCAGACCTCAATATTTCCCTTTGGCACACCCTACAAGACACATTTATGATTGGATTGCTTTGAAACCTGACATGCTTGTTTGAGGAGACCTCTAGATGGGAGCTATCGATTTTCTTCCATTTCTGTCAAAAAATGTCGCGTGGCCAACTTTCTTAGAACTTAGTTTAGTCAGATCTCAATATTTCCCTTTGGCACACCCTGCAGGGTGACATTTTTGCTATACTTTGAAAGTCTACCCCAGTGGCTTTGCAGTTGTTTCTCGTCAAGTCTTGCTGCCTAGTGAGGCTGCCAAGACTGGCCTAGAAACAACTGACAAGGTCCCCTGCGGGAATCCCAGGAAGTTAGGCAGTTCTTGTTTACTGTGGTAAACAAGCACCACTTTACTCATAAAATAGTGCCCAGTCACTAAAGCTTGGGGTGTAAGTCCTCTGAAATAGGTGACATGGGGCATAAACAATTGCGGTCACAATTAGCCATTGGGCAAAAATATGTGACCCTAAACACAATAAATTGTGAAACTGCAAACCAAATAAATTCAGATTGGCGAAATTAATTCAACACTCCACCTGTTAAAAAATAAACTGCTTCATCTCCACTCAATTTCTGATAACATTAGATGCATGGTTACCAACCTGTATATTGTAGTTCAGTAGAACCCTGTTAATTGAATGGACAGTTTGCCAATGAAAATTATTCGATTAACAGGAGTATTCAGTTAACAGGGATTGTGTCACTTTCCTGTATTCTAGAGATAAACTTAGCATTTATTGGTGTTTGAGGTCACATACTTATGCACAATGGCAAATCATGACCATGGCAGCTTTACGGGTGGAGGAAGCCGGAGTACCCGGGGAGAACCACCAAGCAATGACAAGCAGCTGCCAGCACCCCAACATCGTAACTCCGCACCACAGCACAGGCAGGGTTAGATTGGTTAAGACATACGCACCATCAACGTGCAGTACGCCTTAGTACAAGGTGTCATCGTGCCCCCATATGGACAATCAGGGTTAAGTGCCTTGGCCAAGGACACAACGCGGGAGCCCGAATCAATTGCACAGATGGTCACCCATCTGAGGACTAACTGGGCTCGACATTGCTTAACTTCGGTGATCTGACGAGAACCAGTTACTGCAACATCACCGCTCCCCCAACTGAGCATTTATTCTATTATATCTTGTTTGACAGAGCTCTACAAGCTCTGTCAAACAAGATATAATAGAATAGGCTTCCAAAATTCACCTCCTGGGGACCTAATTCTGCAGATAATCTGTTTATTTCCAGGCTTGAGTGCAACAAACCTTAATTTACACTTTCAATGATTTGTCTACATAAAGTCAGCAAAACAAGAGTACATGTACAATTTACGATGCATAGTGTGGAACTAATATCATTCAATCATGCTCTTTACAGATAAAGATCTTGTTGTGTTGAAAGGCACAAAATTAATTAATTAATTAAAATTAATGTTAGTGAGATTAAAACAAGAGAATTAATTTGCTATTTATATAAAAAGTAAAATTAAAAAACCTTAATTTACACTTTCAAGGATTTGTCTACATAAAGTCAACAAAACAAGAGTACATGTTCAATTTACAATACAGAGTGTGGAACTAATATCATTCCATCATGATCTTCTATAGATAAAGATCTTATTGTGTTGACAGGCACAAAATTAATGTTAGTGAGATTAAAACAAGAGAATTAATTTGCTATTTATATAAAAATTATTGATTATATTCATGTGTATACAACCAAAAATTCTAATTAATTGCACTATCATGTCTTCAGAAAATGACATTTTCTTTGTTCAAAAAATCTATTAGCTTTTTCATCAGATTAAATGAGTTGCTTGCCATAATTGTGAAAATGATTTTCTGTTTTAGTAATGAAACTAATCTACTTAGCTCAGAATATCGCAGCTATTTTCTTCCATGGAATGATGATGTGCTGTCAGCTAATGACTGTTGGAAAGGAGTCCAAGAGCCTTTTCAACATCATGAAAAAAGTTACCATTTTTACCCTGGAAACATAGCATATGATCTCTTAGTGGAGTAAGTCTCAACAAGATCATTCCACAAAGGGGTCATAAGATATGTTTTGGATAGATATATAGATAGATATTTATTCGTTCAGTAGCATACAGGAAGTACAATGATTACAATCACACAATTCAAATAACACAAAACATGCTGTATACTCCTGGGAGATGACATAGCCAGATTGGCTGTCTTCCTGTCCTCTCCCTAAGGAATGTATTGCAACACTGTTTACGGGCCCAGACTGTTGACGTTCTTATGAAAATCATCTCATCGATTATAGAGAATTTGCTATGTAAGGGTTGTGCTAGACTTGGCAGTTAAAGTGCTTTCTTGGGGATGATTTTTTGCTTGGGGCCTTCTGACTGCGTGCAGCATATGAAGCGACCTAAATTGGGTATTTAATGCGGACAGGATGGATAGAGCTTCTTGGAGGACAGGATGTCTTTTCGTCTGTTCATTTAAATTGTTCATGTGTGGGCAAAGTAAAGCAGACAGTGTCCAAATCAGCAACAGCACACCCCCCTCTCAATCCAGGAGTGTGACAATGGGTTGTACTACTGCTGATGTGGTCACCATTGTTGGATACAATATTTGAAAAAAATACACAAATTTGATTGGGAATTTTTTTTTTAGTTTTTTTTTAATAGTTCTGACCAGATAAAATAAATCATTTTATCACTCACCAATTAATGTAAAACACAAGATTTCCACTGTTCTGCCTGTATGATTTTTGTTAAAAATTTTTTTTATTAGGGTTTAACGACACATTAACAGCCAGGGTCATGTCATGTCGGTGACAGTTTTATGGGTGGAGGAATCCGGAGTACCTGGAGAGAACCACCGAGCAATAACGAGCAGCTGTCAGCTCCCCAACATCGCAACTCTGAACCCTCACCGCAGCACAGGCAGGGTTAGATTGATTGGTGACATGCGCACCATCGACGTGCAGTATGCCTTGGTACACTGCATCATCTTGCCCCCATGTAGGCAATTTGGGTTAAGTGCTTTGCCCAAGGACACAACGCGGGAACATGTATCATTCGCTGAAATGGTCACCCATCCAACTACTAACCGCACTCGATGTTGCTTAACTTTGGTGATCTGACAAGAACTGGTTACTACGATGCCACCACACCCTGCCTGTATGATAAAAATAAAGTTGTATTGCACATGGTGATACAAAACACGTTCGATTACATTTCCAACGTAAACAGAGAAGGAACCTGTCTAAAAAAATCATTGGTCGAATGCACCAGACTCAAGAAAGCTTGAAAATTCCAAGTTCCTCATTTAGATTTGTTTTCCCAGGATATTTAAACAATCAGATTTGAGTCTAGCATTTACAGAATAGAAATAACATTCTGACTGCTTGTTCCTTGACAAGTACTTTCCACAACTGGTCATATAATGATGGAGTATGCTAAACATATTAGCTATTTAAAAACTTTTTGTTGTGTTATTCCCTGCCTATTAGTCAATATTTGAAGTTCTATCATCACACGCAGTAACTTGAAAAAAATATATTCAACTTTAATGGGTCGTAAGCTAGGAATGTACAGTTATTTTTGAAGGAATTATTGACTTTTGTTCAACTAAAAATTTCTTCACAAGTGCAATTTCTTCATAGGCATCCGTATATTGATCCACCGCCTGGTGGTGCACTTGTTTTTATGATAATTACTTCTATATATACATTACATGGTTGCAGATGACTTAACCCTTTAGCCAGTGCAGACGATATTAAAATTTATTTTCCCCCGCCAAAACGAAGGAGAGAGATATGGGTTCCTTCCATCTGTTTGTTCATTTGTTTTTGTTGTTTGACCCATTCGTTCACCCATTCTTTCACCCATTTGTTCGTCCATCTGTCCCTCTGTAACAACTTTGGACCTCCATACTCAGTCATTGGATGTTGGATTTGAATGATCTTTGATATGTTGATAGACCACCGCAGGGGAAAGGATATTCATAAGTAACAGGTTTTGTCTCTTTTTCTAGAGTTATGGGCCTTTTTCCACTTTTTTCAACTAAGACTTCCCCAGTTAGCTTAACCCTTTACCCAACGCAGACGATATCAAAATTTATTATTTTAAATACAATTTTTTGAAATTTTTCAAAAAATTTCAACAAAACCATATCATGTGACCCCTCGTTGGAACGAGCTCGACGAGCTAGTTCCAACGAGGGGTCACATGATATGGTTTTGTTGAAATTTTTTGAAAAATAATATTTTTTTCAACTACTGAATTTGCATATTACGCGGGCGGATGCGGGCGATTCGTTGGGTAAAGGGTTAACTTAAAAAGTCAAGATAATGTATTGCCAAGTCTGTGAGTCTGTTCACAATTTCTTTAGCACAGGTTACACCCTGTAGTTCTTAACCGATCATCATGAAATTTCATATGGTTATGTCTAGATGAGAACGTCCCCTTTTGGTCGCGATCAGTCAGCCATGATGGCTGCACAAGCCCGAAAACCTTTAGCACAGTCTACATGTATTTATGAAGGGATTTCATTGTAACTTGGTAGGATGACTCTGTATGTCTTCGGGACCAGCCTAGGGGAGAATTTTAGGGAGACTTCCTGTCTCCCTCCAGAAAAAATAGGGAGACTGAAGAGTCAAGTAGGGAGACTTCAGAGGCAAGTGGTAAAAATTAAGAATATTTATATATGAACCCCTGCTGCCCCTTCATATTTCAGCTTGTGCTGTGGTGCTCCCTTATCGTCTGTTTAATCCAGGTCCAGTTGTCTCTGATGAATTATTGATTGAAAATTTCCCACTGCTCCCCTCTCCTTCATGACCCCTCCCCTCTTCTTTGTGCCAATCCCCCAAACCCCCCACCCCCCCTGTGGTTGCCTTTCACCAAAGTCTTCTAAGCTAATAATTTCCTAAGTCTGAATGTGTGAACAGGACCAGATGTAAGAAGGTTGCTTGGAAGGTACTTTTTCAAGATCCTTCATATGCAAACTTGTGCCCTGTACAAAGCTTTTCTTGTCATCACTAAAGCATTTTTTCATGTGTTTCAATTCCATTCGTGTTTTTCTGGGAGTAGACGGCACAACAGTTAACAGTCATCAGGAAAACAAAATAAAAATGCAGTGTTAAAAAATATGTCTGTTGTGTATACATTTTCAGCAGAGAATTTTTGGCATCCTAAGCGACGTAACCTACTTTCAAACTGGGTTATTTTGTTGAGTTGCATAAGTCACCTATTTTCGTTTCGACACTTGAAGCTCCAACTGAAACGGAACAAAATAGAAATAAAAAATCTGCAAAAAGTGACAACGAACAATTGATTCTTCTGTAATTTCAAATAAATGGTCGCTTATTTGACGAATGAAAATGTCCATTTTCACAATCCAGCGCATTCGATTCTTGAAAATAATCATTTTTAGCTTAACTTGACAAAGTCAAGATAAGCTATTGCCATCACGCATGCAGAAGTCTGTTAGTCTGTGAGTCTGTTAGTCTGTGAGTCTGTTCACATTTTCCTTTAGCACAGGCTACACCCCGTAGTTCTTGTCTGATCGTCACAAAAGTTCATATGCAGGTTTGGGGTCATGTCTAGATGAGAACATCCCCTTTTGGTCGTGATCGGTCAACCGGTATGGCTGCCTGAGCCCAAAACCCCAAAACCATTAGCACAGTCTACAGGTTGTATTTATGAAGGGCTTTCATTGTAACTTGGTAGGATGCCTCTGTATAATGCCTAGAAGAGAACGTCGCCTTTTGGTCATGATCTGTCAACCCTGATGGCTGCCCAAGCCCGAAACCCAAAAACTTTTAGCACAGTCTGCAGGTCATGTTTAATATGGAGGGATTTCATTGTAACTTGGTAGGATGACTCTGTATGATGTCTAGATGAGAACTTCCCCATTTGGTCACGATCTGTCAAACGTGATGACTGCTCGAGCCGAAAAACCCAAAAACCTTTAGCACAGTCTACAGGTCATATTTATGGAGGGATTTCATTGTAACTTGGTAGGTTCACTTCATATAATGTCTAAATGAGAAAGTCCCCTTTTGAACATGATTGGGCAACTGTGATGGCTACAGGAGCCCGAAGCCCGAAAACCTTTAGCCCAGTCTACAGGTCATATTTATGAAGGGATTTCATTGTAACTTCGTAGGATGACTCCAAATAATGTCTAAATGAGAACGTCCCATTTTGATCGCGATTATTCAGCCTTGATGGCTGCCCAAGCCCAAAAATCTTTACCATAGTCTATAGGTCGTATTTATGGAAGGATTTCTTTGTAATTGTTAGGTTGACTCCATATAATGCTTAGATGATGACATCCCCTTTTGATCGCGATTGGTCAACTGTGACGGCTTCAGGGTCTCGAAGCCTGAAAACCTTGAGCACAGTCTACAGGTCATATATATGAAGGGATTTCATTGTAACTTCGTAGGATTTCTCCAGCTTATGCCCAGATGACGACACCCCTTTTGGTCACGATCACTCAACCATGATGGCTTCCCGAACCCAAAACCCGAAACACTTTAGTACAGACTATAGGTTGTATTTGTGAAGGGATTTCATTGTATCTTAGTAGAATGACTCAGTATAATGTCGAGATTAAGACGTCCCCTTTTAGTTGCAATCAGTCTACCGTCATGGCTACACAGGCCTGAAGCCTGAAAACCTTTAGAACAGTCTACAGGCCATATTTATGAAGGGAATTCAATGTAACTTGATAGGATGACTCGTTTTAGAATAATTTCACTGTAACTTGTTAACTTTCGTTGACATACGTTAACTGTGAGGGCCACATACATTAACTATGAGGTCATATTAACCCACCCCTCAGCTCTTTTGTACAGTGTACACCTCATATTATTTTTATTAGAAACATAGCATACTGGGAACAGAAATTAACATATTCCCAATTATCACTATTCTTGTCTTATTTCATAATCCTTTCATAAACATTGAGCATTATCATTTTCATCAAACACAACACACAGACAACTTAAGCTACAGTGTTATTGACACTTTCATTATGTAAACCTCGGATCACTCATTTCAGCCTTTCCTCATTTTGACCAATTTTTAGAAGGCGACTTGTAATCGCCCCGACTATTTTTCTAGGCAACTTTGGGCTTAGAAGGGAGACATAATCGCCCTAGTTGCCCTCACGGCTGGTCCCTGGTATGTCTAGATGAGAACGTCCTCATCTGGTCGTGATCAGTCAACTGTGACAGCTATGCATGCCTAAAGCCTGAAAACCTGTAGCACAGTCTACATGTTGTATTTATGAAGGGATTTTATTGTAACCTTGTAGGATGACTATGTATATAACCTAAATGAGAACACCCATTTTTGGTCGGGTTCAATCATCTGCAGGGACATGTTACCTACATTCCTTTAGCACAGTCTACAACTTGTATTTATGGTGGGATTTCATTGCAAATTCATAGGATGGCTCAGTATAATGTCTAGATGAGAACTGTTTTGTAATCATCCCCTTTTGGGCGCAATTGGTCAATGGTGATAGCTGCATGAGCCCAAAACCTGAAAACCTTTAGCACAGACTACAGGTCATATTCATGAAGACATTTCATTGTAACCTGGTAGGATGACTCTGTTTTATATCTACATGAGAATGTCCCCTTTTGGTCGCAATTGGTCAACTGTGATAGCTGCCCAAGCCTGAAACCAAAAAACCTTTAGCACAGTCTACAGGTTGTATTTATGAAGGGATTTCATTATAATTTAGTGGGATGACTCTGTATAATATCTATACTCGCCCAAAAAAGAAAGTGTGCATTGCAGAAATTGATCAAACTCCCAAAAAATAATTTCGTAGGTGTAAAGAGAGTTAACCTGTTCATGAATAAGTTATATTGAACACAAAACAGCTTTCCCCGTTAAAATTGCCTTAACGTTAAATGACGTGCTGCACGTTTGTGAAAAGGCATGTTTTGCACGTGGAGAGTCTGAAAATTCATGCAGCAGTGTGAATCCTTGGGTATTTAAACACTAAAGTAAGGCCTTCCTTTCGTTCACATTCAAACTTGCGCTGCTGTTAAAACGACTCCACATTAGCATGCCAAGATTGACAATGAATCAACGTCTCCTTGCCCTGGGTATGATTAGAACTGGCTGAACACACAGAGAGGTTGCCCAGCATTTGAACTGCCACTGTAACACTGTAGACAGGCTAGTCCATCGACATGCACAACATGATGACGTTCGAGACCGACCCCGCTCCGGGAGACCCCGAGTTACCACCCCTGCACAAGATCGGTATATCCGTGTCGTCCATCTCCAGAACCGGCAACAAACGGCAACGACGACAGCCAGGAACATCCCTAACCTGAGACGGATACATCCTCAAACAGTAATCAACCGGCTGAAAGAAAACGGCTTACGTCCTCGAAGACTGCAATTCGTCCGATTTTGACGTTACGTCATCGTCGTGCTCGACTGCAGTGGTGTAGACAACATCTCAGGCATCCCTTACACTGGTGGCGACGTGTTTTATTCACAGATGAATGTCGTTTCCATCTTTCATCATCAGATGGCCGCCAGAGAGTGTACAGACGTCGAAACGAACGCTACGCAGATCCATGTGTCGTGGAGTGAAACCGTTATGGGGGAGGGTCTCTCAAGGTGTGGGGTGGCATCACTGCCCGTAACAGAACTGAGCTGGTCATTATTGATGGCAATCTCAATGCAGCCAGATATCGTGATGAAGTGCTTACACCTGTTGTTGTCCCATTTCTGCAACGTCACGGCCCCGGCGTCATTCTATAGCAGGACAATGCCCGACCCCATGCAGCTGGTGTTGTTCAACAGTATCTGCAGCAGCAACAAGTGGATGTTCTTCCCTGGCCCACAAATTCGCCCGATATCTCACCCATTGAGCACGTATGGGACGAAATGAAACGTCAGCTACGCCGGCTTCCCTATGCACTGTCAACGCTTGTGGAACTCCAAAGACAGCTTATCAGAATACGGAACAACATCCCACAACACTTCCATGCTAACTTGTTCGCTTCCATGAGGCGTAGATGCACAGCAGTAGTTGATGCAGACGGAGGTCATACCAGATATTGAGTGTGTGACTTTTGTGTTTGACCCTTAGTGACTTTGACTCTCCATGGCACCAAGAGTATTCGTCGTAGGTAATTAAATTTCTCGTGTTGATCACAAATTGATTCATCTGTGATTGAATAAAATTTGCATGAATGAAAATGATATATATCTTTTTTAGTGTTATTTTTTAGCATGCACACTTTCTTTTTTGGGAGAGTATGTATGGTAACCCAAATTTTAACTCTGTGCAATATGAAGAAATTTCTTTAAAATTTTCTTCTTCAGATCCAACAGTCAGAATGCTTTCATATTTGGTATACAACATCTCTAGGGAGGTCAGATTCAATTGTGTTCAAATTGAGAGCCTGGGTTAATATTTGGGCTCCATACGGAGCCAGAATTTGCCATGCTGAAGAATTAGAAATTTTGTATTCAGTACCCTCTAGAGGTGTGCAACTAAGATTAATCCCCATGGGTTGTATCAAGGGGCTTCATAGAGGATCTGCACATTTTACATTATAATCAACAGAAGAAAAGGTATGATGCCCAGACTATTTTTGTCTCTCCTGAGAGGCTCAAGGATTGACAGTGTATCCTATGGAGATGGATTGCTTAATGTAGTCTCATTCTTGGACTCTGTTTATATTGTGTTCTGTTCAAGGTGAGCTTCAGGCCCTGTGGGGCTTCTTGTTTATGAAGGGATTTCATTGTATCTTGGTAGGATAACTTGGTATGAAATCTAGATGAGACTCTTGTATTTTGGGCATGATTGGTCAACCTTGACTGCCGAACTGGCACATGACGTAGATTCCTTTAGCAAAGTTATATTTATGGTGGGATTTTGTTGTAACTTAGTAGAATGACTCATTTTGGAATAATTTTACTTTAATTTTGGTTGACATACATTCACTGTGAGGGCCACATTAACCCAGACCTCAATTCTTTAGTACAGTGTACACCTCAAATTATTCTTATTGAAAACATTGCTAATAGGAAACATAAATTAACATATTCTCAATTATCGCAATTCTTGTCTTATTTCATAATCCTTTCATGAACATTGAACATTATCCTTTTCATCAAACACTACACACAGTCAAGTTAAGCTACAGTGTCAATGACACTTTCATTAGTAAACCGGCTTGACGGGGATACCGGTGGCATTGCACCTTATTTTTTAATACTTTTTTTTTCAGGTTTCAAAAATTTCAACAAAACTATATCATGTGACTTCTCTTTCTCTTTGAAATGTGCTAGAGAAGCTCTTTGTAACGAGGGGTCACATGATATGGTTTTGTTGAATTATTTTGAAAAATATAGTTTTTTTCAACTTCTCAATTTGTAAATTGTGCCAATGAAACTGGCACATGTAATACTAGACACTCACTAAAAGTAAAACAAGGCCCTAAGGGTTAAATAGAGAGTAATTGCTTGACTGGACTGGTTACGTGAAGTAATTCATGAGAAGTGAGGGATGTTGTACAAACACGAGTGTGCAAATGTGCACGAGTGTTTTACAATATAGTCCCTTGCCGCGATTGAATTATTTCATGCAACCCGTCCAGTCAAGCGATTACTCTATTTATTACTTTTCATTATTAATGATAATTATGTTATTTAACCCTTTACCTAATGAAATGGCCAAAAATGGCCAGGCTATTCTCAAAACTCGCCTATTAATTTTCATTATTTTTTCATTTTCTGTCTAAACATAGGTTATGACCTCTCATTGGAATGAGCTCATTGAGCTCATTCCAATGAGGGGTCATAACCTATGTTTTTGAGACAAAAAATGAAAATAATAGATATCCAAGAATTTTATTTGCAAGTGTCGTCTGCTTTTCATATTAGGTAAAGGGTTAAAAAAACAAAAAAGTCACCATTACACCCACGGTAAAGCATCTGTATTTGTGCGCACGGATACATGACACAATTGTTGATTGCATAATTCACTTGTGAAGTTATTATTTATAATCAAACCTGGAAATCCCAGTAAATCACACTTTGGAAAGTAATAAAATGATTTAATATATCAGACAGGGGCGCGGTGACTCAGTAGGTAGAGGTGCAGACTGCAAGCCGAGAGGTCCTCGGTTCGAATCCCACCTGCAGCAGCCACGTTGTGTCCTTGGGCAAGACACTTCACCCCCATTGCCCATGTGGGGGCACGATGACGCCATGTACTAAGGCGTACTGCACGTCGATGGTATGCATGTTTTCAACCAATCTAACCCTGCCTGTGCTGCAGTGCGAGTTATGATGTTGGGGAGCTGGCAGCTGCTCGTCGTTGCTCGATGATTCTCTCCGGGTACTCCGGCTTCCTCCACCCGTAAAACTCACGGTCATGATTAGCCATTGTGCATAAATATGTGACCTTAAACATCAATAAATAAATAAATAAAATGAGTTAATATATCAAACTTTAGTAAATATATCATTGCGAGGTCTGCTTTCACTATGCAATATGTACTGAAGGATATAACGGGATGCTAAAATTTTAAAATTAGGTCTATAAAAAAAAAATTCTTGTTTCTCAGGTAATTTTTCCTCAATTTTATGATGAGGGAGGGAGGCTTTTTTCTTTTCATTTTCTTTTTGTTTATTCGCAGAACAGCTCTGAAAATAGTTGGAATCAGAAAATTACTAACTAACACTATTTTGTGGCAAACCAATATTTTCTGCAGTGAAAATTTTCCATAATGTGGTCAAAAATTTACCCCAACTGCATCTTGTTTGACAGAGCTCTGTGAGCTCTGTGAAACAAGGTATGGTTGGTTAAATATTTGTCCTACAAGTGCAAAATAGTGTCATAGAAGAGATTTCCAGGTGAAAAAAATGGTGATGAGGCAGATTTTCTATGACGAGGGAGAATGGTTTTTTAATATCCTTATTTAAAAACAGAAAGTTGATTCTTGATTCCCACAAATCAGGACAAATTTTAAAGTCCCGATAATTAATCTTGTCTGGAGTATTTATGATAATTGTGACTTGTAACAAAAGTTTGGATGAATCAAAACTGATTCCCACTAATCAGGGCATATTTTAACCCTTAAGGGTCTGGAGATTCCTGTAAATAGTTTTATACACTCTGATAGTTGACACACTGTGGATGTTCAGTTGTTTTAGGCAAGTATTGGCTGCCTATATAGGCAGCCAAGACTTGCCAAAATACAACTGCCAAATAATTTAGAATTTAGCTTGTGAGTTAACCCTGGGGCACATCTGTTGCAGTAAAAGTGATCTAATTCAGAATTAGCCCCCCAAGGGTAAAGGCCTGGTAATAAATCTTGTTACATTCTAGAGTAGCACTAATTCATTGACATTAAACAAAACATACTTAGTGGCTGCTGTTTGTATGGGCCTGCACCTTTGTACATGTTCAAGCCACTCAGAGAATATTTGTTGCCATTTGTGCCTGTTCTTAGTTTATGTGAGATAAAAATTTTGAACAATTTTGAAAAGAATGGCTGAATGGTAAAACATTCAAGTGAAATGCCATGGTGAGATCAAATAGACATGAAAAGGTGCAAATATATGGGAAGAAAACCAGTGTTTCCACTGTGGACAAGTTTACATTAAAATCTCTCGTCAGACATATATTCAGACTTCTAAAATATTTTGATGATTGACATACCTTCATGAGGACTGACAATATTGTGAACATATATGGTCCTCCTTTTTGTTCAGAGGTGATCAATTGGACTCCCTCTCTGTAGTCTACCCAAGGTGTACGACAAATCCCCACCCAGAAAATCTTGTAACAAGGCAAAGGTGTGTGAATAAATTTTCATCTCCAAATATGTCCTTGGTATACATGTGTTAATCCACTACTAACCCTGCTTGTGTTGGACAGTGTGACAGTTACTCTGCACTGCTCAATGGTTCTCTCTGGGTGCTCTGGCATCTTTCATCAGTAAACTGTCCAGCACAATATGTTTCTGGCTGTTTAAACTGTTGTTAAACCCCAGCAAATTAGTAAATAAAGCGGACAGAAGATTTTAACCAGATTGTGTATGAGTCATGATTTCATCAAAATTGCCTTATCACTTTTCTCCCCCCACTGCATGTGTAACATACGTCTGTCCAAGGTGAGATAGCGGAGAGAGACAGATGTATCCCACCCCACCCACGTGACGTTATACATTTATAACATTATTATGATGTTATGCATATCGTATCAGTTTCTTGCTATCAACTAATTCATATTGACATCATCAGAATGCCGTGTGATCAAAGTTTGATGCTCTAAAACTCTTTAAACCCCAAGCTGCCACCATTCCTAAATGATTTTGGGGTATATACCTATGGTATATACATAACTTTTGCATGCTCTTTCCGAGTTTTTCAAAACAACGAATACCAAATGAGTTGATTATATCAGCACGTGACCGCTGATTACCTCTGGCTAACGTAACCGCTGTATGGTGGGGGGAGAAAAATAATCCCTGATAGGTACGGGTGTGGGATGGGAAAATCTCACCCTCGGGACAAGATATTTGGTTCTTTAATATGGAGGGATTTCATTGTAACTTGGTAGGATGACTCCTTATGATCTCTAGATGAGAATTTCTCTATTTGGGCATGATCTGCCAACAGTGACGACTGCTCGAGCCCAAAACCCGAAAACCGTTAGCACAATGTACAGGTCATATTTATTGAGGAATTTCATTGTAAATTGGTGGGTAGACTTCAAACAATGCCTAGATGAGAAAGTCACCTTTTGGTCCTGATTGGGCAACTGTGACAGCTACAGGGACCCGAAGCCCAAAAACCCTTAGCACAGTCTACAGGTCATATTTATGAAGGGATTTCATTGTAACTTGGTAGGATGACTCCAAATAATGTCTAGATGAGAACGTCTGATTTTGATCACGATCATTCAGCCTTGATGGGTGCCCGAGCCCAAAAGCCTTTAGCATAGGCAAAAGGTCATATTTATGGAAGGATTTCATTGTAACCTGTTAGGTTGACTCCATATAATGCTTATATGATGACATCCCCTTTTGGTCGTGATTGGTCAACTGTGATGGCTACAGGTGCCCAAAACCTTGAGCACAGTCTACAGGTCATATTTATAAAGGGATTTCAGTATAACTTCGTAGGATCACTCCAGATGATGCCCAGATGAGATTGTCCCCTTTTGGTTGCAATCATTCAACCATGATGGCTGCCCGAGCCCAAAGCCCGAAAACCTTTAGCACAGTCTACAGGTCATATTTATGAAGGGATTTCATTGTAACTTGGTAGGTTGACTTCATATAATGTCTAGATGAGAACGTCCCATTTTAGACACGATTGGGCAACTGTGACGGCTACAGGGGCCCGAAACCCGAAAACCTTTAGAACAGTCTACAGGTCATAATTATGAAGGGATTTCATTGTAGCTTGGTAGGATGACTCCAAATAATGTCTAGATGAGAACATCCTCTTTTGGTTGCGATCATTCAGCCTTTATGGCTGCCTGTGCCCAAAACCTTTAGCACAGTCTGCAGGTCATATTTATGAAGGGATTTCATTGTAACTTGGTAGGTTGACTTCATATAATGTCTAGATGAGAACGTCCCCTTTGGACACAATTGGGAAACTGACGGCTCCAGGGGCCCGAGAGGTTTAGCATAATCTGCAGGTCGTATTTATGGAAGGATTTCATTGTAACTTGTTGGGTTGACTCCATATAATGCCTAGATGATGACATCCCCTTTTGGTCATGATTGGTCAACTGTGATGGCTACAGGTGCCCGAATCCCGAAAATCTTGAGCACAGTCTACAGGTCATATTTATGAAGGGATTTCATTGTAACTTCGTAGGATCACTCCAGATGATGCCCAGATGAGAATGTCCCCTTTTGGTTGCGATCATTCAACCATGATGGCTGCCCGAGCCCAAAGCCCCAAAACCTTTAGCACAGTCTACAGGTCATATTTATGAAGGGATTTCATTGTAACTTGGTAGGTTGACTTCATATAATGTCTAGATGAGAACGTCCCCTTTGGACACAGTTGGGAAACTGACGGCTCCAGGGGCCCGATGCCCGAAAACCTTTAGCACAGTCTACAGGCCATATTTATGAAGGGATTTCAGTGTTACTTGATAGGATGACTCGTTTTGGAATAATTTCACTGTAACTTGGTAACTTTCGTTGATATACGTTAACTGTGAGGGCCACATACATTAACTGTGAGGTCATATTAACCCACCCCTCAGCTCTTTAGTACAGTGTCCACCTCATATTATTTTTTATCGAAAACGTAGCATACAGAGAACAGAAATGAACATATTCCCAATTATCACAATTCTTGTCTTATTTCATAATCCTTTCATAAACATTGAACATTATCCTTTTCATCAAACACAACACACAAGTTAAGCTACAGTGTCATTGACACTTTCATTTAATGACACATCATATGGTTTTCATAAATTGTTTTTACATAGAGAGTAATCGCTTGACTGGCCTGGTTTTCGTGAAATAATTCATGAGAGGAGAGGGACGTTGTACAAACATGAGTGCAAATGAATATGCACGGGTGTTTTTCAGTATAGTCCCTCGCCTCTAATGAATTATTTCACGTAACCAGTCCAGTCAAGTGATTACTCTGTTTATTACTTTTCATTATTAACGATAATTATATTATTTAACCCTTTACCTAACGTAACGGCCAAAACTGGCCAGCGCTATTCTCAAAAATCAACAATTAATTTTCATTATTTTTTCATTTTTTATCTCTAAAACATAGGTTATGACACCTCATTGGAACGAGCTCATCGAGCTCGTTCCAGTGAGGGGTCATAACCTATGTTTTTGAGACAAAAAATGAAAATAATAGTTATTCAAGAATTTTTTTTGCAAGTGTTGTCTGCTTTTCATGTTAGGTAAAGGGTTTAAAAAACAATGAAGTCCCCATTACACCCACGGCAAAGCGTCTTCGTTTGCACACATGGATACATGACCTAATTATTGATTGCATAATTCACTTGTGAAATTATCCTTTATAACCAAACCCGGAAATCCCAGTAAATCACATTTCTAGTTTTAACTGTAGAGAGAAATCGCTTGACTGGACTGATTTCGTGAAATAATTCATGAGAGGTGAGGTATGTTGTACAAACACGAGGGCAAACAAATGCGCACGAGTGTTTTACAACATCGTCCCTTGCCTCGAATGAATTATTTCATGTAACCAGTCCAGTCAAGGGATTACTCTGTTTATTACTTACGTTTATGGACAGCCATTTTATATCCCCTCTCAATAGAATGGCCTGGTGTGATTGCATCAACCTTACAGTTGAATCTGACAGAGAGTATTTGGATACCTCAAGAACTTTCCCCAAATGTGAATCGATCCGGGGACCTCTGGCATTAGTGACCAGGACACTTATCCACTAGGCCACTACTCCATAATAGGGTACTGAACATTGATTGTAGGTACCCTATCATGTGAGGAACATAGTAAATGAACTATAATGCATTTTGTTTTTGCTTTCCATTACTCGCATCCATTGTTTTAATTTCCTTTGTTTTTGCAGGACCTTTGCTGAAGCCAGCAACAATCACAGCAGGTAATGGAAATCCCTTCGTAGCAGTTCTCATCTCGTGGATTTTAGTTCAGGTATGTCTTTATATAGTATTTATTACTCTCCTTTTCTATGAAATCTCCATCTACAGAAAGACTAAACCATGTGGAAAATGAATATCCCTTCTGCACACATGAAAGTACGTTCTGCACCTATGTGCCGAACGGAAATCGTTGACAGACTATTTTTAAATAGAAGCGAAATTTCACTGAAATTTTTTACAAATCATGCACTGCAATTAGAATTTGAATCGCTAGTGATAGCTAAAAATAGTAACATGGGTTTCCCTCACAAATTTGGTTGGCGATGAAATGTGTTCTTTTTGTTGATAATTTGTCCCCTGAGATCCAATGTGCCTGCCAGGCCTTTAGATTACCCCAAATTCTTGACGTTAAATACTGTGCCAAAAATACTAAAACGTGCCCAAATTACGAAAAGTGGTTTTCAAATTTTCACCAATCTGAGCGACGATCAAGATATTTGTCGTGAAACAATTAAGTCAAAACGTAGCACAAAATAGATCTGTAAGTTGATTTTATCTTTAAGATGTTGCGATAACTCACCGGGCAAGCTCTTCTGTGTGTTTGCATTAATTTCGGTGAATGCTGAAATAGATATGGGAATTCCGATAAAAATTTTAAAATCGTTGTGTCAACACGTGTTTGAATTGAACTTTCAATATGAGTTTGCGAGACAACCAAAAACAACAGTCAAGTTACATTCTTCAGGGTATATTTTTTTAACACCCCAGCACACGCAGTCGTTGTAATGTTGAACTGGATCATCGATGGCACCATGGATCGGTATTGTCGGAAAGTACTGTGTCGTCTGTATGAATGATTTTTCACCTGAATTTCTCCTCCTTGGTCCTAATTCTTATGCAGTACCAGCTCTCAGAATGCAAAAACCAACATAAATATAACTATGAAAAATCTAAAAAAATCCCTCAGATGCAAGAAGAACCATGGTCAGCCTGTGAATGGTTCAGCCCATTGTAGCGATGACTCTTGCCCCTTGGTTGCCCCATTAAGTCGAAAAAAAATCATTATTGCCTTTGTTATCAAATTTATCAAAATATCATTCACACAGTCACAATTTACATTAACCCTTTACCCAACGTAACGGCCAAAACCGGCCAGCGCTATTCTCAAAAATCGCCAATTAATTTTCAAAATATTTTCATTTTTTGTCTCAAAAACATAGGTTATGACCCCTCGTTGGAACGAGCTCGTTCCAACGAGGGGTCATAACCTATGTTTTTGAGACAAAAAATGAAAAAATTTAGTTATTCAAGAATTTTTTTGGCAAGTGTCGTCTGCTTTTCACGTTAGGTAAAGGGTTAAACATGAAGAATAAACATGGATATAGTACAATCATCTGTACATTGACAGTTCAACATACTGTTAAAACTAGAAGTCCTGTCATGAAATGCACACAAATTGTACGTGGATCTGTGCATTAATCTACGCATTATGACCATAGTAAGGCTATCAAATTCTGTACATATGGCCTGTGCACAAGCAATGTTTCAGGCAATGGACATCCGGGTAACTCGGAGGTCCATTGGCAGAAACATTGCCTGTGTTTGCTATGAGTAACCAGGAGAAGCTGCTGTGCTTTGGATGCCATTCGATATGGCAGTTGTGTGCAATTCCCACATGCATTTAAGCCAAGATAAGCACACAGTTGATGACAGGACTTCTAGTTTTAACTGTATGAATTTTGAAATAATGAGTAACAATACTTTGAACTCAACAGTGTCTAGTAGACTCAAAGTCTTAGCCTGACTACTACTGCTCTACTGTTAAAACTAGAAGTCTTACCATGAAATGTACACAAATAGCATGTTGATCTGTGCGTTAATCTACACGTTATGACCACAGTAAGGCTATCAAATTCTGTACATATGGCCTGTGCACAAGCAATGTTTCAGCCAATGGACCTCTGGGTAACCCGGAGGTCCATTGGCAGAAACATTGCATGTGTTTGTTCTGAGTAACCAGGAGAACCTGCCATGCTTTGGATGCCATTCGTTATGGCAATTGCATGCAATTCCTATACACAATTAAGCCAAGATAAGCACATCGTTCGTGACAGGACTTCTAGTTTTAACTGTATGAATTTTGAAATATTGAGTAACAATAATCTGAACTCAACAGTGTCTAGCAGACTCAGATTCTTAGACTGACTACTACTGCTCAAGCAGTAGCAGTCATTCTGTCCATGTCATGTTTATGGAACAATGAAATTTTTCAGCATGAAAGTATATTCAGACAGGAATACTTCATAATAATTGTCAGGTGAGTTTTGCCAAAATTCATTACTGAGAAGCAAGATAATTGCATTTCAGAGTGTCAAATTTCAAGATTTTCTCCTACCATGCCAAACCATGACTGGTCCAGTAGGGCTGTGGACCCTCAACCCCGACCATGTTATGCCAAAATTAGACTAATCTAAAGGCCTGGTGCCTGCTGGCACATTAAACACATTGGAACTCAGGGGACGAGTTGTCAAATGCATTGCTGAGTGTTCTCCTAATAATTGCTTTTATAGACATGAAGGCATGTAATAAACACAGAATGACATGCGTGCATTGATTAACCCATTCACACACGTGTCGTTCTGTGTATTTACTTCCCGTTTTCAAGTCATTTAAGATCTCATATGATCAGATTGTCGAGTTTTTGTCACCTGGACTCCAGAAGAAAAAAAGAGGTGCAAACCTATTAACTGAATAACCACTTTTCCAGTGAGAATTATTCAGTTAACATTTGTGTACAAGTTACAGTGATTTGGTCACTATCCTATATTCTGGCAATAATCTGAGTATTTATGAATACTCCCTGAAAAAATTTTGGTGGGGGGAGCATACAGCCCTGGTAATTCACCCTCAGCAGTCAGTAGTGCCAAGGAAAATGCCGAGGAAACTAAAAATATCCACAGCAAAAATACTGCCAAGGATGGCTTCTTCAGAAAGTCTTATGGTGGCAGAAATTGCCCAACTTCCAGGTCACACAAGGAATCAAACCGTGTGGTTCACAGTCATGTGGTTTGCACTACACTGTATTGCTAATCTTACAATTTACAGTACAAATTGCAGCATAGCCACTGGAAACTATGGGTATGTTTCGGTGAACTATTCCGGTTTACTTAGGTTTAGAAATCCCAATGGAATGATATGTTTAATGAGAATACTATTCCACATAAACCTTAGCATGATGTCACCAGGAAACGTGAAACAGGGATGTGTTTTTAACCCTTTACCCAATGCAGACGATATCAAAATTTATTATTTTAAATATCATTTTTTAAAATTTTTCAAAAAATTTCAACAAAACCATATCATGTGACCCCTCATTGGAACGAGCTCAATGAGCTCGTTCCATTGAGGGGTCACGTGATATGGTTTTGTTGAAATATTTTGAAAAATTTAATTTTTTCAACTGTTCAATTTGCATATTACGCGGGCGGATGCGGGCGATTCGTTAGGTAAAGGGTTAAGAGGGGCGATATCCAAAGTGTAGGAAACATATCCCTGCTTTCATTTTTAAACAATCTTTGAAAACCATCTTTGAAAAGACCTGCATAAGAGTGATAAGACACTTTCCAATGATAGTGTCAGAAATTGCATTACTGCTACCATAGAAATAAAATGACTAAAAAGGGTCTTCTGAAAGTTGCAAAACAAATTTTTCTGATAGAAAAATACTCTTTCAATTGAGAATCGACTATTTTTGAAAAGCCGCTTTTGTGAGCAAAATAAACGTTATTAACTCTTTTTTATCGTTTCTCTCTCTTTATTTATTGCTTTTTTCATGAACCCGCCATTGTTTATTTTTTATCTGACACACGAAATCAGAATATTTTTTATTGTTGTTGTGCAAGGCCTAGAACTTTCATGTGCACTCCAATGCGCATGTCAAGAATAGAATGATAAACCAGATAACCCTGCTCTCCAGGAGGTTTAGTTGGTTTAATCCAGAATGATAAACCAGAATATAAACTGCTCAATAAAACGACCTGGTTTTTATTCAGTGTGTCTACACATGCTCACAATAAACCAAGTAAACCAGAATAGCTCATTGAAATATGTTCTGCTTCTTCTATGTTGATAACACCAGAATCTGACATCAGTTTCTGGAAAGCTCTTATAGAGCTTTCCAGAAACTGATGTCAGATTCTGGTGTTCTCAACATAGCAGTGAGATAATTAGTTTGTGGTTGTGCTGCATCTTATTTTCACTCATACTACACATTGAGCAATTCGCCTGCTCACTTCCAAGGTTTTTTCTCAACATTTGGCTCATGATATCAGCATGATCAAATTGAGTGAAAGATTCTGCACATTGTGAATGTATCTCGAACTACTTTCACGTGTTAAAGTTACTTGAAAGTTTTCACCTTACCGCATACTACATATACAGGGAAATTGAGACTATGCCCTGTCCCCTGATGATTGTTACACAATTGAACAGGCTTCACAGCAATTGCCACAGAAGCACTAGTTTTTCACAGTGATTTTCTTGACGAGGAAACAAAGATGAATTTCCATTGAGCATATAGTCACCACTTTGTCCATCTGTCTGTCTGTCCATCCATCCATCCATCCATCCATCCAAAAACGAATGGTTTCTGGATGTTAACTCCAGTTTGCTTTGATGTATGACTTCATTATTTTGCACCATTACTACTTCCAATGAATTGCAGGTCAAGTTCAATTTTCACCATTACAGCATTTCCTGTTCCAGAGTTATGCCCCTTGAAAGACACAAAATGGTAAAATCAATGGTTTCTTGATGATAACTTTAGTTTGCTTTGATGCATGACCTTATAAGTTTGCAGCATTTCTACATACCATAAAATGCAGGTGAAGTTCGATTTTTCTTGTGGCATTTTCCATTCCTTGAAAAGCTGCAAATTGGCGAAAATAATGGTTTCATTAGTATGTTGAAAAATAAATTTTGTTTACCATTTTCATTCACGTTTGACCGCCCTGCATTATTATACTTATGAAAAAGTAGAGTTGACCCTTTACAACGGATATTTTGTCTGAAAATTTTAATTGACCTTTTTTTTTAACTTCATGCATTCTATCCAATATATTTGTCTGTTTGCATTTTCGGGGAGCATCTGTTGGCTAGGCAACTTTTTACTTGTTCTATCATATCTTGTTTGACAGGTCTGACGTCAAATAGGATATAATAGATCGAATTCTGATATTAGATGAACTGTTGTTGGTCTATAAACAGGGACATTTTTTAGATTGTTTGGGTAATTTATAGACTAATTACAGGTTATTTTATTCAGTTAACAGGAGTTTACTACTCTGTTGCCTATGTACAATTAAGAGGTAAAATTTGGTCTGAGAATATAGTAAATGGTTTCATGTTTGGAAATTATATTTAATTAACAGGGTTATTCAATAAAGAGATATCCAAATGAAGAGAACTCCACTGTACTTTCAGAAAATGTAATTATTTGGATCTTCTAATTATGTTATTTTTTTCTATTTTAGTTAATATTATTAATTGGTTCATTGAATGCCATAGCACCTGCAACATCCATATTTTTCTTGCTGTCATACTCGGCTACTAACCTGGCTTGCCTTGCTTTAGAAGTTGCTTCAGCTCCAAATTTCAGGTATTTATTATATCTCTTACTTACCCTCCAATATAAGTAAGATCAAGTGTACCTTACATGGTCAGTTTCTTTCAGAAAAGTTCTTTATTAGGTGTTTTTTGTAGTGGACAGTGTTAACTGGTTGAGCACAAGAACATATCATGGCTGTAATAACCCTTTACCCAATGCAGATGATATCAAAATTTATTATTTTAAATATCACTTTTAGCTGCGACTAGCAGCTCTATAAGTGGCAATGTCGGTCTGTCGGTCGGTCTGTTGGTCTGTCTGTGACCTGCGAGTTTCAAAACTGAATAACTTTTCAAATACTTGATGGAATGACTTTATATTTGGCGTGTAAGTGTATCTTATTGATGTCTAGCCACTGTTCAATGCATGTGTTGTTCCAGATATTTTTCTTGGAGTTATGGCTGTTGGTCTGTCGGTCTGTCTGTGACCAATGAGTTTCAGAACTCAATAACTTTTGAAATACTTGATGGAATGACTTTATATTTGGAATGTAAATGTATCTTATTGATGTCTAGCCACTGTTCAATGCATGTGTTGTTCCAGATATTTTTCTTGGAGTTATGGCTGTTGGTCTGTCGGTCTGTCTGTGACCAACGAGTTTCAAAACTCAATAACTTTTGAATACTTGATGGAATGACTTTATATTTGGAATGTAAATTTATCTTATTGATGTCTAGCCACTGTTCAATGCATGTGTTGTTCCAAATATTTTTCTTGGAGTTATGGCCCTTGATGAACTTAGAATTTTTTGAGATTGCACCACCCGTCGCAGCTACGGCATCGATGTTGCGATTTTCTTCAAATTCAAAACATTTCAACAAAATCATATCATGTGACCCCTCATTGGAACAAGCTTGTTCCAACGAGGGGTCACATGATATAATTTTGTTTAAATTTTTTGAAAAATAATATTTTTTCAACTGCTGAATTTGCATATTACGCAGACGGATGCGGCCGATTCATTGGGTAAAGGGTTCAAAGTGCTAAAAACCATTTCCTTTGCTTTACACTGTTTGCATTTAGTTGTTTTTTCAACAGTAAGAAAAGAATGTTTATTTAACCCTTTACCTAACACGAAAAGCAGACAACGCTTGCAAATAAAATTATTGAAGCACCAATTTTTTTTATTTTTTGCATCAAAAACATAGCTTATGACCCCTCATTGGAATGAGCTCATTGAGCTCATTCCAATGAGGTGTCATAAGCTATGTTTTTGTAACAAAAAATGAAAAGGTAATAAAAATCGAATGGTGATTTTTGTGAATAGCGCTGGTCGGTTTTGGCCATTACGTTGGGTAAAGGGTTAAGAAATAACTTGTTTCTCGATTAAGTTTATGGAGTTATAATTGTGTTATAGAATTTGTCTTCAAACTTTACGATTATAACTCCATAAACCTAATCGAGACATGAGTTATTTCTTATAATTTAATTTTTCACCTAACCCAGGTGGACACTTTTAATAAAATACACATCAACAACAATGAAGGAAACTATTTTTATTAAACATCGAACACAAAAGAGTTTTGAGTCTCTGTAGCTCCTCCCCTAATGTCGGACACTCTATTTTGTTTTGTAATGCTGGAACAATTGATTTGCAGACAATGTTTGTTTCTGTATTGCATGTTAATTTAATATTTGTGACAGACCTTTAGATCAGTCTAATTTGGGCACAATGGCAAATATGGATGTGGCCTGCATGGTTGGAGAAAAAGCACTGGTATTTTCTTCTTCTTGGCGTCTGTTTTAAGTTTTAGGTCCCCCGTCGTAAAATGCTAGCTTTCAGTTTAAAGGATGCCAGACACGTAATTTTTGGAGAAATGGTGATTCTAAGGAGGATATAGAAGGAGGAGAGGAAAAAGAAGTGACAAAAAATAATCAGGGCTGTACTTAAAAATTTTTATGAAATTATGTTAAGTTGCCTATTTTCGAGGCATGGGCCTCTTGTTGTCATTCTTGCTAAAATGTTGCACTGCTTATTCAGTGTTTTCTCTCCCCTAGCCTTCTAAGTCCCCCCTTGCAATTCTCCCATGCTTTTGGCATATTTTTGAGAAAGTTCATTTCTAAAATTCTCTTGGGAGAGTTGCTTGGTTGCAGAATGTTTTCTGTTATTTTCCCCATAGTTACGTTTTCACCCATGGGTGTATAAACGTTGTGTTCTGCATCTTCCATCTGATGTTCTGCAGATTCTCCGCTGGGAGTCTCTGTCTTGCATCAGATAGAGTGTAATTTTGATGACTGATTTCGGGCCAGTTTTTTCAGTGCCTGGAGTCATGTTTTCTGGTATTTTACACTGTTTGTTTACATTGGCAACAGCCTTTTTTGAGGGGGGCTGTTGGCCTTTGGTGTAGTTTATCTCACTATAAGATACATTTATATTATCCGTAAGTGTCTCATTAATTATTTAATATAAATTTAAAATTTTTGGCCACACTTTGCCATCAGATCCATCGGGGCTCAACGTTACTTTTCAGAAACTTGGGCTTCGCTGAAAAAATATTTTTTCAAAATTATTTTGATTTGCAATTGTTTTTTCATTTATTAATGGATCATGTTATTATGTATCTTTGTGTCAGGGGTTTGTGCGAGTAACTAGGACTTGTTGTTGACTTTTCACAATGAAAGGATATTGTTCAAATTGTAAAGGGAAGAAATCTTCCTCTGACTTTCATGATCATTGTATTAATTGTAGTCAGTGTTCTCGCACTAATCCCTGTTCTATATGTCAATATTGGGATGACAAACATTGGAAACGTGTGTCACGGTATGTTGTTACTGGAGAAAGGGCTATGCCGGCTCTTTCTCCGCAAGGTCACTCTACTATCTCAGTTTCTATTTCAGAGGAACAAGAACAGGGTGATGTTTCCATGTTATCTTCTGCAAGTGCGCTTCCGTCGTCACAAATGAATTCAGAGCTAGCGGCAAAAGTGCTCATGGAGATTAGACAAATGTCGTCCGCTAGCTCGCCCGGTGTAGCGTCCATTCACCGAATGGTTCGGCAGCCGGGTTCGTCCGATGTGGTCCAGGAGGAAATGTTGGGTGATGCGAGCACTATAAACATTCAATGTGCACACCCAGTGACGGCGGATAGTAAGCGAGATCGGAGGAAGCCTTTGAGTCCGGTTCCTAGCTCGTCCAGGTCCAGCCGGGCCGCGAGCGAGAGAGGCCCCTCTCTCGTACAACAACATCTGGGACCAGATGTTGTGGTACAAAATGTGTCGCAAGCGGAGCATACGTCCGTCGCTCGGGACGCTCCGTTGTATAGGCAGTCCGCGGAGACTGCTAAGGCTTCTTCTCGTCAGCGCACCTTGGCTGCGTGACCGCCGATATATTACCAGCTTCGCCGATCAAGGATACTTCGGCGACCAGGTCACACCATCCGGCAGCCAGGGACACGAGGCCGATGGACTCCGGACGTTCGTATAGAAAAAGTATGCGGGAGCCATCCGATGCGGAGCTGCCCTTGGCGGAGCAGCGAAAGACTGCGCCTCCGCAGGTCTCGACGCCGGACATTCTTGTGCAGATAGCACAGCTTATCGCAGCATCCCAGCAGCCGACAGAAACGGTGTCGGATCGAGAATTATCCGACGACGCTGGGTCGGTACGCTCCGCCGAAGTATCGGGCGCGGACGACCGGGAGCATCATGAGGTCCGACCGGATGGTGAAAGGGATACGGATGATTTGGAGCTATCCCTTTCGGAACAACATAAAGCTGCCATGGACTTCATCCGGCACTTTCTCCCTCAAGTTGTTCCGTCGGGCCAGACTGCTGCGGTTCCGGACAAGAGGATTATAGCGTCATTGGACTCTGAATTTTTTGAGCGGTTCAGGGACATTGCTCCCGAGTTTCTGTCGCAGTCCAATAATGTTGCAAGAACATTTGAATTATTGAACGACGCTATATTTAAACTTGCTTCCAAGACGGGGAAAGCAGGTTTCTTGTCCGCCAATACTCTCAACCTGCCTTTCATTAATGCAAGGAATAAATTCGACACGGCAGGACAGGGTATCCCGAGAGTTCCTCTGCGTATGGACGACGAGGCGGAAGACTTAGAGCTATCATTACCGTCGTCGGCTTCTATTCCAACCGCGGTGTTGGAAACAGCCATTTCGTCTAACTTAGATGCCTTATCTTACGCAGATCACCTTACTAAGGCGTTATCACTGCGCCTTCAAGGGAAAGAATTTCAGGATATACAATCCTCTTTAAGACTTCTTTCAAGGGCAGTAGCTTATTCCACGTGTAACTCCACCCTTTCTGTGGCAAACCTGGAGTTGGTTAGACGTATCGCAGCCCTAGCTACATCCACACTCATGGATACTAAGGTGAAGAACTCTCTTAGAGTCGCTTCGGTCTCCGGAGAACTTCTTTTTGACGGCAAGCTTTCTGCTATTTATGATAAAATAACAAAGAAAGCTTCGGATTCTCTGTTGTTCAAATCTGCTTCTAAGAAGTCGGATACAGCAGGCAAGAATAAGACAGGTACTTCTGGGTCTAATGCGCCCAAGAGAGGTTCCTATAGAGGTTCCGGTGCGTCCTCTTGGTCTTATTCGAGAGACTGTCAGGGAAGCGACTCTCGTTCGGGACGTCCTTCGGGCCGGGACAACCGGTCGGACGCCCCGAGGTCGACGGGACGAGGTGCAGGTCGTGGAGGACGTGGTTTCTCCTACCGCAGGCCTCGCAGGTCCAGGAGGTGATGGCTTAAACCTCTATCGCGTACCGGTTGGCGGAAGGTTGTCGAGCTTTTCACAAGAATGGGCGTCGATTACGGACGACCCTTGGGTGAGAGGAGTGACTTCGGAAGGCCTAAAGATATCCTTCAAATGAAAGCCTCCATTAACTCGAAGTCCAAAGTGGACTCAACTTCCGTCAAATCTGCAGAAAAGAGACGCTCTGTTATCAGAGGTGCAGTCTCTTTTAATGAAGAACGCGGTAGAGGTCGTAGAAAACCAGGAGACTCCGGGATTCTACAGCCATCTGTTTCTGGTTCCGAAACCAGACGGCTCGTTCCATCCAGTCATAGATTTGAGCTGGATAAACAAGCTGATCGTCGCTCCAAAATTTTATATGGAGATGATTCGGTCGGTCAGATCGAGTATTCGGGTGAACGATTATGCAACAAGCATAGATCTCAAAGATGCGTACTTTCACGTCATGGTACATCCGACATTCAGAAAGTATCTACGCTTCGCAGTCCTAGGAGTGGTGTATCAATTCCGGGCGATGTGCTTCGGACTGAATCTAGCACCCTGGGCTTTCACTCGGGTAATGAACTCGGTAATGATCTATTTCCGAGCTCATTCGTCTGCGGTAACGTCGGCCTACCTGGACGACATTCTTCAGAGGTACGGCAACGAGTTAATGCTTCAGAACGATGTTCAGAATCTACTTCTATTGCTCCGACGTCTCGGTTTTATAGTAAACGAGGAGAAGTCGGATCTGGTGCCGTCCAAGTCATTCACTCATCTGGGAATGAGCTTCGAGATGCACAACAATCTCGTTCGTCTGCCGTTAACCAGAGCGAAATTAGTCAGTTGTTACGCTCGCTATTGTCTGCACGCAGACAAAGTCACAGCGAGAGAATTTATGAGACTGATAGGTCTGTGCGGAGCCGCTGCGGATCTCATTCCGATGGGGCGGTTACGCACGCGTCCTCTCCAAATTTTCTTGACTCAGAATTGGATTGTGAAAATTCATTCGCTCGACGTAGACGTTCTCTTGTCAGATCAAGTGAAACAAGAGATTCAGACTTGGGCAAACATTCAGTGGTTAACTCAGGGAGTTCCGCTGCAGTTGCCGGATCCGAGTTTTACCATTATGACGGATGCCAGTCAAACAGGTTGGGGTGCATCATTGATCCCAACGGATTCGAGATGCCAGGGTCTTTGGGATCCGCAATTCCTGTGCAAGCACATAAACATCAAAGAAATGATGTCAATTTGGCTTGCGTTACGTCATTGGATGGACATTATTCACAATGCTCATGTCCAAATCCTATCCGACAATACGACAGTAGTGGCGTATATACGGAATCAGGGAGGCACTCATTCAGTTCCGTTGTTCAATCTAACGGAAAGAATCCTTCTGTTTGCGCTAGAACATCAGGTTCTTCTTTCGGTCCGTCACATACCGGGTCGTCTGAATGTGCTAGCAGATTCCCTTTCACGAAAGGGTCGCTTGTTGCCGTCGGAGTGGACTCTCAACAAACAAGTATTCAATCAGATTTGCTACCAATGGGAACGGCCAATGATAGACTTATTTGCGACACATCTCAACAATCAGTTGCAGACGTATGTGTCCCCGTGTCCGGTTCCGATAGCATTTGCAGTAGACGCTCTGTCGATCCCTTGGGACGGAATGATAGGATATGCGTATCCTCCAGCGCCGTTAATTCAACAAGTATTGCTAAAGATAAAACAATCTCAATGCAAGATTCTGTTGGTAGCATCTCTGTCGCCACAGAGACCGTGGATAAATCTACTCAGGTGTCTGTTGTGGGACCTACCGCGAAAGCTTCCTCCACGGGAGGATCTTCTTTCGCAGGGGAAATCGCGTCAACTCCATCACAACCCGCAAGGTCTCAACCTTCACGTTTTTCCGTTGTGCGGTCCTTCTTGCATGGCAAGCACTTTACAGGACGAGCAGTGGACGCGATTTCTAACTGTAGGAGGACCTCCTCTTCGCTAAACTATGCAGCTAAGTGGAAGGTTTTTCGTTGTTGGTGTAGGGATCATTCTGTAGATATTTTTGATCCCTCTATACCAGACATTGCAAACTTTCTAGTATACTTGTTTGACGTAATCAAACTGCAGCCTGTTACTATTAAGGGTTATAGGTCTATGTTATCTGATACCTATGCACATCATGATAGTTTACAAATTGGATCTAATGTCTCTTTATCTAAGTTGGTTAGAAACTTCTCGATAAATAGACCCAGAACTCTTAGATTAATTCCTGAATGGAATTTAGCTTGGGTTCTTCTTAAATTGAAGGAAAAGCCATTTGAACCTCTTGGGACAGTAGATTTCAAATTCTTATCTTATAAGACAGCTTTTCTCTTAGCTTTCTCTTCTGCTAGAAGAGTCAGTGAGCTTCATGCACTGTCGGTGGATGATCCTCACTATCGTAGTGTCGGGAACACTATCACCTTCACTACTAATGTGGGTTTTTTAGCTAAGAATCAGGCTCCTAATAAATATCCGGAACCTATTGTTATTAAGGCTCTTCCGTCTTCAGACGGCCTTAGGCCTTTACTCTGTCCTGTTAGAGCGTTACGTATCTATAAACAGAGATCTCAGTTTATCAGAAAGGGACGGAAACGTTTCTTTCTGTCTTTGATGCCTAATAGAAGGGACATTTCGGTCCATTCTATTGCTAGATGGATTCAATTAACTATCCGTACTGCTTATGAGAGTTTATCTTCTTCTCAGCAGTCTGTGCTTAAGATTTCCGCTCATGAAGTAAGAGCTCTTGCTACTTCTTGGGCTTATGCTAATAGTGTTGCTATTACAGATTTAATGAAGGCTGCTTATTGGTCTCAGCCATCCACATTCCCGAATTTTTATCTCAGAAATATTGAGTCCATTTCTGGAGACCTGCATTGTTTAGGTCCGTTATCTGTTGCTCAGAATGTTGTCCACTAAACAGTTGCAACTATAGTTATGCAGGCTTTCTGTTCCGGCAGTGACTCCGTCCGGCTGCCCTCTTCGCTCTGGGCTATTTGACCCAGGGCAAGGGGAAGGGGTGGGGGGGGGGGGGTGTTCCCTTAGGTCACCTGCTTTATAGTGAAAAGCAAGGGAATGCCTCCTCCAAGCCAGTATTTCTGAGTCGCTTCCGGGATGGTTTTAAAGTGTATATTAATGTTAAAATTCATTCATGTCTTATTTTTAAAGTGTAGCTCGGTGTGAAGCATTTGTATATGTCAAGTGTCAAACGGGCTTTAATATACAATACTCGGACACTTTTAAATGACTATAAAGAGTCTCAATTCTCTGGACTACTTTATTTATTGGCTTACTTTAAAAATAATTAGTATAAGGGTTATACTGGATGTTAATAGAGAACATGAATATTATTGTGCTCAATTATTAAGGGTATTGTATCTTTCTAATTTAATATTAAATAAGAAAGATACATGTAAAGCCTAATACTCCTTTTCTCCTTAAGGGGTTACCTCTTTATTATATAGTTGAGCTTATTGGATTTTCCTCTATGTCCTAGGCCCTCCAGCCTGTTTACTATTCAGCTAAGTCTGGGTCATTGGTACAGTATAAAAATGTTAAAAAATTTATAGTAATTTATATATTTTTTATACTTACCAATGACCCAGACGGGGATGGCCCTCCCAGGAGTTGGGAACTCTTGCCTCCCCGCTGAGTACATAGCGCTGACCAGGCACTGCCAGTAAGAATGATAATTGGCGCCAATTTCGGGACGTCCTTGACACTGCGCATGCGCAGTGGGGGCGTAGTATGGAGGTCCTATAGGACATGATTTCTTTTTGTTTTGGATGCAAATTTTGGGGATTGGGGGCAAAATTTGTGTTTGGCCCTGGTTTTGTTAGAGTTAGCACCAGCTAAGTCTGGGTCATTGGTAAGTATAAAAAATATATAAATTACTATAAATTTTTTAACTTTCTGGCCTGCTGTCAATCATTCAGAAAAACTTTGGGGGGGTGGGGGGGGGTGGGAGGGTGGGAGGTTTATGGAGAATTAACTTTGGTTTTTCTACTCATATCAACCAATTGCATTGCATTATTTAACTTCTGATTAAATTATATAATATTGGTTTGTTACTATGCATTGGAGAGTGCCCATGGCACTCTCCAATAAATTGTAACAAAATAATTGTTTACAAACAAAATCTTCTTCAACAAAAGCTTCCTTTGATGGTAGCCTGATATATTTGAAAAAAATACTCATGTTACAAATTACCTTTTAAAAGTAATTTAGCACTTGACCAGTTAATTGAATAGCCACTTTATCAGTAAAAAATATTCCATTAATGGAAATATTCAGTTATCCAAAAACTGTCTTTCTTACGTTGTTGGTGATAAATTAAGCTCTTCTTCTTTTATATCCTATTTTGACAGAGCTCATGGTATTACAAATAAAAGCTTATAGTTTAAAAGACTGAAGTGAAAGACATCTATAAAACTTGGGAAGTCAGAAAATATCCGATTAGTTTTTCGATAGATCTTAAAACCTTTTATTAAAATAATTGGGCAACTTTGTACTGCAGGTATCGTAAATAGTTTGGAGTTAAAAAACTATATCCAACTAACAGGACTGAAAATAAGCAGCCTGACATTTGCAAAATAAGGTGCCCAGAGGGTGAATTTGATGATGCTATCCCATACAATGGGCCACTTTACTCCTCTGGGTACCTCTTTCTTTTTAGTTTTGAGACCCTGATTCAGATTGAGGTTCACAGAGGGTAAATTTAGTGATGCTTCTCTGAAGTGCAGGGTAGCATCACTAAATTCACCTCTTGAGACCTCATTTTGCAGATGACAGCCTTCTTATTTTCTGGCTTGCCAACTAATACTTTACATAACAAATTGGGCCAAATCCACCTGTGTACAGTTGAAACTAGAAGTCCTGTCATGAAAGTGCGCTTATCTAGGCTTAATTGTGCATTGGAATAGCATGCAATTGCCATATCGAATGGCATCCAAATCACGGCAGGTTCTCCTGGTTACTCATGGCAAACACATGCAATGTTTCTTCCAATGGACCTCCGGGTTATCCGGAGGTCCATTGGCTGAAACCTGGCTTGTGCACAAGCCATATGTACAGAATTTGATAGCTTTACCATGGCCATACCGCATACATTAACGTGCAGATCAACATGCTATTTGTGTGCATTTCGTGACAGGACTTCTAGTTTTAACTGTAATTTTCAAATTAAGCAGTTGAAAAAATATTATATTTTTATACTGTACCAATGACCCAGACATAGCTGGTGCTAACTCTTAAAAATATAGGGCCAAACACAAATTTGGCCCCCAATCCCCAAAATTTGCATCTAAAACCAAAGAAAACATGTCCTGAATGGCCCTCCATACTTCACCTCTACTGCACATGCGCAGTGTCAAGGACGTCCCGAAATTGGCGCCATTAATCATTCTTTGTTTGGCCCTTCATCAGTTAACATCTGACTGATCTTTGTGCTTGTAAATCTCAGTTTAAATGATGCCAGACACATAAATATTAGAGAAATGGTGATTCTAAGGAGGATATAGAAGGAGGAGAGGAAAAATGAGTGACAGAAAATATTCAGGGCTGTAACTTAAAATTTTTTAATGAAATTATGTTAAGTTACCTATTTTCGAGGCAACAGCCTCTTGTGGTCATTCTTGTTATCAAGTTACACTGCTTGTTCAGTGTTTTCCTCTCTCCCTTTCCTTTAAGTCCCCTCTTGCTATTCTCCCATGCTTTTGGCATATTTTCTGTAATATTATTACTAAAATTTCTTGGGAGTTTTAGCTGGATAACAGAATGAATTCTGTTCTTTTCCCCATGTTTACGTCTTCACCTATGGGTGGTTAGGCGTAGTGTTCTACATCTACCATCTGATGTTCTGCAGTTTCTTCCCTGGAAGTCTCTGTTTTGCATCAGATAGGGTATTATTGGTAACTGATTTCGGGCCAGGGTGCCTGGAGTCTTGTTCTGGTGTTTTTACACTTATTGTTTACATTTACAACAGCCCACTGTGTGAGGGGGGATTTCTTGAAAATAATATCTTGATGTTAATTTAATCATAACTAGATATATTATTATTGTTCGTAAGTGTTGCATAAATTTTTTAAAATATTTTTAGCATTTTTGTCCACACTTGGGCTTGGGATCCATTGGGGCTCAACGTTATTTTTCAGAAACTTGGGCTGTTCTGAAAAAATATTTTTTCCAAATTTTTTGATTTCAATTATTTTTTCTATGTTAATGGATCATGTTATTATGTATTTTGATTGTCAGGGGTTGGTGCGAGTACTAGGACATTGTTTTCTTTTCACTTCGAAAGGATATTGTTCAATTGTAATAAGAGGAAATCTTCCTCTGACTTTCATAATCATTGTATAATGTAGTCAGTATGCTCGCACTAACTCCTGTTCTGTATGTGTTAATTGGATGACAACATGGGAAGCATGTGTCACGGTATGTTAGTGGGGAAATGGCCATTCCGGTCCTTTCCCCGCAGGGTCACTCTACTTTATCAATCTTAATTTCAGACGATCAAGAACAGGGTGATGTATCTGTGATGTCTTCCAAAAGTGTGCCTCCGTCGTCACAATTAATGAAGAGCTAGCGGAAAAGTGCTCATGTAAATACGTCAATTGCCTAAGAGGACCCTAGTAGGTTTGACGGCCTTTGACGTCCGCTAGCTCGCCCGGTGTAGCGTCCATTCATCGAATGGTTCGGCAGCCGGGTTCGTCCGTTGCGGTCTAGAAGGAGTTTTGGGTGATGCGAGCACTATAAATCAACAAAATGCACACCCAGTGACGGCGGATTAGAGGAGAGAACGGAGGAAGTCTTTTAGTCCGGTTCCTAGCTCGTCCAGGTCCATCCGGACTGCGAGCGAGAGAGGCCCCTCTCTCGTACAACAACTTCTGGCCCCAGATGTTGTGGTACAAAATGTTTCGCATTCGGAGCATACGTCTGCCGCTCGGGACGCTCCGTTAGATAGACAGCCCGGAGAGACTGTCAATAAGGCTTCTTCATCCTCATGGTAGCGCACACGACCGCTCTTGGCTACGTGACCTCCGATATCCAGTCAACTTTGCCAATCAGAGAATCCTCGGCGACCAGGTCACGCCATCCGATAGCCAGGGACTCGAGGCCTGGAGACTCCAGACGTTCGCATAAGAAAGTATGTGGGAGTCAACGTACACGGAGCTTCCAGCGGCAAAGCATCGTAAGACCGCTACTGCACAGACATCGGTGACGGACGTGCTATCCCAAATAGCACAACTTATCGCAGCATCCCAGCAACGACAGAATCTCTGTCGCATCAGGTAGTATCCGACGACGCTGGGTCGGGTCGCTCTGCAGAAGCACGGACGTCTGAAAATTTCATCCGGTCCGACGGGATGCCGAAAGGGATTCGGAGGATTTCGAGCTTTCCCTTTCGGAACAACATAAGCTACTGTATATGTCATCCGACTTCATCTTCTAGAGGTTCTTCGTCGGACCAGAATGCTGCGATGCCGGATAAGAAACTGATAGCGTCGGTGGACACAGAAATTTTTGGTTCGGTTCAGGGACATCGTCCCTCAGTTCCGACACAGTCCAATAATGTCTCAGAAACTTTTGATTTATTGAACGACGCTATATATATTTTTTATATGCTTGCTATTTACAAGCATGTCTGGTTTCTTGTTCGCAAAATTACTGAGATGTCTTTCAAAAGTGTGCCTCTGTCGTCATAGTTAAGGAAGAGCTAGCGGCAGTTAGTGGTCATGGAATACGTCAATCGCCTAAGAGGTCCCTAATAGGATCGACGGAGTTGACATTCGCTAGCTCACCTGGTATAGCGTCCATTCATCGAATGGTTCGGCAGTCGGGTTCGTCCGTTGCGGTCTAGGAAGGAGATTTGGGTGATGCGAGCACTATAATAGACTTTAGTACACACCCAGTGACGACGGATTAGAGGAGAGATCGGAGGAAGCCTGTTAGTCCGGTTCCTAGCTCGTCCAGGTCCGTCCGGGCGGCGAGCGAGAGAGGTCCCTCTCTCGTACAACAACATATGGGACCGGATGTTGTGGTACAGACATTTCGCATTCGGAGCATATGTCCGCCGCTCGGGACGCTCCGTTATATAGACAGTCCGAGTGACTGCCGATAATGCTTCCTCATCCTCACAGCAGCGCACACGACCACACATTGACTATGTGACCTTGAGTATCCGGCCAGCTTCGTCATTCAGTGATTCCACGGCGAACAGGTCATGCCATCCGGTAGCCAAGGGATACGAGGCCTGTACACTCCGGTCGCTCGCATAATAGAAGTATGCACGGGGTAACGGACACGGAGCTTCCAGCGGCAAGGCATCGTAAGACTGCTTCTCCACAGGCCTCAGTGACGGACGTGCTATCCAAAATAGCACAGCTTATCGCAGCATCCCAGCAACGACAGATTCTCGGTCGGATCAGAAATAATCCGACGGCGCTGGGTCGGTGCGCTCCGCTGTTGCATCAGGTACGGACGACCGAACACTTCATAGGGTCCGACAGGATGGCAAAAGGGATTCGGACGATTTCGAGCTTTCCCTTTCGGAACAACAGAAGCTGCCATACATTTCTTCCGGCATTATCTTCCAGAGGTTGTTCCGTCGGACTACTTTGCTGCGATGCTGGATAAGAGACTAATAGCGTCATTGGACACGGAGTTTTGGATCGGTTCAGGGACATTGTCCCTGAGTTGCCGACGCAGTCCAATAATGTGTCATTAGAACATTCGAATTATTGAACGACACTATATATAAGCTTGCTACCAAACATGCTAGTCTAATTTCTTGTCCACAATGCTCTATTCTGCCTTTCATCAATTCTAGGAAAATAAATTTTTATTGGCAGAACTGGGCATACCGACAGTTCCTATGCGTCTAAGACGGCGAGGTTGAACACTGGGAATTATCTCTATGTCAATTCCAACCACGACGTTGGAAACGACAATGATGTCTAATAGACTTAACTTAGATGCTTTATCATACGTAGACCACCTTACTGAGGCGTTATCATTACGTCTTCAATAGAAAGAATTCCAGGATATGATCTTCAATGAGATTTCTTTCAGGGGCAGTAGTTTTCCACGTATAACTCCGCCCTTCACTGGCAACCTGGAGTTGGTTAGACGTGACGCAGCCCTAGCTACATCCATGCGCGTGGATAGTAAGGTGAAGAACTCTCTCAGAGTCGCTTCGGTCTCGGAGAAGCTTCTCTTCGTCGGCAACCTTTCAGCAATCTTTGAATTGCTCGATATACACGTTATCTTGTCAATCAAGTGTAACAAGAGATTCAGACATGGGCAAACATTCGGTGGTTGACTCAGATAGTTCCACTGTAGTTGCCGGATCGAGTTTTTCGATTATGACGGATGCCAGTCAAACAGGTTGGGACACAATTCAACGGATTCGAAGTGCCAGGGTCTTTGGGTTCCGCAGATTTTAGGCAAGCACTTAACTTCCAAGAAATGATATTATTTTGGCTTGCACTACGTCATTGGATGAACATTATTCAGAAACGCATGTCCAAATCCTGTCTGATAATACGACAGTAGTTGCGTATATCCGGAACCAGGGAGGCACTCATTCGGTTCCGTTATTGATTTTAACGGAAAGAATCCTTCTGTTTGTTATAGAACACCAAGTTCTGTTTCGGTCCGTCATATTCTGGGTCGTCGGATCGTATTAGCAGCCTCCCTTTCACGTAAGGGTCGTTTGTTGCCGTCAGTATGGACTCTCAACAAACAAGTATTCAATCAGATTTGCTACCAATGGGAGCGCCCAGTGATAATTTATTTGCGACACAACTCTCCAATCAATTGCAGACGTATGTGTCACCGTGTCCGGATCCCCGGGCATATGTAGTTAACGCTTTATCGATCTAGTAGGACGGGATGATAGGATATGCGTATCCTCCAGCGCTGTTGATTCAGCAAGTATTGCTGGGATTATACATTCACAATACAATTCTGTTGGTAGCATCTCTGTCTCCACAGAGACGGTGGATAAATTTACTTAGATGTCTGCTGTGGGACTTACCGCGGAAACTTCCTCCATGAGAGGATCCTTTTTCGCTGGGGAAATTGTGTCAACTTCATCACAACCCGCAAGGTCTCAACCTTCACGTATTCCGTTGTGCGGTCCTTCTTGCTTGGCAAGCATTGTACAGGACGAGCAGTGGATGCGATTTCTAACTGTAGGAGGACCTCCTCTTCGCTATACTATGCAGCTAAAGTGGAGGGTCTTCCGTCGTTGGTGTAGGGATCTTTTTGTTGATATTTTTGATCCCTCCATACCAGACATTGCAAACTTTCTAGTATACTTGTTTGACGAGATCAACTGCAGCCAGTTACTTTTAAAGGTTATAGGTCTATGTTATCTGATACCTATGCACACCATGATAGTTTACAATTGAGCCTAATGTCTCTTTATCTAAGTTAGTTTGAAACTTTTCGATAATAGACCTAGAATTCTTAGATTAATTCCTATACGGAATTTAGCTTGGGTTCTTATTAACTAAAGCAACATTTGAACCTTTTGAGACAGTAGTTTCAAATTCTGGCCTTTTAAGGCAGCAATTCTCTTAGTCTTCTCTTCTGCTGAAGAGTCAGTGAGCTTCATGCACTATCGGTGGACGATTCTCACTTTCGTAGTATCGGAAACTCTATTACCTTTACTACTAATGTTGTATTTTTGGTTAAGAATCAGGCTCCTAATAAATATCCGGACCCTATTGTTTTTAAGGTCCTTCCGCCTTTGAAGGGCATAGGCCTTTACTCTGTCTGGATAGACCTTTATGTATTTATGAACAGATCTCAGTTTATCAGTAAGGACGTAAAGCTTCTTCTGGCTCTGATGCCTAATAGAAAGGTCATTACGGTCCATTCTATTACTAAATGCATTCAATTAACTATCGGTACTGCTAAGGATAATCTATCCTTAACTCAGCAGTCTGTGCTAAAGATTTCGGCTCATGAAGTAAGAACTCTTCTACATCTTGGGCTTACGTAAATAGTGTTGCTATTATAGATTTAAAGTAGGCTGCATATTGGTCTCAGCCATCCACATTCACGAATTTTTATCTCAGAAATATCGAGTCCATTTCTGGAGGCCTGCATTATTTAGGTCCATATTTTTATACTGTACCAATGACCCAGACTTAGCTGGTGCTAACTCTAACAAAACCAGGGCCAAAAACAAATTTTGCCCCCCAATCCCCAAAATTTGCATCCAAAACAAAAAGAAATCATGTCCTAAAGGACCTCCATACTACGCCTCTACTGCGCATGCGCAGTGACGCAGTCGTCCCGAAATTGGCGCCAATTATCATTCTCAGTTTGGCCCTTCATCAGTCAACATCTCACTGATCTTTGTGCTTGTAAATCTCAGTTTAAAGGATGCCAGACACGTAATTTTTGGAGAAAATGTGATTCTAAGGAGGATAGAAGGAGGAGAGGAAAAAGAAGTGGCAAAAAATAATCAGGGCTGTACTTAAAATTTTTTGATGAAATTATGTTAAGTTGCCTATTTTCGAGGCATGGGCCTCTTGCTGTCATTCTTGCTAATTGTTGCACTGCTTATTCAGTGTTTCCTCTCCCCTAGTCTTCTAAAGTCCCCCCTGGCAATTCTCCCATGCTTTTGGCATATTTTTGAGAAATTTCATTTCTAAAATTTCCTGGGAGAGTTGCGTGGTTACAGAATGTTTTCTGTTATTTTCCCCATAGTTACGTTTTCACCCATGGGTGTATAACGTTTGTGTTCTGCATCTTCCATCTGATGTTCTACAGATTCTCCCCTGGGAGTCTCTGTTTTGCATCAGATAGAGTGTAATTGATGACTGATTCCGGGCCAGTTTTTTCAGTGCCTGGAGTCATGTTTTTTAGTGTGTTTACACTGTTTGTTTTCATTGGCAACAGCCTTTTTTGAGGGGGGCTGTTTGCCTTTGTGGTAGTTTATCTCATTATAAGATACATTTATATTATCCGAAAGTGTCTCATTAATTATTTTATATAAATTTAGAATTTTTGACCAGACTTTGCCATCGGATCCATCGGGGCTCAACGTTACTTTTCAGCAACTTGGGCTTCTCTGAAAAAATATTTTTTCAAAATTATTTTGTTTTGCAATTGTTTTTTCATTTATTAATGGATCATGTTATTATGTATCTTTGTGTCAAGGGTTTTTGCGAGTAACTAGGACTTATTGTTGTTCTTTCACAATGAAGGGACGTTGTTCAAATTGTAATAGGAAGAAATCTTCCTCTGACTTTCATGATCATTGTATTAGTTGTAGTCAGTGTTCTCACATTAATCCCTGTCCTATATGTGAACATTGGGATGAGAAACATTGGAAACGTGTGTCACGATATGTTGTTTCTGGAGAAAGAGCGATGCCGGCTCTTTCTCCACAAGGTCACTCTACTCTCTCAGTTTCTGTTTCAGAGGAACCAGAACAGGGTGATGTTTCCATGTTATCTTCTTCAAGTGTGCGTCCGTCGTCACAAATGAATTCAGAGCTAGCGGCAAAAGTGCTCATGGAGATTAGACAAATGTCGTCCGCTAGCTCGCCCGGTGTAGCGTCCATTCACCGAATGGTTCGGCAGCCGGGTTCGTCCGATGCGGTCCAAGAGGAAATTTTGGGTGATGCGAGCACTATAAACATAATAGATGCACACCCAGTGACGGCGGATAGTAAGCGAGAACGGAGGAAGCCTTTTAGTCCGGTTCCTAGCTCGTCCAGGTCCAGCCGGGCCGCGAGCGAGAGAGGTCCCTCTCTCGTACAACAACATCTGGGACCAGATGTTGTGGTACAAAATGTGTCTTTAGCGGAGCATACGTCCGTCGCTCGGGACGCTCCGTTGTATAAGCAGTCCGCAGAGACTGTTAAGGCTTCCTCTTCTCGTCAGCGCACACGACCGCACCTTGGCTGCGTGACCGCCGATATATTACCAGCTTTGCCGATGAAGGATTCTTCGGCGACCAGGTCACACCATCCGGCAGCCAGGGATTCGAGACCGATGGACTCCGGACGTTCGCATAGGAAAAGTATGCGGGAGCCATCTGATGCGGAGCTGCCCTCGGCGAAGCAGCGAAAGACTGCCCCTCCGCAGGTCTCGACGCCGGACATTCTTGTGCAGATAGCACAGCTTATCGCAGCATCCCAGCAGCCGACAGAAACGGTGTCGGATCGAGAATTATCCGACGGCGCTGGGTCGGTACGCTCCGCCAAAGCATCGGGGGCGGACGACCGGGAACATCGTGAGGTCCGACCGGATGGTGAAAGGGATACGGATGACTTGGAGCTATCCCTTTCGGAACAACATAAAGCTGCCGTGGACTTCATCCGGCACTTTCTCCCTCAAGTTGTTCCGTCGGGCCAGACTGCTGCGCTTCCGGACAAGAGAATTATAGCGTCATTGGACTCTGAATTTTTTGAGCGGTTCAGGGACATCGCTCCCGAGTTTCCGTCGCAGTCCAATAATGTTGCTAGAACATTTGAATTATTGAACGACGCTATATTTAAACTTGCTTCCAGGACGGGGAAAGCAGGTTTCTTGTCCGCTAATACTCTCAACCTGCCTTTCATTAATGCAAGGAATAAATTCGATACGGCAGGACAGGGTATACCGAGAGTTCCTCTGCGTATGGACGACGAGGCGGAAGACTTAGAGCTATCATTACCGTCGTCAGCTTCTATTCCAACCGCGGTGTTGGAAACAGCTATTGCGTCTAACAGAGCCAATTTAGATGCCTTATCTTACGCAGATCACCTTACTAAGGCGTTATCACTGCGCCTTCAAGGGGAAGAGTTTCAGGATATACAATCCTCTTTAAGACTTCTTTCAAGGGCAGTAGCTTATTCCACGTGTAACTCCGCCCTTTCAGTGGCAAATCTGGAGTTGGTTAGACGTGACGCAGCCCTAACTACATCCACACTAGTGGATTCTAAGGTGAAGATCTCTCTTAGAGTCGCTTCGGTCTCAGGAGAACTTCTCTTTGACGGCAAGCTTTCCGCTATTTATGATGAAATTAAAAAGAAAGCTAATGATTCTCTGTTGTTCAGATCGGCTCCTAAAAAGTCGGATACAGCAGACACGAATAAGACAGGCACTTCTGGGTCTAATGCGCCCAAGAGAGGTTCCTATAGAGGTTCCGGTGCGTCCTCTTGGTCTTATTCGAGAGACCGTCAGGATAGCGACTCTCGTTCGGGACGTCCTTCAGGCCGGGACAATCGGTCGGACGCCCCGAGGTCGACGAGGCGAGGTGCGGGTCTTGCAAGACGTGGTTTCTCCTACCGCAGGCCTCGCAGGTCCAGGAGGTGATGGCTTAAACCTCTATCGCGTTTCGGTTGGCGGAAGGTTGTCGAGTTTTTCACAAGAGTGGGCGTCGATTACGGACGACCCTTGGGTGAGAGGAGTGACTTCGAAAGGTCTAAAGATATCCTTCAAACGAAAGCCTCCATTAACTCGAAGTCCAAAGTGGACTCATCTTCCGTCAAATCCACAGAAAAGAGACGCTCTGTTATCAGAGGTGCAGTCTCTTTTAATGAAGAACGTGGTAGAGGTCGTAGAAAACCAGGAATCTCTGGGATTCTACAGCCATCTGTTTCTGGTTCTGAAACCAGACGGCTCGTTCCGTCCAGTCATAGATTTGAGATGGATAAACAAGCTGATCGTCGCTCCGAAGTTTTATATGGAGACGATTCGATCGGTCAGAGCGAGTATTCGGGTGAACGATTATGCAACGAGCATAGATCTCAAAGATGCGTACTTTCACGTCATGGTACATCCGACATTCCGAAAGTATCTACGCTTTGCAGTCCTGGGAGTGGTGTATCAATTCCGGGCGATGTGCTTCGGATTGAATCTAGCACCCTGGGCTTTCACTCGGGTAATGAACTCGGTAATGATCTACTTCCGAGCTCATTCGTCTGCGGTAACGTCGGCCTACCTGGACGACATTCTTCAGAGGTACGGCAATGAGTTAACGCTTCAGAACGATGTTCAGAATCTTCTTCTATTGCTCCGACGTCTCGGTTTTATAGTAAACGAGGAGAAGTCGGATCTGGTGCCGTCCAAGTCATTCACTCATCTGGGAATGAGCTTCGGGACGCACAACAATCTCGTTCGTCTGCCGTTAACCAGAGCGAAATTAGTCAGTTGTTACGCTCGCTATTGTCTGCACGCAGACAAAGTCACGGCGAGAGAATTTATGAGACTGATAGGTCTGTGCGGAGCCGCCGCGGATCTCATTCCGATGGGGCGGCTACGCACACGTCCTCTTCAAATTTTCCTGACTCAGAATTGGAGTGTGAAAATTCATTCGCTCGATGTAGACGTTCTCTTGTCAGATCAAGTGAAACAAGAGATTCAGACTTGGGCAAACATTCAGTGGTTAACTCAAGGAGTTCCGCTGCAGTTGCCGGATCCGAGTTTTACCGTTATGACGGATGCCAGTCAAACAGGTTGGGGTGCATCATTAATCCCAACGGATTCGAGATGCCAGGGTCTTTGGGATCCGCAATTCCTGTGCAAGCACATAAACATCAAGGAAATGATGTCAATTTGGCTTGCGTTACGTCACTGGATGGACATTATTCACGATGCTCATGTCCAAATCCTATCCGACAATACGACAGTAGTGGAGTATATACGGAATCAGGGAGGCACTCATTCAGTTCCGTTGTTCAATCTAACGGAAAGAATCCTTCTGTTTACGTTAGAACATCACGTTCTTCTTTCGGTCCGTCACATACCGGGTCGTCTGAATGTGCTAGCAGACTCCCTTTCACGAAAGGGTCGCTTGTTGCCGTCGGAGTGGACTCTCAACAAACAAGTATTCAATCAGATTTGCTACCAATGGGAACGGCCAATGATAGACTTATTTGCGACACATCTCAACAATCAGTTGCAGACGTATGTGTCTCCGTGTCCGGATCCAAGAGCATTTGCAGTAGACGCTCTGTCGATCCCTTGGGACGGAATGATAGGATATGCGTATCCTCCAGCGCCGTTAATTCAACAAGTATTGCTAAAGATAAAACAATCTCAATGCAAGATTCTGTTGGTAGCATCTCTGTCGACACAGAGACCGTGGATAAATCTACTCAGGTGTCTGTTGTGGGACCTACCGCGGAAGCTTCCTCCACGAGAGGATCTTCTTTCGCAGGGGAAATCGCGCCAACTCCATCACAACCCGCAAGGTCTCAACCTTCACGTTTTTCCGTTGTGCGGTCCTTCTTGCATGGCAAGCACTTTACAGGACGAGCAGTGGACGCGATTTCTAACTGTAGGAGGACCTCCTCTTTGCTAAACTATGCGGCTAAGTGGAAGGTTTTTCGTCGTTGGTGTAGGGATCATTCTGTAGATATATTTGATCCCTCTATACCAGACATTGCAAACTTTCTAGTATACTTGTTTGACGAAATCAAACTGCAGCCTGTTACTATAAAGGGTTATAGATCTATGTTATCTGATACCTATGCACATCATGATAGTTTACAAATTGGATCTAATGTCTCTTTATCGAAGTTGGTTAGAAACTTTTCGATAAATAGACCCAGAACTCTTAGATTAATTCCTAAGTGGAATTTAGCTTGGGTTCTCCTTAAATTGAAGGAAAAGCCATTTGAACCTCTTGGGACAGTAGATTTCAAATTCTTATCTTATAAGACAGCTTTTCTCTTAGCTTTCTCTTCTGCCAGAAGAGTCAGTGAGCTTCATGCACTATCGGTGGATGATTCTCATTATCGTAGTGTTGGGAACACTATCACCTTCACTACTAATGTGGGTTTTTTAGCAAAGAATCAGGCTCCTAATGAATATCCGGAACCTATTGTTATTAAGGCTCTTCCGTCTTCAGACGGGCGTAGGCCTTTACTCTGTCCTGTTAGAGCACTACGTATCTATAAACAGAGATCTCAGTTTATCAGAAAGGGACGGAAACATTTCTTTCTGTCTTTGATGCCTAATAGAAAGGACATTTCAGTCCATTCTATTGCTAGATGGATTCAGTTAACTATCCGTACTGCTTATGAAGATTTATCTTCTTCTCAGCAGTCTGTGCTTAAGATTTCTGCTCATGAAGTAAGAGCTCTTTCTACTTCCTGGGCTTATGTTAATAGTGTTGCTATTACAGATTTAATGAAGGCTGCTTATTGGTCTCAGCCATCCACATTTACAAATTTTTATCTCAGAAATATTGAGTCCATTTCTGGAGACCTGCATTGTTTAGGTCCGTTATCTGTTGCTCAGAATGTCGTCCACTAAACAGTTGCAACTATAGTTATGCAGGCTTTCTGTTCCGGCAGTGACTCCGTCCGGCTGCCCTCTTCGCTCTGGGCTATTTGACCCAGGGCAAGGGGAAGGGGGTGGGGGGGGGGGGGCGGGTGTTCCCTTAGGTCACCTGCTTTATAGTGAAAAGCAAGGGAATGCCTCCTCCAAGTCAGTATTTCTGAGTCGCTTCCGGGATGGTTTTAAAGTGTAATATTAATGTTTAAATTCATTCATGTCTTATTTTTAAAGTGTAGCTCGGTGTGAAGCATTTGTATATGTCAAGTGTCAAACGGGCTTTAATATACAATACTCGGACACTTTTAAATGATTATAAAGAGTCTCAATTCTCTGGACTACTTTATTTATTGGCTTGCTTTAAAAATAATTAGTATAAGGGTTATACTGGATGTTAATAGAGAACATGAATGTTATTGTGCTCAATTATTAAGGGTAGTGTATCTTTCTAATTTAATATTAAATAAGAAAGATACATGTAAAGCCTAATACTCCTTTTCTCCTTAAGGGGTTACCTCTTTACTATATAGTTGAGCTTATTGGATTTTCCTCTATGTCCTAGGCCCTCCAGCCTGTTTACTATTCAGCTAAGTCTGGGTCATTGGTACAGTATAAAAATGTTAAAAAATTTATAGTAATTTATATATTTTTATACTTACCAATGACCCAGACGGGGATGGCCCTCCCTGGAGTTGGGAACTCTTGCCTCCCCGCTGAGTACATAGCGCTGACCAGGCACTGCCAGTAAGAATGATAATTGGCGCCAATTTCGGGACGACTGCGTCACTGCGCATGCGCAGTAGAGGCGTAGTATGGAGGTCCTTTAGGACATGATTTCTTTTTGTTTTGGATGCAAATTTGGGGGATTGGGGGGCAAAATTTGTGTTTGGCCCTGGTTTTGTTAGAGTTAGCACCAGCTAAGTCTGGGTCATTGGTAAGTATCAAAAATATATAAATTACTATAAATTTTTTAACTTTCGGCTGCTCAGAATGTCGATCACTTAACAATTGCAACTATAGCTGTGTAGGCTTTATGTACCGGCAGTGACTCCGTCCTGCTGCCCTCTTCGCTCTGGGCTATTTGACCCAGGGCAAGAAAAGGGGGGGGGGGAGGGTGTTCCCTTGGGTCACCTCTTTTATTATGAAAACTAGGGGATACCTCCTCCGGAGTCAGTGATTCTGAGCTGTTACTGGGATGGTTTTTTAAGTGAAAGTTATGTTTTTAAAATTCATTCATGTCATAGTTTTAAAGTATAGCATTTGAATATGTCACGTGTCAAACGGGCGTTATTATACTATCCTCAGACACTTTTAAAAGAGTATAAAGAGTCTCAATTCTCTGGACTAACTTTATTTATTGGCTTACTTTAAAAATAATTAGTATAAGAATTATACTGGATATTAATAGAGAATTTGGATATTATGATGCTCAATTATAGAAGGTATTGTGTCTTTCTAATTTATCATAAATAAGAAAGATACATGTGAAGCCTAATTCTCCTTTTCTCCTCCAGGAGATGACTCTATTTTATATAGTTGAGCTTATTGGATTTTCCTCTATGTCCTGGGCCCTCCAGCCTTTTTACTATTCAGCTATGTTTGGGTCATTGGTACAGTATAAAAATGTTAAAAAATTTATAGTAATTTATATATTTTTTATACTTACCAATGACCCAGACGGGGATGGCCCTCCCAGGAGTTGGGAACTCATACCTCCCCGCTGAGGACATAGCGCTTACCAGGCACTGATGGTAAGAATGATTAATGGCGCCAATTTTGGGACGTCCTTGACACTGCGCATGCGCAGTAGAGGTGAAGTATGGAGGGCCATTCAGGACATGTTTTTTTTGGTTTTAGATGCAAATTTTGGGGATTGGGGGGCAAAATTTGTGTTTGGCCCTATATTTTTAAGAGTTAGCACCAGCTATGTCTGGGTCATTGGTAAGTATAAAAAATATATAAATTACTATAAATTTTTTAAGTTTCAAATCATTGAGGGAGAGAGGGTTTTATTTTTAATTTTTCTTTTGCAAACAATTAGCAAACATGGAGAGGATTTCGGCTGTCTTTATACACACAAAAATATAGAAAGTGCATATTTATACAAATAAATTCATTTTTATTTTTATTACCTGCGTCGCCAGCGGCAGAGCAAGTCTAGTAACTGCTCGACTCCGTCCATCCGTCAGACTGTCAGTCCATCTGAAACACTTTTTCCGTCAAGGTTTTCTTGGCTTCTGTGTAAGGGAATGATTTTATATTTGGTCTGCTGCTTCATAATGATGAGTTGTATCGTGTAAGCAATTTTCAGATCTGCCGTGTAGCCACTTCCTGTTTGCCGATACTTTGAAATTTTACTGTACCCACTGAACATTGAAATTTTTCGTCAAACTTTTCTCTGCTTCTTTGCAAGGGATTGATTTTATATTTCATCTGGAGCCTGATAATGATCAGTTGTATCAGGTATGCAATTTTCAGATCTGCCGTGCAGCCACTTCCTGTTTGCCGATTCAGTTGCATGCAGCAACGCAGGTCCAGAACTGGTATTTGTCTTGGCTTGTTAATTTTAAAAATAAAACACTCCTCTAAAAACAAACTGTAGCTACTGCAATTCAAATGCTTCATATTCTTTCAATGCTGTTCATACAGTAGAACCTGTCTTGAGAGACTGCCCTTTGGGCCACACAAAAGTGGTCTCTCAAGACAGGTGGTCAGGTTTTCTCAAGTCAGTGAATAACCAACCACAAAATTCAGAAATGGAGAAGAATGGATTTTTGTAATTACTTTGTAGTTGTTCTTTTTTGTGAAGTTTTTGTAACAAATTGAAATGGACTGTTATAAAAATTATAAAAATAAATTAGTGTTGAAAATCTTCAATGAAGATTTTCAACTCTAATTTATTTTTATAATTTTTATAACAGTCCATTTTAATTTGTTACAAAAAGATTTTCAACACAAATTTATTTTTATTCCTATCTGTCACATTTAAGGTATGTATGAAATTGTTTCTTCAGCAATAATCCTAATCTTTTCACAGGGGTATTATAAAAACATCTCAATCTGTAATGAGTTAGCAATTAAAACCCAATTAAGAGCTTTTAAACTTTTAATTATGTTAGTATAACCACAATGGATTTTCCAATTCCAGAACAGATAGAAAGTTTTTGTTATGGTTTCAGTCTTCAAATACAAGTTGGTACCAGGTCACAGTGGTCTCTCAAGACAGGTGGTCTCCCATAGCAAGTCCATTATAGAGTAAAATCAATCGGTGCCGGGTAGATGTGGTCTCTCTAGACAGGTGGTCTCTCAAGACAGTGGTCTCTCGAGACTGGTTTTACTGTATTATCTTTAAAGTAAAAGAAAAATTCTATGGGGATTTGCCTCATTACAAATCCTCATAGATTAAATATTTTTACTTCAAAGATGATATGAACAGCATTGAAATAAAATTGTAACAAGGCAAACATATTGGAGACGCAGCTAAATATATATGCATCAACCAAAAAATGTAAAAAGTTTTGGGTCTCCCTGAGTTTGTTTAATATTGAAAGACACTGAAAGGCAATACAGTGGAGCCCACTTAATTGGATATCTCTTAATTGTATATCCCTGTTAACTGAATACAATTTCCCAACACAAAACCATTTGCCATACCTCCAGTACAAATTTGACCTGTTAATTGAATATAGGTTAAAGAGTAAACTCCTGTTAATTGAATAAAAAATCTTGTAACCTGTTGAGAAGTTAATCTGATTCTCCCGAGTTTTCCTTTGTTTATAGACCTATTTGGCCTCAGTTCATCCAATACAGGCATTTAATCTATTATATCTTGTTTGACAGAGCTCATGGAGCTCTGTCAAACAAGCTATAATAGAATAAATGCTAAGTTTATCTCTAGAATACAGGAAGGTGACAATCCCTGTTAATTGAATATTCCTGTTAATTGAATAATTTTCATTGGCAAAGTGGCTGTTCAATTAACCCTTTACCCAACATAACGGTAAAAACCGGCCAGCGCTATTCTAAAAAATCGCCAATTAATTTTCAAAATATTTTCATTTTTTGTCTCAAAAACATAGGTTATGACCCCTCGTTGGAATGAGCTCGTCGAGCTCGTTCCAACGAGGGGTCATAACCTATGTTTTTGAAACAAAAAATGAAAAAAATTCGTTATTCAAGAATTTTTTTTGCAAGTGTCGTCTGCTTTTCATGTTAGGTAAAGGGTTAACAGGGTTCCACTGTACAAATGTCCAATGAGAGTGTTTCAATTCAAATAGGGATTGTCTGAGAATCAAAACACTTTTTGTTTTTAACCTGATATAATAATTTTTTTTCTATTTTCAGACCAACATTCAAGTACTTCACGTGGCACACCTGTATTTTAGGACTAGTTGGGTCAATAGTAATGTGTTTTATGATTAGTCCAATATACACATCATTGGCAATTATTATACTCTTAATTCTGATAATAGTACTCCATGTTCGTTCTCTACCTACATCATGGGGATCCATAAGTCAAGCACTTATATTTCATCAAGTCCGTAAATATTTATTGATGTTGGATGCACGGAAATCCCATGTCAAATACTGGCGTCCACAGATCCTTCTTATGGTTGCCAATCCTCGCCACTGTTGCGAGCTTATTGATTTTATAAATGATATAAAGAAAGGTGGACTTTTTGTTATAGGACATGTTAAACTAGGTCATCTAAATGATCATGAAACAGATCCTGCTGTGGAAGCAGACAGTTATTGGGCAAGTTTAGTGGATCATTTAAAAATTAAAGCTTTCACTGAGACAACCTTAGCAGACTCAGTTGTTAATGGACTTCATCAGTTGGTTAGACTCTCTGGACTGGGTGGAATGAAAGTTAATACTGTTTGCTTTGGTTTCTATGACAACAGCAGCCCACTGGACTCACTGGTTAAAACTAAAATGCGCAAACGAAGATTCTTTGGTACTGTTCAGTCAACTAGCTTTAGTCAAGTTGAAACCTACTGGCCAGATGTTAGAAATACCATGGAAGAGAGATGTTTGAATGCACCAGAATATGTGGCTATGATTAAAGACTGTATAAAAATGAAGAAAAATGTATGCCTTTGTCGCCACTTCAACCAGCTTGACAAGACTGCTTTGTTTAGTTCTGCTGTTCCTTATTACATTGATGTTTGGCCATTGAACTTATTCAGACCTGGAACATCTTCTTACTTCGACAATGCATGCTTATTTATGTTACAGCTTGCATGTATTATCAATATGGTCCCAGGCTGGAAATCCAACACAGTTTTGCGAGTTTTTCTATGTGTTGCTAGAACAGATAAGTCAGAAATAAAAGAGAAAAAGCTTACCGAATTTCTACGACAATTGAGAATTTTGGCAAAAATTGAAATAGTAAATTTGGATCATGTCTTGTTTGAGTCAGTAGATCCAACATTAGCTGAATCAGCCGACTATGTCAACATGCATGAATATAAAGATGTTTCAGAAGATTTCCTTCAGACAGTGAATGAATTGGTCGCATCACAGTCTACGCATACAGCTGTTACATTCCTTTATCTACCAGTACCACCACATGAAGAAGTCAATGCTCTGCAGTATCTTGGCAAATTAGAAATATTGACCAATGGTTTACCTCCGACTGTACTTGTACACGGTCTTCATCCAGTTACATCTACTACTTTATAAGGACTCTTACATTTACCTGTCTCTAGGGCTGCACGGTATATCGATAGATGGATACTATTAGTTACCCCATGTCTGATCACGTGGTACGGGTTTTTACCTACCCGAAGCCAGACGTATCCCATTCGGCCTTCGTGGTACGGGTTTTTACCTACCCGAAGCCAGCCGTATCCCCTGAGGCCGAAGGCCGAACGGGATACGGCTGGCTTCGGGTAGGTAAAAACCCGTACCACATGATTAGACACGTAGTAACGAATTTATGTATTGACTTTCCGTTTTAGAAGCACAATCTATTTCATGTGTGAACACACACAGCATGAGATCTTTTATCTTCCATTGTTGAGCAATACAGGTTTCTGTGGAATTTTTGTGCAAAAGAGTTTTTGTGAAAATATGCCGATATGACTTGTATAAAAAAATTATACGGGGTATGGACAATTTGTAGATTTCGGAATGAGACTTCCACTGGGTATTTGTTAGTGGCTGGGCGGATGTATCGTGGGTTTCACTGAATATGGTCTCATACCACGTATCTATCAACAATTCAATCAAATAAAAAAATTCACTTTAGTCATTAGATAAATATCAGTATTCAAACCAGTATCGATTCAATACCAGTGTAATTGCAAAAATATTGGTTTATCACCATTATTTATTTACCCACAGTTCTGTTTTCAAGATGTCCTGAGTTTTTTGACTGTAGTCCCAAACGTATAATATTATCACTGTATCCAACGAATTGGCCTTATCCTTCCGGGTAATATACAAATTGTGCAGTTGAACAAATATTATTTTTCAAAAATATTAAACAAAACCGTATCATGGTTTTGTTGAATATTTTTAAAAAAAAAATCGATAAACCAGTATTTAAAAAAATAAATTTTGATATTGTCTGTGTTGGGTAAAGAGTTATTCGAACTGTATTATCAAGACATGCTGGTTTGTTCTGATTGTGAAGGATCAAGTCCTGATTATGATAGGTGTGTCCAGATATCTGAACAGTCTTTCGATATACCGGTATACCGTGGTATCTTTTTGATTTTTGAACATCGATACCGTATTCAGTTTTGAATACTGTGCAGCCCTACCTGTCTCATTGTTACAGGATACCATAAAGTCTTGATGTGAATATTGTAATCCAAGTCACCGCAGTGGCTGCATATTCGTGCATGTGCTTCATTTTGCTTGTGGTAAACAGATACGTTAACCCTGGTTAACTGGTTGAGGGCTAGATTATTGTTGGTGGTCTGAATTTGTTATTCAAAATTTGTTTTATTACAAATTATTGGAGAGTGCCCACAGGCATTCTAATAATTTGTAATATAAAAAATTTATATAAAATAAATATTTACTTTTGACTGAATAAGTAACATGAACAAGGAAAAAATTGACATTTGTTCCAGTCCCATTATTTTTTATGTCTTCGACCTCTGAAGAAGGATTTGGGGGTATCTCGTGAAGCCCTCTGTCAGTCTGTCCCTCTGTCCGAACAAACGCTTTGCATTGTAATTTCAAAACCATTGGACGGATTTGGATCTCTTTTGATATGCTGATAGACCTGCATGTGGGAACAGATATGCACAAGGAACAGGTTCCACCCAATAATATTTTCCAGAGTGATGGCTCGTTTTTCACTTTTTTGACTTAGAAAATTTTCATATTGTGCAAAAAATTTTCATATTGTGCAGAAAATTTTCATATTGCACAACACCTTTAAAGCCACTTTAAACATGGCTACGGGTCTGGAGCGGTGATGCATGCTTTGCATTGCCCTTGTTTTTAAGGCTCTGATAGTTCCTTCTAGCACTCAACCAGTTAAATCCCCGTACAGCCACAAACTGCCCCTTTTGTATTGCCCTGAAAACATTGTCCCGAGTGCTTTCTCAATTAGAACTCTGCTTGTGGGTTGCTTTTATCTTGACAGTGTTTTTAAGTCATTGTTGGCTGCCTATAAAAACACTATTAAGTCATCTGAAGCTGTGTACATGTATTTATATCATTATCACCTATTCTACTATATTTGACATGAATTTTAGCTTTATACACCAACTGTGGTGATCATGACAGCAATGGAATTTCAACAGTTAAAATTTACACTGAGGGTGGAACTACATCCTTGACCTTTGGTGACATCGACCTGAATGCAAACTTGTCTAAATATATCGCGAAGAGTTAATCGAAAGTGGCAATTATTTATTACGTTTTTAAATGAGTTTACCCCCATAAAACACCTAAAATTGACAAACATGCATTGTCTCATGTTAATACAGCATCCATAACTCAAAATAGTATGTTACTAAAATGAAAAAGGCATGGTTTCTTTCTTCATTTCGTTTCGGCGATAAAATTGACAGCAGAAGTACTGCCCACCAGTGCTTGTATAAACAAAAAACAGATTCGCGCGTTTGTACGTCTGCTACTCAAAAAAATCGAAAAAAAGTAATAGCGACTCTTAATAATCTAACGATTATGGTATAAATAAAATATACCCAAAGTGGCTTGGTGTACCAAAAGTTCACTTGTGGTGAAATGGTGTTAGCCGCGTGCCAAAGACTTGTGGCTAACACCATTTCACCACTAGTGGTGAACATTTGGTACACCCAGCTTCCATGGATATATTCTGTATGTACGGTAGTTATTAACATAGAATTATTCTGTGAAGTTGAGGATTAACCTGCAGGCCTGTAGAAATAAGAAATTAAGGCAGCCTGTAAAGGGGTCTCCTCTATTTCTTCAGAAAACCCTTTCTTCAATTTTTGATTAAGAGTTAGGTAAAGTGAAGTGTATTAAAAAGAGTTTCTTGTTTCTCAGGCAGTTTACTCTCAGTTTTATGATTAGGTAGGGAGGCTTTATTTATTATCCCCTGCCCAAACAAACTTGTTGGGGATCTAGTAATGGGTCCATCCATTTATCAGTCAGCACCAGCTTTAGACCTCTGTATCTCATCAATGAATGTCGGGTTTGAATGATCTTTGGTATGCTGATGGACTATCATGGGGGAAATAATATTCACAAATAACATGTTTTGGCCAATCATTTTTATATGCCCATTTTGAAAAAAATGGTTGCATTATGGTATACCAATGCCCGTATATCTGTCCATCCACACATTGTACAATAACTTGAAAACGCTTCGAGCAATTTTTGTGAACGGTCGTATTATGGTACACCACTGTCTGTCTGTCCACCTGTCTGTCCACATGTCGTACAATAACTTGAAAACGCTTCAAGCAATTTTTGTGATTTTTTGGTGGAAAGTATATGTTGATGTCCGATTTGTCATTCCAGAGTTATGGGACTTTATTCGTCAAAATATAAGCAATTTTCCACATGTCGGACAATAATTTGAAAATGCTTGGAGCAATTTTCATGAATTTTTGGTGGCAAGTATATATTGATGGGAGGAATCTCCCTTTGTATTTGTGTCGCCATCTGGTATGTCATTCCAGAGTTATGGGACTTTATTCGTCAAAATATAAGCAATTTTCCACATGTCGAACAATAACTTGAAAATGCTTAGAGCAATTTTCTTCATTTTTTGGTTGCAAGTATATGTTGATGGAGGAAATCCCTCTTTCGATTTGTGTCGCTGTTCGATTTGTCATTGCAGAGTCATGGGACTTTATTCATCAAAATATAGGCAATTTTCCACATGTCAGACTTTGAGCAATTTTCATGATTTTTTGATGTCAAGTATATGTTGATGGAAGGACTCTCTCTTTCTATTTGTGTCGCTCTCCGATATGTCATTCCAGAGTTATGCGACTTTATTCGTCAAAATATAAGCAATTTTCCACATGTCGAACAATAACTTGAAAATGCTTAGTACACATGTATACTCATATTGTGTGCTTCCCTCTTGTAATTAATAATGGCGTATCATGCGCTCTTGGCGCAGCTGTTTATTTCATGAGTTATGGGCCTTTTTGGACTTTTCTCAACTTGAGAAATTTCAATTTTTATGGTTTCTGGCTAGTAAACCACTTCTTGGTGGGGACACAGGTTGTGTTGCACGTTGGTTTGTTTTTGTTTGCCCACAGTCCTGAAAATAGTTTGAATTATTAACTTATCTCCTTTCACTATTGTGCGGAAAATTTAAAGATTTCAAAGTGAAAGTTCCCATACTGCAGATGTAAATTTAAACAACTAACTTTTGTTTTACATAGCTCTCTGAGCTCTGTGAAACAAGATGTAGTTTTTATTTGTTTCTTTTTTTATTGGGAATTCATGACACATTTGACACCCAGGGTCAGTTTGTATCGGACAATTTTACAGATGAGGGAAGCCGGAGTACCTGGAGAAAACTAAAGCAGAGGCTATCAAACTCCTCAACACATTAACTCCACATAAGCAGGGTTAGCAATGGTTGAAGGCGTGTGTACTATCAATGTGCAGTATGACTTGATACACAGTGCTACCATGCCCCACATGGGTAATCGCGTCTTAAGTACCATGCCAAAGGACATAATGCTGTTGCTCCTGGCAGGGATCAAACCTTTTGGTTTGAAGTCCAATGCCATGACCACTGAGCCATAGCTCTGTTATGTAGTTGGTTAAATTTTAAGTCCCAGGAGCAAGCCTGAATTTAAGCAACCTGTCATTTGCAAAATGAGGTCCCCAGACGGTGAATTCGCTGATGCGATCCCATACAGTGGGCCAATTATCCTCTAGGTACATCTTTCTGTTTGGTTTGATACCTTGATTCAGACTAAGGTTCACAGAGGGTAAATTTTGTGATGCTACCCTGCACAGCAGGGTAGCATCACTAAATTCACCCTCTGGGGACCTTATTTTGCAGATGACAGTCTACTTATTTTTAGGCTTGCCTAGGAGTGCAAAATAGTATTACTGAAGAGTTTTTCAGGTATAAAAAAGGTCAATGATGCAGATTTTCTATGCTGAGGGACTTGCCTGAGAAACATTCTTTTTTAATAGCCTACAACTGTTGTGGTTACCAATGTTAGTGCAAAGGCAGAAAGGAGAAATTCAGAAGTTTGCACCATATTTCATGCAAGGGTTCTTCTCTTCTCTTTAGGGAAGCATTCAGAGCATTTAATTCATTTAACGGCTTCAGTTGAGCTCTAATTGGAAATTTGTTTTTAAAATGGAGAAACATACAAAAAATAAGAAATTGACAAACAATGGTATGAAATCATGTTCACTATAGTCTCTGTTAAAGTATTGTTACACTAAACTTGTTTGCCCTTGAATTCAGGCGCTTTATGCATTTTGTTAGGTTGGCAATTACATGTACTGTTTTTCCGAAAGCTTATAACTACCCTGCAAGGACACCAGTCTTGAATTCAATATTCTTTTTGATATGGGAACTGAGGCCGAGAAACCTTGGTTTCAGTTTGTTTTTTTTTCTATGTGTTAAAAACATTTATCCCTATATCCTGATAAATTCGGAAAGTCTTCTGATTGGTCAGAAAGCCTAGGACAAATAGCCATGGCAAAGAGAGCACCCATCATCCAAGGTACATTCATGGTAAAAGGGCATGCGAAACATAGGGGATATATGGTTTAAATGAAAGCTTTTAAGCCTAGATAAGCTCACAGTTTGTGACAGGAATTCTAGTTTTAACTTATGTAACCTTAAACACCAATAAATAAATGATTCGAGTAAAGTTGTGCCAATTCGGAAATGTTCGAATCATTGGCATCTCAAAATCCTACCAAGTTTATGTTTTTGAGTTCTTCTCTTGTCAGGTCTCCCGTACCTGTTGATAGAAAAGTTGAAGGAGACAACGGAATATTTGATTGATTTGCAGAAAAACATGAGTCTCTGTTGCATAAACAATTCTGTGGATACTAACAATATGTACAGTTGTAAGGGCTGTATCTCAAAACTTCGAAAAAATGAAAGTCTGTAGCAGTGTGTTTGCACAAGAGAACAATAGGCTTAACGCTGTAGTCTATATCCAGTTATCATCGTTTTTTTGTGGGAAGAGTCTATAAACGTGGGGAATGACCATGGGTGTCTGTTGTGTAATTCTCAGTGAGGTTTCAATGATTTGTACAGCTTGTGAAGCGCGGCTTTGTTTTCTCCCCAACTTTAATCTGATTATCTTCAGAAAATTGACATGGATACCAATGACTTGCATGTATATTCAGCATGTGGGGAGTGTATTATCACTAAATCACCTGCAGAGTGGCAATTCTACCCAAGCAAAGCATAGCAAGCACAAGCAAAGTTCCAGCCAATGGACCTCCGGGTTATACCCGGAGGTCCATTGGCTGAAACATTGCTTGTATTTTTTGTCCACATGTACAGAATTTGAAAGTGGTATGTTGAGTGATAACTCTATTCCCCGGGTGATTTAATTACAATCCACTCTCCACGTACCATATATATCTCACGCAACTTAGTAAACTCTATTCACCGAACACAGAAAACCTACCGTCTGTATCTCTAATCTCTAAACGCAGAAACATCTCACAAGTGACCATTAATTAAATATAAATTATAATTACTATCAAAACAAACTTACCGAGGTGTGAATTTTAGTTTTTCGATGTTTTGAGAACACACCGTTGTAAGAAGGTGCAATATCTGCAACTTCAAGAGCCATGAGATTGGATTCGAGGTTTGAGTCTAGTCGAAAACCTAAATTTGGGAGTCGATTTGACCCAAAATTGCAGATTTGCAGTGCCCTTATATGAATGTATTTGAGCTTACTTAAGAAAAATCATTTGGTCACAAATTTGTTTTCTTTTGTATTCATTATTAAATGTCAGATTAAATATGTTTATTGATGTTTGAGGGTAATGTTTATATGTAGCAATAAAGAAGGGTAAAGGGTGAATGAAAAATCTAAAAAAATTAGATGTTATTTCAATTGTTTCATTTGCTTTTCATGAGTTTTTCATTTAGGGCTGTCATGATTAATCGATTCTCGATCGGTCATGCTGAAATTGATTCGTATTTTTCTTTGTCAAAGAATCGGTAAATTTTACCCCATTTTAGACGTTTAATAATTTTAACAAAATTTCATGAAAAAACTATTGTTTCTAAAGGTAAAAGGTCAAGAACGTCAATGTTAAACCCCAAGAAGCCATTAGAAGCATTTGTCTCTTAGGTACATACAAAGCTTTGATGTTCTGAACTTTTGAACCGTCAGTGTAATAATCAAGACCAGTCGGCAGTTGTGAACTTGCGAAGTTCGCCACTGACGACCTGTCTTGATTATTACACTTTGAGTTAAAAAAATAACAAAGTTTTGAATGTACCTAAAAGAGGATCATCTTCGTTGTTTACTTGAGGTATGTCAGCTGACTTGAACTTCATTTTTAACAACTTCAAAGAGAGAGAGGGGGGAGGTGAGGTCGTCTAGGTATGAGCGATCGATTTTTACCGATTATTTGTGACAGTTAATTGATTTCTAAATTAAAAAATTGTGACAGCCCTATTTTCATTATTTTCATCTATTCTCTTCTGTCATTCAGTTAATCGGTTATTTCACAGAAAACACAGGATTCTATTTGAGATTTGATTCTATTTGAAAAATCTAAATTTGAGAGTCAATTGGAACCCAAATTGCAGATTTGCAGTGCCCTTATGTGAATGTATTTCTGCTTACTTATAAAGGTTCATTTGGTGACAAATTTGTTTGCTTTCATATTCATCATTAGCTTTCAGAGTAAATATGTTTATTGGTGTACACAGGTGTACTCATCTCGAAATAATAAGTGTATACCGAAGCGTATACAGTTGTAGTGTCTTGAAATAATAATCTTATCTTGGGAGATGAGAAGTAAAATTAAACACTTGAAACCACCAACTCCACCCCCTGCAATCCCCCATGGGTGTCATTTAGACATTTTCTTTCTTTGCCCCAAAATGCATTTTTATACCCCCCACAAAAATTTAAGAAAATTAAAAAGGGGTATATAGGAGTCAACTTGTCCCATCAGTTGGTTGGTCTGTCATCGTTGGCCCATTGCACATGTAAACTTGTGGAGCAAACTACTTCCACAGTTTTAGCCGCATTTTCATGAAACTTCACAAAAATGATCAACATGATGAGGGGAAGTGCGTGACATAATTTTTTTCCCGCTCGGTTCAAGGTGGCCGACTGATAGCCATATTGGATTTGGCAAAATACTTGTGGAGCAAACTACTTTTAACGTTTTTACTGCATTGTTATGAAACTCAATATAAATGATTGACATGATAAGGAGCAGTGTGTGACAGAATTTTTTTCCCAAACGGATTCAAGATGGCCAACTGGTGGCCATGTTGGATTTTTTTCACTTACAAAATTTGAATGCCGCTTTCAGTGACCCACACTAGGTGGTATGGCACAGTGGGGGTATAGCAGGTGACAGACCATCTCTAGTTTGAAATAAAACCATTAGGCCTAAAAAAGTTAAAAATCTGTTTCTCAGGCCCTTTTGGCTCTCTTTGACTCTCTTTTTATAACCAATGCAAACTTAAAAAAAAAATAAAAAATTAAATGCTTTTTGTCTGATATTTTACCCAAGTAAAGTAAAATTGATAAATTTAGCATTGCAAAGCCTTCTTGCACTCAAGGGACAAAATACACCACCACCTAAGCTATTCTGTAGATTATGAGGCCTAAAATTTAAAACAAACCAAGAACATGAACTTTTGATGACAAAGAAATACTTACAAAAATAAAAATAAATTTGTAGGACCTTAAATAATAGTCTTTGTTTGTACCTTCAAAAACAAAATTCAAATTCCCCAAAAGATAAAAGAATGTTGGAATGTATGTAAATTTGGCTGACACATCTGGAAAACCTCTTGAAAGGGTATGGAACACTTTTTCTTGGTAAGTGAATAAATTTTGTTCCCTGGAATACCTCTTAATAACGTATGTCATTGTATATAACAATTCGGTCACAAAATATATCTTATCTCATTTTGTTTTGTATCATTATTAAAAATGTGGAAATCTTGACTTTTTATGATTCATACAATGAATGAAAAATTATACCTGTCGTTTTTTTGTGGAAGTCCAGGAAATGAGAACATGCTTGTTTTTTGCAGCTGTTTTATTTTGGTCATTTGTTGTTGTTTAGTATGTGGAGGCTAAATTACAACAAGAACCAGGCGCTGTGGCTCATTAGGTAGAGGTGCAGGCTGCAAGCCGAGAGGTCTTGTGTTTAAATCCCACCTGTGGCAACCGCGTTGTGTGCTTGGGTAAGACACTTCACCCCCATTGTCCATGTAGGGGCACGGTGGTGTTGTGCATTAAGGCACACTGCACGTCGATGGTGCACTTGTCCTCAACCAATGCTAACGCTACTTCTGTAGAGTTAGTATGCTGGGGAGCCTGATAGTTGCTTGCCATTGCTCAGTGGTTCTCTCTGAGTACTCTGACTTCCTGCAGTTGTAATGACTGCTACAAAGATGATTTGGTCTCTATAATAAGATAAACATACGCATGTAAATGCAATAATTGGTGAGTATGGAGGGGTAAGGGGAAGATAGAAATGTGGGAGAAAGGGAGAGAAAGACCCTGTGAGGTGGTGATTGATAGTGATTAACCGATAAGGATTTGTGACCGTCATCTGCTTAACGATAGGTTGAGCACACAATCTGCCAATTGTGAGTGCCGATAGTAACAACCAAAAGGAGTAGAATGTTTAACCCTTTACCCAACGTAACGGCCAAAACCGGCCAGCGCTATTCTCAAAAATCGCCAATTAATTTTCATTATTTTTTTCATTTTTTGTCTCAAAAACATAGGTTATGACCCCTCGTTGGAACGAGCTCGTCGAGCTCGTTCCAACGAGGGGTCATAACCTATGTTTTTGAGACAAAAAATGAAAAAAAATAGTTATTCAAGAATTTTTTTTGCAAGTGTCGTCTGCTTTTCATGTTAGGTAAAGGGTTAAGAATGCATAGAACATGGTTAATTTTACAGTACAGTCAGATCGATTGGTTTGTTGACCTCAAGAGTATGTCAGTGTGTGTAAAAATAAAAATATGACATCAGTGGAAACAAGTTAACAGCGCAGCGTCTTTGATCAACGATCAAAGACGCTGCGCTGTTAACTTGTTTCTGCTGATGTCGCACTTCATTGAGTCATCACACAACATGTGACATGTGTGTCATGAGCAGTAATCTAGGGGAAGATCAGACCAATCAGTGAGATTAGGCCAATCTTGATTCCTGCCAATCATTATGGCAACTTATTAGCTCAACTTTGGTGAAGCCAAATTTGAGGTATTGTCATGGCCCGTCGTCCATCCATCTGTCCGTCCGTCGCGTCGTACACACGGCTTGGGCTAGAGGCTGTATTTATAAACTGATCTTTATGAAACTTCTTGGGTACCTTTGTTATCACTGTGAGACGAGAACGGGTACCTTTGTTATCACTGTGAGATGAGAACGAGTGTTTTTGGGTCCAGTCCAAAATTTAAGACGGCCGCTGAAAGGCATTTTGAACCAAAATTTGGTGCAATCAGATTTTTGTGCAGAACTTCCATATGAAAGCTCCGATTTGAATAATTTTTTTGTATGAATGTTTAGTACCATGGGATACATCACATATAATACGGGTTTTTTTTCGTGCATAAATTATGCAAATTAGACGAACTTTGATTTATTTAGTGTTACTTTCAGCACTGGAAGTGCAAATGCCAATACGGCTCGGGCTAGAGGCCATATTTATGAACTGATCTTTATGAAACTTCTTGGGTACCTTTGTTATCACCGTGGGACGAGAATCAGTGTTTTGGGGTCTGGTCTGAAATTCAAGATGGCCGCTACATCACATACAATACAGGTTTTTTTCTTGTGCAAAAAATTTGCAAATTAGATGAACTTTGATTTATTCAGTGCTACTTATACACAGTAAGTGCACATATCAATACGGCTCAGGCTAGAGTCTGTATTTATGAACTGATCTTCACGAAACTTCTTGGGGTACCTTTGTTATCACTTTGTGACAGGAATGAGTGTTTTTGGGTGCCTTTGTTATCACTATGCTATGAGAACAAATATTTTTGGGTTCAATCAAACCCACTCTGGGACTCAAAGATTTCTTTTCTAGTTTAGCATCTAACTGTCGCCCACCTTTACAATACTTTACCTACACATTTGTTACAGGCTACGGTCAGCATTTATGTACAGACTGTTACAATACTTTACATGTACCTTTGTTATCTGGTCATTACCTAAATGTTTGTCATTGCTGTGTCACATACTATACATGTACATGTTTTAAACAGTTGAGCTACAGTGTCGTTGACACTTTCATTAAGTTTGTTACTGCTTGTACAATATTGTTAATTAAACGTAAATACAAACAATTTTGATCCAGTGGGGTTCCATGTGACCTTCAGCATGGACCGATGTTCAAACATGATGGTCAACTGATGGCTTAAAATTAGCCGATGTCAGGTGCGATTGCTGAACCTTGGTTAATCACTAATGATTGATCTGCTTTTAGTCATTGAATTCATGGTAATACAAAATTGTAGAGATGTTACTTGTTGACCAAAATATACCCAACAAAATCTTTTTGATAATAGGATAAACGTGTGGGCCTTCTTGAAGATTAGTCTGTTCATTACAGGATAATTTGCCTATTTTCAGCAGAACCTCCTCATGATGGCATGTTAAGGGCACCTGTTTTGAGGTTGCATATGCCAGAAATAGGCCTTTATGGGTTAATTAAATCAGATGCATCAAGTAGATCAGTCGCACATCTGATGATATTTCATGTAACCCTTAGCATACTGATGTCAATATTTTAAAATTTTATGGAAATTCTTCCCATAAGGCCTTTAAAAGTTAAAAATCTGTTTCTCAGGCTCTCCTTTTGGTAACCGCATGCTCTCTTTTTATAACCAATGCAAACTTGAAAAAAATTTAAAATCAAATGCTTTTTGTCTGATATTTTCAGGAAAAATTGGGTAATCAAAATCCTTAAGGGTTAAACAGAAACTAAAAAAAACATTTACAGGTTGAAGTTTCATATTTCAGCATCAGTGCATATGCAGACAGAGGGATGAGCACTTCTCTTCTAAATTCGCTGCTATAAGGTCACATTAAGTAGATCTGCTGTTTCACAGGCCATTATTTGTAAAATTGTATGCGGGTGGGCAGGCGACCGAGCGAGCATGTTTTTATTTCCCTAATTATTTCTTTGCCTGCCATCAAAAGTTCATGCTCTTGATTAATGTTTTAGGCTTCATAATCTATGGAATAGCATGGTGGTGGTGTATTTTGTCCCTTGAGAGCAAGTAGGCTTTGCAATGCTAAAGCATTGCAAAGCCTTCTCCAACTCAAGGGACAAATCCATCAGTGTTTGTGACTTGGGTAAAATATCAGACATAAACCATTTAATTTTAATTTTTTTTTAAGCTTACATTGGTTATAAAAAGAGAGCATTCGATAGCCAAAGGACCATGTGGGATGGTCTGAGAAACATATTTTTAATTTTTTAGGCCTAAACTACATAAATTTCCACTTTGATTTAACGTAAAAATTATAAAAAAATTATTTAGATTTAATCTCCATTTTTCATGGATTCTGCAAGTGTATACACACCTCAGCATGCCCAGCATTTTGTGTCTTAATAAACAATATGCACGGGTACTGAAATTGGCACACTTTGTAAGATAGAGTTATGCGGATCATGCTTCATTTTTTCTTTCTTTATAAAAATATATTTTAGTGTATTTTTCTTTTTCTATTTTCATATTTTATTTTCAGAAATTATTTTTAATAAATCACATTCCTTAAATATTGATGTTTGTGTAAGACTAGAGGGAGGTATTAATATATCCAGGACCATTGAGAGAAAGACCTTAACCCTATGTCAATCACCATGGACTGGTGGTCGTAATCAATACGTGGGCAGTGATGTCCATGCATGTGTTTTCCGGGCAATAAAAATCCTCATAAAAAATTTTAATGAAGCACCAGGTAGGGATCTGCGAATCACAAATTTCTTTTCGAATAGAATCTCGAATCGAATCGTGTCTCTGATATCGACATTGAATCGAATCCCGAATCGAATCTTAAAAGACAAGTTATTTCATATTGCATCAAAACGGAAGTTACGGAACACTGTGATGACCCTTACACAATGGAGTGAACACCTTAAACACCAATAACTAAATATTCTCTGTAGCACCGTCGCTGAAACAGCTAGGCCTATTGTCCATAGTTTTAGTTTTTGAAGGCCTAACTTGTTACTATTCACGTTCTTAAGAACGTGAATAGTAACAAGTTAAGCCTTCAAAAACCAAAACTATGGATAATGTTCTGGGCCAAATTCACACCTTACCTAACAATTAAACATTGTCAATTACTCAAATAAATAGGAATTGAGCCTACATGAATGAATTTTCTAATGACAGTTTTATCCTATTTTTGTTGGAAATGTAACAAATTGAAGTTAGTACGAGAGATTCGAAAAAATCGAATCCTGAGACTGATTCGAGATCGATCTCGAAGCATATGTATGGTATCGATATCGAATCTCGAATATTCACAGGACCCTAGCACCAGGCTATACCCGGTGCTTCATTAATTACATATTTGATGATTATTCCTATAATTAGTGTTTGGAATGTAATATTGCATTCAGGGATATATTGCCCACCCTTGGAAAGTGACCAGTCAATCGCAGCTGCACTGTACCTGCTCACATGGCTGAGTGTGCTCAGGGACATTCTTTTGATGACCATTTGAGGGTGGGGTGGTGTAAACCTGATTTCTATTACACACCTGTTGTATGAAATTCTCATCTACAGCAACTCTAAACCATGCAGAAAAAAATGAAGATCAGTTCTGTACATGTGTGCAACGGAAATCGTTGACTGATTATTTTTAAATAGAAACAGATTTTCACTGGAATTTTCTACAAATTGTGCACTGCAATTATAATTTGAATTGCTAGTGGTAGCTGAAAATAGAAACAAGGGTACCCCTCACAAATTTGTTTGATGATAAAATGTGTTTTTTTTTGTTGATAGTCCATCCGCCAAGTTCCAGTGTGTTCTATGTGTCTAATGGCACTCAGGGGATGCGTTATTAAAAGAATTGCTGAGTGTCCTCCTAATAATTGCTTCTATAGATGGGACAGTGTGTAATAAACACAGAACAACATATAATTTATCCACTAAGTTTCAATGTGATCTTTGTGTCTAATTGCCCTCAGGGGATGGCTTGTCAAATGAATTGCTGAGTGTCCTTCTAATAATTGCTTTTATAGACAGGACAGCGTGTAATGAACACAGAATTGCATGCGCCTGTGAATGGGTTAATCAATATGGCACTCATGTCATTGCGGTAGGTTAAAACGAGAGGCCTGCAGCCTTTCGTTTTATCCTTTTGTGCTGGCACTTATGCCATATCAATTAACCCATTCATATGAGTGTGTCATTCTGTGTTTATTACATGCCTTCACATCTCAAGTCAAATATTCCGACTACATCATCTACAACTGAAGGCGTGCCTTGATGCTGTAGTTGGAAAGTTCACAACTGCCGACCGGCCTTGATTATTACACTGACGGTTCAAAAGTTCAGAACATCAAAGCTTTGAATGTACCTGATACATAAATGCTTGTAACAGCTTCTTGGGGTTTAATGTCGATATTTTTGACCTTTTACCTTTAGAAACAATAGTTTTTTCATCAAATTTTTTTAAATTATTAAACGTCTAAAATGGGGAAAAAATTACCGGTTCTTCGACAATGAAAAGTACTAATTGATTTTGGCATGACCAATCGACAATCGATTAATTGTGACAGCCCTAAAATTTTATTAGTTGGGATTCTAAAAACTCAAGGCTTCTTTGAAATTTATTTTTGGATAAATACAGATTATCATGATTATGTGCATGTTCTGTGATTTGTATCAGACTCGAGGTGGTGTCCAGAATGGGATCTCAACGAGCCGGCTTTGCCGGCTCAATGTGATCCCATTTTTGGACACCACCGAGAATCAGGTGCAAATCACAACTGACTGCTTATTTTACCCAGACTGATTATTTTACCCAGGTAATTAAAAATAAATTTAGTAAATATTCATTGCTGATAATTATTAACCAAGGACATATATCAATTCTGGTCACAGACCGATGAACCAACAGACAGACAGACAATGCCACATATAAAGCTACTTATTGCTGAGAAACCTGCACATCCTTTGTCAAGAAAATTCAAGAAAAAATTGCCTGAGAAACAAGTATTTTTTATCCCCCTGAACAAATTTTGTGGGAGATATTGCCAGGCTCTGTCAATACATCTGTCCGTCTGCAGACAGAGTTGGTTTCTACTCTCTAATTATTGTTCTTCTTGGTCGAATGAAACCAAACTTGTGATATGGGTTGAGAGAACCCTATCTTTCTTGAGGTCAAAGTCACAGTGGCCTTGAACATACAAGTTTTCCTGGTTTCCTCTATTGTTGCTGTATCAAGGCATTTTTATCGGGAATTGCTCAGGAGTTGAAAAGGATTAATAGATCTGGTTGAGTGCTGAAAGCCCATATTTAGGCTTTATTCTGAGGTGCATGTTTTGTTACTTAAAGGCTTCATATTCTGTGGATGTGCTTCCATTTATCCTTAAAGTGAAATTATTTACTTTATGTACATTTGCCTGGTTACAATTTATGGGGGAATGCCACTGACATGAAAGCAAATTTTCGGAGACAAAAATAATTCAGCACTTTACCAGTTACATGTAATTTCCCAACACAAAACCATTTTCTGTACCTCCAGTACAAATTTTACCTGTTAATTGGATATAGGTTATAGAGTAAACTCCTGTTAATTGAATAAAAAATCTTGTAACATGTCGAGAAAGTACCCTTACTCACCCCAGTTTTCCTTTGGTTATAGACCTATTTAGCCTCAGTACATCCAATACAGACTTTTAATCTATTATATCTTGTTTGACAGAGCTCATAAAGCTTTGTCAAACAAGATATAATAGAATAAGTGCTAAGTTTATCTCTAGAATACACGAAAGTGACACCATCCCTGTTAATTGAATACTCCTGTTAATTGAATAATTTTCATTGGCAAAGTGGCTTTTCAATTAACATGGTTCCACTGTATTGTCGATAAGTCCTGTAATCTGTATGAATGCTTTTTCAACTTATAAAAACATCTCGATCTTTAATGAGTTATGTAACTGAATAGAAATTGGAACCCAATTAAGAGCTTTTAATACTTTTAGTTATGTTAGTATAACCACAATGGATTTTCCAATTCTAGAACAGGTAAAAGGTTTTTGTCATGGTTTCAGTCTTCAAAGGGGCGGTCTCTCAAGACAGGTCCATTATGGCATAAAAATACAAATTGGTACCAGGTCACAGTGGTCTCGCAAGACAGGTGGTCTCTCAAGAAGGTGGTCTCCCATAGCAGATCCATTATCGAGTAAAACCAATCGGTGCCTGGCAGATGTGGTCTCTCAAGACAGGTTTTACTGTGAATTGTAATATTGTCTCTACAAGTAAAAATGATTATTCTCTATCTTTTGCTACCAGTGTGCAAAACAAGCCCCTTCACTATCCTAGTATATCATTGATTTTGTGGAAAAATGTAAATGTTACAAGATAAACTTGTAGAGGAATATAAAACTATTTGTTTAAAAATTGTTCAGTGTTTGTTAGTAATAATGTCTGTGATACACATGTAACAATTATTTCATATTGTGGCTATATGTGATAAGGCTTAACAACGAACCTAAATTCCCCATTGAAAAATCAAGAAATAACTTAAAAATGCTTAACAACTGATCTTTGGTTGAAAATCTGAAACTACAAAGGTTTTATACTAGAGCTGGGCAGTATTGGAATTTCAAGTTCAGTATCGGTATCATTATTTTTATGATGATTTACCTTGGTATTGGTACAGTATTCGGTGTTGACAACATACTGGGGGGCGCGGTGGCTCAGTAGGTAGAAGTGCAGGCTGCAAGCCGAGAGGTCCTCGGTTCGAATCCCACCTGCGGCAACCGCGTTGTGTCCTTGGGCAAGACACTTCACCCCCATTGCCCATGTGGGGGCACGATGACGCCGTGTACTAAGGCGTACTGCACGTCGATGGTACGCATGTCTTCAACCAATCTAACCCTGCCTGTGCTGCAGTGCGGAGTTACGATGTTGGGGAGCTGGCAGCTGCTCGTCGTTGCTCGGTGGTTCTCTCCGGGTACTCCGGCTTCCTCCACCCGTAAAACTGTCACGGTCATGATTAGCCATTGTGCATAAATATGTGACCTTAAACATCAGTAAATAAATAAATAAATGACAACATACTGACACCAATGCCAATATTAATTTGATATTTTTAATTTCCTGGCAAGCTGCTGGTCACCTTTCTACAGTACCAGAAATTCAGAATGCTCATATCCAACTTTTTGACTCATGAGGATAGGACAAGTTGATGGAACAAATAAGGACTGTATTATTTGTGAAAATGATAGAAATAACACAGACTCTTGTAAACCAATCATTTGATGTAACAATAAAGCTGAGAGAAAATATCCCAATGATTTTGAGGTATCGCCTCATTCCATTTAAGAAATAACTGTTGTTTTCCTTTGGTTTATGCGATATAAACCGGAAATTTTTAGCACAAGCTTCATAACTCGCATAGCGAGTTATGATTAAGCTTGTGCTGAAAATTTTCGGTTTATATCGCATAAACCAAAGGAAAACAACAGTTATTTCTTATAATTTAATCCGGCTGTAATATTAAAATATAAAAACTATGTGTACGTGAACAAATTAATTTTCTCAAAAGACAACAGTCAAACTCAGGAAAGTGTACCACAAACAGGTCACATCAGTCATTGTCAAATTGTTTGTTGTTTTGATTTTCGATTGCAGACGACAGTTATTTAGCAAGTCACGTAACAATATCATTAAAAACATTTTTTTTTTTTTTTTTTTTAAGTTCCCCCAAAATCATGTTTGGATGTATGATCTTTTATTCGGCTCCCACTTCGCTATATTTTATTAAATTCAATTGTTCCCGAGAAATTATCATTATATTCTCGCTGACTGGAGGTGATGAAAAATCGATCATTGATCTTTGTTTACAAGCTTGTTATCCATCTATCAGTCTGCCGTCACGCCCTCATGGTGACAATTGGATTGAGTGGGTGGTCCAGAGTCTTCAAAGTTGGATCGGTTGTGCGAACTTGTAGACATTCGAAATCATTACGTGATTTGGTTTATACGATTTACGACTTTCAACCAATCAAACGCAGAGGCGGGGCAAATGATTAAATTATTTCTTCATCCTTTCTACTTCCATCTAAGCCTGAAAATAATTTTTATTGCGCTTCCAGACAAAATATCAAACACAAAATGAATAATGTCTGTCATTTGAAAATGACATCTGACATATTTCAAAATGGAGTTTGGGTTTTCAAAATAATGTGTTTTGGATGTACATGGACCTTTATCTTAAAACAACTCAGAATTCATCCAACCATACCTTGTTTGGCAGGGCTCAATGAGCCCTGCCAAACAAGGTATGATTGGTTTCATTTTGAATTGGAACTGAATTACTCTTCAAACATAATTATGATACATGTATGGCCATGTCAAATCGTATTTCTTCACATGTTGTTAATACTGATGAGCAGTACAGTCTCTTTCTTCACACTTCCCAACTTGCCAGGACCAGAAATCACAATAATCATTAATTGTAGACTTGCTAGTCATGTACATGATTTCCAGCATGCATGATGTTCTGATCACTGAAATTCATTAATACTTTTGGCATCAGACATTTTGACTGATGATTTTAAACCTCAGTCTGACATTGGCCTTTTTGTACCTGACATTGTCCTTGTCTGACCACTTATTTTCTGGTATGCTTCCGTCCACAGCACTGCTGCTCAGTACAACCTGATAATTTGATAAAAATGATACCTGATGCTGTAGTGCCCCTATTATCATATATAAAAATGTACAAGCAGGGACCGATCAGGACTATTTAAAATACGCTCTAGCCTCGGAGCCTATTTTTTCAATTCATGCGCCAGATTCAATTTACGGAGTCACACTGCTGTTTGTAACACACACTGCAAGTATGTAATAGCTCTCATCATTTTCATTTAGTACACTATAGCAAACATTAATCTTCACTGTGGTTTCTGATCAAGTCTTGGCTGCCTATTTAGGCAGCCAAGACTTGATCAGAAACTACAGTGAAGATTAATGCTTGGTAATTAAGACTTGAAGTATTAACTTAAGCACTCTACAACAATGATAAATGATAATCATATATATAATACATGTAAGAGTGTCTCTCTCAATTATCCATCGAAAGAATATCAAAATATGATCTGAGAAGTTACGTGCCAACTGAGAAGCCTACATTACGTGTACACTCCATATAAAACCGCACTTTGCGTACCCCACTTTTTGTGTAGAAAAGTGGGGTACCCAAGTGCGGTTAGGAGAGAAGCATTACATAATCAATTAGTGCTCGACGAGAAATTTCTTCCAGAGTCTGAACCTGATTAGCAATATTAGTCTTCAGTCAGTGAATTTCTAAAACCTGCATTTCATAAAATAATGACATAAAAATATTATATCTGTCTTTTCCAGATCATTGTACCCCGGAATAATGTCCGCTTTTAAACAATTCGCCCAATATTTTTCGAGATATTTAACTTGTTTCCGTATTAAAATAAAATGTTTTGCCGATATGTCATTTGGATTCCCCCCTGTATAATTAAAGGTAAGTTTATCGCCATCGAACATGATCTTGTCCACCTTCATTCTCGAAACATTTCATCGAGACATTTTTAAATAAAATTACCAAATAGAGGAAGTATTTTAAAATAAAACAAATTCTGTGCGTTGCTATGTTTTTTAGAACAACAATGTGACAGTCTCGGCGATACATCCTGTCTTTACGAAGTGCGGCCCCTATTTTTCAGACTCGGGATCATTACGAACTCGGCATATGATTTAATATCATTGCAGATAAGCTGCTTCACATTTACCTCAGTAATTATTTTTGACGAACTAAATTGAGAATGAAACAGAATTAATAAATAAATCCATCTACTCCTTCCGGTCATTTTCATAACAACTCGGGTGGATTTTTCAAATTAAGTTCAGTCTTCGGAATCATGAAATTTCAGAAGCAAGAGACATACGAATCATGGCCTACGGTAAACAAATTTATAGTGCAGTTTAGGAAGTGGAAGGCACCCACAATGGGATTTTCTTGTCAACTTCCAATATCTGAAAAAGGCATGAAAAATTGGTGGCGTCACTGGGGGCCGGGGGAAGGGTAGGTATTTGCCCCTTAAACGTAGATTTTGCCCACATTTGCTTCCCACGTCCATAACACACACACACACACAAACTCTCTCTCTGTCTCTGTCTCTGCCCCCACCCCCCCCCACCCCACCCCCGTAACCATGGAGTATTCACGCCTCACGTGAGTCAACGATCGACAGTATAATCTCTCCACTTTTAAATCTGCTCCGCCGCGCCTGGAAAAATTCTCCCTTAAAATTTTATATATTTTCCTTTTTTTACAGCTTGTGGCCCTCATTAACGGGGGAGGGAGCATTCCAATGAGGGGCCATAAACTATGTGACTGAAACAAAATATGGAAATTCACTAAATTCACAACGCCAATAGCCGAATTTGGCCAGCACTCAGGCTATACAAAAATCTGCATTCAAATTTTATTATGTTTAAGTTTTTGTTTCAAAAACATAGCTTATGACCCTTCATTGGAACGAGCTAGTGGATTTTGAGTCTTTCCATTGAGGGGTCCCAAGCTCTGTTTTAAGATGTCTTGATCAAGTAGTCCAATAATATTAGCTATGAACACGCGTCTCATCAAGCTTTATTTATTTTTTATTATTTGTTGCTAATATTATTGGTGGACTGTTTCATTATCCACATCATAGTATGATGCCGCAACACTACCACCGAGTTAGGGTGAGAACGGTTTGAGTTTCGCCGAATTGAATAGAGCATGCGTTTTGGCCCTAATCTTTTCAAAATCAGCCCCCCTCCCCCTCCAAAAAAAAGATAAAAAAAGAATGGGAGCCAAAACTCGTTTTATCACCAATATCAGCCACCGCTGATATGACCGATTCCCCAGGTTGAATAAGATGTTACGACGTTGTTCTCATGACCATAAACTCAAGTAATGTATTCCTGGGTGGCGTCATTTCGTTCCCGTGGGGACACACTTCATCGATCGGAATGGTCCCGAGTTGAATTATGATACCGTGTTTTGAAGTAGCTCCAGGAAAAAGATGAGAGAAGCACGGATCGGGTTTACCCAAATTGGATCTGATCCGTGTTTTGAAGATAATCTCCCCCGTGTCTGGGGTTAAATAGCGGCTGTCAGATAGAATAAAAAATGTGTTTTAATTTAACATTTGGGCGGATTATGATGTTATATCCCGGGCGAAAAGCAGATAAATTGCCAGTATGTTCAAAAAGAAAAATGTGTAGTTATCTGTACCCGTCCATTTCGGTTGAGAATCAGAATGTTTTTTTCAACAACAATGACCTCCATTAAGCGAGTTCAGACTATTTTATATCTTGTAAATCCAATAGATGGAAGAGCCACACTGCTGCACGGGATCGTCAAAATTCACATTTTTTTAAAGATTTATTAGAACACAAAACGTGAATTATTGGACCGATTTTCACATTTAAAGGATTCTTTTGATCCAGAAAATTCTCTCCAAAAATATTTCAGGCACAGAAAAAGGATTAAGTGAAGAAAACTTATTATGTAAATTGCGAGGTGTTTTCCCAATCAACACTGATTAATGAGTAAATACCTGCTGTTATATAATCATACATAACGCACTCAGTCGACATTGGAATAATTTTTTTATATGGAGTGTACACGTAATGTATTTCTGAGATTTAAGAGCCAGGTCCTGATGTTTCAGAACCAAATATGCACTGGCGCATGCCCAGGTCGGTCCCTGTACAAGGTATACAAGTGCAGTTTCATGGACAACCCTACTGACCTTCTTTCTATTCATCCTCAATTTAATCCCCATAGGAACAAGGTAAATGAAGTAGTTCACTTTGCAAGTAAATTCTGTTTTACTGATTAGACGTCCTCTATAGCTACACTTGACTTCATACTTGTTTTGGGAGCAAGCCTGATTATAAGCAATCTCTCATTTGCAGAATGAGGTCCCCACACAGTGAATTTGCTGATGTTATCCCATACAATGGGCCAATCTATCCTCTGGGTACATCTTTCCGTTTAGGCTTGAGACTTAGAATCAGACTGAAGTTCACATATTATTTATTTATTGATGTTTAAGGTCACATATTTATGCACAATGGTTAATCATGACCATGACAGTTTTACGGGTGGAGGAAGCCGGAGTACCCAGAGAGAACCACCGAGCAACGACGAGCAGCTGCCAGCTCCCCAACATCGTAACTCCGCTCTGCAGCACAGGCAGGGTTAGATTGGTTGAAGACATGCGCACCATCGACGTGCAGTACGCCTTAGTACATGGCGTCCTCGTGCCCCCACGCGGGCAATGGAGATAAAGTATCTTGCCCAAGGACACAATGCGGTTGAAGACATGCGTACCATCGACATGCAGTACGCCTTAGTACACGGCGTCATCGTGCTCCCACACGGGCAATGGAGATGAAGTATCTTGCCCAAGGACACAACGTGGTTGAAGGCATGCGCACCATCGACGTGCAGTATGCCTTAGTACATGGCGTCCTCGTGCCCCCACGCAGGCAGTGGAGATGAAGTGTCTTCCCAAGCACACAATGCGGTTGCCGTAGGTGGGATTCGAACCGAGGACCTCTTGGCTTGCAGCCTGCACCTCTACCTACTGAGCCACCGCGCTCCCATGAAGTTCATAGAGGGTAAATTTAGTGATGCTACCCTGCTCTGCAGGATAGCATCACCAAATTCACCCTCTGGGAACCTCATTTTACTGATGACAGTCTGCGTATTGTCAGGCTTGGTTGGGAGTCATGATATAGCCATAGATACTGAAAGTGATTTTCAACATGTATAAATAAATGAATAATCTGAAATATAAGCACCAATATTTATTTATTATTTATTTAATGGTGTTTAAGATCACATATTTTGGACAATGGCTAATCATGACCACAGCATGTGTATCAACTCAAGACCAGGGGTGAGTGTTAATAAGCCATGTTGCCCATTTTAGAGAGGGTTAACACCTCCCAAGCATTGGTGACTGGGTCCTATTTTACCAGTAAAACAGAGCTGTTTACCGCAGTGAACAGGCACTGCTTCACTTCCCGGGGTTCCAGCAGGGAATAATCACCAAGTATTGTTGCTTGTCAAGTATCAGTTGCAACAGCTTTTGACATTGTATGTCTCTCATCCATTTGTTACTCATTGGTTTTGCAAAATCACTGAGAGTTTTAAAGCTCGGTCAATAGACTGACTGCTAAAATTGGATATATTGTGCAGCCCAATTAATTGGATATCTCTTAATAAAATAACCCTATTAATTGAATTTAACCTTCATTCACAAAACCATTTACCATACATTCAATACAAATTTGATCTGTTAATTGCATATACAGAATAGGATAAACTCCTGTTAACCCTTTACATGGGGGTTGATTAAGTTATGAACGCCATCAGTGTACACTTCTTCAGTGATCTGTTTTCTGCTTTCAAAGTTTTTTAGCACAATAACAAAGTGCAAAAATTTCTTATTTGACCACAATATACAAGGGAATTTTTGGGGAAAAGTTCAATTTTGCTTAAAAATACTTGACAGAACCAAATATTGGAACACCAAAGATTCATTATTAGACCAATTTATTTTTTGCGGAACCTGTTGTTTGGTCATAAGCACATGGAGACATCAGCGTCCATAATGTCACGCAGTTACCCAGTTAGACCCATTAATTGTATTGTAATTTGGAAGCCACTCCAGCCAATGAATTCAGTTAAAACCACAGTTTTGTAGAATTTATTAGTTTAGCATCTGATATTGCATAACCGACTAGTCGATTAATCGTCGACTACTACCTGGCGATTAGTCGATTAGTAAAAATCCAAATGGCATTAATCATTTCAACACTAAAGAAGAGCATCTGTATTAATTAACCCTTTACCTAACACGCAAAGCAGACAACACTTGCTAAAAAAATTCTTGAAGCACTAATTTTTTTTATGTTTTGCCTCAAAAACATAGCTTGTGACTGCTCATTGGAACGAGCTCGTTGAGCTCGTTCCAATGAGGGGGTCATAAGCTATGTTTTTGTGACAAAAATGAAAAAGTAATAAAAATTGAATGGTGAATTTTGTGAATAGCACTGGCCGGTTTTGACCATTATGTTAGGTAAAGGGTTAAGAGAGAATTTTTAAAAATAGCATTTTGACGTTCAAAATCAAATTCCCAGTTTTTGATATCAAGATTTCATTCAAAGGTAATGACTCTCCAAACTCTTAAATCATTTCAGCAACCATCATGACACTGATTGAGTTAATCTGTTAGTAGTAAGGCTATTGAAAATAATTCTTGTTTCTCAGTCACCTCCTTCCGTTTAAATTCCAGAAAAAAAACCCAGAAAATTTGTTATAAATTTTATTTTTAACTAGTCAAAATCTACACTTAGTGATGCCACTTCTTTTCAAACTCTGATGCATAATAAATATGATTTGTATTAATAAACTTCCTAATTTGTGTAAGTGCTTTGGCAGTTGTTTCCAGGCAGGTATTGGCTGCATATGTAGTCAGCAAAGACTTACTTAGAAACAACTGCATAGCCACAGGATGTGCATTGTCAAAGTGCAGTAAAAGTCTACAAACCTTTAGGGGTTGAAAAAAAAGTTGCCCTCCCTCATAAAAAAATTCAGTAAATGGTCTGAGAAACAAGAATTTAAAAAAAAATTTTTTAATGGTTTAAGGTGCCTTTTGCCTTATGAAACAGCAAAGAAAGCTCATCAAATCATTGTCTAGACATTTACAACAATCATAATTTTTTTCTATCCACCAGAATTAGAGGGTTATTGGACTATAATATTATCTCTGTTGACATGTATGACTCTTTGTGATATATTGTAATCTCGTTAATTATTGAAACAATAAAACTGTGTTTTTCCTACCTTGTACCATTGTGTTTTTCCTACCTTGTACCCCGTTCTTCTTTTTTCTTAGGTCTTCTATTCAATCACATGATTTTTGTTCAGATTCCTTCCATCATCTGAACCTTGGAAAGTTGAGAAGAGCTTGTGTACATTCTCGCTATGAGGGCCCAGGAAGTGAAGCAGTGCTTGTTTTCTGTGGTAAGCAAGCTCTGTTTTACTGGTAAAATAGGACCCTGTCACCAATACCTTGAGAGGAAGTCCTCTAAAATGGGCAACAAGGGTATAAACAATTTGCTAAACTTGACTTTATATCTCCATGTTGCAGTCATGATTAGCCATTGTGCAGAAATAGACAGAACGCGATGTGTGTTTGAATCGGTGGGTGTTTTATATAACGAGTAAGGCTCAAGCAAAATATGATTATGCCATTCCAATGGGTTATGTAAAACACACATCACGTTCTGTGTTTATTACACAACTCCTGCATTAAAATTCATTTAAATAAACAAATTTTAATTCTGATCTTTAAACCCAAAGGTGAAGAGTCTGTTTGTTTTGACTGAAGCTGTACTGATCAAATGGATCGATAAAAAATCAAAACAACCATTTTGGAACCAGTGCTTGTTGAAATTCATATCGCTGTTTCTCTTTGGCTGATGCCCATTCATGCCTAACCATTTGCTGGCTATTACTGTTAGTAAAAATATAAGTACAAATTTGTGCAGATTTACAAAACAGCTGGGAGAAACATTTTTAAAAGAAGTTTGAAGCATGTCAAGATGTACGAAGATTTACCGAAATAAAGTTGACCAATTTAGATATAATGGGATCCCCAAAACGAGACGGCCATGGGACTGGGTTAATGTTGTGGTTGGAAATGATTGGGCTTTTTAAAAATATTATCTCATTTTTGATTAACTAATTTTTTCTGAACCGACTTTATTTTGCTTTGGACGTTTTAATTTTCACAAATGATTGGGCTTTTTAAAAATATTATCTCATTTTTGATTAACTAATTTTTTCTGAACCGACTTTATTTTGCTTTGGACGTTTTAATTTTCACACTATGCGGCAGGCGGTCGAAAATTGTATAACGAAATTTGGAAACTTTTTGAAGCATAATTAATGACTCAATGGGAAAGCAACTAGTAGAATAGTGCTGGGGAAAAAAGTTCCAGCTCATACATCACCCATTGAAGACAGAATCATTTATGTCATAGCGGCCATTCTGTTAAATACAAGGGTTTAAAGTTGAATGGATGTGTAATAAAAACAAATAACCAACACTATGTAATAAATATATGATCTTAACTCCCTGCATCCTGCTGGCGGATATTCTTGCCCAGGACAGGATTCTCTTGCCACTGAAATTAGTATAATTTGGATACATTTAATCAAATGTTTCCACTGTAAACTAAACTGATTTTTCACTGATGATTTCATGAGTGACATTTAGGCTGAATTTTCATTGAATCTGCTCATGGCTGCTTCTTAGCAGCCATGACTAGATTTGATGAAAAATATCTTTAAAATATTCAGCGGGTTAAGAGTTAAACGCTTATAATGTATACATTTGGTAAACAGGCTCTGCTTCACTGGTAAAATAAGACTTTGTAATCAGCATCTCTGGGATACCTTATGACTCCCCCACCTCCCTGGAATGAATTTGTTCATTCCAATAAGAGGGTCATAAGTTATGTAAAATTGGGCTGTAAAGTTGTAAATGATTGGCTAAACATGCCTTTACAAGTGTTGGCGCTGTGGCTACAGCATTGGACTTCAAACTGAAAGGTTCCTGGTTTGATACCCACCAGGGTAATTGTGTTTGTCTTTGGGCAACACATTTCACATCTCGATTGCCCATAATGGTGGTGAAGTGTTCGTCCACCCGTAAAAATGTCCCAACACGAGGTGACCCTTGCTGTCAATAGTTTCGTTAAACCCCAATAAATAAATACAACAGTGTGTTGCTGTCATGAATATAGGCATGCCTGCTGGATGACCTTGACCCTTTACCCAATGAATCTCCCGCATCCGTCTGCGTAATATGCAAATTCAGCAGATGAAAAAATATTATTTTTCAAAAAATTTCAGTCAAACACAAATAATATTTTGCTTATACAAATTTGTTTTATTACAAATTATTGGAAAGCGCCTCAGGGCAAGTTTTGAATAGTAAATTGAGACCACCAAAAATAACCTAGCCCTCAACCAGATAATCACTATTGTGAAAAATATCATGTTATTTGTACTTTCTGACCTTTGAACTTGCATTTTGAAAAACGTTCAAGAAACTGAATTCCCAGTGACATTTGAATGTCAGAATAATTGAAGTCTCAAAGGGTTAAGATACAGATATTTTAACCCTTTACCCAACGCAGACGATATCAAAATTTATTAATTTAAATATTGTCTTTTAAATTATTTTTGAAAATTTCAACAAAACCATATCATGTGACCCCTCGTTGGAACAAGCTCATTGAGCTCATTCCAATGGGGGTCACATGATATGGTTTTGTTGAAATTTTTTGAAAAAATGATATTTAAAATAATTAATTTTGATATCGTCTGCATTGGGTAAAGGGTTAACAAGCAATAAATGAATAAATAAATAGAACAAGAGCAACATGAAGTAGGGCTGTCACGATTTTTTAATTTAGGAATCGATTAATCGTCGCAAATAATCGATAATAATCGATTAATCGCACCTAGATGCCCCTCCCCCTCTCCCTCCCTTTGAAGTCGATAAAAATGAAGTTTGACCTACCTCCGGTAAACAACGAAGACGATCTTCTTTTAGGTACATTCAAAGCTTTGATGTTCTGAACTTTTGAACTGTCAGTGTAATAATCAAGACCGGTCGGCAGTTGCGAACTTCGCAACTGCCGACCGGTCTTGATTATTACACAGACAGTTCAAAAGTTAAGAACATCAAAGCTTTGATGAATGTAACTAAAAGACAAATGCTTCCAATGGCTTCTTGGGGTTTAACATCCATGTTCTTAACTCTTTACCTTTAGAAACAACAGTTTTTTCATCAAATTTTCTTTTAATTATTAAACGTCTAAAGCGGGGTACAATTTACCGATTATTCGACAACAAAAAATACTAATCGATTTTGCCGTGACTGATCAACAATCGATTAATCGTGACAGTCCTAACATGAAGTATGGCATACCCCCTCCCCCCCCCCCCTCCTATAGCAGTACCATGGATAACATGCACCACCATAAATATTAACTGAGTCAGTAACTGATTGCAAAGATAAAATAAAAACAAACATAATGGGGTTCAAGAAGGTTGATCCTCACAGGTTTTCAAGCACAGGCTTTATTGCACATATTTCAGCACAAAGGCTAAGTGTTTCTAAGAACGAAACACAACAAGAGGGGCTAAAGAGCCTGACCTGAAGCACATTTCCAAAGTACTCAGACGTCAAATGCCACCAAAGGGCACTATTTTCCCAAATTTCCCCTGAAAATTATACCTTAGTTGGTCCCCCTCGGTTTATTCCGATCCTTGTGAAAAGATGGATATACCCAGTTGTTTGCCTGAAAAACCTAAGCACCTAGTTTGAAATATGAAGATGCCTCAAAATAAACAGCTGTGCCATGAGCGCATGATATGCCCATTATTGATTACAAGAGGGAAGCACACAATATGAGTATACATGTCTACTTGTCAGGGTTTTTAGCTCACCTGACTGAAAGTCAGGGTGAGCTTTTCTGATCACTTTTCGTCCGTCGTCCGTGGGAGCCCAAATTATACCAAAATTTTTATTTTCCAAACCAAAAAGTCGATTTGAACCAAATTTGATATGAGGGCTTATTGGGTCATAAGTACCTAATTTATGCCGAAAATTTTACATATAACATCTTTGGAACATTGATTCACATATTTGTTGAACTCAAATTCCTCGGTCTATATTTGGGTTCCCTGTGGGAACCCAAATGTTCAAATTAGTGCAAATCGGGAGACGACTTATATATAAGCTTTAAGCTTTCTGTCAAATCCCCCTCTTACACAGTAACACATTTCCATGTCTTTAGTTGTTTCATGTATAATACTGTACTTTTTGCTGTTCATATTTCTCGTTACTCAGCTATTGTTGTGAAATGCATACATTTTTCAATTTTTGAATAAATATTGTTTAAACTAAATTAGTGCAATATGAGGGATATTCTTTGAAAATCTTCTTCTTCGGATCCACAAATCAGATTCTTTTGATACTTGGTATGCAGAATCCTTAGGGGGGTGAGATTCATGTTTGTTCAAGCCAAGTCCCTGAGTTCATATTTGGGAGCCCAAATTGTAACTTAGTGCAATACGAGGTATATTCTTTTAAAATCTTTTTCGCATCCACCGGTCAGAATCTTTTGATATTTGGTATACAGTATGCTTAGGGAGGTGAGATTCAAGTTGTTCAAGTCAAGTCCTTCGGCTCATATTTGGTCTCCCTGTGGGAGCACAAATTATAACTTAGTTCAATATGAGCAATATTCTTTAAAAAAATTTTTTTTTTCAGATCCACCAGTCAAAATCTTTTGATATTTGATGTACAGCATTCGTAGGGGGGGGGGGGGGGGGGGGGGGGGGGGGGGGGGGGGGGGCTGAGAGTGAAGTTTGTTAAAGCCAAGTCCCTTGGTTCATATTTGGGCTCACTGTAGAAGCCCAAATTATACCAAAATTTTTATTTTCCAAACCAAGAGGTCGATTTGAACCAAATTTGATATGAGGGCTTATTGGGTCACAAATACCTAATTTATGCCATAAATTGTTTTCCTGTCCCCCACGGCAACTACAGGAGCTGAAAAAATTTTTATTTTTTGGATGCCCATATTTCCAGAACTACATGGCACTGAGAATTTTTATACAATGTGAAGCTTCCTTAGGGCCGGGAGAAAGGAATGGTGAAAAAAATGCCATTGGTTTTATCATAAGTACTTTTCCAGGACTAAAAGTGCCGAGTCATCATTTTTTAACACTGTAGGTAATGGGAATAACGTTGAATAATCTTCTTCTCCCAAACCACTGCTTCAGAAGCTTTTGTTTTTGGGTTCCCTATGGGAGCCCAATGTATAACTTAATTCAGTATGAGAAATATTCTTAAAAAATCTTTTTTTTCTGATACTCCTCTCAGAATCTTTTGATATTTGATTTTTAGTTTTCTTAGAAGCGGCAAATTGAAATTTGTTCAAGTTCTGGTTTATTGATAAAATTGGGCCCAGTAACCAATTCCTGCGTTGAAAGCCCTGTAAAGTGGGCAGTAATAGGCATAAACGATTGACCAAACCTGATATTATAATTATGCCTCTGTAATGATGTAGCCTTAGAAAGTGACCTTAAATTCCAATAAATAAATAGATAAATTATTGAGTACCCAATATGGGGATCTAACATATGAACACTCTGGGTTACTAAGTAGAGAAAACACTTTTATGTTGAAAAACTGATAATAACCACAAGGCAGAATCCCTTGCTATTTTGGTGATATGACTCGGCCAGTATCAGGTGAGCGCCCTCAGGCCCCGTGGGGCCTCTTGTTTTTTATTCTTATAAATTTGACAAATAAAGTCCCATAACTCAGGAATGACATATTGAACGGTGACACAAATAGAAAGGGAGATTCCTTCCATCAACATGTACTTGCCACCCAAAAGTCATGAAAATTGCTCAAAGCATTTTCAAGTTATTGTCTGACGTGGAAAATTGCCTATATTTTGACGAATAAAATCCCATAACTCTGGAATGACAAACTGGACAGCGACACAAATCGAAAGGGAGCTTCCTTCCATCAACATATACTTTCCACCAAAAAATCACAGCAATTGCTCGAAGCGTTTTCGAGTTATTGTACGACGTGTGGATGGACGGACAGACGGATGGACAGCGGTATATCATAATACAACCCGTTTTAAACGTATAAAAAATGAAAATGCTCTTTGCTGGTTGAGTGCTGGAAACCCATATTTGGGCTTTGAACCAAAGTGCATGTATCACAGCTAAAAGGCTTCATATTCTGTAGATCATCTGTGTGCTTTATATAATCTTTGCTTTGACACTGTTTAGTAGAGATGGGCAATATACCGAAAAACCGAACCGATACCGATATCATGGGGACACCGAAAAACCGAACCGACCCAATCTTTGAATACCGAAGCCAACGGTATTTTCAATTTTCCCTGTGCATTCGCTATTTATAAGGCCTTGATGAGCATTGATAGCAGTTGAAGTGTTCATTTTCATGAAAGAAGTGACTGATTTTATTTTTCAGTTTTGTTAAGCCTTAAGGACCAGGGCAGTTGTACTAAATTATCAATAGTCTACGACCTGTACATGTCCAGTTGCTTAGCAGTGATTTCTAGCCAAGTCTTGGCTGCCTTAACAGGCAGCCAAGACTTGGCTAGAAATCACTGACCAGATAATTTTACAACTGTCATCAGGCCCACCTAACGATGACATCTTCAGGACACACATTCTATGATTCTATGATTACAGACGCCTTAAGTGGGGCTTGAAAAGTTAAGGCGTATTTAGAACAAGTCACCAAATTACTGTAGATATGATCTGTGTTGACAAAAGAATGACAATGTTGAGCCCATCAACAATGGCATGTGTAGCACTGTGATAGAATGATACAAGAACAACTTATTTTGTATTTTTCTGACATGGATTCCCCTTTGGTAATATCAGTGAATCTGAAATCACATACCGAATACCGAACCGATACCGCGGTATCCCCACACAAAAATACCGAAACCGATACCAAACTCAAAATTCCAACACCGCCCATCTCTACTGTTTAGTCTGCTTTACAGTACGTGGAGAGTGTATTATCACTAAATTTACCCACAGAGTGGAGATTCTATCCAAGCAATAATTTCAAATTTGTTGCAAAGCATAACAAGCACAGGCAAAGTTTCAACCAATGGACTTCCGGGTTAAACCCGGAGGTCCATTGGCTGAAACATTGCTTGTGTTTTTTGTCCATATGTACAAAATTTGAAAGTTATGGTTTGGGTGATAACTCCACCCTGTGGGTGATTTAGTTACAATCTACTGTACAAGTACTGTAGTATGCATGAGTCAGTCTTGATACAATTGATGAGAGAGCGCCTTTTAGCATTCTCCCTCAATTTGTAACAAGTCATTGACATGTGAACATAGTTTGATGACAAAAATAATTTAGCTCTCTACCAGTTAAAAGATAAACAAGTTACTCAACAAGAATACTAAAACGGGGAGAAGTGACTTTTTGACATGTTAAAAAGAAAAACAAGAGGGTCTAAACAGGGTTCGCATGTGGGCCCTGGAACCTTGAAAGTCCTGGAATTTGGCTGTTTTAAATTCCAGGCCTGGAAAGTCATATGGAAAACAAACTTTTTTTTTAGCACGGTCCTTGAAAGTCCTGCAAAACCCGCTCACAATTTTAGGGGCACCGTCGAACTTGCTCCAATTTACCGCTTGCTTTTTTTGTTTCTGGTCTCGTGTTGTCGTATTTTTTCTGGGTGTTTTGGAAAAAAAGTATCTTGTGTTAAGTCTTTCAGTTTGATATTAAAATACCTGGTAAGTATGTTTCAAGAAAAATGGATCGATAAGAAAGAACATAAAGAATGGATTACGAGTGATTCGAAAGATAAACAGGGCAAAATGTCCAGCGTGTGTAAAGTCGTTTGACGTAGGAAATATGGGTGAGTCGGCACTGATCAGCCACATGCGTGGTAAATATATCGCATATTTTTAGCTCACCTGAGCGAAGCTCGGTGGGAGCTTCACTGATCACATTCTGTCGTTTGTCCAGCGTCGTCCGGCGTTAACTTTACATTAACGACTTCTTCTTCAAAACCACTAGTCCAATTTTATTCAAATGTTGGCTAAATGTTTATTACCTAATGCCAATTCAGATTTGTTCAAATGAAGTTGCCCCTCCTCCTGGGTGGTGCCATGCCCCCAAAATCTTTGAAAATCTTCTTCTCATGAACCAGCAGTAGCAGAGACTTGATATATGGTATGGTATGCAGCTTACTTTTAAGGTGTAGACTCACATTTGTTCAAGAGAAGTTTGATGGGCTATATTTGGCGTCGTTATGGGAGGGGCAAAATTTTTGGCCCCGCCCCAAATTTCTATTCTCCGAACCGAGAGGCTGATTTGAACCAAATTTTATGTGAGGGCTTATTGGGTCATAAGTACCTAATTTATGCCCAATTTTTTTTTCCTGTAGCCCCGTGGGAACCACAGGAGCTAAAAATATAGAAAAAAATTAAAACGTCCATATCTCCAAAACTGTACGGCACTGAGAATTTTTATTTGGTGTGAAGCTTTCTTAGGATCAACAGAAAGGATTGTTAAAAAAAAATTGCCATTGGTTTTATCATAGGGTACAGTTTCAGGACTTTAAAAAAGTGCTGAGTCAGCACTTTTTAACACTGTAGGCAATGGGAAAAACATAAAAAAATCTTTTCCAGATCCAGCAGGCAGAATCTTTTGATATTTGGTATGCAGCATCCTTAGGGGGGTGAGATGTTTGTTCAAGCCAAGTCCCTGGGTTCATATTTGGGCTCACTATGGGAGCCTGAATGACAACTTAGTTCAAAATGAGGAATTTTCTTTAAAAATCTTCTTCAGATCCAGCAGATGAATGCTTTTGATATTTTTTTGCAGCATCCTTAGGGGGGTAAGATTCAAGTTTGTTCAAGCCATGTCCCTAGGTCCATATTTGGGCTCACTGTGGGAGCTTGGATTGTAACTTAGTTCAAAATGAGGAATTTTCTTTAAAAATCTTCTTCTTCAGATCCAGCAGTCCGAATGTTTTGATATTTGTTGTGCAGCATCCTTCGAGGGGTGAGATTCAAGTTTGTTAAAGCCAAAGCCAAGTCCCTGGGTTTATATACGGGCTCCCTGTGGGAGCCCGAATTATAACTTAGTTCAATATGAGTAATATTCTTTAATAGAATATTAGTTCAATATGAGTAATATTCTTCAATAGAATATTCTTTAATAATCATTTTTTTATGATCCACTGGTCAGAATCTTTGGATATTTGGTATAAGCTTTTCTTAGGAGGAGCAGATGCAACTTGTTGAAATCAATTCTCTGGGTTGATATTTAGGCTACCATGTCAGGTGAGCACCCTCAGGCACTTTCTGTCTGTCCCTCTGGCGTTAACTTTACATTATCTACTTCTTCTCACAAAAACCAAATTGAACCAAATCTGGTGTGCATGTTGACCCGCCCCTTGGTAGGGCCACGGCCAAAAAGTGAGCCTAAATCTTAAAAAATCTTCTCATGAACCAGCAGTAGCAGTGATTTCATATTAGGTGTGCAGCTTTCTTTTGAGGTGTAGACTTAGATTTGTTCAAGAGAAGTTCTGGGGGCTATATTTGCCATCGTTATGGGAGGGGTAAGAATTTTTGCCCCGCCCAAAATTTCTATTTTCCAAACCGAGAGGCTGATTTGAACCAAATTTGATATGATGTTTTACTGGGACATAAGTAGTAAATTTATGCCCCAAAAAATTTTCCCGTCGCCCCATGGGAACCGCAGGAGCTAAATATAGAAAAAAATTAAAATGCCCATATCTCCAAAACTGCACTGCATTGAGAATTTTTATTTTGTTTGAAGGTTCCTTAGGAACAGCAGAAAAGGAATGGTTAAGATAAAAATTGCCATCATTTTTTTTCATAGGGTAGTTTTCCAGGACTTTGAAAAAATGCTGAGTCATAATTTTTTACCACTGAGATTAATGGGAAAAAACATCAATCTTCTCTCATACCACTGCCCCAAAGGCTTTTATATTTCACATATAACATCTTTGGAAGATTCATTCACATGTTTGTTGAAATCAAATCCATAAGGGGGTGAGATTCAAGTTTGTTCAATTTGACTCCCCGGCTTAATTTTGGGGCTTTCTATGGGTGGGGTGAGGGGGTGGCATGGGTGCATGTTTGGTTCAGGTTTGTTCAAACCCCTTAGTGTTTTTGTATTGATGAACCACGTCTAACTTAATATGACTCCAAATACTTCTTTGAACCACTTTGGCAGGTGAGCGATTAAGGCCACTTGGGGCCTCTTGTTTGTTATTACAGATACAAATATTGGTCATGTAAATTTGCTTTTTTGGTCCTTGAAGTCCTGGAAAAGTCCTTGAATTTCAATCTTGATTTGGGGTACGAACCCTGAAAATCTGCAATGCTAATGCATTGTTGATGGTGCACTGATGCAGGTCTGGCATTCTTTAAAATGCAGGAGGTCTAAAAATCGCTCCCCTCGCCTGGCCTAGGGGAGCAATTAGCTCTCCTCAAGCTTACAAAAAGCTCAAAGTGGCAAAATAAAGTTTTGATATATATTAATTCTGCCTAGTGGTCTTTGTACATTTTATTTGGTGCTGCTAACAAGATAGTCTTTGTGAGATGGCTACACTGCCCCTCCCGCACCTCTGTGCCTCGGCCAGGTCCTTGAGGTGTGGGAGGGGCAGTGTGGCCATCTTACAGAGACCACTCACTGTAATCACTTACCTGGAAGAACTACATATACCTGAATTATTCCAATCAGAATCACAGAATGCAGCTGGCTGCCATGCTCCTTCATCTGAGTGAAACAGATTGATGATTGTTTTCAGAGGTCTTTCCATATGTTATTTGTGCCAAGTTTGGTTCACATTGGCCAAGTAGTTTCAGAGTGAAAGATGAAAATGTGATTTCCCATGGGGTTTCCATAGTAACTATGAGCTATGCAATTACAGCCATGTTTGCAACCCGATCAACATTAAATGAGGATCATTGGTAGTGGATGTTCAGTCATCAATCACATGATGTTTCAAAACATTTGGCCTTGCAGTTTCAGAGAAGATTTTTGAAAATTGACCAATCAGAATCAAAGAATGCCTCTAGTGGCCATGTTTATCATTTGACGGGAACAAAATGAGGATCACTTGTATAGGACATCCCATAGACCATTCTGCCAAGTTTGGTTCATATCTGCTCAGCAGTTCCAGAGATGATGAAAATGTGATTTCCCAAAGGGTTTCCATGGTAACTATGAGTTGCAATTGCGGCCATACTTGCAAACTGGTCAACATTAAATGAGAATTGTTGGTAGAGGGTGCCCCAGGCATCAATCATGCAAAGTTCCAAGACATTTGGCCCTGTAGTTTCAGAAAAGAAGATTTTTGAAAATCGACCAATCAGAACCAAAGTATGCCTCTGGCGACCATGTTTTTCAACCAATGGGAACAAAATGAGGACCTCCCATGGACCATTCCTGCCAAGTTTGGTTCACATCGGCTCAGTAGTTCCAGAGAAGATGAAAATATGACTTCCCATAGGGTTTCCATGGTAACTGAGCTGAATTAGCAACCATGTTTGCAACCCGATCAACATTAAATGAAGATTGTTGGTAGAGGGTGTCCCAGTCATCAATCATGTGAAGTTTCAAAACATTTGGCCATGCAGTTTCAGAGGAGAAGATTTTTAAAAATTGACCAATCAGAATCAAAGAATTCCTCTAGCGGCCATGTGTTTTATCCCACGGGAACAAAATGATGATCATTTGTAGAGGTCTTCCCATAGATTATTCCTGCTAAGTTTGGTTCATATCTGCTCAGCACTTCCAGAGAAGAAGATGAAAATGTGAAAAGTTTATGGATGACGATGGCCGCTAAGTGATGGCAATAGCTCATGTGGCCCTTTGGGACAGGCGGGTTAAAAAAAATTGTACATAAAATTTGGGGAAAAAAAATCTTGGAATGTTTTTTTTTTAACCCTTTACCCAACATAATGGCCAAAACCAGCCAGTGCCATTCTCAAAAGTCGACAATTAATTTTCATTTTTTCCTTCATTTTTTGTCTCAAAAAAGGGTTATGGCCCCTCATTGGAATGAGCTCATTCCAATGTGGGGTGATAACCTATGTTTTTGAGACAAAAAATGAAAAAAAATTAGTTATTCAAGAATTTTTTTTGCTAGTGTCGTCTGCCTTTCATGTCAGGTAAAGGGATAAATGTGATGACAAGAGAAATGGTAATGTGATAATAAATTCCAAGTCCAAGAAGAGCAACAATTCTCCAAAAAATATATCAAAAATCTATATATATTAAATTTGTGAACAATATTTTGAACGTTCTTTTTTAAAAATATGATGACAAGACATTGGGGAGGATGGACAAAAAGACAAACAAAAAGAGGGATGACTTGCACTCATTCCTGTATGCTTCTCCCACTACATGCCAGGGGATAATTAATCCTGTAAGGTCTAGTTTTGACACTACTGCTATAGTCATCAGAGTCGATATTACTGATACAGGGTGGGAGCATGGTGGTTTCGTGGTTATGGCATTGAACTTCAAACCACCAGGGGTAACTCTGTTGTGTCCTTGGGCAGAGCACTTCATCTCTCCCATTGCCAACAGAGATGGATGGTGGCAGTGTGTACTTAGGCTGACATGAGGTGAAGTTGGCTGTCAAAAGTGTCGCTAAATCACAATAAATTATTTATTTATTGGTGTTTAAGGACACATACTTATGCACAATGGGTAATCATGACCATGACAGTTTTACGGGTGGAGGAAGCCGGAGTACCCGGAGAGAACCACGTGCAATGATGAGCAGCTGCCAGCTCCCCAACATCGTAACTCCGCACTGCAGTGTTAGATTGGTGACATGTGCTCCATCGACGTGCAGTACACCTTGGTACACGGCATCATCATTCCCCCATGTGGACAATCGGGATTAAGTGCCTTCCCCAAGGACACAACAAAGGAGTCCAAATCGATCGCTCAGATGGTCACCCATCCGAGGACTAACCGGGCTTACCGTTGCTTAACTTCGGTGATCTGATGAGAACCGGTTACCGCAACACCACTGCGCCCCACCACAATAAATAAATTGAAACAGAGTCTGTGTAGTGATTGCAGGTTGAATATTCAGTGCTTCTTCCTTTGTTGTCTTATTTGTATGTTCCATTCATTTTCTGGGTTTTCAAACAGGATTTGTTTAACCCTTTACCCAACGTAACAGCCAACGCTATTCTAAAAAATCACCAATTAATTTTCATTATTTTTGCATTTTTGGGTCTCAAAAACATAGGTTATGACCCCTCATTGGAATGAGCTCATAGAGCTCATTCCAATGAGGGGTCATAACCTGTATTTTTGAGAAAAAAAATGAAAAAAAATAGTTATTTAGGAATTTTTTTTGCAAGTGTCGTCTGCTTTTCATGTTTGGTAAAGGGATAATTTAGAATGACCTGTGATTATATGAAGTGTAATGGTTAGCAACTGATTTGTCATGTTTCTCAATGTTCCAGAGATGTTTTTTTATCACACACCTATTAATGTAAAACACAGGATTTCCACTGTTCTGTCTGTACGATAAAAATAAAGTTGTATCACACGTGGTGAGAAGGAACCTGTCTAAATAAATCACGTCATCATTGGTCGAATGCACCATCAAGATCGCTTGGAAATTCCTCATTTTAGATTTGTTCACCCGAATGCACCATCAAGATCGCTTGGAAATTCCAAGTTCCTCATTTTAGATTTGTTTACCTGGGAGATTTAAACAATCAGTTTCGAGTAAAAAAAAATTCAAAAACATTCTGACTGCTTGTTCCTTGACAAATATTTTCCACAACTGGTCATATAATGATGTGGTGTTCTAAATTTATTAGCTATTTAAAAACTTTCTGTTGTGTTTTTCCTTGCAGTTTTGTCAATATTTGAAGTTTGATCATCGTGCCCATGACACAGATTGCTGTCAGTTGGTTTCGACCAATCAAATGCCATAAAAATTCAAAAGCAAATTATGTTTGGTACCCCGCCCATTGACAGTGATGTCTTTTTGGCAACAAAGGAAAAGCAAATTTTTGTGTAGACTGGTTGTTACATGGGAGGTGTGTGATAAACACAGAACCACACATACGTTTGAATGGGTTAAGAATTATCGCACTCGATTGCTTTGGCCCAGGATATCACTTGAGCCTCCATATTCTGAATTCTCATGTCATTTCTCTTACATGCTGTCAGTGTTAATGTTTGCAGCTGATCATATAAATCACATTTTTCTGTTGGCAAACAGCAGCCCATTTATCTGCTAAAATTGATGCATAAGTATTCCACCATCTATAGGCCACAAGAATCCCAGAACACCATGAAAGAGACAGCAAATTCCTGCAGCTGCGCAAGAGAAAAACAAGGGGCCCCAGGGGGCCAGGCCTGTAGGCAATCACCTGACAAGGTAGACTAAATATCAACCCAGGGAATTGATTTCAACAAGTTGCATCTGCCCCTCCTAAGAAAAGCTTATACCAAATATCCAAAGATTCTGACCAGTGGATCTGAAAAAAAAAAGATTTAAAAAAAATATTCCTCATATTGAACAAAGTTGTAATTCAGACTCCCAAAGGGAGCCGAAATATGAACCCAGGGACTTGGCTTTAACAAACATGAATCTCACCCCCTCAGGATGCTGCACACCAAACATCAAAACATTCCGACTGCTGGATCAGAAAAAAAAGATTTTTGAAGAAAATTCCTCACTTTGAACTAAGTTACAATTCAAGCTCCCACACTGAGCCCAAATATGGACCTAGAGACATGGCTTGAACAAACTTGAGTCTTTCCCCCTTAAGGATGCTGCATACCAAATATCAAAAACATTCATCTGCTGAAGATTTTTAAAGAAAATTCCTCATTTTGAACTAAGTTATCATTCGGGCCCCCACAATGAGCCCAAATATGAACCTAGGGACTTGGCTTGAACCAACTTGAATCTCACCCCCCTAAGGATGTTGCATGCCAAATATCAAAACATTTAGACTGCTGAATCGGAAGAAGAAGATTTTTAAAGAAAAAATCCTCATATTGAACTAAGTTATAATTCGGGCTCACACAGGGACTTGGCTTTAACAAACTTGAAGCCCTCCCCCCTTCCAAGGATGCTGCACACCAAATATCAAAACATTCTGGCTGCTGGATCTGAAGAAGAAGATTTTTAAAGAAAATTCCTCATTTTGAACTAAGTTACAATTCAAGCTCCCATGGTGAGCCCAACTATGGATCTAGGGACATGGCATGAACAAACTTGAATCTCATCCTACAAAGGATGCTGCATACCAAATATTAAAACATTCCGACTGCTGGATCTGAAGAAGAAGATTTTTAAAGAGAATTCCTCATTTTGAACTAAGTTATAATTCGGGCTCCCACAGTGAGCCCAAATATGAACCCAGGGACTTGGCTTGAACAAACTTGAATCTAACCCCCAAAGCATGCTGCATACCAAATGATTCTGATTCGTAGATCTGAAGAAGAAGATTTTTAAAGAATATTCCTCATACTGCACTAATTTAAACATTTGGGCTCCCATAGAGAGCCCACATATGGACCCAGGGATTTGATTTCAATAATCCTGGGCAATAATCTTCCAAAGATGTTATACGTGAAATTTGAAAGCTTTTGGAGCAGTGGTTTGGGAGAAAAGTAGTCTTAAATGTTTTTCCCATTACCCACAGTGTTGAAAAATGCTGTCTCAGCACTTTTTCAAAGTCCCCAAAAAGTACCCCATGATAAAACCGATAGCAATTTTTTTTTACCATTCCGTTCTGTTTGGCCTAAGGAAGCTTCACACCAAATAAGAATTCTCAGTGGCCCCCTGTGGCCTCTTGTTTCTATTTTTAGCTCCTGTGGTTCCCATGGGTTGACGGGAAAAAAAATTGGGGCATAAATTAAGTACTTATGACCCAATAAGCCCTCATATCAAATTTGGTTCAAGTCTGCCTCTCGGTTTGGAAAATACAAATTTTGGGCGAGGCAAAAATTCTTGCCCCTCCCATAACGAAGGCAAATATAGCTCCTCGAACTTCTCTTGAACAAATATCAGTCTACACCTCAAAAGGAAGCTGCACACCAAATATCTAGTCTCTGCTACTGCTGGTTCATGAGAAGAAGTTTTTAAGATTTAAGCACACTTTTTGGGCATGGCCCTACCAAGGGGCAAGGCAACTTGATTTGAACAAAATCAAATTGCGATGTCATAAACTATTATCTCAAACATCAATTAAATTGGTTCAGCAGTTTGGGAGGAGAAGACGCAAACACCATGTTCACGGATGACGGACGGTGAGTGATCACTATAGCCCTCCGGACTGAAAGTCAGGTGAGCTAAAAAAGCACTGGCAAGAATGACACAGTTGAAACTGGTCTGGTGACATACTTGGATCTTGTTCCTTCCAGAATACATTTCTACCTTTCATTTAGTTCTGACTCTAACCAGTTCTGTGACCTCAGAACACATGCTCCAACATACAAGACCAGGAAGTCCTCCAATGTCTCAGGCCACCACTCTAAATCTGTTCACAATTTGATGCTCTTATGGGCTGTTTATTTACCCACTTTTCATATAGAATAAACATATAATGTTTTCAAGTAAAAAATTTATTCTACGAGTAGGATTAAGAATGGAACCGACGAGCCTCTGGCGAGTCTGTTTCATTCTTAATTCTACGAGTAGAATAAATTTTTTACTTGAAAACACTGTACGTTTATTTTGTTTATCCCATAAATCTTCTACAGGGCAGTCGTGGCAAAATCGTGCTATAATTCGCTACAAAACACAGCAAGAAATGAGGAGCACATTGGTCCAATTCGATCGACCAGCAAAATTCGCAAAAATAAACAAGGCTCAGCAATACATTTCTGTCTAAAAATAATTCCCCTGCAAACTTGAACTAAACCCTGCAAAATACTTTATTATATGAGCAGTGGGTGGTGTTTTCTACTGGCATTGTTTAACACTTTCAAAAAGAATTAAAGAAATCAACAATCAAACTATTAATTATGCAAGACAAATGTGGTAGAGGCCAGAGGTCAACAAGTCTGTCGCTACTAGGGGAATAAGTTTGTTCAGTGTTAAACCTATGGGGAAAATTTATCACCCTACTTGGTGAATAAAGCAAAAATTTATCCAAAGCCTTTATTGTTCAATAAAGCAAAAATTTATCCAAGGCCTTTATTGTTCAAATAAAGGGCCAGTTATGGGATAAATGAAGTTTACATGCAGACTACCATTGATACAGTGTGATGCCCCTTAATCACAAAGATTTAAGGGATATCTACACAAGCGCTCGTGAAAAATAAAACATTCAGGTCCATACTCCTAAGATAATTCCCAATAATTCCCAATGTCACGATACCAACCGCAGTAGCTTGCAGTGATTGGTCAATGCCTCGTTGATTTTTATGTCGCCAGGCATGTGCATGTGTCTACTGTCAGTGATACTTATGTCTACTATCAAGGAAAGCGTCTCATTGCCATGAGCAACAGTTCATCGCAATGTCTTTTTTCACTTGAAATCAACTGAGACAAATACATTTAACTGAAGTAAAATACACACAAAAGTACCGTTATTATGTACAAAAAGATTTGTTAAACATGGGAAATTATTTATGAAACCGATTAGATTATAAGGTCTCTTTTCATTAATTTACTGTAACATAAACTGAAACGAATCGAGAGCATCTCGCCCCATTGATTGCGTATGTAAACACTGAATAAAGAGAAATCACTCCAGTCTGTTATGATAAAAGTTAACACCTTACCGAAACGTCTGCTTTCTAATATTCGCTGTACAACAACAAATTTTAAAATGATGCAAATGAAGCGAAGAACGGGACATATACGTTATTCTGTTTGTTGACAGGGGACATGGTCTCACATTCCCTGCATGAAACATATATTCAACCTCGGCTAAATTTCATGCAGAGAACATGAGACCATGTTCCCTGTCAACAGACAGAATAACTTATAATATTCACCATTTTCATTGTATGCTACCTGACTGTGCAATATTCAAGCCAATTCCACTGCAAACCTATACATTTCAAAACACAAAGATCAGCTGATTGTTCTACCAAAGTCTGTACTAGCCAAATCACTCAAACATAAAAAGAATAGTCCCATTTTCCCACGATAATTTAACCAATTAATTGTTCAACTCACAGAATCACTTCTAACAATATCAAAGGCGAATTGATGCGCTGAAGTGTGATGTCATTTAGGAAGCTTCTGAAAGGATATTCTTCATTATCCATCAAGTCGAAGGATTTATCAAAATATCTTTTAGATAATTTGTGATAATTCACAGGCTAGGATATACAGTAGAACCCTGTTAATTAAATAGCCACTTTGTCAATGAAAATTATTCAATTAAAAGGAGTATTCAATTAAGGGGGTTTTGTCACTGTGCTGCATTCTAGAGAAAAAGTATTTATTCTATTATATCATGTTTGACAGAGCTCAATGAGCTCTGTCAAATGCGGTTAATAGATTAAATGCCTATAATGGATGTACTGGGGGCTCGGTGGCGTCGCGGTAACCGGTTCTCATCAGATCACCGAAGTTAAGCAACATCGAGCACAGTTAGTAATTGGATGGGTGACCATTTCAGTGACTGATTCACGCTCCTGCGTTGTGTCCTTGGGCAAGGCACTTAACCCCGTTTACCTACAAGGGGGCACAATGACGCTGTGTACGAAGGCGTACTCATGTCTTCAAACAATCTAACCCTGCCTGTGCCGCGGTGCAGAGTTCAGAGTTACAATGTTGGAGAGCTGACAGCTGCTCGGTGGTTCTCTCCGGGTACTCTGGTTTCCTCCACCCATAAAACTGTCACCGACATGATATGACCCTGGCTGTTAATGTGTCGTTAAACCCTAATAAAAAAAAAAAAATGGATGTTCTGAGGCCAAGCATGTCTGTAAGCAAGGAGAGTTTGGTCATTTTCAGGGTATTTCTACCACTTATTGTACATGCACAATTTTTTATTCAGTTAACAGGAGTTTACTCTATATATAACCCATATACATTTAACAGTGCAAATTTGCACTGAAATTATGGTAAATGGTTTGGTGTTTGGAAATTATATTCATTTAACAGGGGTATTCAATTAAGAGGTACACAATTAAGTGGGCTTCACTGTAATAAATAAAGATATTCTTTCATGATCCAGTTATAGATATTTCATTCAATAAATATTTGATTCACCTTTGAAGTATCAAGTTATTAACACAGTTGATGGGAGTATGAAGCATAGCTTATTGATTTATGTATTGGTGTTTAAGGTCACATACTTCTGCACAATGGTTGATCATGACTGCAACATGTATATAAAGTCATGTCCAGTCAATCGTTTATACCCATGTTTCCCATATTAGAGGACTTTTGGGCTGCAACGATAAATCGTGAAATGAATGTATTACTATTCATTCTCTGACGATACGCATCATGATTTCCTTGCAGTGTATCAAGATACACGTGGATCCAAAATTTCATGAATATTTTGTTAATGACACTTCAAAAATTGTCTCATTGTTATTCACATCCATTTTATGTAGTTTTCTTTTGAAATCGCGATTGTAGAAGTCTGAATTTACATTGCTCTCGGGTATTTGTCAGTAATGAATAGCACAAACCATTAACCTCGCACTTGAACTTTATATACTATGATCCAACAAATCACAAATTCCAAGGAAACGGATGAGTGTGACATGATGTTTTGTTAAGAATTTAAACTAATTTCATTGAAATGAAGCTGCTTGACCCCAAACTGTATGATGATTTGTTATTTGGCCATGGTATGGGTGGATATTAGACTTTTTCCTCCACTCACCAGCCCAGCACAAATATGAGGATTCAAGAAGTAAATCTGACACGGTGTTCCATAACTGCAGATTTGAGTCTTGTGTCCTAACTTTTTGATTGACAAGTGTATTGTGATACGTATTGAATTGTGGGGATAGTATAGTGATATACATCATATCGTAAGAAAATATATCGTTACAACCCAAGGACTTCCACCCCAGGCATTGATAACTAGGTCTTCTATTTTACCAGTAAAAAGGTTTGTTTACCACAGTAAACAAGCACTGCTTCACTTCTGGGGTTGTGGTGAATTATCATTCATACTGGTAAATGTCAACAATATACAGAAGAACCGCACATACTTATGAATGGGTTATTTATTTATTTATTTATTGATGTTTAAGGTCACATATTTATGCACAATGGCTAATCATGACTGTGACAGTTTTACGGGTGGAGGAAGCCGGAGTACCCGGAGAGAACCACCGAGCAACGACGAGCAGCTGCCAGCTCCCCAACATCGTAACTCCGCACTGCAGCACAGACAGGGTTAGATTGGTTGAAGACATGCGTACCATTGACGTGCAGTACGCCTTATTACACGGCGTCATCGTGCCCCCACGCGGGCAATGGAGATGAAGTGTCTTGCCCAAGGACACAACGCGGTTGCCGCAGGTGGGAATCGAACCGAGGACCTCTCGGCTTGCAGCCTGCACCTCTACCTACTGAGCCACCGCGCTCCCCTTATGAATGGGTTAAGAATTATTTATTTATTTATTGGTGTTTAAGGTCACATATTTCTGCACAATGGCTAATCAGGACCATGACTGTTTTACAGGTGGAGGAAACCAGAGTACCTAGGGAGAACCACCAAACAACTGTCAGCTCCCCAACATACTAACTCCACACAAGCAGGGTTAGCAATGGTTGAAGACAAGTACACCACTGACATGCAGTCCACCTTAGTACACCCTGCCGCCACGTGGGCAATTGGGGTGAAGTGTCTTGCAGCCTGCACCTATATCTACCGAGCCACTGTGTCCTCCGGGTTAAGAATTGTCGTACGAGATTGCTTTGGCCCAGGATATCATGAGAGCCGAAGGCTCGAGTGATATCCTGGGCCAAAGCAATCGAGTGCATTAATTCTTAACCCATTCAAACGTATGTGTGGTTCTGTATATATCATACATCTCCCATGTAGCAACCAGTCTATACGAATATTAAACTAAAAGCACTTTTTAGGCCTAAAAAATAAAAAATCTGTTTCTCAGGCCAACCCGCATGGTCCTTTTGGCTGCCGAATGCTCTCTTTTTATAACCAATTTAAACTTAAAAAAATAAAAATTAAATGGTTTATGTCTGATATTTTACCCAAGTTGAAAAAAAATGATGAATTTGTCCCTTGAGTGCAAGAAGGCTTTGCAATGCTAATTGCAATGCTTTAGCATTGCAAAGCCTTCTTGCACTCAAGGGACGAAATACACCACCACCCATGCTATTCTGTAGATTATGAGGCCTAAAACTTGAACCAAGATCATGAACTTTTGATGGCAAAGAAGTAATTACTGAAATAAAAAATAAAATAAAAAAACGCTCGCCCGCATGCAATTTCACAAATAATGGCCTGAGAAACAGAATATTTACTTTGTGTGGCCTTAAGTTGACAATTGCTGTGTTTCCTTCATTGCCAAGTAGACATCACTGTTAATGGGCGAGGTACCAAACCTAATTTGCTTTTGAATTTTTACGGCATTCCACTGGTTGAAATCATTTGACAGTGATCAGTGTCACGGTCACATTGATCGAACTTCAAATATTGACTAAACTGAAGGGAATAACACAACAACAAAAATTTAAATAGCTTATAAGTTTAGCACACTTCATCATTATAGGACCAATTGTGGAAAGTATTTGTCATGGAACAAGCAGTCAGAATGTTATTTTTATTTTGAAATTTTTTTTTCTCGAATCTGATTGTTTAAATATCCCAGGTAAACAAATCTAAATGAGGAACTCGGAATTTCCAAGCGAACTCAACTCTGGTGCATTCGACCAATAATGATGTAATTTATTTAGACGGGTTCCTTCTCTGTTTACATTGGAAATAAAATTGAACTTGTTTTAGATCACCACATGTGTGATAAAACTTGATTTTTATCGCATAGGCTGAACAGTGGAAATCCTGTGTTTTACATTTTAATACGTGTGTGATAAAAGATTTTATCTAACAATCGTGTACATTTTGGCTTGAAAACCACAAGAAACGGTACGTATGACATAATGTGTTCTGATTCCGTATCATATAGACGACTCATTCTGAATCAGTATCATATAGACTACTCGTTTCCGGGAACGCAACAGGCTATCATAACGGGCGCATGAATACATTCTATGTGCGTTTCAGTGATCGACTCAGCTGATCGCTTACAAAACAAAACAAAAATCCTTACAATTAGCGACAGAACTATTAATAGCCAATTCCCCCCCCACACACACACACATAATAGAAACTGCACAATTAAATATTACACACTTGTAAATTCAAGCATATTGTCACAGGAAGTGACATTGAGAGTCAATAATTTTTCAACGCACGCAACTTGGAAAATTTGCGGTGACCGTGTTACGCATTGTTTGTTAAAGTCCACAACAATATTGTCCCATAAAATGTGTTTTTTTAAAACTTTTTCTCTCCCAATGTTATGTCCCAAAACTGTATTAATAATTTAAGATTTAATCTGTTTATGTGACAGAATTATTAGGTAAATGAATTATCATGATAATGTGCATGTCCTGTGATTTCAATCAGATTCTCGGTGGTGTCCAGAATGGGATCACAACTCGCCGGCAAAGCCATCTCATTGAGATCCCATTCTGGACACCACCGAGAATCTGATACAAATCACAGGACAAGTACATTATCATGATAATCTGTATGTATCACCATATGTGCGATAAAACTTTATTTTTATTGTATAGGCTGAACAGTGGAAATCCCGTGTTTCCATTAATGCATGAGTGATAAAAATAACATCTGTGGAACATTGAGAAATATGAAAAATCAGTTGCTAACCATTCCATTTCATATAATCACATGTCAGTCTAAATTATCTACTTAGCTAACATGAAAAGCAGACGACACTTGCAAAAAAAAATTTCTCAAATACCTAATTTTTTTCATTTTTTGTCTCAAAAACATAGGTTATGATGCCTCATTGGAACGAGCTCGTTCCAACGAGGGGTCGTGACCTATGTTTTTGAGACAAAAAATGCAAAAATAATGAAAATTAATTGCTGATTTTTGAGAATCGCGCTGACCGGTTTTGGCCACTACGTTGGGTAAAGGGTTAACTCAAATTTTATTTTTTGACCCCTTAGTTCCCTTTTCTCAGCTCACGACCCATATCTGGTTGAGGGCTAGATTATTTTTGGTGGTCTGAGTTTGTTATTCGGTCAAATCAAGTGAGGATTGAGAAATATTTCTTGTACTGATTCAAAGAAAATAAATGTCAATCAAATGTTTTAGATTCAGGTGGATGGAATATTTCAGTTGGTCAGAAAAGAGAACTGTAGGTTCGGGTCAGAAAAGGGAACTGTAGGTTCGGGTCAGAAAAGGGAACTGCAGGTCCGGGTCAGAAAAGCACACTGTTGGTTTGGGTCAGAAAAGGGAACTGTAGGTTCGGGTCAGAAAAGCGAATTGTAGGTCCGGGTCAGAAAAGTGACTGTAGGTCCAGGTCACAAAAGCGAACTGCAGGTTCGGGCCAGAAAAGCGAACTGCAGGTTCGGGTCAGAAAAGCGAACTGCAGGTTCGGGTCAGAAAAGCGAACTGTAGGTTCGGGCCAGAAAAGTGAACTGTAGGTTCGGGTCAGAAAAGTGAACTGCAGGTTCGGGTCAGAAAAGTGAACTGTAGGTTCGGGTCAGAAAAGTGAACTGTAGGTTTGCTTTTTTGACCAACTGAAATATTCAAGATGATTGAATCTAAATATAGGCGATAAGACCATAATAACATCTAATTCCTATAGAATTAGACTGGTGGCTTGAGTGTTTGCAGTCCTCCAGCAAAACTTTTGGCATTACCCTTTTTGTGGTAAGCAAATTTCTAATTTTTCAAAGCCTGATGTTGCTTACTTTGTACACAGCGTTTGTTTTCCATAGTAAACAAGTACTGGCCCACTTCATTTGGTTCCCATGGCGAGGTTATGGCCATTACATTAGGGTTAAGTAGAACTAAGAACATAAAAGACAAACAAGCTGATAGTATTAGATTTATTCCATTTTAAATGATGTTCTGTACAAAATATAACATTAACACTTAATGAGCACTATGTAACTCCAAAGTTTTTGGCCATAGGAAAAATCTACAATATTCAGTACAGTGAAACTCTCTCAGTTTAAAAATCACTTTGGTAGTGGAAATTCATAAATTAACAGGAGTACATTCAATTAGCATGGATTTGGCCAGTTTCCTGTAATCGAGAGAAAAACTGAAAAATCACACCATTATTTATAATAGATTAAACGCATGTACAGGATGTACTCGGCCAAATATAGGTCAATATACAAGGAGATTACATGATTTTCAGGATAATTTCTCTACATATTACCATATACTGGTATTTAAGGCCTCTTCCAGCATTTTTGTCTATCTCATGACCACAACACATGAATCAAGTCAAGTTTAGCCAATTGTTCAAATAGATCTGTGTTGCCCACATTAGACAACTTCCACTCTGGGCATTCCACGACCTATATTACCAGCAAAGCCGAACTTGTTTATCACATAGAGCAAGCACTGCTCCACTTCCATGGGTTTCTTACATATTTATACATATCTTACAAATTAAGTCAAAAAATTTATGACAATGACATTTGAAGCGATAGTGGAGATTGCATTACAGCTCGTTTGCACAATATATCATTCGTTAAGTGTATCAATGCACCATCTGCAATTCTCTGGCATTGCAGATGGTGCCTTGTCACACTCCGAGGGTGACAAATGGCTTTTTCTTTAACCACCTCTGTGATACCTATGAATTTTCTAATAGTCTAGTATGCTTATTGATATTGGGTTACTAACAGAAAACAAGCACCCGCAGGCTGTAGTACAGTGGAGCCCACTTAATTGGATATCTCTTAATTGTATATCCCTGTTAATTGAATATAATTTTCAAACACAAAACCATTTACCATATCTTCAGTACAAATTTGATCTGTTAATTGCATATGGGTTGAAGAGTAAACTCCTGTTAATTGTATATAAATTTTTGTAATATGTCGTAAAAATTACTGTGACACGCACCAAATTCCCCTTATTTATCAACCTTTTTGGCCTCACTAAATCCAATACAGGCATTTATTCTATTATATCTTGTTTGACATAGCTCTATGAGCTCTGTCAAACAAGATATAATAGAATAAATGCTCAGTTTGCCCCCAGAACACAGGAAACTGACCAAATCCCTGTTAATTGTATACTCCTGTTAATTGAATAATTTTCACTGGCAAAATGGATATTCAATTAAAAGGACTCTACTGTATTGTAACAACTGAAAGGTGCATTAAATTTGAGATTTGATTTGCTTTTGAACCTTTGGCTTGTGATTTTCCAGGCCGTACATAGAGCTCTGCCAAAGATATGATAAATTGATTAGATACCTGTATGGGATGTACTGTAGAGCTGTAGGTTAACCGAAACCGAACCGAGGTTTTTATTTTTTTTAAAAAACCAAAACCGAAACCGTCGACATCCCGTAATCTAAGGTTTTTCGTTTTTTAATATGAACTTTGGTAAAACCAAGAAGCACGCGCAACTCACAGTGTTTTTCAAATTATAATGACATAAACTTAACAAAATTTAAAACAGTGTTTAAGGGGTCGTCCAACAAAACATTTTGCGTTGTGAACTAATGCATGTACATGCTGTCTTGTAGATTTATTTCCCCCTAAAAACATATCAGACCTACAATATAAAAATTGGCCTCGAAACGTATTGTCGAAAATTTATTGTTTTTGTTCGCTGGGGTGCATACATTATGGAACGGAACTTCTGTTTTGGAAATGGTAATTCGTGGACGTTTGTCAGACAGTATGTCACTTCGACATCTTAGGTTCGTAAAAACTGAATGAAAACGACCTTTGTCACAATCCGACCTGTGTGTACTTTTAAGTTACAACAAACGGACGTGTTGTTGATGCTTTTCATTTGGTAACTTTGTTCAAATAACACGCAGTGTTGGTTTGAGGTGAACAGCGTTTTGCACTTGCAAATGCAAAACAGATAAATCACGTGACAGAATACCCCGCAGAATCGAACAACAGCGGGATCCCAACAGCCAGCCAGCAGACGATGAAATCCAATGTGCTTATATGGGAACATTTAGCTTTTCGACAATTTCTGTCATTTAGTCAGCAAAGCAAACGACAGTTGAGTTTGTTTGGAAAAACTTTAATTTTGAAAAGCATGTTCAATAAATTATTCACAGTCTGCATGGAATGATCTAAGGAGAAATCTCGCATTACACCGTTCGCTTTTTAGGGGTCGTCTTTCGATTTGTTCGCTTCTGAAAACGAGAGCTGGGGTTCCCCATGTTTTTACTTCCGGTTTCCGGTTTAGATTGGATGGCATAGCATTCCTTGGTTTTTCCAATTTCACGTACGCGTTGTCTATTAGGCTTGCTTCAAAGCAGCCCTTTGGGCTGCTTTTGCGCGCGCTATTAAATACTCTCTTGCTGCAGAAATTCACAGAATGTAGCCATTCCAGAGTAGTGGGAGTACCCAGACACTGCCAATGGCAGTGTCTGGGTACTCCCACTACTCTGGGAAGGCTACATTCTGTGGATTTCCGACATTTCAGCTTAGTTGTGTTTGCAGCTTTCCTCAAGTTGCGTGTAGTTGTCAGATCTCGAAAAATGGCCAAGCACAATAAAAGTTCTGTATATTTAGGTAATTATTATATTGGCCTTCCTGATTCTTCATGTACATGTATTATCGCTTATTTCGGGCATTCATTGAGTTTCATTCAATTTCACTACCATTCAGTTATGACTCCGGACATAAGAATGAGTTTTATTGAATTTTACTTGGCCTCATGAACAAACCGAAAACCGAACCGAACCGAGGTTTTACTCCACCTGAAAAACCAAAATCGAAACCGAACAAGAAATTTAAAAACCTACAGCTCTAATGTACTGAGGCTAATCTGGTCTATAAATAAGAGGAATTTGGAGATTCACATGGTAATTTCCCAATATATTACAAGTGTTTTTTCTATTCAATTAACAGGAGTTTCCTCCATACACTATTCATGGAAAAGGCCAAATCTGTACTGAAGGAAAGGTAAATGGTTTTGAGTTTTATCTAAGGCCACACAAAGTAGATCTTCTGTTTCTCATGCCATTATTTGTGAAATTGCATGCGGGCGAGCGTTTTTTTATTTTATTTTTTATTTCAGTAATTACTTTTTTGCCATCAAAAATTTATGTTCTTGGTTCAAGTTTTAGGCCTCATAATCTACAGAATAGCATGGGTGGTGGAGTATTTCATCCCTTGAGTGCAAGAAGACTTTGCAATGCTAAAGCATTGAAAAGCCTTCTTGCACTCAAGGGACAAATTCATCAATTTTTTTAACTTGGGTAAAATATCAGACATAAACCATTTAATTTTAATTTTTTTAAAGTTTAAATTGGTTATAAAAAGAGAGCATGCAGCAGCCAAAAGGACCATGCAGGAGGGCCTGAGAAACAGATTTTTAAATTTTTTTAGGCCTAACAATCATTAAGATTTTGGCCTGAAAACCAATAGAAACGGTACGTATCACATAATGAGTTCTGATTCCGCATCATATAGGCAACTTATTCTGATTCTGTATCTTATAGATGACTTGTTTCCGGGAACGTGACAGGTTATCATAACAGGTGCATGAATACATTCTTTGTGCATTTCAGAGATCGACTCAGCTGATCGCTTACAAATCAAAACAAAATTCCTCACAGTTAGCGACAGAATTATTAATAGCCAATGACCACCCCCACACAATAAATAGAAACTGCACAATTCAATATTACACAAAGTGTATCATCATAGGAAGTAACAATGAGAGTGAATAATTTGACAACACAACTTTGAAAATTGCGGTGACAGCGTTACTCATTGTTAGAGTACACAGCAACATAGTTCCATAAAATATGTTTTTTTAAAACCTTTTTCTTGCCCAACATTATGTCCAAAAACTGTCTTAATAATTGAAGATTTAATTTGTTTATGTGACAGAATTGTTAGATAAATGAATTATCATGATAATGTGCATGTCCTGTGATTTGCATCAGATTCTTGGTGATGTCCAAAAATGGGATCACAACTCGTCGGCAAAGCCGGCTCGTTGAGATCCCATTCTGAACACCACCTCGAATCTGATACAAATCACAGGACATGCACATTATCATGATAATCTGTATTGAAAGATATATTAAATTTAACAGGATTATTGAATTATAAGTTTTCCAGTTAAGTGGCCTCCAATGTATAATAATAATAAATAATAATAATTTATTTTCTAGAGCATAAAACCACAAATAGTGCTCTAAAACGCTTGACAGAATATAAATCCACTTTTCTGACATAAAGAGTCACATCTGTTTTGGTTGCCTCTTACAGAGGTTCAGGATAATGCTTCAGTGAATAGGAAAGTTTCAAGATTTCTTTTGAAGACATCGAGAGTTTCTGAAATTCTGATACTAATTGGCAGGGAATTCCACAATCTGGGACCCACGATGAAGAACACACGGTCATAAGCCTGATCAGATCTGCTAAAAGGTACAACTAGTTGAATTTGGTTTTTAGATCTGAGACTGCGTGATGGTTTATATACAGTGAGGAGCTCTTGCAGGTAAACTGGAGCCAGTTTGTGGATACATTTGAATACCAAGATCAATATTTTGAAATCAATTCTCTGTTTAACTGGAAGCCAATGTAGTTGTCTTAAAACAGGTGTTATGTGTTCAGAGCGTTTGGTACCAGTAATTATCCTAGCAGCAGTATTCTGGACTTCTTGAAGCTTCTGAATCAGACACTAACACTGAATTACAATAGTCTAGTTGTGAGGTGATGAAGGAGTGCACAAGTTTTTCAAGTGCTGACTGGTTAAGATAAGGTCGCAGTCTTCCAACATTACGAAGCTGCCAGTAGCATTTTTGACATATTTTATTGATATGGATGTCTTGTTTTAAATTTGAATGGGTAATCAGTCCAATATTCCTGGCCGATTCACTTTTCATAGTGATGTTGTTTCCAACCAGAATTGATGTAACAGGGGTGTAGGCTTGCGAACCCCGGCTATCACTAAGAATTCAGTTTTAGAGTCATTCATTTTCTGTTTAAAGTCTATCATCCATTCCCGCACAAGATTTATGCAAGTTTCCATGTTATTGACTGCGGTGAATGAGTCACTTGGAATAGATGGGTTGAATGTGATGTACAGTTGGGTGTCGTCTGCATACAGATGATATGATATGCCATGCTTTTTAAGAAGGTGACCCAGAGAAGAAGTGTACAGTGTAAACAAGAGTGGTCCAAGAACTGAGCCCTGAGGAACACCGCACTTTAACGTCCTACTTTCTGAACCGATCTTATTGATATATATTTGTTGACTATATCATTGTCAGAGATACTTCCTTTCATTTCTCCTGCATCATTGGGACAGTCTTCCAATAGAAAGTAGCTGTGCAAAGCTGAGGAAGGTTTCATAAGTTGATTTACGACCCTGAGGTTGAGAAAACTGTTAACTCTTTACCCAATGAATTGCCCGCATCCACCCACGTAATATGCAGATTCAGTAGCTAAAAAAATATTATTTTTTGAAAAATTTCAACAAAACCATATCATGTGACCCCTCTTTGAAACGAGCTCGTTGAGCTCGTTCCCATGAGGGGTCACATGATATGGTTTTGTTGAAATTTTCAAAAATAATTTGAAAGACGATATTTAAATTAATAAATTTTGATATCATCTGCATTGGGTAAAGGGTTAAAATATCTGTATCTTAACCCTTTGAGACTTCAATTATCCTGACATTCAAATGTCACTGGGAATTCAGTTTCTTCAACGTTTTTCAAAATGCAACTTCAAAGGTCAGAAAGTACAAATAACATGATATTTTTCACATTAGTGATTATGTGGTTGAGGGATAGGTTATTTTTGTTGGTCTCAATTTACTATTCAAAACTTGCCCACAGGCACTCTCCAATAATTTGTAATAAAACAAATTTGTATAAGCAAAATATTATTTGTGTTTGACTGAATATGAAATATAAGAAAGGAAAGAGTTGGCTTTTGCTTTGGTATCCTCATTTTTTGAAAGCCCTGATAGTGGCTTCTAGCACTCAACCAGTTAAGAAGTCTTGACAGCAGGATTATATTAGTATTTTAAGCTGCGATAACATTTGGCTCAACGGTTGAGCACTTCTATTCATGAGAAACAGGAATTGAGGTTAAAACTTGAAAAAGTGGAAAAAAATCACAAAACAAATGACCACAAAGTATCAACATGCTGTTTGATTCATACGACATAGAATGTATAAAAGTATCAAAGGGTTAACCCTTTACCCAACGAATTGCCCGCACCCGCCCGCGTAATTTGCAAATTCAGCAGCTGAAAAAATATTATTTTTCGAAAAATTTCAACAAAACCATATCATGTGCCCCCTCTTTGGAACGAGCTCGTTGAGCTTGTTCCAAAGAGGGGTCACATGATATGGTTTTGTTGAATTTTTTTGAAAAAAATTATATTTAAAATAATAAATTTTGAAATCGTCTGCGTTGGGTAAAGGGTTAAAGATATAATTTTCTTAACTCTGTTTCTTTACCCATTACCTATTGCAGAGGATATCAATTTTTTAAATTTTCAAATTTTAACAAAATTTTGACAAAACCATATCACGTGTCCCCTCAATGGATCACACTCAATGAGCTCGTTCCAATGATGGGTCATGTGACATGGTTTTGTCGATATTTTTTGAAAAATAATTGTGTTTAACTACTTAAGTTGTAAATTATGTGGACGGATGTGGCCGATTCATTGGGAAATGGGTTGAGGACATTTTTTCTGTTTTTTTTTAACAGCATTTATTTATTTATTTATCTATTTATTTATTTATTTATTTATTGGTGTTTTAAGGTCACATATTTCTGCACAATGGCTAACCATGACCGTGACAGTTATACGGGTAGAGGAAGCCGGAGTACCTGGAGGGAACCTCCAAGCAACGGCGAGCAACTGTCAGCTCCTCAACATACCAACTCCACACAAGCAGGGTTAGCATTGGTTGAAGACAGGTGCACCATCGACCTGCAGTATGCCTTAGTACACAACATCACTGTGCCCCCAAGTGGGCAATGGGGGTGAAGTGTCTTGCCCCAAGGACACAACGCGGTTGCCGCAGGTGGGATTCGAACCGAGTACCTCTCGGCTTGCAGCCTGCACCTCTACCAACTGAGCCACCGTGCCCCCTTTTAACAGCATGATTAGAATATTAATAAGTAAACAAATCTAACAAATACTCAACATATTCTGACAAAACCTTTGGCAGTGGAGCCATCTCCATCACTGCTTTTACAGCCCTTTGCTGCAACATACATTTGTACCTAGTCTCTGTTTAAGTGAACTGTCATTGGACTAAAATGGGAATTAAATTATGTATGCTAGAACACTGGTAAATGAATAGACACAGTACGTGGAGAGTGTATTATCACTAAATCACCTGCAGAGTGGAGATTCCACTCAAGGAATAATTGCAATTTTGTTGCAAAGCATAACCAGCAAAGTTTCAGCCAATGGACCTCCGGGTTAAACCCAGAGGTCCATTGGCTGAAACATTGCTTGTATTTTTTGTCCATATGTACAAAATTTGAAAGTTATGTACAAAATTTGAAAGTTACAACTTGGTTTATAAGTCCACTCTGCGGGTGATTTAGTTACAATCCACTCTCCATGTACTGTATGCCAGTAAAAATATTATTTTTATAATTAATTAAACATAATTTAGTCATTTTCAACACAGAGATGGTTAAAATTAATTTCAGATCAGAACTGTCGATAGAAAATCTTTGTTATGTTGAATTTAAATGTTCCAAATAATTGTGCTGTATTAAAGTTCTTCACCAAAATGGACACCTGTAAAGAGAAAAAAAAAACAGATGAAGCTATTAAAAACTAATTGGTTTATTTATCTCATGCATGTCCCTAAAAATATAGAGGATATCTACGCTGTTTTACTGAATATCGGGAATTATCTCATTTGTGTGGACCTGAAAGTATTATTTTCACTCCTGCAAAATAAAACTTTCAGGTCCACACTCAAGAGATATTTCCCGATCTTCACTAAAACAGTTTAGATTTTTTTTTTATTATATGCGACGTGACATTTTACTGCGCAATATTCAGCCTAATGTTACTGCAAACCGGTTCAAGACAATAACAAAAAGCTGCTGATCGTTCCTTCAAGGCGATGTTCAAGGTGAGATGTCATGTGCCAAAGCATAACATCATTTAAGAAACTACTGAAAAAATTCATCCTGTGGACCTGAAAATATTATTTTTCACTCGCGCACCTACTTTTCACTTTTATGGTAAACTACTGCAAGAGCACATTACATCGGGGATCTCTAACAAGCTACCATCTAAAAGTGAATTTTACTTGAGGTCGTAAATTTCAGTATAAACTGAGTATGAATTTAAGACAGAGATATGGGCCAGAATTATGTTGTGCATACGAGCGTAATACACCCATAGGGCTGTGAAATCCACACAGTAGCGTCTTTACTTTCCGGGTTTGTCTAATGACAGTTTAAAATGCAAGAGTCAAATCATGTAGGACAGTCTTATGGGTGGAAAAAGATGAAGTACTCGGAGTGAACCAACAAGCAGTGGCGAGCAACTGTTAGACCCCCAAAAACTAGCATTAGCTCGGCATAAGCAACATTAAAAGTGGTTGAAGACATGTAGTGTGCACAGTGCCACCATGTCCCCAAGTTGGCAACTGGGGTGAAGGGTCTTGCCCAAGGACAGAACATTGTGCATAAAGTACACCTGGACCCAAGTACATCATGCAACGTTCCTATATATATACACCAGGATGCTAAGTACTGTGTGTCTGAGGGGTTTATTTATTTAATGTTTTTTAAGGTCACTTTGAAAATCAACTGCTATGTCATGACTTCAACACATATATGAAGTCAAACTCTGCCAATTGTTCATAGCTATGCTGCCCACTTAAGAGGATTTGAGCACCAGGTATGAATTAATATGCCCCATTATATAGTAAAACCAAACTTGTTTACCACAGTGAATAAGTACTGCACCACATTCATGGTTGCCTTGAGGTTTGACTTAACCCTTTACCTAACATGAAAAACAGGTAACACTTGCAAAAAAAATTCTTGAACAACTAATTTTGTTCATTTTATAACATAAATTTTGATTTATTCAAGTTTGAAGTGAGTGCCATTTCAGATTTTCTCTGTGTTTACAAATTGGAATTGGGTTTACCCTCTCGTCATATGGAATGCGGATGCTACAATTTCATTGGCTGGCCTTTTACTATAAATACAGAGACCTCCTCTCTGTACGAGACCCACCAAAAATAAGTTACAATTTGTTTTGTTGCATTTCACCTATTCCAGCACTGGGGAAGGAGGAGGAGGAGGATTAGAAGAGGATTATAAATATGACTATGATAAGTCATCTGATTATGTAGTAATGTTCGTATTCAATTGGCTAGAAAGTTAGGTGGACGGGCCCTGCCTCATCATTATCTATGGTTTTAACCCATTTTGCAAGAAACACTTGAGCGTCAGCTCCATAAATTGTATAACTTAAGTATAAAAATGGAACAGTATTCATTTTAACCCTTAACATGAAAAGCAGACGACACTTGCAAAAACCATTCTTGAACGACTATTTTTTTAATTTTATAACATATATTTTGATTTATTCAAGTTTGAAGAGAGTGACATTTCAGATTTTCTCTGTGTTTACAAATTGGAATTGGGTTTACCCTCTCGTCATATGGAATGCGGGTGCTACAATTTCATTGGCTGACCTTTTACTATGAATACAGAGACTTCTGCTCTGTATGGAACCCACCAAAAATAAGTTACAATTTGTTTTGCTGCATTTCACCTACTCCAAGACTGTGGAAGGAGGAGGAGGAGGATTAGAAGAGGATTATAAATATGACTATGATAAGTCATCTGATTATGTAGTAATGTTTGTGTTCAATTGGCTAGAAAGTTAGGTGGATGGGCCCTGCCTCATCAATTATCTAAGGTTTTAACCCATTTTGCAAGAAAAATTTGAGTGTCAGCTCCACAAATTGTATAACTTAAGCATAAAAATGGAACAGTATTCATTTTAACCCTTAACATGAAAAGCAGATGACACTTGCAAACAAAATTCTTGAATAACCAATTTTTCTTCACTTTTTGTCTCCAAAACATAGGTTATAACCCCTCATTGGAACGAGCTCCTTCCAAAGAGGAGTCATAACCTATGTTTTTGAGACAAAAATGAAAATGAAAGTGTCAATGACACTGTAGCTCAACTTGTCAAGACAAAGACATGTACATGTATAGTATGTAACATGACAAACATCTAGGTAATGACCTGATAAAAAAGGTACATATAAAGTATTGTAACGGTCTGTACATAAATACTGACTGTTGCCTGTAACAAATGTATAGGTAAAGTATTGTAAAGGTGGGTGACAGTCAGATGCTAAACTAGAAAAAAATCTTTGTGTCCCCGAGTGGGTCTGACTGAACCCCAAAATATTTGTTCTCATATCACAGTGATAACAAAGGCACCCCAAAAAACACTCATTCCTGTCCCAATTTGAAAACAAAGGTACCCAAGAAGTTTCGTGAAGATCACTTCACAAATATGAGCTGTGTAGAAGTTGTGACAAATAACTGATTGGACCTAATTTCGATACAAAATGGCCACTGGCAGCCATCTTGAATTTTGGACCGCACCCAGAAACACTTGTTCTCGTCCCTAGGTGATAACAAAGGTACCCAAGAAGTTTTGTGAAGATCGGTTCATAAATACAGCCTCTAGCCCGAGCCGTATTGACATGTGCACTTACAGTGTATAAATGGCACTGAATAAATCAAAGTTCATCTAATTTGCATAATTTCTGCACGAGAAAAACACCCGTACTATATGTGATGTATTCCATGTTACTAAACATTCATACAAAAATTTATTCAAATCAGAACTTTCATACAGAAGTTCTGTCCAAAAGACTGATTGCACTAATTTTGGTACAAAATGGCTGCTGGTGGCCATCTTGAATTTCGGACCACACCCCAAAACACTCGTTCTCATCCCACGGTGATAACAAAGGTACCCAAGAAGTTTCGTAAAGATCGGTTCATAAATACGGCCTCTAGCCTGAGCTGTATAGAAGTTGTGTACAAAAAACTGATTGGACATAATTTCGGTACAAAATGGCCACTGGCAGCCATCTTGAATTTTGGACCGCATCTAGAAACACTTGTTCTCATCCCAAGGTGATAACAAAGGTACCCAAGAAGTTTCGTGAAGATCAGTTCATAAATACAGACTCTAGCCCGAGCCGTATTGACATGTGCACTTAGTGTGTATAAGTAGCACTGAATAAATCAAAGTTCATCTAATTTGCATAATTTTTGCACGAGAAAAAAACCTGTATGATATGTGATGTATTCCATGTTACTAAACATTCATACAGAAATTTATTCAAATCAGAACTTTCATACAGAAGTTCTGTACAAAAAACTGATTGCACTAATTTCGGTACAAAATGGCCACTGGCAGCCATCTTGAATTTTGGACCGCACCTAGAAAGACTCGTTCTCGTCCCAAGGTGATAACAAAGGTACCCAAGACGTTTCGTGAAGATCAGTTCATAAATACAGACTCTAGCCCGAGCCAGATTGACATTTGTACTTACTGTGTGTAAGTAGCACTGAAAAAATCAAAGTTCATCTAATTTGCATAATTTCTGCACGAGAAAAAAACCTGTATTATATGTGATGTATCCCATGCTACTAAACATTCACACACAAAATTATTCAAATCAGCGCTTTCATATGGAAGTTCTGTGCAAAAATCTGATTGCACCAAATTTTGAACAAAATGGCTGCTATCGGCCATCTTGAATTTCGGACCGGACCCCAAAACACTCATTCTCGTCCCACAGTGATAACAAAGGTACCCAAGGAGTTTCGTAAAGATCGGTTCATAAATACGGCCTCTAGCCCGAGCCGTATTGGTATTTGCACTTACAATGCTGCAAGTAACACCAAAAAACATCAAAGTTAGTCTAATTTGCATAATTTACGCACAAGAAAAAAACCTGTATTATAAGTGATGTATCCTATGGTACTAAATATTCATACAAAAAATTATTCAAATCAGAGCTTTCATATGGAAATTCTGTACAAAAAACAGATTTCTGCATCGTCGGTACAAAATGGCGGCTGGCAGCCATCTTGAATTTTGGACCGCACCCAAAAACACTCGTTCTCGTCCCACGGTCATAACAAAGGTACCCAAGAAGTTTTGTAAAGATTGGTTCATAAATACGGCCTCTAGCCCGAGCCGTATCCAATTGTTGACGGACAGACGGACGACGGGCCATGGCATAAGCTCAAATTTGGCTTCGCCAAAGTTGAGCTAAAAATAATTGCCGATTTTTTTTGAACAGCGCTGGCCGAATTTGGCCATTATGCTGGGTAAAGGGTTAAGGAAATATTTGCTTTTTCTCAATAACTGAGCCAATATTTAAGTCAACAGAGATGTACTGGGAGTCTCTATGGTAGCTTTTACTCCAAACTTGTCTCTTACATTAACAAAGCTAAAGTTATAATCTGAAAACATGAAAGCTTGGAGTTGCTAAGTCAGTAAAGAGCAATAACACAATAGGGAAATGCTAAATCAAACCTGTGCAGTATTTTATTTGCATGAAGTCATTTATCAAGTATGGTTCAGTTGTGTAGAGTATACCAGAACTTTTGTGGAAACAGAAAACTTTTAAAATTCTTAGACTAACATTTTGAGCAAGCACAGATAAAATAATGTCAGGCACATTAACCCTTAGGGACTGGACAAGTGTCTTGAATTCTCACCATTCCACAGTCTCTATAAGTCTAATGGCTTAGCAGTGATTGTCTAAATTTAGGCAGCCAAGACTTCCTTAAAAACCACTGCTAAGGTAATTTGTCTATTGTAAGAAGGACCTCCTCCTGATGTTAAGGGCACCTCTTCTGAGATTGGTTATAGGTCTTTAAGGGTTAAGTAATGATGGGAAAATTACAGTTGGGTGGTTTTCTAGTTCGCTGGTTTGATTTCAGTGATGGCAACAGGCTCGAAAATAAGCAGACGGTCATCTGCAAAATGAGGTCCCCAGAGGGTGAATTTAGTGATGCTACCCTGCTGTGCAGTGTAGCATCACTAAATTTGCCCTCTATGAACCTCAATTTGAATCAAGGTCTCAGGTTTGAACAGAAAGAGGTACCCACAGGATAAATTGGCCCACTGTATGGGATAGCAGCAGAAAATTCACCCTCTTGGGACCTCATTCTGCATATGACAGATTGCTTATTTTCAAGCTTGGTTGGCAACAAAGCAGCAAACTGAACCACATGGCCCAACAAATGAAAGTGTCAGTGGCACTGTAGCTCAACTTGACAAACTTGAACTTGGTAAATTATAAGTGAAATGGCAAAATCGAAGATCATTGGTACCAATGTTATTTGGTGAAATTTAAACATAACAGCATTGTGTGTGCACAATGTCAGAGTAATCCATGCATTTTTAAATGTAAACTGTAAAGATGGCTAAAGGAAGAATGTTGATACACAAATGCAGTAAGTTCATCAAATGGCAACTTTTTTCACAGAAATCAATGCTAATCAATAGCTCTTATGTAGAGGTCCCGCCTCATGAGCACACCAAGTTAAAAAACAATACTAAGATAAATGTGTCCTGTAGGCCATGTCAAAGAAGAATGTTGATGTACAAATGCAATATATTCAAAGATTGTTGCTAACAGCAACAGTTTTTGATGGAAATGAAAAGAAAATCAGTAGCTCGTATCTTTGTCACCCTTCATAAGAATACAAAGTTTCAAAACAACTTGATAATGAATGTACCCTCTGAGGTATGCCAAAGGAAGATGTTAATGCACAAATGCACTAAGTTTGAACCTCATTGCTTGTGGCAATGTTTTTTTCTTCTTTTTCATGGAAATTCATAAAAATACCCCACAGAGAGAGCAAAAGCGAAAAGTTGCTGCACAAATGCAGCAAGTTCAAAGGCTGGTGATAACGACAATAATTTTTTATGAAAGTTAAAAAATTTATAGTAATTTATATATTTTTTATACTTACCAATGACCCAGACATAGCTGCTGGTGCTAACTCTTAAAATATAGGGCCAAACACAAATTTTGCCCCCCAATCCCCAAAATTTGCATCTAAAACTAAAGAAAACATGTCCTGAAAGGCCCTCCACACTTCGCCCCTACTGCGCATGCGCAGTGTCAAGGACGTTCCGAAATTGGCGCCATTTATCATTCTAATAACCAGTGCCTGGTAAGCGCTATGTACTCAGCGGGGAGGCAAGAGTTCCCAACTCCTGGGAGGGCCATCCCCGTCTGGGTCATTGGTAAGTATAAAAAATATATAAATTACTATAAATTTTTTAACATTTTTATACTGTACCAATGACCCAGACATAGCTGAATAGTAAAAAGGCTGGAGGGCCAAGGACATAGAGCAAAATGGAATACGCTCAATAAAATAAAATAGAGTCATCCCCTGTAGGGAAAAGAAGTAATAGGCCTTACATGTATCTTTCTTATTTATGATAAATTAGAAAGATACAACACCTTCCAAAAATTGAGCTTCATACATCCATGTACTCTATTAATATCCAATAATCCTTATACTAATAATTTTTAAAGTAAGCCAATAATAAAGTAAGTCTAGAGAATTAGAGACTCTTATACTTCTAAAAGTGTGTGAGAATTGCATAATCATGTCCGTTGACATATACAATATTCAAAAGCTATACTTTAAAAACTAAGACTTGAATGAATTTTATAAACTTAAACTTCTCACTAAACAACCATCCCAATAACAGCTCAGAATTACTAACTCCGGAGGAGGTATCCCCTTGTTTTCATAGTAAAAACAGGTGACCCAAGGGAACACCCTCCCCCCCCCCCTTTTTCTTGCCCTGGGTCAAATAGCCCAGAGCGAAGAGGGCAGCCGAACGGAGACACTGCCGAAACAGACAGCCTACCTATCTATAGTAGCAACTGTTAAGTGAATGACATTCTGAGCAGTAGATAATAGACCTAACAATAGAGGCCTCCAGAAATGGACTCGATATTTCTGAGATAAAATTCATGAATGGATGGCTGAGCGCAATGAGCAGCCTTCAAAAATCTATAATAGCAACACTATTAATGTAAGCCCAAGAAGTAGAAGAACCCTTACTTCATGAGCCGAAATCTTAAGCACAACTGCTAAGCTAATGATATACCATAAGCAGTACGCTAGTTAATAGAATCCATTAACAATAAAATGGAGCGTAACGTCCTTCTACTAGACATCAAAGACAGAAGAAGCTTACGCCCTTGTAATAAACAGATATCTGTTTATAAATACATAAACTGTACCCGGAAAGAGTAAAGGCCTATGCCCATACGAAGACGGAAGGACCTTAAAATAATAGGTTCCGGATAATAGGAGCCTAACTCTTATGCAACAATCCAACCTAAATAGTAACGGAAGTATTGATTCCGAAACTATGAAAGTGAAAATCATCCATCGATAGTGCATGAAACTCACTGACTCTACAGTAAAAGAGAAACCAACAGAATTACTGTCTAAAAGGTCAGAATTTGAAAACTACTGTTTCCAGAGGCTCAAATGATTACTTAGCTAAATAAGAACCGAAGTTAAAATCCGTATAGGAATTTAATCTAAAGATTCTAAGTCTATTTATCAAAAAGTTACTAACTGACTTAGATAAAGAGACAAAAGACTCAATTGTAAACTATAGTAGAGTGCATAGGTATGAGGTAACATAAACCTATAACCTAAATAACACAGGCTGCAGTAGATCTTGTGAAACAAGTATACTAAAAAATAGCAATGAGTAGTATGGAGGGATCAACCATATGAATATAATGATCCCTACACCACGACGGAAGAGCCTCCACTTTAGTCGCATAGAATAGCGAAGAAGAGGATCTCCTATAGTAAGAAATCGCGTCCAAAGCTCGTCCAGTACAGTGCTTACAATGCAATACGGACTACACAACGGAATACATGAAGGTTGCGACCTTGCTGGTTGTGATAAAGATGACACGATTTACCCAGTGAAAAAAGATCCTCACATAGAGGAAGATTTCACGTTAAGATCCACAGTAGACAAGAGAGTAAATTACTCATGATCTCTGTGAAGATAGAGATGCTATCAACAGAAATGTATTGTGGTTGTTTATCTTAGCAATACCTGCTAAAACAACAGCGCCGGAGGATACGCGTATCCTATCATTCCGTCCTATAGATCAATAGAGCGTTAACAGTATTAGCTCAGAGATCTGGACAAGCCAACACATACGTCTGCAATTGATTAGCAAGCTGTGTCATAAATAAAACATCATTGGGCGCTCCCATAGATAGCAAATCTGATTAAATACTTGTTTGTTGAGAGTCCATTCTGACAGCAACAAGCGACCCGTAAGAGAACGGGAGTGCGATAAAACAATCAGACGACCCAGAATATGACGGACCAAAACTGAACTTGGTGTACTATAACCAACAGACGGATTCTTTCCATTAAATTGAATAACGGAAACGAAAGAGTGCCTCCCTGGTTCCGGAGATACGCCACTACTGTCGAATTAAAGGACAGGAATTTGGGCATGCGTTTCTGAATAATGTTCATGCAATGACATAAAGCAAGCCTAAAAAACATTATTCCGCGGAAGTTAAACTGATAGCTAAAAGACTGCGGAACCCAAAGACCCTGGCACTTCGAATCCGTAGGGATCAGTATATATCCCAATCTGTTTGACTGGCAACCGTCATAACAGCCACACTCGGGTCCGGCAACTGCGGCGGCACTCTCTGAGTCAACCACCGAATGTTTGCCCCAGTCTGAATCTCTTGTAACACTAGATAGACAAGAGAATGTATAAATCAAGCAATTCATGGATTGCCGGAAAGTTGCCGTCGAAGAGAAGCTCCTCCGAGAACGAAGCGACTCTGAGAGAGTTCTTAACCTACTATCCACGCGTGGATGTAGCTAGGGCTGCATCACGTCTAACCAACTCCAATCAGCCACTGAAGGGCGGAGTTATACGTGAACAAACTACTGCCCTCAAAAGAAATTACATTGAGAATAATATCCCGTAAATCTTTTCTTGAAGACGTAATGATAACGCCTCAGTAAGGCGGATTACGTATAATAAAGCGTCTAAGTTAAGTCTACTATACATAATGTCGTTCCCAACATTGAAATTGGAAAAGACATAAACGGCGAAAAAGAATATATGCAGTCTTTAATCACACCGTCTAGACGCATATGAACTCTCGGTATGCCCTGCTCTGCCAAAATAAACTATATGTAAAAAAGATAAAATGGCAGAAATGAGCCACGCGGACAAGAAACTAAACTATCATGCATAGTAGCAGGCTTGTATATATATAAATATATAGCGTCGAAAAATAAAACACATGTTGTAATGACAATATTGGACTGCGTCGGTAAGTCAGGGACAAAGTCCCTGTACCGATCGAAAAATCCGAGTCCAATGACGCTATAAGTCTCTTATCCAAGATCGCAGCAATGAAGTCCGAAAAATAATCACTGGAAGAAATGCCAGAAGATATGAAAGGCATCTTCCGATACTACTAAAGGGAAAACTCGAAATCTTTCGAATCCCTTTCGCCATCCTGTCGGACCCTATAAAGCGTTCGGTCGTCCGTAGCTTGATGCAACCGCGGACCGCACCGACCCAGCGCCGTCGGATAATTCCTGATTCGACCGAGAAACCGTCAATTGCTGGGATGCTGTGAAACAACTGTGCTAACTCGGATAGCACGTCCGTCACCGAGGCCTGAGGAGCAGCGGTCTTACGATGCATTGCCGCAGGAAGCTCCGAGATCGTTACCCCGTGCATACTTCCAATATGCGAGCGAACGGAGTGTATAGGCCTCGTGTCCCTTGGCTACCGGATGGCGCGACCTATTCGCTGTGGAATCACTGAATGCCGAAACTGATCGGATACTCGAGGTCACGTAGCCAATGTGCGGTCGTGTGCCCTGCTGTGAGGATGAGGAAGCATTAAAGACAGTCTCTCGGACTGTCAATATAACGGAGCGTCCCGAGCAACGGACATATGCTCCGAATGTAAAATATCTGAACCACAACATGCGGTCCCCTATGTTGTTGGCTTCCTCCGATCTGTCCTCAATCTGCCGTCACTGGGTGAGTACTAAAGTAATTAAAGTGCTCGCATCACACAAATCTCCTTCCTAGACCGCAACGGACGAACCCGGCAGCCGAACCATTCGATGAATGTACGCTACACCGGGTGAGCTAGCGAATGTCACTCCGTAAGCGATAGACATATTCCATGAGCACTTATTGCCGCTAACTCTTCATTAACTATGACGACAGAGGCACACTTTTGAAAGACATCTCCATAACTCTTCGAATAAGAAACCAGAAATGCTTGGATAGCAAGCATAAAATAATAATATATATAGCGTCGTTCAATAATTCGATAGTTTGTGTGACATTATTGGACTATGTCGGAACTGAGGGACGATGTCCCTGAACCGAACCAAAAATTTCTAAGTCCACCGACGCTATCAGTTTCTTATCCGGCATCGCAGCATATGTTGTTCCGAAAGGGAAAGCTTGAAATCCACCGAATCCCTTTCGGTATCCCGTCGGACCGGATGAAAATTTTCGGACGTCCGTACCCGCTTCCGCGGAGCGTCCCGACCCAGCATCGTCGGATAAAATATATGCGACAGATTCAGTTGATGCTGGGATGCTGCGATAAACTGTGCTATTAAGGAAAGCACGTCCGTTCCCGAGGCCTGTGCAGTAGCGGACTTACGATGCATTGCCGCTGGAAGCTCCGTGTACGTTGACTCCCGCACACTTCCTATGCGAACGTCCGGAGTCTGCAGGCCTCGAGTCCCCGGCTACCGACCCAGCGCTGTCGGATAAATCTCGATCCGACACCGTTTCTGTCGGCTGCTGGGATGCTGCGATAAGCTGTGCTATGTGCACAAGAATGTCCGGCGTCGAGACCTGCGGAGGCGTAGACTATCGCTGCTTCGCCGAGGGCAGCTCCGCATCAGATGGCTCCCGCATACTTTTCCTATGCGAACGTCCGGAGTCCATCGGTCTCGAATCCCTGGCTGCCGGATGGTGTGACCTGGTCGCCGAAGAATCCTTGATCGGCGAAGCTGGTAATATATCGGCGGTCACGCAGCCAAGGTGCGGTCGTGTGCGCTGACGAGAAGAGGAAGCCTTAGCAGTCTCAGCGGACTGCCTATACAACGGAGCGTCCCGAGCGACGGACGTATGCTCCGCTAACGACACATTTGTACCACAACATCTGGGGCCAGATGTTGTTGAACGAGAGAGGGGCCTCTCTCGCTTGCCGTCCGGATGGACCGGAACGAGCTATGAACCGGACTAAAAGGCTTCCTCCGTTCTCCCTCCGATCCACCGTCACTGGGTGTGCATTAAGTTAATTTTATAGTGCTCGCATCACCCCAAAATTCCTTCTAGACCGCAACGGACGAACCCGGCTGCCGAACCATTCGGTGAATGGACGCTACACCGGGCGAGCTAGCGGACGTCAAAGGCCGTCGAACCTACTAGGGTCCTCTTAGGCAATTGGCGTATTACATGAGCACTTTTCCGCTAGCCCTTCATTAATTGTGACGACGGAGGCACACTGTTGGAAGACATCACAGATACATCACCCTAATCTTGATCGTCTGAAATAGAAATTGATAAAGTAGAGTGACCCTGCGGGGAAAGGACCGGAGTGTCCAAATCCCCAACAACATACCGTGACATACGCTTCCCATATTGTCATCGAAATCATACGATACAGAACAGGAGTTAATGCGAGTACACTGACCACATATAGAATGATAATAAGGTCAGAGGAAGACTTCCTCTTAAAACAATTGATCAATATCCTTTCAATGTGAAAAGAAAACAAGTCCTGGTACTCGCACTAACCCCTGGCAATCAAAATACATAATAATAATATGATCCATTAATATAGAAAAAATAATTGAAATCAAAATATTTTGAAAAAATATTTTTTCAGAACAGCCCAAGTTTCTGAAAAGTAACGTTGAGCCCCAATGGATCCCAAGCCTAAGTGTGGACAAAAATTTTAAAAATATTTTAAACAATTTATTCAACACTTACGAACAATAATAATGTATCTAGTTATGATTAAAATAACATAAAGATATTATTATTTAGAAATCCCCCCCTCACACAGAGGGCTGTTGTAAATGTAAACAATGAGTGTAAAAACACTAAAATAAGACTCCAGGCACCCAGGCCCGAAATCAGTTACCAAAAATACACCATCTGATGCAAAACAGAGACTTCCAGGGAAGAAACTGCAGAACATCAGATGGTAGATGCAGAACACAACGCCTAACCACCCGTAGGTGAAGACGTAAACATGGGGAAAGAACAGAATTCATTCTGTTATTCAGCTAAAACTCCCAAGAAATTTTAGTAATAATAATTACAGAAATTATGCCAAAAGCATGGGAGAATAGCAAGGGGGAACTTAAAGGACAGGGAGAGAGGAAAAACACTTGAAAAAACAGTGTAACTAAATAATCAGAATGACAACAAAATGGCTGCTGCCTTGAAAATAGGTAACTTAACATAATTTCATTAAAAAATTTTAAGTTACAGCCCTGATAATATTCTGTCACACATTCTTTTCCTCTCCTCCTTTTCTATCCTCCTTAGAATCACCATTTCACTAATATTTATGTGTCTGGCATCATTTAAACTGAGATTTAAAAGCACAAAGATCAGTCAGATGTTAACTGATGAAGGGCCAAACTTAGAATGATAAATGGCGCCAATTTCGGAACGTCCTTGACACTGCGCATGCGCAGTAGGGGCGAAGTGTGGAGGGCCTTTCAGGACATGTTTTCTTTAGTTTTAGATGCAAATTTTGGGGATTGGGGGGCAAAATTTGTGTTTGGCCCTATATTTTAAGAGTTAGCACCAGCAGCTATGTCTGGGTCATTGGTACAGTATAAAAATATGAAAAAAATCAATAGCTAATATCTAGAGGTCGCCCTGAACACACATACCAAGTTTCAAAGTGATCTGATCATAAATGTGCCCTGAAGGGTGTGTCAGAGGGAAATATTGAGGTCTGACTAAACTTAGTTCAAAGGTCAGCTGCAACATTTTTCAACAGAAATGGAAGAAAATCAATAGCTCTCATATAGATGTCACGCCACACAAGCACACCAAGTTTCCAAGCGATCCAATCATAAATGTGCCCTGCAGGTGTGTCAAAGGGAAATACTGATGCACAACTGAACTAAGTTCATCAAAGGTTATTGCCAACGGCAACATTTTTTGATGGACAAGGAAGAAATTCAACAGTTCCTATCTGGAGGCAACCCAAACAAGCATAACAAGTTTCAAAGTGATCCGATCATAAATGTGCCCTGCAGGGTATGCCAGAGGAAAATATTGATGCACAACTGCACTAAGTTCATCAAAGGTCGTTACCAATGCCAACATTTTTGACAGACAAGGAAGAATATAAATAGCTCCTATCTGGAGGTCACCTCAAACAAGCATACAAGGTTTCAATACAATCCGATCATAAATGTTACCTGTAGGGTGTGCCAAAGGGAAATATTAAGGTCTAACTGAACTAAGTTCAAAGATCGCTGCCAGCTGCAACATTTTTTGATGAAAATAGAAGAAAGAGGATAGCTCCCATCTAGGTCACCCTAAAAAACAGGCACACCAGGCTACAAAGCGATCTGATCATAAATGTGCACTGCAGGGAGTGCCAAAGGGAAATGTTGATACAAAACTGCACTAGGTTCATTGAAGGCTACTGCCAGCCGCAACATTTTTTGATGGAAATCAAAGAAAATCAATAGCATCCATCTAGAGGTAACCCCAAACAAGCATAGCAAGTTTCAAATCTATCTGATAATAAAGGTGCCCTATAGAGCGTGCCAAATGAATGCCTGACTTAACTAAGTTCAAAGGTCACTGAAGAAAATCGATAGCGCCTCTCTGGAGGTCACACCGAACAAGCATAGCAGGTTTCAATGCAATCCGATCATAAATGTTCCCTGTAGGGTGTGCCAAAGGGAAATATTGAGGTCTGACTAAACTAAGTTCAAAGGTCATTGCCAGCTGCAATATTTTTTGATGGAACAGAAGAAAATCGATAGCTCCCATCTGGAGGTCACCCCAAACAAGCACACCAAGTTCCAAAGCGATCTGATCATAAATGCGAGCTGTGTGTTATGCCAAAGGAAATTGTGGATGTACGTACGTACGTATGTATGCCCAGCCCCTACAGACATATGTATGGACGTACGTACGTACGTACATACGTACATACGTACGTACGTGTATGTATGTATGATGTATGTATGTATGTATGTATGTATGTATGTATGTATGTATGTATGTATGTATGTATGTATGTATGTATGTATGTACGCCAGCGGACAAGAAGCGATGACAATAGCTCAGCTTGACTTTGTCAAGTTGAGCTAAAAAACGAGCCAAACAGTTTTACTGTGTTTGTGCATAAACTGATCAAACTATTTTACTGGGAGGGATCGTTCCAATGATGGGACATCACTGCCCACGCGTGGATTACGACCTGTCCACGGCGACTGTACTGTAATGCGTACTGCATGTCGATGGTGCACTTGTCTTCAACAGCTGCTACCCCTGCTTGTGCAGGGTTGGAGAGTCTGACAGTTGCTCGGTGCTCTTCGGTGCTTCTCTTCGGATACTACGGCTTCCATCTATAAAACTGTCCGACAAGATGTGGTCCTAGTTGTTGAAAGTATCGTTAAACCCAACAAACAAACAAACATCTAGAGAGTAACGTAAAATTTAACCCATTACCCAACGTAACGGCCAAAACGGGCCAGCGCGATTCTCAAAAATCGCCAATTAATTTTCATTGTCATTTTTTGTCTCAAAAACATAGGTTATGACCACTTGTTGGAACGAGCTCGTCGAGCTCGTTCCAATGAGGGGTCATAACCTATGTTTTTGAGACAAGAAATGAAAATAGTAGTTATTCAAGAAATTTTTTGTAAGTGTTGTCTGCTTTAATGTTAGGTAAAGGGTTAAAAAAAACAAAAAAACAATGAAGTCCCCATTACACCCATGGCAAAGCATCTTTGTTTGCGTGCACGGATACAATTGTTGATTGCATAATTCACTTGTGAAGTTATCGTTTATAATCAAACCTGGTAAAACCAGTAAATCACACTTTGGAAAGTTATAAGTTGTGTTTTTATTGTCACATTTTCTCCCTTACTGACTTGTCCAATGTGACAATGAGAACACATTATTCATTTTTATACCATGATCACCTGTTCTACTACATGCATATATAAAAAGCCTATAAGGCCTAAAAAAAATTATAAATCTGTTTCTCAGGCCCTCCTGCATGGTCCTTTTGGCTGCCGCATGCTCTCTTTTCATAACCAATTTAAACTTAAAAAAATAAAAATTAAATGGTTTATGTCTGATATTTTACCCAAGTTAAAAAAATTTATGAATCTGTCCCTTGAGTGCAAGAAGGCTTTGCAATGCTTTAGCATTGCAAAGCCTTCTTGCACTCAAGGGATGAAATACACCACCACCCATGCTATTCTGTAGATTATGAGGCCTAAAACTTGAATCAAGAACATGGACTTTTGATGGCAAAGAAGTAATTACTGAAATAAAAAATAAAATAAAAAAACGCTCACCCGCATGCAATTTCACAAATAATGGCCAGAGAAACAGAAGATCTACTTTGAGTGGCCTAACATTATTAGCTTTACACACCAGCTGTGGTGAACACGCCAGCAAAAGGAATTCAATAATAAAAATTTACACCTGCAGTGGAACTACATCCAAGGTGACCTTTGGTAACCTCGACTTGAATGCAAACTTGTCTAAATTTATCACCCTTCGCCTCGTGGAGAATGAAATGAATCCGGCAATTATTTATTACGTTTTTAAACAAGCTTACCTCATAAAATACCCAAAATTAACAAACATACGTTGTCGCATGTTAATGAAGCATCCATAACTCGAAAGAGTATGTTTTTATGTTATTAAAATGAAAAAGACCCCGTAATTTAGACACTAATCCCTACAATCTGTAAGGATGATCAAGGGGAAGTTAGGCTAAGCCCAAACAAGATATTTATAGACAGAACTTTTTGCGGCGAGTGGTGTCGCACAAACTACTGCATTTTTTTTTCCAAGTTAAGGAGCCTGAAGTGTTTTTGTGGCGAATGGTGTCGTACATACTACTGTGTCTTTTTCCAAGTTAAGGAGCCTGAAGTGTTGTTCATGTCCTTAAAACAAAGGAAAATGGAAACAAAACCAAGGTTTTTTTCCTGAAACCGAACCAAAGGCTCACGGTTAACACCACTTCACCACTCAATCTGAACATTTGGTACACCAAGCTACATTACATATATAAATGAGTCTATTCTATGTTACCCTAATTTTATGCAGGTCTTTTTTTCAGTCTCAGTAGGCTTAGAAACCGATTCCTACAATCTGCAAGGATGATCAAGAGGAAGTTAGGCTAAGCCCAATCAAGATATTTATAGACAGAACTTTTTGTGGCGAGTGGTGTCGCACAAACTACTGTATTTTTTTCCAAGTTAAGGAGCCTGAAGTGTTTTTGTGGCGAATGGTGTCATACATACTACTGCGTCTTTTTCCAAGTTAAGGAGCCTGAAGTGTTGTTCCTTAAAACAAAGGAAAATGGAAACAAAACCAAGGTTTTTTTCCTGAAACCGAACCAAATCTTTAGATTTAAATCCTTCCGGCTCTATGGAAAGCATCAAAATCAACCTATATTAAAAGTTATCTCCGCCAACATGTATGGTATATGGAGATTTAATACCTGAATGTCAGCTTTTAAACACCGAGATGCAGATAAGGTGTTTAAATGAGACATCCAGGTATGAAATCTCCATATACCACAGACGTTTTTCTCCTGTTTGAAACACAATACAAGCATAGTGGAAATAAATAAAATGTATACAGTCTGTTAATAAATCGGTTATTTGAAAGAGATCGTAATCTTACAGACATACAAGTACCAAATCCACCCCCAGACAAGATAATCCACAGACAGAATATTTGCTGTTAACGTCTGGTAAAGCATACAAGTAAGGTCCATTTATCAGTTTTGGTCGTTACGACCAAAGCTGATAAATAGACCTCACCTGCATGCTTCACCGACATTTTCAACAGGCCTCAAAGTGTGAAATCTTTCAAATACATTTTCTGAAAAATCTCAAAATATCCGCTCAGATGCATGGAAATGGGGGTTTGGGTACCCTGAAATTTAAAATTTTCATACAACGACCATCCATCGCCCGATCCAGCCCCCACCCCCCCCCCCCCCACACTTCGAAAATCGCTCTGCCGCCCCGTCAATCATCGAAAAGTGATGACACAAGGAGAAAATCTGCAGTTATGGACCACCAGGTCACCTAGTGGTCCATAACTGTTGAAATGCTTCTTGAGTCCTCACCTTTCTACTGGGCTGGTGAGTAGAGGGGAAAAGTCTATATTCACCCACACAATGGCCAAATAACAAAACATTGTGACACACTCGTCCGTTTCCTTGGAATTTGTGATTTGTTGGATCATAGTATATAAAGGTTTAAGAGCGAGGTTAATGGTTTGTGCTATTCAGTGCTAACAAATACCTGAGAGCAATGTAAATTCATACTACATATAATGGATGAGAATAGTCAACAATGAGACCATTTTTAACCCTTTACCCAATGCAGGCGATATCAAAATTTATATTTGAAATATCATTTTTTAAATTTTTTTCAAAAAATTTCAACAAAGCCATATCATGTGACCCCTCTTTGGAACGAGCTTGACAAGCTCGTTCCAAAGAGGGGTCACATGATATGGTTTTGTTGAAATTGTTCGAAAAATAATATTTTTTCAGCTGCTGAATTTAATTATTACGTGGGCGGATGTGGGCGATTCGTTGGGTAAAGGGTTAAACTGTCATTAAAAAAATATTCATGATATTTTCAGTCCATGTGTATCATGATACAGTGCAGCAAGCAAATAGTGATACATATCGTCAAAGAATGAATCGCGGTACATTCGTTTAATGATTAATAGATACAGCCCTAATTCCACATATGGTGTATCCAGAACATTTCCCAATGTTTATATTGGTATTGTATCAGGTAAGGTTGAATACGCTTAGCAATACTGGTATAAGTTTGTTTTTTTGTCATTTTTCTTTCCCAAGGTTGAAATGTTGCATAAAACTTTTATTTCTGGGTTTAATGATAAAACTATTCTTTAGTTAAGGACTATACTACTTACCAACCAATATAGCATTGACAAAGATTCTCATGTGATGTTGCTTGCTTTATCAATAATTCAACTTGGTTTGCAACATTTACCGGATTCTCAGAGGCAATAGTAGGGAAATCTCGTCCTGAAACACAACACAGTATATATAAACAGAGAAACTTTTATCTTTAGAAAATTTACTAAAAATTGCTAAGACTTTTTTCTATTTATGCTTGTTAATTCTTTACCTAACAGGACTAGAAGACGACAATTTCCTCAAAATTTCTTGAATAACTAAAAGTTGTTATTTTCTGACTCCAAAATATAGCTGAGGCTCCACAAAGTAGATATTCTGTTTCTCAGGCCATTTTTTTTGTAAAATTGCATGTGGGCAGACACGTTTTTTTTTATTTGATTTTAAATTTTTGTAATTATTTCTTTGCCATCAAAAGTTCATGTTGTTGGTTTGTTTTATGTTTTAGGCTTCATAATCTACAGAATAGCACGGGTGGTGATGTATTCGTCCCTTGAGTACAAGAAGGCTGTGCAATGCCAAAGCATTGCAAAGCCTTCTTATACTCAAGTGACAAATTATCAATTTTATTAACTTGGGTAAAATAGCAGACATAAACTATTTAATTTTTTTAAGTTTGCATTGGTTGTAAAAAGAGCGCATGCAGCAGCCAAAAGGACCATGCTGAAGAGCCAGAGAATGGGTTTATCTGATGTATTGATTATTTATCCAGTGCTGTCGTGGGGGACACAAGAGGGTTATTTACTAAACCTGTGATTTTTTAAAAGTTGCCTTGAACAATGCAACTTTTTAACGATCACAAGTTTAGTAAATAAGCCTCTCATGTTCCACGGTATAGGTTTTGGGCTATGGGTAGTGTCTTATTGGAACATATACATTACTGTGATGAATTGACGTTAACATGGTCTGAGGTTCGCAGCTCGGTGCATGTGCTGAACATCGACGCTTTGCATCTCGATTGAACATAAGCTCTTCGCCGTAAACCTCAGATCATGTTACAGTCAATTCATCTCAATAACTTGCTATGCTTTGAACGGTGCAATTAAATGGTAATTGCTGCAGGTTGGCAATTATTTATTTATTTCTTCATGTTTAAGATCATATATTTCTGCACAATGGCTAATCATAAGCCAATCATTTATATCTGTGTTGCCCATTTTAGAGGACTTTCACTCCAGGCATTGGTGACCAGGTCCTAACCCGCAGTAAACAAATACCATTTCACTTCTCAGTGTTCCTTACCTGTTATCATTCAGGAAACTATATAGAATATACGCATAGTAGCTTGGTGTACCAAATGTTCACGATAAATTTTGTACACCAAGCAATTTTGGGTATATTTTATTTCTACTATGATCGTTAAATCATTAAAAGTTGCCATTATTTTTTCTAGATGTTACTGAGCAGCAGACATACACACATGCAAATCTGTTTTTGATTACATGAGCACTGGTGGGGGATTTTTCCGCTGTCAATTTTATTGCCGAAACGAAATGGAAAAAGAAACGTGCAAATCACAGGGCCTTTTTCATTTTAATAACATACTATACATTTTTAAGCATACTGTAGATGATAAATCAATTGTCCACCCGAGGATAGCTGTTCTGTATAATAACTGCCAATATTAAAATCACTCTTAAAGCAACCCAGCATTAAGGTATGCTATATTTGAGCTGCATACATTGGCATGTGAGTTGATTCTACTCCATTTGGCAGAATTGGCTGAGTAGGCCAAATAATAACACAACCCATCACAAGGCTAATCTGATGAGTGAGAACATAAGTCATAAGTATATAGGCTGGGCCAAGTGCTGTGTCTACTTAATTTTTTTCAAAATAATATTTACTGGCACTTTAACAGTGACAGAAATTATATAAGACTTCATTCACAAGTTGACACAATTCAGCTTCTTTGGTACTTGGTACAAAGTAATCGCTTGACTGGACTGGTTATGTGAAATAATTCATTCGAGGCGAGGGACTATATTGTAAAACACTCATGCGCATTCGTGTTTGTACAGCGTCCCTCATCTCTCATGAATTATTTCAGTCCAGTCAAGCGATTACTCTCTATTTTTTTAAGTGATATATGGTCTTGAACATTTAAAAGTTTGACATCAAATTTAACTGAGAAAACATCAAGCACTGTTCATCATAGAAAAAGTACTTGGCACAAGTTCTTTGCTTTTTCACAACACACTACATCATAAATTCGGAATAAAGCACCATTTTATTTCACAAAAATAAACAGAGTAATCGCTTGACTGGACTGGTTATGTGAAATAATTCATTCAAGGTGAGGGATTATATTGTAAAACACTCATGTGCATTCGCGCACTCGTGTTTGTACAATGTCCCTCATCTCTCATGAATTATTTCACATAACCACATGCATACAGCTTCCATTCTGGTATCTATTAGTGTATCAATCAGTGACAGGCAATAAAATATAAAAACTGCCCAAATTAATCAGAAATGAGAGCATGACAACACTGATGACAAAGAATTTTACAACTTTCTACAGTGAGATGTAAATGTCTTGGTTAATGTGTACATAATTAGTTTTTTGTATGGTGGATTGGGATTAAATTTAAACCAAGAAATTACAATAGGAAACAGTGGAATTATGTTTAATTCCCACAGAATGATAACAATGAAAAATATATAGGGGGGGGGGGGGCAGTTTTAAGTGGTTCAAGGTCAAATGTTAGGAAAAAGACGTCTGTTTGAATGGACAGATGCAATCCAGTTTAAAAATAACAATTTGAGGCATATTCACAGAACACAAAGCCTTTAAAGCCCAAATATGGGCTTCCACCACTAACCAGTAAATATAGTTACCTGTTAGCTTATCTTTGACACGATTAACTATACCAATAGCCTTCTTATTTAATGCTTCTTGAGGAGGATTTTCACCTATAAAACAAAAAACATTTTTTTTAATTTTCAGCCTATCAAAAATTAAATTTCCATTAAGGCCAAAAAAGAAAAAAGCTGCATTCTCAGTTTGCCTACAGGCACTCTCCCATAAATTGTAACAAGGCAAATTCATACATACCAAACAGTTTCATTTCAAAGGTAATATGACACACATCCACAGAATAGGAAGCCTTTTAAGTTGCCTAACCTGCACTTCAGACCAAATATGGGATTCCAACACTCAATCTTTCAACTTGAAGCGTTTATCGGCTGCCGCCATTTTGAATAATCAATGAACAAAGTGGAGATTACCCATAGCTGTCAGCATATATTGATGTTGACAGGCAGTGAATGATTTTATATGCAGTCTGCATGTGACATCTTTGAACCAATGAAATTCCCAGATACTTGTAGGAGGTATTAAGATATATCTTTTTTTATTACTTTCCAAAGTGTGATTTACTGGAATTTCTGGGTTTGATTATAAACGATAACTTCACAAGTGAATTATGCAATCAACAATTGTGTTATGTAGCTGTGCATGCAAACGAAGACACTTTGTCGTGGGTGTAATAGGGACTTCATTTTTTTTTTTAACCTTTTGCCTAACATGAAAAGCCAGTGACACTTGCAAAAAAGATTCTTGAATAACTATTTTTTTCATTTTTTGTCTCAAAAACATAGGTTATGACCCCTCATTGGAACGAGCTTGATAAGAGTCATAAACTATGTTTTAGAGACAAAAAAAATTGGCGATATTTGAGAATAGCGCTGGCCGGATTTGGCAGTTACGTCAGGTAAAGGGTTAAGTAATATAATTATTGTTAATAATGAAAATTAATAAACAGAGTAATCGCTTGACTGGACAGGTTACGTGAAATAATTCATTCGAGGCGAGGGACTATATTGTAAAACACTCCGGCACATTCACACACTCGTGTTTGTACAACGTCCCTCACCTCTCATGAATTATTTCACATAACCAGCCCAGTCAAGTGATTACTCTCTATTTTTTACACCGACTAAACACTTTCACCATTATTATCCACAGTCTCCTTTTGGAAAAGGACCACATTTTGGGGTCTTTCAGGGCATGGGTCTTGGCAAGACAATAAAAAGTCAAAAGACAAAAACTAAGCCAAACTGTGCTCACAAGCCCCCTAAAAGTGTATGGAGCATAATCTTGGAACTCTTTTGCCAGATGGATTAATTCCTTTTTATTATGCCTCACGTTTGTAACATCAGCCGTGATTGGTTAATTTGACACCTTCTAAAAGTCATAGTACTGGAGTTTTGGGGCAAAACACGGGTACTATCGGAATGTTCTTCCCTGGAGACAAGAGAACAAAGAAAATGTAAGCTCCACTTCGATTGATGAGCGCTGATTACATACGTCCTCAATTTCTCAACACCATTCACCAAACGTGGTGTCCGTTTGGCTTTTTCGTCACCGGTAGACACAAACTTACCAACAAATGGGCATCTTCAGTGGGTGTGTTTTCAATTTTAACTGCAAACAATGAATTCAAAAGAATCAGAAATATTAAAAACTCATGTGTTGTTCACCACCTCAGTGAATCCTGAATATGAGTTATGACCTCAATCAATTATATTTCCACAAGTTTAGTAATCTACGTCCTCACTGAACCTCCGCCTCAAGTTCAAAATAAATTGTTTCACTCCGCTTAATTCTATCAACTGCCGTCGTCCGAGAAACATGAATTTATATTCCATTAATTTATACCACTTATCACACAAGCATTAACAATGAATTATAACATGAACAGCTGTAAACACTGGCATTTGTTGATATACAAACTCCCAAAGCAATGGCTCTTGTGACAAGTCATTTTCGTAGAGACATCATTCGTTCGAAATGACGTCATGTTTTTGGATTCGACTACATTGTTGTTACAAGATTGATGGCATGCTACAGTTAACACTTAACAATGAACGTTATTTTTTGTTCGGCATAATAAAATTATTAGAACGTTTCTTTTCATGTTCTATTGGTCGATAGTTCCTGAGTTTGTGTGATTTCTGAAACAAAACCTTTAGCAGCTTTGCTGCTTCAGGTTTTAGTTCAGAAATCACACAAACTCAGGTACTATCGAGTATCGACCGATAGAACATGAAAAGAAACGTTCTAATATTATAATAGTCATTTGGGCCAGGAATGTGCATCTCCTGCAGTTCCTTAATACATCACTTGAGAAGAGATTATCTAAGTGTTTAGGAGGGAGGCAGTTATTGTTCAACTTGACTTTATCTCCATGTTATGGTCACGATTAGGCATCACAAAGAAATAAGTTTTCAGCATTATTTATTTATTTACTGGTGTTTACGGTCACATATTTCTGCACAATTTCTAATCGTGACCATGACATGGAGATAAAGTCAGGTTTAGTAAATCGTTTATACCCATGCTGCCCATGTTAGAGGACTTCCATTCTGAGCATTGCTGACTGGGTCATATTTTACCAGTAAAAAAGTGCTTGTTTACCACAGTAAACAAATACGACTTCACTTCTCGGAGTTTCCACAGGGAGATGGTTTCAGCAAATCTAGCCATGGCTGCTTGTGAAGTGGGGGGGGGGGGGGAGGGCAGGCATCAAAGAGCTGCCGGCAGCAACTGTGGGAGTCTTTGCATTACGTACGAGTTATTCCGTGACCGTGAAGTGTGTTCCGCAAAGGACTAGTTCTCGTACTCAATCCAGATAACGATACATTTAAGAGACTGAAATCAGACGGGTGGCACACGTATTGTGTTACGGTTAAGAGCCACAGCGTACATGAGTAGGTCAACATCCACGATAGATCAGTGTTTGGTTCAAGACCAAAGAAGCAGTCGTGGCTGCTGCTGATATATTGGGTGCAAATGCCTGCTCAGTCTGATTATTAGGCATTCATGATGATGGGGAATTTCAAATGATGTTACCATGATGAAAATCCAAAATATGGCATGATGAAAAATTTGAACATATACAAATGGATTATTCTGTCCCACAATAATAAGGCGTGACTGTATAAAAGGTCAAATCCATATAATCCTAAATTGTGTAATATATTAGGAAATTCCTACTGACCTGAAGAGCTTCCTTCTGGAGCTGATTTTTTGTGTGAAGATTGTGTTATTTCAACATTTTCTAACATATCTGAAAAATTAAAATAAACATTCAACAATACTTAGTACTAAACACATAAAAGAACATGTACACAAAAAATAAATGTTAGTCTCACCATCATTACAATACTATAGTCCATGTGGATAAAGGGCTAAGACGGGAAGCTCCTTTATGTTGACATAAAAAATTACTGATTCAAATTTTACTTATTTACTGGATTTTAAAGTCACATATTTGGCACAAAGGCAAATAATGACCGCAACATGGAGATAAAGCCAAGTTTAGTCAATCATTTATACCCATCTTGCCCATTTTAAAGGACTTCCACCCCAAGCATTGGTGACTGGGTCCTATTATACAGTAAACTAGAGCTTGATTACCACAGTAAACAAGCACTGCTTCACTTCCTGAGTTTCATATGGGGGTATTGATTTAAATGCGTGGACAATTTTCAAAGTCCCTTCATAAACAAATTTAGCTACTGATCTAACTCTTTTTTGACCATTAAATTTGTATTTTAAAAGTGGTAAAGAATGACCATTTAATAACAGAAGTAGACTCTGGTGTACGCATTCTTATTTCCAAATGACACAAAATGCTGCATTTTGATTGGCTGAGAGGTACGGTGTAACTTCCAATCCACGGTGTTTTTTTTTTTACACCGTGGTTAACCACGGTGTAAAAACAAGAATATTCAATAGCAGGCTTTTTGGCTGAAAAAAAAAGTACAAATTTTTAACTAGAGGTACTGTGAGCAAGCTGTCAGAACGGAATTATATTGCTTCATGCACATCTTCATATGGAGTTCTTCCATACTATAAAGTTTCATGAAAATTCTTCAAATGGTTTAGGAGGAGTTGCGCTTATAAGGATGGACAGACAGACAGATGGGCGGATGGACGGATGGACAGGGTGATTCCTATATACCCCCCAAACTTTGTTTGCGGGGGGTATAATTATTAATTCACACCTTCTGCTCAGTTATGTTAGAACAAAAATAAAAATACAGGAAATTTAATATTTATGTGCAATAAAATATTACAGATATGGATGTCATTGGGACTGGCTCATTGAGCCAGTTCCAATGATATCCATATTTGTCTGGTTTTATTTGTTAAGAAACTTACAAAGCACAAATTTTCTGTCAGTTTTTTCCCACAATGTTGGTTAAAGTTTTAAGTACACCAAAATTCTTGGAAATAAATCCGTTATCCTTGTGTTTTCCAGAGTGTATGGGAATTTACACCGGTTGGGGAACTCATACACCCTTCGGTTTTGCCTCAGAGTGTATGAGTTCCCAAAGCGGTGTAAATTCCCATACACCCTGGAAAACACAAGAATAACTAATAACATCAAACTAGAACTCTGATTTCTTATCACCTGTCTACATTTTGTATGCAACATGCATGGTGCCATCATTTACCCTCCAACCACTCATGTCTCCAAAAAAATATTCCAAGCTAAAAATTTTTCCCATAATGCAACTAGGAAATTAACTAACTCAATCTTGTTTGATAGAGCTCATTGAGCTCTGTCAAACAAGACTCAATTGGTTAACTTTCCAGTTGCGTGATGGCAAAAACTGCTACTTGAAATTTTGTATTTTGACATCAGTGTGCAGGGGGTTAATGACTTTTGAACCATTTCTGACATAATTTCTATTACTGAATTCTTCACAATTTCTATACCACAGCTGGAGCAGATGTTACTATCAAACACATAAATGCAAACAGGGACCGACCTGGGCACGCGCCAGTGCGTATTTGGTTCTGAAACATCAGGACCTGACTCTTAAATCTCAGAAATAGGCTTCTCAGTTGGCGCGTAACTTCTCAGATCATATTTTGATATTCTTTCGATGGATAATCGAGAGAGACACTCTTACATGTATTATATATATGATTATCATTTATCATTGTTGTAGTGCTTAAGTTAATACTTCAAGTCTTAATTACCAAGCATTAATCTTCACTGTGGTTTCTGATCAAGTCTTGGCTGCCTAAATAGGCAGCCAAGACTTGATCAGAAACCACAGTGAAGATTAATGTTTGCTACAGTGTACTAAATGAAAATGATGAGAGCTATTACATACTTGCAGTGTGTGTTACAAACAGCAGTGTGACTCCGTAAATTGAAATCTGGCGCATGAATTGAAAAAATAGGCTCCGAGGCTAGAGCGTATTTTAAATAGTCCTGATCGGTCCCTGTGCAAAGCCTCACTGGAAGTACTGTTTGTTTCTCAATCCACTTAGGCACCATTTATCAGGTTTTGAATCAAGTGATAAAAATCTTTAACTCAGCCTCAGTTAACCCTTTACCCAACGTAACGACCAAAACTGGCCAGTGCTATTCACAAAAATCACTATTTTTTCATTTTTTGTCTCAAAAACATTATTTTTTCATTTTTTATCTCAAAAACATAGCTTGTTTTTTTTTCATTTTTTGTCACAAAACATAGCCTGTGACCCCTCACTGGAATGATCTCATTGATCTTGTTATATTGAGGGGTCATAAGCTATGTTTTTGACACAAAAAATGAAAAAAATTCTAGAATTTTGTTTGCTAGTGTTGTTTGCCTTTCATATTAGGTAAAGGGTTAAAAATAAAGTTCACAAAATTCCGTCCAGTAAATTAATTCTGGACTGAATCTACAGTACATGGAAAGTGGATTGTAACTAAATCACCCATGGAGTGGAGTTATCACCCAAAGTATCACTTTCAAATTCTGTAGATACAGTAGAACCTGTCTTGAGAGACCGCCCTTTGGGGCACACAAAAGTGGTCTCTCAAGACAGGTGGTCTTTCAAAACAGGTTTCAGGTTTTCTCAAGCCAGTGAATAACCACCCACAAAATTCAGAAATGGAGAAGAATAGATTTTTGTAATTACTTTGTAGTTGTTCTTTTTATTAAGTTTTTGTAACAAACTGAAATGGACTGTTATAAAAATCATAAAAATAAATTAGTGTTGAAAATCTTCATTGAATCAATTTGCTACAAAAAGATTTTGAACACTAATTTATTTTTATTCCTATCTGTCACATTTCAGGTATGTATGAAATTGTTTATTCAGCAATAATCCTAATTTTTCCACGGGGGTCTTACAAAAACATCTCAATCTTTAATGAGTTAGCAATTGAATCCCAATTAAGAGCTTTTAATACTTTTAATTATGTTAGTATAACCACAATGGATTTTCCAATTCCATAACAGGTAAAAATTTTTGTCATTGTTTCAGTCTTCAAAGGGGCGGTCTCTCAAGACAGGTCTATTATGGCATAAAAATACAAGTTGGAACCAGGTCACAGTGGTCTCTCAAGACAGGTGGTCTCTCAAGACAGGTGGTCTCCCATAGCAGGTCCATTATAGAGTAAAACCAATCGGTGCCTGGTATATGTGGTCTCTCAAGACAGGTGGTCTCTCAAGACAGTGGTCTCTCAAGACAGGTTTTACTGTATGAACAAAAACCACAAGCAATGTTTCAGCCAATGCACCTCTAGGTTGAACCTGAAGGTCCATTGGATGGAACTTTGCTTGTGATTGTTATGATTTGCAATAAATTTGCAATTATTGCTTGGGTGGAATCTCTACTCTGCAGGTGATTTAGTGATAATACACTCTCCATGTTCTGTAGTTAACTAGACTCATTTCGAAAATTTTACTATAAACTGATGATGCACTGCAGATCCTTTAAACACAGAAAGCTTACCTGTGACATCAGTATCATAAAGAGGTAATAGCTATAAGAGCTCTGCAGGGAAACCTAGCATATGTTGGGAAGCTGTTACCCCTCCTTGAAGAGAAAATTTCTTGTACAGCAAAGGAATCATATTGGTAATTACTGAAGGTGAAATTGATTTTTGGTGATAAGTATGACACTGACAGCAATCAATTTTTGATTTAGCAATTTTTTTCATTGTAAAAAGAGTCAACTGGATATATATAAGTTATTTCCAAGATGGTGTACTGAAGTGAAGTGAGATCTCATATCTGGGCACATATCGATGAGTCCATTAGGACCCGTTGATATATCACCCAGAGGGGAGGTCAAGACTTCAATACACCTTCTCAGAAACCCACTTGGTGAAAATAACATATTTATCTTTTAATACTTTCCAAAGGGTGATTTACTGGGATTTCCCTGTTTGATTATAAATGATAACTTCACAAGTGAATCAACAATTGTGTCATGTATCTGTGTGCGCAAACGAAGATGCTTTGCCGTGGGTGTAATGGGGACTTTATTGTTTTTTAGACTTTTTTTTTAACCCTTTACCTAACATGAAAAGCAGACGACACTTGCAAAAAAATTCTTGAATAGCTATTGTTTTCATTTTTTGTCACAAAAACATAGGTTCTGACCCCTTACTGGAACGAGCTCAATGAGCTCGTTCCAATGAGGGGTCATAACCTATGTTTTAGAGACAAAAATTGAAAAAATAATGAAAATTAATTGGTGATTTTTGAGAATAGCTCTGGCTGTTTTTGGCCATTACATTAGGTAAAGGGTTAAATAACATAATAATCGTTAATAATGAAAATTTATAAACAGAGTAACTGCTTGACTGGACTGGTTACGTGAAATAATTCATTTGAGGCAAGGGACTATATTGTAAAACACTTGTGCACATTCGCGCACTCATGTTTGTACATGTACAACATCCCTCACCTCTCATGAATTATATCACGTAACCAGCCCAGTCAAGCAATTACTCTCTGTATAATATCCTACCTTTCTTGACTTGTTCGCATATATTTTAACAATCATTCAGTATTTATGAATTGATTTTTTATGAATGAAGATCATGATGTCATGTAATTATGTTTTTGAGCTGTGCATGACGTAATCCCCATTCATTGATCCACCTGTACAGACATAGTTTATAGTAGTAGTGTTTCAGCTGTGCGTTTTGTTATTTTATTTTTCAGGGTTTTAGGTTTAATGTACAGCAGACATGAATAAATTATTTTGCAGAGCTGAGGATACATTTGTTACTTAATTACTGTTATCAAAACGGTGGCCTCGACTTGTGTCATCAGTTTTCAATGAGCGCAGGTAAAAACGTTCCCTTTCTGAATCAAATGATCACACATGAGGCTGCTATCCTCAATACAGATCTGAATTCTGCCTAGACATTTTTACTTGTATTGGGGGAAGTATGTTCTTTGTGCAAGATAAAAATATTTATTCTTCCGACATTAAAGTTACAATAAACAGAATTTCAATTTTGGGGTGAGCTGTTGTTCCTGCATGCCACTGTAACTGCAATTTTTACTCCTTGTGTGCCTCGACTCCACCTAGCAAGTGATCAACCTTTCATAAAGGAATCAGATGGATCAACCTATATAATATACTAATTATGCAGCAGGAAAAAAATCCTAAAATTTCAACAAAACCATATCATATGACTCCTCATTGGAACAAGCTCATTTTATTTGAAAATTAAAATAACAAATTTTGATATCTTGTGTTTTCTGTTAAACTCAGTTCACGAGAAATAAATCAAATAATACAATTCATGCACGATAATGTGAACAGTGCACCATGAATTATAAACTGTACATTCAAGACGTTAGACTAATTAAACTTTGGTTTCCAAGAATTGGTACGTTAACAACATAATTCGACAAAAATCAAAGGCTAGTAATGCTACTCGCTGCCTCTTCACTCATGCATTCTGTGCAGAATCATCAGATTCACATACAATTGCTCCACTGAAGTAACATTTCATGTATTTTACCAAACTCAAATAAATCAGATACTTGCTCTGAAAAGCTTATTTGAAAACTCTGGTAATATTTTTGGAATCCCTATTAACTGCATACTACTGGAGTGAATGGTGTTGCTTACTGATTCTTGAAAACGTTCTCTCGAACAATAGCAAACCTCATTCCAAACAGTAGAGACCATATCATATGACACCTCATTGGAATGAGCTCAAAGAACTCTTCCAAATGAGGGGTCACATGGTATGGTTTTGTTGAAATTCTTTATAAATTTTTTTTTTTCAACTGTCAATTTGTAAATTACGCAGATGCAGTCGATTCATTAGGTAAAGGCTTAACACTTAACCCGCCGAGTATTTTCAAGATATTTTTCATCAAATATAATCAACTTAATTAAAAGTCCTTTCTGTTGAGGCCAAATGGTTGTAGCGTTTTGAGATAGTATATAAAGTACAGCCACAAGTAGCCACTTTGCCTCTGATGAAGTTATCATAATATAACAAAACCGGTCACACACACTACACTGTCCATTATGGGATAATTATCCACAGGTCTTCTCGAACTCTTTTGAGTTGGTTATTGCATTTTTCATCAAATCTAGTCATGGCTGCTTAAAAGCAGCCATGACTAGATTTGGTGAAAAATTAATCTAAATGTAACACAAGAAATTATTTGTGAAAATATAAATTCAGATTGCAGTGGGGGTAGTGGATCACATGTGCCTAAATTATACTTATTTCAGTGGCAAGACAAATCCTGTGTTGGGCAGGAATATTTGCCAGCCGCATGCAAGGAGTTAAAGAGCCTTCCATATGAAACCTGGAGAGCAATGGTGATGGTAAAACACAGACAACCTCAGGAGAAAAAGATTCTGCAAACCTTGTTCTTGACTGCTCCCAGCACCTGAATCAGACCGATTTCCTTTTGTTTTGGGTTTTGTTGTTGCTGAAAGGAAAACCATTAACTCAGTTAAAAACTAGCATTTAAGTCAATCCAATGCAAATAGTAAATATACTTTATCATGTATGTTATTTAGTTAAGTACAGTAGAACCTGTCTTGAGAGACCGCCCTTTGGGCCACACAAAAGTGGTCTCTCAAGACAGGTGGTCTCTCATAACAGTTTCAGGTTTTCTCAAGTCAGTGAATAACCAACCACAAAATTCAGAAATGGAGAAGAATGGATTTTTGTAATTACTTTGTAGTTGTTCTTTTTTATGAAGTTTTTGTAACAAATTGAAATGGACTGTTATCAAAATTATAAAAATAAATTAGTGTTGAAAATCTTCATTGAAGATTTTCAACACTAATTTATTTTTATAATTTTTATAACAGTCCATTTCAGTTTGTTACAAAAAGATTTTCAACAAAAATTTATTTTTATTCCTATCTGTCACCTTTCAGGTATGTATGAAATTATTTATTCAGCAATAATCCTAATCTTTTCACAGGGGTCTTATAAAAACATTCCAATCTGTAATGAGTTAGCAATTGAAACCCAATTAAGAGCTTTTAATTATGTTCGTATAACCACAATGGATTTTCCAATTCCAGAACAGGTAAAAAGATTTTGTCATGGTTCCAGTCTTCAAAGGGGCGGTCTCTCAAGACAGGTCCATAATGGCATAAAAATACTAGTTGGTACCAGGTCACAGTGGTCTCTCAAGACAGTGGTCTCTCAAGATAGGTGGTCTCCAATAGCAGGTCCATTATAGAGTAAAACCAATCAGTGCCTGGTAGATGTGGTCTCTCAAGACAGGTGGTCTCTCAAGACAGTGGTCTCTCAAGACAGGTTTTACTGTAAAATAATAAAAATCAAAGTCGTCTACAAATAATTAATACCATTTAAGTCTAAAAGACACTGGTAGGGTTATACAATGGAACCTTGTTAATTGAATAATCACCTAAAATAGAAAACTATTTAATTTTCATGTTTTATGTAGTTAACCAGAATATAGTCAGTCCCCTTCAGGTATTCTGTGATAAAAGGTCGAAGGTTGAAATTACTGAGGGCTAATATCTCTTCTGATATGAAACAACTTTGACAAATCTTGGCTTGCAACTCTGAATTTAAGGTAGCGATCAGGGGGTCAGCAGAGTAGGCGACTAGGGCGAAGAAGTCACCTTGTCATTCCTAGTCGCCTTGGCTTACATTGAGAGCGAAATTCAAGTCGCCCTCCAAAACTTCATTGGGAGACATTACTGTTTAATACATTTTCTTATGTTTTATTTTAAAAAAAAGAAAACGCTTCACATTCATAACAAAGTAAACAAGGCTGCTGTTAAAATCCATCATATGGCTCTGAAAATAGCCTAAACTAGCCCAATTTTATATTTTTGAAAAGAGCTATAATGGCGTAGTCGTTCGAACAATTAGCAACCAGCACAAAATGGCTATTTTTTACCAAAGTGCCAGCAAAAACAACGAATCACACAAGACATTCATCATGTTAATTAAAATTTATTAAAGTTAACCACCGTTTCTAAACAAAAAAAAATGTGTAAGGGACAGTTCATCCATAAAATCGTCGAAATTGCTCACGGTTACACTCTTTTCCATTAAAAAATTGGTTCCATTGAAATTGGCTTTGCAATTTGCATTGAAAGTTTTTCTTTGAAACTTGTGTTGGAAGAGGGTTAAATGTAACAAGGCTATGATAGAAATCACACATATTAGGATGGATAAGAATGGCAGGCCTTCATAGCACCAATTGCATGTGTGAATGTACGATGGTCGGCAGTAATTGTCATTTTTCTGAACAGTGTATTAGCATTATTACCCAGCGCAGAAGGGAAGGGAGACAACTGAAAAATTTTGTCGTTTACCTTGGAAATAAATTAACTCATATTGTTAATAATGCTTAATTTATGAGGGATAGAGGAAACTTTTTTAACTATGCTTTTCAATTCAATTAGGGCATTCAAAAACGATGAATGACCACGCATCCTATGTGAACGTGAAATTTATTTTAAAAGAATATACCTTCTTTAATAGAGAACACTCTCACAATGGGTAATGCTAAATTTCAAATCCACTCCATTGAGGCAAATACAAAATCAACTGTATGGTAACCATCAGGGATCAGCCGTGAGGGCGACTAGGGCGATTAAGTCGCCCTTCTAAGCCCAAAGTCGCCTAGAAAAATAGTCGGGGCGATTACAAGTGGCTCTCTAAAAATTGGCCAAAATGAGAAAAGGCTGAACTGAGTGATGCGAGGTTTACATGAAAACGAGTATTTTCAAAAATCGAATGTGCTCGAGTGTGATAAATGGGCATTTTAATTCGTCAAATAAACGTCCATTTATTTGAAATCACACGACAAGCAATTGTCCATTGTCGCTTTCGGCGGATTTTTTTTATTTCTATTTTGTTGCGTTCCAGTCGGAGCTTCAAGTGTCGAAACGAAAATAAGTGACTTACGCGACTCAACAAAGCAACCCAGTTTGAAAGTAGGTTACGTCGCTTAGGATGCCGAAAATGTATACACAACGGACGTATTTTATAACACATTATTTTCATTTCGATTTGCTGACGACTGTTAACTGTTGGGCTGTCTATTCCCAGAAAAACACGAATGGAATTGAAACACATGAAAAAAAGCTTTAGTGATGTCAAGAAAAGCTTTGTACAGGACACAAGTGTGCATGTGGACGATCTTGAAAAAGGGTCCTCCTAAACATCAGAATGACATGAAATGACGCGGAATGACACCGGAATGCCATAAAAATGATGCGGAATGACATTTCTTTTACAAAATATTCGACCCCAGAATGTATTTTGTTTTTTAACTAACAAAGTACCTCCCAAGCAACCTTCTTACATCTGGTCCTGTTCACACTTTCAGACTTAGGAAATTATTAGCTTAGTAGACTTTGTTGAAAGGCAACCACAGGAGGGTGATGGGGGATTGGCACGAAGAAGAGGTGAGGGGTCATGAAGGAGAAGGTAGCAGTGGGGGATTTTCAGTCAATAATTACATTGTGATTTTTTAACCTGGCACAGATGCATCATAGACAACTGGACCTGGATTATTTGTACGTTAATGGAGGACCATAAATTGAAAATATGAAGGGGCGGCGGGGGTGGTACATGAATATTCTTAATTTTCCCCACTTGCTTATGAAGTCTCCCTACATGACTCTGCAGTCTCCCTATTTTTTCTGGAGGGAGACTTGAAGTCTCCCTAAAATTCCCCCCTAGGCTGGTCCCTGGTAACCATAGTCACCACAGGTATGGAAAGAGTTAGGGCATTCAGAAACCATGAAAGACAGTTTTTTTTGTACGGTTGTGGGGGATTTTAACCTACATTCTTGTTATATACCATCAGAGTTTTGTGCATGTATGTATGTTTGTATAACTTTTGTTTATTTTTTTCTCCACAACTGTGTCCTCTTTGAACATTTATTTTGTTGTGATGTCATATAGTTTTATGTTTTTTCTTACTTCTCCCTCATGTTCACTGACTTCTCCCTCCTGGCCCCTGACTTTTCCCTAAAGTCTCTAAACGGAGAAGTCACTTCTCTTGAAAATCAGCTGCCAGGCTAACCCCTGGTTGTGATGAATTTTGTGTACAACTATCTTGATTCTCCTGTTCAACCACATAATTATTACTTACTGCCATCATTAACGCTTAACGCTTAACCCTCTGAGTATTTTCAAAATATTTTTCATCAAATCTAGTCATGGCTGCTGTAAAGCAGCCATGACTAGATTTGATGAAGAATTAATCTAAATTTAACTCAAGAAATCATTAGTGAAAAAATCCATTCAACTTACTGGAAGGAAATTTGATTAAAGGAACCCAAATTATCCTCATTTCAGTGGCAAGAGAAATTATATCGTAGGCAGGAATAAACGCCAGCAGCATGCAAGGAGTTAATTCTTGATCATACAAAATGCCATCATTCTTGGTAATGCCAATTTTTTTGATTGCATTCTTTGACGAAAACAGTTAAATATTTTGATGTAAACAAATTGGTTGCACCAAGTAAAACATCAAGGGGAACAACTCTAGCTTGGTTAATATAGGTGATATCAGCATATTAGCCAAGTTTGAAGCCACATCAGCTTAGTTTGATAATGGGCATATCCAGGAAAAAGATGTGCTCTGGCAGAGTATATATAATGAATTAATGTAAAAAAACAACCACTAGTGTGAAACAGTGGAGCCAAGTTAATTTAAAAGCCACTTGCAAGTGAAAATATTAATGTATTATTAATTATTCCATTAAGAAGAATTTAGTCTGTTTCCTTCAGTCTGGTTAAAAATTAAGTATTAATCAAATATATTTTCTGACAGAGCTCAGTCAAATAAAATAGAAGTTCTTGTATTGGAACTACAGAGGTCTCCACTCAATTGGATATCTCTCAATATCTGTTAATTCAACATAACTTTCAAAACCATTCACTATACCGTCAGTATAAATTTGGCCTGTTAATTGAATACTGGTCATTGTGTAAACTCCTGGTAATTTTTAAAAAAAATCTTGTAATGTGTTGAGAAATTACCCTGACAATCAATGAACTCCATTTTTTCATAGACCTATCTGGTCTCAGACAGATAGATAAGATAGTTTATTTGACAGTATACATATACAAATACACCAGCAGAAGATACATAAGGTGTGTTATAAGCAATAATAAGTAACTGAGTGAATTCTGTACAGAAGAAGACAAGTGATATGCATACTGGCAGGGGATGTAATAGCCAGATTGGCTGTCTACCTGACATACATCAGAACAACCAATACAGGCATTTAATCTAATATATTTTGTTTTGCAGAGTCCGATGAGCTCTGTCTAACAAGATATAATAAAATAAAAGTTAAATTTATCTGTGTAACACAAAAAAAGTGACCAAATCCATGTTAATTGAATACTACTAAAAAAAACTACTGGGTTCTCAGCCACCTCCCTCGTCACTCCTTTTTTTATTACCTGGAAATCATTTCACTATTTTGCACTTATATTATGAAGATTTGACCAACTATATCTTGCTCACAGAACTCTGTCAAAATAGATAAACACAGAATGACACGTGTGTGTGAATGGGTTAATCGATATGGTATGAGTGCCAGTGCGGAAAGATAAAACGAGAGGCTGCAGGCCTAGAGTTTTATCCTTCTGAGATGACACAAATGTCATATTGATTAACCTGTTCGCACACACGTGTCATTCTGTGTTTATTACAGACTTTCACGTCTATAAAAGCAATTATTAAAAGGACACACAGCAATTCATGTGATGACTATCAACAAACAGAACACATTTTATCGCCAACCAAATCTGCGAGGGGAACCTGCGTTATTATTTCATCCCATTAATTCTAATGTGTTCTATGTGCCTAGTGGCACATAGAACACAGTGGAACTCTGGGAACAATTTTTAGCTATCGCTAGCTATTCAAATTGTAATTGCGGTGCATGATTTGTAGAAAATTCCAGTGAAATTTTTCTTTTTTACAAAAATAGGGCGTCAACAATTTCCGTTCCACACATATGTGCGGAACAGATTTTCATTTTCTGCACGGTTTGGTATTGCTGTAGATGGGGATTTTGTAGAACAGGCATATAATAAAGTTGCTTAGATTTGCAACTGCATCATGGGGAATTTTCACTGCTTCACATAATAGTGTAAGTGGTTAAATTCCTTATTCCAACTACTTTCAGAACTGTTTTTGGATCAACAAAAAATTGAAAAAAAAAAAAAAAATTAAAAAGCCTTCCTTATCATGAAACTGAGAGAAAATTGCCTGATAAACAAGAAATTTTTTAAAGAGGCCTAACTTGATCGTGTTTGAATTGAAAACTTCACAGTCTTCTGAATGGGTCAGTTATAAGGAGCCATATGAGTGTACAACAGGTGAAAAGACTTACGATTATAAGAATTAACTTTAAAAAGCCTTCCTTGTCTCTTTTTCAGAGCAAAAATGTCAGAGAACACAGAATTTTTTCTTTTCAAGAAATAACTGTTGTTTTCCTTCGGTTTATGCGATATAAACTGAAAATTTTCAGCACAAGCTTCATAACTTGCGTATCTTATAATTTAATCCGGCTATAATATTAAAATATAAAAACTATGTGTATGTGAACGAAAACTTTTAATTTTCGCAAAAGACAACAGTCAAACTCAGAAAAGTGTGCCACAAACAGGTCACGTCAATCATAGTCAAATTGTTTGTTGTTTTGATTTTTGATCGCAGACGACAGATATTTAGCAAGTCATGTAACAATATCATTAAAAACATTTTTTTTAAGTTCCCCCCAAATCATGTTTGGATGTATGATCTTTTATTCGTCTCCCACTTCGGTATAGTTTATTGAATTCGATTGTTCCCGAGAAAATATCATTATATTCTCGCTGACTGGAGGCGATGAAAAATTGATCATTGATCTTTGTTTACAAGCTTGTTATCCATCTATCAGTCTGCCGTCACGCCCTCATGGTGACAATTGGATTGAGTGGGCGGGGCTTCCAGAGTCTTCAAAGTTGGATCGGATATGCGAACATGTACACACTCCAAATCATTAAGTGATATGGTTTATACGATTTTGACGACTTTCACGCTGTATGCTTTCAACCAATCAAACGCAGAGGCAGGGCAAATGATTAAATTATTTTGGCCTAAACTGAATAATTTTCACTGGCAAACTGGCTATTCAATTAACACTGGGAATTATTGCCTTGCAACTAAACTTAGTAAAAATTTTGGAAAAGTCTTCAGGCTTTGATGAGTTAACTCCTTACATGCTGCTGTGAGAAAAGGAAATCACCACTAAGTAAAATTTGAGCACACCTATCCAAATCTTGGCTCACTACTCTAAACATGAGGTTGCGATGATAGCTGTGGCCTGATAGATAAGGTTGTATTGGTAGTTTCACCTTACCAAATTTTCATCTGCAAACTGTACCAACCTTTTGACCAGCAATTTTTTTACTCCAACTTTAATGAAATTTTCATCAAAACTAGTCAGGGCTGCATCTCAGCAGCCAAGACAAGATTTAATGAAAAATATTTAAATAAGAACAATGCCAAGGGTGGCTATGACCCCACCCCCAACTGCCAAGCATGAGTTTCAAGTCATTTAACCATGCTGATATTGAATTAATATATTATCTTATCTTATCTCCATTAAACCCTGGCACAAAAACAGCAGCCCCCCAAATGTGTCCATGGGACACTGATGCCACCGCTTTATGATAAACTATATTTAGTGGTTAACAAAGTCCTAAAAGGGCCATAGCATAGATTAAAAATTATTGCACCATTCTCAAAATCAGTTTGGTATAATGTATACAGTAAGCTATATTCCAAGTTTGATTGAAATTGGACACCTATAACTCAAGTTACCATTAGTGCTCAAACGACTAGTGAATTCCAAAGTCGACTAGTCAATACCCAAAAGTCAAGTCGACTTCGACTAGTCATTGGTGATAACTTGTCTCCTTATAACAGTGTTGGTGTTCCGGTAGAGTGCTGAAGGTCCAAATTTAGCTTCACTTGGGCATTCATATACAGCAACTTACTGGAACATTATTCTGTTAATGTGCTTCTATAGTCTTATTTAATTTGCCTTGTTGCAATTTATGGGAGAGTGCCTATAGGCACTCTCCCATAAATTGCAACAAGGTAAATTAATAACATATCCTGATAGCCCAAAATAATTCAGCACTCTACTAGTACCAGTTAAAATAAACTACTGTCACTACTATTAGATGGCAATAGATGTATACATTGATTGCCCAATATTGCTGTTCAAACTGTCTGACAGTGGCACAGAAGGGATACTATTTACCTAAAAGCTTGAACTCCTCCGACTAGTCGACTGCACAATTGAGAGTCGACTACTGGTTTGCCCAGGGTCGACATCGACTAATCGTTTGAGTACTAGTTACCCTCCGGAAACCAATATCAACATGTCTTTTAAGTCAGAAAAGGGACATAACTTACTCTACCAAAAATATCGGACCAAGCCCACTATCAATCCCAATCTGTATTATGTGGAAATAAACCTATGTATGAAATTTTGTTTAGTCAAACCAAAGTTATTGTCCGGAAAACAATATCGACATGTTTTGTAAGTCGGAAAAGGGCCACAACTCTACCAAAAAATACCGGACCAAGTCCACTATCATTCCCAACCTGTATTATGTGGCTATAAACCTATGTATAAAATTTTGTTCAGTGAAACTAAAGTTATTGTCCGCAAACTATATTCAGGATGTAGAGGGGAAAAAAATACTGATCTGGTCAAGTGTTAAAGCAAGACACATCAATGAATTTGACTCTTAACCCTTTACCCAACATAACAGCCCAAACTGGCCAGTGCTATTCACAAAAATCAGCATACAGTTTTCATTATATAAACAAGTTCAACACAAGAGGCCCCAAGGGGCCTGAGGGCGCTCACCTGACATGGTAGCCTAAATATCAACACAGAGAATTGATTGCAACAAGTTGCCTCTGCTCCTCCTAAGAAAAGCTTATATCAAATATCCAAAGATTCTAACCAGTGGATCTAAAAAAAAAAGATTTTTAAAGAATATTCCTCATATTGAACTAAGTTATAATTCAGGCTCCAACAGGGAGCCCATATATGAACTCAAGGACTTGGCTTTAACAAACTTGAATCTCACCCCCCTAAGGATGCTGCACACCAAATATCAAACATTCCGACTGCTGGATCTGAAGAAGAAGATTCTTTAAAGAAAATTCATCATTTTGAACTAAGTTACAATTCGAGCTCCCACAGTGAGTCCAAATATGGACCTAGGGACAAGGCTTGAACAAATTTGAATCTCACCCCCTAAGGATACTGCATACCAAATATCAAAACATTCTGAAGAAGATTTTTAAAGAAAAGTTAAAAAATTTATAGTAATTTATATATTTTTTATACTTACCAATGACCCAGACTTAGCTGGTGCTAACTCCAACAAAACCAGGGCCAAACACAAATTTTGCCCCCCAATCCCCAAAATTTGCATCCAAAACAAAAAGAAATCATGTCCTAAAGGACCTCCATAGTACGCCTCTACTGCGCATGCGCAGTGACGCAGTCGTCCCGAAATTGGCGCCAATTATCATTCTTACTGGCAGTGCCTGGTCAGCGCTATGTACTCAGCGGGGAGGCAAGAGTTCCCAACTCCAGGGAGGGCCATCCCCGTCTGGGTCATTGGTAAGTATAAAAAATATATAAATTACTATAAATTTTTTAACATTTTTATACTGTACCAATGACCCAGACTTAGCTGAATAGTAAACAGGCTGGAGGGCCTAGGACATAGAGGAAAATCCAATAAGCTCAACTATATAGTAAAGAGGTAACCCCTTAAGGAGAAAAGGAGTATTAGGCTTTACATGTATCTTTCTTATTTAATATTAAATTAGAAAGATACACTACCCTTAATAATTGAGCACAATAACATTCATGTTCTCTATTAACATCCAGTATAACCCTTATACTAATTATTTTTAAAGCATGCCAATAAATAAAGTAGTCCAGAGAATTGAGACTCTTTATAATCATTTAAAAGTGTCCGAGTATTGTATATTAAAGCCCGTTTGACACTTGACATATACAAATGCTTCACACCGAGCTACACTTTAAAAATAAGACATGAATGAATTTAAACATTAATATTACACTTTAAAACCATCCCGGAAGCGACTCAGAAATACTGACTTGGAGGAGGCATTCCCTTGCTTTTCACTATAAAGCAGGTGACCTAAGGGAACACCCGCCCCCCCCCCCCCCCCTTCCCCTTGCCCTGGGTCAAATAGCCCAGAGCGAAGAGGGCAGCCGGACGGAGTCACTGCCGGAACAGAAAGCCTGCATAACTATAGTTGCAACTGTTTAGTGGACGACATTCTGAGCAACAGATAACGGACCTAAACAATGCAGGTCTCCAGAAATGGACTCAATATTTCTGAGATAAAAATTCGTAAATGTGGATGGCTGAGACCAATAAGCAGCCTTCATTAAATCTGTAATAGCAACACTATTAGCATAAGCCCAGGAAGTAGAAAGAGCTCTTACTTCATGAGCAGAAATCTTAAGCACAGACTGCTGAGAAGAAGATAAATCTTCATAAGCAGTACGGATAGTTAACTGAATCCATCTAGCAATAGAATGGACTGAAATGTCCTTTCTATTAGGCATCAAAGACAGAAAGAAACGTTTTCGTCCCTTTCTGATAAACTGAGATCTCTGTTTATAGATACGTAGTGCTCTAACAGGACAGAGTAAAGGCCTACGCCCGTCTGAAGACGGAAGAGCCTTAATAACAATAGGTTCCGGATATTTATTAGGAGCCTGATTCTTAGCTAAAAAACCCACATTAGTAGTGAAGGTGATAGTGTTCCCAACACTACGATAATGAGAATCATCCACCGATAGTGCATGAAGCTCACTGACTCTTCTGGCAGAAGAGAAAGCTAAGAGAAAAGCTGTCTTATAAGATAAGAATTTGAAATCTACTGTCCCAAGAGGTTCAAATGGCTTTTCCTTCAATTTAAGGAGAACCCAAGCTAAATTCCACTTAGGAATTAATCTAAGAGTTCTGGGTCTATTTATCGAAAAGTTTCTAACCAACTTCGATAAAGAGACATTAGATCCAATTTGTAAACTATCATGATGTGCATAGGTATCAGATAACATAGATCTATAACCCTTTATAGTAACAGGCTGCAGTTTGATTTCGTCAAACAAGTATACTAGAAAGTTTGCAATGTCTGGTATAGAGGGATCAAATATATCTACAGAATGATCCCTACAACAACGACGAAAAACCTTCCACTTAGCCGCATAGTTTAGCGAAGAGGAGGTCCTCCTACAGTTAGAAATCGCGTCCACTGCTCGTCCTGTAAAGTGCTTGCCATGCAAGAAGGACCGCACAACGGAAAAACGTGAAGGTTGAGACCTTGCGGGTTGTGATGGAGTTGGCGCGATTTCCCCTGCGAAAGAAGATCCTCTCGTGGAGGAAGCTTCCGCGGTAGGTCCCACAACAGACACCTGAGTAGATTTATCCACGGTCTCTGTGGCGACAGAGATGCTACCAACAGAATCTTGCATTGAGATTGTTTTATCTTTAGCAATACTTGTTGAATTAACGGCGCTGGAGGATACGCATATCCTATCATTCCGTCCCAAGGGATCGACAGAGCGTCTACTGCAAATGCTCTTGGATCCGGACACGGAGACACATACGTCTGCAACTGATTGTTGAGATGTGTCGCAAATAAGTCTATCATTGGCCGTTCCCATTGGTAGCAAATCTGATTGAATACTTGTTTGTTGAGAGTCCACTCCGACGGCAACAAGCGACCCTTTCGTGAAAGGGAGTCTGCTAGCACATTCAGACGACCCGGTATGTGATGGACCGAAAGAAGAACGTGATGTTCTAACGCAAACAGAAAGATTCTTTCCGTTAGATTGAACAACGGAACTGAATGAGTGCCTCCCTGATTCCGTATATACGCCACTACTGTCGTATTGTCGGATAGGATTTGGACATGAGCATCGTGAATAATGTCCATCCAGTGACGTAACGCAAGCCAAATTGACATCATTTCCTTGATGTTTATGTGCTTGCACAGGAATTGCGGATCCCAAAGACCCTGGCATCTCGAATCCGTTGGGATTAATGATGCACCCCAACCTGTTTGACTGGCATCCGTCATAACGGTAAAACTCGGATCCGGCAACTGCAGTGGAACTCCTTGAGTTAACCACTGAATGTTTGCCCAAATCTGAATCTCTTGTTTCACTTGATCTGACAAGAGAACGTCTACATCGAGCGAATGAATTTTCACACTCCAATTCTGAGTCAGGAAAATTTGAAGAGGACGTGTGCGTAGCCGCCCCATCGGAATGAGATCCGCGGCGGCTCCGCACAGACCTATCAGTCTCATAAATTCTCTCGCCGTGACTTTGTCTGCGTGCAGACAATAGCGAGCGTAACAACGGACTAATTTCGCTCTGGTTAACGGCAGACGAACGAGATTGTTGTGCGTCTCGAAGCTCATTCCCAGATGAGTGAATGACTTGGACGGCACCAGATCCGACTTCTCCTCGTTTACTATAAAACCGAGACGTCGGAGCAATAGAAGAAGATTCTGAACATCGTTCTGAAGCGTTAACTCGTTGCCGTACCTCTGAAGAATGTCGTCCAGGTAGGCCGACGTTACCGCAGACGAATGAGCTCGGAAGTAGATCATTACCGAGTTCATTACCCGAGTGAAAGCCCAGGGTGCTAGATTCAATCCGAAGCACATGGCCCGGAACTGATACACCACTCCTAGGACTGCGAAGCGTAGATACTTTCGGAATGTCGGATGTACCATGACGTGAAAGTACGCATCTTTGAGATCTATGCTCGTTGCATAATCGTTCACCCGAATACTCGCTCTGACCGATCGAATCGTCTCCATATAAAACTTCGGAGCGACGATCAGCTTGTTTATCCAGCTCAAATCTATGACTGGACGGAACGAGCCGTCTGGTTTCGGAACCAGAAACAGATGGCTGTAGAATCCCAGAGATTCCTGGTTTTCTACGACCTCTACCGCGTTCTTCATTAAAAGAGACTGCACCTCTGATAACAGAGCGTCTCTTTTCTGTGGATTTGACGGAAGATGAGTCCACTTTGGACTTCGAGTTAATGGAGGCTTTCGTTTGAAGGATATCTTTAGACCTTCCGAAGTCACTCCTCTCACCCAAGGGTCGTCCGTAATCGACACCCACTCTTGTGAAAAACTCGACAACCTTCCGCCAACCGGAACGTGATAGAGGTTTAAGCCATCACCTCCTGGACCTGCGAGGCCTGCGGTAGGAGAAACCACGTCTTCCACGACCCGCACCTCGCCTCGTCGACCTCGGGGCGTCCGACCGATTGTCCCGGCCTGAAGGACGTCCCGAACGAGAGTCGCTATCCTGACGGTCTCTCGAATAAGACCAAGAGGACGCACCGGAACCTCTATAGGAACCTCTCTTGGGCGCATTAGACCCAGAAGTGCCTGTCTTATTCGTGTCTGCTGTATCCGACTTTTTAGGAGCCGATCTGAACAACAGAGAATCATTAGCTTTCTTTTTAATTTTATCATAAATAGCGGAAAGCTTGCCGTCAAAGAGAAGTTCTCCTGAGACCGAAGCGACTCTAAGAGAGTTCTTCACCTTAGAATCCACTAGTGTGGATGTAGCTAGGGCTGCGTCACATCTAACCAACTCCAGATTTGCCACTGAAAGGGCGGAGTTACACGTGGAATAAGCTACTGCCCTTGAAAGAAGTCTTAAAGAGGATTGTATATCCTGAAACTCTTCCCCTTGAAGGCGCAGTGATAACGCCTTAGTAAGGTGATCTGCATAAGATAAGGCATCTAAATTGGCTCTGTTAGACGCAATAGCTGTTTCCAACACCGCAGTTGGAATAGAAGCTGACGACGGTAATGATAGCTCTAAGTCTTCCGCCTCGTCGTCCATACGCAGAGGAACTCTCGGTATACCCTGTCCTGCCGTATCGAATTTATTCCTTGCATTAATGAAAGGCAGGTTAAGAGTATTAGCGGACAAGAAACCTGCTTTCCCCGTCCTGGAAGCAAGTTTAAATATAGCGTCGTTCAATAATTCAAATGTTCTTGCAACATTATTGGACTGCGACGGAAACTCGGGAGCGATGTCCCTGAACCGCTCAAAAAATTCAGAGTCCAATGACGCTATAATTCTCTTGTCCGGAAGCGCAGCAGTCTGGCCCGACGGAACAACTTGAGGGAGAAAGTGCCGGATGAAGTCCACGGCAGCTTTATGTTGTTCCGAAAGGGATAGCTCCAATTCATCCGTATCCCTTTCACCATCCGGTCGGACCTCCCGATGTTCCCGGTCGTCCGCCCCCGATGCTTCGGCGGAGCGTACCGACCCAGCGCCGTCGGATAATTCTCGATCCGACACCGTTTCTGTCGGCTGCTGGGATGCTGCGATAAGCTGTGCTATCTGCACAAGAATGTCCGACGTCGAGACCTGCGGAGGCGCAGTCTTTCGCTGCTTCGCCGAGGGCAGCTCCGCATCAGATGGCTCCCGCATACTTTTCCTATGCGAACGTCCGGAGTCCATCGGTCTCGAATCCCTGGCTGCCGGATGGTGTGACCTGGTCGCCGAAGAATCCTTCATCGGCGAAGCTGGTAAAATATCGGCGGTCACGCAGCCAAGGTGCGGTCGTGTGCGCTGACGAGAAGAGGAAGCCTTAACAGTCTCTGCGGACTGCTTATACAACGGAGCGTCCCGAGCGACGGACGTATGCTCCGCTAAAGACACATTTTGTACCACATCTGGTCCCAGATGTTGTTGTATGAGAGAGGGACCTCTCTCGCTTGCGGCCCGGCTGGACCTGGACGAGCTAGGAACCGGACTAAAAGGCTTCCTCCGTTCTCGCTTACTATCCGCCGTCACTGGGTGTGCATCTATTATGTTTATAGTGCTCGCATCACCCAAAATTTCCTCTTGGACCGCATCGGACGAACCCGGCTGCCGAACCATTTGGTGAATGGACGCTACACCAGGCGAGCTAGCGGACGACATTTGTCTAATCTCCATGAGCACTTTTGCCGCTAGCTCTGAATTCATTTGTGACGACGGACGCACACTTGAAGATAACATGGAAACATCACCCTGTTCTGGTTCCTCTGAAATAGAAACTGAGAGAGTAGAGTGACCTTGTGGAGAAAGAGCCGGCATCGCTCTTTCTCCAGAAACAACATATCGTGACACACGTTTCCAATGTTTCTCATCCCAATGTTCACATATAGGACAGGGATTAATGCGAGAACACTGACTACAATTAATACAATGATCATGAAAGTCAGAGGAAGATTTCTTCCTATTACAATTTGAACAATGTCCCTTCATTGTGAAAGAACAACAATAAGTCCTAGTTACTCGCAAAAACCCCTGACACAAAGATACATAATAACATGATCCATTAATAAATGAAAAAACAATTGCAAAACAAAATAATTTTGAAAAAATATTTTTTCAGAGAAGCCCAAGTTGCTGAAAAGTAACGTTGAGCCCCGATGGATCCGATGGCAAAGTGTGGTCAAAAATTTTAAATTTATATAAAATAATTAATGAGACACTTTCGGATAATATAAATGTATCTTATAATGAGATAAACTACCACAAAGGCAAACAGCCCCCCTCAAAAAAGGCTGTTGCCAATGAAAACAAACAGTGTAAACACACTAGAAAACATGACTCCAGGCACTGAAAAAACTGGCCCGGAATCAGTCATCAATTACACTCTATCTGATGCAAAACAGAGACTCCCAGGGGAGAATCTGTAGAACATCAGATGGAAGATGCAGAACACAAACGTTATACACCCATGGGTGAAAACGTAACTATGGGGAAAATAACAGAAAACATTCTGTAACCAAGCAACTCTCCCAGGAAATTTTAGAAATGAAATTTCTCAAAAATATGCCAAAAGCATGGGAGAATTGCCAGGGGGGACTTTAGAAGGCTAGGGGAGAGGAAACACTGAACAAGCAGTGCAACAATTAGCAAGAATGACAACAAGAGGCCCATGCCTCGAAAATAGGCAACTTAACATAATTTCATCAAAAAATTTTAAGTACAGCCCTGATTATTTTTTGCCACTTCTTTTTCCTCTCCTCCTTCTATCCTCCTTAGAATCACATTTTCTCCAAAAATTACGTGTCTGGCATCCTTTAAACTGAGATTTACAAGCACAAAGATCAGTGAGATGTTGACTGATGAAGGGCCAAACAGAGAATGATAATTGGCGCCAATTTCGGGACGACTGCGTCACTGCGCATGCGCAGTAGAGGCGTACTATGGAGGTCCTTTAGGACATGATTTCTTTTTGTTTTGGATGCAAATTTTGGGGATTGGGGGGCAAAATTTGTGTTTGGCCCTGGTTTTGTTGGAGTTAGCACCAGCTAAGTCTGGGTCATTGGTACAGTATAAAAATTTCCTCATTTTGAACTAAGTTATAATTCGGGCTACCACAGTGAGCCCAAATATGAACCCAGGGACTTGGCTCGAACAAACTTGAATCTCACCCCCCTAAGCAGGGTGCATACCCAATATCAAAAGATTCTGCCTGCTGAATCTTGAGAAGATTTTCAAAGAAATTTGCCTGAAATGCACTAAGTTCAAATTGGGGCTCCTATACTGAGCCCAAATATAAACCCACGGGGCCGATTTGAACAAACTTGAATCAGATCCACCCCACAATGTTGCATACCAAATATCAAAAGATTCTGACTGCTGGATCTGGAGAAGATTATTGAAGAAATTTGCCTGAAATGCACTGAGTTCGAATTCGAGCTTCTATAGTGAACCCAAATATGCATCTAGGGAGCCGATTTGAAATAATCTGAATCAGATCCACCACACAATGTTGCACACCAAATATCAAAAGATTCTGCCTGCTGGATTTGGAGAAGAAGATTTTTTAAGAAATTTGCCTGAAATGCACTAAGTTCAAATTTGGGCTCCTATACTGAGCCCAAATATAAACCCGGGGGGGGGGGGGGGGGCAATTTGAACAAACTTGAATCAGATCCACCCCACAATGTTGCTTACCAAATATGAAAAGATTCTGCCTGCTGGATCTGGAGAAGATTTTTTAAGAAATTTACCTGAAATGCACTAAGTTCGAATTGGGCTTCTATAGTGAGCCCAAATATGAATCCAGGGGGCCGATTTGAACAAACTTGAATCAGATCCACCCCACAATGTTGCATACCAAATATGATAAGATTCTGCCTGCTGGATCTGGAGAAGAAGATTTTTGAAGAAATTTGCCTGAAATGCACTAAGTTCGAATTCGAGCTTCTATAGTGAGCCCAAATATGAATCTAGGGAGCTGATTTGAACAAACTTGAATCAGATCCACCCCACAATGTTGCATACCAAATATCAAAAGATTCTGACTGCTGGATCTGGAGAAGAAGATTTTTTTTAAGAAATTTGCCTGAAATGCACTAAGTTCGAATTCGGGCTTCTATAGTGAGCCCAAATATGAATCCAGAGGGCCAATTTGAACAAACTTGAATCAGATCCACCCCACAATGTTGCATACCAAATATGAAAAGATTCTGCCTGCTGGATCTGGAGAAGAAGATTTTTGAAGAAATTTGCCTGAAATGCACTAAGTTCGAATTCAAGCTTCTATAGTGAGCCCAAATATGAATCTAGGGAGCCGACTTGAACAAACTTGAATCAGATCCACCCCACAATGTTGCATACCAAATATCAAAAGACTCTGCCTGCTCGATCTGGAGAAGAAGATTTTTTAAGAAATTTGCCTGAAATACACTAGTTCGAAATCGGGCTCCTATACTGAGCCCAAATATGAACCCAGGGGGCCGATTTGAACTTGAATCAGATCCACCCTACAATGTTGCATACCAAATATCAAAAGATTCTGCCTGCTGGATCTGGAGAAGAAGATTTTTTAATCTTTTTCCCATTGCCAACAGTGTTAAAAAGTGCTGACACAGCACTTTTTCAAAGTCCTGAAAAAAGTACCTTGTGATCAAACCGATAGGGATTTTTTTTAACCATTCTATTCTACTGGATAAAAGTAAGCTTTATACAAAATAAGAATTCTCTGTGCCCTGTAGTTTTGGAGATATGGCAGTTTTAAGGTTTTTCCTATTTTTAGCTCCCAAGGTTCCCACGGGGCAATGAGAAAATTTTTTTTGCATCAATAAACTACTTATGACCCATTATCATCTCATATCAAATTTGGTTCAAATCGACCTCACGGTTCAGAAAATACAAATTTTAGGCGTGGCTAGAATTTTTGCCCCTCCCATAACGAAGGCAAATAATGCCCGACAAATTTCTCTTGAACAAACTTGATTCTACACCTCAAAAGGAAGCTGCATACCAAATATCAAGTCTCTGCTACTGCTGGTTCATGAGAAGAAGATTTTCAAAGATTTTGGTGCCCCTTGGGGGCGTGGCCCCACGCAGGAGGAGGGGCAACTTCATTTGAACAAATCTGAATTGACATTAGGTAATAAACATTTACCCAACATTTGAAAAATATTGGGCCAGTGGTTTCTTCGGAGAAGTTGGTTTTGTAAAGTTTACGCCGGACGACGACGGACAGATGATGGACGGAAAGCGATTACTAAAGCTCACCTTGAGCTTTGCTCAGGGGAGCTAAAAATATAGCTTATGACCCCTCATTGGAATGAGCTCGTTGGGGACATTCTAATGAATGGTCACAAGCTATGTTTTTGACGCAAAAAATGAAACAAATTAGTTATTCAAGAATTTTGTTTGCCTTTCATGTTAAGTAAAGGGTTAAAAAGAAACAAATCTCAGAGCAACAGGAATGTTCTTCTTTCAAACCATACCTTATGAACACAGCCTTGTATCAGCTGCTTTCATGATGGGTGGGTTCTTAGCTTTAGTTTTGGAAAAAAGAAAATTAATGGAAAGCTAAATGGTTATTGTGGGTAAAGTGCTGGGTGTAAAGTACATGTGCTTTGACCCAAATGGTATTCAGATTGTACCATGTGTGCTTCTATTTATTAAACAATAAATGATATTTTGATGAAGAAAATCAGGAATGATCTGGGATTTTTTAAGAGAATCAGATTGTCTTTTGGATTCTGAATATTATTCACTAATGTCCTGGCTCGTTCAAACTGATGTTGGCAATTGAATATTAACTTAATTTGTATTTTAGAGTTAGCACCAGCTATGTCTGGGCCATTGGTAAGTATAACAAGAGGCCCCACGTGGCCTTAATCGCTCACCTGACAAAGTGACTCTAAGAAGTATTTTAGGTCACCTTCACCATGTCATGCCTCATCAACATTAACTGGTTGAGTGATAGATTTTGTTTGAAGTTCAACATTTGTTACCTAAAATTAGTTTTATTTAAAATCGTTGGTGTGTGGCCAATCTCCAATGATTTTTAATAAAGCAAATTTATCTCTGCAGACAAACTGGTTTAGCATGAAGCACAAACAAGGAATGTGAAGAGATAGCCTTGGACATCTCTCCCCAACTGTGGATATCTTCCATGTGCTACATGTATATATTTGCATGCAAGAAAACAAAAATTTTCACAAATTTTCCAAAATATTAGTTTTTTTTATCATCATTGGAACAAGCTCAAACAGCTTATTCCAATAGAGGTATGGGAAGATCAGGTATATTTTTGAGACAGAAATGTGAATATATAAATAATGGCGTTTTTTTGTGAATGATGCTGGAGAATTTTGCGTAAAGATATGGTAAATGGTTTGTTCTAGAGACAGAATGATGCAAAAGTATTTAAATTTGATTAGGCAAGTTGTTCCTATAATGCATTTAAAAATTGAAGGAACTGTTTTTTTGCTGACAAACTTTTAGATGTGTGTGTCTGTGTTTGTGTGTGTGTGTGTGTGTTTGTGTGTGTGTGTGTGGGGGGGGGGGGTAAGAGTGTTCTTGCAAACAAAATTCCTGAATAAATGGAAAATTTTATTTTTTGTGTGAAAGACATAGTGCGTGAATGTTGATTGGAACAAGCTTAGAGAGCTCATTTTAATGTGAAGTCATAAAGCTGTGTTTTACGTACGAAATTCTGGAATAACTAAAAAAATTGCTTTTTTGACTCAAAAAGCATGGTGTGCGACCTCTCATTGGAATGAGCTCAAAAAGCTCATTCCAATGGGGTATTTACAAGCGATAAGTACATGTATGTTTAAGAGACAAAAATTAAAATTTGAATAGCGATTTTTGCGAAGAATGCTGACAAGTTTTGGCAGTTATGCTGGTAAAAAGGTAAGATATGCAAAGTGGTTGTTTTTTAGAGGCAACATTTAATTAAGGGGAATTAACCCTTGATTACTGAGGTAACTTCTAAAAAGTACTGAAATTTCATGAAGCAATGTGAATAACAGACAACAGTTGCCTAAAAATTTCATGAATAACTAAAATTTTTATTCCTTTGTCTCGAAAACATGGCATATGACCTTTGTTGGAATGAGCTGAATGCGTGTGTTCCAATGAGGGGTCATAAAATTTGAACGGAGATTTGTGTGAATAATGCATTAGTACTGCTAGATTTGGGTAAACGGTTCACCCTGGATACCACCCCTTCTATAGTAGATCTTTTCTGCAAATTTTGTCTAAGATTCTATCAACTTTACAAATAAATACGTTCATGAATCACAATCAGATCCACCCCACAATGTTGCATACCAAATATCAAAAGATTCTGCCTGCTGGATCTGGAGAAGAAGATTTTTTAAGAAATATGCCTGAAATGCACTAAGTTAAAATTTGGGCTCCTATACGGAGCTCAAATATAAACCCAGGGGGCCGATTTGAACAAACTTGAATCAGATCCACCCCACAATGTTGCTTACCAAATATGAAAAGATTCTGAAGCTGGATCTGGAGAAGAAGATTTTTTAGGAAATTTGCCTGAAATGCACTAAGTTCGAATTCGAGCTTCTATAGTGAGCCCAAATATGAAACTAGGAAGCCGATTTGAACAAACTTGAATCAGATCCACCCCACAATGTTGCATACCAAATATCAAAAGATTCTGCCTGCTGGATCTGGAGAAGAAGATTTTTTAATAAATTTGCCCGAAATGCACTAAGTCCGAATTCGCGCTTCTATATTAAGCCCAAATATGAATCCAGGGGGCCGATTTGAACAAACTTGAATCAGATCCACCCCGCAATGTTGCATACCAAATATCAAAAGATTCTGCCTGCTGGATCTGGAGAAGAAGATTTTTGAAGAAATTTGCCCGAAATGCACTAAGTTTGAATTCGAGCTTCTATAGTGAGCCCAAATATGAATCCAGGGGGCCGATTTGAACAAACTTGAATCAGATCCACCCCGCAATGTTGCATACCAAATATCAAAAGATTCTGCCTGCTGGATCTGGAGAAGATGATTTTTTAAGAAATTTGCCTGAAATGCACTAAGTTCGAATTCGAGCTTCTATAGTGAGCCCAAATATGAATCTAGGAAGCCGATTTGAACAAACTTGAATCAGATCCACCCCACAATGTTGCATACCAAATATCAAAAGATTCTGCCTGCTGGATCTGGAGAAGAAGATTTTTTAATAAATTTGCCCGAAATGCACTAAGTCCGAATTCGCGCTTCTATATTAAGCCCAAATATGAATCCAGGGGGCCGATTTGAACAAACTTGAATCAGATCCACCCCGCAATGTTGCATACCAAATATCAAAAGATTCAGCCTGCTGGATCTGGAGAAGAAGATTTTTGAAGAAATTTGCCCGAAATGCACTAAGTTTGAATTCGAGCTTCTATAGTGAGCCCAAATATGAATCCAGGGGGCCGATTTGAACAAACTTGAATCAGATCCACCCCGCAATGTTGCATACCAAATATCAAAAGATTCTCCCTGCTGGATCTGGAGAAGATGATTTTTTAAGAAATTTGCCTGAAATGCACTAAGTTCGAATTCGAGCTTCTATAGTAAGCTCAAATATGAATCTAGGGAGCCGATTTAAACAAATTTGCATCAGATCCATCCCACAATGTTGCATACCAAATATCAAAAGATTCTGCCTGCTGGATCTGGAGAAGAAAATTTTTTAAGAAATTTGCCTGAAATGCACTAAGTTCGAATTCGAGCTTCTATAGTGAGCCCAAATATGAATCTAGGAAGCCGATTTGAACAAACTTGAATCAGATCCACCCCACAATGTTGCATACCAAATATCAAAAGATTCTGCCTGCTGGATCTGGAGAAGAAGATTTTTTAATAAATTTGCTTGAAATGCACTAAGTTCAAATTTGGGCTCCTATACTGAGCCCAAATATAAACCCAGGGGGCCGATTTGAACAAACTTGAATCAGATCCACCCCGCAATGTTGCTTACCAAATATGAAAAGATTCTGCCTGCTGGATCTGGAGAAGAAGATTTTTTAAGAAATTTGCATGAAATGCACTAAGTTCAAATTCGAGCTTCTATAGTGAGCCCAAATATGAATCTAGGAAGCCGATTTGAACAAACTTGAATCAGATCCACCCCACAATGTTGCATACCAAATATCAAAAGATTCTGCCTGCTGGATCTGGAGAAGAAGATTTTTTAAGAAATTTGCCTAAATGCACTAAGTTCGAAATCGGGATCCTATACTGAGCCCAAATATGAACCCAGGGGGCCGATTTGAACAAACTTGAATCAGATCCACCCTACAATGTTGCATACCAAATATCAAAAGATTCTGCCTGCTGGATCTGGAGAAGAAGATTTTTTAAGAAATTTGCCTGAAATGCACTAAGTTCGAAATCGGGCTCCTATACTGAGCCCAAATATTAACCCAGGGGGCCGATTTGAACAATCTTGAATCAGATCCACCCCACAATGTTGCTTACCAAATATGAAAAGATTCTGCCTGCTGGATCTGGAGAAGAAGATTTTTTAAGAAATTTGCCTGAAATGCACTAAGTTCGAATTCGGGCTTCTATAGTAAGCCCAAATATGTATCCAGGGGGCCGATTTGAACAAACTTGAATCAGATCTACCCCGCAACATTGCATACCAAATATCAAAAGATTCTGCCTGCTGGATCTGAAGAAGAAGATTTTTGAAGAAATTTGCCTGAAATGCACTAAATTCGAATTCGAGCTCCTATAGTGAGCCCAAATATGAATCTAGGGAGCCGATTTGAACAAACTTGAATCAGATCCACCCTACAATGTTGCATACCAAATATCAAAAGATTCTGCCTGCTGGATCTGGAGAAGAAGATTTTCAAAGAAATTTGCCTGAAATGCAGTAAGTTCAAATTTGGGCTCCTATACTGAGCCCAAATATAAACCCAGGGCGCCGATTTGAACAAACTTGAATCAGATCCACCCCACAATGTTGCATACCAAATATCAAAAGATTCTGCCTGCTGGATCTGGAGAAGAAGATTTTTGAAGAAATTTGCCTGAAATGCACTAAGTTCGAAATCGGGCTCCTATACTGAGCCCAAATATGAACCCAGGGGGCCGATTTGAACAAACTTGAATCAGATCCACCCTACAATGTTGCATACCAAATATCAAAAGATTCTGCCTGCTGGATCTGGAGAAGAAGATTTTTTAATGTTTTTCCCATTGCCTAGTGTTAAAAAGTGCTGACTCAGCACTTTTTCAAAGTCCCGAAACTGCACCCTATGATAAAACCGATGGCAATTTTTTTTTACCAATCCTTTCTGTTGGTCCTAAGGAAGCTGCACACCAAATAAAAATTCTCAGTGCCGTGCAGTTTTGGAGATATGGGCGTTTTAAATTTTTTCTATTTTTAGCTCCTGCGGTTCCCACGGGGCTGCGGGAAAATTTTTTTTTGCATAAATCAAGTACTCATGACCCAATAAGCCCTCACATAAAATTTGGTTCAAATCAGCCTCTCGGTTTGGAAAATAGAAATTTTGGGCGGGGCAAAAAATTTTGCCCCTCTCATAACAACGCCAAGTATAGCCCCACAAACTTCTCTTGAACAAATCTGAGTCTACACCTCAAAAGGAAGCTGCACACCAAATATCAAGTCTCTGCTACTGCTGGTTCATGAGAAGAAGATTTACAAAGATTTTGGTGCCCCTTGGGGGCGTGGCACCACCCAGGAGGAGGGGCAACTTCATTTGAACAAATCTGAATTGGCATTAGGTAATAAACATTTAGCCAACATTTGAATAAAATTGGGCTAGTGGTTTAGGAGGAGAAGTCGATAATGTAAAGTTAACGCCGGACGACGACGACAACGGACGACGACGACGGACGACGACGGACGACGGACGGAAAGTGATTAGTAAAGCTCCCCTTGAGCTTCGCTCAGGTGAGCTAAAAATATACAAATTGGTATAAATTTAGCATTTTAATTTTCCGCATGGTTTAGTGTTGCTATAGATGGGAATTGCATAGAACTGGCATGTAATAAAAGCATTAACCCTTCAGGGACTAATTACGACTTTAATCATATTTTTCTATAACAAAACAGACACCCAACATGCAGTTTTGAAGTAAACTTGCAAGTTACATTCAAAGTGACATGGCTGTTGTTTCTAAGCAAGTCTTGGCTGCCTACATAGGCAGCCAAGACATGCAAAGAAACAACTGCAAAGTCATAGGATGTGGATTATCAAAGTAAAGCAAAAATGAAAAAAAATCTTTTGGCCCTAAAGGGTTATGTCTGTTTTATCTTGTTTTACAGAGCTTCTTGAGCTTGGCTCTGTCAAATAAGATAAAATAGAATAAATGGTGAATTTACCACTCGTTTTACGAAAGTTAAAAAATTTATAGTAATTTATATATTTTTTATACTTACCAATGACCCAGACATAGCTGGTGCTAACTCTTAAAATATAGGGCCAAACACAAATTTTGCCCCCCAATCCCCAAAATTTGCATCTAAAACTAAAGAAAAACATGTCCTGAGAGGCCCTCCACACTTCGCCCCTACTGCGCATGCGCAGTGTCAAGGACGTTCCGAAATTGGCGCCATTTATCATTCTAATAACCAGTGCCTGGTAAGCGCTATGTACTCAGCGGGGAGGCAAGAGTTCCCAACTCCTGGGAGGGCCATCCCCGTCTGGGTCATTGGTAAGTATAAAAAATATATAAATTACTATAAATTTTTTAACATTTTTATACTGTACCAATGACCCAGACATAGCTGAATAGTAAAAAGGCTGGAGGGCCAAGGACATAGAGCAAAATGGAATACGCTCAATAAAATAAAATAGAGTCATCCCCTGTAGGGAAAAGAAGTAATAGGCCTTACATGTATCTTTCTTATTTATGATAAATTAGAAAGATACAACACCTTCCAAAAATTGAGCTTCATACATCCATGTACTCTATTAATATCCAATAATCCTTATACTAATAATTTTTAAAGTAAGCCAATAATAAAGTAAGTCTAGAGAATAGAGACTCTTATACTCCTAAAAGTGTGTGAGAATTGCATAATCATGTCCGTTGACATATGCAATATTCAAAGGCTATACTTTAAAAACTAAGACTTGAATGAATTTTATAAACTTAAACTTCTCACTAAACAACCATCCCAATAACAGCTCAGAATTACTAACTCCGGAGGAGGTATCCCCTTGTTTTCATAGTAAAAACAGGTGACCCAAGGGAACACCCTCCCCCCCCCCCTTTTTCTTGCCCTGGGTCAAATAGCCCAGAGCGAAGAGGGCAGCCGAACGGAGACACTGCCGAAACAGACAGCCTACCTAGCTATAGTAGCAACTGTTCAGTGAATGACATTCTGAGCAGTAGATAATAGACCTAATAATAGAGGCCTCCAGAAATGGACTCGATATTTCTGAGATAAAATTCATGAATGGATGGCTGAGCGCAATGAGCAGCCTTCAAAAATCTATAATAGCAACACTATTAAAGTAAGCCCAAGAAGTAGAAGAACTCTTACTTCATGAGCCGAAATCTTAAGCACAACTGCTAAGCCAATGATATACCATAAGCAGTACGCTAGTTAATAGAATCCATTAACAATAAAATGGAGCGTAACGTCCTTCTACTAGACATCAAAGACAGAAGAAGCTTACGCCCTTGTAATAAACAGATATCTGTTTATAAATACATAAACTGTACCCGGAAAGAGTAAAGGCCTATGCCCATACGAAGACGGAAGGACCTTAAAATAATAGGTTCCGGATAATAGGAGCCTAACTCTTATGCAACAATCCAACCTAAATAGTAACGGAAGTATTGATTCCGAAACTATGAAAGTGAAAATCATCCATCGATAGTGCATGAAACTCACTGACTCTACAGTAAAAGAGAAACCAACAGAATTACTGTCTAAAAGGTCAGAATTTGAAAACTACTGTTTCCAGAGGCTCAAATGATTACTTAGCTAAATAAGAACCTGAAGTTAAAATCCATATAGGAATTTAATCTAAAGATTCTAAGTCTATTTATCAAAAAGTTACTAATTGACTTAGATAAAGAGACAAAAGACTCAATTGTAAACTATCGTAGAGTGCATAGGTATGAGGTAACATAAACCTATAACCTAAATAACAACAGGCTGCAGTAGATCTTGTGAAACAAGTATACTAAAAAATAGCAATGAGTAGTATGGAGGGATCAACCATATGAACATAATGATCCCTACACCACGACGGAAGAGCCTCCACTCTAGTCGCATAGAATAGCGAAGAAGAGGATCTCCTATAGTAAGAAATCGCGTCCAAAGCTCGTCCAGTACAGTGCTTACAATGTAATACGGACCACACAACGGAATACATGAAGGTTGCGACCTTGCTGGTTGTGATAAAGATGACACGATTTACCCAGTGAAAAAAGATCCTCACATAGAGGAAGATTTCACGTTAAGATCCACAGTAGACAAGAGAGTAAATTACTCATGATCTCTGTGAAGATAGAGATGCTATCAACAGAAATGTATTGTGGTTGTTTATCTTAGCAATACCTGCTAAAAAACAACAGCGCCGGAGGATACGCGTATCCTATCATTCCGTCCTATAGATCAATAGAGCGTTAACAGTATTAGCTCAGAGATCTGGACAAGCCAACACATACGTCTGCAATTGATTAGCCAGCTGTGTCATAAATAAAACATCATTGGGCGCTCCCAAAGATAGCAAATCTGATTGAATACTTGTTTGTTGAGAGTCCATTCTGACAGCAACAAGCGACCCGTAAGAGAACGGGAGTCCGATAAAACAATCAGACGACCCGGAATATGACGGACCAAAACTGAACTTGGTGTACTATAACCAACAGACGGATTCTTTCCATTAAATTGAATAACGGAAACGAAAGAGTGCCTCCCTGGTTCCGGAGATACGCCACTACTGCCGAATTAAAGGACAGGAATTTGGGCATGCGTTTCTGAATAATGTTCATGCAATGACATAAAGCAAGCCTAAAAAACATTATTCCGCGGAAGTTAACTGATAGCTAAAAGACTGCGGAACCCAAAGACCCCGGCACTTCGAATCCGTAGGGATCAGAATATATCCCAATCTGTTTGACTGGCAACCGTCATAACAGCCACACTCGGGTCCGGCAACTGCGGCGGCACTCTCTGAGTCAACCACCGAATGTTTGCCCCAGTCTGAATCTCTTGTAACACTAGATAGACAAGAGAATGTATAAATCAAGCAATTCATGGATTGCCGGAAGTTGCCGTCGAAGAGAAGCTCCTCCGAGAACGAAGCGACTCTGAGAGAGTTCTTAACCTACTATCCACGCGTGGATGTAGCTAGGGCTGCCTCACGTCTAACCAACTCCAATCAGCCACTGAAGGGCGGAGTTATACGTGAACAAACTACTGCCCTCAAAAGAAATTACATTGAGAATAATATCCCGTAAATCTTTTCTTGAAGACGTAATGATAACGCCTCAGTAAGGCGGATTACGTATAATAAAGCGTCTAAGTTAAGTCTACTATACATAATGTCGTTCCCAACATTGAAATTGGAAAAGACATAAACGGTGAAAAAGAATATATGCAGTCTTTAATCACACCGTCTAGACGCATATGAACTCTCGGTATGCCCTGCTCTGCCAAAATAAACTATATGTAAAAAAGATAAAATGGCAGAAATGAGCCACGCGGACAAGAAACTAAACTATCATGCTTAGTAGCAGGCTTGTATATATATATAAATATATAGCGTCGAAAAAATAAAACACATGTTGTAATTACAATATTGGACTGCGTCGGTAAGTCAGGGACAAAGTCCCTGTACCGATCGAAAAATCCGAGTCCAATGACGCTATAAGTCTCTTATCCAAGATCGCAGCAATGAAGTCCGAAAAATAATCACTGGAAGAAATGCCAGAAGATATGAAAGGCATCTTCCGATACTACTAAAGGGAAAACTCGAAATCTTTCGAATCCCTTTCGCCATCCTGTCGGACCCTATAAAGCGTTCGGTCGTCCGTAGCTTGATGCAACCGCGGACCGCACCGACCCAGCGCCGTCGGATAATTCCTGATTCGACCGAGAAACCGTCAATTGCTGGGATGCTGCGAAACAACTGTGCTAACTCGGATAGCACGTCCGTCACTGAGGCCTGAGGAGCAGCGGTCTTACGATGCATTGCCGCAGGAAGCTCCGAGATCGTTACCGCGTGCATACTTCCAATATGCGAGCGAACGGAGTGTATAGGCCTCGTGTCCCTTGGCTACCGGATGGCGCGACCTATTCGCTGTGGAATCACTGAATGCCGAAACTGATCGGATACTCGAGGTCACGTAGCCAATGTGCGGTCGTGTGCCCTGCTGTGAGGATGAGGAAGCATTAAAGACAGTCTCTCGGACTGTCAATATAACGGAGCGTCCCGAGCAACGGACATATGCTCCGAATGTAAAATATCTGAACCACAACATGCGGTCCCCTATGTTGTTGGCTTCCTCCGATCTGTCCTCAATCTGCCGTCACTGGGTGAGTACTAAAGTAAATAAAGTGCTCGCATCACCCAAATCTCCTTCCTAGACCGCAACGGACGAACCCGGCAGCCGAACCATTCGATGAATGTACGCTACACCGGGTGAGCTAGCGAATGTCACTCCGTAAGCGATAGACATATTCCATGAGCACTTATTGCCGCTAACTCTTCATTAACTATGACGACAGAGGCACACTTTTGAAAGACATCTCCATAATTCTTCGAACAAGAAACTAGAAATGCTTGGATAGCAAGCATAAAATAATAATATATATAACGTCGTTCAATAATTCGAAAGTTTGTGTGACATTATTGGACTATGTCGGAACTGAGGGACGATGTCCCTGAACCGAACCAAAAATTTCTAAGTCCACCGACGCTATCAGTTTCTTATCCGGCATCGCAGCATATGTTGTTCCGAAAGGGAAAGCTTGAAATCCACCGAATCCCTTTCGGTATCCCGTCGGACTGGATGAAACTTTCGGACGTCCGTACCCGCTTCCGCGGAGCGTCCCGACCCAGCATCGTCGGATAAAATATATGCGACAGATTCAGTTGATGCTGGGATGCTGCGATAAACTGTGCTATTAAGGAAAGCACGTCCGTTCCCGAGGCCTGTGCAGTAGCGGACTTACGATGCATTGCCGCTGGAAGCTCCGTGTACGTTGACTCCCGCATACTCCCTATGCGAACGTCCGGAGTCTGCAGGCCTCGGGTCCCCGGCTACCGACCCAGCGCTGTCGGATAATTCTCGATCCGACACCGTTTCTGTCGGCTGCTGGGATGCTACGATAAGCTGTGCTATGTGCACAAGAATGTCCGGCGTCGAGACCTGCGGAGGCGCAGTCTATCGCTGCTTCGCCGAGGGCAGCTCCGCATCAGATGGCTCCCGCATACTTTTCCTATGCGAACGTCCGGAGTCCATCGGTCTCGAATCCCTGGCTGCCGGATGGTGTGACCTGGTCGCCGAAGAATCCTTGATCGGCGAAGCTGGTAATATATCGGCGGTCACGCAGCCAAGGTGCGGTCGTGTGCGCTGACGAGAAGAGGAAGCCTTAGCAGTCTCAGCGGACTGCCTATACAACGGAGCGTCCCGAGCGACGGACGTATGCTCCGCTAACGACACATTTGTACCACAACATCTGGGGCCAGATGTTGTTGAACGAGAGAGGGGCCTCTCTCGCTTGCCGTCCGGATGGACCGGAACGAGCTATGAACCGGACTAAAAGGCTTCCTCCGTTCTCCCTCCGATCCGCCGTCACTGGGTGTGCATTAAGTTAATTTTATAGTGCTCGCATCACCCCAAAATTCCTTCTAGACCGCAACGGACGAACCCGGCTGCCGAACCATTCGGTGAATGGACGCTACACCGGGCGAGCTAGCGGACGTCAAAGGCCGTCGAACCTACTAGGGTCCTCTTAGGCAATTGGCGTATTTACATGAGCACTTTTCCGCTAGCCCTTCATTAATTGTGACGACGGAGGCACACTGTTGGAAGACATCACAGATACATCACCCTAATCTTGATCGTCTGAAATAGAAATTGATAAAGTAGAGTGACCCTGCGGGGAAAGGACCGGAGTGTCCAAATCCCCAACAACATACCGTGACATACGCTTCCCATATTGTCATCGAAATCATACGATACAGAACCGGAGATAATGCGAGTACACTGACCACATATAGAATGATAATAAGGTCAGAGGAAGACTTCCTCTTAAAACAATTGATCAATATCCTTTCAATGTGAAAAGAAAACAAGTCCTGGTACTCGCACTAATCCCTGGCAATCAAAATACATAATAATAATATGATCCATTAATATAGAAAAAATAATTGAAATCAAAAAATTTTGAAAAAATATTTTTTCAGAACAGCCCAAGTTTCTGAAAAGTAACGTTGAGCCCCAATGGATCCCAAGCCTAAGTGTGGACAAAAATTTTAAAAATATTTTAAACAATTTATTCAACACTTACGAACAATAATAATGTATCTAGTTATGATTGAAATAACATAAAGATATTATTATTTAGAAATCCCCCCCTCACACAGAGGGCTGTTGTAAATGTAAACAATGAGTGTAAAAACACTAAAATAAGACTCCAGGCACCCAGGCCCGAAATCAGTTACCAAAAATACACCATCTGATGCAAAACAGAGACTTCCAGGGAAGAAACTGCAGAACATCAGATGGTAGATGCAGAACACAACGCCTAACCACCCGTAGGTGAAGACGTAAACATGGGGAAAGAACAGAATTCATTCTGTTATTCAGCTAAACTCCCAAGAAAATTTTAGTAATAATAATTACAGAAATTATGCCAAAAGCATGGGAGAATAGCAAGGGGGACTTAAAGGACAGGGAGAGAGGAAAAACACTTGAAAAAACAGTGTAACTAAATAATCAGAATGACAACAAAATGGCTGCTGCCTTGAAAATAGGTAACTTAACATAATTTCATTAAAAAATTTTAAGTTACAGCCCTGATAATATTCTGTCACACATTCTTTTCCTCTCCTCCTTTTCTATCCTCCTTAGAATCACCATTTCACTAATATTTATGTGTCTGGCATCATTTAAACTGAGATTTAAAAGCACAAAGATCAGTCAGATGTTAACTGATGAAGGGCCAAACTTAGAATGATAAATGGCGCCAATTTCGGAACGTCCTTGACACTGCGCATGCGCAGTAGGGGCGAAGTGTGGAGGGCCTCTCAGGACATGTTTTTCTTTAGTTTTAGATGCAAATTTTGGGGATTGGGGGGCAAAATTTGTGTTTGGCCCTATATTTTAAGAGTTAGCACCAGCTATGTCTGGGTCATTGGTACAGTATAAAAATATATAGAAAAAGTTAAAAAATTTATAGTAATTTATATATTTTTTATACTTACCAATGACCCAGACTTAGTTGCTGGTGCTAACTCCAACAAAACCAGGGCCAAACACAAATTTTGCCCCCCAATCCCCAAAATTTGCATCCAAAACAAAAAGAAATCATGTCCTAAAGGACCTCCATACTACGCCTCTACTGCGCATGCGCAGTGACGCAGTCGTCCCGAAATTGGCGCCAATTATCATTCTTACTGGCAGTGCCTGGTCAGCGCTATGTACTCAGCGGGGAGGCAAGAGTTCCCAACTCCAGGGAGGGCCATCCCCGTCTGGGTCATTGGTAAGTATAAAAAATATATAAATTACTATAAATTTTTTAACATTTTTATACTGTACCAATGACCCAGACTTAGCTGAATAGTAAACAGGCTGGAGGGCCTAGGACATAGAGGAAAATCCAATAAGCTCAACTATATAGTAAAGAGGTAACCCCTTAAGGAGAAAAGGAGTATTAGGCTTTACATGTATCTTTCTTATTTAATATTAAATTAGAAAGATACACTACCCTTAATAATTGAGCACAATAACATTCATGTTCTCTATTAACATCCAGTATAACCCTTATACTAATTATTTTTAAAGCAAGCCAATAAATAAAGTAGTCCAGAGAATTGAGACTCTTTATAATCATTTAAAAGTGTCCGAGTATTGTATATTAAAGCCCGTTTGACACTTGACATATACAAATGCTTCACACCGAGCTACACTTTAAAAATAAGACATGAATGAATTTAAACATTAATATTACACTTTAAAACCATCCCGGAAGCGACTCAGAAATACTGACTTGGAGGAGGCATTCCCTTGCTTTTCACTATAAAGCAGGTGACCTAAGGGAACACCCGCCCCCCCCCCCCCCCCCCCTTCCCCTTGCCCTGGGTCAAATAGCCCAGAGCGAAGAGGGCAGCCGGACGGAGTCACTGCCGGAACAGAAAGCCTGCATAACTATAGTTGCAACTGTTTAGTGGACGACATTCTGAGCAACAGATAACGGACCTAAACAATGCAGGTCTCCAGAAATGGACTCAATATTTCTGAGATAAAAATTCGTAAATGTGGATGGCTGAGACCAATAAGCAGCCTTCATTAAATCTGTAATAGCAACACTTTTAGCATAAGCCCAGGAAGTAGAAAGAGCTCTTACTTCATGAGCAGAAATCTTAAGCACAGACTGCTGAGAAGAAGATAAATCTTCATAAGCAGTACGGATAGTTAACTGAATCCATCTAGCAATAGAATGGACTGAAATGTCCTTTCTATTAGGCATCAAAGTCAGAAAGAAACGTTTCCGTCCCTTTCTGATAAACTGAGATCTCTGTTTATAGATACGTAGTGCTCTAACAGGACAGAGTAAAGGCCTACGCCCGTCTGAAGACGGAAGAACCTTAATAACAATAGGTTCCGGATATTTATTAGGAGCCTGATTCTTAGCTAAAAAACCCACATTAGTAGTGAAGGTGATAGTGTTCCCAACACTACGATAATGAGAATCATCCACCGATAGTGCATGAAGCTCACTGACTCTTCTGGCAGAAGAGAAAGCTAAGAGAAAAGCTGTCTTATAAGATAAGAATTTGAAATCTACTGTCCCAAGAGGTTCAAATGGCTTTTCCTTCAATTTAAGGAGAACCCAAGCTAAATTCCACTTAGGAATTAATCTAAGAGTTCTGGGTCTATTCATCGAAAAGTTTCTAACCAACTTCGATAAAGAGACATTAGATCCAATTTGTAAACTATCATGATGTGCATAGGTATCAGATAACATAGATCTATAACCCTTTATAGTAACAGGCTGCAGTTTGATTTCGTCAAACAAGTATACTAGAAAGTTTGCAATGTCTGGTATAGAGGGATCAAATATATCTACAGAATGATCCCTACACCAACGACGAAAAACCTTCCACTTAGCCGCATAGTTTAGCAAAGAGGAGGTCCTCCTACAGTTAGAAATCGCGTCCACTGCTCGTCCTGTAAAGTGCTTGCCATGCAAGAAGGACCGCACAATGGAAAAACGTGAAGGTTGAGACCTTGCGGGTTGTGATGGAGTTGGCGCGATTTCCCCTGCGAAAGAAGATCCTCTCGTGGAGGAAGCTTCCGCGGTAGGTCCCACAACAGACACCTGAGTAGATTTATCCACGGTCTCTGTGGCGACAGAGATGCTACCAACAGAATCTTGCATTGAGATTGTTTTATCTTTAGCAATACTTGTTGAATTAACGGCGCTGGAGGATACGCATATCCTATCATTCCGTCCCAAGGGATCGACAGAGCATCTACTGCAAATGCTCTTGGATCCGGACACGGAGACACATACGTCTGCAACTGATTGTTGAGATGTGTCGCAAATAAGTCTATCATTGGCCGTTCCCATTGGTAGCAAATCTGATTGAATACTTGTTTGTTGAGAGTCCACTCCGACGGCAACAAGCGACCCTTTCGTGAAAGGGAGTCTGCTAGCACATTCAGACGACCCGGTATGTGACGGACCAAAAGAAGAACGTGATGTTCTAACGCAAACAGAAGGATTCTTTCCGTTAGATTGAACAACGGAACTGAATGAGTGCCTCCCTGATTCCGTATATACGCCACTACTGTCGTATTGTCGGATAGGATTTGGACATGAGCATCGTGAATAATGTCCATCCAGTGACGTAACGCAAGCCAAATTGACATCATTTCCTTGATGTTTATGTGCTTGCACAGGAATTGCGGATCCCAAAGACCCTGGCATCTCGAATCCGTTGGGATTAATGATGCACCCCAACCTGTTTGACTGGCATCCGTCATAACGGTAAAACTCGGATCCGGCAACTGCAGCGGAACTCCTTGAGTTAACCACTGAATGTTTGCCCAAGTCTGAATCTCTTGTTTCACTTGATCTGACAAGAGAACGTCTACATCGAGTGAATGAATTTTCACACTCCAATTCTGAGTCAGGAAAATTTGAAGAGGACGTGTGCGTAGCCGCCCCATCGGAATGAGATCCGCGGCGGCTCCGCACAGACCTATCAGTCTCATAAATTCTCTCGCCGTGACTTTGTCTGCGTGCAGACAATAGCGAGCGTAACAACTGACTAATTTCGCTCTGGTTAACGGCAGACGAACGAGATTGTTGTGTGTCTCGAAGCTCATTCCCAGATGAGTGAATGACTTGGACGGCACCAGATCCGACTTCTCCTCGTTTACTATAAAACTGAGACGCCGGAGCAATAGAAGAAGATTCTGAACATCGTTCTGAAGCGTTAACTCGTTGCCGTACCTCTGAAGAATGTCGTCCAGGTAGGCCGACGTTACCGCAGACGAATGAGCTCGGAAGTAGATCATTACCGAGTTCATTACCCGAGTGAAAGCCCAGGGTGCTAGATTCAATCCGAAGCACATCGCCCGGAATTGATACACCACTCCCAGGACTGCAAAGCGTAGATACTTTCGGAATGTCGGATGTACCATGACGTGAAAGTACGCATCTTTGAGATCTATGCTCGTTGCATAATCGTTCACCCGAATACTCGCTCTGACCGATCGAATCGTCTCCATATAAAACTTCGGAGCGACGATCAGCTTGTTTATCCAGCTCAAATCTATGACTGGACGGAACGAGCCGTCTGGTTTCGGAACCAGAAACAGATGGCTGTAGAATCCCAGAGATTCCTGGTTTTCTACGACCTCTACCGCGTTCTTCATTAAAAGAGACTGCACCTCTGATAACAGAGCGTCTCTTTTCTGTGGATTTGACGGAAGATGAGTCCACTTTGGACTTCGAGTTAATGGAGGCTTTCGTTTGAAGGATATCTTTAGACCTTCCGAAGTCACTCCTCTCACCCAAGGGTCATCCGTAATCGACGCCCACTCTTGTGAAAAACTCGACAACCTTCCGCCAACCGGAACGCGATAGAGGTTTAAGCCATCACCTCCTGGACCTGCGAGGCCTGCGGTAGGAGAAACCACGTCTTCCACGACCCGCACCTCGCCTCGTCGACCTCGGGGCGTCCGACCGATTGTCCCGGCCTGAAGGACGTCCCGAACGAGAGTCGCTATCCTGACGGTCTCACGAATAAGACCAAGAGGACGCACCGGAACCTCTATAGGAACCTCTCTTGGGCGCATTAGACCCAGAAGTGCCTGTCTTATTCGTGTCTGCTGTATCCGACTTTTTAGGAGCCGATCTGAACAACAGAGAATCATTAGCTTTCTTTTTAATTTTATCATAAATAGCGGAAAGCTTGCCGTCAAAGAGAAGTTCTCCTGAGACCGAAGCGACTCTAAGAGAGTTCTTCACCTTAGAATCCACTAGTGTGGATGTAGCTAGGGCTGCGTCACGTCTAACCAACTCCAGATTTGCCACTGAAAGGGCGGAGTTACACGTGGAATAAGCTACTGCCCTTGAAAGAAGTCTTAAAGAGGATTGTATATCCTGAAACTCTTCCCCTTGAAGGCGCAGTGATAACGCCTTAGTAAGGTGATCTGCGTAAGATAAGGCATCTAAATTGGCTCTGTTAGATGCAATAGCTGTTTCCAACACCGCGGTTGGAATAGAAGCTGACGACGGTAATGATAGCTCTAAGTCTTCCGCCTCGTCGTCCATACGCAGAGGAACTCTCGGTATACCCTGTCCTGCCGTATCGAATTTATTCCTTGCATTAATGAAAGGCAGGTTGAGAGTATTAGCGGACAAGAAACCTGCTTTCCCCGTCCTGGAAGCAAGTTTAAATATAGCGTCGTTCAACAATTCAAATGTTCTAGCAACATTATTGGACTGCGACGGAAACTCGGGAGCGATGTCCCTGAACCGCTCAAAAAATTCAGAGTCCAATGACGCTATAATTCTCTTGTCCGGAAGCGCAGCAGTCTGGCCCGACGGAACAACTTGAGGGAGAAAGTGCCGGATGAAGTCCACGGCAGCTTTATATTGTTCCGAAAGGGATAGCTCCAAGTCATCCGTATCCCTTTCACCATCCGGTCGGACCTCACGATGTTCCCGGTCGTCCGCCCCCGATGCTTCGGCGGAGCGAACCGACCCAGCGCCGTCGGATAATTCTCGATCCGACACCGTTTCTGTCGGCTGCTGGGATGCTGCGATAAGCTGTGCTATCTGCACAAGAATGTCCGGCGTCGAGACCTGCGGAGGCGCAGTCTTTCGCTGCTTCGCCGAGGGCAGCTCCGCATCAGATGGCTCCCGCATACTTTTCCTATGCGAACGTCCAGAGTCCATCGGTTTCGAATCCCTGGCTGCCGGATGGTGTGACCTGGTCGCCGAAGAATCCTTCATCGGCGAAGTTGGTAATATATCGGCGGTCACGCAGCCAAGGTGCGGTCGTGTGCGCTGACGAGAAGAGGAAGCCTTAACAGTCTCTGCGGACTGCTTATACAACGGAGCGTCCCGAGCGACGGACGTATGCTCTGCTAAACACACATTTTGTACCACAACATCTGGTCCCAGATGTTGTTGTACGAGAGAGGGACCTCTCTCGCTCGCGGCACGACTGGACCTGGACGAGCTAGGAACCGGACTAAAAGGCTTCCTCCGTTCTCGCTTACTATCCGCCATCACTGGGTGTGCATCTATTATGTTTATAGTGCTCGCATCACCCAAAATTTCCTCTTGGACCGCATCGGACGAACCCGGCTGCCGAACCATTCGGTGAATGGATGCTACACCAGGCGAGCTAGCGGACGACATTTGTCTAATCTCCATGAGCACTTTTGCCGCTAGCTCTGAATTCATTTGTGACGACGGACGCACACTTGAAGAAGATAACATGGAAACATCACCCTGTTCTGGTTCCTCTGAAATAGAAACTGAGAGAGTAGAGTGACCTTGTGGAGAAAGAGCCGGCATCGCTCTTTCTCCAGAAACAACATATCGTGACACACGTTTCCAATGTTTCTCATCCCAATGTTCACATATAGGACAGGGATTAATGCGAGAACACTGACTACAATTAATACAATGATCATGAAAGTCAGAGGAAGATTTCTTCCTATTACAATTTGAACAACGTCCCTTCATTGTGAAAGAACAACAATAAGTCCTAGTTACTCGCAAAAACCCCTGACACAAAGATACATAATAACATGATCCATTAATAAATGAAAAAACAATTGCAAAACAAAATAATTTTGAAAAAATATTTTTTCAGAGAAGCCCAAGTTGCTGAAAAGTAACGTTGAGCCCCGATGGATCCGATGGCAAAGTGTGGTCAAAAATTTTAAATTTATAAAAAATAATTAATGAGACACTTTCGGATAATATAAATGTATCTTATAATGAGATAAACTACCACAAAGGCAAACAGCCCCCCTCAAAAAAGGCTGTTGCCAATGAAAACAAACAGTGTAAACACACTAGAAAACATGACTCCAGGCACTGAAAAAACTGGCCCGGAATCAGTCATCAATTACACTCTATCTGATGCAAAACAGAGACTCCCAGGGGAGAATCTGTAGAACATCAGATGGAAGATGCAGAACACAAACAGTATACACCCATGGGTGAAAACGTAACTATGGGGAAAATAACAGAAAACATTCTGTAACCAAGCAACTCTCCCAGGAAATTTTAGAAATTAAATTTCTCAAAAATATGCCAAAAGCATGGGAGAATTGCCAGGGGGGACTTTAGAAGGCTAGGGGAGAGGAAACACTGAATAAGCAGTGCAACAATTAGCAAGAATGACAACAAGAGGCCCATGCCTCGAAAATAGGCAACTTAACATAATTTCATCAAAAAAATTTAAGTACAGCCCTGATTATTTTTTGCCACTTCTTTTTCCTCTCCTCCTTCTATCCTCCTTAGAATCACATTTTCTCCAAAAATTACGTGTCTGGCATCCTTTAAACTGAGATTTACAAGCACAAAGATCAGTGAGATGTTGACTGATGAAGGGCCAAACAGAGAATGATAATTGGCGCCAATTTCGGGACGACTGCGTCACTGCGCATGCGCAGTAGAGGCGTAGTATGGAGGTCCTTTAGGACATGATTTCTTTTTGTTTTGGATGCAAATTTTGGGGATTGGGGGGCAAAATTTGTGTTTGGCCCTGGTTTTGTTGGAGTTAGCACCAGCAACTAAGTCTGGGTCATTGGTACAGTATAAAAATTTACCAATTTCTATTAATTGTATACTCATGTTAACTAAATATTTTCCCCTGGCAATGTGGCTTTTCCGTTAATATTTATTTATTGGAGTTTAACAACACTTTCAACAGCCAGGGACACCTAATGTAGGACAGTTTTACTGGTGGAGGAAGCCAGGGAACCTGGAAAGAACCACCAAGCAACAAGCTAGCAACTGTCAGACTCCCCAACGTACTAACTCCACACAAGCAGGGTTCGCATTGGTTGGAGACAAGTGCACCATTGTCAAGCAATACACCTTAGCACACAGTGCCACCGTGCCCCGCATGTAGGCAATCAGGATTAAGTGCCCTGCCTGAGACCACAACGCAGTTACCCCTGACAGGGATTCAACCATGAACCTTTCGGCCTGAAGTTCAATGCCATAACCACTGTGCTCCCGATAGAGTGTAAAAGTATTTTTTCAAAGGTAATTCTAAACATGCATTTTTTTTCAAAGATACCATGCTACCAGCAAGGGTAGCCTTGGTCTAGCAATATTTTGTTCACAATTACTGTTACAATTTTACATAAAACAATTTTATTTTATGACTGCAAAAGTAATATGCATCCAGTGTAAAGCCACTAAAGTGGATATCAGCACTTTTCAATAGAGCATAGACAGTGGCTTCCAGTACTCAACCAGTTGAAGAAAATTTGAAACTCAATTTTTGGTATAAAAAGATTTTAATACAGTGGAACTCTGTTAAATAAATAGCCACTTCGCCAATGAAAATTATTCAATTAACAGGAGTATTAAATTAACAGGGATTGTGTCACTATCCTATATTCTAGAGATAAACTAAGTATTTATTCTATTATATCTTGTTTGACAGAGCTCTATGAGCTCTGTCAAACAAGATGTATAAATGCCTGTATTGGATGTACTGCAGCCAAATAGATCTATAAACAAAGGAAAACTGGGGAGAGTCGGGGTAATATCTCGACAGGTTGACGATTTTTTATTCAATTTTTTATTCAACCAATCTAACCCTGCCTGTGCTGTGGTGCAGAGTTCAGAGTTACGATGTTGGAGAGCTGACAGCTGCTCGTTGTTGCTCGGTGGTTCTCTCCGGGTACTCCAGCTTCCTCTACCCGTAAAACTGTCATGGTCACGATTAGCCATTGTGCATAAGTATGTGACCTTAAACACCAATAAATAAATAAATTCAATTAATAGCAGTTTACTCTATAATCTGTATTCAATTAACAGGTTCAATTTGTACTGGAGGTAAGGTAAATGGTTTTGTGTAGGGAAATTATATTCAATTAACAGGGTTATTCAGTTAAGAGATATGCAATTAAGTGGGCTCCACTGCATACTGATAGACTTACTATCTAACAGCCTCCAGTTCAACAAAGGATCATACACAAAGGCCTCTAACACAGCCATCAGGCTGTCTTTATGTTGCCTCAAAACCTCCATTACACTGTTGCAAGTCATCTGGTAGTTTCCATCTATTCCTGTTACCTGTAAAATCATACAACAATACATATGTCAAAAGTACATTTTCTCTTTAGCTATTTTAATACTATGACTCATTCTATAATGGGAGCAAGCTCTTTATGTAATTTTTCTTCTGCTGATGAAATGCTGTTACATAAGGAACTATTGACAGGGCTTTTTGCCAGGGCTTATATTCAAGAAAGAATCTGAGAATGGGGGATTGGACCTTTCAGTTTGTAGTCCAATACTGTAACCACTGAGCCGCAATGCCCACAGTAATGAATTTAATCCTTTATCCAACACGAAAAGCAGACGACACTTGCAAACAAAATTCTTGAATAACTATTTTTTTCTCATTTTTTTGTCTCAAAAACATAGGTTATGACCCCTCAATGGAATGAGCTCAACCAGCTTGTTCCAAAAAGGGGTCATAACCTATGTTTTTGAAACAAAAAATGAAAAAATAATGAAAATTAATTGTGATTTTTGTGAATAGAGCTGGCCGGTTTTGGCAGTTACGTTGGGTCAGGGACCAGCCGTGAGGACAACTAGGGCGATTATGTCACCCTTCTAAGCCCAAAGTCACCTAGAAAAATAGTTGGGGCGATTACAAGACGCCCTCCAAAAATTGGCCAAAATGAGGAAAGGCTAACTGAGTGATGCGAGGTTTACATGAAAACGATTATTTTAAAAAATCGAAGATGCTCGAGTGTGATAAATGGGCATTTTAATTCGTCAAATAAACGTCCACTTATTTGAAATCACACGACAAGCAATTGTCCATTGTCGCTTTTAGCGGATTTTTTTATTTGTTTTTTGTTGCGTTTCAGTCTGAGCTTCAAGTGTCGAAACGAAAATAGGTGACTTACACGACTCAACAAAATAACCCAGTTTGAAAGTAGGTTACGTCGCTTAGGATGCTGAAAATGTATACACAACGGACATATTTTATAACACAGTATTTTCATTTCATTTTGCTGATGACTGTTAACTGTTGGGCTGTCTATTCCCAGAAAAACACGAATGGCATCGAGACACATGAAAAAAAGCTTTAGTGATGACAAGAAAAGCTTTGTACAGAACACAAGTGTGCATGTGGACGTTCTTGAAAAAGGGTCCTCCTAAACACCAAAATGACATGGAATGACACCGGAATGCCATAAAAATGATGCGGAATGACATTTTTTTTACAAAATACTTGATCCCAGAATGTATTTTGTTTATTAACGAACAAAGTACCTCCCAAACAACCTTCGTACATCTGGTCCTGTTCACACTTTCAGACTTAGGAAATTATTAGCTTAGTAGACTTTGGTGAAAGGCAACCACAGGAGGGTGCTGGGGGATTGGCACAAAGAAGAGGGGAGGGGTCATGAAGGAGAGGGTAGCAGTGGGGGATTTTCAGTCAATAATTACTTTGTGATTTTTTAACCTGGCACATATGCATCATAGACAACTGGACCTGGATTATTTGGACATTAATGGAGGACCACAAATTGAAAATATGAAGGGGCAGCGGGGGTGGTACATGAATATTCTTAATTTTCACCACTTGCCTATGAAGTCTCCCTACATGACTCTGCAGTCTCCTTATTTTTTCTGGAGGGAGACTTGAAGTCTCCCTAAAATTCCCCTCTAGGCTGGTTCCTGCATTGGGTAAAGGGTTAAAAAGGGATTGAAAGCTCATTTATATTACAAAACCTTTCACCAGTAATGTACTGTTTAGCACCATACTATTTCTACTGTATTAGTGATGTGACGATTAAATGGTATACAATTACTATCGACTGATATCCAAAACTCAAGGGGGTATTTATTTATTTATTTATTGGTGTTTTAAGGTCATATACTTATGCACAATGGCTAATCATGACCGAGTCAGTTTTACGGGTGGAGGAAGCCTGAGTACCCGGAGAGAACCACCGAGCAGCTGCCAGCTCCACAACATCGTAACTCGCACTGCAGCACATGCAGGGTTAGATTGGTTGAAGACATGCGTACCATGGATGTGCAGTACGCCTTAGTACTCGGCGTCATCATGCCCCCATGTGGACAATCAGACTCAAGGGGGTAAACATTGGCAAATGCCAATTGTCCCTAAAACGTTTGTTAACATTTTCATGCTGCTACCCCTCGATTTATTGAACTTATACGTTCTGTTTTTGGATAAAAACAACAAATAATTCAGGGGTACAGTGTTAATGAGACAACGCTCCATGTTAGAATGTCAGTTAAGGGCAGAATCGACAGAGAAAACAATGGCAGAAATAGCACAGTTATTTACTAGGTAATCTCTCTACACAAGATTAAGTAAGTTTGTGTGAAACATTGTCACGGATAACAGCTTCTGCCATTTTTTTCTTTAACTCCTTCCATGCTACTAGTGGGTATTTCTGCCCAGGACAGGAAATATCTTGCCAGTGAAATAAGTAAAACTTGAGCACGCTTAACCAAACTGTCACCTACAAATTGTACTGATTTTTTGACCAGCGAGTACTTGAGTTAAAATAGAATTTTAAATGAAATCTTGTGATGGCTGCTTAACAACAGCCATGACAAGATTTCGTTAAAAAGTATTTTAAAAATACTCAGCGGGTTTTGTTGTAGACTATTCGTTAACCCTCTGCACTCTGATGTCAAAAGAGCAAAGTTTTCAGCAGCAAATATTTCCCATAATGCAGTTTGCCATTTAACCAAATATATCTTGTTTTTACAGAGCTCAGTGAGCTCTGTCAAACAAGATATAATTGGTTAAATTCATAGTTAAACATGAGCAAAACAGAGAGATTGTAGAAAATTCTATTCCACTACCCAAGTGCTAGGGGTTAACTGATTAAACTGCCAAACTGATCAAAATAAATGAATTTGGAATGCAGGATAGTTCATGGAAGCAATAATATATAAAAAATAATCTTTACTTTACATAAAAGTGACAATAAGCTAGTGCTGAATTATTTTTGGTCACCAAAATTTGTTCATACATCTTTGCCTTATTTCAATTTTACAAAACAAATCCTCACAGACTAAATAATTTCATTTCAAAGGTGATATGTAGAACCTTCATTGAATATGAAGCCTTTAAGCTGTGGTACAGACACTTCAGAATAAAATACTGATTCAAATGAGTTGTGGTAAACTGTAATAACTGGGAAACAAGTGCAAGGCAAAGGGTGGCCATGCACCCCCCCCCTCCCCCCCCCCCCCCCCCCACACACACACACACACACCACACTGCCAAGCATGAGTTTCTAGTCATTTTGTTAATATTGAATTAATAAATATCTCATCTTATCTCCATTAAACCATAGCACCAATACAGCAGGCCACCAAATGTGTCCATTGGACACTAATGCCCCTGCTTCTAAGATGGAAAAGAGCCACAACTCTGCCTAAAATATGGGACCAAGTCCACTATCAATCCCAGCCTGCATTATGTGGTTATAAACCTGTGTATATAATTTTGTTTCATTTCATTCAGTCAAACTACTTTTATTGTCTGGAAACCATATTCATATGGGTGGATGGCCGGACAAGGGTAATACTGAATTCCCCTTCACCAAATTGGCCTGGGCATAAAAATTCCAATTCATGATTTTGTAAGGTAGATTGTGATAGAAATTGTAGAAATTGTATTTTCCATAAAACAAATCTTTGAAAGTTGGTATTTAAATAAATGAACTATGGTGCTTGGACATTTTGACCCTGACAGCCTAGAGACATTTTGAAAAAGTTTATGGGTGCTATCAGAGTTATGTACCTTGAGGTGCCACCTGTGGGCGTGGCAACTTCATTTGAACAAACTTGAATTGACATATGATGAGGAACATGCACACCAAATTTGGTTCAATTTGGTCTAGTAGTAAGTGAGGAGAAGTCGAAAATGTAAAGTTTACGTCGGATGGATGACGGCGGTTGGAAAGTGATTAGTAAAGCTCCCCTTGAGCTTCGCTCAGGTGAGCTAATAAATAAATAAATAAATAATACTTCATCATTTCTCAGAGAGTAAATGTGAAGTAAACTTTAGAGAGAATTTTACCTCCATAGCATTGATCAGCATCCTGGTTAATCTGAATGGAATTCTCTCTGGAAACTTTTCTCTAACCATGGCCACCTCAAAACAGTCTCCAAAATCAATGTGAATAATTTTACCACTCAATCTATGCAGCATCAAATTTGATGGATGTCTATAAGAAGATAAAGGTATAACAAAAAAGTAATATATTACAAGTATAAATATATATAAAGTTCAATAAAATCTCATCAACCGAATCCCAGTGAGGAGTTGCCATATTCATTTCTAGGGGTGCTTCATTTTTGTAAATACAGTGGAGCCCACTTAATTGTATATCATTTAACTGAATAATAATAAAAAAAAAAAAAAAAATAATAATAATAATAATGAAAGTGTCAATGACACTGTAGCTCAACTTGTGTAAGACATGTACATGTATAGTATGTGCCACAGCAATGACACACATCAAGGTAATGACCTGATAACCAAGGTACATGTAAAGTATTGTAAAGGTCTGTACATAAATACTGACCATAGCCTGTAACAAATGTACAGGTAAAGCTATTGTAAAGGTGGGTGGAAGTTAGATGCTGAACTAGAAAAGAAATCTCCATGGGGTTAATGTTACAATGGGGATCCTTGTATGGTGCATCATAAGCCAAATGTTAGCAATTGTTTTGGCCTGTTTGATTCAAACACTTCTACGACTGATTCCTACTAATTAATAAATATTTGTCCAGTCCTTCTTAAAATATAGGTACTTGAATTTTTTATCTTTAGCTCATAGTGTTCCCACGGGTGAGAAGGTTTTATTTTTCTCATTGGAAACAGAAAACTGGGTTGTGCTAATAATGTTTACCCTCCCCAAACAACACCAGATATTAACACAGCCAAGCCCAAAAGCACTCGTTAACGTCTCAAAATGCTAACAAACGTAGTCCTAGAAGTTCTGTACAAAAAACTGATTGCACCTAATTTTGGTATAAAATGGCCTCTGGCAGCCATCTTGAATTTAAGACCACACCCAAAAACACTCGTTCTCGTCCAAAGGTGATAACAAAAGTACCCAAGAAGTTTCGAGAAGATCGGTTCATAAATACGGTCCCTAGCCTGAGCTGTATTGACATGTGTACTTACTGTGTATAAGTTGCACTGATTAAATCAAAGTTCACCTAATTTGAATAATTTCTGCATGAGAAAAAAATCCGTATTATATGTGATGTATTCCATGTTACTAAACTTTCATACAAACATTTATTCAAATCAGAACTTTTATACAGAAGTTCAGTACAAAAAACTGATTGCACTAATTTTGGTACAAAATGGCTGCTGGTGGCCATCTTGAATTGCAGACTGCACCCAAAAACACTGGTTCTCGTCCCATGGTGATAACAAAGCTACCCAAGAGGTTTTGTAAAGATTGGTATTGAATTGTTGACGGACAGACAGACGGACGACGGGCCATGTCATAAGCTCAAATTTGATTACGTCAAAGTTGAGCTAATAATAATAATTATTATTTATTTATTGGTGTTTAAGGTCACATACTTATGCACAATGGCTAATCGTGACTGTGACAGTTTTGCGGCTGGAGGAAGCCGGAGTACCCGGAGAGAACCACCAAGCATCTATGGACAACTGTCAGCTCTTCAATATTCTAACTCTGATCAAACTCTGCTCAAGCAGCGTTACAGCGGTTGAAGACATGTGGACCATTGTTGTGCAGTATGCCTTAGTACACAGCGTCATCGAGCCCCCATGCAGGCAACCAGGATAAAGTGCCTTGCCCAAGGACACAATGTGGGTCATCCCGGTCGGGGATCGAACTCGGGACCTCTAGCACAGAAGTTCTCTACCACTGAGCCACCACACTCCCCGAATAATAATAATAATAATCATAATAAATTCATTTCTAAGAGAACTTCATTTTTGTAAATACAATGGAACTGACTTGATTGCATATCATTTAACTGAACAATAATAAATAAATAAATAAATAAATAAATAAATAAATAAATAAATAAATAAATAAATAATACCTGTCACCAAGTCCTAATACATAACCAACCATGGACATCACAGCAAGAGATCTGGTATAATTTGTTCTTCTATCGAACCATACCTAGAATAAGAATCATTCCCAATGAAATTTATTGTTTCTGAATGAAAGATATACACAACAGAAATCTGATCTGCTTAACAATTATAGCCATCTCTTTATATAGCATGTCTTAACCCTTTAATCAATGTAATGGCCAACAAGAAGGACGCCAACGCCCTATAGCTCACCAACATTCCACTTTGATAGTAACTTTGGCAAACACAAGAACTGTATCAATCAGGCTCACAACATGCGACAAAGCTTACCTAAACACAACCTCTTAAAAGTAAAACACAAAAACTGACATAAACACTAAGTTAAACATGAAATTCTGAGCTACACAGAAAACTAAACGCAACTAAAAATGTCAAGAAAAATGTTTAAAATGCAGGGTATGAGAGGTTAATCATGGAACAATGATAATGAGGAACATGTATAATGAATATAAGTGCCATGGGAAGAGGAGCACAGCAGCTGACCTAAACACTAAGTTAAACATGAAATTACGACTAAACAGAAAACTAAATGCAACTAAAAATGTCAAGAAAAATGTTTAAAATGCAGGGTATGAGGGGTTAATCATGGAACAAGATACTGAGGAACATGTATGATGAATATAAGTGCCGTGGGAAGAAAAGGAGCACAGCATCTGACCTAAACACTTAGTTGAACATGAAATTCTGAGCTACACAGAAAACTAAACGCAACTAAAAATGTCAAGAAAAATGTTTAAAATGCAGGGTATGAGAGGTTAATCATGGAACAATGATACTGAGGAACATGTATAATGAATATAAGTGCCATGGGAAGAGAAGGAGCACAGCAGCTGACCTAAACACTTAGTTAAACATGAAATTCTGAGCTAAACAGAAAACTAAACGCAACTAAAAATGTCAAGAAAAATGCTTAAAATGGAGGGTATGAGGGGTTAATCATGGAACAATGATACTGAGGAACATGTTTGATGAAGATAAGTGCCATGGGAAGAGAAGGAGCACAGCAGCTGACCTAAACACTAAGTTAAACATGAAATTCCGAGCTAAACAGAAAACTAAACGCAACTAAAAATGTCAAGAAAAATGTTTAAAATGCAGGGTATGAGGGGTTAATCATGGAACAATGATACTGAGGAACATGTATGATGAATATAAGTGCCATGGGAAGAGAAGGAGCACAGCAGCTGACCTAAACACTTAGTTAAACATGAAATTCTGAGCTAAACAGAAAACTAAACGCAACTAAAAATGTCAAGAAAAATTTTCAAAATGCAGAGTATGAGGGGTTAAATCATGGTAGAATGATAATAATCATCATACAGCAGCATTATAAAGGCCATGATATGGAAATAGGGCGAGTAAGTGACCTAAACAGAAGCTTTAACATTATTGGACATGTACGCTGACGCCGACCGATCGAGCCATGCCATAAGCTCACACAACTAAAGTTGGTGAGCTAAAAATGAAAGTGTCAATGACACTGTAGCTTAACTTGTCTGTGTGTTGTGTTTCATGAAAAGGATAATGTTCCATGTTTATGAAGTGATTATGAAATAAGACAAGAATTGTGATAATTGGGAATATGTTAATTTCTGCTCCCTGTATGCTATGTTTTTAATAAAAACAATATGAGGTGTAGACTGTACTGAAGAGCTGAGGGGTGGGTTAATGTGGAACTCACAGTTAATGTATGTCAACGAAAGTTACCAAGTTACAGTGGAATTATTCCAAAACGAGTCATCCTATCAAGTTACAATGAAATCCCTTCACAAATACGACCTGTAGTCTGTACTAACATTTTTTGGGTTTTGGGCTCGGGATTTCATGATGGTTGAATGATTGCAACCAAAAGGGGGCGTTGTCATCTGGAGTGATCCTATGAAGTTACAATGAAATCCCTTCATAAATATGACCTGTAAACTGTGCTCAAGGTTTTCGGGCTTCGGGCCCCTGCAGCCGTCACAGTTAACCAATCACGACCAAAAGGGATGTCATCATCCAGGCATTATATGGAGTCAACCTAACAAGTTACAATGAAATCCTTCCATAAATATGACCTATAAACTATGCTAAAGGTTTTGGGCTCTGGCAGCCATCAAGGCTGAATGATCGCAACCAAAAGGGGACATTCTCATCTAGACATTATTTGGAGTCATCCTACCAAGTTACAATGAAATCCCTTCATAAGTATGACCTGTAGACTGTGCTAAAGGTTTTTGGGCTTCAGGCCCCTGTATCCATCCCAGTTGCCCAATCGTGTCCAAAAGGGGATGTTCTCATCTAGACATTATATGAAGTCAATCTACCAAGCTACAATGAAATCCATTCATAAATATGACCTGTAGACTGTGCTAAAGGTTTTCGGGCTTTGGGCTCAGGCAGCCATCATGGTTGAATGATCGTAACCAAAAGGGGACGTTCTCATCTGGGCATCATCTGGAGTGATCCTACAAAGTTACAATGAAATCCCTTCATAAATATGACCTGTAGACTGTGCTAAAGGTTTTTGGTTTTGGGCTTCAGCAGTCGTCACGGTTGACAGATCGTGAACAAATGGGGAAGTTCTCATCTTGACATCATATGGAGTCATCCTACCAAGTTACAATGAAATCCCTCCATATTAAATATGACCTGCAGACTGTGCTACAAGTTTTGGGGTTTCGGGCTTGGGCAGCCACCACGGTTGAAAGATCCTGACCAAAAGGGGCCGTTCTCATCTAGACATTATACAGAGACATCCATAATCTCGCCGAACCCATATTCAAACTTGACCTGTGGTTTGGGCTAAGAAGATCACATACCAAAATTGGTTCCAATCAAATGATCCAAGTTATCATGGGGGCACCAAGTGGGACGGATGCACAGACGGACGGACTAATGCACAGACAGACACCGCTGATTTCTATAGTCCCCCGCAAATTTTTCCGTGGGGACAAATATGTGATTTCCTATAGGCTTTCCATGGTAACTAATGGCTGCAATCGTGGCCATGTTTGCAGCATTACATACATCAACATTACATGAAGATCATTGGTAGAAGGTGTCCCAGTATTCAATCATGTGAAGTTTCAAAACATTTGAATCCATCAAACAGAATCAAAGAATGTCTCTGGTGGCCACATTTTCCAACCAACGGGAACAAAAAGAGGATCATTTGTAGAGGGCCTCCTATAGACCATTCTTGCCAAGGTTTGGTTCACGTCAGCTCAGTAGTTCCAGAGAGAAGATGAAAATGTGATTTCCCATAGGTTTTTTCTATAGTAACATAAACTACAATTGTGGCCATGTTTTCAAAACGATCAACATTAAAATGAGGAATGTTGGTGGAGGGTGTCCCAGTTATCAACCCTGGGCAAAATTTCAAAACATTTGGCCCAGTCGTTTCAGAGGAGAAGAGTTTTCAAAATTGACCAATCAGAATCAAAGAATGCTTCTGGTGGCCACGTTTATCACCCAACAGGAATAAAATGAGTAACAGTTGTAGAGAACTTCTCATAGACAATGCCTGCCAAGTCTGGTTCACATTGGCTCAGTACTTTCAGTGAAGATGATGAAAATGTGATTTCCTATAGGATTTCTATAGTAACTATAAGCCACAGTTGCAGCCATAGTTGCAAACTAATGAAGATTAAATGGGGATCATTGGTAGAGGGGGTTACAGCCATCAGTCACACTATGCTTTCAAACCATTTGGCCTTGTAGTTTGAAAGAAGATTTTCTTGAAAATGCAAACATTTATGAATTCTGTTTCAACAAAAAAATCAGTAAAAGAAGGTTAAATATTTTGAAAATTACAATTTTTTCAGACAGTATTCTCTTTCAAAATAGATTTGGATAGGTAAAGGGTTACAGGAAACACATTTTACTCCAACTTTGTCAAATCTTAAAAGATATACAATAATTACTGTCATCTAAGCTGACATGATTGCAAGAGATAATACACAAAACTTTCCTGGTTTTCCAAACACCTGTCATCAATCAGTATTTTCTGATAAGTAACATGAGACTAATAATACATGTATCAACAGTACAAGTCAAAATAAGTTGTAGGATAATCCTATTAACTATGTATCTTTTCTCTTCCTACACTGATAAGACCAGACACTGACATCATTTTCTGGAAAGCTTTCATTGAAAGCTCTCCAGAAAATGTCAGATTCCAATCTTGTCAGGGCAGGAGCAGTAGTTTACTTAGTTTATTGCAGTTATGCTACAACTTATTCTGACTTGTGCAGTATACACAATATTTTTTTTTTTTTTTCCCAGTTCTAAGTGGAGAAAACTGGAACCAACCCTTACCAGATTCTCAAAAAACAAGTATTTTGCTGACAGTACAGATCTTCAGACAGGAGAGGCATTGGGTTAAGCATTAGAATATAACCTCTGGTGGCCACATATTTCCATCCTCTCGTAGACCATTCCTGCGAAATTTGGTTCATGTCGGCTCAGTAGTTCCAGAGAAGATGAAAATGTGATTTCCCATAGGGTTTCTATAACTATAATCCTCAATTGTGGCCATGCTTACAACCCAATCAACATTAAATGAGGATCGTTGGTAGAGGAGGTCCCAGTCATCATTTATGTGAAGTATCAAAATATTTGGCCTGGCAGTTTCAGAGGAGAAAATTTTTGAAAATCTACCAATCAGAATCAAAGAATGCCTCTGGCGGCCATGTTTTTCAACCCACAGGAACAAAATGAGGATCATTTGTAGAGGATCTCCCATAGACCACCCCTGCCAAGTTTGGTTCACGTCGGCTCAGTAGTTCTGGAGAAGAAGATGAAAATGTGATTTCTCATAGGGTCTCTATAGTAACTATAAGCCGCAATTGTGGCCATGTTTGTGACCCAAACAACATTAAATTAGGATCGTTGGTAGAGAGGGTCCCAATCATCATTTATGTGAAGTTTCAAAACATATGGCCTGGCAGTTTCAGAGGAGAAGATTTTTGAAAATCCACCAACCAAAATCAAAGAATGCCTCTGAATCTGAAAAAAAAGCCATGTTTTTCATCCGACAGGAACAAAATGAGGATCGTTTGTAGAGGACCTCCCATAGACCATTCCTGCCAAGTTTGGTTCACACACTGGCTGAGCGGTTACAGAGAAGAAGATGAAAATGTGAAAAGTTTACGGATGACGGACCAACGGATGCCAAGTGATGAGAAAAGCTCACATAGCCTTTTAGGCTAGGTGAGCTAAAAACTACATCAAAGGAAGATAGCATAAACTAAACAAATTTGTGCTAATAAGAGAATAGGATCAAATCCACAAAATATGAAACCTTTGAATTATAGTACCAAAAATGGAGCCCAAATTAAGATATGTGTACCATAAATGTACTATATGCCTTAGCACAGATGAGTTTTGCCATTCTAGTTGGAATGTTGGTTCAGGTTGCACTGCCCCTGGGGAAGGATATGCAGCTACTGGGTGTGGCTGCCTTTCAGACCCCCTGGGTGGTTTTTCTTTCAATCTTTGTCATGGCTTCAAAATGCTCTTACTAGCCTGGAAATAAGCAGTCCGTCATTTGCAAAATGAGGTCCCCAGAGGGTGAATTTGCTGATACTATCCCACACAGTGATCCAATTATCCTCTGTGTACCTCTTCTGTATAGGTCTGAAACCTTGATTCAGATTGAGATTCGCAGAGAATAAATTTAGTGATGCTACCCTGCTATGCAGGGTAGCATCACCAAATTCACCCTCTGGGGACCTCATTTTGCCAATGAAAGTCTACTTATTTCCAGGCTTGCTCTTAAATGCTTGTTCTTTCTGTGGGTTGTAATGTTGTCATTGCCAATTATTCTTGATGTTGTTGTCGAGAGAGAGAGCTTATATCAAACAACAGCCATTCAAGAAGCCACCAACTCCAATGACACTCATTAACCCTTTACCCAACGAATCGCCCGCATCCGCCAACGTACTATGCAAATTCAGCAGTTGAAAAAATATTATTTTTAAATTTTTTTTAACAAAACCATATCAAGTGACAACTTGTTGGAACGAGCTCATCGAGCTCATTCCATCGAGGGGTCACATGATATGGTTTTGTTGACATTTTTTAAAAAATTTGAAAAAATCATATTTAAAATAATAAATTTTGATATCGTCTGCATTGGGTAAAGGGTTAAGAGCAGCCCTGCCATGAAGGTTCAATAAATAAACATTGAGAGAAGATGTAGAGTTTGGTTTGGCAGGCCCATCTCCTCCAACCCCTAGGAAACGGTGAAAAAAGTAAGGCCATAATGGTTAGCCGGAGAGATTTTTTATTAAGAATCTGAATAAAAAAAAAACTATGCAACATTTTTGCATCAGTATTAATCTGGTTGGAAACTACCCGCTATGTAGGGCCCTGCCATTACTCAAATTTTTAGACGAATCTCGAGTTGGAATGCAAAATTGACTCGTCTCCGATTCGTGGATGTCCTTTTTCTCGAGTTGATACAGTCCCGATAAACGACAGAGTTTTCATTGTGAGTTCTTTCTATAAACGATGCAATAATCCAGTTTGGCCAGGAAAGAAATAGGAAAATATGTTACAAAACCCTATTCCTATCACTGTTAAATGATACCAACACGATTTACTGACAACTCATCGCAGCCGTAGAAAAGTCAGCATTATACAGAAATCGTAATGGGAATCTAAACAGTTGTTTCTCATGCGATTCACAAGTCTACGTTTGGAACATGTTATAGAATTACTAACAGGCAAGAAAGGTTGGTAGCTTGTACCAAAATATGTATACATGGAATAGTTAGCGGATTGAAAGTCACATTTACGCGATGAAAGAATGTTAAATCCCACTCTGTTGAGAAGAATTTGGGCTGTCAGTTTTATAAGAATCGACTCCAAAAATGACTTGACTCGTGAGTTTTAAACTAGAATCGAATCGAGAATCAACTTGAACTAAAATATCTGACTCGCAGGACCCTAACTCTACGAGTGTTTTTTTTTTATTGTTTATCACATGATCTAGGGCTTCTTGCATTCTTTAAACTCAAAATTTAAAAGTGACAAAAAATTGATGATTCACTAACATTCTGAAATGCTGCAGGTGTTTGCGGTTATATTATTGTGCAACACTTGAGCCTTTACCACTGCTAATCAGTTTATATTTCATTTATTTATTAGATACGATTTTCTTTCCCAGAATTGCCAAATATGAAGTTCGGCCTATATGACTACAAATTTGCAGAATATGATGCTGATCTCAGATGATATGAACCAAGCTAGAGTTGTGCCCCTTGATGCTTCACTAGGCACAACCAATTTGAGAAGAAAGTTCTACACAAAACCCATTGCAAACAAAGATTCAGAGTTAGTTGTAAGCAGAGATTTGTTGAAATAAGAGAAGAGATAGTTCAGCTAGCCAAGACGTTCAGATATCTGAATTAGGAGAAGAGGAATCTTTGGAGTTAACCCTTCATCTACCATGAAAAGCAGACAACACTTGCAAAAAAAAAAATCTTGAAATAACTAATTTTTTTCATTTTTTGTCTCATAAACATAGGTTATGACCCCTCATTGGAATAAGCCTGATGAGCTTGATCCAATAAGGGGTCATGACCTATGTTTTTGAGACAAAAAATGAAAAAAATAATGAAAATTAATTGGTGATTTTTTGTGAATAGTGCTGGCCGGTTTTGGCCATTACTTTGGGTAAAGTGTTAATGAACAAGACCAATACCGGGTCTGGACCTGCGTCGCTGCATGCAATTGAATCGGCAAACAGGAAGTGGCTGCACGGCAGATCTGAAAATTGCATACACGATACAACTGATCATTATCAGGCTCCAGATGAAATATAAAATCAATCCCTTGCATAGAAGCCGAGAAAAGTTTGACAAAAAATTTCAATGTTCAGTGGGTACAGTAAAATTTCAAAGCATCGGCAAACAGGAAGTGGCTGCACGGCAGATCTGAAAATTGCTTACACGATACAACTCATCATTATGAAGCAGCAGACCAAATATAAAATCAATCCCTTGCATAGAAGCCAAGAAAACCTTGACGGAAAATTTCCATGTTCAGTGGGTACAGTAAAATTTCAAAGTATCGGCAAACAGGAAGTGGCTGCACGGCAGATCTGAAAATTGCTTACACGATACAACTCATCATTATGAAGCAGCAGACCAAATATAAAATCCTTCCCTTTCATAGAAGCCAAGAAAACTTTGACGGAAAAAGTGTTTCGGACGGACTGACAGAATGACGGACGGAGTCGAGCGGTTACTAGACATGCTCTGCCGCTGATGACGCAGGTAAAAAACATGAGAAACAAAAACACTGTCAAAAGATTTTAACACATCTGAGAACATTTTGCAATTATTTGTTTTGGTTTAATAAAAAAAGAGGATATTACATTATTCAGATCTAAGGTTTTCAATTACAATCAAACGCATAGTTTCCATGAAATTTTACAAAGAGATTTTATACATGACACAAAAAGAGAACAAGCAAAGTTTGATTTTCATTCATAGTGATATGACATTTCATTTGTAGCTGCACATTGTTGCAGGAAGCTGCCGTCTGTGTTTTGGTATGGGATCGAGGTGATACATACATATATACATATTAATCTACGTACATGTTGGGTTACGTAAAGGATTATTGTGACAAAACAGTATATGAAAAAGGCAAAAGGTGTTAACCAGTTAGCAATGAACTGATTGTTTCCCACCTTAAGTTTATTTCCTTTCTACGTTTATTCGAGTATGCATATTTGGACATGAGTTCTAGATTTCTGTAGTTTCTTAATTGTTCAATAAATCCTGTATATGTTGGTAAGTTATTTTTCACTTTGCAGGAATAAACGAACTTTCTGTAGATCAACATATAGAAGTCTGTTGTGTTATTGGGTGGAGCAAGGATATTTCTGTAGCCTAAAATGATATATTCTGGGGTGAAGGGAAACTCAATGCCGCACTTGTCTTTCAAATGTTCCCAAAAATTCAGAAGAACTGTTTTCACAACAGAACATTCAAAGAACAAGTGAAGTATTGACTCCTTTGTATTGCAACAGAAAGTACATAGTTGCGTTTCAGAGAGTTTGCATTTATAAAGTTTTGAATTCGTATATAATATTTGGTGGACAATTTTAAAATGTAAACTTTGTAAATATGTATCGTCCGTTATTGAAAATGGGATTTTATATATAAAATTCCAATCATCTGAGTGCAGATTTACATCCAAAACCTCATTCCATTTATTCTGCATATGAATGGGAGGCGTTGTGTACAGTTCTAAAAATTTAAAATAAAAGGTTCGCGAGACTTTATTAGTAGATTGTAACGTTTCGATGTTTCCATGCTGAATATTATTCATAGGTTTATTGGATCTGGTTGCCGTTTTCCAAGCTTTGGGTAATGCATTTATAATACCCTGGAAAACTGTAAATGGTGTATTAATGTTATACTTGTTGGAGAAGTCAGAGAAGGTTAGGAGGCCGTTGTTGTCAGATACTAGGTCATTTACAAAGTAAATACCTTTATTACACCAAGTTTTATTGAAGAAAAGCTGTCCGTTAATTTGTATTTGATTATTTAAGAAAATAGTTTCACCTAATATGTCTGCTGGGGTTGTGATGCTGTTATTGTCCAGAAGAGCCCAGGCCAAAATAATATCTTTCCAGAAAGTGTTCACATGTTTTCCAACCACCTTTAAACCTTCTTTATGTAAGTGCCAAAGTTTGTAAGTTCCGAACATTTCTAACTCGTCAATTAAAAGGGTTTTCCATGCAGTCAATGAGGTGGAGTCCAATAATTTCTTAATCCAAATCATTTTTAAAGCATGACTAAAAGTTTCAACGTGGGGAAATTTAATTCCACCATTTTCAAAAAGGCCAGTAATTGTTTTACATTTAATTTTTTCAACTTTTCCGGACCACAAGAAATTATAAAAAATTGTTTGAATTTTGTTAAATAGCTCCTTTGGTGGATCTGGTAAAACCATAAAACAATGTGTCAGAATTGGTAAAGCCAAAGTTTTTATAACAGTATTTCTTCCGATTATTGTTAAGTTACGAAATGACCAATCACTTAATAATTTTTCAATTTTCTGCATTTTGTTAGTGTAATTAATTAGAATATAATTGTCGCTAAATAGATTAAATTCAATCCCCAAATTTTTGAATGATATGGAATGGTTCCAGACAACTTGTTCTCTTGTTGATAGTGTTTCACCACAACCCCGCTTGGAGCCTATGCATATAACTTCTGTTTTATCAAAATTAACCTTTAAGCCAGAGATTAGTGAGAACTGTTTAACCATATTCAGGGCATTGTCTAAAGAGTATCCATCATCGCTTACATACAGAGTGGAGTCATCAGCGTATTGACTTATTAAGAATTCAGAATTTTTTATCTTTATTCCATTTATATTGGGGTTAAATTTTAAAGACGCGCTAAGAATTTCCATGCTAAGAATAAAAAGATAGGGCGATAGGGGATCACCTTGCCTTACACCTCGTTCTATATTGAATCTTTCGGAACAATGGCCATTATTAAGTACGTAACTAGAAATATTGCTGTAGAAGGTTTGGAACCACCTTATCATAGAGGGTCCAAAATGTTAAAAAATTTATAGTAATTTATATATTTTTTATACTTACCAATGACCCAGACTTAGCTGGTGCTAACTCCAACAAAACCAGGGCCAAACACAAATTTTGCCCCCCAATCCCCAAAATTTGCATCCAAAACAAAAAGAAATCATGTCCTAAAGGACCTCCATAGTACGCCTCTACTGCGCATGCGCAGTGACGCAGTCGTCCCGAAATTGGCGCCAATTATCATTCTTACTGGCAGTGCCTGGTCAGCGCTATGTACTCAGCGGGGAGGCAAGAGTTCCCAACTCCAGGGAGGGCCATCCCCGTCTGGGTCATTGGTAAGTATAAAAAATATATAAATTACTATAAATTTTTTAACATTTTTATACTGTACCAATGACCCAGACTTAGCTGATTAGTAAACAGGCTGGAGGGCCTAGGACATAGAGGAAAATCCAATAAGCTCAACTATATAGTAAAGAGGTAACCCCTTAAGGAGAAAAGGAGTATTAGGCTTTACATGTATCTTTCTTATTTAATATTAAATTAGAAAGATACACTACCCTTAATAATTGAGCACAATAACATTCATGTTCTCTATTAACATCCAGTATAACCCTTATACTAATTATTTTTAAAGCAAGCCAATAAATAAAGTAGTCCAGAGAATTGAGACTCTTTATAATCATTTAAAAGTGTCCGAGTATTGTATATTAAAGCCCGTTTGACACTTGACATATACAAATGCTTCACACCGAGCTACACTTTAAAAATAAGACATGAATGAATTTAAACATTAATATTACACTTTAAAACCATCCCGGAAGCGACTCAGAAATACTGACTTGGAGGAGGCATTCCCTTGCTTTTCACTATAAAGCAGGTGACCTAAGGGAACACCCGCCCCCCCCACCCCCCCCCCCCCCCCCCCCCTTCCCCTTGCCCTGGGTCAAATAGCCCAGAGCGAAGAGGGCAGCCGGACGGAGTCACTGCCGGAACAGAAAGCCTGCATAACTATAGTTGCAACTGTTTAGTGGACGACATTCTGAGCAACAGATAACGGACCTAAACAATGCAGGTCTCCAGAAATGGACTCAATATTTCTGAGATAAAAATTCGTAAATGTGGATGGCTGAGACCAATAAGCAGCCTTCATTAAATCTGTAATAGCAACACTATTAGCATAAGCCCAGGAAGTAGAAAGAGCTCTTACTTCATGAGCAGAAATCTTAAGCACAGACTGCTGAGAAGACGATAAATCTTCATAAGCAGTACGGATAGTTAACTGAATCCATCTAGCAATAGAATGGACTGAAATGTCCTTTCTATTAGGCATCAAAGACAGAAAGAAACGTTTTCGTCCCTTTCTGATAAACTGAGATCTCTGTTTATAGATACGTAGTGCTCTAACAGGACAGAGTAAAGGCCTACGCGCGTCTGAAGACGGAAGAGCCTTAATAACAATAGGTTCCGGATATTTATTAGGAGCCTGATTCTTAGCTAAAAAACCCACATTAGTAGTGAAGGTGATAGTGTTCCCAACACTACGATAATGAGAATCATCCACCGATAGTGCATGAAGCTCACTGACTCTTCTAGCAGAAGAGAAAGCTAAGAGAAAAGCTGTCTTATAAGATAAGAATTTGAAATCTACTGTCCCAAGAGGTTCAAATGGCTTTTCCTTCAATTTAAGGAGAACCCAAGCTAAATTCCACTTAGGAATTAATCTAAGAGTTCTGGGTCTATTTATCGAAAAGTTTCTAACCAACTTCGATAAAGAGACATTAGATCCAATTTGTAAACTATCATGATGTGCATAGGTATCAGATAACATAGATCTATAACCCTTTATAGTAACAGGCTGCAGTTTGATTTCGTCAAACAAGTATACTAGAAAGTTTGCAATGTCTGGTATAGAGGGATCAAATATATCTACAGAATGATCCCTACACCAACGACGAAAAACCTTCCACTTAGCCGCATAGTTTAGCGAAGAGGAGGTCCTCCTACAGTTAGAAATCGCGTCCACTGCTCGTCCTGTAAAGTGCTTGCCATGCAAGAAGGACCGCACAACGGAAAAACGTGAAGGTTGAGACCTTGCGGGTTGTGATGGAGTTGGCGCGATTTCCCCTGCGAAAGAAGATCCTCTCGTGGAGGAAGCTTCCGCGGTAGGTCCCACAACAGACACCTGAGTAGATTTATCCACGGTCTCTGTGGCGACAGAGATGCTACCAACAGAATCTTGCATTGAGATTGTTTTATCTTTAGCAATACTTGTTGAATTAACGGCGCTGGAGGATACGCATATCCTATCATTCCGTCCCAAGGGATCGACAGAGCGTCTACTGCAAATGCTCTTGGATCCGGACACGGAGACACATACGTCTGCAACTGATTGTTGAGATGTGTCGCAAATAAGTCTATCATTGGCCGTTCCCATTGGTAGCAAATCTGATTGAATACTTGTTTGTTGAGAGTCCACTCCGACGGCAACAAGCGACCCTTTCGTGAAAGGGAGTCTGCTAGCACATTCAGACGACCCGGTATGTGACGGACCGAAAGAAGAACGTGATGTTCTAACGCAAACAGAAGGATACTTTCCGTTAGATTGAACAACGGAACTGAATGAGTGCCTCCCTGATTCCGTATATACGCCACTACTGTCGTATTGTCGGATAGGATTTGGACATGAGCATCGTGAATAATGTCCATCCAGTGACGTAACGCAAGCCAAACTGACATCATTTCCTTGATGTTTATGTGCTTGCACAGGAATTGCGGATCCCAAAGACCCTGGCATCTCGAATCCGTTGGGATTAATGATGCACCCCAACCTGTTTGACTGGCATCCGTCATAACGGTAAAACTCGGATCCGGCAACTGCAGCGGAACTCCTTGAGTTAACCACTGAATGTTTGCCCAAGTCTGAATCTCTTGTTTCACTTGATCTGACAAGAGAACGTCTACATCGAGCGAATGAATTTTCACACTCCAATTCTGAGTCAGGAAAATTTGAAGAGGACGTGTGTGTAGCCGCCCCATCGGAATGAGATCCGCGGCGGCTCCGCACAGACCTATCAGTCTCATAAATTCTCTCGCCGTGACTTTGTCTGCGTGCAGACAATAGCGAGCGTAACAACTGACTAATTTCGCTCTGGTTAACGGCAGACGAACAAGATTGTTGTGCGTCTCGAAGCTCATTCCCAGATGAGTGAATGACTTGGACGGCACTAGATCCGACTTCTCCTAGTTTACTATAAAACCGAGACGTCGGAGCAATAGAAGAAGATTCTGAACATCGTTCTGAAGCGTTAACTCGTTGCCGTACCTCTGAAGAATGTCGTCCAGGTAGGCCGATGTTACCGCAGACGAATGAGCTCGGAAGTAGATCATTACCGAGTTCATTACCCGAGTGAAAGCCCAGGGTGCTAGATTCAATCCGAAGCACATGGCCCGGAACTGATACACCACTCCTAGGACTGCGAAGCGTAGATACTTTCGGAATGTCGGATGTACCATGACGTGAAAGTACGCATCTTTGAGATCTATGCTCGTTGCATAATCGTTCACCCGAATACTCGCTCTGACCGATCGAATCGTCTCCATATAAAACTTCGGAGCGACGATCAGCTTGTTTATCCAGCTCAAATCTATGACTGGACGGAACGAGCCGTCTGGTTTCGGAACCAGAAACAGATGGCTGTAGAATCCCAGAGATTCCTGGTTTTCTACGACCTCTACCGCGTTCTTCATTAAAAGAGACTGCACCTCTGATAACAGAGCGTCTCTTTTCTGTGGATTTGACGGAAGATGAGTCCACTTTGGACTTCGAGTTAATGGAGGCTTTCGTTTGAAGGATATCTTTAGACCTTCCGAAGTCACTCCTCTCACCCAAGGGTCGTCCGTAATCGACGCCCACTCTTGAGAAAAACTCGACAACCTTCCGCCAACCGGAACGCGATAGAGGTTTAAGCCATCACCTCCTGGACCTGCGAGGCCTGCGGTAGGAGAAACCACGTCTTCCACGACCCGCACCTCGCCTCGTCGACCTCGGGGCGTCCGACCGATTGTCCCGGCCTGAAGGACGTCCCGAACGAGAGTCGCTATCCTGACGGTCTCTCGAATAAGACCAAGAGGCCGCACCGGAACCTCTATAGGAACCTCTCTTGGGCGCATTAGACCCAGAAGTGCCTGTCTTATTCGTGTCTGCCGTATCTGACTTTTTAGGAGCCGATCTGAACAACAGAGAATCATTAGCTTTCTTTTTAATTTTATCATAAATAGCGGAAAGCTTGCCGTCAAAGAGAAGTTCTCCTGAGACCGAAGCGACTCTAAGAGAGTTCTTCACCTTAGAATCCACTAGTGTGGATGTAGCTAGGGCTGCGTCACGTCTAACCAACTCCAGATTTGCCACTGAAAGGGCGGAGTTACACGTGGAATAAGCTACTGCCCTTGAAAGAAGTCTTAAAGAGGATTGTATATCCTGAAACTCTTCCCCTTGAAGGCGCAGTGATAACGCCTTAGTAAGGTGATCTGCGTAAGATAAGGCATCTAAATTGGCTCTGTTAGACGCAATAGCTGTTTCCAACACCGCGGTTGGAATAGAAGCTGACGACGGTAATGATAGCTCTAAGTCTTCCGCCTCGTCGTCCATACGCAGAGGAACTCTCGGTATACCCTGTCCTGCCGTATCGAATTTATTCCTTGCATTAATGAAAGGCAGGTTAAGAGTATTAGAGGACAAGAAACCTGCTTTCCCCGTCCTGGAAGCAAGTTTAAATATAGCGTCGTTCAATAATTCAAATGTTCTTGCAACATTATTGGACTGCGACGGAAACTCGGGAGCGATATCCCTGAACCGCTCAAAAAATTCAGAGTCCAATGACGCTATAATTCTCTTGTCCGGAAGCGCAGCAGTCTGGCCCGACGGAACAACTTGAGGGAGAAAGTGCCGGATGAAGTCCACGGCAGCTTTATGTTGTTCCGAAAGGGATAGCTCCAATTCATCCGTATCCCTTTCACCATCCGGTCGGACCTCCCGATGTTCCCGGTCGTCCGCCCCCGATGCTTCGGCGGAGCGTACCGACCCAGCGCCGTCGGATAATTCTCGATCCGACACCGTTTCTGTCGGCTGCTGGGATGCTGCGATAAGCTGTGCTATCTGCACAAGAATGTCCGACGTCGAGACCTGCGGAGGCGCAGTCTTTCGCTGCTTCGCCGAGGGCAGCTCCGCATCAGATGGCTCCCGCATACTTTTCCTATGCGAACGTCCGGAGTCCATCGGTCTCGAATCCCTGGCTGCCGGATGGTGTGACCTGGTCGCCGAAGAATCCTTCATCGGCGAAGCTGGTAAAATATCGGCGGTCACGCAGCCAAGGTGCGGTCGTGTGCGCTGACGAGAAGAGGAAGCCTTAACAGTCTCTGCGGACTGCTTATACAACGGAGCGTCCCGAGCGACGGACGTATGCTCCGCTAAAGACACATTTTGTACCACAACATCTGGTCCCAGATGTTGTTGTATGAGAGAGGGACCTCTCTCGCTCGCGGCCCGGCTGGACCTGGACGAGCTAGGAACCAGACTAAAAGGCTTCCTCCGTTCTCGCTTACTATCCGCCGTCACTGGGTGTGCATCTATTATGTTTATAGTGCTCGCATCACCCAAAATTTCCTCTTGGACCGCATCGGATGAACCCGGCTGCCGAACCATTCGGTGAATGGACGCTACACCGGGCGAGCTAGCGGACGACATTTGTCTAATCTCCATGAGCACTTTTGCCGCTAGCTCTGAATTCATTTGTGATGACGGACGCACACTTGAAGAAGATAACATGGAAACATCACCCTGTTCTGGTTCCTCTGAAATAGAAACTGAGAGAGTAGAGTGACCTTGTGGAGAAAGAGCCGGCATCGCTCTTTCTCCAGAAACAACATATCGTGACACACGTTTCCAATGTTTCTCATCCCAATGTTCACATATAGGACAGGGATTAATGCGAGAACACTGACTACAATTAATACAATGATCATGAAAGTCAGAGGAAGATTTCTTCCTATTACAATTTGAACAATGTCCCTTCATGTGAAAGAACAACAATAAGTCCTAGTTACTCGCAAAAACCCCTGACACAAAGATACATAATAACATGATCCATTAATAAATGAAAAAACAATTGCAAAACAAAATAATTTTGAAAAAATATTTTTTCAGAGAAGCCCAAGTTGCTGAAAAGTAATGTTGAGCCCCGATGGATCCGATGGCAAAGTGTGGTCAAAAATTTTAAATTTATATAAAATAATTAATGAGACACTTTCGGATAATATAAATGTATCTTATAATGAGATAAACTACCACAAAGGCAAACAGCCCCCCTCAAAAAAGGCTGTTGCCAATGAAAACAAACAGTGTAAACACACTAGAAAACATGACTCCAGGCACTGAAAAAACTGGCCCGGAATCAGTCATCAATTACACTCTATCTGATGCAAAACAGAGACTCCCAGGGGAGAATCTGTAGAACATCAGATGGAAGATGCAGAACACAAATGTTATACACCCATGGGTGAAAACGTAACTATGGGGAAAATAACAGAAAACATTCTGTAACCAAGCAACTCTCCCAGGAAATTTTAGAAATGAAATTTCTCAAAAATATGCCAAAAGCATGGGAGAATTGCCAGGGGGGACTTTAGAAGGCTAGGGGAGAGGAAACACTGAATAAGCAGTGCAACAATTAGCAAGAATGACAACAAGAGGCCCATGCCTCGAAAATAGGCAACTTAACATAATTTCATCAAAAAATTTTAAGTACAGCCCTGATTATTTTTTGCCACTTCTTTTTCCTCTCCTCCTTCTATCCTCCTTAGAATCACATTTTCTCCAAAAATTACGTGTCTGGCATCCTTTAAACTGAGATTTACAAGCACAAAGATCAGTGAGATGTTGACTGATGAAGGGCCAAACAGAGAATGATAATTGGCGCCAATTTCGGGACGACTGCGTCACTGCGCATGCGCAGTAGAGGCGTAGTATGGAGGTCCTTTAGGACATGATTTCTTTTTGTTTTGGATGCAAATTTTGGGGATTGGGGGGCAAAATTTGTGTTTGGCCCTGGTTTTGTTGGAGTTAGCACCAGCTAAGTCTGGGTCATTGGTACAGTATAAAAATTTAAAAATTCCATCGTCTTTTGGATAAAGATCCATTCCAGTGAATCAAAGGCCTTTTCGAAATCTATAAGAACTAGGATGCCTGGCATGTCTAGTTTCTCACATTTAGCAATTAAATCGAAAGTTAGTCTAGTGCACTCCCCAATATAATGACCTTTCATAAAACCGAGCTGGGTGTCTGAAATTAAATTGGGAAGAACTGTTTTTACTCGGTTTGCAATTGCTGCTGATCCTATTTTTGTATCTACATTAATTAGGGATATTGGGCGCCAGTTTTTTATGTATTATCTAGGTTTGTTTTGTTTTGGTATACAAGTAATAATTCCGAGTCTCTGTGTAATTGAAAGTTGTTCCAATTCATAACCACAATTTAACGAGTTTATAAGATAAATGCCAATGTCTTTCCAAAAAAATTTATAGAACTCGGCGGTGAAGCCGTCAGAACCGGGTGTTTTATTGTTTTGCATTGCTTTAAGGGCGTTTAAGCCTTCCGAAAGTGATAATGGCCCTTCGAGAGAATTTTTTCGTCATTGCTTAAAAAGTTAAGGAAGGGGTTACTTTTGTCAAAAAAAGTATCATCTGTATCAAGAGGTTGATTAGTAGATAGTTTTGATGAATATAGATTTTCGTAAAATGATTTTTGCTCGGTTAGAATCTCGTCTATATCAGTAATTTCCGATCCATCATCCTTTACTAACTTGGGGATAGTTTTTTCTGTATAATGTCTTTTTTCCAAGTTGCAGAAGTACTTGGTCGATTTTTCCCCCTCTATTTTCCATTTTAATTTTGTTCTCATTATTATTCCCTGAAGCTTTTTATCCCTAATGGTTTTAAGTTCGTTTTCAAGTGATCTCATTTCTTCTGACACTGACTCATCCCCGCTGTCGAGTTTAGCATTCAGAACTTTTAAATGATCTTCTATTTCTTGTTGCCTTTTGTCCGCCTTACGTTTTACAGAAGAGGCATATGCAATACTTTTCCCTCTGATCATAATCTTTAGTGTTTCCCAAAGAAGCTGGTTATTTATAGTATAACTTCCTGTATTATTATTTGTATATTGGTCTATTGTTTCAGCAATAATTTGTTTAATAGCAGTTACATAGTCTGGGTCACTGAGTAGGCTGTTATTAAACTTCCAAATGCCTTTTCCCCGGGGCTGGTTATCAAAAGACAGTTTTATACTTATTGGATTATGGTCGGAGCGGTATCTAGTGTGAATTTCTGCATTTTTAAAAAAGAGTTGCAAGTCTGACGATAATAGAAAGTAGTCTAATCTTGCCATTTTATTTTCAGGCCCTCTCCAAGTATAACATTTTTCCTCTGTATTTTCTAAACGCCAGACATCAAATAAGTCAAATTTTTCCTTTAAGTTCATTATTTTTTTATTTGCCTTTTGGTTGTTTTTTTGCTTATATTTAATTGTATCTTTTTCGTAATCTTGGGAAACGTTCCAGTCCCCTCCTATTATGATTGAATCATTACCTATGCTTTCAATTTTAGAGAATAATTCATCATAGAATTGTTGTCTATCGTCATTGGGACCGTAAACAACTGAAAGGGTTAATCGTTGATCCTTGATGGTAGCGTCCAGAATAATAAAGTTTCCAGTCTCATCTAAAATACTTTTGTGTATGGTGAACCCAAAGGTATTTTTAAAAAGTATAGCCACGCCTCTGCTTGAACCTGAGTGAGAACAGAATACAGCCTCATAACCCCATTCACTTCTCCAACAGTTTTCTACTTTCTTGCTCGAATGTGTACCCACCAGAAAAGTTATGTCAAATTTATCCCTGCATCGAGAAAACATGTCTCGTCGTTTATAAGAATCGGAAGATAAGCCACGGCAGTTCATGCTTCCTATTATTATGCTAGCCATTTTGTATGAGGTTATGGATAAAGCTAGAGGTGTATGTGCAGCTACTATGTTGTGATTTATTCATTTTTCCTTTTTTAAATTTGCATTTCTGTACAGAACAATACATGGAAAGACCTATGAATCTGCTGGGTTTGCCCCTAACAAAAACATTGCTTTTCTGTACAAACTTGCCATTAGAAAATCTGTTAGATCTGAAATTTAAAATGTTATCAGTAACAAAAAAGGTAACAAAAAACAATAACAAAAATGAACTCATTTTGCTTCTTATCTGTTCCTCTACAAAAGTCGAATTTCTGCACCATAAATTTACAACACAAAAGTTGTTGTTTGTATTGTGCAACTTCTTTTTAGGAGTGTGACATAAGACGGAATCTGTGGTAGAGTGAGGGTTATTCTATACACGGTGTATATATAATTGAGTGAGTATTTATTACTTGGTTGGTTTCATATCGGCCAAGATATCAGTCCTCGGTAACTTCACATCAGCCTTCGACCTTCCGTCTCAGGCTGATATGAAGTTACCTGATTCCAAGATCACGCCAATATGAAACTAACAAAGTAACAAGAGCAACGTGAAGCGGGGCATATGCCCCCGATGGTGTCATTAAAGGGTAGGTAAGTCTCTTGGGGGCATAACCAAAATCAAAAGGAAGCTTCCTCTCGACACCAACAATGCATAATCAAACAAGACCAATACCGGGTCTGGACCTGCGTCACTGCATGCAATTGAATCGGCAAACAGGAAGTGGCTGCACAGCAGATCTGAAAATTGCATACATGATACAACTGATCATTATCAGGCTCCAGATGAAATATAAAATCAATCCCTTGCATAGAAGCCGAGAAAAGTTTGACGAAAAATTTCAATGTTCAGTGGGTACAGTAAAATTTCAAAGTATCGGCAAACAGGAAGTGGCTGCACGGCAGATCTGAAAATTGCTTACACAATACAACTCATCATTATGAAGCAGCAGACCAAATATAAAATCAATCCCTTGCATAGAAGCCGAGAAAACCTTGACGGAATATTTCAATGTTCAGTGGGTACAGTAAAATTTCAAAGTATCGGCAAACAGGAAGTGGCTGCAAGGCAGATCTGAAAATTGCTTACACGATACAACTCATCATTATGAAGCAGCAGACCAAATATACAATCGTTCCCTTTCATAGAAGCCAAGAAAACTTTGACGGAAGAAGTGTTTCGGACAGACTGACGGATGGATGGACAGATGGACTGTCGGTTGGACTGACGGACGGAGTCAAGCAGTTACCAGACCTGTTCTGCCGCTGGTGACGCAGGTAAAAATAAAATTGATTCGAGTCAGCTTTCATTTGTTATTGGATAGAAACCAATTTTAATATGGCCACCATGACCACCATATTGAATTGGTTATCTGATCCAAAATCAAAAGGAAGCAAATTCTGGACATCAATAATGCATAACCAACAAGAGTAATGCAAAGCGCGGCATATGTCCCCTCCTGCAATATCATGGGTAGAATTACAAAAAAAACCAACAGGATCAGTCTTCCTGAACTTTAGTTATAGAGCAGAAACCAATTTCAAGTATATTTAACATTGGAGGTCACTGTGACTGTGACCTTGACCTTTGGCACATCATCCTCAAAATAAAGAGGCTTCTTCCACTCATCATATCTAACCCACATAGGAAGTTTGGTAAAGATCCGGTTGGTAGAACTTCAGTTATAAAGCGGAAACCAATTTCAGTGTATTGAACACTGGAGGTCGCTGTGACCTTGACCTCTGGCACATCATGGTCAAAATAAATGGGCTTCTTCAACACATCATACCTAACCCACTTTTGAAGTTGGTAGAACTTTAGTTTATTGACGGAATGCAAAAAGTTAACAGACGGACAACGGACGCCTGAAATGGTGATGACATAATGCCCCCTACTCAAAGAGGCGGCATAAAAATGACAAGACCAATGCAAAGTGTGGCATATACCCCTGACAGTGTCATAAAATGGAAGGTAAGTCTCTTGAGGGCATAACCAAATCAAAAACAAGCTTCCTGTAGACACGAATAATGCATCAAAAAAAAATATACCAAGTATCATTAATATCCTTGAAGGCTGTAAGAAGTTATGGAGCGGACACAAATTCCGTCTACGCCCGGACGGACAGACGAACAAACGGACGACATCATGGCTAGATTCCCCCGAATTTTTTTCGGGGGAATAAAAATTGATTTGAGTCAGCATTCATTAGTTATTTGGACGGAAACCAAATTCAATAGGGCCACCATGGCCGCAATATTGAATTGGCTAGCTGAACCAAAATCGAAAAGAATTTTCCTCTAGACATCAACAAGAGGCCTGCAATGCCAAGCTCTGCTAATCCCTCTGCACTCCCTCCCTCCCTATCCCCCATCCCCCCCACTGCAATTGGCCATACCCATCGTTGGTCATAGGAGTAGAAAATTTTATGCATGTACACACTCTAAATCATTCAAATTGCATTTTGGACAAAAGAAAGAAAAATGCCTATTTGGCACAGGTAAGCGGGGGTGGGGGGCATAGGATTAAATTTTTCTGCATGTGATCACTCTAAAGCCTTCAAAATGCATTTTGGAGCAAAACAAAAAAATTGCCTGGGGGGGGGGGGGGGGGGGGGGGAGAGGGGGGGGGATAAGAAGAGCAGTAACTCCGACAAAGAGTTATATACCATACACAATTGATATTTGGTTACTAATGTTCAAGTTATTCCATAAATAAACGTTACACGATATTTTTTAACAAAGGGCAATAACTCTCATAATTTTCATTGAATATTGCTGGTCATCGAACTTGACACAGACATTGTTGCTACAGAGACCTATACTGAAAAGAAATGAAATCCGGTTTTTATTGTTAGTTATGACATAAACAAGTATTGCACTATATTTTTTATTAAACAAAGAGCAAAAAATCCAATAATTTCCATTGGATATCACTGGACATCGAATCTGACGTAGACATTGTTGCTATAGAGAAATTTACCCAAAAGAATTGAAATTTGCTTACTATTGTTCAAGTTATACCATAAACATGCATTGCACGATATTTTTTTGTAAACAAATTGCAATAACTTCCATCGGATATTGCTGGTCATTGAACTTGATGTATACATTTTTGCTATAGAGACATAAACCAAAAAGAATTGAAATCCGTTAACTATTGTTCAGATTTACAGAATGTTTTTACAATAAGTTAAACAAGGGCAAAATAACAAATGTTTACGGCAAAATATTAATTCTGCTGTAAGATCTGTTCCCCCATGTTCGAGGTACAAGCATAACAAAACATTATCCCAAAGATTGATACCGCATGGGTGATCTGTGTGTGAAGTTATACCATTCATTGTATGTAGAAGGAAACTATAAAGTTATTGCATGGAAAACAAAAATCTATTTATAATAACAGTGACTTTGACATTTGACCTACTGACCCCAAATGCAATCCCAACCATCAATATCTCTTATGCAATCAAAATATGAAGTTATAGCATCGTACGTAAAAGGAAACTAAAGTTATTGCACAGAAACTAAATCCATTTATAGCAAGTGACCTTGACCTTTGACCTGCAGATCCCAAAATCAATGCAAAATATTGTCCTATTATGGGCAACCTATGTGTGAAGCATCAGCATCGTGCAACCAACAGTACAAATGTTATTGTCCGGAAATGAGTGTGAAGACATTTTTCAATCATCCCCTAAATTAAACAAGGGAGAATAACTCTGTAAATGTTTAAACGAAGGTATTAATTCTGATGTAGGATCCATTCTCCCATGTTGAGGTACAAGCATGACAAAAATTATTTAAATCCAACATACGATGACAGATCTTGAGCAGCAAATATGTTGGACAGACACATTTTTCAATCATCCCCTTAGTTAACAAAGGCAAATAACTCTGTAAATCTTTATGCGAAGATATTAATTCTGTTGTAGCATCCGTTCTCTCATATTGAGGTAAAAGCATGGTAGAAGTTATTCGAATCCAACAAATAATGACAGGGCTACAGCAGGAAATATGTTAGACGGACACATGTTTCAATAATAATTCCCTAAGTTAAACAAGGGCAAATAAATCTGTAAATGTTCATGGAAAAATGTTAATTCTGCTGTAGGATGTGTTCAGTGCTAGAGCAGCAAATATGTTGGATGGATACCTCCTCCGACCAAATCGGTCAGGGGCATAATAACCTCTAAATATAACAAATCAAAAAACTACAATTTTTGAGTTTTGAATCATTGCTTCAATAAAACTCCATTACAGGAGTTTATTAGTTACCCTGTGTCTGATCACGTGGTATGGGGTAACAAATTTATCTATTGACTTTCCGTTTTAGAAGTACAATCTATTTCATGTGTGAACACACACACAGCACGAGATCTTTTATCTTCCATTGTTGAGCCATACAGGTTTCTGTGGAATTTTTGTGCAAAAGAGTTTTTGAGAAAATATGCCGATATGACTAGTATAAAAAAATTATACGGGGTATGGACAATTTGTAGATTTATGAATGAGGCTTCCACTGGGTATGGGAAATTGGTCAGTGGCTGGGCGGACGTGTCGTGGGTTTCAATGAATATGGTCTCATACCACGTATCTATCAACCAATCAAATCAAAAAATTCACTTTAGTCAATAGATAATACAAAATATCCATGTTAATGGGAACTACATTTTACTCTGTCATAGAATGCATTTTGAAAAATTGTAATTGAAGGCCATACACCGAGCGCTGTTTGTTTCTCAATCCATTCAGGCATCTTTTATGGGGTTTTAGGCCATGTGATATACAGAATCCTCAACAAGTGGGCAGTTTATAGTGAAAAACTGCTAAAACGAAGATAAGACTTTTTATACCATCATTACATATTCTACTATATGAAAAGCCTATGACATAAATTTTAGCTTTACACTCCAACCGTGATGAACATGCCAGTAATGGGATTTCAATAGTAAAAATTTACATGTACAGTAGAACAACATCCCAGTTGACCTTTGGTGACGTCGACCTGAATGCAAACTTGTCTAAATTTATTGCACATCGCCTTGCGAAGAGTGAAATGGAAGTGGCAATTATGTATTATGTTTTCAAATGGGTTTACCTCATAAGATGCCAAAAATTAACAAACATGCATTGTCTCATGTTAATAAAGCATGCATAACTCGAAACAGTATGTTATTATGTTATTAAAACGAAAAAGACTCAGTTTCTTTTTTTATTTCGTTTCGGCGATAAAATTGACAGTGGAAGTACCGCCCACCGATGCTCGTGTAAACAAAAACAGTTTCGCTCATATGTACGTTTGGTGCTCAGTAAAATCGAAAAAATAATAGCAACTCTTAATAATCTGACGATCATGGTATAAATAAAATTTACCAAAAGTAGCTTGGTGTACCAAATGTTCACCACTCATGGTGAACATTTGGTACACCATGCTACTATGGGTATATGTTATGTTATGTTATTTGGAAATTCCTCCATTAGTTTTTCGGAGCACCCTGTGAGAACCCCATATCATTAGAATCATCTCAGGTATTTCGTTTCGACTGAAACTGCAGTTCGCATCTTACACCCGTTTTATTCCGGTAGTTGCATGATTCAATGCGCTTGTACAGACACTCCTCTGTTGATTTTTCAGAGGACCCTGATTGATTCATTGTTGGGGTTCTTTATACAGGTAATGAAGTACACTATATACAAGGGGAGAATTGGGGGAGTTTTGCCGAGCTGCAGCTCTTTTGCAACAGTAGGGTTCTTTAACGTGCACAGTAATTACTGCATACGGGACAGCCATTACGTCCTCAACCGATAGGGCGAGCATAGCACCATCCCCGAACATGGCACTATGGAGGAGAAGTGTGGTTTTGAATCCATGCCGGTATTGCATCACGTTACGTTTCCCTGACTGGGGTTTGAACTCGCAAACCTTGGGCTCTGAGCGCAACGTGTTACGCTCTCGGCTACCGCATCATATATACAGTTAAATCTAGAACTCCTGTCACTAACTGTGCGCTTATCTAGGCTTAATTGTGCGTAGGAATTGCGCGCAATTGCCATATCGAATGGCATCCAAAGCATGGCAGGTTCTCCTGGTTACTCATACCAAACACAGGCAATGTTTCTGCCAATGGACCTCCGGGTTACCCGGAGGTCCATTGGCTGAAACATTGCTTGTGCACAGGCCGCATGTACACAATTTGATAGCCTTACTATGGTCATAACGCGTAGATTAACGCACAGATCAACGTGCTATATGTGCGCATTTCAGGACAGGACTTTTAGTTGTAACTGTATTCTATATATACACTACCACCAGGGAGTGCAGTGGCTTAGTGGTTAACGTATTGGACTTCAAACCGAAAGGTCCAGTGTTCAATCCCCACCAGGTTGACTACATTGTGTCCTTGGCCAAGGCATTAATCCCAACTACATGGGCACTGTGTACTAAGGTGTACTGCACGGCATGAGCAATAATTGTACCAAGTATGAATAAGATCTATCAATCAGACCAAGTTATATGGACCAGATAAAAGTGAGAGTGAAATGTTTCTGTCACCTTAACACAGTGCCTGTGACCTTGACCTTGAGGGGCACATACCATATTATAATTTGTGATACACTGTCTTTTGATAATACATATTGTTATAATGTGTTGTCAAAAAATACTGAGTGGTTAAGAAGTTTTGTCATAGACAAACAAAATGTTGATAAGGCCATACAAAGTAGGTCTTCTGTTTCTCAGGCCATTATTTGTAAAATTGCATGCGGGCGTGCGTTTTTTTATTTTATTTTTTATTTCTGTAATTATTTCTTTGCCATCAAAAGTTCATGTTCTTGATTTATGTTTTTGGCCTCATAATCTATGGAATAGCATGGATGGTGGTGTATTTCATCCCTTGATAGAAAGAAGGCTTTGCAATGCTAAAGCATTGCAAAGCCTTCTTGCACTCAACTTGAGAGCAAGAAGGCTTTGCAATGCTAAAGCACTGCAAAGACTTCTTGCACTCAAGGGACAAATTTATCATTTTTTTTAACTTGGGTAAAATATCAGACATAAATTATTTAATTTTTTTTTTTCTAAGATTACATTGGTTATAAAAAGAGAGCATGCGGTAGCCAAAATGACCATGTGGGAGGGCCTGAGAAACAGATTTTTAATTTTTTTAGGCCTAACTAACTGTTGATGACAGACAGATGATGGACAAATCATTACCAGAAAAGAACAGCTGACACTTATCAGGCGGAGCTAAAAACTGAAATAACCAATTTAGATATCATGAGCGTTGAGTGAAAGGTGAAGTGTAGTGATTTGGCAGTGATTTCTAGTAAAGTATTGGCTGTCTGTACATGAATTGTTCTGAGGCACCCCTACACTTTGTCAAAGTTGAACCTGCGACCTTAAGGGTTAACTGAGCTGTTTTGTTTTGCGAAGAGATTCAATTATGGTGCAAAAGAAAAATGGATTCTTACCTCAGAGCTTGGACTCTTATACCAAAGGATCTTGGCTAAATCATCACCTTTTGTTAGATCCAATGCATGTTCAAAGACTTCCACTTTCTGCATCAGTGTCAAGTGGTCATAATCTGGTGCCATCTAATTAAAAGATACTGCTTTTATTAATTTTCATCAAAATTAAAACTGCAAGATCCCAAACACCTGGTAAATGTAAAATATTCTTCATTCATGTACTTCATATCAGAAATTTTCTCGAGGAACTTTTCAGAAAACTTATCCCCATTTGTAGTAAAACTGCAAAAACTAGGCTCCAGTACTTGGAATGAGTAGCAAATCCAATGAGTTTAACCATTTACCCAACCAATCGGTCACATCCACCCACGTAATATGCAAATTGAGCAGCTGAAAAAATTAACTTTTTCAAAATATTTCAACAAAACCATATCATGTGACCCCCTCATTGGAACGAGCTCATTGAGCTCGTTCCAATGAGGGGTCACATGATATGGTTTTGTTGAAATTTTTTGAAAAATTTTTAAAAAGTTAAAAAATTTATAGTAATTTATATATTTTTTATACTTACCAATGACCCAGACTTAGCTGGTGCTAACTCTAACAAAACCAGGGCCAAACACAAATTTTGCCCCCCAATCCCCAAAATTTGCATCCAAAACAAAAAGAAATCATGTCCTAAAGGACCTCCATACTACGCCTCTACTGCGCATGCGCAGTGACGCAGTCGTCCCGAAATTGGCGCCAATTATCATTCTTACTGGCAGTGCCTGGTCAGCGCTATGTACTCAGCGGGGAGGCAAGAGTTCCCAACTCCAGGGAGGGCCATCCCCGTCTGGGTCATTGGTAAGTATAAAAAATATATAAATTACTATAAATTTTTTAACATTTTTATACTGTACCAATGACCCAGACTTAGCTGAATAGTAAACAGGCTGGAGGGCCTAGGACATAGAGGAAAATCCAATAAGCTCAACTATATAGTAAAGAGGTAACCCCTTAAGGAGAAAAGGAGTATTAGGCTTTACATGTATCTTTCTTATTTAATATTAAATCAGAAAGATACACTACCCTTAATAATTGAGCACAATAACATTCATGTTCTCTATTAACATCCAGTATAACCCTTATACTAATTATTTTTAAAGCAAGCCAATAAATAAAGTAGTCCAGAGAATTGAGACTCTTTATAGTCATTTAAAAGTATCCGAGTATTGTATATTAAAGCCCGTTTGACACTTGACATATACAAATGCTTCACACCGAGCTACACTTTAAAAATAAAACATGAATGAATTTAAACATTAATATTACACTTTAAAACCATCCCGGAAGCGACTCAGAAATACTGACTTGGAGGAGGCATTCCCTTGCTTTTCACTATAAAGCAGGTGACCTAAGGGAACACCCGCCCCCCCCCCCCCCGTTCCCCTTGCCCTGGGTCAAATAGCCCAGAGCGAAGAGGGCAGCCGGACGGAGTCACTGCCGGAACAGAAAGCCTGCATAACTATAGTTGCAACTGTTTAGTGGACGACATTCTGAGCAACAGATAACGGACCTAAACAATGCAGGTCTCCAGAAATGGACTCAATATTTCTGAGATAAAAATTCGTAAATGTGGATGGCTGAGACCAATAAGCAGCCTTCATTAAATCTGTAATAGCAACACTATTAGCATAAGCCCAGGAAGTAGAAAGAGCTCTTACTTCATGAGCAGAAATCTTAAGCACAGACTGCTGAGAAGAAGATAAATCTTCATAAGCAGTACGGATAGTTAACTGAATCCATCTAGCAATAGAATGGACTGAAATGTCCTTTCTATTAGGCATCAAAGACAGAAAGAAACGTTTCCGTCCCTTTCTGATAAACTGAGATCTCTGTTTATAGATACGTAGTGCTCTAACAGGACAGAGTAAAGGCCTACGCCCATCTGAAGACGGAAGAGCCTTAATAACAATAGGTTCCGGATATTTATTAGGAGCCTGATTCTTAGCTAAAAAACCCACATTAGTAGTGAAGGTGATAGTGTTCCCAACACTACGATAATGAGAATCATCCACCGATAGTGCATGAAGCTCACTGACTCTTCTGGCAGAAGAGAAAGCTAAGAGAAAAGCTGTCTTATAAGATAAGAATTTGAAATCTACTGTCCCAAGAGGTTCAAATGGCTTTTCCTTCAATTTAAGGAGAACCCAAGCTAAATTCCACTTAGGAATTAATCTAAGAGTTCTGGGTCTATTTATCGAAAAGTTTCTAACCAACTTCGATAAAGAGACATTAGATCCAATTTGTAAACTATCATGATGTGCATAGGTATCAGATAACATAGATCTATAACCCTTTATAGTAACAGGCTGCAGTTTGATTTCGTCAAACAAGTATACTAGAAAGTTTGCAATGTCTGGTATAGAGGGATCAAATATATCTACAGAATGATCCCTACACCAACGACGAAAAACCTTCCACTTAGCCGCATAGTTTAGCGAAGAGGAGGTCCTCCTACAGTTAGAAATCGCGTCCACTGCTTGTCCTGTAAAGTGCTTGCCATGCAAGAAGGACCGCACAACGGAAAAACGTGAAGGTTGAGACCTTGCGGGTTGTGATGGAGTTGGCGCGATTTCCCCTGCGAAAGAAGATCCTCTCGTGGAGGAAGCTTCCGCGGTAGGTCCCACAACAGACACCTGAGTAGATTTATCCACGGTCTCTGTGGCGACAGAGATGCTACCAACAGAATCTTGCATTGAGATTGTTTTATCTTTAGCAATACTTGTTGAATTAACGGTGCTGGAGGATACGCATATCCTATCATTCCGTCCCAAGGGATCGACAGAGCATCTACTGCAAATGCTCTTGGATCCGGACACGGAGACACATACGTCTGCAACTGATTGTTGAGATGTGTCGCAAATAAGTCTATCATTGGCCGTTCCCATTGGTAGCAAATCTGATTGAATACTTGTTTGTTGAGAGTCCACTCCGACGGCAACAAACGACCCTTTCGTGAAAGGGAGTCTGCTAGCACATTCAGACGACCCGGTATGTGACGGACCGAAAGAAGAACGTGATGTTCTAACGCAAACAGAAGGATTCTTTCCGTTAGATTGAACAACGGAACTGAATGAGTGCCTCCCTGATTCCGTATATACGCCACTACTGTCGTATTGTCGGATAGGATTTGGACATGAGCATCGTGAATAATGTCCATCCAGTGACGTAACGCAAGCCAAATTGACATCATTTCCTTGATGTTTATGTGCTTGCACAGGAATTGTGGATCCCAAAGACCCTGGCATCTCGAATCCGTTGGGATTAATGATGCACCCCAACCTGTTTGACTGGCATCCGTCATAACGGTAAAACACGGATCCGGCAACTGCAGCGGAACTCCTTGAGTTAACCACTGAATGTTTGCCCAAGTCTGAATCTCTTGTTTCACTTGATCTGACAAGAGAACGTCTACATCGAGCGAATGAATTTTCACACTCCAATTCTGAGTCAGGAAAATTTGAAGAGGACGTGTGCGTAGCCGCCCCATCGGAATGAGATCCGCGGCGGCTCCGCACAGACCTATCAGTCTCATAAATTCTCTCGCTGTGACTTTGTCTGCATGCAGACAATAGCGAGCGTAACAACTGACTAATTTCGCTCTGGTTAATGGCAGACGAACGAGAATGTTGTGCGTCTCGAAGCTCATTCCCAGATGAGTGAATGACTTGGACGGCACCAGATCCGACTTCTCCTCGTTTACTATAAAACCGAGACGTCGGAGCAATAGAAGAAGATTCTGAACATCGTTCTGAAGCGTTAACTTGTTGCCGTACCTCTGAAGAATGTCGTCCAGGTAGGCCGACGTTACCGCAGACGAATGAGCTCGGAAGTAGATCATTACCGAGTTCATTACCCGAGTGAAAGCCCAGGGTGCTAGATTCAATCCGAAGCACATCGCCCGGAATTGATACACCACTCCAAGGACTGCGAAGCGTAGATACTTTCGGAATGTCGGATGTACCATGACGTGAAAGTAAGCATCTTTGAGATCTATGCTCGTTGCATAATCGTTCACCCGAATACTCGCTCTGACCAATCGAATCGTCTCCATATAAAACTTCGGAGCGACGATCAGCTTGTTTATCCAGCTCAAATCTATGACTGGACGGAACGAGCCGTCTGGTTTCGGAACCAGAAACAGATGGCTGTAGAATCCCAGAGATTCCTGGTTTTCTACGACCTCTACCGCGTTCTTCATTAAAAGAGACTGCACCTCTGATAACAGAGCGTCTCTTTTCTGTGGATTTGACGGAAGATGAGTCCACTTTGGACTTCGAGTTAATGGAGGCTTTCGTTTGGAGGATATCTTCAGACCTTCCGAAGTCACTCCTCTCACCCAAGGGTCGTCCGTAATCGACGCCCACTCTTGTGAAAAACTCGACAACCTTCCGCCAACCGGAACGCGATAGAGGTTTAAGCCATCACCTCCTGGACCTGCGAGGCCTGCGGTAGGAGAAACCACGTCTTCCACGACCCGCACCTCGCCTCGTCGACCTCGGGGCGTCCGACCGATTGTCCCGGCCTGAAGGACGTCCCGAACGAGAGTCGCTATCCTGACGGTCTCTCGAATAAGACCAAGAGGACGCACCGGAACCTCTATAGGAACCTCTCTTGGGCGCATTAGACCCAGAAGTGCCTGTCTTATTCGTGTCTGCTGTATCCGACTTCTTAGGAGCCGATCTGAACAACAGAGAATCATTAGCTTTCTTTTTAATTTTATTATAAATAGAGGAAAGCTTGCCGTCAAAGAGAAGTTCTCCTGAGACCGAAGCGACTCTAAGAGAGTTCTTCACCTTAGAATCCACTAGTGTGGATGTAGCTAGGGCTGCGTCACGTCTAACCAACTCCAGATTTGCCACTGAAAGGGCGGAGTTACACGTGGAATAAGCTACTGCCCTTGAAAGAAGTCTTAAAGAGGATTGTATATCCTGAAACTCTTCCCCTTGAAGGCGCAGTGATAACGCCTTAGTAAGGTGATCTGCGTAAGATAAGGCATCTAAATTGGCTCTGTTAGACGCAATAGCTGTTTCCAACACCGCGGTTGGAATAGAAGCTGACGACGGTAATGATAGCTCTAAGTCTTCCGCCTCATCGTCCATACGCAGAGGAACTCTCGGTATACCCTGTCCTGCCGTATCGAATTTATTCCTTGCATTAATGAAAGGCAGGTTGAGAGTATTAGCGGACAAGAAACCTGCTTTCCCCATCCTGGAAGCAAGTTTAAATATAGCGTCGTTCAATAATTCAAATGTTCTAGCAACATTATTGGACTGCGACGGAAACTCGGGAGCGATGTCCCTGAACCGCTCAAAAAATTCAGAGTCCAATGACGCTATAATTCTCTTGTCCGGAAGCGCAGCAGTCTGGCCCGACGGAACAACTTGAGGGAGAAAGTGCCGGATGAAGTCCACGGCAGCTTTATGTTGTTCCGAAAGGGATAGCTCCAAGTCATCCGTATCCCTTTCACCATCCGGTCGGACCTCATGATGTTCCCGGTCGTCCGCCCCCGATACTTCGGCGGAGCGTACCGACCCAGCGCCGTCGGATAATTCTCGATCCGACACCGTTTCTGTCGGCTGCTGGGATGCTGCGATAAGCTGTGCTATCCGCACAAGAATGTCCAGCGTCGAGACCTGCGGAGGCGCAGTCTTTCGCTGCTTCGCCGAGGGCAGCTCCGCATCAGATGGCTCCCGCATACTTTTCCTATGTGAACGTCCAGAGTCCATCGGTCTCGAATCCCTGGCTGCCGGATGGTGTGACCTGGTCGCCGAAGAATCCTTCATCGGTGAAGCTGGTAATAAATCGGCGGTCACGCAGCCAAGGTGCGGTCGTGTGCGCTGACGAGAAGAGGAAGCCTTAACAGTCTCTGCGGACTGCTTATACAACGGAACGTCCCGAGCGACGGACGTATGCTCCGCTAAAGACACATTTTGTACCACAACATCTGGTCCCAGATGTTGTTGTACGAGAGAGGGACCTCTCTCGCTCGCGGCCCGGCTGGACCTGGACGAGCTAGGAACCGGACTAAAAGGCTTCCTCCGTTCTCGCTTACTATCCGCCGTCACTGGGTGTGCATCTATTATGTTTATAGTGCTCGCATCACCCAAAATTTCCTCTTGGACCGCATCGGACGAACCCGGCTGCCGAACCATTCGGTGAATGGACGCTACACCGGGCGAGCTAGCGGACGACATTTGTCTAATCTCCATGAGCACTTTTGCCGCTAGCTCTGAATTCATTTGTGACGACGGACGCACACTTGAAGAAGATAACATGGAAACATCTCCCTGTTCTGGTTCCTCTGAAATAGAAACTGAGAGAGTAGAGTGACCTTGCGGAGAAAGAGCCGGCATCGCTCTTTCTCCAGAAACAACATATCGTGACACACGTTTCCAATGTTTCTCATCCCAATGTTCACATACAGGACAGGGATTAATGCGAGAACACTGACTACAATTAATACAATGATCATGAAAGTCAGAGGAAGATTTCTTCCTATTACAATTTGAACAACGTCCCTTCATTGTGAAAGAACAACAATAAGTCCTAGTTACTCGCAAAAACCCCTGACACAAAGATACATAATAACATGATCCATTAATAAATGAAAAAACAATTGCAAAATAAAATAATTTTGAAAAAATATTTTTTCAGCGAAGCCCAAGTTGCTGAAAAGTAACGTTGAGCCCCGATGGATCCGATGGCAAAGTGTGGTCAAAAATTTTAAATTTATGTAAAATAATTAATGAGACCCTTTCGGATGATATAAATGTATCTTATAATGAGATAAACTACAACAAAAGCAAACAGCCCCCCTCAAAAAAGGCTGTTGCCAATGAAAACAAACAGTGTAAACACACTAGAAAACATGACTCCAGGCACTGAAAAAACTGGCCCGGAATCAGTCATCAATTACACTCTATCTGATGCAAAACAGAGACTCCCAGGGGAGAATCTGTAGAACATCAGATGGAAGATGCAGAACACAAACGTTATACACCCATGGGTGAAAACGTAACTATGGGGAAAATAACAGAAAACATTCTGTAACCAAGCAACTCTCCCAGGAAATTTTAGAAATTAAATTTCTCAAAAATATGCCAAAAGCATGGGAGAATTGCAAGGGGGGACTTTAGAAGGCTAGGGGAGAGGAAACACTGAATAAGCAGTGCAACAATTAGCAAGAATGACAACAAGAGGCCCATGCCTCGAAAATAGGCAACTTAACATAATTTCATCAAAAAATTTTAAGTACAGCCCTGATTATTTTTTGCCACTTCTTTTTCCTCTCCTCCTTCCATTCTCCTTAGAATCACATTTTCTCCAAAAATTACGTGTCTGGCATCCTTTAAACTGAGATTTACAAGCACAAAGATCAGTGAGATGTTGACTGATGAAGGGCCAAACAGAGAATGATAATTGGCGCCAATTTCGGGACGACTGCGTCACTGCACATGCGCAGTAGAGGCGTAGTATGGAGGTCCTTTAGGACATGATTTCTTTTTGTTTTGGATGCAAATTTTGGGGATTGGGGGGCAAAATTTGTGTTTGGCCCTGGTTTTGTTAGAGTTAGCACCAGCTAAGTCTGGGTCATTGGTACAGTATAAAAATTTATATTTAAAATAATAAATTTTGATATCGTCTGCGTTAGGTAAAGGGTTAAAGGACCTTCTCTTTGTACTATCAAGGGTTTTTGAGATCTGCAGATGAGAAAATAAGAAATTCGTGGATTTTCAAAGATTTTCTGGGCAAAAACAAAGGAGTTCCCCTCCAAGAGTTTCACACTGTTATATAAACATGTGAGCCAAGGAAATTTGGGCTCAATGTTGCCTATTTTTATGTCACTTTCCAATCATTTCCATAATTGAGGGCCCACAAATAGATCTTCTGTTTCTCAGGCCATTTTTTGTAAAATTGCATGCGGCCAAGTGGGTTTTTATTTTATTTTTGTAATTCTTTCTTTGCCATTAAAAGTTCATATTCTTGGTTTGTTTTATGTTTTTGGCCTCATAATTTACAGAATAGCATGGATGGTGGGTGGTGTATTTCGTCCCTTGAGTGCAAGAAGACTTTGCAATGCTAAAGTATTGGAAAGATCTGTTGCACTTAAGGGACAAATTTATCAATTTTATTAACTTGGGTAAAAGTTAAGTTTGCATTGGTTATAAAAAGAGGCCATGTGGCAGCCAAAAAGACCATGTGGGAGGACCTAGGAAACAGATTTTTATCTTTTTAGGTCTGGCCTTACAAGGATTGGTGAGTTCTTTAATTTATAATAATTTTATTATAAAGGATCTCAAAGGAGTAGTGATTTCATTTGCAATTTCTGTACCAAGTTCACTAAAATTGATCTGTGCCAAGGTTTATGGAGGCTCAGATTAATTTTAGTGAACAACGGTCCAGAAATTTCATGTCAAATCCTGAAAAATTTGAGATTCTTTTTATTACATCGTGTGTAATTTAACATTTTAGCTATTGTAACGACTAAAGCTGGTAACCAATGTTAACAAAAATCAACTGCCAATTTTTTTTGTACATTTTACATTAATAAAAATAAAGCTTATGACAAAAATGAAAATATTTAGTTTTCAGGAAATGTTTTTTGCAAAAGCCATCTGTTTTCTGTATTAAGTAGACATTTGACATTTGATGCAAAATAAGCGGAGATGAATTCAATTCTATTTTAGAAACCAACTCACTCACAAAGTTGCTATGTCGAGGTTGATTTCTGATGGCATTCTCATATTAGGCATGTTAAAAATATTTCTGTAATGAGCTATTTGCTGGCAATTATGGGATAAATAAATATCTGATTTGCTTGTATAATTTGATGAATGTTTTTCTATCGCATGAATGTTTTGGTTTTTTCCCCATTCCCATTTGTCAAAACAATTATGTGAGCATCTAACGGTGCAGTTAAGTTTAACCTTTACCCAACGAATCGCCTGCATCCGCCCGCGTAATATGCAAATTCAGCAGTTGAAAAAATATTATTTTTCGAAAAATTTCAACAAAACCATATCATGTGACCCCCTCATTGGAACGAGCTTGTTCCAACAAGGGGTCACATGATATGTTTTTTTTTAAATTTAAAAAATTATATTTAAAATAATAAATTTTGATATTGTCTGCATTGGGTAAATGGTTAATAGTGCCAGGCTGGCTGAGAAATTATCAAGTTCCTTCACCTGTTACCCCAAACAATCATTCACGAAATTGTCCACAGAAAGGACAGGCAGTGATGAGAGTAAACAAAGCTACACATATATTTAAAACAGAATTGCATGTGGGCAGGCCGTTTATTTTATTTATGTAATTATTATATATTTATTTATTGGTGTTTAACCCTTTACCCAACGTAACGGCCACAACCGGCCAGCGCTATTCTATAAAATCGCCAATTAATTTTCAAAATATTTTCATTTTTTGTCTCAAAAACATAGGTTATGACCCCTCGTTGGAACAAACTCGTCGAGCTCGTTCCAATGAGGGGTCATAACCTATGTTTTTGAGACAAAAAATGAAAAAAATTAGTTATTCAAGATTTTTTTTTTGCAAGTGTCGTCTGCTTTTCATGTTAGGTAAAGGGTTAAGGTCACATATTTATGCACAATGGCTAATCATGACCATGACAGTTTTACGGGTAGAGGAAGCCGGAGTACCCGGAGAGAACCACCGAGCAACGGCGAGCAACTGTCAGATCCCCAACATACTAACTCCACACAAGCAGAGTTAGCATTGGTTGAAGACAAGTGCACCATCGACGTGCAGTATGCCTTAGTACACCGTGCCCTCACACAGGCAATGGAGTTGAAGTGTCTTGCCCAAGGACAAAACGAGGTTGCCGCAGGTGGGATTCGAACCGAGGACCTCTCGGCTTGCAGCCTGCACCTCTACCTACTGAGCCACCACGCTCCCTTTTTGTAATTATTTCTCTGCCATCAAAAGTTCATGTTCTTGGTATGTTTTTGGCCTCATAATCTACAGAATAGTATGGGTTGTGGTATATGTAGTCCCTGAGTGCAAGAAGGCTTTGCAAAGCTAAAGCACTGCAAAGCCTTGCTGCACTCAAGGAACAAATTTATTAAGTTTATCAACTTGCGTAAAATATCGGACACAAACCATTTAATTTTGATTTTTTAAGTTTGCATTAGTTACAAAAAGAGAGCATGCGGCAGCCAAAAAAAACTACTTGAGAAACAGATTTTTTACTTTTTTGGACCAAAATTACTTTGTAAATTAGTAATTAGTATTAACGCAGGTTGTTCTCTCTAGTATTCCACTCGTATATTTGAGACTGTGGAACTATAAAACTGTTGCCCACAAACATGCCTGATATGAGAGATTCAGAGTCTATAATATATGTCATTATTGGATACTTTCGCAGTATAAATGACAGAGAATTCAACCACTTCAGGGTATATTAAGTACAATTACCGTACATTAAATTATAAGAATTGAAATAAATTATCTGTCAGCTCATAAGGGTATGACTGTGGGATGGGCATGTTAAGTTTTATATGAGGTGCTACGCATGTCATATAACTTAACACACCCATCCCACATCAATACTCTGATAAAATGATTAATAAATCCCTTCAACTCTTATTTTAACCCTTTACCCAATATGAAAAGCAGACGACACTTGCAAACAAAATTCTTGAAGAGCTATTTTTTTTCATTTTTTCTCACAAACATAGGTTATGAGCCCTCATTGAAACGAGCTCAAAGAGCTTGTTCCAAAGAGAGGTCATAACCTATGTTTTTGAGACAAAAAAATGAAAATATAATGAAAGTTAAAAAATTTATAGTAATTTATATATTTTTTATACTTACCAATGACCCAGACTTAGCTGGTGCTAACTCTAACAAAACCAGGGCCAAACACAAATTTTGCCCCCCAATCCCCAAAATTTGCATCCAAAACAAAAAGAAATCATGTCCTAAAGGACCTCCATACTACGCCTCCACTGCGCATGCGCAGTGACGCAGACGTCCCGAAATTGGCGCCAATTATCATTCTTACTGGCAGTGCCTGGTCAGCGCTATGTACTCAGCGGGGAGGCAAGAGTTCCCAACTCCTGGGAGGGCCATCCCCGTCTGGGTCATTGGTAAGTATAAAAAATATATAAATTACTATAAATCTTTTAACATTTTTATACTGTACCAATGACCCAGACTTAGCTGAATAGTAAACAGGCTGGAGGGCCTAGGACATAGAGGAAAATCCAATAAGCTCAACTATAAAATAAAGAGATAACCCCTTAAGGAGAAAAGGAGTATTAGGCTTTACATATATCTTTCTTATTTAATATTAAATTAGAAAGATACAATACCCTTAATAATTGAGCACAATAATATTCATGTTCTCTATTAACATCCAGTATATCCCTTATACTAATTATTTTTAAAGTAAGCCAATAAATAAAGTAGTCCAGAGAATTGAGACTCTTTATAGTCATTTAAAAGTGTCCGAGTATTGTATATTAAAGCCCGTTTGACACTTGACATATACAAATGCTTCACACCGAGCTACACTTTAAAAATAAGACATGAATGAATTTTAACATTAATATTACACTTTAAAACCATCCCGGAAGCGACTCAGAAATACTGACTTGGAGGAGGCATTCCCTTGCTTTTCACTATAAAGCAGGTGACCTAAGGGAACACCCGCCCCCCCCCCCCCCCCCCTTCCCCTTGCCCTGGGTCAAATAGCCCAGAGCGAAGAGGGCAGCCGGACGGAGTCACTGCCGGAACAGAAAGCCTGCATAACTATAGTTGCAACTGTTTAGTGGACGACATTCTGAGCAACAGATAACGGACCTAAACAATGCAGGTCTCCAGAAATGGACTCAATATCTCTGAGATAAAAATTTGTGAATGTGGATGGCTGAGACCAATAAGCAGCCTTCATTAAATCTGTAATAGCAACACTATTAGCATAAGCCCAAGAAGTAGCAAGAGCTCTTACTTCATGAACGGAAATCTTAAGCACAGACTGCTGAGAAGAAGATAAACTCTCATAAGCAGTACGGATAGTTAATTGAATCCATCTAGCAATAGAATGGACCGAAATGTCCTTTCTATTAGGCATCAAAGACAGAAAGAAACGTTTTCGTCCCTTTCTGATAAACTGAGATCTCTGTTTATAGATACGTAACGCTCTAACAGGACAGAGTAAAGGCCTACGCCCGTCTGAAGACGGAAGAGCCTTAATAACAATAGGTTCCGGATATTTATTAGGAGCCTGATTCTTAGCTAAAAAACCCACATTAGTAGTGAAGGTGATAGTGTTCCCGACACTACGATAGTGAGAATCATCCACCGACAGTGCATGAAGCTCACTGACTCTTCTAGCAGAAGAGAAAGCTAAGAGAAAAGCTGTCTTATAAGATAAGAATTTGAAATCTACTGTCCCAAGAGGTTCAAATGGCTTTTCCTTCAATTTAAGAAGAACCCAAGCTAAATTCCATTTAGGAATTAATCTAAGAGTTCTGGGTCTATTTATCGAGAAGTTTCTAACTAACTTAGATAAAGAGACATTAGATCCAATTTGTAAACTATCATGATGTGCATAGGTATCAGATAACATAGACCTATAACCCTTAATAGTAACAGGCTGCAGTTTGATTTCGTCAAACAAGTATACTAGAAAGTTTGCAATGTCTGGTATAGAGGGATCGAATACATCTACAGAATGATCCCTACACCAACAACGAAAAACCTTCCACTTAGCCGCATAGTTTAGCGAAGAGGAGGTCCTCCTACAGTTAGAAATCGCGTCCACTGCTCGTCCTGTAAAGTGCTTGCCATGCAAGAAGGACCGCACAACGGAAAAACGTGAAGGTTGAGACCTTGCGGGTTGTGATGGAGTTGGCGCGATTTCCCCTGCGAAAGAAGATCCTCCCGTGGAGGAAGCTTTCGCGGTAGGTCCCACAACAGACACCTGAGTAGATTTATCCATGGTCTCTGTGGCGACAGAGATGCTACCAACAGAATCTTGCATTGAGATTGTTTTATCTTTAGCAATACTTGCTGAATTAACGGCGCTGGAGGATACGCATATCCTATCATTCCGTCCCAGGGGATCGACAGAGCGTCTACTGCAAATGCTCTTGGATCCGGACACGGAGACACATACGTCTGCAACTGATTGTTGAGATGTGTCGCAAATAAATCTATCATTGGCCGTTCCCATTGGTAGCAAATCTGATTGAATACTTGTTTGTTGAGAGCCCACTCCGACGGCAACAAGCGACCCTTTCGTGAAAGGGAGTCTGCTAGCACATTCAGACGACCTGGTATGTGACGAACCGAAAGAAGAACGTGATGTTCTAGCGCAAACAGAAGGATTCTTTCCGTTAGATTGAACAACGGAACTGAATGAGTGCCTCCCTGATTCCGTATATACGCCACTACTGTCGTATTGTCGGATAGGATTTGGACTGAGCATTGTGAATAATGTCCATCCAATGACGTAACGCAAGCCAAATTGACATCATTGATGTTTATGTGCTTGCACAGGAATTGCGGATCCCAAAGACCCTGGCATCTCGAATCCGTTGGGATTAATGATGCACCCCAACCTGTTTGACTGGCATCCGTCATAATGGTAAAACTCGGATCCGGCAACTGCAGCGGAACTCCCTGAGTTAACCACTGAATGTTTGCCCAAGTCTGAATCTCTTGTTTCACTTGATCTGACAAGAGAACGTCTACGTCGAGCGAATGAATTTTCACCCTCCAATTCTGAGTCAAGAAAATTTGGAGAGGACGCGTGCGTAACCGCCCCATCGGAATGAGATCCGCAGCGGCTCCGCACAGACCTATCAGTCTCATAAATTCTCTCGCTGTGACTTTGTCTGCGTGCAGACAATAGCGAGCGTAACAACTGACTAATTTCGCTCTGGTTAATGGCAGACAAACGAGATTGTTGTGCGTCTCGAAGCTCATTCCCAGATGAGTGAATGACTTGGACGGCACCAGATCCGACTTCTCCTCGTTTACTATAAAACCGAGACGTCGGAGCAATAGAAGTAGATTCTGCACATCGTTCTGAAGCGTTAACTCGTTGCCGTACCTCTGAAGAATGTCGTCCAGGTAGGCCGACGTTACCGCAGACGAATGAGCTCGGAAATTAAAATTTTTTAGTAAATTTTGTTTCTTAACATACCTACCACAATTGTTTACAATTGGCTGTAACATAAGTGCAAGCCCTACTTCGGAACTAACTCAAGCTTTTAGAATCTTTTCCAAACGAGTTGGAAAAGTACTAGAGTGCAAAAGCACGAAAAAGATCGAAAAAAGGGTCGAGCGAGACCAGCGCTCGAAATTACAGGTACTCTCTCTGCACACCTCTTGCGTTTACCGAGCGCATGCGCAACAACCGTGACGTCAATTCCGTATTTCCGCCAACGAGAAGTTTGTGATTTAGCGGGCAGGCATCGATATCAAAGATATCCCCAAGGAGGGTGGGCCTCCGGTAAACAATTGTGGTAGGTATGTTAAGAAACAAAATTTACTAAAAAATTTTAATTTCTTTTCAACCTACTCACAATTGTTTACAATTGGCTGAATAAACAATAGGAGGAGGTGAATCACATAACCAATACCAACAAGAGTAGCAGAACGAAAGCAAGGATGGCAGAGAACAAAAACGAAAACCTGTAATGAAGATAGAGAGAAGGCACCTGAAAAGAACAAGGCTGAGAGAAGCGCAACCTCGACAAAAACAATTTAACGAGGGTGCACAACAGCCTGAGCAGCAACGAGAGGGCCTAAAGAATAAAGGTCCTCAGATTGCTGCTGAAGGTGGCGGAGATAAAAGGAGAAGGTAGAAGCATTCCTCCAGTAAGCCGCATTCATAACATCACGGAGCGAAACAGAATTGGAGAACGCCCAGGATGTAGAAATGGCACGAACCTCGTGAGCATTAAGCCGGTTCGAAACAAGATCCGATGCAGACAAGCGAGAATAAGCCAGCTTGATTGCAAGACAGATCCACCTGGAAATAGAATGGGAAGAGATAGACTGCCGCTTAGGAATGAGAGACAGAAAGAATCTCTTCCGATCCCTCCTAATGAACTGAGTGCGAGTAATGTAAGTCTTGACCGCACGAACAGGACAAAGAAGAGGCCTCCGTCCATCTACAGCAGGGAGAGCCCGAATGCAGATGGGAGGAGGTACCGAATCGGGGAGTTGATTCTTAGCCAGAAAAGAGCAATCAGTAGTGAATGTGACACTGTTAGCCTCATTTCGGAAGAAGGCAGAATCAACAGATAGCGCATGAAGCTCACTGACTCGACGAGCAGAAGCAAACGCTAGAAGAAAAGCCGTCTTATAGGTGAGAAAACGCATGTCGGTCTCAGATAAAGGCTCGAAAGGCGCCCCCTCCAAACAGTGCAACACCCATGCCAAGTTCCACTTGGGTGTAAGACGCAAAACTCGAGGCCTCTTCAAAGAAAAGTGCCGAATAAGTTTGGAGAGGAAAAGATTACGACCGATACACCGCTTTCCCACATAAGAGAAAGTATCAGACAGCATAGACCGATAGCCCTTAATCGTAATAGGCTGAAGGCCCTTGGAGTCAAAATGAAAAACCAGAAAATTCGCAATTTGAGCGATAGACGGATCACGGTAATTCACATTGTGATCTGAACACCAGCGGCAGAAAACCTTCCACTTGGCGGCATAAGTCATTCCAGTGGAAGGTCGCCGCGATGCAGAAATGCACTCCACTGATCGTCTCGAAAAACCTCTACGTCGGAGACTGGACCTGATAAAAGACAGGCGTGAAGGGACAGGCTCGCCAGGTTGTTGTGATACTTCCTGGGACGACCCTGTGAAAGAAGATCGCGACGTAGAGGTAGACGAATCGGTCGATCGGCCAATAGAGGCCGCAGCAGATTGATCCACACCCTCTGTGGAGACAGGGGTGTGATCAGAATGATCCTGCAACTGCAAGCACGAATCTTCGCTAAAACTTGAGGAAGAATCGGTGCAGGAGGAAAGGCATAGCCGACCCAACCTGTCCAGTCCAGAGACAGAGCGTCTACTGCAAATGCCAGAGGATCTGGACAAGGGGAGACAAAAGTCTCTACCTGATGATTCCAGCGAGTAGCGAAAAGGTCGACTTGAGGACGACCCCACTGCTCGCAAATCGCCTGAAACACCGACCGATGTAGCATCCATTCGGTTGGAAGGACACTGTCGCGTCGGGACAGGGAGTCTGCTAGGACGTTGAGACGCCCGGGAATGTGTCGAATGGACACCCGAGCGTTCACATCCCGCGCCAACAGAAGAAGATCCCGAGACAGCCGATACATGGGAATCGAATGAGTGCCTCCCTGATTCCGTATGTAGGCCACTACTGTCGAATTGTCCGAAAGAAGTAGGACAACATGGTCCGACAGATGAGGGATCCAAAGCCGAAAACTCAACAGAAGAGCAAGGAGCTCCTTCTGGTTGATATGAAGGCCCACCTGCTCGCTGTCCCACTCTCCGTGAGTAGACAGACCGAGAGGGTCCAACGTCGCACCCCAGCCCCGATCGCTGGCATCTGCAGTAAGGATGCGATCGGCCAAAGGAAGATCCAACGGAACACCCTGTGTCAGCCAGGGAATATCTGCCCAAGTGCGGAGGTGACAAAGCAGAGACCGAGGAATAGTGAGTTCCAGGTCCAGCGGATCTACATTCGGACGCCAATGATCCAACAGGAAGTGTTGGAGAGGTCAGACAAACAATCGACCGAGCGGAATGAGATCTGTCACCGAACCGCAAAGGCCCAGCATCCGAAGGAAAGTCCTGACCGAGACCGAGGAAGATTGAAGCAGGTCCCGAGTCAAGGCGGAAAGAATCGTCGCCCGAGCCTGGGGGACCGACACTACATTGTAAAGAGTGTCGAAATCCATCCCCAAATGATGGAATCGCTGAGAAGGAAGAAGATCCGACTTCTCGCGATTGACTCTGAAATCCAGCGACGCTAGCAGGCAAAGAAACTGCCGGACATCGAACTCCAGAACAGCAGCATCGTGGTGCCGTTGGAGGATGTCGTCTAGGTAGGCGGACGAAGTCACTGCCGACTGAGTGCGATGGAAAGCAAGCACATGTGACATCAGTCGGGTGAAGGCCCAAGGAGCCAGGTTCAAACCGAACGGGAGAGCTCTGAATTGAAAAACTCGATCCCGAAACGAGAACCGAAGGTATTTCCGTGACGCCAGATGAATGGGTACATGGAAGTAGGCATCCTTCAGGTCGATACTGGCCGCAAAATCGCCCTGATGAACTGAACGTCGAACCGACCGGAAAGTCTCCATACTGAAACGAGGAGCAATTATGTACTCGTTCAGGGTACTCAGATCGATGACAGGACGATATTGGCCGTTTTTCTTCGGCACCAAGAAAAGTCTCGAGTAAAACCCCGGTGAAAGGGTGTTCCTGACCACCTCGATCGCCCCTTTGGTGAGGAGATTGTCGATCTCCTGCACCAGAAGGTCCCGACGCAGAGAATCTGAAGGGACCTGAGTCGGAAGGGGCACCCGAGATAAACTGGGGTGCCGATGGAAGGACAGTCGCAGACCGGAATGAATGACGTCGAGCACCCAAGAGTCCGACGTTATCTCTGTCCAACGGTCGTAAAACAGCGACAGCCTTCCCCCGACTGGAGGCGAATCGAGGTGAGAACCTTCACTTGCGGCCTCGACGAGGCCCCCGAGAGGAGAAACCACCTCGGGAAGTGACAGAGTCCTGAGACTTTCCAGCCTGAGGCTGCCAGCGGGCTGGCCACGCCGGCGCTTCTTATGAGCAGAAGGAGCCGAAGGCGTAGCCGACGTCGCCGACGAGGCAGACGCAGCAGCACGCTTGGCGGGCCTGGAACGACCCCCACCCGCAGCAGCAGGTGGGTCAAGCTGTCTCAGCAAAAGCTGGTCCTTCGAATGACGAAGAACTTCGCCACGAACAGCTTCCACGGAACCATGGAACAACTGAGGTCCCACCAAAGAGGCAGACCTCAGAACAGCACGTTGCTCAGAAGGAAGGGATGGTAAAGAATCCAAAACCGCATCCCGGCGTGCCAGCTCCAAATTGGCCGTGTTACAGGCGTGAGCGTGAGTCAAGTTCATAAGAGCCTGTGACAAAACGCGAAAAGGCGCCTGAGCGTCATCAAACTCCCCTAGTGGAAAATATTCAGCCAGAGCAGCGACGACATGGTCCGCGAGAGATAACATACCCAGCATCTCTCGGGACAGGCCCACCATAGACTCAACTACCGACATCAGGAGAACTGCCGACTTAGGCTTAGTCAACCCGAGGGAAGAAGAATCCTCATCCACAGTAGTCATCCCTTGGAAGACTGGTGGAGAGACGGAATCGTAAACACGAAACCGCGATGGAGGCAGAAAGGCATCAGCTCTAGAAAAGAAGGAACCCTTGAGGGCCTTAGAACGCATTTTGGCGTCTAAGCCCTGGAAGGACTCAACCACCTGAGCCGATTGCAGAGGACGCAAAGCCCCGGAGCTAGAAGGCTCAACAGGGTTACGGCGCTCCACAGTGGACCGCGGCCGGACGGTCACAGAAGGCTGGTCGGAAGGTTGAACGTCCGGCAATAAGCCAAAGACGAAATCCAAAGCCTGCCCCAAGACTGACGAGGGGGGACCATCACCTTCAAGATACTCGTCATCCTCCGTAGCAGAGGAGACGTAGCCCAACTCGGGCTGACCAGCAGAAACCTCCTGTGAATACTGTGCAGTATCCAAGGGGCCAGGCGAGACATCTCGGCGACCGACCAAAGGAGGTTGTGCCTCAGGAGGCACAGGGAGGCCAACTTGAGGGTTGCCAGAAAGCAACCGGGTGAGCGCCAAAACGGCCTGGCGCAGGTCACCCTGAGAATCCGTCGCAGCAGAATCGCCCGACGGAGTGTCCTCCCAATGGACCCTTCTGGTAGAAGAACCCAAATCCTCAGAAGAGACCGACGGCGAACGTCGATCGGCAGACAGAATAGGAGCACGGTGAGAAGACACCGGAGGATAGTCCCGATTGTGACGCCCAGGAGCCATCACTGGCCTCTGCGAAACAGAAGGCCCTGCCTGCAAATCCTCAAAAGGGACCGACGGCGCACGTCGATCGGTAGCTGGACCTAGGACACGGTGAGAAGACACCGGAGGATTGTCCCAAGAATGACAGGAACCTGTCATAGGCCTCTGCGCAGCAGACGGCCCCAACTGCCTATCCTCTGAGACCGACGGCAAGCATCGATCGACACCCAGACTCGGAACACAGTGAGGAATCACCGGAGGAAGGTTCCGAGAGTGACAGCTAACCGGGGCTGTCACTGACCGCTGCCGAACAGCAGGCCCTGGATGCCAACGTCCCAACACCATCCCGCTAGCCGGCACACTAGCAGGCGAAGGTGGAACAATAAACGATTCACTCGAGGGACGAGGAATCGCTGCCGAAGCGACCGGCCGGCTCAACCGACTAGGAGCAAACCTAGCCAGATGAGATGGAGCAGACAGCAAACCCGCACAGCCCCGCCGCGAGGCTGGGGGAGGCTGAGAACACACAGACACACCAGCAGATACAGCCTCGGTCCCCCGAGACTGTAGACCATCCCCAGAGGAGATGGAAGAGCCACCATCAGACAGAATAGGATCTGGAGTAGCAACCTCCTCAACAACGGTCGACGGTGTAGGAGGCAGATCGGAGAGGGTTACCGAGCTGACCTCGGAAAAGCTCTCAACGAAAACAGACGCCTCAATAGTGACATCCGAAGACAAAGAGACCGCGGTCTCCTCGTCAGGTATCACTGAACTAACACCGCCAACAGTTGCAGAGGAACTCGCCACAGAAGTCAGATCCGAATCCTGTGTGACAGAGTCACCACGTGCACCAGCAGAAAAGTCTGCTACGGCACGGCTACCCTTACCCCGAGAACGAGGGGTTCTAGCTCTGGAAAGAACCACCTTGTTCACAGAAGCCCAAAATTTAGAGGACCAAACCCCACAGATACCACATGATTGGGCCTGAGTGCAATTGTTGCAAGTGACACATGTGGTATGGGAATCGTCCACATGTTTCACCTGCAAACAAGAGGTACAAGGAATAGTCTTAGGCATGATATCAATACAATAATCAAGCTTCCCGCCGACGGAAAACAGTACGAAGGTCGTGTTCACACGTGGGGGAAAGGCAAGATAAAGTGTGAAAAGAACAGCAATAAAAATACAAATTAACATTAAATGATAATAATAATTTGGTAGCTTGAAAAAGGATACAATCCAGTAGCACACTAAAGATGATTAATAAGTTGTTCACGAAGAATTCATAGCATAAAAAGCACGAGTCACAAAAATTTCCGACCATGAACAATGGTGGAAAATAAAGGAATTGACGTCACGGTTGTTGCGCATGCGCTCAGTAAACGCAAGAGGTGTGCAGAGAGAGTACCTGTAATTTCGAGCGCTGGTCTCGCTCGACCCTTTTTTCGATCTTTTTCGTGCTTTTGCACTCTAGTACTTTTCCAACTCGTTTGGAAAAGATTCTAAAAGCTTGAGTTAGTTCCGAAGTAGGGCTTGCACTTATGTTACAGCCAATTGTAAACAATTGTGAGTAGGTTGAAAAGAAATAGATCATTACCGAGTTCATTACCCGAGTGAAAGCCCAGGGTGCTAGATTCAATCCGAAGCACATCACCCGGAATTGATACACCACTCCTAGGACTGCGAAGCGTAGATACTTTCAGAATGTCGGATGTACCATGACGTGAAAGTACGCATCTTGAGATCTATGCTTGATGCATAATCGTTCACCCGAATACTCGCTCTGACCGACCGAATCGTCTCCATATAAAATTTCAGAGCGACGATCAGCTTGTTTATCCAGCTCAAATCTATGACTGGATGGAACGAGCCGTCTGGTTTCGGAACCAGAAACAGATGGCTGTAGAATCCCGGAGTTTCCTGGTTTTCTACGACCTCTACCGCGTTCTTCATTAAAAGAGACTGCACCTCTGATGACAGAGCGTCTCTTTTCTGTGGATTTGACGGAAGTTGAGTCCACTTTGGACTTCGAGTTAATGGAGGCTTTCGTTTGAAGGATATCTTTAGACCTTCCAAAGTCACTCCTCTCACCCAAGGGTCGTCCGTAATCGACGCCCATTCTTGTGAAAAGCTCGACAACCTTCCGCCAACCGGAACGCGATAGAGGTTTAAGCCATCACCTCCTGGACCTGCGAGGCCTGTGATAGGAGAAACCACGTCTTCCACGACCCGCACCTCGCCCCGTCGACCTCGGGGCATCCGACCGGTTGTCCCGGCCTGAAGGACGTCCCGAACGAGAGTCGCTACCCTGACGGTTTCTCGAATAAGACCAAGAGGACGCACCGGAACCTCTATAGGAACCTCTCTTGGGCGCATTAGACCCAGAAGTGCCTGTCTTATTCTTGTCTGCTGTATCCGACTTCTTAGAAGCAGATTTGAACAACAGAGAATCCTTAGCTTTCTTTGTAATTTTATCATAAATAGCAGAAAGCTTGCCGTCAAAGAGAAGTTCTCCGGAGACCGAAGCGACTCTAAGAGAGTTCTTCACCTTAGTATCCACGAGTGTGGATGTAGCTAGGGCTGCGTCACGTCTAACCAACTCCAGGTTTGCCACTGAAAGGGCGGAGTTACACGTGGAATAAGCTACTGCCCTTGAAAGAAGTCTTAAAGAGGATTGTATAACCTGAAACTCTTTCCCTTGAAGGCGCAGTGATAACGCCTTAGTAAGGTGATCTGCGTAAGATAAGGCATCTAAATTGGCTCTGTTAGACGCAATAGCTGTTTCCAACACCGCGGTTGGAATAGAAGCCGACGACGGTAATGATAGCTCTAAGTCTTCCGCCTCGTCGTCCATACGCAGAGGAACTCTTGGAACACCCTGTCCTGCCGTGTCAAATTTATTCCTTGCATTAATGAAAGGCAGGTTGAGAGTATTAGCGGACAAGAAACCTGCTTTCCCCGTCTTGGAAGCAAGTTTAAATATAGCGTCATTCAATAATTCAAATGTTCTTGCAACATTATTGGACTGCGACGGAAACTCGGGAGCGATGTCCCTGAACCGCTCAAAAAATTCAGAGTCCAATGACGCTATAATCCTCTTGTCCGGAACCGCAGCAGTCTGGCCCGACGGAACAACTTGAGGGAGAAAGTGCCGGATGAAGTCCACGGCAGCTTTATGTTGTTCCGAAAGGGATAGCTCCAAATCATCCGTATCCCTTTCACCATCCGGTCGGACCTCATGATGTTCCCGGTCGTCCGCCCCTGATGCTTCGGAGGAGCGTACCGACCCAGCGCCGTCGGATAATTCTCGATCCGACACCGTTTCTGTCGGCTGCTGGGATGCTGCGATAAGCTGTGCTATCTGCACAAGAATGTCCGGCGTCGAGACCTGCGGAGGCGCAGTCTTTCGCTGCTTCGCCGAGGGCAGCTCCGCATCAGATGGCTCCCGCATACTTTTTCTATGCGAACGTCCGGAGTCCATCGGTCTCGAATCCCTGGCTGCCGGATGGTGTGACCTGGTCGCCGAAGAATCATTGATCGGCGAAGCTGGTAAGATATCGGCGGTCACGCAGCCAAGGTGCGGTCGTGTGCGCTGACGAGAAGAAGCCTTAGCAGTCTCCGCGGACTGCCTATACAACGGAGCGTCCCGAGCGACGGACGTATGCTCCGCTTGCGACACATTTTGTACCACAACATCTGGTCCCAGATGTTGTTGTACGAGAGAGGGGCCTCTCTCGCTCGCGGCCCGGCTGGACCTGGACGAGCTAGGAACCGGACTCAAAGGCTTCCTCCGTTCTCGCATACTATCCGCCGTCACTGGGTGTGCATCTATTATGTTTATAGTGCTCGCATCACCCAAAATTTCCTCCTGGACCGCATCGGATGAACCCGGCTGCCGACCCATTCGGTGAATGGACGCTACACCGGGCGAGCTAGCGGACGACATTTGTCTAATCTCCATGAGCACTTTTGCCGCTAGCTCTGAATTCATTTGTGACGACGGACGCACAATTGTAGAAGATAACATGGAAACATCACCCTGTTCTTGTTCCTCTGAAACAGAAACTGAGAGAGTAGAGTGACCTTGCGGAGAAAGAGCCGGCATAGCCCTTTCTCCAGAAACAACATATAGTGACACACGTTTTCAATGTTTCTCATCCCAATATTCACATATAGGACAGGGATTAGTGCGAGAACACTGACTACAATTAATACAATGATCATGAAAGTCAGAGGAAGATTTCTTCCCATTACAATTTGAACAATGTCCCTTCATTGTGAAAAGTCAACAACAAGTCCTAGTTACTCGCACAAACCCCTGACACAAAGATACATAATAACATGATCCATTAATAAATGAAAAAACAATTGCAAATCAAAATAATTTTGAAAAAATATTTTTTCAGCGAAGCCCAAGTTGCTGAAAAGTAACGTTGAGCCCCAATGGATCCGATGGCAAAGTGTGGTCAAAAATTTTAAATTTATATTAAATAATTAATGAGACACTTACGGATAATATAAATGTATCTTATAGTGAGATAAACTACACCAAAGGCAAACAGCCCCCCCTCAAAAAAGGCTGTTGCCAATGTAAACAAACAGTGTAAAATACCAGAAAACATGACTCCAGGCACTGAAAAAACTGGCCCGAAATCAGTCATCAAAATTACACTCTATCTGATGCAAGACAGAGACTCCCAGGGGAGAATCTGCAGAACATCAGATGGAAGATGCAGAACACAACGTTTATACACCCATGGGTGACAACGTAACTATGGGGAAAATAACAGAAAACATTCTGTAACCAAGCAACTCTCCCAGGAAATTTTAGAAATGAAACTTCTCAAAAATATGCCAAAAGCATGGGAGAATTGCCAGGGGGGACTTTAGAAGGCTAGGGGAGAGGAAACACTGAATAAGCAGTGCAACAATTAGCAAGAATGACAACAAGAGGCCCATGCCTCGAAAATAGGCAACTTAACATAATTTCATCAAAAAGTTTTAAGTACAGCCCTGATTATTTTTTGCCACTTCTTTTTCCTCTCCTCCTTCTATCCTCCTTAGAATCACATTTTCTCCAAAAATTACGTGTCTGGCATCCTTTAAACTGAGATTTACAAGCACAAAGATCAGTGAGATGTTGACTGATGAAGGGCCAAACAGAGAATGATAATTGGCGCCAATTTCGGGACGACTGCGTCACTGCGCATGCACAGTAGAGGCGTACTATGGAGGTCCTTTAGGACATGATTTCTTTTTGTTTTGGATGCAAATTTTGGGGATTGGGGGGCAAAATTTGTGTTTGGCCCTGGTTTTGTTGGAGTTAGCACCAGCTAAGTCTGGGTCATTGGTACAGTATAAAAATATCCTGCCAAAATGCCATTGGAAAAGGACCAAAAATAACCCCTGACTGGGCACCAGGGGTAGCTAATCCCCGCTCCCCCACACTCTTGAAAAAAATGCATTGAAACATTAGCCCAACAGTACTTTAGAGAAAGGAAATCAGAAAAAAACAGTAAATTAAAGGTCAAGGACATAAAAATAAATTCTACCTCTCATCATACCCAACCCACATGTCAAGTATGGTTTGGATTGACCGGTGTAAAAGTGGAGAATGAAAACTAGGAAAATTTGTCAGCTAAAGGTTACATTGACCTTGACTTTTGGCACACTTATCCTGACACAAATGCGGTTCTTCCTCTCTTCATACACATCCCACATGTCAAGTTTCATTTTGATCGGCACACAGGAACTTTAATTAGAGAGAAAAAGACAGAAAAGTTAAAAAATTTATAGTAATTTATATATTTTTTATACTTACCAATTTTTTTGGTTTTAGATGCCAATTTTGGGGATTGGGGGCAAAATTTGTGTTTGGCCCTAGATTTTTAAGAGTTAGCACCAGCTATGTCTGGGTCATTGGTACAGTATAAAAATATTTGTAAGTTAAAGATTTCTGTGAGCTTGACCTTTGACACAATGATCTCACAAAAAACAGGATTCTTCCTCTCATCCTCCCAACCCACATATCAATTTGGGTTTGAAATGCCCAAGCAAAAACTTCAATTAAAAAGAGGAAATCAATACCATCTACCGACAGACACAGGGACAGATGCCTACACAGATGGATGGACAGCATAATTTTTCTAAAATTAACATGAAAGAGATATTTTAACACTTAGGGTCCTAATTCCAACTTTTGACACCTTCAGTGCTATAGAACAGGTGCACCAACATGCTGGGAAAACTTGCAAATTATATTCCAAGCACTATAGCAGTTGTTGCTAGGCAAGTCTTGGATGCCTTTATAGGAAATCAAGACTTGGCTGGATACAACAGCAAAGCCACAGCATTTGGACTGTCAATGAATAGCAGGAATGTATAAATATCTCTAATGCATTTAAGAGTTAAAGAAAAATGTAGAAAATGATCAAAGAAATGCAAGTAGCACTGAGAGTTTTTAGTTATTAACTTACACGAAGCATGAGTCTGTGTTCAATATTGAGTAATATTTTCTTCTTTTCTCTGTAGTCTCTTATTAATGAATGTAAAGTATCACAGTGAGGTACCCATCCAATCAATCCAGAGTTAGTAGAGAGAGGTATGACAGAGAATCTCTGTATTCTGTAATAAATAAAATGTAAGTATCAGAGTGAGGTGCCCATCCAATCAATCCAGAGTTTGTAGAGAGAGGTATGACAGAAAATCTCTGTATTCTGTAATAAATAAAACATAAGTATCACAGTGAGGTACCCATCCAATCAATCCAGAGTTAGTTGAGAGAGGTATAACAGAGAATCTCAGTATTCTGTAATAAATAAAATATAAGTATCACAGTGAGGTACCCATCCAATCAATCCAGAGTTAGTGGAGAGAGGTATGGCAGAGAATCTCTGTATTCTGTAATAAATAAAATATAAGTATCACAGTGAGGTTCCCATCCATTCAATCCAGAGTTAGTAGACAGAGGTATGACAGAGAATCTCTGTATTCTGTAATAAATAAAATATAAATGCTATTCCATCACTAATATTTCTGTCCATACCAAATGTTAACCCTCTGCACACTGATGTCAAAATACTTAAATTTCAACCTTAAATTTTTTCCCACAATGCAACTGAAGTTTAACCAATTCTGTCTTGTTTGACAGAGCTCAGTGAGCTCTGTCAAACAAGACTGAATTGGTTAAATTTCCAGTTGCATTGTGGGATTATTAGCAGCTTGAAATTTTGATATTTTGACATCAGCATGCAGAGGGTTAATATTCACATGTTTTCTGAAAACTTTAACATTTTCTTTTTAGAAATCAGGCAAAATGTGTCAGAGTGGCTAGACATTTGAGCATGACCTATTTTTTCTTGCAGTTAAATTGAATACGAGTTAAAAATGGTCCAGCAAAGAAGCACCATCTAGTGTTGATCCATAGGTTGTATGAGTTTCATTGTGATGTCCTGGACATGAACAAGTTGATGTTAATGGCGATTCTGGATACTGACCTCTATCTCTGACCTTAATTTATTTATTGGGAGTTTAACAACACTTCTGACAGCCAGGGTCACCTCATGTTGGACAGTTTTATGAGTGTAGGAAGCCGGAGTACCTGGAGACGAATACCGAGCAACTGTCTCCCCATCATACTAATTACGCACAGGCAGGCTTAGCATTGGTTGAAGACAAGTGCACCATCAACATGCATTAAGCTTTAGTACACAAAGACACTGTGCCACAATACAGGCAATCATGATGAAGTGCCTTACCCAAGGTTACCCCTGACAAAGATCAAACCATGGACCTTTCAGTCTGAAGTCCCATCCCGTAACCACTGAGACACCACACTCCTGTGACCTTAACCTTAGATGACCTATCATGAACTTTGTGTGACACACCATCTAGTGGTGATGCATGTTTTTATGTTCCATTGTGATATCCCTTCCACTAAAAAGTAATGTCCTGGACATGAAAAAGTTGATGTGTATGCAGATTCCATGTGTTGACCTCTATCTGTAACCTTAAACTTGGTGGTCTGGTCGTGAATTTTGTACACAACCCACCGCCTAATGGTGGTGGTACATATAAGTTGCTTAACCCTTTATCCAACGAATAGCCCGCAGCTGAAAAAATATTATTTTTCGAAAAATTTCAACAAAACCATATCAAGTGACCCCTCGTTGGAACGAGCTCATCAAGCTCATTCCAATGAGGGGTCACATGATATGGTTTTGTTGAAATTTTTTGAAAAAAATTAAAAAACAATATTTACATTAATCAATTTTGATATCGTCTGCGTTGGGTAAAGGGTTTCGTTTTTTTATGATATCTCTTTCCATTAACCCTTCATCTAACATGAAAAGCAGACAGCACTTTCAAACAAAATTTTTGAATAACTAATTTTTTTCATTTTTTGTCTCAAAAACATAGGTTATGAGATCAAAGACACAAAATTTGACAAAAAAACCCATAAGTTTTTGATGGATAGAAAGAAGGTAGTTTAAGAGGTGCCTGCAAGGAATAATACACATCGGAGAGATCGATGTAGTTGATAATTATAGTTAAATTCTCACGTTAAATTTCTCCGGAATGTTTCTGGATTGTTTAACAACAAAGAGTTAACAAGACCAAACAGTTGCATTACTCTCTCATCTTGTCTCAAATCTTCATGACCCTTCAGCAAGAACATATACTCTTGGCCATTACTCCCTACAAAAACAAATAAACACATTTTCTATTGATTTGATAAATACAGGGTTCTTGCTCCTGAATTAGTTGTTAATTCAAGAAATTTATAGGACCTTCTGGATATGTTTTCAAGGAATTAGAAAAAAAAAATTCAAGGATTTTCCAAGATTATGCGGGACAAAACCAAGGGCGCTCTCTTTCATGAGCAGGATACATACTTTACTCTATGTCTCGGCTGAACATAAGATCAGATCTGTAATCCTCAGACTATGTTACCAGGAATTCATCACAACAATTTATAAGTTCCAATAAGACCCCAACCATTACCCAAAACTCTCATCATGAAATGAACTAGCCAACTTTTAACAATAACAACTTTGGTAAAGAAAATTCTTGTGTAGCCTAAGACTTTTCTGCACAAGCAAAGTTTGAGGTCACTCTATCTTAGTTGAAATTATAAAGTGATTTTTATTACTTTCCAAAGTGTGATTTCCCGGTTTGATTATAAACGATAACTTAACAAGTGAATTATGCAAGCAACAACTGGGTCATGTATATGTGCACGCAAACAAAGACGCATTGCCCTGGGTGTAACGGGGACTTCATTGTTTTTTGTTTTTTTAACCCTTTACCTAACATGAAAAATGAAAAGCAGATGACACTTGCAAAAACAATTCTTGAATAACTATTATTTTCATTTTTTGTCTGAAAAACATAGGTTATGACCCCTCATTGGAACGAACTCGATGAGCCCGTTCCAATTAGGAGTCATAACCTATGTTTTGGAGACAAAAAATGAAAAAAATAATGAAAATTAATTGGCAATTTTTGAGAATAGTGCTGGCTGGTTTTGGCCGTTGCGTTAGGTAAAGGGCTAAATAATATAATTATCGTTACTAATTCAAAGTAATAAAGAGAGTAAACGCTTGACTGGACTGGTTACGTGAAATAATTCATTCGAGGTGAGGGACAATATTGTATTCGCACACTCGTGTTTGTACAACGTCCCTCACCTCTCTTGAATTATTTCGCATAACCAGTCTAGTCAAGCGATTACTCTCTATGTAATTTAAACAACACCTCATTCGGAAATTCGTCTGCTGCACATGTGAAAAATGTTAAAAAATTTATAGTAATTTATATATTTTTTATACTTACCAATGACCCAGACATAGCTGGTGCTAACTCTTAAAATATAGGGCCAAACACAAATTTTGCCCCCCAATCCCCAAAATTTGCATCTAAAACTAAAGAAAACATGTCCTGAAAGGCCCTCCACACTTCGCCCCTACTGCGCAGTGTCAAGGACGTTCCGAAATTGGCGCCATTAATCATTCTAATAACCAGTGCCTGGTAAGCGCTATGTACTCAGCGGGGAGGCAAGAGTTCCCAACTCCTGGGAGGGCCATCCCCGTCTGGGTCATTAGTAAGTATAAAAAGTATATAAATTACTATAAATTTTTTAACATTTTTATACTGTACCAATGACCCAGACATAGCTGAATAGTAAAAAGGCTGGAGGGCCAAGGACATAGAGCAAAATGGAATACGCTCAATAAAATAAAATAGAGTCATCCCCTGTAGGGAAAAGAAGTAATAGGCCTTACATGTATCTTTCTTATTTTATGTTAAATTAGAAAGATACAACACCTTCCAAAATTGAGCTTCATACATCCATATACTCTATAAATATCCAATATAATCCTTATACTAATAATTTTTAAAGTAAGCCAATAAATAAAGTAAGTCTAGAGAATAGAGACTCTTATACTCCTAAAAGTGTCTGAGGATTGCATAATCATGTCCGTTGACATATGCAATATTCAAAAGCTATACTTTAAAAACTAAGACTTGAATGAATTTTAAAAACCTAAACTTCTCACTAAACAACCATCCCAATAACAGCTCAGAATTACTAACTCCGGAGGAGGTATCCCCTTGTTTTCATAGAAAAACAGGTGACCCAAGGGAACACCCTCCCCCCCCTTTTTCTTGCCCTGGGTCAAATAGCCCAGAGCGAAGAGGGCAGCCGAACGGAGACACTGCCGAAACAGACAGCCTACCTAGCTATAGTAGCAACTGTTAAGTGAATGACATTCTGAGCAGTAGATAATAGACCTAACAATAGAGGCCTCCAGAAATGGACTCGATATTTCTGAGATAAAATTCATGAATGTGGATGGCTGAGCGCAATGAGCGGCCTTCAAAAATCTATAATAGCGACACTATTAATGTAAGCCCAAGAAGTAGAAGAACTCTTACTTCATGAGCCGAAATCTTAAGCACAACTGCTAAGTCAATGATATACTATAAGCAGTACCGATAGTTAGTAGAATCCATTAACAATAAAATGGAGCGTAACGCCCTTCTACTAGACATCAAAGAGAGAAGAAGCTTACGCCCATAGTAATAAACAGAAATCTGTTTATAAATACATAAACTGTACCCGGAAAGAGTAAAGGCCTATGCCCATACGAAGACGGAAGGACCTTAAAATAATAGGTTCCGGATAATAGGAGCCTAACTCTTATGCAACAATCCAACCTAAATAGTAACGGAAGTATTGATTCCGAAACTATGAAAGTGAAAATCATCCATCGATAGTGCATGAAACTCACTGACTCTACAGTAAAAGAGAAACCAACAGAATTACTGTCTAAAAGGTCAGAATTGAAAACTACTGTTTCCCGAGGCTCAAATGATTACTTAGCTAAATAAGAACCGAAGTTAAAATCCGTATAGGAATTTAATCTAAAGATTCTAAGTCTATTTATCAAAAAGTTACTAACTGACTTAGATAAAGAGACAAAAGACTCAATTGTAAACTATCGTAGAGTGCATAGGTATGAGGTAACGTAAACCTATAACCTAAATAATAACAGGCTGCAGTAGATCTTGTGAAACAAGTATACTAAAAAATAGCAATGAGTAGTATGGAGGGATCAACAATATGAACATAATGATCCCTACACCACGACGGAAGAGCCTCCACTTTAGTCGCATAGAATAGCGAAGAAGAGGATCTCCTATAGTAAGAAATCGCGTCCAAAGCTCGTCCAGTACAGTGCTTACAATGCAATACGGACCACACAACGGAATACATGAAGGTTGCGACCTTGCTGGTTGTGATAAAGATGACACGATTTACCCAGTGAAAAAAGATCCTCACATAGAGGAAGATTTCACGTTAAGACCCACAGTAGACAAGAGAGTAAATTACTCATGATCTCTGTGAAGATAGAGATGCTATCAACAGAAATGTATTGTGGTTGTTTATCTTAGCAATACCTGCTAAAACAACAGCGCCGGAGGATACGCGTATCCTATCATTCCGTCCTATAGATCAATAGAGCGTTAACACTATTAGCTCAGAGATCTGGACAAGCCAACACATACGTCTGCAATTGATTAGCAAGCTGTGTCATAAATAAATCATCATTGGGCGCTCCCATAGATAGCAAATCTGACTGAATACTTGTTTGTTGAGAGTCCATTCTGACAGCAACAAGCGACCCGTAAGAGAACGGGAGTCCGATAAAACAATCAGACGACCCGGAATATGACGGACCAAAACTGAACTTGGTGTACTATAACCAACAGACGGATTCTTTCCATTAAATTGAATAACGGAAACGAAAGAGTGCCTCCCTGGTTCCGGAGATACGCCACTACTGTCGAATTAAAGGACAGGAATTTGGGCTTCTGAATAATGTTCATGCAATGACATAAAGCAAGCCTAAAAAACATTATTCCGCGGAAGTTAAACTGATAGCTAAAAGACTGTGGAACACAAAGACCCTGGCACTTCGAATCCGTAGGGATCAGTATATATCCCCATCTGTTTGACTGGCAACCGTCATAACAGCCACACTCGGGTCCGGCAACTGCGGCGGCACTCTCTGAGTCAGCCACCGAATCTTTGCCCCAGTCTGAATCTCTTGTAACACTAGATAGACAAGAGATTGTATAAATCGAGCAATTCATGGATTGCCGGAAAGTTGCCGTCGAAGAGAAGCTCCTCCGAGAACGAAGCGACTCTGAGAGAGTTCTTAACCTTACTATCCACGCGTGTGGATGTAACTAGGGCTGCGTCACGTCTAACCAACTCCAATCAGCCACTGAAGGGCGGAGTTATACGTGAACAAACTACTGCCCTCAAAAGAATTACATTGAGAATAATATCCCGTAAATCTTTTCTTGAAGACGTAATGATAACGCCTCAGTAAGGCGGATTACGTATAATAAAGCGTCTAAGTTAAGTCTACTATACATAATGTCGTTCCCAACATTGAAATTGGAAAAGACATAAACGGCGAAAAAGAATATATGCAGTCTTTAATCACACCGTCTAGACGCATATGAACTCTCGGTATGCCCTGCTCTGCCAAAATAAACTATTTGTAAAAATGATAAAATGGCAGAAATGAGCAACGCGGACAAGAAACTAAACTATCATGCTTAGTAGCAGGCTTGTATATATATATATATATATAGCGTCGAAAAATAAAACACATGTTGTAATGACAATATTGGACTGCGTCGGTAAGTCAGGGACAATGTCCCTGTACCGATCGAAAAATCCGAGTCCAATGACGCTATAAGTCTCTTATCCAAGATCGCAGCAATGAAGTCCGAAAAATAATCACTGGAAGAAATGCCAGAAGATATGAAAGGCATCTTCCGATACTACTAAAGGGAAAACTCGAAATCTTTCGAATCCCTTTCGCCATCCTGTCGGACCCTATAAAGCGTTCGGTCGTCCGTAGCTGATGCAACCGCGGACCGCACCGACCCAGCGCCGTCGGATAATTCCTGATTCGACCGAGAAACTGTCAATTGCTGGGATGCTGCGAAACAACTGTGCTAACTCGGATAGCACGTCCGTCACTGAGGCCTGAGGAGAAGCGGTCTTACGATGCATTGCCGCTGGAAGCACCGTGATCGTTACCCCGTGCATACTTCCAATATGCGAGCGAACGGAGTGTATAGGCCTCGTGTCCCTTGGCTACCGGATGGCGCGACCTATTTGCCGTGGAATCACTGAATGCCGAAACTGATCGGATACTCGAGGTCACGTAGCCAATGTGCGGTCGTGTGCCCTGCTGTGAGGATGAGGAAGCATTAAAGACAGTCTCTCGGACTGTCAATATAACGGAGCGTCCCGAGCAACGGACATATGCTCCGAATGTAAAATATCTGAACCACAACATGCGGTCCCCTATGTTGTTGGCTTCCTCCGATCTGTCCTCAATCTGCCGTCACTGGGTGAGTACTAAAGAAATTAAAGTGCTCGCATCACCCAAATCTCCTTCCTAGACCGCAACGGACGAACCCGGCAGCCGAACCATTCGATGAATGTACGCTACACCGGGTGAGCTAGCGAATGTCACTCCGTAAGCGATAGACATATTCCATGAGCACTTATTGCCGCTAACTCTTCATTAACTATGACGACAGAGGCACACTTTTGAAAGACATCTCCATAACTCTTCGAACAAGAAACCAGAAATGCTTGGATAACAAGCATAAAATAATAATATATATAGCGTCGTTCAATAATTCGAAAGTTTGTGTGACATTATTGGACTATGTCGGAACTGAGGGACGATGTCCCTGAACCGAACCAAAAATTTCTAAGTCCACCGACGCTATCAGTTTCTTATCCGGCATCGCAGCATATGTTGTTCCGAAAGGGAAAGCTTGAAATCCTCCGAATCCCTTTTGGTATCCCGTCGGACCGGATGAAACTTTCGGACGTCCGTACCCGCTTCCGCGGAGCATCCCGACCCAGCATCGTCGGATAAAATATATGCGACAGATTCAGTTGATGCTGGGATGCTGCGATAAACTGTGCTATTAAGGAAAGCACGTCCGTTCCCGAAGCCTGTGCAGTAGCGGACTTACGATGCATTGCCGCCAGAAGCTCCGTGTACGTTGACTCCCGCACACTTCCTATGCGAACGTCCGGAGTCTGCAGGCCTCGAGTCCCCGCCTACCGACCCAGCGCTGTCGGATAATTCTCGATCCGACACCGTTTCTGTCGGCTGCTGGGATGCTGCGACAAGCTGTGCTATGTGCACAAGAATGTCCGGCGTCGAGACCTGCGGAGGCGCAGTCTATCGCTGCTTTGCCGAGGGCAGCTCCGCATCAGATGGCTCCCGCATACTTTTCCTATGCGAACGTCCGGAGTCCATCGGTCTCGAATCCCTGGCTGCCGGATGGTGTGACCTGGTCGCCGAAGAATCCTTGATCGGCGAAGCTGGTAATATATCGGCGGTCACGCAGCCAAGGTGCGGTCGTGTGCGCTGACGAGAAGAGGAAGCCTTAGCAGTCTCAGCGGACTGCCTATACAATGGAGCGTCCCGAGCGACGGACGTATGCTCCGCTAGCGACACATTTTGTACCACAACATCTGGGGCCAGATGTTGTTGAACGAGAGAGGGGCCTCTCTCGCTTGCCGTCCGGATGGACCGGAACGAGCTATGAACCGGACTAAAAGGCTTCCTCCGTTCTCCCTCCGATCCGCCATCACTGGGTGTGCATTAAGTTAATTTTATAGTGCTCGCATCACCCCAAAATTCCTTCTAGACCGCAACGGACGAACCCGGCTGCCGAACCATTCGGTGAATGGACGCTACACCGGGCGAGCTAGCGGACGTCAAAGGCCGTCGAACCTACTAGGGTCCTCTTAGGCAATTGGCGTATAACATGAGCACTTTTCCGCTAGCCCTTCATTAATTGTGACGACGGAGGCACACTGTTGGAAGACATCACAGATACATCACCCTAATCTTGATCGTCTGAAATAGAAATTGATAAAGTAGAGTGACCCTGCGGGGAAAGGACCGGAGTGTCCAAATCCCCAACAACATACCGTGACATACGCTTCCCATATTGTCATCGAAATCATACGATACAGAACAGGAGTTAATGCGAGTACACTGACCACATATAGAATGATAATAAAGTCAGAGGAAGACTTCCTCTTAAAACAATTGATCAATATCCTTTCAATGTGAAAAGAAAACAAGTCCTGGTACTCGCACTAACCCCTGGCAATCAAAATACATAATAATAATATGATCCATTAATATAGAAAAAATAATTGAAATCAAAATATTTTGAAAAAATATTTTTTCAGAACAGCCTAAGTTTCTGAAAAGTAACGTTGAGCCCCAATGGATCCCAAGCCTAAGTGTGGACAAAAATTTTAAAATTATTTTAAACAATTTATTCAACACTTACGAACAATAATAATGTATCTAGTTATGATTAAAATAACATAAAGATATTATTATTTAGAAATCCCCCCCTCACACAGAGGGCTGTTGTAAATGTAAACAATGAGTGTAAAAACACTAAAATAAGACTCCAGGCACCCAGGCCCGAAATCAGTTACCAAAAATACACTATCTGATGCAAAACAGAGACTTCCAGGGAAGAAACTGCAGAACATCAGATGGTAGATGCAGAACACAACGCCTAACCACCCGTAGGTGAAGACGTAAACATGGGGAAAGAACAGAATTCATTCTGTTATTCAGCTAAAACTCCCAAGAAATTTTAGTAATAATAATTACAGAAACTATGCCAAAAGCATGGGAGAATAGCAAGGGGGAACTTAAAGGACAGGGAGAGAGGAAAACACTTGTAAAAACAGTGTAACTAAATAATCAGAATGACAACAAAATGGCTGCTGCCTTGAAAATAAGTAACTTAACATAATTTCATTAAAAAATTTTAAGTTACAGCCCTGATAATATTCTGTCACACATTCTTTTCCTCTCCTCCTTCTCTATCCTCCTTAGAATCACCATTTCACTAATATTTATGTGTCTGGCATCATTTAAACTGAGATTTAAAAGCACAAAGATCAGTCAGATGTTAACTGATGAAGGGCCAAACTTAGAATGATTAATGGCGCCAATTTCGGAACGTCCTTGACACTGCGCATGCGCAGTAGGGGCGAAGTGTGGAGGGCCTTTCAGGACATGTTTTCTTTAGTTTTAGATGCAAATTTTGGGGATTGGGGGGCAAAATTTGTGTTTGGCCCTATATTTTAAGAGTTAGCACCAGCTATGTCTGGGTCATTGGTACAGTATAAAAATATCAAGAAAAATAAAGTGGTTCTGTTGATAAAATAATTGCAAAGTGGGCAATCTCATTTCAAATATTTTTCCTGTTGATGTTGATTGGCAACATATACAACTCGAGCCATAAATATATATAAAACTATGCAACTTCTTGTCCAATCAGAGGGCTGGATATACATCTTATAGGAACATAACTACGTTCTATCAAAAGAATGCAACCACTAAATAAACCATACATAATTTTTCGTAAGAGAAGTCTTTATTTATTTATTGGGGTTTAATGACACTTTTGACAACAAAGGTTACCTTATGTCAGACAGTTTTATGGTTGGAGGAAGCAGAGTACCCAGAGAGAACCACCAAGCATAGGCAAGCAGCTGTCAGACTCCACAAAGTACTAACTCTGCACAAGCAAGGTTAGAATTGGTTGAAGACAAGTGCACCATGAACATGCAGTATGGCTTAGTACACAGCGCCACAATGTTCCTACATGGGAAATCAGGATTATGTGCCATGCCCAAGAGCACAATGCAGTTACCCCTGGTGGGGATCAAACTGTGGACCTTTTTGTTTGAAGTCTGATGCCATAACCACTGAGCTATTGCACTCCCTCATAAGGGAAATATGTTAGACTGTGTGAACATGCTATCAAAGTCTTCTCCATAACTGTGATGTTGTTCAATGAACTTCCGGGCTTGATTATAAATGATAACTTCACAAGTGAATTATGCAACCAACAACTGTTTCATGTATCCGTGCACGCAAACGAAGACGCTTTGCCGTGGGTGTAATAGGGATTTCACTGTTTTTTACCTAACATGAAAAGCAGACAACACTTGCAAAAAAAATTCTAGAATAACTATTATTTTCATTTTTTGTCTCAAAAACATAGGTTATGACCCCTCATTAGAACGAGCTCAACGAGTTCGTTCCAATGAGGGGTCATAAACTATATTTTAGAGTCAAAAAATTAAAAAAAGATGAAAATTAATTGGCGATTTTTTAGAATAGCGCTGGCCGGTTTTGGCTGTTACTTTAGGTAAAGGGTTAAATAATATAATTATCATTAATAATGAAAAGTAATACACAGAGTAATTACTTGACTGGACTGATTACGTGAAATAATTCTTTCGAGGCGAGGGACTATATTATAAAACACTCATGCGTATTCGCACATTCGTGTTTGTACAACGTTCCTCACTTCTCATGAATTATTTCTTGTAACCAGTCCAGTCAAGCGATTACTCTCTATTTATTTAACCCTCTACACACTGCGGAAATTTTTCAAGTAACAGGGTTCCAGCAGAATTTTTCAAATGAAATTCAAGTGATATCAAGAACTTTGAAGCACATATCCAACCCATATCCAAGGGAGATTTCCATCACTATATATGATGATATTCAAGGTTTTTCAAGATCTGCCTTACAATCAAAATGATGTTTTTCATATGTGATCGTATCATTGCCTCTCCCATAATTCTGAAAGAAAAGTCCTCACACCAATCACAGCATGTGTCATGTGAATTAACAACCCTATTGTTCAATGATTTATAGTATTAACTACACAATCCACAATCTTGAAATTGACATCGTGATTTCTCTGGTGGCACCAGACCTGAAAATAAGCAGTCTAACATTTGCAGAATGGGGTCCCCAAAGGGTGAATTTGACGATGCTATCCCATACAGTGGGCCAATTTATCCTCTTTCTGTTTAGCTTTGAGACCCCGATTCAAATTGAGGTTCACAGAGGGTAAATTAATTCACCCTCTGTGGACCTCATTTTGCAAATGACAGTCTGCTTATTTTTCTGGCTTGGGTGGCACTGTTATCGACTTTCCACCACACTAAAATGTTTTTATATCATTCACCAAATGAAAGTGTCAATGACACTGTAGCTCAACTTGTTAAGACATGTACATGTATAGTATGTGACACAGCAATGACAAACATCTAGGTAATGACCTGATAACAAATGTACATATAAAGAATTGTAACGGTCTGTACAAAAATACTGACCGTAGCCTGTAACAAATGTATAGGTAAAGTATTGTAAAGGTGGGTGACAGTCAGATGCTAAACTAGAAAAGAAATCTTTGAGTCCTAGAGTGGGTCTGACTGAACCCCAAAATATTTGTTCTCATAGCACAGTGATAAGAAAGGCACCCCAAAACACACTCGTTCCTGTCCCAAGGTGAAAACAAAGGGACCCAAGAAGTTTCGTGAAGATCAGTTCACAAATACGAGCTGTATAGAAGTTGTGACAAAAAACTGATTGGACCTAATTTCAGTACAAAATGGCCACTGGCAGCCATCTTGAATTTTTGACCGCACCCAGAAACACTCGTTCTCGTCCCAAGGTGATAACAAGGGTACCCAAGAAGTTTTGTGAAGATTGGTTCATAAATACAGCCTCTAGCTCGAGCCGTATTGATATGTGCACTTACAGTGTATAAGTAGCACTGAATAAATCAAAGTTCATCTAATTTGCATAATTTCTGCACGAGAAAAAACCCTGTATTATATGTGATGTATTCCATGTTACTAAACATTCATACAAAAATTTATTAAAATCAGAACTTTCATACAGTTCTGAACAAAAGACTGATTGCACCAAATTTTGGTACAAAATGGCTGCTGGTAGCCATCTTGAATTTTGGAACACACCCAAAAACACTCATTCTCATCCCACGGTGATAACAAAGGTACCCAAGAAGTTTAGTAAAGATCGGTTCATAAATACGGCCTCTAGCCTGAGCCGTATAGAAGTTGTGTACAAAAAACTGATTAGACCTAATTTTGGTACAAAATGGCCACTAGCAGCCATCTTGAATTCTAGACCGCACCCAGAAACACTCTTTCTCATCCCAAGATGATAACAAGGGTATCCAAGACGTTTCGTAAAGATCGGTTCATAAATACGGCCTCTAGCCCGAGCTGTATTGGCATTTGCACTTATAGTACTGAAAGTAACACCAAAAAACATCAAAGTTAGTCTAATTTGCATAATTTACGCACGGGAAAAAAACCCGTATTATATGTGATATATCCCATGGTACTAAACATTCATGCAAAAAATTATTCAAATCAGCGCTTTCATATGGAAGTTCTGCACAAAAAACTGATTGCACCTAATTTTGTACAAAATGGCTGCAGCGGCTAACTTGAATATCGGATCGGACCCCAAAACACCCGTTCTCGTCCCACGGTCATAACAAAGGTACCCAAAAAGTTTCGTAAAGATCGGTTCATAAATGTGGCCTCTAGCCCGAGCCGTATTGAATTGTTGACGGACAGACGGCCGACTGGCCATGGCATAAGCTCAAATTTGGCTTCGCCAAAGTTGAGCTAAAAATCAAAACAAAGAATGACAAGTACAATGTATCAACTTTTGTGATTGGACAAAGGATGGAAGCAAACTCACACTGAACCAATGAAACAGCAGTTATTTGATATCTGATGCACTGATAGAGATCCTTTTTTCACATTCCCTGTTCATTCTCAAAGCAGAAACTGGTATATTGTAAAAACCACAGCAGTACTATTAGATCCTTTTTCTGCCTTTCCAGTTTGTTCTCAAAAAAGTAACTGCTACAGCCATTATCATAAACAACAAAACAATTCCCAATTCCTTTCTACAATACGGCTACAATGATACAATAAAATTCCAGGACATTCAAGGGTTTGAGGTGCCGATGGCCGTATTCAAGGGCTTTTCTACACTAATCACATCAGAACAATATGACATTGTCCAGCGAGAGAGTTAGATTTTGGATAAGTACAATTTAGCAGCAATCTCACACAGTTCAGGTTTAGGAATATTGTAAAATGTCAAGACACAAAATACCCATCAAGAAAGAATCAGCAAAAGCAAAAAAAAATTATGCATGGAAATGGTACAAATGAAACTTTATGTCGACTTTGGGATTGATTTCCCTTGTAACTTTCAAGAGATATAGGGTCGAGTGTCTAGATGTGCATAAAAGTTTCAGAATTTTGATTCGGCCCCAAGTGACATCCGCAGCCCCACGTTTGTTGTTAGAGAATCAGTTTCCAGCGAAAGACTCCTGGGGGCTTTAATTCAAAATGTTGAAAGAGTGTTCATATGTTCCAGTAGGGTCTCTAGATGTGCATAAAAGCTTTCAGAATTTTGATTCAGCCCCATGTGGCATCAGTATCACCACTTTTGTCATTAGAATCGATTTCTGGTTAAAGGCTCCTAGGGTTTAAATTGGAACCGATAAAAGTGTGTTCATATGTTCCGGTGAAGTTTCCAGATGTGTATAAAGGTTTGGGATTTTTTATTCAGCCCCATGTAGAGCCTGTAGACCCAATTTTGTCATTACAAAATCGGTTTCCAGTGAAAGACTCATAGGGGGTTTTTCAAAATGTTGAAAGTATGTTCTTATATTCCCCCAAGAGTCTCAAGGTGAGCATAAAGGTTTTCATAATTTTGATTCGTCCCCATGTGGCACCCATAGTGGCACTTTTGTCGTTAGAGAATCTGTTTCCAGTGGAAAGGATCCTAGGGGTTTTAATTCAAAACATTGAAAGTGTGTTCATGGATTCCTGTAGGGTCTCTAGATGTGCATAAAGGTTGCAGATTCTTGAATCGGCCCCATGTGGCACTCGTAGTGCCATGTTTGTTGTTAGAGAATCGGTTTCCAGCAAATGGCTCCTAGGGGTTTTAATTCGAAAAGTTGAAAGTGTGTTTATATGTTCAGATAGGGTATCTACGTGTGCATAAAGGTTTCAGATTTTTGATTCGGTCTCATGTGGTGCCCGTAGCATTGGAGAACCAGCTTCTGACAAAAGGCTTCTTGGAATTTGAATTCAAAATGTTGAAAGAGTATTCACATGTTCCAATAGGGTGTCTAGATGTGCATAAAGGTTTCGAATATTTGATTCAGCCTAATGTGGTGCCTCTAGCACCAGTTTTGTCATTCGAGAATTGGTTTAAAGCAAAAGGTTCCTAGAGGTTTTAATTCGAAACATTGAAAGTGTTTTCATATGTTCAGTTAGGGTCTCTGGATGTGGATAAAGGTTTTGGATTTTTGATTCGGTCTCATGTGGTGCCCGTAGCATTGGAGAACCAGCTTCTGACAAAAGGCTTCTTGGAATTTGAATTCAAAATGTTGAAAGAGTATTCACATGTTCCAATAGGGTGTCTAGATGTGCATAAAGGTTTTGAATATTTGATTCAGCCTAATGTGGTGCCTGTAGCACCACTTTTGTCATTCGAGAATTGGTTTAAAGCAAAAGGTTCCTAGAGGTTTTAATTCGAAACATTGAAAGTGTTTTCATATGTTCAGGTAGGATCTCTGGATGTGGATAAAGGTTTTGGATTTTTTATCTGGCCCCCATGTGGCACCCATAGTGCCACTTTGTCGTTAGCGAATGTAAACTGATTTGTGACCATTGTGATGACAAAGTTAGAGAAAGTGAAATAATTTGTTACCATCGTGATGGCAACTGAAAGTTCACCTTAGTGTGCTCTGCCCACAAATGGCACCATTCCAGTTTTCTTAGTTGGACGAAAGTGGAGTTTGCATAGATTATTTAAGATTATTCTTTTTTCAAATAAAAGGTTTGGGGCACGGTGGCATTGCGGTAACCGGTTCTCATCAGATCACCGAAGTTAAGCAACGTCGAGCTGGGTTAATCCTCGGATGGGTGACCGTCTTAGCGATCAATTCAGACTCCCATGTTGTGTCCTTGGGCAAGGTACTTAACTCCGATTGTCCGCATAATGACGCGTGCTCTAAGGCGTACTGCACGTTGATGGTGTGCAAGTCTTCAACCAATCTAACCCTGCGTGGGCTGCAGTGCGGAGTTACAATGTTGGGGAGCTGGCAGCTGCTCATCGTTGCTTGGTGGTTCTCTCCGGGTACTCCGGCTTCCTCCACCCGTAAAACTGTCATGATTAGCTGATTAAGTATGCGACCTTAAACACCAATAAATAAACTAGAAAAATTGTGAGCACTGCTCACTAAATGATACCACACACTCCCACCAAGAAACATTTTACAACAGTAAAAGTGTGTTTAATGTAGAGAGCACAAACACTGACACCAATGTTTGAAGGTTTCATTGGAATCCATTCGCTTGTTGCAAAGAAGTCGTGGATAGCAAATGTCAACAACAACCACTCCCCCCTCCCCACGCAAGCTTGAATTGACAAAGCCCATTTTTAAATATGGGAAACCCTAATGAAAGTGTCAATGACACTGTAGCTCAACTTGTCAAGACAAAGACATGTACATGTATAGTATGTGACACAGCAATGACAAACATCTAGGTAATGACCTGATAACAAAGGTACATATAAAGTATTGTAACAGTCTGTACATAAATACTGACTGTTGCCTGTAACAAAAGTATAGGTAAAGTATTGTAAAGGTGGGTGACAGTCAGATGCTAAACTAGAAAAGAAATCTTTGAGTCCCAGAGTGGGTCTGACTGAACCCCAAAATATTTGTTCTCATAGCACAGTGATAAGAAAGGCACCCCAAAACACACTCATTCCTGTCCCAAGGTGAAAACAAAGGTACCCAAGAAGTTTCGTGAAGATCAGTTCACAAATATGAGCTGTGTAGAAGTTGTGACAAAAAAACTGATTGGACCTAATTTCGGTACAAAATGGCCACTGGCAGCCATCTTGAATTTTGGGCCGCACCCAGAAACACTCGTTCTCGTCCCAAGGTGATAACAAAGGTACCCAAGAAGTTTTTGTGAAGATCGGTTCATAAATACAGACTCTAGCCCGAGCCGTATTGACATGTGTACTTATTGTGTGTAAGTAGCACTGAAAAAATCAAAGTTCATCTAATTTGCATAATTTCTGCACAAGAAAAAAACCTGTATTATATGTGATGTATCCCATGGTACTAAACATTCACACAAAAAATTATTCAAATCAGCGCTTTCATTTGGAAGTTCTGTGCAAAAATCTGATTGCACCAAATTTTGTACAAAATGGCTGCCATCGGCCATCTTGAATTTCGGACTGGACCCCAAAACACTCGTTCTCGTCCCACGGTGATAACAAAGGTACCCAAGGAGTTTCGTAAAGATCGGTTCATAAATACGGCCTCTAGCCCGAGCCGTATTGGCATTTGCACTTACAGTGCTGAAAGTAACACCAAAAAACATCAAAGTTAGTCTAATTTGCATAATTTCTGCACGAGAAAAAAACCCGTACTATATGTGATGTATTCCATGTTACTAAACATTCATACAAAAATTTAGTCAAATCAGAACTTTCATACAGAAGTTCTGTACAAAAGACTGATTGCACTAATTTTGGTACAAAATGGCTGTTGGTGGCCATCTTGAATTTCGGACCACACCCAAAAACACTCGTTCTCATCCCACAGTGATAACAAAGGTACCCAAGAAGTTTCGTAAAGATCGATTCATAAATACAGCCTCTAGCCTGAGCCGTATAGAAGTTGTGTACAAAAAACTGATTAGACATAATTTTGGTACAAAATGGCCACTGGCAGCCATCTTGAATTTTGGACCGCACCCAGAAACACTCGTTCTCGTCCCAAGGTGATAATAAAGGTACCCAAGACGTTTCGTGAAGATCGGTTTATAAATACAGACTCTAGCCCGAGCCGTATTGACATGTGTACTTACTGTGTGTAAGTAGCACTGAAAAAATCAAAGTTCATCTAATTTGCATAATTTCTGCACGAGAAAAAAACCCGTATTATATATGATGTATCCCATGGTACTAAACATTCACACAAAAAATTATTCAAATCAGCACTTTTATATGGAAGTTCTGTGCAAAAATCTGATTGCACCAAATTTTGTACAAAATGGCTGACATCGGCCATCTTGAATTTCGGACCAGACCCAAAAACACTCGTTCTCGTCCCACGGTGATAACAAAGGTACCCAAGGAGTTTCGTAAAGATCGGTTCATAAATACGGCCTCTAGCCCAAGCCGTATTGGCATTTGCACTTACAGTGCTGAAAGTAACACCAAAAAACATCAAAGTTAGTCTAATTTGCATAATTTACGCACGAGAAAAAAACCCGTATTATATGTGATGTATCCCATGGTACTAAATATTCATACAAAAAATTATTCAAATCAGAGATTTCTGCATCGTCGGTACAAAATGGCAGCTGGCAGCTATCTTAAATTTCGGACTGCACCCAAAAACACTCGTTCTTGTCCCACGGTCATAACAAAGGCACCCAAGAAGTTTCGTAAAGATCGGTTCATAAATACGGCCTCTAGCCCGAGCTGTATCCAATTGATGACGGACAGACGGGCCATGGCATAAGCTCAAATTTGGCTTCGCCAAAGTTGAGCTAAAAGTGGAAATATTTGAAAACAAAACAGGAGATGCACATCTTCAATATATGTAAAAGAAGGTCTGAAAGTTTCAGTGAAATCTGTTCAATGGTTTAAGAGGAATTGCGGATAGCAGATCTGTACAGAATGTCAAGTGAATTTGACAAAGTTAATTTTTCAATATGAGAAACTGTAAAAAAGAAAATATCTGAAAACAAAATAGGAGGTGCACATCTTCAATGTATGTAAAAGAATGTCTGAGATTTTCAATGAAATCTGTTTTCTGGTTTAAGTGGAGTTGCGGATAGCAGATGTGTACAAGCCCCCCCCCCCCCCCCCCCCCAAAGTGTAACACCACTATAGCATAACGGACGGACAGATAGACATATGTCGGAATATGAAAATATCTGAAAGAAAAATAGGAGGTGTACATCTTCAGTGTATGTGAAAGAATGTCTGAGAGTTCCAATGGTGTTTGTTCAATGGTTCAAGAGGAGTAGCGGATAGCAGATCTATATCCCTCCCTACTAAAAACTGAATTGACAAAGACCATTTTTGAATATGGGGAACTGTAAATATGAAAATATCTGAAAAGAAAATAGGAGGTGCACATCTGCAATGTAAAAGAACGTCTGAAAGTTTCAATGAAATCTGTTCAATGGTTTAAGAGGAATTGTGGATAGCAGATCTTACAGAATGTTAACTAAATTTGACAAAGTTCATTTTTCAACATGGGAAACAGTAAAAAAGAAAATATTGTATCTGAAAACAAAATAGGAGGTGCACATCTTCAATGTATGTAAAAGAATGTCTGAGAGTTTCAATGGAATCCGTTCACTGGTTTAAGAGGAGTTGCGGATAGCAGATGTGTACATCCCTAAAACATAACAGATGGATGGATGGACGGACAGACATCGAAATATGAAAACATCTGAAAGAAAAATAGGAGGAGCACGTCTTCAATGTATGTAAAAGAAGGTCTGCGAGTTCCAATGGAGTTTGTTCAATGGTTTAAGAGGAGTAGCAGATAGCATATCTATACCCCTCCCTACTAAAACCTGAATTGACAAAAGACCATTTTTGAATATGCGGAACTGTAAATATGAAAATATCTGAAAAGAAAATAGGAGGTGCACATCTGCAATGTATGTAAAAAAATGTCTGAAAGTTTCAATGAAATCTGTTCAATGGTTTAAGAGGAGTTGCGGATAGCAGATCTGTACAGAATGTCAGTTGAATTTGACAAAGTTCATTTTTCAATATGGGAAACTGTAAAAATGAAAATATCTGACAACAAAATAGGAGGTACACATCTTCAATGTATGTAAAAGAATGTCTGAGAGTTTCAATGAAATCCATTCACTGGTTTAGGAGGAGTTGCAGATAGCAGATGTGTACCCCCCCCCCCCCCCCCCCCCCCCCCCCCCCCGCACCTAAAGCGTAATGGATGGACTATGGATGGCCGTGCAGACGGACCAAGTGATCACTATATACCTCCCACTTTTCAAGTGGGTGGTATAATAAGTAATAAAAGGTTTGATGAATCCATTGTGATTCTTCCATCCCATGCACCCTCCCTATGTATTATTAAGGTACAGTGAAACATTACTGAAAATGAACAGAAAGGGCCCTATTTATTATAGCAATAGGATTTTTGTTGTCATTGACATACAGTTATGTAGCTGTGTATTGTTCCTGGCAACTCAGTTTCATTAGAATAACAGTGCTCAAAAAATTTCAACAAAACCATATCATGAGACTCCTCATTGGAATGAGCTCAGTGAGCCTATTCCAATGTGGGGGTCACATGATGTGGTTTTGTTTAAATTATGTGGATGGATGTGGCCGACTCGTTAGATAAATGGTTATTGCATCATTGTCATGGGACTGCCTGAGTCACTCATATTTGTGTTAACTTTGCATCCAAATTCTCTTGCAGGCTTGATCTCTCGAAAGAAAACTCACCTATATATCTTTTGCCTGCTTTTATCACACACTCACGATCTTCGGTCTCAGGCTGATATGAAGTTACCCCAGGCTGGTATTTCGGCTGATATGAAACCAACCAAGTTATAACCTCTAAGTATATTGGAGAAAAATACTTACCAAATATGCTCAGTTTTCTTGGTCTCTGTTTTGATGTAATAACCTGCATAGAACACTGAACTTTCTTTATCTTTATGATTGGTTGGTTAGGATTATAAGTTCCTGGCACCACCAACTCAAGATCCTGACATCTCAACAGTTTGGGTGACACATATTGCAATTCCAAAGACGTTAACTGCAACAAAAGATAATTGAATAATGTAATGAAAGCCATTAATTTCTTTTCATTAACATGCCGAGATTGTTTAAAAGAACACTTGAGAAGCTACTACATTCATTCTTGGTGCTGTGATAAAAAACTAAAAATTTTGTCAGGCCACTGAAGTTGTGATCCTTTTGCCAGATGGGATAACCAGTTTTTGAACACTAATGCCAGGCGATAAAAATTATTAAATTATGCCTGCATCATCAACTTTAACCCTTTACCTAACTTGAAAAGTTGACAAAACTTGCAAAAAAATTCTTGAATAACTAATTTTTTTCATTTTTTGTCTCCAAAACATAGGCTATGACCCCCTCGGTCCAACGAGGGGTCATAACCTATTTTTTTGAGACAAAAAATGAAAAAAATAATGAAAATTAATAGGCGATTTTTGAGAATAGCGCTGGCCGGTTTTGGCCATTATGTTGGGTAAAGGGTTAAAAGAAAAACTTGAATTATTGAAAATCTGTGCAGACAAGTGCTCACAATTAGGTTTACTTGTCATCCTAGAACAACTAAAAATTTTGTCAGGCTCTTGAAGTTGTGATCCTTTTTGCCAGATGGGATAACCAGTTTTTGAACATGAATGCCAGGCGATAAAAGTCCATTTATATGTCGGAGGAGCTTCGACATTCAGAAATACTATGTTTTTATTTAATCCTTTACCTAAGGCCCCACAAATTAGATCCTCTGTTTCTCAGGCCATTTTTTGTAAAATAGCATGTGAGCAGGCAGATTTTTATTCTATTTTTGTAATTATTTCTTTGCCATCAAAAGTTCATTTTCTTAGTTTGTTTTATGTTTTAGGCCTCAAAATTTACAGAATCATTCATCCCCTGAGTGCAAGAAGGCTTTGCAATGCTAAAGCATTGCAAAAACCTTGTTGCACTCAAGGGACAAATTTATCAATTTTATTAACTTGGGTAAAATATCGGACATAAACCATTTAATATTTATTTTTTTAAGTTTTCATTGGTTATAAAAAGAGAGCATGCGGCAGCCAAAAAGATCATGTGGGAGGGCCTGAGAAACAGATTTTTAACTTTTTTAGGCCTAACATGCAAGCACCACTGGTAATATAACAAGTAAGTCATATCAGTAATATACCTGAGGTAGTTGTCTTGATATTCTTCTGAACACATGGTAGTAAAGATCCCAAGCTTGTGTCAAATCTTTCACATTACCTGATCTCTGATATTTGCGACACCATTCTTGAGCTTCCATTAAATCACGACCATATGCCTAAAATAATAATATTAACAAGACTTTCATGAAACATTTTCACAATGGATGTCAAAATCATGCTACACTTGAACATTGCTACCAAACATAATTCACATGGAATTTTATTGGTAACAAGCTATTAATTGAAAATACAGTAAAACCTGTCTTGAAAGACCACCTGTCTTGAGAGACCACTGTCTTGAGAGACCACCTGTCTTGAGAGACCACATCTACCAGGCACCGATTGGTTTTACTCTATAATGGACCTGCTATGGGAGACCACCTGTCTTGAGAGACCACCTGTCTTGAGAGACCACTGTAACCTGGTACCAATTTGTATTTTTATGCCATAATTGACCTGTCTTGAGAGACCACCCCTTTGAAGACTGAAACCATGATAAAAACTTCTTACCTTTTCTGGAATTGGAAAATCCATTGTGTTATACTAACACAATTAAAAGTATTAAAACCTCTTAATTGGGTTTCAATTGCTAACTCATTAAATATTGAGATGTTTTTATAAGACCCCTGTGAAAAGATTAGGATTATTGCTGAATAAACAATTTCATACATACCTGAAATGTGACAGATAGGAATAAAAATAAATTTGTGTTGAAAATCTTTTTGTAACAAACTGAAATGGACTGTTATAAAAATTATAAAAATAAATTAGTGTTGAAAATCTTCAATGAAGATTTTCAACACTAATTTATTTTTATAATTTTTATAACAGTCCATTTCAATTTGTTACAAAAACTTCATAAAAAGAACTACAAAGTAATTACAAAAATCCATTCTTCTCTATTTCTTTTGTGGTTGGTTATTCACTGACTTGAGAAAACCTGAAACCTGTTATGAGAGACCACCTGTCTTGAGAGACCACTTTTGTGTGGCCCAAAGGGCAGTCTCTCAAGACAGGTTCTACTGTAGAATGTGTTTTCATTTTTGGAGTTCACAAGAAAAATCAAACCTTCCACAATCTGTTCTAATGAGGGGTCACAAAGTAAGTTTGAGAACAGTACTGGCTGGTTTTGGCCATTACGTGGGTAAAAAGTTGATATAGATCAGATTTACACTAAGGCTGTACAGTGCACAGGATTCTTTACTTGGTTAATAATGAAATTTTTTTTTTTTTTTTATAACCAGAAAGTGTGACTAACCCTGTGCATTGCACAGGGTTAGTCACACTTTCTGGTTATACAAAAAACTGGTAACTGCCATATCACACACTACATGAAAATTTATACTGACTAAAGCTGTAAAATACACAGTGTTAGTTTGTTACATGTTGTTACATAGGGTTTGTGTTTGTGTTTGTTGGTGGTTAACGTCACATATTTATGCACCATGGCTAATCGTGACACAACATGGAGATGAAGTCAAGTTTAGTCAATCGTTGATCAACATGTTGCCCATTTTAGAGGACTTTCACCCCAAGCATTGGTGACTGGGTCCTATTTTACTAGTAAAGCGGAACTGGTTTACCACAGTAAACAAGTGCTGCTTACATCCCGGGGTCCCACGGGGATGTTACATAGGGTGCAGGATTCAAGGAACTAATGGAAATATTTATACAGGATTGTGGAAATTTTTTTGAAGTGAATTCCAAAAATGAAAACATATTCTATTTTCAATTAATAGCTTGTTTGGTATTGTGTCAGGGGTTTCAGAGAAGACTTAAACACTCTCACGATGGATAAAGGACAGGGTAACAATAGATACGGGACAGGTGGACGACAGATACACGATGTACAAAGAGTGATCAGTAATAATAGTTCTCTAACCTCATCAAAATCTTTTAATTTTCACTTGCAAAAGGCCAGTTCAAACAAGTTTAAAATAATTGTACTCCAAGGAAAAAAAGCTAAATGTTGTGCTTTATCCAAGACTTATTGTGACAGACAATGAATTCCCCATGCCTATAGACCTATTTGGACTCCATACACTCAATAGAGAAATTTAATCTTTTATATCTTGTTTGACAGACTCCTCGAGAAATAGGGACCAAATAATACCACGTACCAAATAGCATTTGAATCAGCCTGGTGATTCAAAGAATTTAAGGTTGGAACAGGGCCATAAATGTTACCACTCCCCATAAATGTCCAAATAATCCCAATAAACTATCTTTAACCCTTTACCCAACATAACTTCCAAAATCGGGCAGATCTATTCTAAAAAATTGCCAATTAATTTTCATTATTTTTTCATAGGTTATGACCCATCGTTGGAACAAGCTCGTCAAGCTCATTCCAATGAGGGGTCATAACCTATATTTTTGAGACAAAAAATGAAAATAATTAGTTATTCAAGAATTTTTTTTACAAGTGTCATCTGCTTTTCATGTTAGGTAAAGGGTTCAACAAACATGAATCTGGGTCAAGAAAATTGTTTACCACATCTCTAAGCATCCTAACAGGTGGTTTATCTGATAATTTTTTTTTTAAATTGACTTTTTGAGTATTGTCCCAATTCCATGGGGGTTAGCAACTTTTGTTGAACAAGGGTTTTCAATTTTCCATCAGTGGTTCTCATGAAGAAAACTGATATGCAACAGATGATAGATGATGGATTACGGCTCTGAGAAGCTTCAAGATTATATTTCAAATCTTTAGTTGATATTCGATTCAATTTGAAATCAGCTGCCCAATTCATTTCCTTTCAAAATGTTACATGGTAATATAGCTTGGTAATGTTGTCATCTCACAAAATGTATTGTTTAGATCAAATTTGTATGTAAATAATGCTGAAAATTATAAATTGTGGGAGGACTTAGCAGGACAAATCATGTACACTATATTAAAAATTTCACAGTAATTTATGAAGTTCAACAACAAATACGTTTGTGAAAAATTAAACAAAATCAAATTCCTGGCAACATACACACCTTTGGTATATGTATAAATACCATGTGAAATAAAAAGGTTACAGCTTGAAAACTGATGGAGAAGTTAGGCTGACAAACCTTGTACCCTATATTCAATATTTTCACAAAAATTTACTAAGTTCAACAACCCAAAATTTTGTGAAAAACTGAATAAAATCAAATTCCTGGAAATATGCACACCTTTGGTATAACATGAATAGCGTCTGATTTATGCCACCTAAGGCTAATTCCAGTCTCATTAGTCTCTAACACTGTTGAAAACAAAGTTAAAGTTTCCAAATAGTATTGACAATGAGCTGTTGCTAGTGGCTTGTCCTGTGCGGTGCTTACTGCTGGTAAGTCTTGAACCCGTTCCTGGGTATATTCCAACTACATTAACAAGGTATGTCTTCCAGTAAGGCATGCCTTGATGATGTAGCCAAAATATTTCATCCGTCAGGACTGGAAACGCTTCAATCGGAACAATCAGGTTTACAGTCAAAAACTGCTATTTGGATAAGTCATATTTACTCAACAATTGTTCTGTAAGATGAATTTTGATTTGATTCCCCAAAATAACCACACAATGAAACAGCCATAGGGTAACACCTACATCAATAATGGAAATATATCTGCATTTTAGGGGGCATAGCAGGGCTTGTTAACTGATACAGCTCAATCTCTTGGAAAGATTAATACAGTGGAGCCCACTTAATTGCATATGTCTTAACTGAATAACCCTGTTAATTGAATAGAATTTCACAACACAAAACCATTTACCATACCTCCAGTACAATTTTGACCTGTTAATTGAATATAGGCTATAGAGTAAACTCCTGTTAGCTGAATAAAAAATCTTGTATTCTGTCGAGAAATTACCCCCGACTCTCCCCAGTTTTTCTTTGTTTATAGGCCGATTTGGCCTCAGTAATCCAATACAGGCATTTAATCCATTTTATTTGGTTTAACAGAGCACATGGAGCTCTGTCAAACTAGATATAATAGAATAAATGCGAAGTCCATCTCTAAAATACAGGAAAGTGAGACAATCCTTGTTAATTGAATACTCCTATTAAATGAATAATTTTCATTGGCAAAGAGGCTATTCAATTAACAGGGTTCCACTGTTTTACCATATGAAATGCTATGTTGAGGCATGTTGTGCCAAGATAAGGAGTGGACAAAACATCATTAAGAACCTAGCATTCTGAAGCTGCTGGGAACTCCCAAAATGCACTCAACATGAATACTGAATGGGCTCAACTGCTCATCCACCAAGGGGCATCATTGGCTGACTCCTCAATTCACTGACTTGTCTGCGTGTATATTTTTTTCTTTGGACACTCTTGAATACTGAAACTCCAAAACCATGGTGTCATACCAAGGTAAACTATACCCCTGATTGTTGGTAAAAATGTCAATGCATGGAGGCAGGTTTGATGCAAGGATTTTATAATAGAGGGTGCACTAGCCAGTTTTTGGGGGTCAAACATTATATTTGGAAAGTCACTGTGGGTGATCGGGGCCTCCCCTTGTCCTAACTAGGGTCCTCTTGATTGTTACACCTGTCTGAAAAGAAGTGGGAGGTGGGTGTACAATCAGAAGGTCCTAGTTAGGACTAGCCTCCTCCTTCTCCAAGAAACTTTTGCCCAAACCTGTCCTTTAACCCTTTACCTAACATGAAAAGCAGACGACACTTGCAAAAATAATTCTTGAATAACTAATTTTTTTCATTTTTTTGTCTCAAAAACATAGGTTACGACCCCTCGTTGGAACGAGCTCGACGAGCTCGTTCCAAGGAGGGGTCATAACCTATGTTTTTGAGACAAAAAATGAAAAAAATAATGAAAATTAATAGGCGATTTTTGAGAATAGCGCTGGCCGGTTTTGGCCGTTACGTTAGGTAAAGGGTTAACCCTTTACCAAACACAGTATTTTTAAAATATAAATTGAATTTCACATTTTTCGAAAACAAATTTCACAACTTTTCAATAAAAAAATGATTTCATTAGAACCAGCTCAATGAGCTAGTTCTAATAATATCCATATTTGTATGGTTCTACTGAGAAACTTCTGAGATATTTTAAGATGTGGTAGGCTTATTCTGGCTAATTTTCTGGCCGTTTTTTACTGCTCTGTTAGGTAAAGGGTTAAGAAGGAAGCTGAGGCATTTGTACTGTGTCAGCCCTATATTATAGACCATTTTAGGGCTCTCTGTGATATGTTAAAGTTAAAGTGTGCAAATGTTTGGGGGGGGGGTAGCAACAATTTTAGGTGGAGGGGGCACCTCCATGACTATGCCACTGCATGAGTGACTTTTGTAACCGTTAGAAAAGACGATTTGTAATTTTTATAAACAAACCTGGTTAAAAGAAATTTCTTTCAATGTTTGTGGTCCTCTTTCAAGCATAGAATGAAGAGGTTCTAGTGTAGCAAACATTCCTTTGACATTTCGCTCTCCAAAGTAGAGTCTTGATGCCTCCTCCAAGCCTTCATGCCATAATTCATGCCACAATATGGCAACACGGATAAGCTCTTCACTGACCTGAAAAGAAGTGAAAGGGAATTCATGCTCTAACTGTGCGTGGGAATTTTACCCCTTTACCCAATGCAGACAATATTAAAATTTATTTTAAATATCATTTTTTCAAATTTTTTCAAATATTTCAACAAAACTATATCATGTGACCCGCCACAGAAGGACCTCGGCAAGCTGGTTCCATTGAGAGGGTCACATAATATGGTTTTATTAAAGTTTTCAGAAGGGTCACACAAAGTAGATCTTATGTTTCTCAGGCCATTATTTGTAAAATTGCATGCGGGCGGGCAGTTTATTATTTTATTTTTTATTTCTGTAATAATTTCTTTGCGATCAAAAGTTCATGTTCTTGGTTTATGTTTTAGGATTCATAATCTACGAAATAAAATGGTTGTGTATTTCATCCCTAGAGTGCAAGAAGGCTTTGCAATGCTAAAGCATGCTAAAGCATTGCAAAGCCTTCTTGCATTCAAGGGACAAATTTATCAATTTTTTTAACTTGGGTAAAATATCAGACATAAACCATTTAATTTTTATTTTTCTTAAGTTTACATTGGTTATAAAAAGAGAGCATGTGGCAGCCAAAAGGACAATGACGGAGGGCCTGAAAAACTGATTTTGAATTTTTTTAGGCCAAACATATTCTTTTTTCAACTTCTGAATTTGTCTATTATTTGGGTGGATACGGCTGACTCATTAGGTCAAATTAAAATTTATCTTGTCTGAAATTATTCAAATATGGATGAGAACAGGAAACAGTCTTGTAAAAAAAATTATGAATTGTGGGAGGAGTTAGCAGGGCAAATCATGTACACTTTATTCAACATTTCACAGAAATTTACTAAGTTCAACAACTAATAATTTTGAGAAAAATTGAATAAAATCAAATTCGTGGCAATATGCACACCTTTGGTATGTGTATAAATACCCTGTGAAATAAAAAAAAACGTTATAGCTTGAAAACTGTGGGTGGAGTCAGGCCGACAAACGTTGTACCCTATATTCAATATTTCACAGAAATTTACGAAGTTCAACAACCAATAATTTTGTGAAAAATTGTATAAAATCAAATTCCTAGCAAAATGCACACCTTTGGTATGTGTATAAATACCCTTTAAAATAACAAGGCTCCAGCTTGAGAACTTGAAATGAAAGAGTGCTAAATTATTTTTTATCAACTCTGTCAAACAAGATATAATAGATTAAATTCTGTATTGGATGTACTGAGGCCAAATTGGTCTAGAAAAGAAGGAAAACTGGGGAAAGTGGGTGCAATTTCTTGACAAGTTACATGATTTTTAATTCAAGGTTAAATCTGTACTGGATGTATGGTAAAGGGTTTTGTGTTGGGAAATTATATTCAATTAAAAGGGTCATTCAGTTAAGAGGTAACCAATTAAGTGGGCTCCACTGTATACTGATCATAATCAATTTGTTACAATTTACTGGAGGGTGTGAGTTGGCACATAATAACCCATTGTGTCAGTTGGCACTCCCCAATAAATGGCAACAAAATTAATTTATATTAATATTTTTTGTCTACAGCTGACCCAACAACCAACTAGTGTATACAGAGTGAAGCCACTAAGTGGCCTTCAGCACTTTTCGATAGAGCCATGATAAGGACTTGTAGCCCTCAAACACTTAAGCAGAGTTAGTAGTGGAGGGCATTAAAATAGTACAATATGGATGGCATTTTTATGAATGGAGTCGGTTATATTTATTTATTTATTGGTGTTTAAGGTCACATATTTCTGCACAATGGCTCATCATGACCATGTCAGCTTTATGGGTGGAGAAACCAGGAGTACCTGGAAAGAACCACCGAGCAACTGTCAACTCCTCAACATACTAACTCCACACAAGCAGTGTTAGCATTGATTGAAGACAAGTGCACCATTGACAAGCAGCACGCCGTAGTACACAATGCCCCCATGTGGACAATGGGCTGAAGGGTCTTGCCCAAGGACACAAGGCAGTTGCAGCAGGTGGAATTAGAACTGAGGACCTCTCGACTTGCAGGCCTGACCCTCTACCTACTGAGCCACTGTGACTCCCCCACCCCCACCCCCCGCTGGTCGGTTCGGTTATGACTATTATGTTAGGTAAAGGTTCAAGGAAATCATAACTAGAAGTAGAATGAATAAGGCAAAGATATAGTTACTGAAGTGATTAGATGGTGTTGGCGGTCAAGATAAACTTTCCAACATTTCTTCATTATTTGATGTATATATTGTCCTAAATGAAAAAGTAAGAAATGTGATAGATGAATGTCAAACTAGAGGTACTGTGAGCAAGCTCACAAAGAGAACGGAATTATATTGCTTCATGCACATCTTCATATGGAGTTCTTCCATTGTGTAAAGTTTCATGAAAATTCTTCAAATGGTTTAGGAGGAGTTGCGCTTACAAGGATGGACAGACAGACAGATGGATAGACGGAGGGACGGACAGATGGACAGGGTGATTCCTATATACCCCCCAAACTTTGTTTGCGGGGGGTATAATTACAATGAATTCATTATAATATGATTTACTTACTGTAACAGCTTGTTGTACAAGAGTGTTGCTATGTTCACACATACTCTTCAGAATCTTGTTGGCTGCACTTTGTCTTGCTGATGAATTAGACTTAGTTGCAACAGTCAATGGATAAATCAGAGACTGTGGATGTTCCTTTCCGATGTCAATCAACAGCTGGTGTATCAACCGGCCAACCAAATGTCTCTGGGTGTCTATCCTAGCAATCAACTGTGGTATTACCTGTAAGTTAAGAATTCATATATTACTCTCAAAATGCAGTTATGTGATAAACCAATATGCGGATGACCATTAAAATATTTTAACCCTTTACCTAACACGGAAAGCAGACGACACTTGCAAAAAAAATTCTTAAATAACTAAATTTTTTTCATCTTTTGTCTCAAAAACATAGGTTATGACCCCTCATTGGAACGAGCTCGACGAGCTCGTTCCAATAAGGGGGTCATAACCTATGTTTTTGAGACAAAAAATGAAAAAATAATGAAAATTAATTGGCGTTTTTTTTAGAATAGCGCTGGCCGGTTTTGGCTGTTACATTGGGTAAAGGGTTAACAAGATACTCCTTAGCAAGTTGTCTGTTGACCATCAAATGATTTTGTATGCTGGTTGTTTATTACAAAATTTTCCAAGGAATTTCCTCATGAAGCAATATGTTGAACCCTTTACCTAACATAATGGCCAAAACCGTCCAGTGGTATTCTAAAAAAATCGGCAATTAATTTTCATTATATTTTTCATTTTTTGTCTCAAAAACATAGGTTATGACCCCTTATTGGAACGAGCTTGTTGAGCTCATTCCAATGAGGGGTCATAACCTATGTTTTTGAAACAAAAAAATCAAAAAAGTTAAAAAATTTATAGTAATTTATATATTTTTTATACTTACCAATGACCCAGACATAGCTGGTGCTAACTCTTAAAATATAGGGCCAAACACAAATTTTGCCCCCCAACCCCCAAAATTTGCATCTAAAACTAAAGAAAACATGTCCTGAAAGGCCCTCCACACTTCGCCCCTACTGCGCATGCGCAGTGTCAAGGACGTTCCGAAATTGGCGCCATTTATCATTCTAATAACCAGTGCCTGGTAAGCGCTATGTACTCAGCGGGGAGGCAAGAGTTCCCAACTCCTGGGAGGGCCATCCCCGTCTGGGTCATTGGTAAGTATAAAAAATATATAAATTACTATAAATTTTTTAACATTTTTATACTGTACCAATGACCCAGACATAGCTGAATAGTAAAAAGGCTGGAGGGCCAAGGACATAGAGCCAAATGGAATACGCTCAATAAAATAAAATAGAGTCATCCCCTGTAGGGAAAAGAAGTAATAGGCCTTACATGTATCTTTCTTATTTATGATAAATTAGAAAGATACAACACCTTCCAAAAATTGAGCTTCATACATCCATGTACTCTATTAATATCCAATAATCCTTATACTAATAATTTTTAAAGTAAGCCAATAATAAAGTAAGTCTAGAGAATAGAGACTCTTATACTCCTAAAAGTGAGTGAGAATTGCATAATCATGTCCGTTGACATATGCAATATTCAAAAGCTATACTTTAAAAACTAAGACTTGAATGAATTTTATAAACTTAAACTTCTCACTAAACAACCATCCCAATAACAGCTCAGAATTACTAACTCCGGAGGAGGTATCCCCTTGTTTTCATAGTAAAAAACAGGTGACCCAAGGGAACACCCTCCCCCCCCCTTTTTCTTGCCCTGGGTCAAATAGCCCAGAGCGAAGAGGGCAGCCGAACGGAGACACTGCCGAAACAGACAGCCTACCTAGCTATAGTAGCAACTGTTAAGTGAATGACATTCTGAGCAGTAGAGAATAGACCTAACAATAGAGGCCTCCAGAAATGGACTCGATATTTCTGAGATAAAATTCATGAATGGATGGCTGAGCGCAATGAGCAGCCTTCAAAAATCTATAATAGCAACACTATTAATGTAAGCCCAAGAAGTAGAAGAACTCTTACTTCATGAGCCGAAATCTTAAGCACAACTGCTAAGCCAATGATATACCATAAGCAGTACGCTAGTTAATAGAATCCATTAACAATAAAATGGAGCGTAACGTCCTTCTACTAGACATCAAAGACAGAAGAAGCTTACGCCCTTTGTAATAAACAGATATCTGTTTATAAATACATAAACTGTACCCGGAAAGAGTAAAGGCCTATGCCCATACGAAGACGGAAGGACCTTAAAATAATAGGTTCCGGATAATAGGAGCCTAACTCTTATGCAACAATCCAACCTAAATAGTAACGGAAGTATTGATTCCGAAACTATGAAAGTGAAAATCATCCATCGATAGTGCATGAAACTCACTGACTCTACAGTAAAAGAGAAACCAACAGAATTACTGTCTAAAAGGTCAGAATTTGAAAACTACTGTTTCCAGAGGCTCAAATGATTACTTAGCTAAATAAGAACCGAAGTTAAAATCCGTATAGGAATTTAATCTAAAGATTCTAAGTCTATTTATCAAAAAGTTACTAACTGACTTAGATAAAGAGACAAAAGACTCAAATGTAAACTATCGTAGAGTGCATAGGTATGAGGTAACATAAACCTATAACCTAAATAACAACAGGCTGCAGTAGATCTTGTGAAACAAGTATACTAAAAAATAGCAATGAGTAGTATGGAGGGATCAACCATATGAACATAATGATCCCTACACCACGACGGAAGAGCCTCCACTTTAGTCGCATAGAATAGCGAAGAAGAGGATCTCCTATAGTAAGAAATCGCGTCCAAAGCTCGTCCAGTACAGTGCTTACAATGCAATACGGACCACACAACGGAATACGTTGCGACCTTGCTGGTTGTGATAAAAATGACACGATTTACCCAGTGAAAAAAGATCCTCACATAGAGGAAGATTTCACGTTAAGATCCACAGTAGACAAGAGAGTAAATTACTCATGATCTCTGTGAAGATAGAGATGCTATCAACAGAAATGTATTGTGGTTGTTTATCTTAGCAATACCTGCTAAAACAACAGCGCCGGAGGATACGCGTATCCTATCATTCCGTCCTATAGATCAATAGAGCGTTAACAGTATTAGCTCAGAGATCTGGACAAGCCAACACATACGTCTGCAATTGATTAGCAAGCTGTGTCATAAATAAAACATCATTAGGCGCTCCCATAGATAGCAAATCTGATTAAATACTTGTTTGTTGAGAGTCCATTCTGACAGCAACAAGCGACCCGTAAGAGAACGGGAGTGCGATAAAACAATCAGACGACCCAGAATATGACGGACCAAAACTGAACTTGGTGTAGTATAACCAACAGACGGATTCTTTCCATTAAATTGAATAACGGAAACGAAAGAGTGCCTCCCTGGTTCCGGAGATACGCCACTACTGTCGAATTAAAGGACAGGAATTTGGGCATGCGTTTCTGAATAATGTTCATGCAATGACATAAAGCAAGCCTAAAACATTATTCCGCGGAAGTTAAACTGATAGTTAAAAGACTGCGGAACCCAAAGACCCTGGCACTTCGAATCCGTAGGGATCAGTATATATCCCAATCTGTTTGACTGGCAACCGTCATAACAGCCACACTCGGGTCCGGCAACTGCGGCGGCACTCTCTGAGTCAACCACCGAATGTTTGCCCCAGTCTGAATCTCTTGTAACACTAGATAGACAAGAGAATGTATAAATCAAGCAATTCATGGATTGCCGGAAAGTTGCCGTCGAAGAGAAGCTCCTCCGAGAACGAAGCGACTCTGAGAGAGTTCTTAACCTACTATCCACGCGTGGATGTAGCTAGGGCTGCATCACGTCTAACCAACTCCAATCAGCCACTGAAGGGCGGAGTTATACGTGAACAAACTACTGCCCTCAAAAGAAATTACATTGAGAATAATATCCCGTAAATCCTTTCTTGAAGACGTAATGATAATGCCTCAGTAAGGCGGATTACGTATAATAAAGCGTCTAAGTTAAGTCTACTATACATAATGTCGTTCCCAACATTGAAATTGGAAAAGACATAGACGGCGAAAAGAATATATGCAGTCTTTAATCTCACCGTCTAGACGCATATGAACTCACGGTATGCCCTGCTCTGCCAAAATAAACTATATGTAAAAAAGATAAAATGGCAGAAATGAGCCACGCGGACAAGAAACTAAACTATCATGCTTAGTAGCAGGCTTGTATATATATATAAATATATAGCGTCGAAAAATAAAACACATGTTGTAATGACAATATTGGACTGCGTCGGTAAGTCAGGGACAAAGTCCCTGTACCGATCGAAAAATCCGAGTCCAATGACGCTATAAGTCTCTTATCCAAGATCGCAGCAATGAAGTCCGAAAAATAATCACTGGAAGAAATGCCATAAGATATGAAAGGCATCTTCCGATACTACTAAAGGGAAAACTCGAAATCTTTCGAATCCCTTTCGCCATCCTGTCGGACCCTATAAAGCGTTCGGTCGTCCGTAGCTTGATGCAACCGCGGACCGCACCGACCCAGCGCCGTCGGATAATTCCTGATTCGACCGAGAAACCGTCAATTGCTGGGATGCTGCGAAACAACTGTGCTAACTCGGATAGCACGTCCGTCACTGAGGCCTGAGGAGCAGCGGTCTTACGATGCATTGCCGCAGGAAGCTCCGAGATCGTTACCCCGTGCATACTTCCAATATGCGAGCGAACGGAGTGTATAGGCCTCGTGTCCCTTGGCTACCGGATGGCGCGACCTATTCGCTGTGGAATCACTGAATGCCGAAACTGATCGGATACTTGAGGTCACGTAGCCAATGTGCGGTCATGTGCCCTGCTGTGAGGATGAGGAAGCATTAAAGACAGTCTCTCGGACTGTCAATATAACTGAGCGTCCCGAGCAACGGACATATGCTCCGAATGTAAAATATCTGAACCACAACATGCGGTCCCCTATGTTGTTGGCTTCCTCCGATCTGTCCTCAATCTGCCGTCACTGGGTGAGTACTAAAGTAATTAAAGTGCTCGCATCACCCAAATCTCCTTCCTAGACCGCAACGGACGAACCCGGCAGCCGAACCATTCGATGAATGTACGCTACACCGGGTGAGCTAGCGAATGTCACTCCGTAAGCGATAGACATATTCCATGAGCACTTATTGCCGCTAACTCTTCATTAACTATGACGACAGAGGCACACTTTTGAAAGACATCTCCATAACTCTTCGAACAAGAAACCAGAAATGCTTGGATAGCAAGCATAAAATAATAATATATATAGCGTCGTTCAATAATTCGAAAGTTTGTGTGACATTATTGGACTATGTCGGAACTGAGGGACGATGTCCCTGAACCGAACCAAAAATTTCTAAGTCCACCGACGCTATCAGTTTCTTATCCGGCATCGCAGCATATGTTGTTCCGAAAGGGAAAGCTTGAAATCCACCGAATCCCTTTCGGTATCCCATCGGACCGGATGAAACTTTCGGACGTCCGTACCCGCTTCCGCGGAGCGTCCCGACCCAGCATCGTCGGATAAAATATATGCGACAGATTCAGTTGATGCTGGGATGCTGCGATAAACTGTGCTATTAAGGAAAGCACGTCCGTTCCCGAGGCCTGTGCAGTAGCGGACTTACGATGCATTGCCGCTGGAAGCTCCGTGTACGTTGACTCCCGCACACTTCCTATGCGAACGTCCGGAGTCTGCAGGCCTCGAGTCCCCGGCTACCGACCCAGCGCTGTCGGATAATTCTCGATCCGACACCGTTTCTGTCGGCTGCTGGGATGCTGCGATAAGCTGTGCTATGTGCACAAGAATGTCCGGCGTCGAGACCTGCGGAGGCGCAGTCTATCGCTGCTTCGCCGAGGGCAGCTCCGCATCAGATGGCTCCCGCATACTTTTCCTATGCGAACGTCCGGAGTCCATCGGTCTCGAATCCCTGGCTGCCGGATGGTGTGACCTGGTCGCCGAAGAATCCTTGATCGGCGAAGCTGGTAATATATCGGCGGTCACGCAGCCAAGGTGCGGTCGTGTGCGCTGACGAGAAGAGGAAGCCTTAGCAGTCTCAGCGGACTGCCTATACAACGGAGCGTCCCGAGCGACGGACGTATGCTCCGCTAACTACACATTTGTACCACAACATCTGGGACCAGATGTTGTTGAACGAGAGAGGGGCCTCTCTCGCTTGCCATCCGGATGGACCGGAACGAGCTATGAACCGGACTAAAAGGCTTCCTCCGTTCTCCCTCCGATCCGCCGTCACTGGGTGTGCATTAAGTTAATTTTATAGTGCTCGCATCACCCCAAAATTCCTTCTAGACCGCAACGGACGAACCCGGCTGCCGAACCATTCGGTGAATGGACGCTACACCGGGCGAGCTAGCGGACGTCAAAGGCCGTCGAACCTACTAGGGTCCTCTTAGGCAATTGGCGTATTACATGAGCACTTATCCGCTAGCCCTTCATTAATTGTGACGACGGAGGCACACTGTTGGAAGACATCACAGATACATCACCCTAATCTTGATCGTCTGAAATAGAAATTGATAAAGTAGAGTGACCCTGCGGGGAAAGGACCGGAGTGTCCAAATCCCCAACAACATACCGTGACATACGCTTCCCATATTGTCATCGAAAACATACGATACAGAACAGGAGTTAATGCGAGTACACTGACCACATATAGAATGATAATAAGGTCAGAGGAAGACTTCGTCTTAAAGCAATTGATCAATATCCTTTCAATGTGAAAAGAAAACAAGTCCTGGTACTCGCACTAACCCCTGGCAATCAAAATACATAATAATAATATGATCCATTAATATAGAAAAAATAATTGAAATCAAAATATTTTGAAAAAATATTTTTTCAGAACAGCCCAAGTTTCTGAAAAGTAACGTTGAGCCCCAATGGATCCCAAGCCTAAGTGTGGACAAAAATTTTAAAAATATTTTAAACAATTTATTCAACACTTACGAACAATAATAATGTATCTAGTTATGATTAAAATAACATAAAGATATTATTATTTAGAAATCCCCCCCTCACACAGAGGGCTGTTGTAAATGTAAACAATGAGTGTAAAAACACTAAAATAAGACTCCAGGCACCCAGGCCCGAAATCAGTTACCAAAAATACACCATCTGATGCAAAACAGAGACTTCCAGGGAAGAAACTGCAGAACATCAGATGGTAGATGCAGAACACAACGCCTAACCACCCGTAGGTGAAGACGTAAACATGGGGAAAGAACAGAATTCATTCTGTTATACAGCTAAAACTCCCAAGAAATTTTAGTAATAATAATTACAGAAACTATGCCAAAAGCATGGGAGAATAGCAAGGGGGAACTTAAAGGACAGGGAGAGAGGAAAAACACTTGAAAAAACAGTGTAACTAAATAATCAGAATGACAACAAAATGGCTGCTGCCTTGAAAATAGGTAACTTAACATAATTTCATTAAAAAATTTTAAGTTACAGCCCTGATAATATTCTGTCACACATTCTTTTCCTCTCCTCCTTTTCTATCCTCCTTAGAATCACCATTTCACTAATATTTATGTGTCTGGCATCATTTAAACTGAGATTTAAAAGCACAAAGATCAGTCAGATGTTAACTGATGAAGGGCCAAACTTAGAATGATAAATGGCGCCAATTTCGGAACGTCCTTGACACTGCGCATGCGCAGTAGGGGCGAAGTGTGGAGGGCCTTTCAGGACATGTTTTCTTTAGTTTTAGATGCAAATTTTGGGGGTTGGGGGGCAAAATTTGTGTTTGGCCCTATATTTTAAGAGTTAGCACCAGCTATGTCTGGGTCATTGGTACAGTATAAAAATATTAGTTATTCAAGAATTTGTCATTTGCTTTTCATGTTAGGTAAAGGGTTAAATTTGCATTGCCAAATTGGGTACAAAATTGAACACAGAGATTTCCTTTAACAAATTAGAATCTCATGCGCTTAACTTACTGAGTATTTTAAAAATATTTTTCACTAAATCTAGTCATGGCTGCTATGAAGCAGCCATGACAAGATTTGATGAAAAATTCATCTCCATTTAACTCGATAAACTATTGGTCAAAAAGTCTATTAAATTTACCAGAAAATTTGATTGATGGTGCCTGAATTATATTTATTTCAGTGGTAAGAGATATCATATCCTGGCAAAGAAATATCCACCAGCATCATGAAAGAAGTTAAATAAGCTTCATGCCAAATTAAATGATTTTTAGACTTGTTATCGAGAAAATTCTGAAGAAATTTCCACATTTTGTTTTATGTTAAAACTTGGGCCACAACAGAAAAAGGTGGAGGTGAAATGTCTTGCCCAAGGACACATCGCAGTTGCCACAGGTGGGATTCGAACCGAGGGCCTCTCGGCTCTGCACCTCTACCTTCTTCTCAATAATTCTTCTTTATATATGTGTGTGATATTTTGTAAAATTTATGAATGCCATTATCAAGTCCAGGAGAGCAATTTTACTTTATTTTAGTTCGGTTGAGTGTTCCAGTGTGAAAATGTTGAGTAGGCTTGTCATTTTGAGGCGGGAGATCGCCCCGGGCCGCAGTCGCTCGTCTGAGTTCAAAATTCCATGGACGGTAAACATCCGCCTAACCCCGATTTCTGCAGCCCATTAATTCAGTCGAAGGCACCTCAAAATCGGCCGCCTCAAACGGCAATTTTCGCAGATTGAAGGAGGTACATGTAACAAAAGCGCAGTTTGTGAAGTTTATAGTGTGTCGTCAACGCAGTCACCCAGAGACAGTAAATAACTTTCCAAATATACATTACGTGATGATGTACATCATAATTACACAAATCATGTACAGTACGTGGAGAGTGTATTATCACTAAATCACCTGTAGAGTGGAAATTCCACCCAAGCAATAATTGCAAATTTGTTGCAAAGCATAACAAGCACAGGCAAAGTTTCAACCAATGGACCTCTGGGTTAAACCCGGAGGTCCATTGGCTGAAACATTGCTTGTGTTTTTTTTGTCCATATGAATACAATTTGAAAGTTATAGTTTGGGTGATAGCTCCACTCCATGGGTGATTTAGTTACAATCTACTCTCCACGTACTGTACCTTAAATTGATATTAGTTGTCTACCCATCAGACTGAAACAAAATGGCCCCGCAAATCATAAATGACCCTCCTGGGGTCATTTTATGTGAACCCAAAATGGCCCTCCTGTGGTGATTTGAGGCGAACCATAATGGCCCTCCTGCAGTTTTCAAAATGACAAGCCTGGTTGAGGGCTGAAAGTACTGCTATGAAAGCTTTGATGACTCTTATTTTGATTTTGCAAGGGCTGTAAGGAGTAAAGGAAATTGCCTTCCTCAAATCATCAGGCCAGAAATCCGAGATCTGCAAAGCTAAAAAAATGCAATTTGATTTGAAATTTTCCCAATGATTCGATTTGCTTCAAGGCAAATCGTGTTCATTCAGAAATTTTTCAAATAGTCAAGATGTTTTCAAACTTCTATCAAGTGTCTCCTCCTGAAGTCTTCGCCTATCATCAGGTTTTCTGTACCGGAGATCTAATGTTAGATGAAGAGTATATGGAGGTCCACATCTGAAACTACTTTCATTCCATCTGGAAATATTCTGGCTTTTATATTGATTTAGACAGACCGATGAGTTGTCATTGCGTACAATACTTAACCCTTTACCTAACATGAAAAGTCGATGATACTTGCAAATAAAATTCTTGAATAACTAATTTTTTTTCATTTTTTGCATCAAAAACATAGCTTATGACCCCTCATTGGAATGAGCTCATTTCAATGAGGGGTCATAAGCTATGTTTTTGAGACAAAAAGTAAAAAAATAATGAAAAATGGATGGTGATTTTTGTGAATAGCACTGGCTGGTTTTGTACAATACGTTAGGTAAAGGGTTAAGTGGAGACTGACAGTATTGATGCTTGTATGAAGATGTAATATCTACAACTTGATTCAATTCTGGATTTGATTCAACCCAAAATGTTTGATTCACATGATCCTGAGCATGAAGAAATTCGTGTTTTTCAAGGTTTATGTTCCTTTTTATGGTAGATTTCTCTCATAAAATTTGTTCACTTAAACTAAATTATGTTTTTTTTATCTGTTGGCTAAACACGGGAGTTGACTTGGGAGAGTGGGGGGGGGGGGTATTTTATCAAATTTGGTATGCATAGGTGGATCCAGAGTATTCCTTTGACCATAGCACGAATTTGAAATTGGAGGGATAGGTTTGGTAGCTGCTGAAAAGCATGTGCATACTAAGGTGGTCCAAGAGCATGCGCCCCAGGAAAAGTACAGAGGAGACCTAGGCATGATGATAGAAGAAGAGCACAAAGAGGGACAACTTCAGAAAACTATTTTCATTTCATTTTGGAATGTTCCACTTTATTTTATTGATTTGTCCAAACAGATGAGTTGCCATTGCATACTGTTCTTGATGGGACCCAACAATATTTACAGTTGTGAAAAGGTGGATTTTTTATAAATGATTTGTTTTTGATGATTGAAGAAAAAGTAAAACCCTTATCTTTGTGTTGAGTAAAACAATTAAAGTCACTGTCAATATATATGAGATTAACTAGTAGAGTGATGGAAGCCCATACTTGGGCTTTATTCTGAAGTTCTGGTGCCGCAACTGAAAGTTTTCATATTCTGTGGATATGTTTCATATTTTCTTTGAAGTGCATTATTATCTGCATGGAGTTGCCTTGTTACAATTTATGGAAGAGTGCCTACAGGCACTCTTCCATAAATTGCAACAAGACAAAGACATGTGAACAACTTTCGACTGGAGTTTAATCCCGGGAACAGGAATTCCCGGTTCTGAAAGCCTGCCCTGATACCCGGGAAATTTACCGGGAATGAAGCGTGGCACTGTTTGTGTACTGAACTGAAGTTTTCTGAATTGAAATTTTGAAGGATTTTGTCAGCCCTTCCACGCTTGAAATTTTTAGTCCTGACTCCGGACGAACCATTTTCAACAAATCACTGCAACTCTCAACCAGTTCTGGAGGAACACCCCCCCCCCCCCCCCCCCCCCATACTCCCTTTCAACTGCAAGATCTTCTTCACCTGCTTCAAATTTCAAACTCGTCTTTATTTTCAGAATCACTAGTATCACTATTCTCTACCTCCTCCAACATCAACACCCTCTTCACAGCCGTCATCAGTCTCCTTTGCTTAAAGCAGAGGAGACTGGTGATGGCAGTGAAGAGGGTGTTTATGTTGGATAAGGTAGAGGTGATAAAAAAAAATAAAGACGAGAATGAAACGGGTTTGGGTTTTCATACTTATCTTAGGAAAAGAACTTTTCTGTTTGGAGATGGGAGATTGCCAATAAAATATGCTCATTATCATTAAAATAAATGCCTCATATTACCCTCGAAAATTTGCTTGATATTATCCGGGAAATTTCCCGGTCCTGAGAGTAATTTCATTCCCTTTCCCAGTTCCTAGAAAACCAGGGAATATGTTAAACGCTACTTTTGATGACTGAAAACTCTATACTAAAACTACAGATAGCACTGTACCGGTTAACCCTTTACCCAATGCAGACGATGTCAAAATTTAGTATTTTAAATATCATTTTTTAAATATTTTCAAAAAATTTCAACAAAACCATATCATGTGACCCCTCCTTGGAATGAGCTCGATGAGCTCGTTCCAAAGAGGGGTCACATGATATGGTTTTGTTGAAATTTTTCGAAAAGTTAAAAAATTTATAGTAATTTATATATTTTTTATACTTACCAATGACCCAGACTTAGCTGGTGCTAACTCTAACAAAACCAGGGCCAAACACAAATTTTGCCCCCCAATCCCCAAAATTTGCATCCAAAACAAAAAGAAATCATGTCCTAAAGGACCTCCATACTACGCCTCTACTGCGCATGCGCAGTGACGCAGACGTCCCGAAATTGGCGCCAATTATCATTCTTACTGGCAGTGCCTGGTCAGCGCTATGTACTCAGCGGGGAGGCAAGAGTTCCCAACTCCAGGGAGGGCCATCCCCGTCTGGGTCATTGGTAAGTATAAAAAATATATAAATTACTATAAATTTTTTAACATTTTTATACTGTACCAATGACCCAGACTTAGTTGAATAGTAAACAGGCTGGAGGGCCTAGGACATAGAGGAAAATCCAATAAGCTCAACTATATAGTAAAGAGGTAACCCCTTAAGGAGAAAAGGAGTATTAGGCTTTACATGTATCTTTCTTATTTAATATTAAATTAGAAAGATACACTACCCTTAATAATTGAGCACAATAACATTCATGTTCTCTATTAACATCCAGTATAACCCTTATACTAATTATTTTTAAAGCAAGCCAATAAATAAAGTAGTCTAGAGAATTGAGACTCTTTATAGTCATTTAAAAGTGTCCGAGTATTGTATATTAAAGTCCGTTTGACACTTGACATATACAAATGCTTCACACCGAGCTACACTTTAAAAATAAGACATGAATGAATTTAAACATTAATATTACACTTTAAAACCATCCCGGAAGCGACTCAGAAATACTGACTTGGAGGAGGCATTCCCTTGCTTTTCACTATAAAGCAGGTGACCTAAGGGAACACCCGCCCCCCCCCCCCCTTCCCCTTGGTCAAATAGCCCAGAGCAAAGAGGGCAGCCGGACGGAGTCACTGCCGGAACAGAAAGCCTGCATAACTATAGTTGCAACTGTTTAGTGGACGACATTCTGAGCAACAGATAACGGACCTAAACAATGCAGGTCTCCAGAAATGGACTCAATATTTCTGAGATAAAAATTTGTAAATGTGGATGGCTGAGACCAATAAGCAGCCTTCATTAAATCTGTAATAGCAACACTATTAGCATAAGCCCAGGAAGTAGAAAGAGCTCTTACTTCATGAGCAGAAATCTTAAGCACAGACTGCTGAGAAGAAGATAAATCTTCATAAGCAGTACGGATAGTTAACTGAATCCATCTAGCAATAGAATGGACTGAAATGTCCTTTCTATTAGGCATCAAAGACAGAAAGAAACGTTTCCGTCCCTTTCTGATAAACTGAGATCTCTGTTTATAGATACGTAGTGCTCTAACAGGACAGAGTAAAGGCCTACGCCCGTCTGAAGACGGAAGAGCCTTAATAACAATAGGTTCCGGATATTTATTAGGAGCCTGATTCTTAGCTAAAAAACCCACATTAGTAGTGAAGGTGATAGTGTTCCCAACACTACGATAATGAGAATCATCCACCGATAGTGCATGAAGCTCACTGACTCTTCTAGCAGAAGAGAAAGCTAAGAGAAAAGCTGTCTTATAAGATAAGAATTTGAAATCTACTGTTCCAAGAGGTTCAAATGGCTTTTCCTTCAATTTAAGGAGAACCCAAGCTAAATTCCACTTAGTAATTAATCTAAGAGTTCTGGGTCTATTTATCGAAAAGTTTCTAACCAACTTCGATAAAGAGACATTAGATCCAATTTGTAAACTATCATGATGTGCATAGGTATCAGATAACATAGATCTATAACCCTTTATAGTAACAGGCTGCAGTTTGATTTCGTCAAACAAGTATACTAGAAAGTTTGCAATGTCTGGTATAGAGGGATCGAATATATCTACAGAATGATCCCTACACCAACGACGAAAAACCTTCCACTTAGCCGCATAGTTTAGCGAAGAGGAGGTCCTCCTACAGTTAGAAATCGCGTCCACTGCTCGTCCTGTAAAGTGCTAGCCATGCAAGAAGGACCGCACAACGGAAAAATGTGAAGGTTGAGACCTTGCGGGTTGTGATGGAGTTGGCGCGATTTCCCCTGCGAAAGAAGATCCTCCCGTGGAGGAAGCTTCCGCGGTAGGTCCCACAACAGACACCTGAGTAGATTTATCCACGGTCTCTGTGGCGACAGAGATGCTACCAACAGAATCTTGCATTGAGATTGTTTTATCTTTAGCAATACTTGTTGAATTAACGGCGCTGGAGGATACGCATGTCCTATCATTCCGGCCCAAGGGATCGACAGAGCGTCTACTGCAAATGCTCTTGGATCCGGACACGGAGACACATACGTCTACAACTGATTGTTGAGATGTGTCGCAAATAAGTCTATCATTGGCCGTTCCCATTGGTAGCAAATCTGATTGAATACTTGTTTGTTGAGAGTCCACTCCGACGGCAACAAGCGACCCTTTCGTGAAAGGGAGTCTGCTAGCACATTCAGACGACCCGGTATGTGACGGACCGAAAGAAGAACGTGATGTTCTAATGCAAACAGAAGGATTCTTTCCGTTAGATTGAACAACGGAACTGAATGAGTGCCTCCCTGATTCCGTATATACGCCACTACTGTCGTATTGTCGGATAGGATTTGGACATGAGCATCGTGAATAATGTCCATCCAGTGACGTAACGCAAGCCAAATTGACATCATTTCCTTGATGTTTATGTGCTTGCACAGGAATTGCGGATCCCAAAGACCCTGGCATCTCGAATCCGTTGGGATTAATGATGCACCCCAACCTGTTTGACTGGCATCCGTCATAACGGTAAAACTCGGATCCGGCAACTGCAGCGGAACTCCTTGAGTTAACCACTAAATGTTTGCCCAAGTCTGAATCTCTTGTTTCACTTGGTCTGACAGGAGAACGTCTACATCGAGCGAATGAATTTTCACACTCCAATTCTGAGTCAGAAAAATTTGAAGAGGACGTGTGCGTAACCGCCCCATCGGAATGAGATCCGCGGCGTCTCCGCACAGACCTATCAGTCTCATAAATTCTCTCGCCGTGACTTTGTCTGCGTGCAGACAATAGCGAGCGTAACAACTGACTAATTTCGCTCTGGTTAACGGCAGATGAACAAGATTGTTGTGCGTCTCGAAGCTCATTCCCAGATGAGTGAATGACTTGGACGGCACCAGATCCGACTTCTCCTCGTTTACTATAAAACCGAGACGTCGGAGCAATAGAAGAAGATTCTGAACATCGTTCTGAAGCGTTAACTCGTTGCCGTACCTCTGAAGAATGTCGTCCAGGTAGGCCGACGTTACCGCAGACGAATGAGCTCGGAAGTAGATCATTACCGAGTTCATTACCCGAGTGAAAGCCCAGGGTGCTAGATTCAATCCGAAGCACATCGCCCGGAATTGATACACCACTCCTAGGACTGCGAAGCGTAGATACTTTCGGAATGTCGGATGTACCATGACGTGAAAGTACGCATCTTTGAGATCTATGCTCGTTGCATAATCGTTCACCCCGAATACTCGCTCTGACCGATCGAATCGTCTCCATATAAAACTTCGGAGCGACGATCAGCTTGTTTATCCAGCTCAAATCTATGATTGGACGGAACGAGCCGTCTGGTTTCGGAACCAGAAACAGATGGCTGTAGAATCCCGGAGATTCCTGGTTTTCTACGACCTCTACCGCGTTCTTCATTAAAAGAGACTGCACCTCTGATAACAGAGCGTCTCTTTTCTGTGGATTTGACGGAAGATGAGTCCACTCTGGACTTCGAGTTAATGGAGGCTTTCGTTTGAAGGATATCTTTAGACCTTCCGAAGTCACTCCTCTCACCCAAGGGTCGTCCGTAATCGACGCCCACTCTTGTGAAAAGCTCGACAACCTTCCGCCAACCGGAACGCGATAGAGGTTTAAGCCATCACCTCTTCGACCTGCGAGGCCTGCGGTAGGAGAAACCACGTCTTCCACGACCCGCACCTCGCCTCGTCGACCTCGGGGCGTCCGACCGATTGTCCCGGCCTGAAGGACGTCCCGAACGAGAGTCGCTATCCTGACGGTCTCTCGAATAAGACCAAGAGGACGCACCAGAACCTCTATAGGAACCTCTCTTGGGCGCATTAGACCCAGAAGTGCCTGTCTTATTCGTGTCTGCTGTATCCGACTTCTTAGGAGCAGATCTGAACAACAGAGAATCATTAGCTTTCTTTTTAATTTTATCATAAATAGCGGAAAGCTTGCCGTCAAAGAGAAGTTCTCCTGAGACCGAAGCGACTCTAAGAGAGTTCTTCACCTTAGAATCCACTAGTGTGGATGTAGCTAGGGCTGCGTCACGTCTAACCAACTCCAGATTTGCCACTGAAAGGGCGGAGTTACACGTGGAATAAGCTACTGCCCTTGAAAGAAGTCTTAAAGAGGATTGTATATCCTGAAACTCTTTCCCCTGAAGGCGCAGTGATAACGCCTTAGTAAGGTGATCTGCGTAAGATAAGGCATCTAAATTGGCTCTGTTAGACGCAATAGCTGTTTCCAACACCGCGGTTGGAATAGAAGCTGACGACGGTAATGATAGCTCTAAGTCTTCCGCCTCGTCGTCCATACGCAGAGGAACTCTCGGTATACCCTGTCCTGCCGTATCGAATTTATTCCTTGCATTAATGAAAGGCAGATTAGCGGACAAGAAACCTGCTTTCCCCGTCCTGGAAGCAAGTTTAAATATAGCGTCCTTCAATAATTCAAATGTTCTTGCAACATTATTGGACTGCGACGGAAACTCGGGAGCGATGTCCCTGAACCGCTCAAAAAATTCAGAGTCCAATGACGCTATAATTCTCTTGTCCGGAAGCGCAGCAGTCTGGCCCGACGGAACAACTTGAGGGAGAAAGTGCCGGATGAAGTCCACGACAGCTTTATGTTGTTCCGAAAGGGATAGCTCCAAGTCATCCGTATCCCTTTCACCATCCGGTCGGACCTCATGATGTTCCCGGTCGTCCGCCCCCGATGCTTCGGCGGAGCGTACCGACCCAGCGCCGTCGGATAATTCTCGATCCGACACCGTTTCTGTCGGCTGCTGAGATGCTGCGATAAGCTGTGCTATCTGCACAAGAATGTCCGGCGTCGAGACCTGCGGAGGCGTAGTCTTTCGCTGCTTCGCCGAGGGCAGCTCCGCATCAGATGGCTCCCGCATACTTTTCCTATGCGAACGTCCAGAGTCCATCGGTCTCGAATCCCTGGCTGCCGGATGGTGTGACCTGGTCACCGAAGAATCCTTCATCGGCGAAGCTGGTAATATATCGGCGGTCACGCAGCCAAGGTGCAGTCGTGTGCGCTGACGAGAAGAGGAAGCCTTAACAGTCTCTGCGGACTGCTTATACAACGGAGCGTCCCGAGCGACGGACGTATGCTCCGCTAAAGACACATTTTGTACCACAACATCTGGTCCCAGATGTTGTTGTACGAGAGAGGGGCCTCTCTCGCTCGCGGCCTGGCTGGACCTGGACGAGCTAGGAACCGGACTCAAAGGCTTCCTCCGTTCTCGCTTACTATCCGCCGTCACTGGGTGTGCATCTATTATGTTTAAGGTGCTCGCATCACCCAAAATTTCCTCTTGGACCGCATCGGACAAACCCGGCTGCCGAACCATTCGGTGAATGGACGCTACACCGGGCGAGCTAGCGGACGACATTTGTCTAATCTCCATGAGCACTTTTGCCGCTAGCTCTGAATTCATTTGTGACGACGGACGCACACTTGAAGAAGATAACATGGAAACATCACCCTGTTCTGGTTCCTCTGAAATAGAAACTGAGAGAGTAGAGTGACCTTGCGGAGAAAGAGCCGGAATTGCTCTTTCTCCAGAAACAACATATCGTGACACACGTTTCCAATGTTTCTCATCCCAATGTTCACATATAGGACAGGGATTAATGCGAGAACACTGACTACAATTAATACAATGATCATGAAAGTCAGAGGAAGATTTCTTCCTATTACAATTTGAACAACGTCCCTTCATTGTGAAAGAACAACAATAAGTCCTAGTTACTCGCAAAAACCCCTGACACAAAGATACATAATAACATGATCCATTAATAAATGAAAAAACAATTGCAAAACAAAATAATTTTGAAAAAATATTTTTTCAGCGAAGCCCAAGTTGCTGAAAAGTAACGTTGAGCCCCGATGGATCCGATGGCAAAGTGTGGTCAAAAATTTTAAATTTATATTAAATAATTAATGAGACACTTTCGGATAATATAAATGTATCTTATAGTGAGATAAACTACAGCAAAGGCAAACAGCCCCCCTCAAAAAAGGCTGTTGCCAATGAAAACAAACAGTGTAAAAACACCAGAAAACATGACTCCAGGCACTGAAAAAACTGGCCCGGAATCAGTCATCAATTACACTCTATCTGATGCAAAACAGAGACTCCCGGGAGAATCTGTAGAACATCAGATGGAAGATGCAGAACACAAACATTATACACCCATGGGTGAAAACGTAACTATGGGGAAAATAACAGAAAAGATTCTGTAACCAAACAACTCTCCCAGGAAATTTTAGAAATGAAATTTCTCAAAAATATGCCAAAAGCATGGGAGAATTGCAAGGGGGGACTTTAGAAGGCTAGGGGAGAGGAAACACTGAATAAGCAGTGCAACAATTAGCAAGAATGACAACAAGAGGCCCATGCCTCAAAAATAGGCAACTTAACATAATTTCATCAAAAAATTTTAAGTACAGCCCTGATTATTTTTTGTCACTTCTTTTTCCTCTCATCCTTCTATCCTCCTTAGAATCACATTTTCTCCAAAAGTTAAAAAATTTATAGTAATTTATATATTTTTTATACTTACCAATGATCCAGACATAGCTGGTGCTAACTCTTAAAATATAGGGCCAAACACAAATTTTGCCCCCCAAACCCCAAAATTTGCATCTAAAACTAAAGAAAACATGTCCTGAAAGGCCCTCCACACTTCGCCCCTACTGCGCATGCGCAGTGTCAAGGACGTTCCGAAATTGGCGCCATTTATCATTCTAATAACCAGTGCCTGGTAAGCGCTATGTACTCAGCGGGGAGGCAAGAGTTCCCAACTCCTGGGAGGGCCATCCCCGTCTGGGTCATTGGTAAGTATAAAAAATATATAAATTACTATAAATTTTTTAACATTTTTATACTGTACCAATGACCCAGACATAGCTGAATAGTAAAAAGGCTGGAGGGCCAAGGACATAAAGCAAAATGGAATACGCTCAATAAAATAAAATAGAGTCATCCCCTGTAGGGAAAAGAAGTAATAGGCCTTACATGTATCTTTCTTATTTATGATAAATTAGAAAGATACAACACCTTCCAAAAATTGAGCTTCATACATCCATGTACTCTATTAATATCCAATAATCCTTATACTAATAATTTTTAAAGTAAGCCAATAATAAAGTAAGTCTAGAGAATAGAGACTCTTATACTTCTAAAAGTGTGTGAGAATTGCATAATCATGTCCGTTGACATATGCAATATTCAAAGGCTATACTTTAAAAACTAAGACTTGAATGAATTTTATAAACTTAAACTTCTCACTAAACAACCATCCCAATAACAGCTCAGAATTACTAACTCCGGAGGAGGTATCCCCTTGTTTTCATAGTAAAAACAGGTGACCCAAGGGAACACCCTCCCCCCCCCCCCCCCCCCCTTTTTCTTGCCCTGGGTCAAATAGCCCAGAGCGAAGAGGGCAGCCAAACGGAGACACTGCCGAAACAGACAGCCTACCTAGCTATAGTAGCCACTGTTAAGTGAATGACATTCTGAGCAGTAGATAATAGACCTAACAATAGAGGCCTCCAGAAATGGACTCGATATTTCTGAGATAAAATTCATGAATGGATGGCTGAGCGCAATGAGCAGCCTTCAAAAATCTATAATAGCAACACTATTAATGTAAGCCCAAGAAGTAGAAGAACTCTTACTTCATGAGCCGAAATCTTAAGCACAACTGCTAAGCTAATGATATACCATAAGCAGTACGCTAGTTAATAGAATCCATTAACAATAAAATGGAGCGTAACGTCCTTCTACTAGACATCAAAGACAGAAGAAGCTTACGCCCTTGTAATAAACAGATATCTGTTTATAAATACATAAACTGTACCCGGAAAGAGTAAAGGCCTATGCCCATACGAAGACGGAAGGACCTTAAAATAATAGGTTCCGGATAATAGGAGCCTAACTCTTATGCAACAATCCAACCTAAATAGTAACGGAAGTATTGATTCCGAAACTATGAAAGTGAAAATCATCCATCGATAGTGCATGAAACTCACTGACTCTACAGTAAAAGAGAAACCAACAGAATTACTGTCTAAAAGGTCAGAATTTGAAAACTACTGTTTCCAGAGGCTCAAATGATTACTTAGCTAAATAAGAACCGAAGTTAAAATCCGTATAGGAATTTAATCTAAGATTCTAAGTCTATTTATCAAAAAGTTACTAACTGACTTAGATAAAGAGACAAAAGACTCAATTGTAAACTATAGTAGAGTGCATAGGTATGAGGTAACATAAACCTATAACCTAAATAACACAGGCTGCAGTAGATCTTGTGAAACAAGTATACTAAAAAATAGCAATGAGTAGTATGGAGGGATCAACCATATGAATATAATGATCCCTACACCACGATGGAAGAGCCTCCACTTTAGTCGCATAGAATAGCGAAGAAGAGGATCTCCTATAGTAAGAAATCGCGTCCAAAGCTCGTCCAGTACAGTGCTTACAATGCAATACGGACCACACAACGGAATACATGAAGGTTGCGACCTTGCTGGTTGTGATAAAGATGACACGATTTACCCAGTGAAAAAAGATCCTCACATAGAGGAAGATTTCACGTTAAGATCCACAGTAGACAAGAGAGTAAATTACTCATGATCTCTGTGAAGATAGAGATGCTATCAACAGAAATGTATTGTGGTTGTTTATCTTAGCAATACCTGCTAAAACAACAGCGCCGGAGGATACGCGTATCCTATCATTCCGTCCTATAGATCAATAGAGCGTTAACAGTATTAGCTCAGAGATCTGGACAAGCCAACACATACGTCTGCAATTGATTAGCAAGCTGTGTCATAAATAAAACATCATTGGGCGCTCCCATAGATAGCAAATCTGATTAAATACTTGTTTGTTGAGAGTCCATTCTGACAGCAACAAGCGACCCGTAAGAGAACGGGAGTGCGATAAAACAATCAGACGACCCAGAATATGACGGACCAAAACTGAACTTGGTGTACTATAACCAACAGACGGATTCTTTCCATTAAATTGAATAACGGAAACGAAAGAGTGCCTCCCTGGTTCCGGAGATACGCCACTACTGTCGAATTAAAGGACAGGAATTTGGGCATGCGTTTCTGAATAATGTTCATGCAATGACATAAGCAAGCCTAAAAAACATTATTCCGCGGAAGTTAAACTGATAGCTAAAAGACTGCGGAATCCAAAGACCCTGGCACTTCGAATCCGTAAGGATCAGTATATATCCCAATCTGTTTGACTGGCAACCGTCATAACAGCCACACTCGGGTCCGGCAACTGCGGCGGCACTCTCTGAGTCAACCACCGAATGTTTGCCCCAGTCTGAATCTCTTGTAACACTAGATAGACAAGAGAATGTATAAATCAAGCAATTCATGGATTGCCGGAAAGTTGCCGTCGAAGAGAAGCTCCTCCGAGAACGAAGCGACTCTGAGAGAGTTCTTAACCTACTATCCACGCGTGGATGTAGCTAGGGCTGCATCACGTCTAACCAACTCCAATCAGCCACTGAAGGGCGGAGTTATACGTGAACAAACTACTGCCCTCAAAAGAAATACATTGAGAATAATATCCCGTAAATCTTTTCTTGAAGACGTAATGATAACGCCTCAGTAAGGCGGATTAGTATAATAAAGCGTCTAAGTTAAGTCTACTATACATAATGTCGTTCCCAACATTGAAATTGGAAAAGACATAAACGGCAAAAAAGAATATATGCAGTCTTTAATCACCGTCTAGACGCATATGAACTCTCGGTATGCCCTGCTCTGCCAAAATAAACTATATGTAAAAAGGATAAAATGGCAGAAATGAGCCACGCGGACAAGAAACTAAACTATCATGCTTAGTAGCAGGCTTGTATATATATATAAATATATAGCGTCGAAAAATAAAACACATGTTGTAATGACAATATTGGACTGCGTCGGTAAGTCAGGGACAAAGTCCCTGTACCGATCGAAATATCCGAGTCCAATGACGCTATAAGTCTCTTATCCAAGATCGCAGCAATGAAGTCCGAAAAATAAACACTGGAAGAAATGCCAGAAGATATGAAAGGCATCTTCCGATACTACTAAAGGGAAAACTCGAAATCTTTCGAATCCCTTTTGCCATCCTGTCGGACCCTATAAAGCGTTCGGTCGTCCGTAGCTTGATGCAACCGCGGACCGCACCGACCCAGCGCCGTCGGATAATTCCTGATTCGACCGAGAAACCGTCAATTGCTGGGATGCTGCGAAACAACTGTGCTAACTCGGATAGCACGTCCGTCACTGAGGCCTGAGGAGCAGCGGTCTTACGATGCATTGCCGCAGGAAGCTCCGAGATCGTTACCCCGTGCATACTTCCAATATGCGAGCGAACGGAGTGTATAGGCCTCGTGTCCCTTGGCTACCGGATGGCGCGACCTATTCGCTGTGGAATCACTGAATGCCGAAACTGATCGGATACTCGAGGTCACGTAGCCAATGTGCGGTCGTGTGCCCTGCTGTGAGGATGAGGAAGCATTAAAGACAGTCTCTCGGACTGTCAATATAACGGAGCGTCCCGAGCAACGGACATATGCTCCGAATGTAAAATATCTGAACCACAACATGCGGTCCCCTATGTTGTTGGCTTCCTCCGATCTGTCCTCAATCTGCCGTCACTGGGTGAGTACTAAAGTAATTAAAGTGCTCGCATCACCCAAATCTCCTTCCTAGACCGCAACGGACGAACCCGGCAGCCGAACCATTCGATGAATGTACGCTACACCGGGTGAGCTAGCGAATGTCACTCCGTAAGCGATAGACATATTCCATGAGCACTTATTGCCGCTAACTCTTCATTAACTATGACGACAGAGGCACACTTTTGAAAGACATCTCCATAACTCTTCGAACAAGAAACCAGAAATGCTTGGATAGCAAGCATAAAATAATAATATATATAGCGTCGTTCAATAATTCGATAGTTTGTGTGACATTATTGGACTATGTCGGAACTGAGGGACGATGTCCCTGAACCGAACCAAAAATTTCTAAGTCCACCGACGCTATCAGTTTCTTATCCGGCATCGCAGCATATGTTGTTCCGAAAGGGAAAGCTTGAAATCCACCGAATCCCTTTCGGTATCCCGTCGGACAGGATGAAAATTTTCGGACGTCCGTACCCGCTTCCGCGGAGCGTCCCGACCCAGCATCGTCGGATAAAATATATGCGACAGATTCAGTTGATGCTGGGATGCTGCGATAAACTGTGCTATTAAGGAAAGCACGTCCGTTCCCGAGGCCTGTGCAGTAGCGGACTTACGATGCATTGCCGCTGGAAGCTCCGTGTACGTTGACTCCCGCACACTTCCTATGCGAACGTCCGGAGTCTGCAGGCCTCGAGTCCCCGGCTACCGACCCAGCGCTGTCGGATAATTCTCGATCCGACACCGTTTCTGTCGGCTGCTGGGATGCTGCGATAAGCTGTGCTATGTGCACAAGAATGTCCGGCGTCGAGACCTGCGGAGGCGCAGACTATCGCTGCTTCGCCGAGGGCAGCTCCGCATCAGATGGCTCCCGCATACTTTTCCTATGCGAACGTCCGGAGTCCATCGGTCTCGAATCCCTGGCTGCCGGATGGTGTGACCTGGTCGCCGAAGAATCCTTGATCGGCGAAGCTGGTAATATATCGGCGGTCACGCAGCCAAGGTGCGGTCGTGTGCGCTGACGAGAAGAGGAAGCCTTAGCAGTCTCAGCGGACTGCCTATACAACGGAGCGTCCCGAGCGACGGACGTATGCTCCGCTAACGACACATTTGTACCACAACATCTGGGGCCAGATGTTGTTGAACGAGAGAGGGGCCTCTCTCGCTTGCCGTCCGGATGGACCGGAACGAGCTATGAACCGGACTAAAAGGCTTCCTCCGTTCTCCCTCCGATCCGTCGTCACTGGGTGTGCATTAAGTTAATTTTATAGTGCTCGCATCACCCCAAAATTCCTTCTAGACCGCAACGGACGAACCCGGCTGCCGAACCATTCGGTGAATGGACGCTACACCGGGCGAGCTAGCGGACGTCAAAGGCCGTCGAACCTACTAGGGTCCTCTTAGGCAATTGGCGTATTACATGAGCACTTTTCCGCTAGCCCTTCATTAATTGTGACGACGGAGGCACACTGTTGGAAGACATCACAGATACATCACCCTAATCTTGATCGTCTGAAATAGAAATTGATAAAGTAGAGTGACCCTGCGGGGAAAGGACCGGAGTGTCCAAATCCCCAACAACATACCGTGACATACGCTTCCTATATTGTCATCAAAATCATACGATACAGAACAGGAGTTAATGCGAGTACACTGACCACATATAGAATGATAATAAGGTCAGAGGAAGACTTCCTCTTAAAACAATTGATCAATATCCTTTCAATGTGAAAAGAAAACAAGTCCTGGTACTCGCACTAACCCCTGGCAATCAAAATACATAATAATAATATGATCCATTAATATAGAAAAAATAATTGAAATCAAAATATTTTGAAAAAATATTTTTTCAGAACAGCCCAAGTTTCTGAAAAGTAACGTTGAGCCCCAATGGATCCCAAGCCTAAGTGTGGACAAAAATTTTAAAAATATTTTAAACAATTTATTCAACACTTACGAACAATAATAATGTATCTAGTTATGATTAAAATAACATAAAGATATTATTATTTAGAAATCCCCCCCTCACACAGAGGGCTGTTGTAAATGTAAACAATGAGTGTAAAAACACTAAAATAAGACTCCAGGCACCCAGGCCCGAAATCAGTTACCAAAAATACACCATCTGATGCAAAACAGAGACTTCCAGGGAAGAAACTGCAGAACATCAGATGGTAGATGCAGAACACAACGCCTAACCACCCGTAGGTGAAGACGTAAACATGGGGAAAGAACAGAATTCATTCTGTTATTAAGCTAAAACTCCCAAGAAATTTTAGTAATAATAATTACAGAAACTATGCCAAAAGCATGGGAGAATAGCAAGGGGGAACTTAAAGGACAGGGAGAGAGGAAAAACACTTGAAAAAACAGTGTAACTAAATAATCAGAATGACAACAAAATGGCTGCTGCCTTGAAAATAGGTAACTTAACATAATTTCATTAAAAAATTTTAAGTTACAGCCCTGATAATATTCTGTCACACATTCTTTTCCTCTCCTCCTTTTCTATCCTCCTTAGAATCACCATTTCACTAATATTTATGTGTCTGGCATCATTTAAACTGAGATTTAAAAGCACAAAGATCAGTCAGATGTTAACTGATGAAGGGCCAAACTTAGAATGATAAATGGCGCCAATTTCGGAACGTCCTTGACACTGCGCATGCGCAGTAGGGGCGAAGTGTGGAGGGCCTTTCAGGACATGTTTTCTTTAGTTTTAGATGCAAATTTTGGGGTTTGGGGGGCAAAATTTGTGTTTGGCCCTATATTTTAAGAGTTAGCACCAGCTATGTCTGGGTCATTGGTACAGTATAAAAATATTACGTGTCTGGCATCCTTTAAACTGAGATTTACAAGCACAAAGATCAGTGAGATGTTGACTGATGAAGGGCCAAACAGAGAATGATAATTGGCGCCAATTTCGGGACGTCTGCGTCACTGCGCAGTAGAGGCGTAGTATGGAGGTCCTTTAGGACATGATTTCTTTTTGTTTTGGATGCAAATTTTGGGGATTGGGGGGCAAAATTTGTGTTTGGCCCTGGTTTTGTTAGAGTTAGCACCAGCTAAGTCTGGGTCATTGGTACAGTATAAAAATATAATATTTTTTCAGCTGCTGAAGTTGCATATTACGTGGGTGGATGCAGCGATTCGTTGGGTAAAGGGTTAATGATTTATTTAGTACCTCATCGAATCGGTTGAACCAATTAGAGTGAGTGTGTATATCTGCAGGGCTTAAAATGATTCTCATAAGAAAAAAAAATGAGAATCAACTTTGATTTGCGCAAAATGCCTGATCTTGTCCTAGATTCTAAAAGTGGCTTAAAAAGGCCAGAAAAATTCTTATTCTTTGAACCTTCACAACAAGGTAACAAACCTCCGCTTAGCAGTGCGGTTACTTACTTATTGGTGTTTATGGTCAAATATTTATGCACAATGGATAATCATGACCTCGACAGTTTTACCGGTTGTGGAAGCAAGAGTACCTAGAGAGAACCTCCGGGCAACAGCGAGCAACTGTCTGCCCCCCAGCATACTAACTCCACACAAGCAGGGTTAGCATTGGTTGAAGACAGGTGCACTCGATGTGCAGTATGCCTTAGTGCACAACGTCACCGTACCCCCACGTGGGCGATGGGGTGAAGCAGGCCTGGTATTTTCTGGAGAGTGATTTATATTATTGAGGAGGGCAAAAAATAGTCCTCCTAGCCTTAGAAAATAATGATTACCACAACAGCTTATTACAGGTTTTCAGATCTCTGCTACGTTAGTGGTATCTGCAACATGGCCACACTGCCCCTACCACCCCTCCAGGCATTACCTTGGACTGGAGATGTTGGAGGGGCAGTGTAGCCATCTCACAGAGACGACCTGGTTAGCAGCACCAAATAAAATGTACAAAGCCCACTAGGCAGAATTCATTAACTGGTAGAGTGCTGGAAGCCCATATTTGGGCTTTATTCTGAAGCACAGGTGATGTACCTTAACAGGTTCATATTCAGTGGATGTGCTTCATATTATCTTTAAAGTGAAATTATTTAGTCTGTGAGAATTTGCCTTGTTAGATTTTATGGGAGAGTGCCTGCAGGCACTCTCCCATAAAATGTAACAAGGCCAAGACATGTGAAGAAATTCTGTTGACTAAAAATAATTTCGCACTCTACCACTTAATAGTACAACTTCATTTTGCCATTTTTAGCTTGAGAAGCTTGTAAGCTTGAGAAGAGCTAGTCGCTCCCCTTGGGGGGGGGGGGGGTATACCATGGTAACGGTTCAGTATTTGTATCTGACTTGACCGAGACTTGCTGATCGACAGTTTTGGCCGTTATGTTGAGTAAAGGGTTAAGGCTAAGCCAAAAAATTCCATTACCTGTAACCAGTTATCTATTTGAATAGTTTTGATACCTTCTACCAATGCCTCATAAACTTCAGGCCACTGACCAAAATCAAACCACAGTGTCAACAATCTGAAAAATACATTTGATTTTGGACATATAGATTGAAGAATTAATCCATTACCCAATGTACATGATAAAAAAAATTTCATATTTTATCCCCAAAGGGCCTGGAGATTTTTGTCCATTTTTGCTATACAGTAGAATCCTCTTAATTGAATATACATTTTGCCAGTGAAAATTATTCAATTAACAGGAGTATACGATTAACAGGGATTTGGTCAGTTTCCTGTGTTCTGGAGGTAAACTACACATTTATTCTATTATATCTTGTTTGACAGAGGTCATAGAGCTCTGTCAAACAAGATATAATAGAATAAATGCCTGTATTGGATGTAGTGAGACCACAAAGGTTGATAAATAAGGGAAATTTGGTGCGTGTCACAGTAATTTTTTTGACATATTACAAAAATTTATATACAATTAACAGAAGTTTACTCTACAACCCATATGCAATTAACAGATCAAATTTGTACTGAAGGTATGGTAAATGGTTTTGTGTTTGAAAATTATATTCATTTAACAGGGATATACAATTAAGAAACATCCAATTAAGTGGGCTCCACTGTACTTTGAAAGTCTACCTCCAGTGGCTTTGCAGTTGTTTTAGTCTAGTCTAGGCTTCCTGCAGAGGTACTTAGAAAACAGGTAGCATGTTGGGGCACGTGTTACTTTGCATTAAAAAATTCAACAGAATCATATCGTGCGACCAATCATTGGAATCATATCATCACTGGAACAGGCCCGAAAATAAGCAGTCTAACATTTGTAGAATGAGGTCCCCAGAGGGTGATTTGATGATGGTATCCCATACAGTGGGCCAATTTATCCTCTGGGTACCTCTTTCTGTTTACGTTTGAGACCCTGATTCAGATTGAGGTTCACAGAGGAAAAATTTAGTGATGCTACACTGCTATGCAGGGTAGCATCACTAAATTCACCCTCTAGGGACCTCATTTTGCAAATGGCAGACTGCTTATTTTCTGGCTTGCACTGGAACATGCTCTACCTAAGTGGTTCAAAGAAGTATTTTGGGTCACATTCAGTTTGTCATGGTTCATCAACACAACAGAGGAACAACCCTGAAAATAAGCAATCTGTCATTTGCAGAATGAGGTCCCCAGAGGGTGAATTTGCTGATGCTATCCCATACAGTGGGCCAATTTATCCTCTGGGTATCCCTTTCTGTTTGGGCTTGAGACCCTGATTCTGATTGAGGTTCACAGAGGGTAAATTTAGTGATGCTACTCTGACATGCAGGGTAGCATCACCAAATTGACCCTCTGGGGACCTCATTTTGCAGATGACAGTCTGCTTATCTTCTGACTTGCAGAGGAATGAAGTCATGAAATTAATCATAGCTTTGGTGTCCAGATGATTATTATGATAGGTCTTCCTGGCTGTTTCCTTTTCTATCAGCTGTAGACAAGCACTGTAAAACTTCCAGGGACTGTTATGTCATTGCAGTTTGAAAGGCAAATTTTATGAATGGATTTGAACAAACTTGAACCTAACCTCCCCATACCCCACAACAGAGAGCCCAAATATTAAGCAAGGGACTCAATTTGATGAACAAACTTGAAGCTGATCCCCCTTGAAAAATCCAGAAAAATGAACTGTCTTGCTAGGCACTCCATTGATGAAGCACTTACGAAATGGGTGACGTCATTTCAAATCTTTTGCGTGGTGACAGGACTGACGTCAGATGGTAACATTTGCTACTGGAGCCGTAAACATAAAAGAAACTACGCCAGCTCTCATCCATTCAGAGGGCGAGAATTTTATTTTTATTGAAACATTAAGTTTTTTAAAAGGAGGAGGGGAGAATAGAGCAAAGCAGAGAGTCCATTGCGTGAAGTGTTTTATTTCTTAATTTACAATGAGACTTGAAGGATTTTAAATGATTTAGTGCCAAGAAACCCTCAAAACCTCATTTTGAAGCAGAAAAAATATTCCCTAATGAAACATCAACCACACCCCTGGGCTTCATGTGAGTCCATTTGACTCACTCAACTAAACAATAACACCACACTTCAATGTCATGGTAGAGTATACCTCCTTTTACAAAAGCGTTGATCACTTTTTCAGTGATACTCGATTTCCTGTAATCAGAATGAAATGCTTCCTAGGCTTCACTACATTTGAAATTGGCTCGATTCTTTCCACGCGAATCCTAGAAGTGCAGTGAGAATCTACATGGATTCTAGCTGGTTTTGTTATGTGAATCTTTGTGTGAATCCATTCTCAGATTCTCATCAATATACAAATGAAACTAGAAGTCCTGTCACAATTATCACAGAAAATAATTGTTACTTAACATGCTCTATATTGCCGAAGAATGAAGTACAGTGGAACCCTGTTAACTGAGTAGCCACTTTGCAAACAAAATTATTCAATTAACAGGAGTATTCAATTAACAGGGATTGTGTCACTTTCCTGTATTCTAGAGATAAAGTTAGCATTTATTCTATTATATCTTGTTTGACAGAGCTCCATGAGCTCTGTCAAACAAGATATAATAGATTAAATGTCTTTATTGGATGTACTGAAGCCAAAGAGGTCTATAAACAAAGGATAACTGGAGAGAGTCTGGGTAAATTATCGACAGGTTACAAGATTTTTTATTCAATTAACAGGAGTTCACTCTATAACCTGTATTCAATTAACAGGTGAAATTTGTATTAGAGGTATGGTAAATGGTTTTGTGTTGGGAAATTATATTCAATTAACAGGGTTATTCAATTAAGATATATCCAATTAAGTGGGCTCTACTGCCTTGGTTTTCAAAGGACATATAACCACCAAGTTCAGGACACAAATAGTAAATCAAATTTTGTTTGCTTTGAGGGGAGAATAAGATTGAGACATTTTGTGTTGGAAATTGAGAAAAATCATGTCAGAACATCATCAGGAATGGTCAGATATTCGGCCCCCTATCGACACCCAAAATAATCTCAAAGTTCAAGGATATTCAAAATATTAACAACCCCCCACCCCTTGCAAGAACTGAATGAAAAATAAATAACAATTTTCACATTTTATCTACTATGTTAGTTCAGGGTTCTCACACCTACCAAGAAAACAAATTACAGACTTTTTCCAGACTTTTTCCAGACCTTCCTCTATTTTTTCCATACCCTTCGCAGCCATCGCAGTTTTTTGTAACTTCTTGAGTGACCAGATAAATCAAAATTGTATCTTACAAAACACTTACATGTTCATGCAATGTGTTGGAGTTTAACCTCATTGCCAGTTCTCTTGAGTTTACCACCAATTACCACAACTAATGAAACAAAACTATTAAATTCTTTAGAAACAAGTCAATCAACAACAGTTACTGTTGGCTGTACTGTGGTTTTTTTTTTTTTTTGGAGGAGGGGGGGGGGGGGGGGGGGGGGTAGCATGTTCGATCAAAATAGTATGGTTTCTGGAGGCCTTGTGTCTTGTTAACCCTTTACCTAACATGAAAAGCAGACGACACTTGCAAAAATAAAATTCTAATTTTTTTCATTGTTTGTCTCAAAAACATAGGTTATGACCCCTCATTGGAACGAGCTCATTCCAACGAGGGGTCACAACCTATGTTTTTGAGACAAAAAATAAAAAAACATAATGAAAATTAATTGGCGATTTGTTAGAATAGCACTGAACAGTTTTGGCCATTTACGTTGGGCAAAGGGTTAATGCAACTTACCCTGTATCTGAGACATCAAAAGACTTGCCACAAACAAGACATTTTGCCTCTGATTTTGTTTAGAATTTCGTGTTCCCGCTAATCCAGTGTGTGTGTATTTGGGATTTTCCAACATTTCTGAAAACAAACATTTCCCCATTTCCTTTCACTTTGATTTGTTGACGGTATTTCACAATCGCTAAACTTAGTAGATCAAACTTTCAAGTTTGTGTATTGTTTTTCTTGACGTTAACAACATAAACACATTATCAGTGGGCGCAGCCATTTTGATCACAGAAATATATGGATCGATTAATGGTTGTTAATGCTCGTATCAGGTTGGTTATTTCCATGTTGGGTTATAAAGGCCTAAATTTTACGAGTTTCAAAATTTGATTCAAAACGAAATAAAAACTAAAATAAGGCCTAAAAAAATAAAAATCTGTTTCTCAGGCCCTCCCGCATGGTCCTTTTATGGTCTCTTTTTATAGCCAATGTAAACTTAAAAAAAATAAAAATTAAATGGTTTATGTATGATATTTTACCCAAGTTAAAAAAAGATATAAATTTGTCCCTTGAGTGCAAGAAGGCTTTGCAATGCTAAAGCACTGCAAAGCCTTCTTGCACTCAAGGGACAAATTACACCACCACCCATGCTATTCCATAGATTATGAGGTCTAAAACATAAACCAAGAACATGAACTTTTGATGACAAGGAAATAATTACTGAAGTAAAAAATAAAATAAAAAACCGTTCGCCCGCATGAAATTTTACAAATAATGGCCTGAGAAACAGAAGATCTACTTTGTGTGGCCTAAAGAGAAATTTAGTAAGAAATTTGAATTTCATTAACAGCGAAAGTGATTCTGAACACAGTTAATTAAATTTCCATACTTTTTCCATGCCATTTACATGAAAACATCATTTTCCATACTTTTTCCAGGCCTTGAAAATGTTTTTAAAAATCCCATATTTTTCCAGACTTCCAGACTCGCGTACGAACCCTGTTAGTTGAGTAGTTCATACATTGTATTTTCGTACCTCAATGTGTCTTGCAGACTATTTTGGGTTGATAAGGATATTGACTTGAAAAATCCTTCGACTGCTGGTACACAATATTTCTGATGAAGTTTAGTAGTAGTCTGAAAAACAAAAAAAAAACACACTGAAGTATAAAATGAAAGTATCAATGACACTGTAGCTTAACTTGTCTGTGTGTTATGTTTGTTGAAAAGGATAATGTTCAAGTTTATGAAAGGATTATGAAATAAGACAAGAATTGTGATAATTGGGAATATGTTAATTTCTGTTCCATGTATGCTATATTTTCAATAAAAATAATATGAGGTGTAGACTGTACTAAAAAATTGAGGGGTGGGTTAATGTGGCCTTCACAGTTAATGTATGTGGCCCTCACAGTTAATGCATATCAACAAACGTTACCAATTTACAGTGAAATTATTCCAAAACGAGTCATCCTACCAAGCTACAATGAAATCCCTTCATAATTATGACCTGTAGCCTGCTCTAAAGGTTTTTGGGCTTCAGGCCCCTGTAGCTGTCACAGTTGCCCAATTGCGTCCAAAAGGGGGCCTCATCTAGACATTATACTCATCCTACCAAGTTACAATGAAATCCCTTCATAAAAATGACCTGTAGTCTGTGCTCAACTTTTTCAGGTTTTGGGTTTGGTTCGCCATCATAGTTGAATGATTGCAACCAAAAGGAAACGTTCTCATCTAGGCATTATATTGAGTCATCCTACCAAGTTATAATGAAATCTCTTAATAAAAATGACCTGTAGACTGTGCTAAAGGTTTTCGGGCTTCGGGCCCCCTGTAGCAGTCACAGTTGACAATCGCTACCAAAAGAGGACGTTATCATCTAGGCATTATATTGAATCAACCTAACAAGTTACAATGAAATCCCTCCATAAATACGACATGTAGACTGTGCTAAAGGTTTTGAGCTTTGGCAGCTGTCATGTCTGAATGATCGTGACTAAAAGGGGACGTTCTCATCTAGAAATTATCTGGAATCATCCTACTAAGTTACAATGAAATACCTCCATAAATATGACCTGCAGACTGTGCTAAAGGTTTTGAGGTTTTGGGCTCGGGCAGCTGTAATGGCTGAATGATCGTGACCAAAATAGGACATTCTCATCTAGACATTATATGGAGTCAACCTAACAAAGTTACAATGAAATCCCTCCATAAATACGACCTGTAGACTATGCTAAAGGTTTTGGGGTTTTGGGCTCAGGCAGTTGTCACGAATGACAGATCGCGACTAAAACTAAAAGTTCTAATCTAGACATCATACGGAGTCATCCTACCAAGTTATTATGAAATCCCTCCATAATAAATATGACCTGCAGACTGTGCTAAAAGTTTTTGGGTTTGGGTCGCCGTCACGGTTAACAGATCATCATGACCAAAAGGGGTTGTTCTCATCTAGATATTATACAGAAGCATCTTACCAAGTTACAATGAAATCCTTTCATAAATACAACCTGTAGACTGTGCTAATGGTTTTTGGGTTTTGGGCACGGGCAGCCGTCACGGTTGATCAATAGTGACCAAAAGGGGACATTCTCGTCTAGACATGACCTCAAACCCGCATATGAAATTTTGTGATGATCGGACAAAAACTACGGGGTGTAGCCTGTGCTAAAGGAAAATGTGAACAGAGTCACATACTCGCAGACTAACAGACTTCCGCATGCGTGATGGCAAAAGCTTATCTTGACTTTGTCAAACTGAGCTAAAAAAAATACAAAATTAGGCCTATTTCCAAAATTCCAGTTTCTCTCCTAATTTTTGCTCAATTTTATGATGAAAGAGGGAGGCATTTTTTTTTCAAAAAAACACTCTTAAAAACAGTTGGAATTTATTACTTCAGTCCTTACACTGTACTGTTGAAAAGCCAATGTTTTCATCAAAGAAAATTTTGCTAACTGCAGTCACAAATTTAACCACCTATATCTTGTTTGACAGAGCTCAGTAGTATCAATGAACAGATTTCTGGGTAAAAAAAAAAGTGATGAGCCACATTTACAATGACAAGGGAGGTGCCTGAGAACAAGTATTTTATTTTAATAGCCTTATACAAAAATTATGTTCTTCAAAAAGTTATTATTTCATTATCTCCATCAGTCCTGGAAATGAGATGGGTGCAAGTGCAATTGCTCCCGTCAGCACCTGTGTTTTCTATCTTACGGGAGCTAAAAAATGCACTCGTTGAAAAATATTGTGGAGCATCAATATACTGTGAGGATAAATGTGTGTCATTTTGAGAAAGCAGCACTCTGTGGCCAGTGGCAAGTTACTGTTATAATTCAGCAATTCCTTATATACATTCAACCCTTTGAACAGAAGTGGTATCTGACATGCCTGTTCAAGGGCAGCGATTAGAAAAGTCCATATTCATGATTTGGGAAGACCAATCAATATTTTCAATGTGCAGCCTCGAGTTAAGTTTCATCGAGCTCGTTCCAAAGAGGGGTCACATGATATGGTTTTGTTGAAATTTTTCGAAATTTTTTTTTTTTCAGCTGCTGAATTTGCATATTACACATGCGGATGTGGGTGATTCGTTGGGTTAAGGGTTAATTGGAAAAACTACCGTCATAAAAACTTGGGCTCCACCTATTTTAACACATTGTTTAATGTTTTTTCCAGATACCCCCCTCCCCATCCCCCCACCCCCACTCCCAAAGGCCTAAATGTAAAAATGCAGGAAAAATTTTATAATTTTTTATGGTCCAGAAAACACGAAAAAATCAAACATACTACAATCACTGGTCTTTTCGAAAAGGGTAGAATTAAATTCCCACATATCGAAACATTTAGTCATGCCTTAAAATGATTTGGATAAAAAAACTTTTAGACCCTTCCACAATGGCCCCCTGGAAAACACTGGTGGTTGACAATCTAGAACCCTTCAGGAATTACAAACTCTGGCATTTGGACAAAGAAGGCATAAGAAAAATAGGAAAACTCATGAACTCATTTTGGGATAATGTTCTGTCGGCTTGGTCACTTCTTGATAATAAAACCACCACAACCCCAGAAGAGATAATATTTGGAAAAAACTGTTTTTTTTAATAATAGCATAAAAATTAAGGGTGAATTATTTTTTAACAAATCTTGGTGCGAAAATGGTATCTATTTCATAAATTACTATCTGAGAACAAGTCTCCTAAACTTTCTCTGACTTCTCAAACAAATGTAACATTAAGACCCCATTCAGAGTCTTTCAAGGGGTTTTAAATGCAATACCCAAATCCTGGTAAGCAGCAGCAAAATTACATAAAAAATTATCGTCTGTACATAAGGCAAACATTAGTATGCTACAATCTGCACACAATGTTTGTCGAACATTCTATATCATTTTCTTAGAACTATATGCGACATCTCCCACAAATTCCCAGATAAAGTGGAATAAGATTCTAGATATAAATTTGCAGCCGGATGACTGGAATTTTATATATAGAATCCCATTTTCAACCATAGATGATACATACCTACAAAGTTTACAATTTAAAATCATCCGCAGAGTCTTGTATATGAGCTCAAAACTGCACAAATGGAAAATTTCAGAAACGGAATTAAGCACATTCTGTAATAATTCAAAAGAGACTATACATCACCTGTTTTTTGAATGTTCTGTCTCAAAAACAGTTTTTTTGATCTTTTTGGAAAATTTAAAAGACAAATGTAAAGTAACCTTTCCTTTAACACCGAATATGTTATCTAAGGCTATAGTAACACAACGGACGCTTTCAATAGGACAACCAATGTCTATATGCTTCTTTATAAGAAGTTCATTTACTCGTGTAAAGTGAAAAAAAGTCAACCAACCTATCTTGGGTTTCTTAATCAACTCTGAGAGTACAGTAAACTAGAACTCATCTCCCGACATTCATAACCAAACAAACGTGTCAATGAAATAAATTCTAGGAGGGACCTTGTCAATTGCCTTCTTAACTTATGAACTCTGAATGCATGCAGGTTATTCCCCAAAATATCTGAATATTTACGAAACTCAGCTGGAGGTTATTTGTCAAAGTTGGGAAGATGACCTTCCATCTATGGAGAAAGAAAGATGAATTTAACAAGATTACAAAAATATAGCTCACGTCTGATTGCATCTCTCCAGTAGGGTTCTACTAGAGGGACGTAACTGAAAACTGTTATTGTTACTAATCGGGTTCTGATTGGGTATCTTATGGCAATTGAACATCTGGTGTTATTGGCCTTTATTTATTGATTGTACAGGATCGGTAACCCCATTGAGATAAACCAGGCAGTTTAAAATCTTACGTGCAGCAATAAACTGTACAAAAATATAGATATCCAACGTTCTATTATGCTACTGTATTAATGATTTAACACATTGCAATTTCTGTAAAAGAATGAAATGTATTCTTCCTACCGGCTAAGTGCTCAAGGAAGAATGCACTGGTGGGATACTTTTTCAAAGCAATGCAAAGGTGGCAGTTTGGGTCTGTATGGGGACTAAAGAGTTAACTGGTTGAGTGCTAGAAGCCAATATCATGGCTCTATTAACTAGAGGTTCTGTGATAAAGCTCACAAAGTGATACCCCCCACGCCTGAAATTTATAAGTTAGATTATCTCCCCTTGGAATTGTCAGAATGGAATTATATTGCTTCATGCACATCTTCATATGGAGTTCTTCCATTGTGTGAAGTTTCATGAAAATTCTTCAAACGGTTTAGGAGGAGTTACGCTTATAAGGACGGACAGATGGACAGTTGGACAGACGGATGGACAGGGTGATTCCTATATACACTTTGTTTGTGGGGGGTATAACAAGCCAGAAAATAAGCAGACTGTCATCTGTAAAATGAGGTCCCCAGAGGGTGAATTTAGTGATGCTACCCTGCATAGTGTACCCTCTGTGAACCTCAATCTGAATCATGATCTCAAAATTAAACGGAAAGAGGTACCCAGAGGATAAACTGTATGGGATAGCATCAACTAATTCACCCTCTGGGGACCTCATTCTGCAAATGTCAGACAGCTTATTTTCAGGCCTGTCTATTGAAAATTGCTGAAAGCTACTTTTTAGGGGCTTTACACTGTTTGCACAGACTTGTGGTTTTCTTAGCAGTAGAAAATAAATGTTGTTATAAAATTGTTTTGCTACAATTTTTCGGAGAGTGCCAACAGGCACTCTCCATTAAATTGTGACAAAACAATTGTTCATGAACAAAATCTTGTTAAACTAAGTCTTCCCTAGCTGGTAGCTTGGCATCTTTGAAAATATACACACAATTCAAATCACCTTTGAAAAATAATCTAGCACTCAACCAGTTGTTACTCAGGAAAATACATAAAACAAGAGGCCCCAAGGGGCCTTAATCGCTCACATGCCAAAGTGATTCAAACAAAGTGGTTCAAAGAAGTTTTTGGGGTCACATTCAGTTAGACATGGTTCATCAACACTACAAAGGAATGAAGTCATGAGAGACAAATTTTATGGAACTAGGGACATGGCTTGAACAAACTTGAATCTTACCCCCCAAGGATGCTGCATACCAAATATAAAAAGCATTCATCTGCTGGATCTGAAGAAGATTTTTAAACAAAATTCCTCATACTGACTAAGTTATAATTTGGGCTCCCACAGTGAGCCCAAATATGAATCCAGGGACTTGGCTTGAACAAACTTGAATCTCACACCCTAAGGATGTTGCATGCCAAATATCAAAACAGTCTGACTGCTGAATCTGAAGGAGAAGACTTTTAAAGAAAAATTCCTCATATTGACTAAGTTATAATTCGGGCTCCCACAGGGAGCCCAAATATGGACGCAGGGACTTGGCTTTAACAAACTTGAATCTCACCCCCCTAAGGATGCTACACACCACATATCAAAACATTCTGACTACTGGATCTGAAGAAGATTTTTAAAGAAAATTCCTCATTTCAAACTAAGTTACAATTCAAGCTTCCACAGTGAGCCCAAATATGGACCTAGGCATATGGCTTGAACAGACTTGAATCTCACCCCCCTAAGGATGCTGCATACCAAATATCAAAACATTCCGACTGCTGGATCTGAAGAAGATTTTTAAAGACAAGAGGCCCCACAAGAGGCTCCAAGGAGCCTGAATCGCTCACCGACCAAAGTATTTCAAAGAAGTATTTGGGGTCACATTCAGTTAGACATGGTTCATCAACACTACAAAGGAATGAAGTCATGAGAGACAAATTTTATGGAACTAGGGACATGGCTTGAACAAACTTGAATCTTACCCCCCTAAGGATGCTGCATACCAAATATCAAAAGCATTCATCTGCTGGATCTGAAGAAGATTTGTAAAGAAAGTTAAAAAATTTATAGTAATTTATATATTTTTTATACTTACCAATGACCCAGACATAGCTAGCTGGTGCTAACTCTTAAAATATAGGGCCAAACACAAATTTTGCCCCCCAATCCCCAAAATTTGCATCTAAAACTAAAGAAAACATGTCCTGAGAGGCCCTCCACACTTCGCCCCTACTGCGCATGCGCAGTGTCAAGGACGTTCCGAAATTGGCGCCATTTATCATTCTAATAACCAGTGCCTGGTAAGCGCTATGTACTCAGCGGGGAGGCAAGAGTTCCCAACTCCTGGGAGGGCCATCCCCGTCTGGGTCATTGGTAAGTATAAAAAATATATAAATTACTATAAATTTTTTAACATTTTTATACTGTACCAATGACCCAGACATAGCTGAATAGTAAAAAGGCTGGAGGGCCAAGGACATAGAGCAAAATGGAATACGCTCAATAAAATAAAATAGAGTCATCCCCTGTAGGGAAAAGAAGTAATAGGCCTTACATGTATCTTTCTTATTTATGATAAATTAGAAAGATACAACACCTTCCAAAAATTGAGCTTCATACATCCATGTACTCTATTAATATCCAATAATCCTTATACTAATAATTTTTAAAGTAAGCCAATAATAAAGTAAGTCTAGAGAATAGAGACTCTTATACTCCTAAAAGTGTGTGAGAATTGCATAATCATGTCCGTTGACATATGCAATATTCAAAAGCTATACTTTAAAAACTAAGACTTGAATGAATTTTATAAACTTAAACTTCTCACTAAACAACCATCCCAATAACAGCTCAGAATTACTAACTCCGGAGGAGGTATCCCCTTGTTTTCATAGTAAAAACAGGTGACCCAAGGGAACACCCTCCCCCCCCCCCCCCCCCTTTTTCTTGCCCTGGGTCAAATAGCCCAGAGCGAAGAGGGCAGCCGAACGGAGACACTGCCGAAACAGACAGCCTACCTAGCTATAGTAGCAACTGTTAAGTGAATGACATTCTGAGCAGTAGATAATAGACCTAACAATAGAGGCCTCCAGAAATGGACTCGATATTTCTGAGATAAAATTCATGAATGGATGGCTGAGCGCAATGAGCAGCCTTCAAAAATCTATAATAGAACACTATTAATGTAAGCCCAAGAAGTAGAAGAACTCTTACTTCATGAGCCGAAATCTTAAGCACAACTGCTAAGCCAATGATATACCATAAGCAGTACGCTAGTTAATAGAATCCATTAATAAAATGGAGCGTAACGTCCTTCTACTAGACATCAAAGACAGAAGAAGCTTACGCCCTTGTAATAAACAGATATCTGTTTATAAATACATAAACTGTACCCGGAAAGAGTAAAGGCCTATGCCCATACGAAGACGGAAGGACCTTAAAATAATAGGTTCCGGATAATAGGAGCCTAACTCTTATGCAACAATCCAACCTAAATAGTAACGGAAGTATTGATTCCGAAACTATGAAAGTGAAAATCATCCATCGATAGTGCATGAAACTCACTGACTCTACAGTAAAAGAGAAACCAACAGAATTACTGTCTAAAAGGTCAGAATTTGAAAACTACTGTTTCCAGAGGCTCAAATGATTACTTAGCTAAATAAGAACCTGAAGTTAAAATCCGTATAGGAATTTAATCTAAAGATTCTAAGTCTATTTATCAAAAAGTTACTAACTGACTTAGATAAAGAGACAAAAGACTCAATTGTAAACTATCGTAGAGTGCATATGTATGAGGTAACATAAACCTATAACCTAAATAACAACAGGCTGCAGTAGATCTTGTGAAACAAGTATACTAAAAAATAGCAATGAGTAGTATGGAGGGATCAACCATATGAACATAATGATCCCTACACCACGACAGAAGAGCCTCCACTTTAGTCGCATAGAATAGCGAAGAAGAGGATCTCATATAGTAAGAAATCGCGTCCAAAGCTCGTCCAGTACAGTGCTTACAATGCAATACGGACCACACAACGGAATACATGAAGGTTGCGACCTTGCTGGTTGTGATAAAGATGACACGATTTACCCAGTGAAAAAAGATCCTCACATAGAGGAAGATTTCACGTTAAGATCCACAGTAGACAAGAGAGAAAATTACTCATGATCTCTGTGAAGATAGAGATGCTATCAACAGAAATGTATTGTGGTTGTTTATCTTAGCAATACCTGCTAAAAACAACAGCGCAGGAGGATACGCGTATCCTATCATTCTGTCCTATAGATCAATAGAGCGTTAACAGTATTAGCTCAGAGATCTGGACAAGCCAACACATACGTCTGCAATTGATTAGCCAGCTGTGTCATAAATAAAACATCATTGGGCGCTCCCATAGATAGCAAATCTGATTGAATACTTGTTTGTTGAGAGTCCATTCTGACAGCAACAAGTGACCCGTAAGAGAACGGGAGTGCGATAAAACAATCAGACGACCCAGAATATGACGGACCAAAACTGAACTTGGTGTACTATAACCAACAGACGGATTCTTTCCATTAAATTGAATAACGGAAACGAAAGAGTGCCTCCCTGGTTCCGGAGATACGCCACTACTGTCGAATTAAAGGACAGGAATTTGGGCATGCGTTTCTGAATAATGTTCATGCAATGACATAAAGCAAGCCTAAAAAACATTATTCCGCGGAAGTTAACTGATAGCTAAAAGACTGCGGAACCCAAAGACCCTGGCACTTCGAATCCGTAGGGATCAGTATATATCCCAATCTGTTTGACTGGCAACCGTCATAACAGCCACACTCGGGTCCGGCAACTGCGGCGGCACTCTCTGAGTCAACCACCGAATGTTTGCCCCAGTCTGAATCTCTTGTAACACTAGATAGACAAGAGAATGTATAAATCAAGCAATTCATGGATTGCCGGAAAGTTGCCGTCGAAGAGAAGCTCCTCCGAGAACGAAGCGACTCTGAGAGAGTTCTTAATCTACTATCCACGCGTGGATGTAGCTAGGGCTGCATCACGTCTAACCAACTCCAATCAGCCACTGAAGGGCGGAGTTATACGTGAACAAACTACTGCCCTCAAAAGAAATTACATTGAGAATAATATCCCGTAAATCTTTTCTTGAAGACGTAATGATAACGCCTCAGTAAGGCGGATTACGTATAATAAAGCGTCTAAGTTAAGTCTAATATACATAATGTCGTTCCCAACATTGAAATTGGAAAAGACATAAACGGTGAAAAAGAATATATGCAGTCTTTAATCACACCGTCTAGACGCATATGAACTCTCGGTATGCCCTGCTCTGCCAAAATAAACTATATGTAAAAAAAGATAAAATGGCAGAAATGAGCCACGCGGACAAGAAACTAAACTATCATGCTTAGTAGCCGTCTTGTATATATATATAAATATATAGCGTCGAAAAATAAAACACATGTTGTAATGACAATATTGGACTGCGTCGGTAAGTCAGGGACAAAGTCCCTGTACCGATCGAAATATCCGAGTCCATTGACGCTATAAGTCTCTTATCCAAGATCGCAGCAATGAAGTCCGAAAAATAATCACTGGAAGAAATGCCAGAAGATATGAAAGGCATCTTCCGATACTACTAAAGGGAAAACTCGAAATCTTTCGAATCCCTTTCGCCATCCTGTCGGACCCTATAAAGCGTTCGGTCGTCCGTAGCTTGATGCAACCGCGGACCGCACCGACCCAGCGCCGTCGGATAATTCCTGATTCGACCGAGAAACCGTCAATTGCTGGGATGCTGCGAAACAACTGTGCTAACTCGGATAGCACGTCCGTCACTGAGGCCTGAGGAGCAGCGGTCTTACGATGCATAGCCGCAGGAAGCTCCGAGATCGTTACCCCGTGCATACTTCCAATATGCGAGCGAACGGAGTGTATAGGCCTCGTGTCCCTTGGCTACCGGATGGCGCGACCTATTCGCTGTGAATCACTGAATGCCGAAACTGATCGGATACTCGAGGTCACGTAGCCAATGTGCGGTCGTGTGCCCTGCTGTGAGGATGAGGAAGCATTAAAGACAGTCTCTCGGACTGTCAATATAACGGAGCGTCCCGAGCAACGGACATATGCTCCAAATGTAAAATATCTGAACCACAACATGCGGTCCCCTATGTTGTTGGCTTCCTCCGATCTGTCCTCAATCTGCCGTCACTGGGTGAGTACTAAAGTAATTAAAGTGCTCGCATCACCCAAATCTCCTTCCTAGACCGCAACGGACGAACCCGGCAGCCGAACCATTCGATGAATGTACGCTACACCGGGTGAGCTAGCGAATGTCATTCCGTAAGCGATAGACATATTCCATGAGCACTTATTGCCGCTAACTCTTCATTAACTATGACGACAGAGGCACACTTTTGAAAGACATCTCCATAACTCTTCGAACAAGAAACCAGAAATGCTTGGATAGCAAGCATAAAATAATAATATATATAGCGTCGTTCAATAATTCGAAAGTTTGTGTGACATTATTGGACTATGTCGGAACTGAGGGACGATGTCCCTGAACCGAACCAAAAATTTCTAAGTCCACCGACGCTATCAGTTTCTTATCCGGCATCGCAGCATATGTTGTTCCGAAAGGGAAAGCTTGAAATCCACCGAATCCCTTTCGGTATCCCGTCGGACCGGATGAAACTTTCGGACGTCCGTACCCGCTTCCGCGGAGCGTCCCGACCCAGCATCGTCGGATAAAATATATGCGACAGATTCAGTTGATGCTGGGATGCTGCGATAAACTGTGCTATTAAGGAAAGCACGTCCGTTCCCGAGGCCTGTGCAGTAGCGGACTTACGATGCATTGCCGCTGGAAGCTCCGTGTACGTTGACTCCCGCATACTTCCTATGCGAACGTCCGGAGTCTGCAGGCCTCGAGTCCCCGGCTACCGACCCAGCGCTGTCGGATAATTCTCGATCCGACACCGTTTCTGTCGGCTGCTGGGATGCTGCGATGAGCTGTGCTATGTGCACAAGAATGTCCGGCGTCGAGACCTGCGGAGGCGCAGTCTATCGTTGCTTCGCCGAGGGCAGCTCCGCATCAGATGGCTCCCGCATACTTTTCCTATGCGAACGTCCGGAGTCCATCGGTCTCGAATCCCTGGCTGCCGGATGGTGTGACCTGGTCGCCGAAGAATCCTTGATCGGCGAAGCTGGTAATATATCGGCGGTCACGCAGCCAAGGTGCGGTCGTGTGCGCTGACGAGAAGAGGAAGCCTTAGCAGTCTCAGCGGACTGCCTATACAACGGAGCGTCCCGAGCGACGGACGTATGCTCCGCTAACGACACATTTGTACCACAACATCTGGGGCCAGATGTTGTTGAACGAGAGAGGGGCCTCTCTCGCTTGCCGTCCGGATGGACCGGAACGAGCTATGAACCGGACTAAAAGGCTTCCTCCGTTCTCCCTCCGATCCGCCGTCACTGGGTGTGCATTAAGTTAATTTTATAGTGCTCGCATCACCCCAAAATTCCTTCTAGACCGCAACGGACGAACCCGGCTGCCGAACCATTCGGTGAATGGACGCTACACCGGGCGAGCTAGCGGACGTCAAAGGCCGTCGAACCTACTAGGGTCCTCTTAGGCAATTGGCGTATTACATGAGCACTTTTCCGCTAGCCCTTCATTAATTGTGACGACGGAGGCACACTGTTGGAAGACATCACAGATACATCACCCTAATCTTGATCGTCTGAAATAGAAATTGATAAAGTAGAGTGACCCTGCGGGGAAAGGACCGGAGTGTCCAAATCCCCAACAACATACCGTGACATACGCTTCCCATATTGTCATCGAAATCATACGATACAGAACCGGAGTTAATGCGAGTACACTGACCACATATAGAATGATAATAAGGTCAGAGGAAGACTTCCTCTTAAAACAATTGATCAATATCCTTTCAATGTGAAAAGAAAACAAGTCCTGGTACTCGCACTAACCCCTGGCAATCAAAATACATAATAATAATATGATCCATTAATATAGAAAAAATAATTGAAATCAAAATATTTTGAAAAAATATTTTTTCAGAACAGCCCAAGTTTCTGAAAAGTAACGTTGAGCCCCAATGGATCCCAAGCCTAAGTGTGGACAAAAATTTTAAAAATATTTTAAACAATTTATTCAACACTTACGAACAATAATAATGTATCTAGTTATGATTGAAATAACATAAAGATATTATTATTTAGAAATCCCCCCCTCACACAGAGGGCTGTTGTAAATGTAAACAATGAGTGTAAAAACACTAAAATAAGACTCCAGGCACCCAGGCCCGAAATCAGTTACCAAAAATACACCATCTGATGCAAAACAGAGACTTCCAGGGAAGAAACTGCAGAACATCAGATGGTAGATGCAGAACACAACGCCTAACCACCCGTAGGTGAAGACGTAAACATGGGGAAAGAACAGAATTCATTCTGTTATTCAGCTAAACTCCCAAGAAATTTTAGTAATAATAATTACAGAAATTATGCCAAAAGCATGGGAGAATAGCAAGGGGGAACTTAAAGGACAGGGAGAGAGGAAAAACACTTGTAAAAACAGTGTAACTAAATAATCAGAATGACAACAAAATGGCTGCTGCCTTGAAAATAGGTAACTTAACATAATTTCATTAAAAAATTTTAAGTTACAGCCCTGATAATATTCTGTCACACATTCTTTTCCTCTCCTCCTTTTCTATCCTCCTTAGAATCACCATTTCACTAATATTTATGTGTCTGGCATCATTTAAACTGAGATTTAAAAGCACAAAGATCAGTCAGATGTTAACTGATGAAGGGCCAAACTTAGAATGATAAATGGCGCCAATTTCGGAACGTCCTTGACACTGCGCATGCGCAGTAGGGGCGAAGTGTGGAGGGCCTCTCAGGACATGTTTTCTTTAGTTTTAGATGCAAATTTTGGGGATTGGGGGGCAAAATTTGTGTTTGGCCCTATATTTTAAGAGTTAGCACCAGCTAGCTATGTCTGGGTCATTGGTACAGTATAAAAATATTCCTCATTTTGAACTAAGTTATCATTCGGACTCCCACAGTGAGCCCAAATATGAACCCACGGACTTGGCTTGAACAAACTTGAATCTCACCCCTTAAGGATGCTGCATGCCAAATATCAAAACATTCCGACTGCTGAATCTGAAGAAGATTTTTAAAGAAAAATTCCTCATATTGACTAAGTTATAATTCGGGCTCCCACAGGGAGCCCAAATATGGACCCAGGGACTTGGCTTTAACAACCTTGAACCTCACCCCCCTAAGGATGCTACACACCAAAACATTCCGACTTCTGGATCTGAAGATTTTTTAAGAAAATTCCTCATTTCGAACTAGGTTACAATTCAAGCTCCCACTGTGAGCCCAAATATGGACCTAGCGATATGGCTTGAACAAACTTGAATCTCACCCCCTAAAGATGCTGCATACCAAATATCAAAACATTCCGACTGCTGGATCTGAAGAAGATTTTTAAAGGAAATTCCTCATTTTGAACTATGGACCTAGGGGCATGGCTTAAACAAACTTGAATCTCACCCCCTAAGGATGCTGCATACCAAATATCAAAACATTCTGAAGAAAATTTTTAAAGTAAATTCCTCATTTTGAACTAAGTTATAATTCGGGCTACCACAGTGAGCCCAAAAATGAACCCAGGGACTTGGCTTGAACAAACTTGAATCTCACCCCCCTAAGCATGCTGCATACCCAACATCAAAAGATTCTGCCTGCTGGATCTTGAGAAGAAGATTTTTAAGATTTTTTTGTCTGAAATGCACTAAGTTCAAATTTGGGCTCCTATACTGAGTCCAAATATAAACCCAGGGGGCTGATTTGAACAAAATTGAATCAGATCCACCCCACAGTGTTGTAAACCAAATATCAAAAGATTCTACCTGCTGGATCTGGAGAAGAAGATTTTTAAAGAAATTTGCCTGAAATGCACTAAGTTTGAATTTGGGCTTCTATACCGAGCCCAAATATGAATCCAGGGAGCCGATTTGAACACACTTGAATCAGATCCACCCCACACTGTTGCATACCAAATACAGTACGTGGAGAGTGGATTGCAACTAAATCACCCACGGAGTGGAGTTATCACCCAAGCTATAACTTTCAAATTGTGTACATATCAACAAAAAACACAAGCAATGTTTCAGCCAATGGACCTCCGGGTTTAACCCAGAGGTCCATTGCCTGAAACTTTGCTTGTGTGGGTTATGCTTTGCAACAAATTTCCATTTATTGCTTGGGGTGAATCTCCACTCTGCAGGTGATTTAGTGATAATACACTCTCCACGTACTGTATCTAAACATTCTGCCTGCTGGATCTGGAGAAGAAGATTTTTTAAGAAATTTGCCTGAAATGCACTAAGTTCAAATTTCAGCTCCTATACTAAGCCCAAATATGAACCCAGGGGGCTGTCTTAAACAAACTTGAATCAGATCCACCCCACAATGTTGCATACCAAATATCAAAAGATTCTGCCTGCTGGATCTGGAGAAGAAGGTTTTTTTAAGAAATTTGCTTGAAATGCACTAAGTTCCAATTCAAGCTTCTATAGTGACCCCAAATATGAATCCAGGGGGACTATTTGAACAAACTTAAATCAGATCCACCCCACAATATTGCATACCAAATATCAAAAGATTCTGCCTGCTGGATCTGGAAAAGAAGATTTTTTAAGAAATTTGCCTGAAATGCACTAAGTTCGAATTTGGGCTTCTATAGTGAGCCCAAATATGAATCCAGGGGCCAATTTGAACAAACTTGAATGAGATACTCCCCATAATGCTGTATACCAAATATCAAATAATTCTTCCCACTGGTTCTGGAGAAGAAGATTTTTTAATAATTTTTCTATAATTCATACGGTGCTATCAGAGTTATGCCCCATACAGAGCCCCCAAGAGACGTGGCCATTTCATTTGAACAAACCTAAATTGTTTCGTGAAAATCGGACCAGTGATTTCAGAGGAGAAGTCGTTTGAAAAATGTTCACGACGACGCCGGATGGCATGTGATAAGTTGAGCTCCCTTCAGTGAGCAAAAAATATACACATATACTAAATAAAATATTGAATAATGAAGAGCCTTTGGATATTAGATGACTATGGCTATTTATTAAGGTTTAATGACACTTTCAACAGCCAGGGTCACCTCATGTCAGACAATTTTACAGGTGGCTAAAGCCAGAGTACCCGAAGAGAACCCCGAGCAACATCAAGCAACTGTCAGATTCCCCAACATACTAACTCCACACAAGCAGGGTTAGCAATGGTTGAAGACAAGTGCACCATCGACAAGCAGTACGTCTTGGTACACAGCACCACCATTCCCCCATGTGGAAAATCAGGATTATGTGCCTTGCTCAAGGACACAATGCAGTTACCCTTGTCAGTGATCAAACCATTGACAATTTGGTTTGAATTCCAATACCGTAACCAATGAGCCACCACGCTCCCAAGACACTGGCCACAACAGATTACGGAACACAAAAAGATTAATATAAGATATAAGTTATCTCCGTCAACATGTATGGCATATAGAGATTTAATACCTGGATGCCACAGGCAAGGTGTTTAAATGAGACATCCAGGCATTAAATCTCCATATACTATACATGTTGGCGGAGATAACGTTTTTGTCCTATTTGAATCATAATACAAACATAGTGGAAATCAATTTGTGGATGCATTTCTCAGCTCCACAATCACTTGGACCAAATTCATGATAATTATTTTGTTTTTATAATCGCAGAAGACAACCAATGGAGTTACATCCCTTGGGTCATTAAGGAAACGAGTAAACAGTATCTTGTTGACATATCGTCCCCTGCGTTCCAATGTGTTCTATGTGCCTACTGGAACATAGAACACATCGGGGGATGAATTATTTGCTCTTATTCATTTTTATGATTGAATTGTTAGAAACCTGTGACTATTTTCAGGTTTATTGGTTAGATTTTTTTGTCGAGGCGAGCAAATGCCGAAAGCTTTCATTTAAACCATATACCCCCCGATGTTCCATGTGCGCTTATACTACATGGAATACAATTTACACACCTATAGATAGAAATGAAGTGTAAGTTATTGTTAGGCCTCACAAAGTAGATCTTCTGTTTCTCAGGCCATTTTTTGTAAATTGCATTTAGGCAGGCAGTTTTTAATTTTATTTTTGATTTTTGTAGTTATTTCTTTGCCATCAAAAGTTCATGATGTTATTTGTTTTATGTTTTAGGCCTCATAATCTATAGAACAGTGTAGGTGGTAATGTATTTCATACCTTGAGTGCATGGTATTGCAATGTTAAGCCACACTCGAGCCATCATATGACACAACAAAGTAGTAAAGCTTCACAAAATTAAATATCTGTCCCTCAGCAGCCCCCGCCCCCCCCCCCAGTCAGTTTGGCTGTGGCATGCTCTCTTATAACCAAGCCAAACTTAAAACCAGAAGCTCAAGTAAGCCTAAAACACTCACCTGCCTCAAGTTGACAAAAGAGATGAGTGTATCAGTAAGTGATCAGCAACAAGAGCAATTTTTTTATTTGCTATGACACAGCCAAAAGACAACTTTTTTGGCCATTCATTACTGCTGGTGCTAGGACAGCTTTGTAGAAACTCTGTTCTGTGAATTTTTGTTTTGTTTTCAACTACTGTGGTTCTCTCTACCCCCCCCCCCCCCTCCCCTGCCACCCCCCCCCCCCCCAAAAAAAAAAAAAATCAGGCATAAATGAAATACTTATGACCCAGTTATATACTACATGAAAAATATGGTTCACATCTCCCCATTGAATCCAAAAATAGAGATATCGAGAGTAGCCCAAAATTTGGGAGCCCAAATTTTGACTTACTGAGTTTCTTTGAAAAAAAAGTGAATCTGAATCACTAAAGTAAGTTCCAAACAAGAAATCTAAGCATTATTGCAAGTGGTTTATAAAAAGAGGATTTTAAAAGCACATTAGGCTTATGGAGCATTAACCCCACCCTAAGGGATATAGTAATTTGGAGGGAAAAATCAGAAGAGTAAATTCCCCCAGCCTGATGATGGCAGCAGCTTCATTTGAACAAAGGAAAAAAGGTTCACTCCATAGATGGTCTGTGCCATAAATGAATGAATTTGGCCCAGTGGTTTTAAAGAATAAGAAACAGTTCAAACCAGAAAAACAGAATTTTACTGCCACCAGTAAATTTAAGTCAGTGTGAAAATGATCAAAGCGTCAAAAAACAAACCAGAAAGAAAATTTATGGAGGCTTATTTTGGGGGGTAAAATATTTTTAAAGAAATCAGAAAAAGGTTTTCATTAACAGTATTACTTGAAATAAAATCTTTGGAACCCACAGTGAAGCCTTGAGAGGGTTAAATTAAAAGATATTCATATAGGAATTAGAGAAATGTTTTCAAGAAATCAGAAAAAAATATGTGCTCAGCATTGAAAAGGTTTGACTAAGGCATCAATAAAATCTTTGAAAGCCATATTGAAGTCTTGAGAGGGTTAAATTAAAGACATCCATACAGGAATCAGATCAAGAAACCAGAAAAAATATATATGTGTACACAATTGAAAGGGTTCAACATAAATAAAATCTTTGGAAAACACACTGAAGTCATGAGAGGGTTAAATTAAAGATATTCATACAGGAATTAGATCAATTTTTTTCAAGGCAACAGAAAAAAAGAGACTTGGCCTGAACAAACTTGAATTTCAACCCTCTAAGGATGCTGCATACCAAATATCAAAAGATTCTGATTGGTGGATCTGAAGAAGATTTTGAAAGAATATTCCTCATACAGCATTAATTTAAACATTTGGGCTCCAATAGAGAGCCCAAATGGGCCCAGGGATTTGATTTCAACAAACATGTGAAATAATCTTCCAAAGATGTTATATTTGAAATCTGAAAGCTTTTGAGCAGTGGTTTGGGAGAAGAGTCGTCGTAAATGTTTTGCCCATTACCTGCAGTGTAAAAAAATGCTGGCTCAGCATTTTTTCAAAGTCCCGAAAAAGCACCCCAAGATAAAACTGATAGCAATTTTTTTTTACCATTCCATTCTGTTGGTCCTAAGGAAACTTCAAAACCACATAAGAATTCTCAGTGTCATGTAGTTTTGGAGATATGGGCATTTGAAATTTTTTCTATTTTTAGCTCCTGTGGCTCCAACAGGGCATTTTGAAAAAAAATTGGTCATAAATCAAGAACTTATGACCCATTAATACTTCATATCAAATTTTGTTCAAATCGGCCTCTCAGTTTGGAAAATAGAAATTTTGGGCGGGGAAAAAATTCTTGCCCTCATGGAACGACAAATGTCCCTTGAACTTCTCTTGAACAAACCTGAGTCTACACCTCAAAAGAAGAAGATTTTTAAAAAAAACTGGGGCATTTTGGCCCCACCCACTCAATATGAGTAGAAATCCAATTTGAAGAAAAATAGGCCAATGAAATCGTCAGATGTGTACCCATACACGCAACTAGTAGAAAGCTGTATGACGGAGGGCCACCACAGATGCTGACATTATGTACACCATACAAGGTATGGGTACATATAGAAATGGATTGGAGGAGTGTCTAATTTGATGGATAAAGGGTTAATATCTCCGGATCGTCAGATGTGTACCCATACGCGCAACTAGTAGAAAGCTGTATGACGGAGGGCCACCACGGATGCTGACATTATGTACACCATACAAGGTATGGGTACATATAGAAACGGATTGGAGGAGTGTCTAATTTGATGGATAAAGGGTTATATCTCCGGATCAAATTATCAGATTTACATAAAAAACTATACAGCACAGCACATCAGTAACCTGAATAAATATATAAAGAAACATGACAATCGGATCAATTTTTTTTGAGTTATCTCATGCCAAAGGGATTGGAGGAATTTTCAATTTGAAGGATAAAGGGTTAATATCTCTGGATCAAATTATCAGATTAACACCAAAAACTATACAGCTCGGCACATCAGTAACCTGAACACAAATATAAAGTAACTTGACAATCCAAGCAATAATTTTCAAGTTATCGAATGCCAAAGGGATCGGAGGAATTTTCAATTTGAAGGATAAAGGGTTAATATCTCAGGATCAAAATAACAGATTTACACCAAAAACTATACAGCTCGCCACATCAGTAACCTGAACACAAATATAAAGTAACTTGACAATCCAAGCAATATTTTTCAAGTTATCGAATGCCAAAGGGATTGGAGGAATTTTCAATTTGAAGGATAAAGGGTTAATATCTCAGGATTAAATTATCAGATTTACACCAAAAACTATACAGCTCGGCACATCAGTAACCTGAACACAAATATAAAGTAACTTGACAATCCAAGCAATATTTTTTAAGTTATCGAATGCCAAAGGGATTGGAGAAATTTTCAATTTGAAGGATAAAGGGTTAATATCTCAGGATCAAAATAACAGATTTACACCAAAAACTATACAGCTCAGTACATCAGTAACCTAAACACAAATATAAAGTAACTTGACAATCCAAGCAATATTTTTCAAGTTATTGAATGCCAAAGGGATTGGAGAAATTTTCAATTTGAAGGATAAAGGGTTAATATCTCAGGATCAAAATAACAGATTTACACCAAAAACTATACAGCTCAGTACATCAGTAACCTAAACACAAATATAAAGTAACTTGACAATCCAAGCAATATTTTTCAAGTTCTTGAATGCCAAAGGGATTGGAGAAATTCTGTAATAGCAACACTATTTGCATAAGCCCAAGATGTAGAAAGAGCTCTTACTTCATGAGCCGAAATCTTAAGCACAGACTGCTGAGTTGAAGATAGATTATCATAAGCAGTACGGATAGTTAATTGAATCCATCTAGCAATAGAATGGACCATAATGTCCTTTCTATTAGGCATCAGAGACAGAAAGAAACGTTTTCGTCCCTTTCTGATAAACTGAGATCTTCGTTTATAAATACATAAAGCTCCAACCGGACAAAGTAAAGGCCTATGCCCATCTGAAGACGGAAGGGCCTTAATAACAATAGGTTCCGGATATTTATAAAGAGCCTGATTCTTAGCCAAAAATCCAACATTAGTAGTAAAGATAATAGTGTTCCCGACACTATGATAGTGAGAATCGTCCACAGATAGTGCATGAAGCTCACTGACTCTTCTAGCAGAAGAGAAAGCTAAGAGAAATGCTGTCTTATAAGATAAGAATTTGAAGTCCACTGTCTCAAGAGGCTCAAATGGCTTTTCTTTTAGTTTAAGAAGAACCCAAGCTAAATTCCATTTAGGAATTAATCTAAGGGTTCTAGGTCTATTTATCGAGAAGTTTCTAACTAATTTAGATAAAGAGACATTAGATCCAATTTGTAAACTATCATGGTGTGCATAGGTATCAGATAACATAGACCTATAACCTGTAATAGTAACAGGCTGCAGTTTGATCTCATCAAACAAGTATACTAGAAAGTTTGCAATGTCTGGAATGGAGGGATCAAAAATATCAACAGAATGATCCCTACACCAACGACAAAAAACCTTCCACTTAGCCGCATAGTTTAGCGAAGAGGAGGTCCTCCTACAGTTAGAAATTGCGTCCACTGCTCGTCCTGTAAAATGCTTGCCGTGCAAGAAGGACCGCACAACGGAAATACGTGAAGATTGAGACCTTGCGGGTTGTGATGTAGTTGACACAATTTCCCTTGCGAAAGAAGATCCTCTCGTGGAGGAAGCTTCCGCGGAATGTCCCACAGCAGACACCGGAGTGGATTTATCCATGGTCTCTGTGGAGACAGAGATGCTACCAACAGAATTTTGCATTGAGATTGTTTTATCTTTGGCAATATCTGCTGAATCAACGGCGCTGGAGGATACGCATATCCTATCATTCCATCCCACGAGATCGATAGAGCGTCTACTGCATATGCTCGAGGATCCGGACATGGTGACACATACGTCTGCAACTGATCGTTGAGCTGTGTCGCAAATAAGTCTATCATTGGCCGCTCCCATTGGTAGCAAATCTGATTGAATACCTGTTTGTTGAGAGTCCATTCAAACGGCAACAAGCAACCCTTCCGTGAAAGGGAGTCTACTAATACATTCAGATGACCCGGAATATGACGGACTGAAAGTAGAACTTGGTGTTCTAGTACAAACAGAAGGATTCTTTCCGTTAAATTGAATAACGGAATGGAATGAGCGCCTCCCTGGTTCCGAATATACGCTACTACTGTCGTATTGTTGGACAGGATTTGGACATGTGCTTTCTGAATAATGTTCATCCAATGACATAGTGCAAGCCAAATTGACATCATTTCTTTGATGTTTATGTGCTTGCCGAGAAACTGCAGACCCCAAAGACCCTGGCACTTGGGATCAATGTTGCACCCCAACCTGTTTGACTGGCATCCGTCATAATAGTAAAACTCGGATCCGGCAACTGCAGTGGAACTCCCTGAGTCAACCACTGAATGTTTGCCCAAGTCTGAATCTCTTGTTTCACTTGATTTGACAAGAGAACGTCTATATCGAGCGAATGAATCTTTACTCTCCAATTCTGAGTCAAGAAAATTTGGAGAGGACGAGTGCGTAACCGCCCCATCAGAATGAGATCCACAGCGGCTCCGCACAGACCTATCAGTCTCATGAATTCTCTCGCTGCGACTTTGTCTGAGTGAAGACAATAGCGAGCATAACAACTGATTAATTTCGCTCTGGTTAACGGCAGAAGAACGAGATTGTTGTGCGTCTCGAAGCTCATTCCCAAGTGGGTGAATGACTTGGACGGCACCAGATCCGACTTCTCCTCGTTTATTATAAAACCGAGACGTCGGAATAATAAAAGCAGATTCTGCACATCGTTCTGAAGCGTTAACTCATTGCCGTACCTCTGAAGAATGTCGTCCAGGTAGGCCGATGTTACCGCAGACGAATGAGCTCGGAAATGCATCATTACCGAGTTCATTATTCGAGTGAAAGCCCAGGGCACTAGGTTTATACCGAAGCACATCGTTCGGAACTGATATACAACTCCTAGGACTGCGAAGCGTAGATACTTTCTGAATGTCGGATGTACCATGAAGTGAAAGTACGCATCCTTGAGATCTATGCTTGTAGCATAGTTGTTCACCCGAATACTCGCTCTGACTGATCGAATTGTCTCCATATAGAACTTCGGAGCGACAATCAGCTTGTTTATCCAGCTCAGATCTATGACTGGACGGAACGAGCCGTCTAGTTTCGGAACCAGAAACAGATAGCTGTAGAAACCCGGTGATTTCTGGTCTTCTACGACCTCTACCGTGTTCTTCTCCAGAAGAGACTGCACTTCTGATAGAAGAGCGTCTCTTTTCTGCAGATTTGACGGAAGCTGAGTCCATTTTGGACTTCGAGTTAATGGAGGCTTTCATTTGAAGGATATTCTTAGTCCTTCCGAAATTACACCTCGAACCCAAGGGTCATCCGTAATTGACGCCCAATTGTTTATAAAACTCGACAATCTTCCGCCTACCGGAACACGATAGAGGTTCATACCATCACCTCCTGGACCTGCGAGGCTTGTGGAAGGAGAAACTACGTCCTCCACGACCCGCACCTCGACCCGTCGACCTAGGGACATCTGACCGGTTATCTTGGCCAGTATAACATCCCCTACATGAGTCGCTGCCTTGACGGTCTCTAGAATAAGACCTAGAGGACGCATAGGAACCTCTATAGGCACTTCCCTTGGGCGTACTTGTCCCAGAAGTGCCTGTCTTACTCTTTTCTGCTGTATCCGACTTTTTAGAAGCGGATTTGAATAGCAGAGAATCCGAAGCTTTCTTAGTTATCTGATCATAGATTGCTGAAAGCTTGCCGTCGAAGAGAAGCTCTCCGGAGACCGAAGCGACTCTGAGAGAGTTTTTCACCTTACCATCCATGCGCGTGGATGTAGCTAGGGCCGCGTCACGTCTAACCAACTCCAGGTTTGCCAGTGAAAGGGCTGGAGTTATATGTGGAATAAGCTATGGCCCTCGAAAGAACTCTTAAGGAGGATTGTATATCCTGGAATTCTTTCCCTTGAAGACGTAATGATAACGCTTTAGTAAGGTGATCTGCATATGATAAAGCGTCTAAGTTAACTCTATTAGACATTATTGTCGTTTCCAACGTCGTGGTTGGAATTGCCACAGACGACAGTATAGACAATTCTAGGTCTTCAGCCTGGTCGTCTAGATGCAGAGGAACTCTCGGTATGCCCTGTCCTGCCGTTTCAAATTTATTCCTTGAATTGATGAACGGCAGATGTAGAGCATTTGCGGACAAGAAACCATACTTGCTCGTTTTGGTAGCAAGCTTATATATAGCGTCATTCAATAGTTCAAATGTTCTTGTGACATTATTGGACTGTGTCGGAAACTCAGGGACGATGTCCCTAAACCGATCAAAAAATTCTGTGTCCAGTGACGCTATCAGTCTCTTATCCGGCATCGCAGCATTCTGGTCCGACGGAACAACCTCTGGGAGATAATGCCGGATAAAATCTACGGCAGCTTTATGTTGTTCCGAAAGGGAAAACTCCAGATCCTCTGAATCCCTTTTGCCATCCTGTCAGACCATATGAAGTTCTCGGTCATCCGTACCTGATGCTTCAGCAGAGCGTACCGACCCAGCGTCGTCGGATAATTCCTGATCCGACAGAGATTCCGTCGTCTGCTGGGATGCTGCGATAAGTTGTGCTATTTGTGATAGCACATCCGTCACTGAGGCCTGTGGAGCAGCGGTCTTACATTGCTTTGCCGCTGGAAGCTCCCTGGACATTGACTCCTTCATCTTTCTTTTATGCAAACGTTCGGAGTCTACAGGCCTCGTGTCCCTGGCTATCGGATGGCGTGACCTGGTCGCCATGGTATCCCTGATCGGCGAAGCTGGCTGGATATCCGTGGTCACGTAGCCAAGGTGCGGTCGTGTGCGCTGCCGTGAGGATGAGGAAGCCATATTGACAGTCTCTCCGGACTGTTTATATAACGGAGCGTCCCGAGTGGCGGACGTATGCTTCGAATGCGAAACGTTTTGTATCACAACATTTGGTCCCAGATGTTCTTGTACGAGAGAGGGATCTCTCGCTCGCAGCCCGGATGGACCTGGACGAGCTAGGCTTCCTCCGTTCTATCCTCTGATCCGTCGTCACTGGGTGTGCACTTTGTGTTATTATAGTGCTCGCATCACCCAAATCTCCTTCCTGGACCGCAACGGACAAACCCGGCTGCCGAGCCATTCGATGAATGGTCGCTACACCGGGCGAGCTAGCGGACGCCAATGCCGTCGATCCTACTTGGGACCTCTTAGGCAATTGACGTATTTCCATGAGCACTTTTGCCGCTAGCTCTTCATTTAACTGTGACGACGGAGGCACACTTTTGGAAGACATCACGGAAACATCACCCTGTTCTTGTTCCTCTGAAAAAGAGATTGAAAAACTAGAGTGACCCTGCGGAGAAAGGACCGGCATGGCCTTATTCCCGCTAACAACATACCGTGACACACGTTTCCAATGTTTGTCATCCCAATTGACACACACTGAGCAGGAGTTAGTGCGAGTACACTGACTACAATTAATACAATGATTATGAAAGTCAGAGGAAGATTTCCTCTTATTACAATTTGAACAATATCCTTTCGTTGTGAAAAGGACACAAACAGTCCTAGTACTCGCACCAACCCCTGAAAACAAAGATACATAATAACATGATCCATTAACATATAGAAAAAATAAATGAAATCAAAAAAAATTTTTGAAAAAGTTAAAAAATTTATAGTAATTTATATATTTTTTATACTTACCAATGACCCAGACTTAGCTGGTGCTAACTCTAACAAAACCAGGGCCAAACACAAATTTTGCCCCCCAATCCCCAAAATTTGCATCCAAAACAAAAAGAAATCATGTCCTAAAGGACCTCCATACTACGCCTCTACTGCGCATGCGCAGTGACGCAGTCGTCCCGAAATTGGCGCCAATTATCATTCTTACTGGCAGTGCCTGGTCAGCGCTATGTACTCAGCGGGGAGGCAAGAGTTCCCAACTCCAGGGAGGGCCATCCCCGTCTGGGTCATTGGTAAGTATAAAAAATATATAAATTACTATAAATTTTTTAACATTTTTATACTGTACCAATGACCCAGACTTAGCTGAATAGTAAACAGGCTGGAGGGCCTAGGACATAGAGGAAAATCCAATAAGCTCAACTATATAGTAAAGAGGTAACCCCTTAAGGAGAAAAGGAGTATTAGGCTTTACATGTATCTTTCTTATTTAATATTAAATTAGAAAGATACACTACCCTTAATAATTGAGCACAATAACATTCATGTTCTCTATTAACATCCAGTATAACCCTTATACTAATTATTTTTAAAGCTAGCCAATAAATAAAGTAGTCCAGAGAATTGAGACTCTTTATAGTCATTTAAAAGTGTCCGAGTATTGTATATTAAAGCCCGTTTGACACTTGACATATACAAATGCTTCACACCGAGCTACACTTTAAAAATAAGACATGAATGAATTTAAACATTAATATTACACTTTAAAACCATCCCGGAAGCGACTCAGAAATACTGACTTGGAGGAGGCATTCCCTTGCTTTTCACTATAAAGCAGGTGACCTAAGGGAACACCCCCCCCCCCCCCCCCTTTCCCCTTGCCCTGGGTCAAATAGCCCAGAGCGAAGAGGGCAGCCGGACGGAGTCACTGCCGGAACAGAAAGCCTGCATAACTATAGTTGCAACTGTTTAGTGGACGACATTCTGAGCAACAGATAACGGACCTAAACAATGCAGGTCTCCAGAAATGGACTCAATATTTCTGAGATAAAAATTCGTAAATGTGGATGGCTGAGACCAATAAGCAGCCTTCATTAAATCTGTAATAGCAACACTATTAGCATAAGCCCAGGAAGTAGAAAGAGCTCTTACTTCATGAGCAGAAATCTTAAGCACAGACTGCTGAGAAGAAGATAAATCTTCATAAGCAGTACGGATAGTTAACTGAATCCATCTAGCAATAGAATGGACTGAAATGTCCTTTCTATTAGGCATCAAAGACAGAAAGAAACGTTTCCGTCCCTTTCTGATAAACTGAGATCTCTGTTTATAGATACGTAGTGCTCTAACAGGACAGAGTAAAGGCCTACGCCCGTCTGAAGACGGAAGAGCCTTAATAACAATAGGTTCCGGATATTTATTAGGAGCCTGATTCTTAGCTAAAAAACCCACATTAGTAGTGAAGGTGATAGTGTTCCCAACACTACGATAATGAGAATCATCCACCGATAGTGCATGAAGCTCACTGACTCTTCTGGCAGAAGAGAAAGCTAAGAGAAAAGCTGTCTTATAAGATAAGAATTTGAAATCTACTGTCCCAAGAGGTTCAAATGGCTTTTCCTTCAATTTAAGGAGAACCCAAGCTAAATTCCACTTAGGAATTAATCTAAGAGTTCTGGGTCTATTTATCGAAAAGTTTCTAACCAACTTCGATAAAGAGACATTAGATCCAATTTGTAAACTATCATGATGTGCATAGGTATCAGATAACATAGATCTATAACCCTTAATAGTAACAGGCTGCAGTTTGATTTCGTCAAACAAGTATACTAGAAAGTTTGCAATGTCTGGTATAGAGGGATCAAATATATCTACAGAATGATCCCTACACCAACGACGAAAAACCTTCCACTTAGCCGCATAGTTTAGCGAAGAGGAGGTCCTCCTACAGTTAGAAATCACGTCCACTGCTCGTCCTGTAAAGTGCTTGCCATGCAAGAAGGACCGCACAACGGAAAAACGTGAAGGTTGAGACCTTGCGGGTTGTGATGGAGTTGGCGCGATTTCCCCTGCGAAAGAAGATCCTCTCGTGGAGGAAGCTTCCGCGGTAGGTCCCACAACAGACACCTGAGTAGATTTATCCACGGTCTCTGTGGCGACAGAGATGCTACCAACAGAATCTTGCATTGAGATTGCTTTATCTTTAGCAATACTTGTTGAATTAACGGCGCTGGAGGGTACGCATATCCTATCATTCCGTCCCAAGGGATCGACAGAGCGTCTACTACAAATGCTCTTGGATCCGGACACGGAGACACATACGTCTGCAACTGATTGTTGAGATGTGTCGCAAATAAGTCTATCATTGGCCGTTCCCATTGGTAGCAAATCTGATTGAATACTTGTTTGTTGAGAGTCCACTCCGACGGCAACAAACGACCCTTTCGTGAAAGGGAGTCTGCTAGCACATTCAGACGACCCGGTATGTGACGGACCGAAAGAAGAACGTGATGTTCTAACGCAAACAGAAGGATTCTTTCCGTTAGATTGAACAACGGAACTGAATGAGTGCCTCCCTGATTCCGTATATACGCCACTACTGTCGTATTGTCGGATAGGATTTGGACATGAGCATCGTAAATAATGTCCATCCAGTGACGTAACGCAAGCCAAATTGACATCATTTCCTTGATGTTTATGTGCTTGCACAGGAATTGCGGATCCCAAAGACCCTGGCATCTCGAATCCGTTGGGATTAATGATGCACCCCAACCTGTTTGACTGGCATCCGTCATAACGGTAAAACTCGGATCCGGCAACTGCAGCGGAACTCCTTGAGTTAACCACTGAATGTTTGCCCAAGTCTGAATCTCTTGTTTCACTTGATCTGACAAGAGAACGTCTACATCGAGCGAATGAATTTTCACACTCCAATTCTGAGTCAGGAAAATTTGAAGAGGACGTGTGCGTAGCCGCCCCATCGGAATGAGATCCGCGGCGGCTCCGCACAGACCTATCAGTCTCATAAATTCTCTCGCCGTGACTTTGTCTGCGTGCAGACAATAGCGAGTGTAACAACTGACTAATTTCGCTCTGGTTAACGGCAGACGAACGAGATTGTTGTGCGTCTCGAAGCTCATTCCCAGATGAGTGAATGACTTGGACGGCACCAGATCCGACTTCTCCTCGTTTACTATAAAACCGAGACGTCGGAGCAATAGAAGAAGATTCTGAACATCGTTCTGAAGCGTTAACTCGTTGCCGTACCTCTGAAGAATGTCGTCCAGGTAGGCCGACGTTACCGCAGACGAATGAGCTCGGAAGTAGATCATTACCGAGTTCATTACCCGAGTGAAAGCCCAGGGTGCTAGATTCAATCCGAAGCACATCGCCCGGAATTGATACACCACTCCAAGGACTGCGAAGCGTAGATACTTTCGGAATGTCGGATGTACCATGATGTGAAAGTACGCATCTTTGAGATCTATGCTCGTTGCATAATCGTTCACCCGAATACTCGCTCTGACCGATCGAATCGTCTCCATATAAAACTTCGGAGCGACGATCAGCTTGTTTATCCAGCTCAAATCTATGACTGGACGGAACGAGCCGTCTGGTTTCGGAACCAGAAACAGATGGCTGTAGAATCCCAGAGATTCCTGGTTTTCTACGACCTCTACCGTGTTCTTCATTAAAAGAGACTGCACCTCTGATAACAGAGCGTCTCTTTTCTGTGGATTTGACGGAAGATGAGTCCACTTTGGACTTCGAGTTAATGGAGGCTTTCGTTTGAAGGATATCTTCAGACCTTCCGAAGTCACTCCTCTCACCCAAGGGTCGTCCGTAATCGACGCCCACTCTTGTGAAAAACTCGACAACCTTCCGCCAACCGGAACGCGATAGAGGTTTAAGCCATCACCTCCTGGACCTGCGAGGCCTGCGGTAGGAGAAACCACGTCTTCCACGACCCGCACCTCGCCTCGTCGACCTCGGGGCATCCGACCGATTGTCCCGGCCTGAAGGACGTCCCGAACGAGAGTCGCTATCCTGACGGTCTCTCGAATAAGACCAAGAGGACGCTTCGGAACCTCTATAGGAACCTCTCTTGGGCGCATTAGACCCAGAAGTGCCTGTCTTATTCGTGTCTGCTGTATCCGACTTCTTAGGAGCCGATCTGAACAACAGAGAATCATTAGCTTTCTTTTTAATTTTATCATAAATAGCGGAAAGCTTGCCGTCAAAGAGAAGTTCTCCTGAGACCGAAGCGACTCTAAGAGAGTTCTTCACCTTAGAATCCACTAGTGTGGATGTAGCTAGGGCTGCGTCACGTCTAACCAACTCCAGATTTGCCACTGAAAGGGCGGAGTTACACGTGGAATAAGCTACTGCCCTTGAAAGAAGTCTTAAAGAGGATTGTATATCCTGAAACTCTTCCCCTTGAAGGCGCAGTGATAACGCCTTAGTAAGGTGATCTGCGTAAGATAAGGCATCTAAATTGGCTCTGTTAGACGCAATAGCTGTTTCCAACACCGCGGTTGGAATAGAAGCTGACGACGGTAATGATAGCTCTAAGTCTTCCGCCTCGTCATCCATACGCAGAGGAACTCTCGGTATACCCTGTCCTGCCGTATCGAATTTATTCCTTGCATTAATGAAAGGCAGGTTGAGAGTATTAGCGGACAAGAAACCTGCTTTCCCCGTCCTGGAAGCAAGTTTAAATATAGCGTCGTTCAATAATTCAAATGTTCTAGCAACATTATTGGACTGCGACGGAAACTCGGGAGCGATGTCCCTGAAGCGCTCAAAAAATTCAGAGTCCAATGACGCTATAATTCTCTTGTCCGGAAGCGCAGCAGTCTGGCCCGACGGAACAACCTGAGGGAGAAAGTGCCGGATGAAGTCCACGGCAGCTTTATGTTGTTCCGAAAGGGATAGCTCCAAGTCATCCGTATCCCTTTCACCATCCGGTCGGACCTCATGATGTTCCCGGTCGTCCGCCCCCGATGCTTCGGCGGAGCGTACCGACCCAGCGCCGTCGGATAATTCTCGATCCGACACCATTTCTGTCGGCTGCTGGGATGCTGCGATAAGCTGTGCTATCTGCACAAGAATGTCCAGCGTCGAGACCTGCGGAGGCGCAGTCTTTCGCTGCTTCGCCGAGGGCAGCTCCGCATCAGATGGCTCCCGCATACTTTTCCTATGCGAACGTCCAGAGGCCATCGGTCTCGAATCCCTGGCTGCCGGATGGTGTGACCTGGTCGCCGAAGAATCCTTCATCGGCGAAGCTGGTACGGTCGTGTGCGCTGACGAGAAGAGGAAGCCTTAACAGTCTCTGCGGACTGCTTATACAACAGAGCGTCCCGATCGACGGACGTATGCTCCGCTAAAGACACATTTTGTACCACAACATCTGGTCCCAGATGTTGTTGTACGAGAGAGGGACCTCTCTCGCTCGCGGCCCGGCTGGACCTGGACGAGCTAGGAACCGGACTAAAAGGCTTCCTCCGTTCTCGCTTACTATCCGCCGTCACTGGGTGTGCATCTATTATGTTTATAGTGCTCGCATCACCCAAAATTTCCTCTTGGACCGCATCGGACGAACCCGGCTGCCGAACCATTCGGTGAATGGACGCTACACCGGGCGAGCTAGCGGACGACATTTGTCTAATCTCCATGAGCACTTTTGCCGCTAGCTCTGAATTCATTTGTGACGACGGACGCACACTTGAAGAAGATAACATGGAAACATCACCCTGTTCTGGTTCCTCTGAAATAGAAACTGAGAGAGTAGAGTGACCTTGCGGAGAAAGAGCCGGCATCGCTCTTTCTCCAGAAACAACATATCGTGACACACGTTTCCAATGTTTCTCATCCCAATGTTCACATATAGGACAGGGATTAATGCGAGAACACTGACTACAATTAATACAATGATCATGAAAGTCAGAGGAAGATTTCTTCCTATTACAATTTGAACAACGTCCCTTCATTGTGAAAGAACAACAATAAGTCCTAGTTACTCGCAAAAACCCCTGACACAAAGATACATAATAACATGATCCATTAATAAATGAAAAAACAATTGCAAAACAAAATAATTTTGAAAAAATATTTTTTCAGCGAAGCCCAAGTTGCTGAAAAGTAACGTTGAGCCCCGATGGATCCGATGGCAAAGTGTGGTCAAAAATTTTAAATTTATATAAAATAATTAATGAGACACTTTCGGATAATATAAATGTATCTTATAATGAGATAAACTACAACAAAGGCAAACAGCCCCCCTCAAAAAAGGCTGTTGCCAATGAAAACAAACAGTGTAAACACACTAGAAAACATGACTCCAGGCACTGAAAAAACTGGCCCGGAATCAGTCATCAATTACACTCTATCTGATGCAAAACAGAGACTCCCAGGGGAGAATCTGTAGAACATCAGATGGAAGATGCAGAACACAAACGTTATACACCCATGGGTGAAAACGTAACTATGGGGAAAATAACAGAAAACATTCTGTAACCAAGCAACTCTCCCAGGAAATTTTAGAAATGAAATTTCTCAAAAATATGCCAAAAGCATGGGAGAATTGCAAGGGGGGACTTTAGAAGGCTAGGGGAGAGGAAACACTGAATAAGCAGTGCAACAATTAGCAAGAATGACAACAAGAGGCCCATGCCTCGAAAATAGGCAACTTAACATAATTTCATCAAAAAATTTTAAGTACAGCCCTGATTATTTTTTTTGCCACTTCTTTTTCCTCTCCTCCTTCTATCCTCCTTAGAATCACATTTTCTCCAAAAATTACGTGTCTGGCATCCTTTAAACTGAGATTTACAAGCACAAAGATCAGTGAGATGTTGACTGATGAAGGGCCAAACAGAGAATGATAATTGGCGCCAATTTCGGGACGACTGCGTCACTGCGCATGCGCAGTAGAGGCGTAGTATGGAGGTCCTTTAGGACATGATTTCTTTTTGTTTTGGATGCAAATTTTGGGGATTGGGGGGCAAAATTTGTGTTTGGCCCTGGTTTTGTTAGAGTTAGCACCAGCTAAGTCTGGGTCATTGGTACAGTATAAAAATATATTTTTTCAGAAAAGCCCAAGTTTCTGAAAGAAACGTTGAGCCCCAGTGGATCCCCAAAAAGCCTAAGTGTGGACAAAATTTTTAAAAATATTTCAAAATGAAAGTGTCGATGACACTGTAGCTCAACTTGTCAAGACAAAGACATGTACACGTATAGTATGTGACACAGCAATGACAAACATCTAGGTAATGACCTGATAACAAAGGTACATATAAAGTATTGTAATGGTCTGTACATAAATACTGACCGCTGACTGTAACAAATGTATAGGTAAAGTATTGTAAAGGTGGGTGACAGTCAGATGCTAGCCTAGAAAAAAATCTTTGAGTCCCAGAGTGGGTCTGACTGAACCCCAAAATATTTGTTCTCATAGCACAGTGATAACAAAGGCACCCCAAAACACACTCGTTCCTGTCCCAAGGTGAAAACAAAAGTACACAAGAAGTTTTGTGAAGATCAGTTCATAAATACGAGCTGTATAGAACTTGTGACAAAAAACTGATTGGACCTAATTTCGGTACAAAATGGCCACTGGCAGCCATCTTAAATTTTGGACCATACCCAGAAACACTCCTTCTCATCCCAAGGTGATAACAAAGGTACCCAAGAAGTTTTGTGAAGATCGGTTCATAAATACAGCCTCTACCCTGAGCCGTATTGACATGTGTGCTTACATTGTGTAAGTAGCACTGAATAAATCAAAGTTCATCTAATTTGCATAATTTGTGCACGAAAAAAAAACCCTTACAATATGTGATGTATTCCATGTTACTAAACATTCATACAAAAATTTATTAAAATCAGAACTTTCATACAGAAGTTCGGTACAAAAGACTGATTGCACTAATTTTGGTACAAAATGGCTACTGGTGGCCATCTTGAATTTCGGACCACACCCAAAAACATCCCACGGTAATAACAAAGGTACCCAAGAAGTTTCGTAAAGATTGGTTCATAAATATGGCCTCTAGTCTGAGCTGTATAGAAGTTGTGTACAAAAAACTGATTAGACCTAATTTCGGTACAAAATGGCCACTGGCAGCCATCTTGAATTTTAGACCACACCCAGAAACACTCGTTCTCATCCCAACGTGATAACAAAGGTACCCAAGACATTTTGTGAAGATCAGTTCATAAATACAGACTCTAGCCCGAGCCGTATTGACATGTGTACTTACTGTCTGTAAGTCGCACTGAAAAAATCAAAGTTCATCTAATTTGCATAATTTCTGCACAAGAAAAAAACCTGTATTATATGTGATGTATCCAATGATACTAAACATTCACACAAAAAATTATTCAAATCAGCGCTTTCATATGGAAGTTCTGTGCAAAAATCTGATTGCACCTAATTTTGTACAAAATGGCTGCCATCGGCCATCTTGAATTTCGGACTGGACCCAAAAACACTCGTTCTCGTCCCACGGTGATACCAAAGGTACCCAAGAAGTTTCGTAAAGATCGGTTCATAAATATGGCCTCTAGCCCGAGCCGTATTGGCATTTGCACTTACAGTGCTGAAAGTAACCCCAAAAAACATCAAAATTAGTCCAATTTGCACAATTTACGCACAAGAAAAAAAACCGTATTATATGTGATGTATCCCATGGTACTAAACATTCATACAAAAAATTATTCAAATCAGAGCTTTCATATGGAAGTTCTGTACAAAAAACAGATTTCTGCATCATCGGTACAAAATGGCGGCTGGCAGCCATCTTGAATTTTGGACCGCACCCAAAAACACTCGTTCTCATCCCATGGTCATAACAAAGGTACCCAAGAAGTTTCGTAAAGATTGGTTCATAAATACGGCCTCTAGCCCGAGCCGTATCCAATTGTTGACGTACGGACAGATGGCCAGACGGACAGACGGACAACGGACAACGGGCCATGACAAAAGCTCAAATTTGGCTTCGCCAAAGTTGAGCTAAAAATTAATGCAACACTTACGTATAATAATAATGTATCTTGTTATGATTAAACTAGTACAAAGACAAGAAATCACTCTCAACAGAAACTGTTGTCAATGTAAACAAGAAGTGTATAAAAAACGGAAACATGACTCCAGGCACTGATAAACATGGCCCGAAATCAGTTACCAATTACAACACTATCTGATGCAAAACAGAGACTTCCAGGGAAGAAACTGCAGAACATCAGATGGTAGATGCAGAACACAATGCCTAAACACCAATGGGTGAGGACGTAAACATGGGGAAAAAACAGAATTCATTCTGTTTCCAAGCTAAAACTCCCAAGAAATTTTAGTAATAATATTACAGAAAATATGCCAAAAGCATGGGAGAATAGCAAGGGGGGACTAAAGGAAAGGGAGAGAGGAAACACTGATCAAGCAGTGTAACTTTATAGCAAGAATGACAACAACAGGCCCATGCCTTGAAATTAGGGAACATAACATAATTTCATAAAAAAATTTTTAAGTTACAGCCCTGATTATTTCCTGCCACTAATTTTCCTCTCCTCCTTCTATTTCCTCTTTAGATCCACCATTTCTCTAATATTTATGTGTCTGGCATCATTTAATCTGAGATTTACAAGCACAAACAGCAGTCAGTTGTGAACTGATGAAGGGCCAAACAAAGAATGATAATTGGTGCCAATTTCGAGACCTCCTTGACAATGCGCATGAGCAGTGGAGGAAAAGTATGGAGGACCATTTAGGACATGTTATTTTCGGTTTTAGATGCAAATTTTGGGGACTGGGGGGGCAAAATTTGTGTTTGGCCCTAGATTTTTGAGAATTAGCACCAGCTTTGTCTGGGTCATTGGTACAGTATAAAAATACTGATATTTTGGTGTTTTTCCATATTTCCAAGGGCCGTAACTCACACAAGAATAATGCAATCAGCATGAAACTCAATCTTGATCTGTAAGTCATCGTTCTATAGTAGTTTACCAAAAATGAAATCATTCTGTTGAAGCGTTTCCAAAAAAACTCCGGAAAACTGATATTTTGGTGGTTTTTCCCATATTTCCAAGGGCCGTAACTCACACAAGAATAATGCAATCAGCATGAAACTCAAACTTGATCTGTAAGTCATCGTTCTATAGTAGTTTACCAAAAATGAAATCATTCCGTTGAAGCATTTCCAAAAAAACTCTGGAAAACTAAAGTGTGATTGACAGACCGACGGATGGACAGAGTGCAAACCTATAGTCCCCTCCGGCGATGCCGGTAGGGGACTAACAAGCTTAACATTTCCAAAAACTTTTCCCAAGTTAAATACATTAACCCTTAAGGGCATGGACAAGTGTCTTGAATTCCAACATTCCACAGTCTCTATACATCTAATGGCTTAGCAGTAGATTTCTAGTTAAGTCTCAGCTCCCTTTTAAGGCAGCTAAGACTTGACAAACCACTGATTAGGTAATTTATCTATTGTCAGCAGGACCTCCTGATGAAGGCATGTTTAGAGCACCTGTTCTGAGGTCGGAATTTCGAAAATAGGCCTTTATGGGTTAAGCTACACCCACCCTCTTCCACCCCTCCCCCTCTACCCCCAAAAAAGAACAAAAAACAAACAAAAGGTCCTCAAGGGGCCTGAATTACTCACCTAACAAATCTCATTAACTGTAGAGTGCTAAATTATTTTGGGTCACCAAAATTTGTTGGACAGTGGCCAGAAGCACTTTCCCATAAATTATATATAGAATAATCGTTTGACTGGACTGGTTACGTGAAATAATTCATGAGAGGTGAGGGACGTTATACAAACATGAGTGCACAAATGCGCACAAGTGTTTTACAATATAGTCCCTCGTCTCTTTACCTAATGTAACGGCCAAACCGGCTAGCACTATTCTAAAAAATCGCCAATTAATTTTCATTATTTTTTCATCTTTTGTCTCTAAAACATAGAGTATGACCTCTCATTGGAACGAGCTCATCGAGCTCATTCCAATGAGGGGTCATAACATATGCTTTTGAGCCCAAAAATGAAAATAATAGTCGTTCAAGAATTTTTTTTGCAAGTGTCATCTGCTTTTCATGTGAGGTAAAGGATTAAAAAACAATGAAGTCCCCATTACACCCACAGCGTCTTGAGTTGCATGCACAGATACATGACACAATTGTTGATTGCATAATTCACTTGTGAAGTTATCGTTTATAATCAAACCCAGAAATCCCAGTAAATCACACTTTGGAAAGGCAAATTCACACAGGGGGAAATAATTTCACTTCAAAGATAATATGAAGCACATCCACAGAATATGAGTGATTAGGTTACAGTACATGCTGTATCATGCAGTTCTAAATAGAGTCCAAATATGGGGTTTCCAGCACTCTACCAGTTGATATGTCACAAATAGAAGTAAATACTTTTCATTAATAATTTTCATTAATAATCAGTCTCCCTTGTTAACAAAATACAAGATGAGAAACACAGGCCTTTATTTCACCCCAAATTCAAACCAGAAAAGGGTGTCCCCAAATTAGAAGATGGCGACCAACAGCTTGTTGCAACATTCAAAAATGAAGATATTTGTTAAGAAATACTTTTGCAACATACAAAATAGGCCTTAGAAAGCCCTGTATTATATTCTATTTTATGTAAATTGACCGATCTTGTAGTTTCTCATACTTTGGGAACATTTTTGACTTGAATCTGGTGTCCCTAAATTAGACCAATCTAAATCCCTGGAAAGAGTTGGCATTTTGGCGAAAAAAGTTTTTCTTAACTGGAAGAGTGCTAAATTATTTTTGATCATCAAAATTCGTTCATTTGTCTCTGCCTTGTTACAATTTATGGGAGAGTGCTTATAGGCACACTCCCATAAATTGTAACATGCCAGTTCCTACTAAATGTAGTCATTTTACGTTGAATATTTGAATATAATTTAAAGCACTTCCACCAAATACAAAGCCTTCAAGTTGTGGTACCTGCACTGCACAGTAAAGCACAAATATGGGCTTCCAGCACCTTACCAGTTAATGTTTTCTTGATGTTACGCCCATAACAATGTTTGAATCAAGGCGCAAGAGGGAGTCTGATATGACTCAAAATGTCTCAAACTCTATACATATATTCAACACTGTTCTTATCCTATTCCTCTATCCAAATTTTATCAATATACACTCACAGTTTCAGGTTTGGGTGAACTAATTACTGATGCACCAGTATCTCCTGAATGTTGAGGTGTTGATGAATCTTGTTCCTTATCTTGATCCTTTTGTTTCAAGAACAATACAGCTTCATAGTTCATCAGTGCCCAAGAGTGCCATGCCTGTTGAAATAAATCATTTTTGACAATTAGGCCTGTTAAAAAAATTCCAGTTTCTCAGGCAATTAGGCTAAAAAAAAAAAATGTTTTGATTCTCAGGCCCTCCCTCGTTGCATTTGAACCTCCTCATTAGACATTTTTATTATGTCATGTTTTTTAAAGAATTTGTGAAAACTTGGAATGGTAATTTTTTTCACATTTCTCGACATATAATTATTTAGCTGTGTTTGCAGTAAGTTGTTTTTTCGTGTTGAAGTTTATGGGAGAGTGCCCAGAGGCACTCTCCCATAAACTGTAACAAGGCAAATTCTGATATACTGGATCATGATTTAATTATTTATTTATTTGCTGGTGTTTAAGGTCATATAATTCTGCACAATGGCTAATAATGGCCGCAACACCAATATAAACTCAAGTTTAACCAATCATTTACAGCCATGTTTCCCATTTTAAAGGACTCCTACCCCAAGCATTGGTTACTGGAGCCTATTCTAATGGATCATGTTTGACAGATCTATACCATTAAAATGAATAATAACATACAAATTCTTTTAGCTGTTGTTACGGCAGTTAGTTATAAAAGGTATACTATAATTACACTAAAATACAACCTTTTCTCTTTTTCAAGTGGAAAGACAGCAAAAAGATTTACTGAGTATACTCAACCCTTTACACGCAAAAAAAAAAATTAAAAAAAAAAAATAAAAATAAAATCCTCCCTCCCTCACTGATTTGAAAAAAAAATTGCCTGAGAAGCAATTCATTTTTTTTTACTTGGCCTTATCCCTCAACTGTATGATGAGGGAGAGAGGCATTTTTTTCACAGAACAGTCCTGAAAATAGTTGGAATTATTCATTTCAATCCTAACACTATACTGTTGAAAAAACAATGTTTTCAACAAAAGTTTGCAAACTGCAGTCGGAAATTTAACCAACTATATTCTTGTTTGACAGATCTCAGTCAGCTCTGTCAAGAAAGATATAATTGGTTAAATTTTACATCTTGTAAGTGCAAAATAGTATCAAAGAACAGATTGCCAGACAAACAAAAGTGATGAGGCATATTTACAAAATGAAGAGGGAGGAGCCTGAGAAACAAGTATTAAATATAATTGTCCCTATATCCCGATAAATTCTGTCTTCTGATTGGTCAGAATGTCTTGGACAAATAGCCATCGCAAAGGGTGCACCCAACATCCAAGGTATATGAGAATGTGCATCATCCAGGGTATATGGGAGTGCGAAACATTGGGAGTATATGGTTAAATGAAAGGGTTTCGCGTCTGCTTGCCAAGATATAAAAATCAAACAAAAAAAAACTGAAAATAGTCACAAATATTATCAGATTTCCGACAATTCGATCATATTTTGCTGTCATAAATTAAATAGTCAATAATTAAATGAAACAACTTGAGAAAAATAAAATAAGAGCAAATATTGTCCCCTCAGTTCCAACGTGTTCTTTGTGCCAGTAGGCACAAAGAACACATTGGAACTTGGGGGACGATATGTCAATAATATTCTGTTTACTTGTTTCCTTAATGACCTAAGGGATGCAACTCTATCTGTTGTCTTCTGCGATTATAAAAACAAAACAATTATCATGAATTTGGTCCAAGTGATTGCGGAGCGTGAGAAATGCGTCCTCAAATTTATTTCCACTATGTTTGTATTGTGTTTCAAACAGGGCAAAAATGTTATCTCCGCCAACATGTATGGTATATGGCGATTTAATACCCGAATGTCTCATTTAAACACCAAGCCGCAGGCGAAGTGTTTAAAACCGACATCCAGGTATTAAATCTCCATATACCATACGTGTTGGCGGAGATAACTTATAATAGCCTTATTTATAACCAAATTTTCTTCAAAATGAAGTCACTAAAAATACAAGATCAATAAGTGTCTTTAAGTTCTTTTCACCCCAAAAGTTGCTAATCTTTATCTTTAACACAACACACAACTCATTTGCACCCCAAAATTTGCTAATCTTTATCTTTAACACAACACACAACTCATTTTACAATGTTCTCAATGTGAGTTGTCACATGTGTTAAGTATAAAAAAAAGAAAATTCATACAGAAAAAAGCAGCGGTTTATATTTCGACAAAAATTTGTCTGACTTTGCATTACTTCTTGAGCATGATCACTAAACTTTTCCAATGAACACTCTAGAGCTGGGTGGTGTTCCGTTTTTCTGGTTCGGTTCCAATTTTTGTGACAAACCGGAAAACAAAACTGCAAGGCCAAGCAAAAACTGGCCGATTGGTTTTACTGTCTTTGTGCATGTCTTTGAAACAAAGCAGAAAACCGAACTGCAAGACCCAGCAAAAACCGGTTGATCGCTTTTACTGTCTTTGTGCATAAACTGATCAAACTACATGTACCTTACTGAGAGGGAACTGGAACAATGGCCCTGATGGACTCTTGTCACTTAGTATATCCAGCCAGGGAGCAAATACCGGTATATAGAGGATATCTACACTGTTTTAGTGAATATCGGGAATTATCTCATGAGTGTGGACCTGAAAGTTTTATTTTTCATGAGCACTTGCTAGATTTTCTTTTTATTATATGCTACGTGACACTTTACAGTGTAATATTCAGCCCAATTCAACAGCAAGCTGTTTGAAGACAATAACAACAAGAAGGACGCCAACGCCCTATAGCTCACCAACATTCCTCTTTGATAGTAACTTTGGCAAACACAAGAACTGTATCAAACAGGCTCATAACATGTGACAAAGCTTACCTAAACACAACCTCTTAAAAGTAAAACACAGAAACTGACATAAACACTAAGTTAAGCATGAAATTCTGAGCTAAACAGAAAACTAAACGCAATTAAAAATGTCAAGAAAAATGTTTAAAATGCAGGGTATGAGGGGTTAATCATGGAACAATGATACTGAGGAACATGTATGATGAATATAAGTGTCATGGGAAGAGAAGGAGCACAGCAGCTGACATAAACACTTAGTTAAACATGAAATTCCGAGCTAAACAGAAAACTAAACGCAACTAAAAATGTCAATAAAAATGTTTAAAATGCAGGGTATGAGGGGTTAATCATGGAACAATGATACTGAGGAACATGTATGATGAATATAAGTGTCATGGGAAGAGAAGGAGCACAGCAGCTGACCTAAACACTAAGTTAAACATGAAATTCCGAGCTAAACAGAAAACTAAACGCAACTAAAAATGTCAAGAAAAATGTTTAAAATGCAGGGTATGAGAGGTTAATCATGGAAAAATGATACTGAGGAACATGTATGAGGAATATAAGTGCCATGGGAAGAAAAGGAGCACAGCAGCTGACCTAAACACTTAGTTAAACATGAAATTCTGAGCTAAACAGAAAACTAAACGCAACTAAAAATGTAAAGAAAAATGTTTAAAATGCAGGGTATGAGGGGTTAATCATGGAACAATGATACTGAGGAACATGTATGATGAATATAAGTGACATGGGAAGAGAAGGAGCACAGCAGCTGATCTAAACATCAAGTTAAACATGAAATTCCGAGCTAAACAGAAAACTAAACGCAAGTAAAAATTTCAAGAAAAATGTTTAAAATGCAGGGTATGAGGGGTTAATCATGGAACAATGATACTGAGGAACATGTATGATGAATATAAGTGTCATGGGAAGAGAAGGAGCCCAGCAGTTGACCTAAACACTAAGTTAAACATGAAATTCCGAGCTAAACAGAAAACTAAACGCAACTAAAAATGTCAAGAAAAATGTTTAAAATGCAGGGTATGAGGGGTTAATCATAGAACAATGATACTGAAGAACATGTATGATGAATATAAGTGCCATGGGAAGAGAAGAAGCACAGCAGCTGACCTAAACACTAAGTTAAACATGAAATTCCGAGCTAAACAAAACTAAACGCAACTAAAAATGTCAAGAAAAATGTTTAAAATGCAGGTATGAGGGGTTAATCATGGAACAATGATACTGAAGAACATGTATGATGAATATAAGTGCCGTGGGAAGAAAAGAAGCACAGCAGCTGACATAAACACTTAGTTAAACATGAAATTCCGAGCTAAACAGAAAACTAAACGCAAGTAAAAATTTCAAGAAAAATGTTTAAAATGCAATGTATGAGGGGTTAATCATGGAACAATGATACTGAGGAACATGTATGATGAAAATAATTGCCATGGGAAGAGAAGGAGCACAGCAGCTGACCTAAACACTAAGTTAAACATGAAATTCCGAGCTAAACAGAAAACTAAACGCAACTAAAAATGTCAAGAAAAATGTTTAAAATGCAGGGTATGAGGGGTTAATCATGGAACAATGATACTGAGGAACATGTATGATGAATATAAGTGCTGTGGGAAGAAAAGGAGCACAGCAGCTGACATAAACACTTAGTTAAACATGAAATTCCGAGCTAAACAGAAAACTAAACGCAACTAAAAATTTCAAGAAAAATGTTTAAAATGCAATGTATGAGGGGTTAATCATGGAACAATGATACTGAGGAACATGTATGATGAAAATAATTGCCATGGGAAGAGAAGGAGCACAGCAGCTGACCTAAACACTAAGTTAAACATGAAATTCCGAGCTAAACAGAAAACTAAACGCAACTAACAATGTCAAGAAAAATGTTTAAAATGCAGGGTATGAGGGGTTAATCATGGAACAATGATACTGAGGAACATGTATGATGAATATAAGTGCCATTGGAGGAGAAGGAGCACAGCAGCTGACCTAAACACTAAGTTAAACATGAAATTCTGAGCTAAACAGAAAACTAAACGCAACTAAAAATGTCAAGAAAAATGTTTAAAATGCAGGGTATGAGGGGTTAAATCATGGTATAATGATAATAATCATCATATAGCAGCATTATAAAGGCCATGATATGGAAATAGGGTGAGTAAGTGACCTAAACAGAAGCTTTAACATTATTGGACACGTACGCTGACGCCGACGCCGACCGATCGAGCCATGCCATAAGCTCACACAACTAAAGTTGGTGAGCTAAAAAGCTGCTGATCATTCTTCAAGGCGATATCATGCGCCGAAGTGTAACATCATTTAGGAGGCTACTGAAAAAATACATCGCGTGGACCTGAAAATATTATTTTTCACTCGCGCAGAGTAGAGTAGATTTTCTTTTTTACTATATGCGAGACATTTTTCTGCCCAATATTCAGCCCAATTTGACGAGATATGCATACATTTCAAAACAATAACAACTAGAGTGATGTCACGCATGCAGCCTGACTGTCCCAGGAATGGAAATGCTTAGACGCAAAATAGTCGGAGCCATTTTTTGTTAACAGTTTACCTAACAAATCTGCCATATCTGCACTCGTGATATACAAAATTTGCTATTCAAATTTTATTTTTTCATTTCTCTACTTCAAAACATACCTCATGACCTATTAATGGAACAAACTTGATGAGCTTGTTCCAATAAGGAGTAATAAGCCATGGTTAGAAGTAAGTAAAAATGAAAGAGTCAATGACTCTGTAGCTCAACTTGGATATGACAGGAATTAGTACTTGCTGTGACCAAGACAACTGAATAATGAATATGACAGGAATTAGTATTTGTTTTGGCCCAGTCAACAATAATAAAAGAATTACAAGGTGACTGTAATGGACTACAGATTAAGACCAATCATTGTAGATTATTATTTTTGTGTGGAAATTTTCAGTCCCAAACAAAATATTTTCAGACTAAAATTTTTTCTTCTTCTTCTTAAAATTGACCAAAATGCATCAAAACACAAAAAACTAATTTCCGGATTTTGGTCCAAAATTTTCTAAGTCCCACCCGGACCCCAAATTTTCAGTGTAAAAAAAATTTATTTTTTTTTGTCTTAAAATTGACCAAAATGCATAAAAAACCAAAAAACTAATTTCCGGATTTTGGTCCAAAATTTTCTAAGTCCCACCCAGACCCCTAATTTGCATAATTTATTCACGAGAAAAACTCTGTATTATATGTAATGTATCCCATGGTACTAAACATTCATACAAAAATTTATTCAAATCAGATCTTTCATTTGGAAGTTCTGCGCAAAAATCTGATTGCACTTAATTTTGAACAAAATGGCTGCTAGCGGCCATCTTGAATTTCAGACTGGACCCAAAAACACTCCTTCTCGTCCCACAGTGATAACAAAGGTACCCAAGAAGTTTCGTGAAGATCGGTTCATAAATACGGCCTCTAGCCCGAGCCGTATTGGGATTTGCACTCACAGTGCTGAAAGTAACACTAAATAAATCAAAGTTAGCCTAATTTGCATAATTTACGCACAAGAAAAACACCTGTAATATATGTAATGTATCCCATGGTACTAAACATTCATACAAAAAATTATTCAAATCAGAGCTTTCATATGGAAGTTCTGTACAAAAAGTTAAAAAATTTATAGTAATTTATATATTTTTTATACTTACCAATGACCCAGACATAGCTGGTGCTAACTCTTAAAATATAGGGCCAAACACAAATTTTGCCCCCCAATCCCCAAAATTTGCATCTAAAACTAAAGAAAACATGTCCTGAAAGGCCCTCCACACTTCGCCCCTACTGCGCATGCGCAGTGTCAAGGACGTTCCGAAATTGGCGCCATTTATCATTCTAATAACCAGTGCCTGGTAAGCGCTATGTACTCAGCGGGGAGGCAAGAGTTCCCAACTCCTGGGAGGGCCATCCCCGTCTGGGTCATTGGTAAGTATAAAAAATATATAAATTACTATAAATTTTTTAACATTTTTATACTGTACCAATGACCCAGACATAGCTGAATAGTAAAAAGGCTGGAGGGCCAAGGACATAGAGCAAAATGGAATACGCTCAATAAAATAAAATAGAGTCATCCCCTGTAGGGAAAAGAAGTAATAGGCCTTACATGTATCTTTCTTATTTATGATAAATTAGAAAGATACAACACCTTCCAAAAATTGAGCTTCATACATCCATGTACTCTATTAATATCCAATAATCCTTATACTAATAATTTTTAAAGTAAGCCAATAATAAAGTAAGTCTAGAGAATAGAGACTCTTATACTCCTAAAAGTGTGTGAGAATTGCATAATCATGTCCGTTGACATATGCAATATTCAAAAGCTATACTTTAAAAACTAAGACTTGAATGAATTTTATAAACTTAAACTTCTCACTAAACAACCATCCCAATAACAGCTCAGAATTACTAACTCCGGAGGAGGTATCCCCTTGTTTTCATAGTAAAAACAGGTGACCCAAGGGAACACCCTCCCCCCCCCCCCCTTTTTCTTGCCCTGGGTCAAATAGCCCAGAGCGAAGAGGGCAGCCGAACGGAGACACTGCCGAAACAGACAGCCTACCTAGCTATAGTAGCAACTGTTAAGTGAATGACATTCTGAGCAGTAGATAATAGACCTAACAATAGAGGCCTCCAGAAATGGACTCGATATTTCTGAGATAAAATTCATGAATGGATGGCTGAGCGCAATGAGCAGCCTTCAAAAATCTATAATAGCAACACTATTAATGTAAGCCCAAGAAGTAGAAGAACTCTTACTTCATGAGCCGAAATCTTAAGCACAACTGCTAAGCCAATGATATACCATAAGCAGTACGCTAGTTAATAGAATCCATTAACAATAAAATGGAGCGTAACGTCCTTCTACTAGACATCAAAGACAGAAGAAGCTTACGCCCTTGTAATAAACAGATATCTGTTTATAAATACATAAACTGTACCCGGAAAGAGTAAAGGCCTATGCCCATACGAAGACGGAAGGACCTTAAAATAATAGGTTCCGGATAATAGGAGCCTAACTCTTAAGCAACAATCCAACCTAAATAGAAACGGAAGTATTGATTCCGAAACTATGAAAGTGAAAATCATCCATCGATAGTGCATGAAACTCACTGACTCTACAGTAAAAGAGAAACCAACAGAATTACTGTCTAAAAGGTCAGAATTTGAAAACTACTGTTTCCAGAGGCTCAAATGATTACTTAGCTAAATAAGAACCGAAGTTAAAATCCGTATAGGAATTTAATCTAAAGATTCTAAGTCTATTTATCAAAAAGTTACTAACTGACTTAGATAAAGAGACAAAAGACTCAATTGTAAACTATCGTAGAGTGCATAGGTATGAGGTAACATAAACCTATAACCTAAAAAACAACAGGCTGCAGTAGATCTTGTGAAACAAGTATACTAAAAAATAGCAATGAGTAGTATGGAGGGATCAACCATATGAACATAATGATCCCTACACCACGACGGAAGAGCCTCCACTTTAGTCGCATAGAATAGCGAAGAAGAGGATCTCCTATAGTAAGAAATCGCGTCCAAAGCTCGTCCAGTACAGTGCTTACAATGCAATACGGACCACACAACGGAATACATGAAGGTTGCGACCTTGCTGGTTGTGGTAAAGATGACACGATTTACCCAGTGAAAAAAGATCCTAACATAGAGGAAGATTTCACGTTAAGATCCACAGTAGACAAGAGAGTAAATTACTCATGATCTCTGTGAAGATAGAGATGCTATCAACAGAAATGTATTGTGGTTGTTTATCTTAGCAATACCTGCTAAAACAACAGCGCCGGAGGATACGCGTATCCTATCATTCCGTCCTATAGATCAATAGAGCGTTAACAGTATTAGCTCAGAGATCTGGACAAGCCAACACATACGTCTGCAATTGATTAGCAAGCTGTGTCATAAATAAAACATCATTGGGCGCTCCCATAGATAGCAAATCTGATTGAATACTTGTTTGTTGAGAGTCCATTCTGACAGCAACAAGCGACCCGTAAGAGAACGGGAGTGCGATAAAACAATCAGACGACCCAGAATATGACGGACCAAAACTGAACTTGGTGTACTATAACCAACAGACGGATTCTTTCCATTAAATTGAATAACGGAAACGAAAGAGTGCCTCCCTGGTTCCGGAGATACGCCACTACTGTCGAATTAAAGGACAGGAATTTGGGCATGCGTTTCTGAATAATGTTCATGCAATGACATAAAGCAAGCCTAAAAAACATTATTCCGCGGAAGTTAAACTGATAGCTAAAAAACTGCGGAACCCAAAGACCCTGGCACTTCGAATCCGTAGGGATCAGTATATATCCCAATCTGTTTGACTGGCAACCGTCATAACAGCCACACTCGGGTCCGGCAACTGCGGCGGCACTCTCTGAGTCAACCACCGAATGTTTGCCCCAGTCTGAATCTCTTGTAACACTAGATAGACAAGAGAATGTATAAATCAAGCAATTCATGGATTGCCGGAAAGTTGCCGTCGAAGAGAAGCTCCTCCGAGAACGAAGCGACTCTGAGAGAGTTCTTAACCTACTATCCACGCGTGGATGTAGCTAGGGCTGCATCACGTCTAACCAACTCCAATCAGCCACTGAAGGGCGGAGTTATACGTGAACAAACTACTGCCCTCAAAAGAAATTACATTGAGAATAATATCCCGTAAATCTTTTCTTGAAGACGTAATGATAACGCCTCAGTAAGGCGGATTACGTATAATAAAGCGTCTAAGTTAAGTCTACTATACATAATGTCGTTCCCAACACTGAAATTGGAAAAGACATAAACGGCGAAAAAGAATATATGCAGTCTTTAATCACACCGTCTAGACGCATATGAACTCTCGGTATGCCCTGCTCTGCCAAAATAAACTATATGTAAAAAAGATAAAATGGCAGAAATGAGACACGCGGACAAGAAACTAAACTATCATGCTTAGTAGCAGGCTTGTATATATATATAAATATATAGCGTCGAAAAATAAAACACATGTTGTAATGACAATATTGGACTGCGTCGGTAAGTCAGGGACAAAGTCCCTGTACCGATCGAAAAATCCGAGTCCAATGACGCTATAAGTCTCTTATCCAAGATCGCAGCAATGAAGTCCGAAAAATAATCACTGGAAGAAATGCCAGAAGATATGAAAGGCATCTTCCGATACTACTAAAGGGAAAACTCGAAATCTTTCGAATCCCTTTCGCCATCCTGTCGGACCCTATAAAGCGTTCGGTCGTCCGTAGCTTGATGCAACCGCGGACCGCACCGACCCAGCGCCGTCGGATAATTCCTGATTCGACCGAGAAACTATCAATTGCTGGGATGCTGCGAAACAACTGTGCTAACTCGGATAGCACGTCCGTCACTGAGGCCTGAGGAGCAGCGGTCTTACGATGCATTGCCGCAGGAAGCTCCGAGATCGTTACCCCGTGCATACTTCCAATATGCGAGCGAACGGAGTGTATAGGCCTCGTGTCCCTTGGCTACCGGATGGCGCGACCTATTCGCTGTGGAATCACTGAATGCCGAAACTGATCGGATACTCGAGATCACGTAGCCAATGTGCGGTCGTGTGCCCTGCTGTGAGGATGAGGAAGCATTAAAGACAGTCTCTCGGACTGTCAATATAACGAAGCGTCCCGAGCAACGGACATATGCTCCGAATGTAAAATATCTGAACCACAACATGCGGTCCCCTATGTTGTTGGCTTCCTCCGATCTGTCCTCAATCTGCCGTCACTGGGTGAGTACTAAAGTAATTAAAGTGCTCGCATCACCCAAATCTCCTTCCTAGACCGCAACGGACGAACCCGGCAGCCGAACCATTCGATGAATGTATGCTACACCGGGTGAGCTAGCGAATGTCACTCCGTAAGCGATAGACATATTCCATGAGCACTTATTGCCGCTAACTCTTCATTAACTATGACGACAGAGGCACACTTTTGAAAGACATCTCCATAACTCTTCGAACAAGAAACCAGAAATGCTTGGATAGCAAGCATAAAATAATAATATATATAGCGTCGTTCAATAATTCGAAAGTTTGTGTGACATTATTGGACTATGTCGGAACTGAGGGACGATGTCCCTGAACCGAACCAAAAATTTCTAAGTCCACCGACGCTATCAGTTTCTTATCCGGCATCGCAGCGTATGTTGTTCCGAAAGGGAAAGCTTGAAATCCTCCGAATCCCTTTCGGTATCCCGTCGGACCGGATGAAACTTTCGGACGTCCGTACCCGCTTCCGTGGAGCGTCCCGACCCAGCATCGTCGGATAAAATATATGCGACAGATTCAGTTGATGCTGGGATGCTGCGATAAACTGTGCTATTAAGGAAAGCACGTCTGTTCCCGAGGCCTGTGCAGTAGCGGACTTACGATGCATTGCCGCTGGAAGCTCCGTGTACGTTGACTCCCGCACACTTCCTATGCGAACGTCCGGAGTCTGCAGGCCTCGAGTCCCCGGCTACCGACCCAGCGCTGTCGGATAATTCTCGATCCGACACCGTTTCTGTCGGCTGCTGGGATGCTGCGATAAGCTGTGCTATGTGCACAAGAATGTCCGGCGTCGAGACCTGCGGAGGCGCAGTCTATCGCTGCTTCGCCGAGGGCAGCTCCGCATCAGATGGCTCCCGCATACTTTTCCTATGCGAACGTCCGGAGTCCATCGGTCTCGAATCCCTGGCTGCCGGATGGTGTGACCTGGTCGCCGAAGAATCCTTGATCGGCGAAGCTGGTAATATATCGGCGGTCACGCAGCCAAGGTGCGGTCGTGTGCGCTGACGAGAAGAGGAAGCCTTAGCAGTCTCAGCGGACTGCCTAGACAACGGAGCGTCCCGAGCGACGGACGTATGCTCTGCTAGCGACACATTTGTACCACAACATCTGGGGCCAGATGTTGTTGAACGAGAGAGGGGCCTCTCTCGCTTGCCGTCCGGATGGACCGGAACGAGCTATGAACCGGACTAAAAGGCTTCCTCCGTTCTCCCTCCGATCCGCCGTCACTGGGTGTGCATTAAGTTAATTTTATAGTGCTCGCATCACCCCAAAATTCCTTCTAGACCGCAACGGACGAACCCGGCTGCCGAACCATTCGGTGAATGGACGCTACACCGGGCGAGCTAGCGGACGTCAAAGGCCGTCGAACCTACTAGGGTCCTCTTAGGCAATTGGCGTATTACATGAGCACTTTTCCGCTAGCCCTTCATTAATTGTGACGACGGAGGCACACTGTTGGAAGACATCACAGATACATCACCCTAATCTTGATCGTCTGAAATAGAAATTGATAAAGTAGAGTGACCCTGCGGGGAAAGGACCGGAGTGTCCAAATCCCCAACAACATACCGTGACATACGCTTCCCATATTGTCATCGAAATCATACGATACAGAACAGGAGTTAATGCGAGTACACTGACCACATATAGAATGATAATAAGGTCAGAGGAAGACTTCCTCTTAAAACAATTGATCAATATCCTTTCAATGTGAAAAGAAAACAAGTCCTGGTACTCGCACTAACCCCTGGCAATCAAAATACATAATAATAATATGATCCATTAATATAGAAAAAATAACTGAAATCAAAATATTTTGAAAAAATATTTTTTCAGAACAGCCCAAGTTTCTGAAAAGTAACGTTGAGCCCCAATGGATCCCAAGCCTAAGTGTGGACAAAAATTTTAAAAATATTTTAAACAATTTATTCAACACTTACGAACAATAATAATGTATCTAGTTATGATTAAAATAACATAAAGATATTATTATTTAGAAATCCCCCCCTCACACAGAGGGCTGTTGTAAATGTAAACAATGAGTGTAAAAACACTAAAATAAGACTCCAGGCACCCAGGCCCGAAATCAGTTACCAAAAATACACCATCTGATGCAAAACAGAGACTTCCAGGGAAGAAACTGCAGAACATCAGATGGTAGATGCAGAACACAACGCCTAACCACCCGTAGGTGAAGACGTAAACATGGGGAAAGAACAGAATTCATTCTGTTATTCAGCTAAAACTCCCAAGAAATTTTAGTAATAATAATTACAGAAACTATGCCAAAAGCATGGGAGAATAGCAAGGGGGAACTTAAAGGACAGGGAGAGAGGAAAAACACTTGAAAAAACAGTGTAACTAAATAATCAGAATGACAACAAAATGGCTGCTGCCTTGAAAATAGGTAACTTAACATAATTTCATTAAAAAATTTTAAGTTACAGCCCTGATAATATTCTGTCACACATTCTTTTCCTCTCCTCCTTTTCTATCCTCCTTAGAATCACCATTTCACTAATATTTATGTGTCTGGCATCATTTAAACTGAGATTTAAAAGCACAAAGATCAGTCAGATGTTAACTGATGAAGGGCCAAACTTAGAATGATAAATGGCGCCAATTTCGGAACGTCCTTGACACTGCACATGCGCAGTAGGGGCGAAGTGTGGAGGGCCTTTCAGGACATGTTTTCTTTAGTTTTAGATGCAAATTTTGGGGATTGGGGGGCAAAATTTGTGTTTGGCCCTATATTTTAAGAGTTAGCACCAGCTATGTCTGGGTCATTGGTACAGTATAAAAATACAGATTTCGGTATCATCGGTACAAAATGGCTGCTGGCAGCCATCTGGAATTTCGGTCTGCACCCAAAAACACTCGTTCTCGTCCCACGGTCATAACAAAGGTACCCAAGAAGTTTCGTAAAGATTGGTTCATAACTACGGCCTCTAGCCCGAGCCATAGCAGCTTGGCACTTACAGCTCTGAAAGTAACACTAAATAAATCAAAGTTAGTCTAATTTGCATAATTTACGCACAAGAAAAAAACCCGTATTATATGTGATGTATCCCGTTGTACTATACATTTATACAAAACTTTATTCAAATCAGAACTTTCATACAGAAGTTCTGTACAAAAAACTGATCTTTGCATCATCGGTACAAAATGGCCACTGGCAGCCATCTTGAATTTCGGACCACACCCAAAAACACTCGTTTCCATCCCAGGGTCATAACAAAGGTACCCAAGAAGTTTCGTAAAGATCGGTTCATAAATACGACCTCTAGCCCGAGCCATAGCCAATTGTTGACGTACGGACAGACGGACGACGGGCCATGACAATAGCTCAAATTTGACTTCGTCAAAGTTGAGCTAAAAATGAAAAAATATGATGTTTCAGAAAAATAATTTGTACTGTTGGCTTCAACTTGTGTTAGGTAAAGGATTAAAGATGCAGTACATCAAGCAATGTTGGGCTATATGAGTCAATTTTCTTTTTTGCATGTAATAACTCCCAATCCTTCAAAATGCATTTTGGGAATAATTGCCTAAGTGACATGCTTGTGTGTGCTTGTGTGTGTGGGGGGGGGGGGGGGGGGGGGGGGGGGGAGGGAGGGAGTTGTGGAACCTATATTGAAACCTGGCCTGTATTACTAGCTGGAAAATACACATATCAAATTTGGTTGAAATCAAATAATCCAAACTGGAGTTATGAGTCGGAAACCAATTGTTTACAGACAGATGGATGGACCGACAGATGGACCGACGAAAGTCATGACTATAGCCCTGACTATAAACAGCTAAAAATGCATTTTGTACCAAAGAAAAATGTTGCATGAATGGCCCTGGGTGAGGAGGAGGTGGGGTGGGGTGAGGGGTGGGGGAGAGTGGGGGTGTTTTAGGGGAGTCCATTTGTTTTTCCACATGTGGTCAGTCTAAATCATTCAGAATGCATTTTGAGCAGAGAAAAAAAAAATACCTAACTGGCACCATGGGGGTGGGGGTGGGGGTGGGGGTGAGGGGTGGGTGGTGGTGTTTGTCTGGGTTTTTTAACCACAAAATTTAACCAAAACTGTAAAAAAACATTTTTGATGAAAGAAAAAAAGTGCCTAATTGGCCCCCCAGGGGGTGGGGGAGGGGGGGGGGGGTTACATGAGTTTAAAAAAAGGTTCCGCATATAGGGACTGTAAATAGTTCAAAATGCATATTCGAGGAAAGAAAAAAAAATGCCTAATTGGGAGGGGGGGGGGGGGGGGGATAATTTCTGTCTGGATTTCTAACCACAAACTTTAACCAAAAGTGTAAAAAAAGCATTTTTGACAAAAGGAAAAAAAAGGTTCTGCATGTAATGACTGTAAATAGTTCAAATTGCATATTGGAGGGGAAAAAAATGCCTAATTGGGGGTGAGGGGGAGGGGGGGTGGTGGTGTTTGTCTGGGTTTTTAAGCAAAACTGTAAAAAAGCATTTTTGACGAAAGAAAAAAAAGTACATAATTGGCCCCTGATGGGGAGAGGGGAGGAGAGGGGGGGGGGGGGGGGGCATTGTACGTAAGTTTAAAAAAAGGTTCTGCATGTAGTGACTGTAAATAGATCAAAATGCATATTGGAGAAAAGAAGAGAAAAAAAAGCATAAATGGGAGGGGGGGGTGGGGGTGGGTGGGGATGGGTGGGGGTAGGAGCTGGTGGTGTTTGTCTGGGTTTTTAACCACAAACTTGGAGTCATCCTACCAAGCTACAATGAAATCCCTTCATAATTATGGCCTGTGGAATATTCTAAAGGTTTTTGGGCTTCAGGCCTCTGTTGCCGTCACAGTTGCCCAAAAGGGGACGTTCTCATCTAGACATTATATGAAGTCAACCTATCAAGTTACAATAAAATCCCTCCTTAAATATGACCTGTAGACTGTGCTAAAGGTTTTCAGGCTTCGGGCCCCTGTTGCCGTCACAGTTGCCCAAAAGGGGACATTCTCATCTAGACATTATATGAAGTCAACCTATCAAGTTACAATGAAATCCCTCCATAAATATGATGTGTAGACTGTGCTAAAGGTTTTTGGGCTTCGGGCTCGGGCAGCCATCATGGTTGAATGATCGCAACCAAAAGGGGACATTCTCATCTGGGCATCATGTGGATTGATCCTATGAAGTTACAATGAAATCCCTTCATAAATATGACCTGTAGACTGTGCTGAAGATTTTCGGGCTTCGGGCACCTGTAGCCGTCACAGTTGCCCAATCACGTCCTAAAGGGGACTTTCTCATGTAGACATTATGTGAAGTCAACCTATCAAGTTACAATGAAATCCCGCCATAAATATGACCTGTAGATTGTGCTAAAGGTTTTCGGGCTCGAGCAGTTGTGACGGTTGATAGATCACGCCCAAATGGGGAAATTCTCATGTAGACATCATACGGAGTCATCATATCAAGTTACAATGAAATCCATCCATATTAAACATGACCTGCAGACTGTGCTAAAAGTTTCTGGGTTTCGGGCTTGGGCAGCCATCACGGTTGACAGATCATGCCCAAATTTGGATGTTCTCATCTAGGCATTATGCAGAGGCATTCTATGAAGTTGCAATGAAATCCCTTCATAAATACAACTTGTGGACTGTGCTAATGGTTTTCGGGTTTTGAGCTCGGGCAGCCATACCGATTGACCGATCACGACCAAAAGGGGGCATTCTCATGTTGACATGACCTAAAACCTGCATATGAAATTTCGTGACGATCAGACAAGAACAACCGGGTAAAGCATGTACTTGAAACCAAAATAATGAAGTCATATGCACATTCGCCATTTGTTTAGTCAGCAATAAGCCCTTTTTCTGGGTTGCGGGGGGGGGGGGGGGGGGGGATGGTTATTAAAAAGCCAGGTTTATATGATAACTTTAATGAAAAATATCCGCTACTGAGAGAGAGAGAGAGAGAGAGAGAGAGAGAGAGAGAGAGAGAGAGAGGGGGGGGGGGGGTGGGAGGAGAGAGAGAGAATGCCCATATAGTTTTTCTCCTATGAATATGTTTACTCCCTTCTTCCGGACATGTGCTTGTATTATTTTCATGTTTTTTTGTATCAAATTAGGCAACTTCACTCCATGTAATTGGAAAAAAAGTTGAGAAAATAAAATGTATGATAAGGTTGAATAAAAAACTTTAACCACAAACTTTAACCAAAACTCCAAATATCAACTGAACAGGAAAAGAAAAAAGATAAAACAAAAAACACTTGAACCTTCAGTAAAAAACTTTAACCAAAACTCTAAATGTTAACAGATGGACAGACGGACGGACAAAACTCATTACTATAGCCCTCACTGTAAACAGTCGGGCTAAAAATCAGATAATCGTTCCTTCAAGGCGATGTTATGCAGCGTAGCGTGATTTCAATTAGGAAGCTACTGAGGGATATTCCTCGATATCCATCGCTCGATGGATATCGAGAAATATCCTTTAGAAAATTTGCGATAATTCACAGGCTAGCATATAATAAATTGTGTTCTCAGGGAGAAAATATGACAATGAGACCACAACATCACTTAGATAAACTTTATTCATTTCTTACTCAAATTTATGTATTTTTTATCTGAATACAGTTAAAACTAGAAGTCCTGTCATGAAATGCGCACAAATAGCACGTTGATTTGCACGTTAATGTACGCGTTATGGCCATAGTAAAGCTATCAAATTCTGTACATATCGCCTGTGCACAAGCAATGTGCACAAGCAACCCGGAGGTTCATTGGCAGAAACATTGCATGTGTTTGTCATGAATAACAAGGAGAACCTGCCGTGATTTGGATGCCATTTGATATGGCAATTGCACGCAATTCCAACGTGCAATTAAGCCTAGATAAGTGCACAATTCGTGACAGAACTTCTAGTTTTAACTGTAGGCTTAGCAACTGATCGCCTAGAAACCCTAAGAATTATCAAAGGGATGTTTGGCTGTACCCAACTGTGATACCTAGACAGGGCTTTATGTGGTGAATGGTGTCATACAAACTATTGAGTGCTTTTTCCAAGTAAGAAGCCTGAAGTGTTGTTTACTATATTTTTGTGTTCTTAGACTACACGAAGATCTGTTTCTCAGGCCAAGTTTTGTAAAATTGCAAGCAGGCAGACGGGCAGTTTTTTATTTTAATTTTTATTTTTGTAATTATTTCTTTGCTATCAAAAGTTCATAGTGGATAGAAAATTTTGACTGCATCGCAGCTGGGCAGAGATCTGGTCGAAGTTCTCTCTCTGTTTTGTAATAACAGGAATTATCATATGACTCGTCCATTGTTCACTTTAAAACATTTGATATTTTGCTTTCATATTACGGTAATCAGTGATAATTAAAGCCTTCCATCAATTTCATTGGTCAATTTCAAAACTAGACAATTTGATTGGCTGAACAAAATAAGACTGGGCCACATTTTCATAATTTGCATAATTAGAGTTGGGAGCTTTCATTGGTCAATTTCAAAACTGGACAATTTGATTGGCTAAACAAAATACAGCTGAGTGACATTTGCATAATTTCAGTAGGGAGAATTTACGTTATCTGTCCTATTTTGGGAGGGTTATATTGTATTAATCTTTTACCTACAAGAAAAACGCCATTCATTTTTTTTTATATTTTCACTTTTTGCTTCCAAAACATAGGTTATGACCCCTCATTGGAACGAGCTCAACGAGCTCGTTCCAATGAGGGGTCATAACCTATGTTTTGCAAGCAAAAAATGAAATTTTTTAGTTATACGAGGATGTTTTTTCCAAGTGCCGTCTGCAACTCAAGTTCGGTGATGGGTTAAAAAGTCATACTAAGTGGCTAATTTGTGCATGTGTGTGTCATATGATAAATAGAATATGAAATGAGTCTTTTTCTCATATAATATTTAAGAAACTCGTCCGAATTTTCCGTTTGGGCTCGCCAAAACGGAGAATTCTTAGACTCGTTTCATAAATATTATATGAGAAAAACACTCATTTCATATCCTCTATTTTAGTTTTAGGCCTGATAATCAACAGAATAGCATGGGTGGTGGTGTTTTTCGTCCCTTGAGTGCAAGAAGGCAAGGATTGCAAAGCCTTCTTGCACTCAAGGGGCAAATTTATCAATTTTATTAACTTGCGTAAAATATTTTAATTTTTTAAAGTTTGAATTGGTTATAAAAAGAAAGCATGCGGCAGCCAAAATGATCATGCGGGAGGGCCTAAGAAACAGATTTTTCACTTTTTTAGGCCTTAACACATAGTAAAACTGAACCAAAAGAGTTTTTCCTGAAACAAAACTTAAAATGATCTGAAAAATCAAAATATCCCAGCACAAGAAGATCCAGTTAAGATATAGATGATCTTTCTACTTTTCTCCCCATGTCACTGTAGAATCTCAATCTTTAGAAAAGAAATGCGACAACATTGAATCTGAGATGCTATAGTACAGACGCCGTGTACATGATGATGTCCACCCATGCGTTTACCAGGTAATAAAAATCATCATCAGGAAAGTCATAATTACATTCCGTAACTGTTTAAACTACTTTTTACCAAACAACAAAGCAGAAAGACGAAATAAAACATGTACGAACGAACGAGGCGGAAAAACCACCCTCACACAAAAGACAAAGTGCACAACTCTAAGTTGAGCGCCGGTTTTCGGCATTGATCCAAATTTGTCAAATTGCCATCTTTCGCAACGAAACTTGGAATGTTCAAAACAATTTATTTAACATATCAGTAAACTATAATCACTGATCACTGCGAGAGGAACCAAAAGTTATAAACCCGCCCAAACACCGCCCGAATTAATTCTGTCAACTGAGCTCTACCGTAAATGCGGATCAAAGGTCGACCAAATGTATTCATTGGAAAATGAATTACATTTGGTCATGACGTTTTCATTCAGCTGACCAATGGGAATTGAGTATTTGGACCCAAAACGTATAACTACATGAACAATGTAATTATTAATCAATGAAGCACCAGGTTGTAAATTTTTGATGATTATTCTTATAATTAGTGTTTGGAATCTAATATTATTGCGTCTCTGCATTACAGTCCGGCAGCTGTACTGTATTTTCAAGTGTTCATTTTGCATTATTTTGTTTACAAAACATTGACCCACTGGTAAGTGTGTCGCAACATGATCTCAATCTGATCACAAAAATGACCACTTTTGTGATCAAATCACCCATCTATTTATACCAGGAAATAAGTGGCCAGACAAGGACAATGTCAGGTTCAGAAAGGCCAATGTCTGATTGAGGTTTAAAATCATCAGTCAAAATGTCTGATGCCAAAATTATCAATGAAGTTCAGTGGTCAGAACATCATGCATGCTGGAAATCATGTGCATAATTAGCAAGCCAAAAATTAATGATTATTGTGATTTCTTGTCCTGGGAAGTTGAGAAGTGTGAAGAAAGTGACTGTACAGCTCATCAGTATTAACAGCATGTGAAGGAATACAATTTGATATAGCCATACATGCATCTAAATTATGTCTGAAGGGTAATTCAGTTCCAATTCAGAATGAAACCAATCGTACCTTGTTTGGCAGGGCTCATTGAGCCATGCCAAACAAGGTATGGTTGGATGAATTCTGAGCAGTTTTAAGATGAAGGTACATGTACACCCAAAACACATTATTTCAAATACTCCAACTCCATTTTGTGATATGTCAGATATCATTCTTAAATGACAGACATGATTCATTTGGTGTCTGACATTTTGTCTGGAAGCGCAATGAAAATTATTTTCAGGCTTGCATCTATTTATTTATTTATTCTATTTATTTATTTATTAAGGTTTAATGACACTTTGACAGCCAAAGTCATATCATGTCGGTGACAGTTTTACAGATGGAGGAAGCCGGAGAACCTGGAGAGAACCATCAAGAAACGATGAGCAGCTGCCAGCTCTCCACCACGGAAGCTGACATTATGTACACAATACAAGGTATGGGTACATATAGAAATGAATTAGAGGAGTGTCTAATTTGATGGATAAAGGGTTAATATCTCCGGATCAAATTATCAGATTTACATAAAAAACAATACAGCACAGCACATCAGTTAACTGAATAAATATATAAAGTAACATGACAATCGGATTGATATTTTTTGAGTTATCTCATGCCAAATGGATTGGAGGAATTTTCAATTTGAAGGATAAAGGGTTAATATCTCCGGATCAAATTATCAGATTAACACCAAAAACTATACAGCTCAGCACATCAGTAACCTGAACACAATTATAAAGTAACTTGACAATCCAAGCAATATTTTTCAAGTTATCGAATGCCAAAGGGATTGGAGGAATTTTAAATTTGAAGGATAAAGGGTTAATATCTCAGGATCAAATTATCAGATTTACACCAAAAACTATACAGCTCGGCACATCACTAACCTGAACACAAATATAAAGTAACTTGACAATCCAAGCAATATTTTTCAAGTTATCGAATGCCAAAGGGATTGGAGGAATTTTCAATTTGAAGGATAAAGGGTTAATATCTCAGGATTAAATTATCAGATTTACTCCAAAAACTATACAGCTTGGCACATTAGTAACCTGAACACAAATATAAAGTAACTTGACAATCCAAGCAATATTTTTCAAGTTATCGAATGCCAAAGGGATTGGAGAAATTTTGGAGAAATTTTCAATTTGAAGGGTAAAGGGTTAATATCTCAGGATCAAAATAACAGATTTACACCAAAAACTATACAGCTCAGCACATCAGTAACCTGAACACATATATAAAGTAACTTGACAATCCAAGCAATATTTTTCAAGTTATCAAATGCCAAAGGGATTGGAGGAATTTTCAATCTGAAGGATAAAGGGTTAATATCTCAGAATCAAATCATTAGATTTACACCAAAAACTATACAGCTCAGCACATCAGTAACCTGAACACAAATATAAAGTAACTTGACAATCCAAGTAATATTTTTCAAGTTATCGAATGCCAAAGAAATGGATACGGACGCCGGATGGACAGACGAACAGATGGACGGACAGACGGACGGACAAAGGATGGATGAACGACGGATGGTCACCCCGGATGCCAGCATTATGTGTACCATACAGAAATGAGAATTGGTCATCAGTTCTTACGTAAGTGGTGACGTTTCACACAAACTTAATGACCTTGCCATTGAGAGTAGAGCACATGCTTTTTGTATTTGTAAACAAAAGCTGGTAGATTCAGTTTTTGTCTGGTATGTCGACTTTCCGGGAGATTTTTGGTCCAAATTGACTCCCGGGCGGGAGGGGATAGCTAATTCCGGGAGAATCCCGGGCATTCCGGGAGAGTTAACATTTCTGGTTTACTCTACAACCCATATGCAATTAACAGATCAAATTTGTAATGAAGGTATGGTAAATGGAATTTGTGTTTGAAAATTATATTCAATTAACAGGGATATACAATTAAGAGATATCCAATTAAGTGGGCTCCACTGTAAATGCACTTAATTCCTCTAAAATAAAGGATAAACACTGTTGTGATAGTTAGTGATAAACACTAAAAAAACTGCAACATAAAAGCACTGTAATCATGGGATTCAAAAGCTTATACCAATGTCAATACATCTATGGTCAAAGCATGAACTCACACTACTTTGTAGAAGGCAAGCTAATGAATGACACAGAGTAACTTTCTTCCCTGGAAAATGTATAAAATGAATAAAATATTACAATTTTATTTTACCTTGTACCAGGTTTTATCATGCTGAGTTGCAAGACTATGGTAATGTAAAACTTGAGGTATTGACTGTTCACAAATTCCATTCAAATTCTCAGTCCAGTCTCCCAGTTTGAGATAACACCTGAAAAAAATGCAGTGCTTTTATTTTGATAATTTCATGAAACTCACTGGAGTGCACTTAATTGGATATCTCTTAATGGTATATCCCTGTTAAGTGAATATAACTTCCAAACACAAAACCATTTCCCATACCTTCAGTACAAATATGACTGGTTAATAGCATACAGGTTATAGAGTTTCCTGTTAACTGAATAAAAAATCTTGCAGTATGTCAAGAAATTATGCCAACAATAACTGAATTTCCCTTGTGTTATAGACCTTTTTGGAAACAGTGCATCCACAGGCATTTAATCTCTTATATCTTGATTGGCAGAGCTCAAAGATATAATAGAATAAATGTTCAGTTTATCTCAGGAAGACAGGAAAGTGACCACATCCCTGTTAATTTAATTCTCCTGTTAACTGAATAATTTTTTTTGGCTAAGTGCTATTCAATTAACAGGTTTCTACTGTATTTTCAAATCAAATTTATTCAGAAAATTTTTTTTTTTTTACTCTCAATAATTAAATTCTAAACTAATTAAAACTTAGACATTCCTTCAATGTGTAAGACAAAAAAAAATGGGTTTTGGTTCTCAGGCAATCCCTCAGTGGAACTGCCCCCTACACCCCCTGTTGAATGTTTCTATTGGCTTGTACATGTAGTATCTTCCAAGGTTAGTGTGAAGCTGTGACACATAAAGTTTTATATTTTTTGGTTTTATTTCTATATGCATGTTTGCAAGAAAACATGACTAAAATAAATTGCCTATTTATATTAGATTTTGTAAAAATGCAGTTTGCTATTTTCTGCACAAAATAATACAAATATTATGTGCACAGTATTTATTTTCAAAAAAGGTTCTTAAATATAACCAACACAAATGTACTTGATATTTATTTATTAAGAAACAGAAAAAATACAAAAATAACAATAAAAGCCATCTTTTCTCAGTAAATTTAAAAATTATTTACTCGAGAACCAAATGTATTTTTTATTTGGCTTAACAGGACTATAGCAATACTATAACAAAGTTAGTTATAACATTATTGCCTTCCTCATCATAAAATTGGGTGAAAGTTGAAATAAAGGAGAAATTCCACCAAGGGACATTGATTCCTGTCCGCCCCGTACTCTACACTAGTTATGTTCTGTATTTATACCATGATTACGTATCCTACTATGTATAAAAAGCCTATGACATAAATTTTAGCTTTATACACCAACCGTGGTGAACAAGTCATCAATTGGATTTCAATAATTAAAATTTACAACTGATGTGGAACAACATCCAAGTTGACAATTGGTGACCTTGCTTTGAATGCAACTTGTCTAAATTTATCACATGCCGCCTCGTGAAGAGTGAAATAAAAGTGACAATTATTTATTACATTTTTAAATGAGTTTACCTCATAAGACACCAAAAATTAACCAACATGCATTGTCTCATGTTAATAAAGCATCCATAACTCGAAATAGTATGTTATTATGTTATTAAAATGAAAAAAGATCCAGTTTCTTTTTCCATTTCATTTCGGCGATAACACTGACAGAGGAAGTACCGCCCACCGAGACTCATGGAAACAAAAACTGATTCGCACATATGTACGTCTGCTACGCAGTAAAATCGAGAAAAAATAAGAGCGATTCCTAATAATCTGACGATCATGGTATAAATAAAATATACCCATAGTAGCTTGGTGTACCAAATGTTCACCACTCATAATGAAGTGGTGTTAACTGTGTGCCAAAGGCTTGCAGTTAACACCACTTCACCACTCGTGGTGAACATTTGGTACACCAAGCTACTATGGGTATATTCTGTATTTATACAATAATATAACTTGAATTAAATGAATGAAGCTGATATTTTTAAATGCTTTTGTGCCAAAGCATTTTATTTGTCACTCATATGCATAACATCCAATCAAATGCATTCTTAAATGACATTCTTAAGCATAATTCAGATTTCATCGCATGATGTATCTGGAACATTTCCCAATGTCTATATATATGTATCATGTCCTGATGAATATGCGCAGAAATCATGGTATAAATATAGGATATACCCAAAGTAGCTTGGTGTACCAAATGTTCACCATGAGTGGTGAAGTGGTGTTAACCGCGAGCCTTTGGCAAGTGGTTAACACCACTTCACCATGAGTGGTGAACATTTCGTACACCAAGCTATACTTTGGGTATATTTTACTTATACATTTCCAAAATATTAACCCTGGGACTCGATTTGAAACAAATCTGAATCTGACCTCCTTAGAGATGTCGTATATCAAATATGAAAGTATTCTGAGTGGTGGATCTGAAGAAGATTTTTAAAGAAATAACCTCATGCACTAAGTTAAAATATGGGTTCTCATAAGCAACCCAAATATTAAGCCAGGGACCTGATTTGTACAAACTTGAGTCTGACCCACCTAAAGAGGTTGTAAACCAAATAAGAAAGGATTCTGAGGGGTGAATCTGCTGAAGAAGTTTTTTTAAAGTGATTCCCTCATACTACACCATAGGAAGCCCAAATATGAACACAGGGACCTGATTTGAACAAACTTGAATCCAATAGAGAACCCAAATACTAACCCAGGGACCTGATTTGAACAAACTTGAATCTGACCCTCCTAGAGATGTTGCATACCCAATATGAAAACATTCTGACTGGAGGATCTCAAGAAGAAAGATTTTTAAAGACATTTCCTCATATTGCACCAAGTTAAAATTCGGGCTCCTACAGGGAGTCTACTTATTGACTCAGGGACTCAATTTGAACAAACTTGAATCTGACACCCTTAGAGAGGTTATATACCAAATATAAAAAGATTCTAATTGATGGTTCTGGAGAAGAAGATTTTTTTTAATTTTTGAAAACAATTTGTGGGTGCTATGAGTAATTCCCCTTGTGGTGCTCCCTGTGGGCATGGCATCTTTATTTGAACAAACTTGAACTGACATATGATAAGGAACATGCACATCAAATTTGGTTTAATTCGGCCCATTGGTTCATGAGGAAAAAATGAGAAGGTAAAGTTCATGCTCGGACGGACAACAGACAAAAAGTGATCACTTAAGCTTCCCCGACTTTGAGTCAGGTGAGCTGAAAATGAATTGTAAACATAGAATTTTTATTTCTCACATTTTAGAGACAGGGGATGATATGCTCTGGGGACAGATAATGGGGGTAGTGAGAAAATTCTGCTTTCGAGGCTGCTGGATGGTTGAAAATGACTGGTTTCCGCATTTTCTGATGCATTTTTCCAAGTTGAAGTCTTGCATTTGACAATAAACTATTTCACCCACATTCAGATCATTTATATCTAATAAGTCAGATAGCGTTACAGTAGAACCTGTCTTGAGAGACCGCCCTGTGGGCCACACAAAAGTGGTCTCTCAAGACAGGTGGTCTCTCATAACAGGTTACAGGTTTTCTCAAGTCAGTGAATAACCAACCACAAAATTCAGAAATGGAGAAGAATGGATTTATCTAATTACTTCGTAGTTGTTCTTTTGAACGCCGGACATAATCCCATCGGACATAATCCCATCCGGACAAAATCCCAGCGGACAAAATCCCATACATGGGCGGACAGAATCCCAGTTGGGTATAAAAAATAAAAAGACACAATTTTTTATCCCATTGGATTCAAGTACTTTTATTTCTTAATATCAATAATATTAACATTAACAGCAGAATTAATATAAGCACTGTAACTATGTTCTTCAAAGTAACTAGTGATTTATTATAACAATACCAGCGATAATAAGTATGAAAAACAACAATAACTATAGGTTAAGCCAGGTGTGTTTATACTAATTTATGATAAAAAATATGCAATTCTGTGACACTTCTAATAATGAAGGCAGTATGTTTTGACAAGATTAAAAATTGAGAACAGTTCTACCGTAATTGGCCAAGGTTTATTGTTTTTCCAGTGCTATTTTCAAAGGTTGGTGTTTTGTTACCAATTCACAACTTCTTCACAGCTTCTCTGGCATCGCTGGCCAATGGTTTTGGACTCGGATAGTTGTTAACTGAGAGAGCTTACCAAGAATTAATGTTAATGATGACTGGTATTTTTATGGTACAAAATAGAGGATACCTTTTCCTTTGAAATGCATCAATTGTGCCTTAATTAACTACATAAGACTTAGACATACAAAAATACTTTTTACCACTGAAAATACCAGTAAGTAACATTAGTTATTGGAAAGCTCTGAGAGAGCTTTCAAAGAATTAATGTTAATGACTGGTATTTTTCTGGTAGAAAATAACTTTTTCCATTGAAATGCATCAATTGTGCCTTAACTAACTACACAAGACTTAGACATACAAAAATACTTTTTACCACTGAAAATACCAGTAAGTAACATTAGTTATTGGAAAGTTCTGAGAGAGCTTTCCAAGAAATAATGTTAATGACTGGTATTTTTCTGGTAGAAAATAACTTTTTCCTTTGAAATGCATCAATTGTGCCTTAATTAACTACATACGACTTAGACATTCAAAAGTTAAAAAATTTATAGTAATTTATATATTTTTTATACTTACCAATGACCCAGACTTAGCTGGTGCTAACTCTAACAAAACCAGGGCCAAACACAAATTTTGCCCCCCAATCCCCAAAATTTGCATCCAAAACAAAAAGAAATCATGTCCTAAAGGACCTCCATACTACGCCTCTACTGCGCATGCGCAGTGACGCAGTCGTCCCGAAATTGGCGCCAATTATCATTCTTACTGGCAGTGCCTGGTCAGCGCTATGTACTCAGCGGGGAGGCAAGAGTTCCCAACTCCAGGGAGGGCCATCCCCGTCTGGGTCATTGGTAAGTATAAAAAATATATAAATTACTATAAATTTTTTAACATTTTTATACTGTACCAATGACCCAGACTTAGCTGAATAGTAAACAGGCTGGAGGGCCTAGGACATAGAGGAAAATCCAATAAGCTCAACTATATAGTAAAGAGGTAACCCCTTAAGGAGAAAAGGAGTATTAGGCTTTACATGTATCTTTCTTATTTAATATTAAATTAGAAAGATACACTACCCTTAATAATTGAGCACAATAACATTCATGTTCTCTATTAACATCCAGTATAACCCTTATACTAATTATTTTTAAAGCAAGCCAATAAATAAAGTAGTCCAGAGAATTGAGACTCTTTATAATCATTTAAAAGTGTCCGAGTTTTGTATATTAAAGCCCGTTTGACACTTGACATATACAAATGCTTCACACCGAGCTACACTTTAAAAATAAGACATGAATGAATTTAAACATTAATATTACACTTTAAAACCATCCCGGAAGCGACTCAGAAATACTGACTTGGAGGAGGCATTCCCTTGCTTTTCACTATAAAGCAGGTGACCTAAGGGAACACCCGCCCCCCCCCCCCCCCTTCCCCTTGCCCTGGGTCAAATAGCCCAGAGTGAAGAGGGCAGCCGGACGGAGTCACTGCCGGAACAGAAAGCCTGCATAACTATAGTTGCAACTGTTTAGTGGACGACATTCTGAGCAACAGATAACGGACCTAAACAATGCAGGTCTCCAGAAATGGACTCAATATTTCTGAGATAAAAATTCGTAAATGTGGATGGCTGAGACCAATAAGCAGCCTTCATTAAATCTGTAATAGCAACACTATTAGCATAAGCCCAGGAAGTAGAAAGAGCTCTTACTTCATGAGCAGAAATCTTAAGCACAGACTGCTGAGAAGAAGATAAATCTTCATAAGCAGTACGGATAGTTAACTGAATCCATCTAGCAAAAGAATGGACTGAAATGTCCTTTCTATTAGGCATCAAAGACAGAAAGAAACGTTTCCGTCCCTTTCTGATAAACTGAGATCTCTGTTTATAGATACGTAGTGCTCTAACAGGACAGAGTAAAGGCCTACGCCCGTCTGAAGACGGAAGAGCCTTAATAACAATAGGTTCCGGATATTTATTAGGAGCCTGATTCTTAGCTAAAAAACCCACATTAGTAGTGAAGGTGATAGTGTTCCCCACACTACGATAATGAGAATCATCCACCGATAGTGCATGAAGCTCACTGACTCTTCTGGCAGAAGAGAAAGCTAAGAGAAAAGCTGTCTTATAAGATAAGAATTTGAAATCTACTGTCCCAAGAGGTTCAAATGGCTTTTCCTTCAATTTAAGGAGAACCCAAGCTAAATTCCACTTAGGAATTAATCTAAGAGTTCTGGGTCTATTTATCGAAAAGTTTCTAACCAACTTCGATAAAGAGACATTAGATCCAATTTGTAAACTATCATGATGTGCATAGGTATCAGATAACATAGATCTATAACCCTTTATAGTAACAGGCTGCAGTTTGATTTCGTCAAACAAGTATACTAGAAAGTTTGCAATGTCTGGTATAGAGGGATCAAATATATCTACAGAATGATCCCTACACCAACGACGAAAAACCTTCCACTTAGCCGCATAGTTTAGCGAAGAGGAGGTCCTCCTACAGTTAGAAATCGCGTCCACTGCTCGTCCTGTAAAGTGCTTGCCATGCAAGAAGGACCGCACAACGGAAAAACGTGAAGGTTGAGACCTTGCGGGTTGTGATGGAGTTGGCGCGATTTCCCCTGCGAAAGAAGATCCTCTCGTGGAGGAAGCTTCCGCGGTAGGTCCCACAACAGACACCTGAGTAGATTTATCCACGGTCTCTGTGGCGACAGAGATGCTACCAACAGAATCTTGCATTGAGATTGTTTTATCTTTAGCAATACTTGTTGAATTAACGGCGCTGGAGGATACGCATATCCTATCATTCCGTCCCAAGGGATCGACAGAGCGTCTACTGCAAATGCTCTTGGATCCGGACACGGAGACACATACGTCTGCAACTGATTGTTGAGATGTGTCGCAAATAAGTCTATCATTGGCCGTTCCCATTGGTAGCAAATCTGATTGAATACTTGTTTGTTGAGAGTCCACTCCGACGGCAACAAGCGACCCTTTCGTGAAAGGGAGTCTGCTAGCACATTCAGACGACCCGGTATGTGACGGACCGAAAGAAGAACGTGATGTTCTAACGCAAACAGAAGGATTCTTTCCGTTAGATTGAACAACGGAACTGAATGAGTGCCTCCCTGATTCCGTATATACGCCACTACTGTCGTATAGTCGGATAGGATTTGGACATGAGCATCGTGAATAATGTTCATCCAGTGACGTAACGCAAGCCAAATTGACATCATTTCCTTGATGTTTATGTGCTTGCACAGGAATTGCGGATCCCAAAGACCCTGGCATCTCGAATCCGTTGGGATTAATGATGCACCCCAACCTGTTTGACTGGCATCCGTCATAACGGTAAAACTCGGATCCGGCAACTGCAGCGGAACTCCTTGAGTTAACCACTGAATGTTTGCCCAAGTCTGAATCTCTTGTTTCACTTGATCTGACAAGAGAACGTCTACATCGAGCGAATGAATTTTCACACTCCAATTCTGAGTCAGGAAAATTTGAAGAGGACGTGTGCGTAGCCGCCCCATCGGAATGAGATCCGCGGCGGCTCCGCACAGACCTATCAGTCTCATAAATTCTCTCGCCGTGACTTTGTCTGCGTGCAGACAATAGCGAGCGTAACAACTGACTAATTTCGCCCTGGTTAACGGCAGACGAACGAGATTGTTGTGCATCTCGAAGCTCATTCCCAGATGAGTGAATGACTTGGACGGCACCAGATCCGACTTCTCCTCGTTTACTATAAAACCGAGACGTCGGAGCAATAGAAGAAGATTCTGAACATCGTTCTGAATCGTTAACTCGTTGCCGTACCTCTGAAGAATGTCGTCCAGGTAGGCCGACGTTACCGCAGACGAATGAGCTCGGAAGTAGATCATTACCGAGTTCATTACCCGAGTGAAAGCCCAGGGTGCTAGATTCAATCCGAAGCACATCGCCCGGAATTGATACACCACTCCCAGGACTGCAAAGCGTAGATACTTTCGGAATGTCGGATGTACCATGACATGAAAGTACGCATCTTTGAGATCTATGCTCGTTGCATAATCGTTCACCCGAATACTCGCTCTGACCGATCGAATCGTCTCCATATAAAACTTCAGAGCGACGATCAGCTTGTTTATCCAGCTCAAATCTATGACTGGACGGAACGAGCCGTCTGGTTTCAGAACCAGAAACAGATGGCTGTAGAATCCCAGAGATTCCTGGTTTTCTACGACCTCTACCGCGTTCTTCATTAAAAGAGACTGCACCTCTGATAACAGAGCGTCTCTTTTCTGTGGATTTGACGGAAGATGAGTCCACTTTGGACTTCGAGTTAATGGAGGCTTTCGTTTGAAGGATATCTTTAGACCTTCCGAAGTCACTCCTCTCACCCAAGGGTCGTCCGTAATCGACGCCCACTCTTGTGAAAAACTCGACAACCTTCCGCCAACCGGAACGCGATAGAGGTTTAAGCCATCACCTCCTGGACCTGCGAGGCCTGCGGTAGGAGAAACCACGTCTTCCACGACCCGCACCTCGCCTCGTCGACCTCGGGGCGTCCGACCGATTGTCCCGGCCTGAAGGACGTCCCGAACGAGAGTCGCTATCCTGACGGTCTCTCGAATAAGACCAAGAGGACGCACCGGAACCTCTATAGGAACCTCTCTTGGGCGCATTAGACCCAGAAGTGCCTGTCTTATTCGTGTCTGCTGTATCCGACTTCTTAGGAGCCGATCTGAACAACAGAGAATCATTAGCTTTCTTTTTAATTTTATCATAAATAGCGGAAAGCTTGCCGTCAAAGAGAAGTTCTCCTGAGACCGAAGCGACTCTAAGAGAGTTCTTCACCTTAGAATCCACTAGTGTGGATGTAGCTAGGGCTGCGTCACGTCTAACCAACTCCAGATTTGCCACTGAAAGGGCGGAGTTACACGTGGAATAAGCTACTGCCCTTGAAAGAAGTCTTAAAGAGGATTGTATATCCTGAAACTCTTCCCCTTGAAGGCACAGTGATAACGCCTTAGTAAGGTGATCTGCGTAAGATAAGGCATCTAAATTGGCTCTGTTAGACGCAATAGCTGTTTCCAACACCGCGGTTGGAATAGAAGCTGACGACGGTAATGATAGCTCTAAGTCTTCCGCCTCGTCGTCCATACGCAGAGGAACTCTCGGTATACCCTGTCCTGCCGTATCGAATTTATTCCTTGCATTAATGAAAGGCAGGTTGAGAGTATTAGCGGACAAGAAACCTGCTTTCCCCGTCCTGGAAGCAAGTTTAAATATAGCGTCGTTCAATAATTCAAATGTTCTAGCAACATTATTGGACTGCGACGGAAACTCGGGAGCGATGTCCCTGAACCGCTCAAAAAATTCAGAGTCCAATGACGCTATAATTCTCTTGTCCGGAAGCGCAGCAGTCTGGCCCGACGGAACAACTTGAGGGAGAAAGTGCCGGATGAAGTCCACAGCAGCTTTATGTTGTTCCGAAAGGGATAGCTCCAAGTCATCCATATCCCTTTCACCATCCGGTCGGACCTCACGATGTTCCCGGTCGTCCGCCCCCGATGCTTCAGCGGAGCGTACCGACCCAGCGCCGTCGGATAATTCTCGATCCGACACCGTTTCTGTCGGCTGCTGGGATGCTGCGATAAGCTGTGCTATCTGCACAAGAATGTCCGGCATCGAGACCTGCGGAGGCGCAGTCTTTCGCTGCTTCGCCGAGGGCAGCTCCGCATCAGATGGCTCCCGCATACTTTTCCTATGCGAACGTCCGGAGTCCATCGGTCTCGAATCCCTGGCTGCCGGATGGTGTGACCTGGTCGCCGAAGAATCCTTCATCGGCGAAGCTGGTAATATATCGGCGGTCATGCAGCCAAGGTGCGGTCGTGTGCGCTGACGAGAAGAGGAAGCCTTAACAGTCTCTGCGGACTGCTTATACAACGGAGCGTCCCGAGCGACGGACGTATGCTCCGCTAAAGACACATTTTGTACCACAACATCTGGTCCCAGATGTTGTTGTACGAGAGAGGGACCTCTCTCGCTCGCGGCCCGGCTGTACCTGGACGAGCTATGAACCGGACTAAAAGGCTTCCTCCGTTCTCGCTTACTATCCGCCGTCACTGGGTGTGCATCTATTATGTTTATAGTGCTCGCATCACCCAAAATTTCCTCTTGGACCGCATCGGACGAACCCGGCTGCCGAACCATTCGGTGAATGGACGCTACACCGGGCGAGCTAGCGGACGACATTTGTCTAATCTCTATGAGCACTTTTGCCGCTAGCTCTGAATTCATTTGTGACGACGGACGCACACTTGAAGAAGATAACATGGAAACATCACCCTGTTCTGGTTCCTCTGAAATAGAAACTGAGAGAGTAGAGTGACCTTGCGGAGAAAGAGCCGGCATCGCACTTTCTCCAGAAACAACATATCGTGACACACGTTTCCAATGTTTCTCATCCCAATGTTCACATATAGGACAGGGATTAATGCGAGAACACTGACTACAATTAATACAATGATCATGAAAGTCAGAGGAAGATTTCTTCCTATTACAATTTGAACAACGTCCCTTCATTGTGAAAGAACAACAATAAGTCCTAGTTACTCGCAAAAACCCCTGACACAAAGATACATAATAACATGATCCATTAATAAATGAAAAAACAATTGCAAAACAAAATAATTTTGAAAAAATATTTTTTCAGAGAAGCCCAAGTTGCTGAAAAGTAACGTTGAGCCCCGATGGATCCGATGGCAAAGTGTGGTCAAAAATTTTAAATTTATATAAAATAATTAATGAGACACTTTCGGATAATATAAATGTATCTTATAATGAGATAAACTACCACAAAGGCAAACAGCCCCCCTCAAAAAAGGCTGTTGCCAATGAAAACAAACAGTGTAAACACACTAGAAAACATGACTCCAGGCACTGAAAAAACTGGCCCGGAATCAGTCATCAATTACACTCTATCTGATGCAAAACAGAGACTCCCAGGGGAGAATCTGTAGAACATCAGATGGAAGATGCAGAACACAAACGTTATACACCCATGGGTGAAAACGTAACTATGGGGAAAATAACAGAAAACATTCTGTAACCAAGCAACTCTCCCAGGAAATTTTAGAAATGAAATTTCTCAAAAATATGCCAAAAGCATGGGAGAATTGCCAGGGGGGACTTTAGAAGGCTAGGGGAGAGGAAACACTGAATAAGCAGTGCAACAATTAGCAAGAATGACAACAAGAGGCCCATGCCTCGAAAATAGGCAACTTAACATAATTTCATCAAAAAATTTTAAGTACAGCCCTGATTATATTTTGCCACTTCTTTTTCCTCTCCTCCTTCTATCCTCCTTAGAATCACATTTTCTCCAAAAATTACGTGTCTGGCATCCTTTAAACTGAGATTTACAAGCACAAAGATCAGTGAGATGTTGACTGATGAAGGGCCAAACAGAGAATGATAATTGGCGCCAATTTCGGGACGACTGCGTCACTGCGCAGTAGAGGCGTAGTATGGAGGTCCTTTAGGACATGATTTCTTTTTGTTTTGGATGCAAATTTTGGGGATTGGGGGGCAAAATTTGTGTTTGGCCCTGGTTTTGTTAGAGTTAGCACCAGCTAAGTCTGGGTCATTGGTACAGTATAAAAATATACTTTTTACCACTGAAAATACCAGTAAGTAACATTAGTTATTGGAAAGTTCTGAGAGAGCTTTCCAAGAATTAATGTTAATGACTGGTATTTTTATGGTAGAAAATAACTTTATCAAAGACATACAAAAACACTTCTGTCCACTCGTACTGTATAAATGAATAATTATTTACATCTCATGCACAAACTAACAGAGTGTAAAAATTCCTCCATATTTTTTGTGTTATTTTGGCGATCTTTGCATAAGTTCATCAAACGTTCATTCAAAGTTTTATAATTACGTTTTGCTCTCTTTTTTGGCTGCTGACCCAGGCGGTTTTGGCAAATAATGGTATTTACCATGGCATTGTCCTGTTGAAAACCCTCAATTAAACACCAAATACTTGGGTGTTTATGACCAATCAATTCCCTAAAAGAATTGTTCCACCCCTCACAAATATTGTTAGTTCTATACCCTCCCTCTAATGTGTTTGGTGGCCATTCCATGTTTCTGGAGGAAACAGTGGTTTTCGACGACGGAAACGAATAGGTGGCATTGCAGCATCAGAATTGTTAGAGGGTGGTGGTTGAATAGCCCGATAGCTACCCGTAACGTATGTAGAAGCAAAATATGATATGAAGTCCTCCAGTGCGTCTGGAGTATTGTTTTTTAAATGTTCCATGGCTGGTACCACATCAGGAAGTGGCAACAGAGCCAGTCCATCAACTTTAGCACAAAACTGCCTAATGTCAACATTGGATTTATACAAGTTTGTTAGACCCAATTCCTGAACTTTCCTCCACGTACTTTGTGTGAGGTGATAGAAGCACCCTTGTGTTGTCACATGATCCCCGAACGAGCTATGAACTGCTTGACGAACTGCAGATTCAAAATCAGTTACAATAACCTGCGGATCTAAATCGAAACCCCGATCTACACACTGACTTTGTATTGCTTGCAACATTTGCTCGTATATGGCCTGTGTTTTACCAGGCAATAACGCATAAACACACGAAACAGCAGAATCAGCCAATGGCACATGAATCACATAAACTTGCTTGAATATTTTTGGTGCCATCGAAAATGTTCCATCCATATGCCATTGATCACTTCTAGCGAGCAAACGAAGTCCAGCATCTGATGCGAATATTACAATTCTGTTCACATAAGACCCATTGTCATAACAAACAAATTGTTCAGGTTCAATTCCAGCTGTAGTTGCCCATTCTCCACTTATATTGAGTTCACGTAGAGTTTTGGGTTCTGATGGCCACGATCCTTGTTTTTGACGTCTGATGTCTCGACGAATGCTTTCAGGATTTCCGATTTTCTCACGTACATCATTTGTTGTTTGAAGAAGCGCCTCTGTAAGTAAGCGATTGGTTTTGGATTTTTGCTTTCTAGCATTAGACTTCAGCATAAGTCTGAGTTTACATGTCTCAACGTCGGCTGTATCAGCTTCATGGCTGTGTTCTTTGGAATTAAATGGTGTTAACATTTCTAGGTCCGTTGTAAGTGCACCATTACAATGAAAGGCAACACGTTTGCTACATTCCCATCGAATGCTGTTCTTACTTTTATATTTTTTTGTGTAGAGAAAACCATCATAACAAAGTTTAAGGCCACCTTTATGGCTTTTTATCACTTCCATACTGGACTTCAAATCTATGATTATTCTGTCCAATGGATTTGTGTTATATATCTTCGCTAAAAAAACAAGCGGGTTAACACAAAGCGAGTAGGCGGAATGATGGAAGTTTCAGTGATGAACAGGTGGTTTAAAACAAAGTGAGAAGATTGAGAACTGGCATGATTGAAGTTTCATTGATGAAAAAATAGGCGGACAGGCGGTTTAAAACAAAGTGAGATGTTTGAGTAAAACAACAACCAAAACACTGTTTTTGTAAATCAAAAAAAAAAAAAAATTTCCTGGCATTTTGTCCGCTTTTGCCAGAAAAAAAATACTACCTGGGATTTTGTCCGCTTTTTTTGTAAAAAAATATTGCCTGGTGTTTTGTCCGCTCATGTCTGGGATTTTGTCCGCTGGGATTTCGTCCGGGTAAAAAATCTGGGATATTGTCCGGATGGGATTTTGTCCGATGGGATTTTGTCCGCACACCATTCTTTTTTATGAAGTTTTTGTAACAAATTGAAATGGACTGTTATAAAAATTATAAAAATAAATTAGTGTTGAAAATCTTCATTGAAGATTTTCAACACTAATTTATTTTTATAATTTTTTCACAGTCCAATTCAATTTGTTACAAAAAGATTTTCAACACAAATTTATTTTTATTCCTATCTGTCACATTTCAGGTATGTATGAAATTGTTTATTCAGCAATAATCCTAATCTTTTCACAGGGGTTTTATAAAAACATCTCAATCTTCAATGACTTATGTAACTGAATAGCAATTGAAACCCAATAAAGAGCTTTTAATACTTTAAATTATGTTAGTATAACCACAATGGATTTTCCAATTCCATAACAGGTAACAAGTTTTTGTCATGGTTTCAGTCTTCAAAGGGGTGGTCTCTCAAGACAGGTCCATCATGGCATAAAAATACAAGTTGGTACCAGATCACAGTGGTCTCTCAAAACAGGTGGTCTCTCAAGACAGGTGGTCTTCCATAGCAGGTCCATTATAGAGTAAAACCAATCGGTGCCTGGCAGATGTGGTCTCTCAAGACAGGTGGTCTCTCAAGACAGTGGTCTCTCAAGACAGGTTTTACTGTATTTGTTTTTAGTGGATTTAGGAAATGTAATACACATTATGAGTTAGATAACTAAGTCAAAGAATATTTACATCTGAAGAGAGAGTATGGCATGTCATTTTGGGAAATGCCTGGAAAACTGTGGAGTGGAACTGGAGGGTTCAATAAATAAAAAAAAAAAAAAAAATCAAATGCAAATAACATCTGAGATGTTTCCTGTTTTGTTATTCTTGGACACATGAGATTCTTCAGTGTTTTCAGAAGAAAATCAGACACAGAATTTTGACCTGATTATGCCCCAGTCATGGTCTGGTCAAAATTCTCTGTCTTTTTTTGTTACAGGCAAGTCCAAAATATCAATGGTAACAACATAACTGGTACCGGGACAGGACAGAGCCTCTCCCAACAAAACTGGTACCAGGACACATCAACAATTGGGTGACATATCACAGTCAGATGGGAGAAATTCACATTTAACCCTTTACCCAGCATAACGGCCAAAACTGGCCAGTGCTATTCTCAAATATCGGCAATTAATTTTCATTATTTTTTCATTTTTTGACTCAAAAACATAGGTTATGACCCCTCATTGGAACAAGCTCATCGAGCTCGTTCCAATGAGGGGTCATAACCTATATTTTTGAGACAAAAAAGGGGGCACGGTGGCTCAGTTGGTAGAGGTGCAGGCTGCAAGCCCAGAGGTCCTCGGTTCGAATCCCACCTGCGGCAACCACGTTGTGTCCTTGGGCAAGACACTTCACCCCCATTGCCCACGTGGGGGCAGGGTGACGCTGTGTACTAAGGCATACTGCACGTCGATGGTGCACCTGTCTTCAACCAATGCTAACCCTGCTTGTGTGGAGTTAGTATGTTGGGGAGCTGACAGTTGCTTGCCGTTGCTCAGTGGTTCTTTCTGAGTTCTCCGGCTTCCTCCACCTGTAAAACTGTCATGGTCATGATAAGCCATTGTGCAGAAATATGTGACCTGAAACACCAATAAATAAATAAATAAATAAATAAATAAATAAATGAGACAAAAAATGAAAAAAATTAGTTATTCAAGAATTTTTTTTTGCAAGTGTTGTCTGCATTTCATATTAGGTATAGGGTTAAGATCGTGCTTTATGATTACTTTGATGTCATAACAGAATGGTTTCTCTGAAGATGACGATGACAGAGCTTTCATTGTCTTTGCTGCCACGTTTGAAAAATCGAAATGGTCTGCCTTATCGAGGTCGTGGTGCATACAGAACATGCACCTTTAGAGTGTTTTGATATGTTCATTCACAAATAAGTTGAAAGTCTCTGGTGCTAGTGTGCCATACATGATTATCAGCCTGTTTACCCTCGTTCAATTAGGAATTACCACATAAAATAATTTTGTCCCAACACCGGCAGGACAATTATAAATTTTAAGTAATTTGTATATTTTTTATACTTACCAATGGCCCAGCCTAGCTGGTGCTAACTCAAATAATAATCCAGGGCCAAACACAAATTTTGCATCCCAATCCCCAACATTTGCATGCAAAACCGAAAAAATAATGTCATATCTGGTCCTCCATACTTTTCAAATCTGCGCATGTGCAATATCCAGGAAAACACCAAAATTGGCACCAACCATCATTCTTTCTATAATTGCCTGTTAAATGTTATAACTCAGCGGGGACGTATATATTTTTATACAGCAACCAATGGCCCAGACTAGCTGAATAGTAAAAAGGCTGGAGGGCCGAGGACATAAAGGAGAATCCAATCTCTCAATTACTTCAGTAAAGTATATCTCCTAAAGGAGAATAGGAGAATATAGGAATTATATATGTCTTTCTCCTTTACAAGAAAAGAGAAAGGCATAACACCAACAATGTAATTGAGTATTACAAAATATATAATTCTCCATTTAATGCCAGCATAACCTGTTATGCTAATTCGGTGAAGGAAAGCCAATATTTAAAGATAGTCCAGAGAATGAGACTCTTTATACTCATTTAAAAGTGTCCGAGGATTGTATATTACACTTTAAAAACAGTACATAAATGAGACATAGTTATTGCGTCACACTGAGCTACAAATTAAAACAATCCCAGCACTGACTCAGGACTAGTGACACCGGAGGAGGTCTTCCCTGGCTTTTCACTATAAAGCCAGATGATCATAAGGGGAAAAAACGTCCCCCCCCCCCCCCCCTGTTCTGAGGTACATGTCCTCAAGATGAAGAGGGCAACGGAACAGCGTCACTGCTGGAATGGGCTGCCTAAATAACTATAGATGTAGCCATTAAAGGATGACATTCTGAGCAACAGAAAGAGGACCTAAAGATCTAAGGTCACCGGAAATGGACTCTAAATTTCTATAGTAAAACTTGGTAAATGAAGAGGGCTGTGTCAAGTACACAGCCTTCATGAGATCAGTAATGGCTATACTGTTAGAAAAAGCCCAAGAAGTGGACAGTGACCTAACCTCGTGCGCTGATATCTTATTAACAGAACGTTGATCAGAAGATAGATTTTCATAGGCAATGCGTATTACCAACTGAATCCATCTAGCAACTGAATGAACAGAAATATCTTTCCTGTTAGGAATCAATGAAAGAAAGAAACATTTTCTTCCTTTTCTAATAAAATCTGATCGAGATTTATATATGCGCAAAGCCCTGACTGGACACAGCAAAGGTCTACGGTTGTCTGAGGATGGCAGAGCCTTAATGATCAAAGGCTCAGGCCACTTGTCTGGAATCTGATTCTTAGCCAGAAATCCCACTTCTGTAGCGAGGGTAATGGTATTACCCACACTACGGTAGTGAGATTCATCAACAGATAAAGCATGAAGTTCACTGACTCTTCTGGCAGATGCAAAGGCTAAAAGAAATGCCGTGTTATAGGTCAAGAATTTGAACTCTACAACATCTAACAGCTCAAACGGAACTTCTTTGAGCTTCAACAGAACCCAACCCAAATTCCATTTAGGAATTAATCTGAGTGTTCTAGGTTTATTAATAGAGAAATTTCTAACCAGCTTGGACAATGAAGCATTTGATCCAATAGCCAAGTTATTATGATGAGCTGATAACGTAGACCTATAGCCCTTAATAGTGGCGAGCTGCAGTTTGAGATCATCAAACAAGTAGACCAGGTAACTGGCAATATTTGGTATGGACGGATCATAAACGTCTATCGCCTGATCCTGACCCTACGAAAACCCTCTACTTCGCTGCATAGTTCAACGTAGAGGAGGACCTCCTGCAGTTAGAAATTGCGTCCACTGCGCGTCCTGTAAACTGTTTTCCATGCAAGAAGGACCGCACAATGGAAATACTTGAAAGTTGAGACCTTCTGGGTTGTGATGCAGTGCATGGGACTTCCCATGATAAAGAAGGTCCTCTCGTGGAGGAAGCTTTCGGGGAACATCCAATAACAGACACTTGAGAAGATTGATCCAAGGTTTCTGTGATGACAGAGGTGCTACTAGCAGAATTTTGCAATGAGACTGTTTGACCATGAAAGGAATCAACGGTGTTGGAGGATACTGCTAGTACATTCAGACGACCCGGTATATAATGAACAGAAAGATGAACATGATGATTCATGATGTATAGCAGAATCTTCTCTGTTAATTTGCATAATGGAACTGAATGAGTGCTGCCCTGGTTCCCGATGTAAGCTACTCCTGTTGAATTGTCCGACAAAATTTGAACATGGACGTTCACTATTATGGGAATCCAATGTTGTAGTGTTAACCATATTGACATCATCTCTTTGATGTTTATGTGCTTCTCCAGGAACTGAGGGTCCCAGTAACTCTGACACTTCAAGTCTGCGGGACTTAGGGTTGCGCCCCAACCAGTCTGACTCGCATCCGTCATAATCGTGAAAGTCGGATCCGGCAGTTGCAGCGGAACTCCTGGAGTTAACCACTGAAGATCTGCCCAAATCTGAACCCTTTGTTTTATTATGTCCGTTAAAACAATACTGGATTCGAGCAAATGAATCTTCACACTCCAGTTCTGAGTAAAAAATATCTGGAGGGGACGCGTGCGCAGACAGCCCATCAGAATAAGATCTGCAGATGCTCCACACAACCCCATCAGTCGCATGAATTCCCTCGCTGTTAATGCGTCTGAGTGTAGACAAGAGCGAGCATAACAACTGACTAATTTTGCTCTGGGTAACGGCAGATGAACCAAATTGTTGTGAGTCTCGAAGCTCATTCCCAAGTGAGTGAACGACTTGGACAGAGCTAGATCCGACTTTTTCTCGTTTATGATGAAAGCGAGACGTCGGAATAATAGAAACAGACTCTGAACATCGTTCTGAAGAATAATTCTGTTGCTGTATCTCTGAAGAATGTCGTCCAAGTAAGCCGACGTTACTGCAGACGAATGAGCTCGGAAGTATGATATTACCGAGTTCATTATTCGAGTGAATGCCCAAGGAGCCAGATTCAGATCAAAGCACATTGCTCTGAACTGATACACCTTCCCTTGTACAGCGAACCGTAGGTACTTTCTGAATGCCGGATGTACCAGGACATGAAAGTACGCAACCTTCAGATCGTTCGTCGTTCACTCGAATGCTCGCTCTTACCGACCGAATGGCCTCCATATAGAATTTTGGAGCCACGATAAGCTTGTTTATCCAGCTCAAGTCTATTACTGGTCAGAATGAGCTATCTGGCTTCAGTACGAGGAACAGGTGACTGTAAAAACCCCTGAGAATCCTGACTCTCGACGACCTCTATTGCTTCCTTTAATAAGAGAGCCTGTACCTCCTCTAGGAGAGACTCTTTTTTGAAAGGATCTGACGGAAGATTTGTCCAACGCGGACAACTTGTTAGTGGGGGCTTCGCTCGGAATGATAGCCATAGGTCGGCAGAGACTACACTTCTCACCCACTGATCTTCTGTGACAGTTATCCAGTTTCTCGCGAAGTTTGATAACCTTCCGCCAACTGGAAAGCAAAAGAGGCCTTGACCATCACCTGTATGACCTTTGAGGCTCCAGATATTCTTTACTCAGAACTGGAGTGTGAAGATGCATTTGCTCGAATCCAGAATTGTTTTAACATACCTAGTAAAACAAAGGGTTCAGAATTGCGCAGATCTTCAGTGGAGGACCCTCAGGAGGAGTTCCCTCTTGACGATTTTTGTCTGGAACGCCCTCCTTTACTCTTGTCTGTTAAAGCGGGTTGTTGAGATGCCGACTTCAAAAGCAGAGCACTAGGTGCCTTCTTAGTAGCCTGTTCATAGACTAATGAAAGCTTGTCATCGAAAATAGTATGTCTGGAGACCAGAGCGACTTGGAGAGAGCTTTTCACCTTGTCATCTATAAGTGATGACGACGCAAGGGCAGCATCACTTCTGATTAACTCCAGATTAGCCACTGTTAGGGTGGAGTTATACGTGGTATACATAACTGCCCTGGAAAGAACTCTAAGAGAGGTATGAACGTCCTCAAATTCCTTTCCATCGAAATGTTGCACCATAGCTCTTGTAAGGTGATCTGCGTAAGACATAACATCCAAATTCACTCTATTTGAAGAAATTGCCATCTCAATTATGATACAGGTAAGGATACCTCTAGATCCCCGGCCTGCGCATCCAAACGCAGAGGTACTCTCTGAGCATCTTCCCCGACCATTTTTAAATGAATGTGGTCAAAAAATTGGTATGTATATGGAAGATGAAGATAAGAAACTGCCCTCTTCCTTGCACTCAAGAGGATAAATACGGCGTCATTTATATGGCCGAAGGCCTGTGACACCTGCCTAGGCTGAACCGGAAAAGAAAGGACTTCCTCCTTTGTTCGGATAAAGTCTGCGTCCATTGACGTCAGAGGTTTCTCTCTTGTCGTCGCAGCATTCTGAGTCGGCATAACAAAATCAGGGCAGTATTGATGGATGAAAACCATCGCAACCATGTGCTGTTCCGAAAGGGAAGGGTAATCCTCTTCCTTATCCCTTTCACCATCCGAGCGAATCTCAGTCCATTGCATCTGCGTGAACAGATGACTGGACCGACCCAGCACCATCCAACAGCTCAGATTCTGAGTCTGAGGGAGGCTGCACCTGCTCTTGCTGGGATGCTTCAATCAGCTGTGCAATTTATGACAGCAAGTCCGTCACCGAGGCCTGAGGAGCAGCGGTCTTCCGTTTCTTATCCACATGTATCTTCTGGGAAAGGTGTGCCGGAGAGATCCCTTCTCCAAACATCCCGATGATCGAGGCTTCGTCTCCCTAGCTACCAGATGGTCCGACTTCATGGGAGAAGAGTGGTTCCTTCTTCGTGCAGCAGGCTGGATATCTGAAGTCGGGTAGCTAGGATGCGGTCGTGTGTGCTGAAATAACGTAGCGGAGGAAGCCGTGACTGAAGCCAACCCTGGCTGCAGACTGAACAGAGTGTCCCGAGTAGAGGGCGGACATATGCTCCGGCTTGTGCAAGTTTCTCAAAACAACATCTGGCCCCAGATGTTGTTAGATTAGAGAGGGGCCTCTCCAGCTCGCGGTCTATCAGACCTCGCCAAGTACAAGAACTTGCTGCTTTCCTCCCTGTTTCCATCGTCGCTGGGTGAGTTATATATTTTAAAGTGCTTCCTCTACCTACATCCACTTCTTAGACCGCAACAGACTTACACGGCACCCACAGATGGAGTACCGCTTCACCGGTTGAGCTAGCTGCTTGCAAGAGATTAAAACCCTTAACAAAAGGCCCTAACTCTTGCAATAATGAGCTCTGCAGCTAGCTCTATATGCTGCACAGAGCACGACGACGGTAGCATTGGATGGGCGTCAGAATATCATCACCAAATTCATGTTTCTTTGAAAGAGAAACTGACAAAATGAATTATAATGCGGTGAGAGGTTTGGCCTCCGAACCTCACCGCCAAAAACATACCGCGACACCCGACTCCAACATCAGTCATCCCAGCGAACACAAGAATGACAAGAGTCCACAGGAGTGCATCAGCTAAAGCCAATATCAGTCCTCCAAACTCCACAACAAAATATATATATAATTAAGATACAGTAGAATCCTCTTAATTGAATATCCATTTTGCCAGTGAAAATTATTCAATTAACAGGAGTATACAATTAACATAGTTTGGTCAGTTTCCTGTGTTCTGGAGGTAAACTGACCATTTATTCTATTATATATTGTTTGACAGAGCTCTATGAGCTCTGTCAAACAAGATATAATAGAATAAATGTCTGTATTGGATGTATGAGGCCAAAAAGGTTGACAAATAAGGGGAATCTGGTGAATGTTACAGCAATTTTTTCGATATATTACAAAAATTTATATACAATTAACAGTAGTTTACTCCAGACATGTTAACCTCCCAAATTTTTTTCAGGGAGATTGAAGAAAATTTTCAGGGAGATGACATGATTTTCAGGGAGATTTTTTTTTGCGCGTAGAAACCATGTGTGGATCGATCAATTTTAAATATAAATTAATACCAAATACCCCCTCCCCCCCACACACACACACATAACAGGAAACAGCCCAACAACAATACATCAAAGGAACATACGTCAACGTTCTACTAACTGGTGGTGAGTGACCCAGACCTGTTAACCTCTGGAGGTGACTGTCACAGAGATTTTGATGAGCTCCCAGTGAGACTCGGATGCTTGTCAGTGAGATTTTTGCACGTGGGCAGCACATCAATAATTTCCATGTTACCCCCCCACCCCACTCACACACACATACATTAAACATTCCACCCTAATGTGTTTTATTTGAACAATTTGTCCTTTCAAAAGCCAAACCATAGAAATATAGAGAAAAACAGAAATCAGAAATATGGATGTGGTCATGTGCCAATATCTGAGCTTGTTCCAATGACATCCATATTTCAATGGTTTTATGTACAAAATGTTTGGAGATATTTTCGACCTTTTCAGCACTATATCAGTTATGGTGCTGTGTTGAAAGTTTTGGATCCATTTGGGTAATTATGGGTACTTGCGGCGACCTGCGGTAACCTGCGATGATCTGTGGTGTTTAGGCACACCCCAGAGACCGGTTGTTGTGGTAATTCGATCTTCCAAAGCCCAGCGCCCCACCTAACCACACCGGTTACTCACTGGAAGTAGTTGGTCATTTACGAAGGGGATTTGGAATGGGGTGATCATTTTTCAGTGAAACGTGAAAATTATGCCACAGCCAGCCCAGGACGAAACATCTCGGGGATATTTTGTTGTCCATTTATCACTACGAATGAAAAAATGTGCAAGTGCCGTAAATTACCAACTTTTTAGAGATTTTTTTCACCAAAAACATAATTTTTTTCACAGCCTGCTTTATAAAATTGCGAATCGGAAATTTTTCCCAATATATTGAAAATTACAGCAACTCATATGTTTGAGCCGTTTGTCTCCAAAATTGTCTATAATTATCTGAAAGTGAAATCCAAAATGCACAATAAATTTGTGCGTATTTTTGCACTTTTTTCGATTGGACAAGATTTTATACGTATGGAATTTATTTTTCGATTTGACTGCTACCTGTATACAAGCAAAGGTGTGCCTTTAATATATAATCAATTTCTGCAATTATCCTGCATCTCAAATTCATTTAATCCGCCTGTCAAACGTGTTGCAATAATCACAACACGGCCATTGACAGAAATGAGAATTGGTCATCAGTTCTTACGTAAGTGGTGACGTTTCACACAAACTTAATGACCTTGCCATTGAGAGTAGAGCACATGCTTTTTGTATTTGTAAACAAAAGCTGGTAGATTCAGTTTTTGTCTGGTATGTCGACTTTCCGGGAGATTTTTGGTCCAAATTGACTCCCGGGCGGGAGGGGATAGCTAATTCCGGGAGAATCCCGGGCATTCCGGGAGAGTTAACATTTCTGGTTTACTCTACAACCCATATGCAATTAACAGATCAAAATTGTACTGAAGGTATGGTAAATGGTTTTGTGTTTTAAAATGATATTCAATTAACAGGGATATACAATTAAGAGATATCCAATTAAGTGGGCTCCACTGTACATGAATAATAGCAATCAAACTCAAATTTAAAATCTTTTTTGGAAACAAAAAATTTTTGAAAAAACGCCTAAGTTCCCAAAGGGAACATTAAGAGCCCAAGGGAATCCCAATAGAGCCTAAGTGTGGACAAAATCCAAATCTCAATACATAGATCAAATACGGTAAGTGCTCGTATATAACAAATCAACAAATAATAACAGGACACTAATCCAACTGAAAAGCAGATGTGCCCATGAGGTCGCCATAGAACGTGACCCAAATGCATAGTATGTATGTATTAAATTATATGAGGCTTGTGGGAAGAAAACTATTTCTTGTCCAGTAATTGCCTCTTAACACATAGACAGTGAGTGTGAGTGTGTGTGGGGGGGGGGGGGGGGGGGGGGAATTCGAAGTAATATTGAAATCTTCTCACTCGCATTATAAAATCGATCTTGTGTCAGTTAACAAATAATATAGGAACTGCGATGGTTCCCTCATGTCTAACCGACTCCATTATGCCACTATTGGCGCAGAAGGACGTGAAGAATAAAACTTCCCCTGAAGGAAGGCCCTCTCATGGAGAAAGCTTCGGGGGAGCGTCCCATAACAGACACTTGAGAATACCGATCCAAGGTTTCTGTGTCAGTTAACAAATAATATAGGAACTGCAATGGTTCCCTCATGTCTAACCGACTCCATTATGCCACTATTGGCGCAGAAGGACGTGAAGAATAAAACTTCCCCTGAAGGAAGGCCCTCTCATGGAGAAAGCTTCGGGGGAGCGTCCCATAACAGACACTTGAGAATACCGATCCAAGGTTTCTGTCACAACAGAGGTGCTACTAGTAGGATTCACAATGAGACTGTTTAATCTTAAACATAATCTATTGAATCAAATGAATTAGAAGATACGCGTATCCTATCATTCATCCCCATGAATTCTGCAGAGTGTCTACTGCATGCGCTCAATGGTTTGTACATGGCGACACAAATGACGGTAACTAATTGTTCCAGTGCATCACAAACTAAACTATCATGGGGCGAACCCACTGTCAGCAAAACTGTCCAAATACTCGCTTGTTGAGCATCCAATGCAAATGAAACAGGCGACCTTTCTGAGGAGCAAGTCTGCTAGTACGTTCAGATGACGCGGTATATGACAGATAGAGAGATGAACATGAAATAGAAAAATCATCTCTGTTTGTTATCATAACGGAATGAATGGGTGCCGCCTTTGTTCCTGGTGTACGCTAGTCCTATCGAGTTGTCCAACAATATCTGAACATGCGTGTCCGCAAATAATGTGAATCTATTGATGTAGCGCTAACAATATTGACATCATTCTTGATGTTTATGTGTTTCTCCAGGAACCGAGGGTCCCAAGACTCATGCATTTCTAGTCGTGCCCCAAACTATTGACTCACACCCGTCATAATCGTGAAAGCCGGATCAGGCAGTTGCAGCTGAACTCTTGAGTTAACCACTGAATATCTGATTATTATGGACCTTTTGTTACTAGATCCTTTAAAACAATACTGGTCTTGAGCGAAGGCATCTTCACACTCCAGTTCTGGTTAAAGAATAACTGGAGGGGACGTGTGTGTAAGCGACCCATCTGAATAAGATGCGTAGCCACTCTGCACAACCCCCATCAGTCGCATAAAAATGCGTCTGAGAGTAGACAAAAGCGAGCATAACAACTGACTAATTTTGCTCCGGATAACGGCAGAAGAACCAGATTGTTGTGCGACATTACCGAGTTCATTATTAGAGTGACAGCCCAGGGCGCTATCTTCAGACCAAAGCACATCACTCGGAACTGAAATACAATCCCTTGGATGACGAACCGTAGGTACTTTCTGAATGCCGGATATACCAGGACATGAAAAAAACGATTCTCAGATCTATGCTTGTAGCAAAGTCGATCACTCGAATGCTCGCTTTTACCGACTAAATGAAAACCATAAATAAACTTTTAGAGCTTTGATAAACTTGTTATCCAGCTCCAGTCTATTATCGGATGAAACAAGCTCTATGGCTTCGGTATGAGTAACAGGTGACTATAGAATCCTAGAGAATCTTGATTCTCGACGACCTTTATTACTTTCATTGTCAAGAGAACCTTTATCTCCGATTGGAGAGACTCAAAGGCAAGGATTTGACGGAAGCATTGTCCATCACAGACATTAAGTTAGTTGTGGTTCTCTCAGAAAGATAGCCGTAGGCCATCTGAGACCACACTTCTCGCCTACTGGTCTTCCGTAATAGTTATCCAGTTTGAAGAGAATCTTGATAACCATCTGTCAACTGCTAAGCAATAGAGGTCCTAACCCTCACCTGTAGTACCTGCGAGGCCTACGGAAGGAGAAACTACGTCTCCTTCACGAAGAGCCTCAAGCCAACAGCTTAGGGGCACCTGACCGGTAGCCTCGTTCAGACCTAAGTCCCCTATCTGAGTCGCTGTATGACGATCCCTAGAGTAATTATAGGAGGGTTGCCTATACCCTCGCAAGGAGAACTTTCTGTCTAGGACATCCTCCCTTACTCCTTTCTGCTATTGCGGGTCGATTAGACGTCAACTTAAGGAGCTGTGTATTGATGCTTTCTTTGTAGCTTGGTCATAAACCAATGAAAGCTTATCGTTAAAAACTTAGTGTCCGGAAACCGGAGTGACCCGAAGAGAGTTTTTCACCTTGTCATCTATAAAGGATGACAATGCAAGGGCTACGTCATGTCTGATTAACTCCAAATTAGCAACTGTTAAGACAGAGTTATATGTGATAAATATAATAGCCCTGGAAAGGACTCTAAATGAGGTACGAAAGTCCTCAATTTCCTTTCCGTAAAGACGTTGCGTCACAGTTCTTAAAGGTGATCTGTGTAAGACAGTGAGTCTAAATTTGCTCTGAATGAAGAAATGCCATCTCATTTGTGTCCGAGCGAATAGTGAATGACGAAGGTAAGGCCATAACTAGGTCCTTAGCCTGCTCATTCAAACGCAGAAGAACTCTCAATACATCTTCCCCGTTTTCCGTTAATCGGTAAAATTACGGAAGATGATGACAAGAAACCGCCTTACTTCTTTCCACTGGAACGTTGAAAATGGCGTCGTCTAAAAGGCCAAAGGCCAGTGACACCTGCCTATACTTAACCAGAAAAGACATTTCCTCCTCTTTTTCCGGATGAAGTTAGCGTCCAACAACGCTAGCAGTTTCTTGCAAGTAGTCACAACATTCTGATTCGCAGGAACAAATTCAGGGTAGCGTTGATGGATTACATCCATCGCAACCATGTGTTGTGTCCGAGACAGCTCTTTTCTCCGGACGTCCCGATATATGAGGCCTCGTCTCTTAGCTACTGAATAAGGCTACTTTTGAGCGGTCACAGCATTCCAATTCTCAGGAACAAAAACAGGGAAGTATTGATGCATTAGATCCATCGCCACCCTGTGTTGTTCCAAAAGGGAAGGGTAATTCTTCTCCAAATCCCTTTCACAATCCAACTGAATCAGATTATACTCACGGTCATCGGCATCTGAATGCGCAGATGACTGGACCGACCCAGCACCATCCGACAGCTCAGGTTCTGAGACTGTCGACGGCTGCTTCTGCACATGCTGGGATGCTGCAATGAGCTGCGCAATCTGCAACAGCAAGTCCGTTATGGAGGCCTGAGGAGCAGCGGTCTTCTGTTGCATTGGCCGCCGGCTACTCCTGGGACAGTGTGTCCGAGATGGCTTTTTTTTGCAGACGTCCCAATGAATGAGGCCTCATCTCCTTGGCTACTGGTGTGACTTTTCTGACAAAGAGTGGACCTTCCCGGCGATGCAGACTGGATATCAGAAGTCACATAGCCAAGGTGCGGTCGTGTGTGCTTGATAGATGCTGAAGAAGAAGCTGTAACTATAGCCGACCCTGGCTGTGAACTGAACGGAGAGTCCCGGACAGGAGGCGTGGACGTATGCTCTGACTGACGAAAGTTCCAAACCACAACATCTGGCCCCAGATGTTGTTATGAGAGAGAGAGAGGGGGCTCTCTCGCTCGCAGTCCTTCCGACCTCTCCGAGCTTCCTGCTGAACTTTCCGGCTTCTTCCTCTCTGTCATCGCAGGGTGAGCCTGTTATTATTTTATAGTGCTCGTTCTACCCTTTCTACTCTCCTCGACTGCAATGGACACACCCGGCATCACGGTACCCGCTTCACCGGTCGAGCTAGTTGACGACAGGGAGCTGAAACCATGCTGTGGTTTATTGCCCTGTCTAATATTCATGAGCACTTTAGGTGCTAGCTCTGATTGACTATCTAAATGCGACGACAGAAACGCTCTCTCTGACGGCGTCACGTAAACATCACCATGTTCTTGTTCCTCTGTAAATAGAAACTAAAAAACTAGAGCGACTTTTTGGCGAGAGGACCGGCGGCAGCCTCTCACCGCGAGAGAACCAGCAGTGGCCTCTTGCTAACAACGTACCGTGACACCCGTCTGCAACGTTTGTCATCCCATGCGACACATGTTTAGCAAGAATTAGTGGGAGTACATCGACTACAAGCAAGGCAACCAACATGTAAATCAGAGGAAAGACTTCCTCGCCTTATTGAGCAATATGCTTCCATAATGAAGCAAACTAAGTCGATTGTACTCCCATCAACTCCACATTAAATATTATAAAAAAATACATAACAAAAACATTCAAAATATATAAAATCGAAAAATAATTTATACAAAAATTTGTTTAGAAAATTTTTGACAAGAGCCCAAGTTCCTAAAGGGAACCGAAGTGCCCAAATGTATCCCGATAGAGCCCAAGTACGGACAAAATTATTTTTCTTTCCAAAAATTAACTGCTACACTACCGGAATATTTAATGTTCTTACAACAGACCTACCATATGATAAATAGGAAACTACATATATAAAAAAAGTGTTGTTAATGTAAACAACGTCAGAATGAAAACCGAAAACGAGACCCCAGGCAACATGACCCGAAGTCAGTAACAGATTTTTGAACTATCCGATGTAAGGCAAGATCTTCATCAGAAGAAAAAACGATACATTGGATGTATGATGCATGACCAAAATGCCTAAACACCCCTAGGGTGAGGACGTAACCCTGGGGATATACAGAAAAAACATTCTGTGTAACACGTTAAACTCCCAAGAAATTTTATAAAAAAATTTCAATAAAATAAGCCAAAAAGCTTGGGAGTTTAACTGGGGGGGATCAAGGGAGGGTGGGGAAGGAATACTTAAACAGTGGAAAAATCATTATCAACAATGATGACGTCAGGCCCATGTCCCAAAATTGGGGAACATGAACTAATTTTTATAAATATTATAAAATTACAGCCCTGAACATTTCAAACCACCGTTTCTTCCTTCCTTCATCCAGTTGTGTCCTTGGATCCACCAAATTAACCATTGATTTGTGTCTGGCATCATTATAAACTGAGATTTAAAAGCACAGAAGTCAGTTTGTTGTTATCTGATAGAGGGCCAAACAAAGAATGATGTTGCACCAATTCCGGTCACTTCCTGGCATCTGTACATGTGCAGAAAGTAAATGTATGGAGGACCAGATAGGACTTCTAATTTTCGGTTTTGCATGCAAATTTTGGGAATTGGGGGGCAAAATTTTTGTTTGGCACTCGATATTTTGGAGTTAGCACCAGCTAAGTCTGGGCCAAAGGTACAGTGAAAAAATATGAGATTTATAAGCACAGATGTCAGTTCATTGTTGGTGACTTCAGGGTCAAACAAAGAATGATGGTTTGCCCCAATTTTGGTGTCTTCCTGGATACTGTGCATGCACAGATCTGAAAAGTATGGAGGACCAGATAGAACATTATTTTTTCGGTTTTGCATGCAAATTTTGGGGATTGGGGGGCAAAATTTGTGTTTGGCCCTGGATTATTTTTTGAGTTAGCACTAGCTAGTCTGGGCCATTGGTTGTTGTATAAAAGTTAAAAAATTTATAGTAATTTCTATATTTTTTATACTTACCAATGACCCAGACATAGCTGGTGCTAACTCTTAAAATATAGGGCCAAACACAAATTTTGCCCCCCAATCCCCAAAATTTGCATCTAAAACCAAAGAAAACATGTCCTGAATGGCCCTCCACACTTCACCTCTACTGCGCATGCGCAGTGTCAAGGACGTTCTGAAATTGGCGCCATTAATCATTCTAATAACCAGTGCCTGGTAAGTGCTATGTACTCAGCAGGGAGGCAAGAGTTCCCAACTCCTGGGAGGGCCATCCCCGTCTGGGTCATTGGTAAGTATAAAAAAATATAGAAATTACTATAAATTTTTTAACATTTTTATACTGTACCAATGACCCAGACATAGCTGAATAGTAAAAAGGCTGGAGGGCCAAGGACATAGAGCAAGATGGAATACGCTCAATAATATAAAATAGAGTCATCCCCTCTAGGGAAAAAGAAGTAATAGGCCTTACATGTATCTTTCTTATTTATGATAAATTAGAAAGATACAACACCTTCCGAAATTGAGCATCATACATCCATGTATTTATTTATTTATTTATTGATGTTTAAGGTCACATATTTATGCACAATGGCTAATCATGACCGTGACAGTTTTACTGGTGGAGGAAGCCGGAGTACCCGGAGAGAACCACCGAGCAACGACGAGCAGCTGCCAGCTCCCCAACATCGTAACTCCGCACTGCAGCACAGGCAGGGTTAGATTGGTTGAAGACATGCGTACCATCGACGTGCAGTACGCCTTAGTACACGGCGTCATCGTGCCCCCACATGGGCAATGGGGGTGAAGTGTCTTGCCCAAGGACACAACGCGGTTGCCGCAGGTGGGATTCGAACCGAGGACCTCTCGGCTTGCAGCCTGCACCTCTACCTACTGAGCCAGCGCGCCCCCTCATACATCCATGTACTCTATTAATATCCAATATAATCCTTATACTAATAATTTTTAAAGTAAGCCAATAAATAAAGTAAGTCTAGAGAATAGAGACTCTTATACTCCTAAAAAGTGTCTGAGGATTGCATAATCATGTCCGTTGACACATGCAATATTCAAAAGCTATACTTTAAAAACTAAGACTTGAATGAATTTTAAAACATAAACTTCTCACTAAACAACCATCCCAATAACAGCTCAGAATTACTAACTCCGGAGGAGGTATCCCCTTGTTTTCATAGTAAAACAGGTGACCCAAGGGAACACCCTCCCCCCCCCCCTTTTTCTTGCCCTGGGTCAAATAGCCCAGAGCGAAGAGGGCAGCAGAACGGAGTCACTGCCGAAACAGACAGCCTACCTAGCTATAGTAGCAACTGTTAAGTGAATGACATTCTGAGCAGTAGATAATAGACCTAACAATAGAGGCCTCCAGAAATGGACTCGATATTTCTGAGATAAAAATTCATGAATGTGGATGGCTGAGCGCAATGAGCAGCCTTCAAAAATCTATAATAGCGACACTATTAATGTAAGCCCAAGATGTAGAAGAACTCTTACTTCATGAGCCGAAATCTTAAGCACAACTGCTGAGTCAATGATATACCATAAGCAGTACCGATAGTTAATAGAATCCATTAGCAATAGAATGGAGCGTAACGTCCTTCTATTAGGCATCAAAGACAGAAGAAGCTTACGCCCGTAGTAATAAAAAGATATCTGTTTATAAATACATAAACTCTAACCGGAGAGAGTAAAGGCCTATGCCCGTACGAAGACGGAAGGACCTTAATAACAATAGGTTCCGGATATTAGGAGCCTAACTCTTATGCAAAAATCCAACCTAAATAGTAAAGGAAGTAGTGATTCCGAAACTACGAAAGTGAAAATCATCCATCGATAGTGCATGAAACTCACTGACTCTTCAATAAAAGAGAAGCCAACAGAATTACTGTCTAAAAGGTCAGAATTTGAAAACTACTGTTTCCAGAGGCTCAAATGATTACTTAGCTAAATAAGAACCGAAGTTAAATTCCATATAGGAATTTAATCTAAAGATTCTAAGTCTATTTATCAAAAAGTTACTAACTGACTTAGATAAAGAGACATAAGACTCAATTGTAAACTATCCTAGAGTGCATAGGTATGAGGTAACATAAACCTATAACCTTAATAATAACAGGCTGCAGTAGATCTTGTGAAACAAGTATACTAAAAAGTTGCAATGAGTAGTATGGAGGGATCAACAATATGAACATAATGATCCCTACACCAACGACGGAAGAGCCTCCACTTTAGCCGCATAGAATAGCGAAGAAGAGGATCTCCTATAGTAAGAAATCGTGTCCAAACCTCGTCCAGTACAATGCTACAATGCAATACGGACCACACAATGGAATACGTGAAGGTTGCGACAAACATGACACGATTTACCCAGCGAAAAAAGATCCTCTCATTGAGGAAGATTTCACGTTAAGTCCCACAGTAGACAACAGAGTAAATTACCCATGGTCTCTGTGAAGATAGAGATGCTATCAACAGAAATGTATTGTGGTTGTTTATCTTAGCAATACCTGTTGAAACAACAGCGCCGGAGGATACGCGTATCCTATCATTCCGTCCTATAGATCAATAGAGCGTTAACAACATTAGCTCAGAGATCCGGACAAGCCAACACATACGTCTGCAATTGATTAGCAAGCTGTGTCGTAAATAAATCATCATTGGGCACTCCCATAGATAGCAAATCTGATAGAATACTTGTTTGTTGAGAGTCCATTCTGACAACAACAAGCGACCCCTAAGTGAACGGGAGTCCGGTAAAACAATCAGACGACCCGGAATATGACGGACCGAAACAGAACTTGGTGTAATATAACCAACAGACGGATTCTTTCCATTAAATTGAATAACGGAAACGAATGAGTGCCTCCCTGGTTCCGGAGATACGCTGCTACTGTCAAATTAACGGACAGGATTTGGGCATGCGTTTCTGAATAATGTTCATGCAATGACATAGAGCAAGCCTAAAAAACATTATTCCGCGGAAGATAATTGGTTGCTAAGAGACTGCGGAACCCAAAGACCCTGGCACTTCGAATCCGTTGGGATCAATATTATATCCCAATCTGTTTGACTGGCAACCGTCATAACTGCAACACTCGGGCCCGGCAACTGCAGTGGCACTCTCTGAGTCAACCACCGAATGTTTGCCCCAGTCTGAATCTCTTGTAACACTAGATAGACAAGAGAACGTGTAAATCGAGCAATTCATGGATTGCTGAAAAGTTGCCGTCGAAGAAAAGCTTCTCCGAGAACGAAGCGACTCTGAGAGAGTTCTTAACCTTACTATCCACGCGCGTGGATGTAGCTAGGGCTGCGTCACATCTAACCAACTCCAATCAGCCACTGAAGGGCGGAGTTATACGTGAACAAACTACTGCCCTCAAAAGAAATCACATTGAGAATAAAATCCCGTAAATCTTTTCTTGAAGACGTAATGATAACACCTCAGTAAGGTGGATTACGTATGATAAAGCGTCTAAGTTAGGTCTACTAGACATCATTGTCGTTTCCAACATTGAGGTTGGAAAAGACATAGACGGCGAAAAAGAATATTTCCAGTCTTTAACCACACCGTCTAGACGCATATGAACTCTCGGTATGCCCTGCTCTGCCAAAATAAACTATTCGTATAAATGATAAAACGGCAGAAATGAGCAACGCGGACAAGAAACTAAACTATCATGCTTGGTAGCAGGCTTGTATGCATATATAGCGTCGAAAAATAAAACACATGTTGTAATGAAATTATTGGACTGCGTCGGTAAGTCAGGGACAATGTCCCTGAACCGATCCAAAATTCCGAGTCCAGTGACGCTATAAGTCTCTTATCCAACATCGCAGCAATGTAGTCCGAAATAACAATCACTGGAAGATAATGCCAGAAGATATAAATGGCAGCTTCCGATACTACGAAAGGGAAAACTCGAAATCTTTCGAATCCCTTTCGCCATCCTGTCGGACCCTATAAAGTGTTCGGTCGTCCGTACCTGATGCAACCGCGGACCGCACCGACCCAGCGCCGTCGGATAATTCCTGATTCGACCAAGAAACTGTTGATTGCTGGGATGCTGCGAAACAACTGTGCTAACTCAGATAGCACGTCCGTCACTGAGGCCTAAGGAGAAGCAGTCCTACAATGCATTGCCGCTGGAAGCTCTGTGATCGTTACCCCGTGCATACTACCAATATGCGAGCGAACGGAGTGTATAGGCCTCGTGTCCCTTGGCTACCGGATGGCGTGACCTATTCGCCGTGGAATCACTGAATGACGAAACTGATCGGATACTCGAGGTCACGTAGCCAATGTGCGGTCGTGTGCCCTACTGTGAGGATGAGGAAGCATTATGGACAGTCTCTCGGACTGCCAATATAACGGAGCATCCCGACCGACAGACGTATGCTCCGAATGTAAAATATCTGAACCACAACATGCGGTCCCCTATGTTGTTGGACGAGAGAGGGACCTCTCTCGCTCACAGCCCGGACGGACCTGGACAAGCCAGGAACCGGACTAACAGGCTTCCTCCGATCTGTCCTCAATCTGCCGTCACTGGGTGAGTACTAAAGTAATTAAAGTGCTCGCATCACCCAAATCTCCTTCCTAGACCGCAACGGACGAACCCGGCAGCCGAACCATTCGATGAATGCACGCTACACCGGGTGAGCTAGCGAATGTCACTCCGTCGATCCTACAAGGGATCTCTTAGGCGATAGACATATTCCATGAGCACTTATTGCCGCTAGCTCTTCATTAACTATGACGACAGAGGCACACTTTTGAAAGACATCTCCGCAACTTTGCGAACAAGAAACCAGAAATGCTTGGTTATAGCAAGCATATAATAATAATATATATAGCGTCGTTCAATAATTCGAAAGTTTGTGTGACATTATTGGACTATGTCGGAACTGAGGGACGATGTCCCTGAACCGAACCAAAAATTTCTAAGTCCACCGACGCTATCAGTTTCTTATCCGGCATCGCAGCATTCTGGTCCGACGAAAGAAGCTGTAGAATACCAAGTCAGATGACATACACAACAGCATATGTTGTTCTGAAAGGGAAAGCTCGAAATCCTCCAAATCCCTTTCGGTATCCCGTCGGACCGGATGAAATTATCGGACGTCCGTACCCGCTTCCGCGGAGCGTCCCGACCCAGCATCGTCGGATAAAAAATATGCGACAGATTCAGTTGATGCTGGGATGCTGCGATAAACTGTGCTATTTAGGAAAGCACGTCCGTTCCCGAGGCCTGTGCAGTAGCGGTCTTACGATGCATTGCCGCCGGAAGCTCCGTGTAGGTTGACTCCCGCACACTTCCTATGCGAACGTCCGGAGTCTGCAGGCCTCGTATCCCTGGCTACCGGATGGTGTGACCTGGTCGCCGATGATTCTCTGACTGGCGAAGCTGACTGGATATCGGAGGTCACGTAGCCAAGAGCAGTCGTGTGCGCTACTATGAGAATGAGGAAGCCTTATTGACAGTCTACTCCGGACTGACTATATGTCGGAGCATCCCGAGCAACGGACGTATGCTCCGAATGCGAAACATTTTGTACCACAACATCTGGGGCCAGATGTTGTTGTACGAGAGAGGGGCCTCTCTCGCTCGCCGTCCGGATGGACCAGAACGAGCTATGAACCGGACTAAAAGGCTTCCTCCGTTCTCCCTCTGATCCACCGTCACTGGGTGTGCATTTGGTTGATTTATAGTGCTCGCATCACCCCAAAATTCCTTCTAGACCGCAACGGACTTAACCCGGCTGCCGAACCATTCGGTGAATGGACGCTACACCGGGCGAGCTAGCGGACGTCAAAGGCCGTCGAACCTACTAGGGTCCTCTTAGGCAATTGGCGTATTTACATGAGCACTTTTCCGCTAGCCCTTCATTAATTGTGACGACGGAGGCACACTGTTGGAAGACATCACAGATACATCACCCTAATCTTGATCGTCTGAAATAGAAATTGATAAAGTAGAGTGACCCTGCGGGGAAAGGACCGGAGTGTCCAATTCCCCCCTAACATACCGTGACATACGCTTCCCATATTGTCATCGAAATCATACGATACAGAACAGGAGTTAATGCGAGTACACTGACCACATATAGAATGATTATAAAAGTCAGAGGAAGACTTCCTCTTATTACAATTGATCAATATCCTTTCAATGTGAAAAGAAAACAAGTCCTGGTACTCACACTAACCCCTGGCAATCAAAATACATAATAATAATATGATCCATTAATATAGAAAAAATAATTGAAATCAAAATATTTTGAAAAAATATTTTTTCAGAACAGCCCAAGTTTCTGAAAAGTAACGTTGAGCCCCAATGGATCCCAAGCCTAAGTGTGGACAAAAATTTTAAAAATATTTTAAACAATTTATTCAACACTTACGAACAATAATAATGTATCTAGTTATGATTAAAATAACATCAAAATATTATTTTCCAGAAATCCCCCCCTTACACAGAGGGCTGTTGTAAATGTAAACAATGAATGTAAACACTAAAATAAGACTCCAGGCACCCAGGCCCGGAATCAGTTACCAACAATACACTATCTGATGCAAAACAGAGACTTCCAGGGAAGAAACTGCAGAACATCAGATGGAAGATGCAGAACACAACGCCTAACCACCCGTAGGTGAAGACATAAACATGGGGAAAAGAACAGAATTCATTCTGTTATTCAGCTCAAACTCCCAAGAAAATTTAGTAATAATAATTACAAAAACTATGCCAAAAGCATGGGAGAATAGCAAGGGGGGACTTAAAGGACAGGGAGAGAGGAAAACAATGAAAAATCAGTGTAACTAAATAATCAGAATGACAACAAAATGGCTGCTGCCTCGAAAATAGGTAACTTAACATAATTTCATTAAAAAATTTTAAGTTACAGCCCTGATAATATTCTGTCACACATTTTTCCTCTCCTCCTTCTCTATCCTCCTTAGAATCACCATTTCACTAATATTTATGTGTCTGGCATCATTTAAACTGAGATTTACAAGAACAAAGATCAGTCAGATGTTAACTGATGAAGGGCCAAACTTAGAATGATTAATGGCGCCAATTTCGGAACGTCCTTGACACTGCGCATGCGCAGTAGAGGTGAAGTGTGGAGGGCCACTCAGGACATGTTTTCTTTGGTTTTAGATGCAAATTTTGGGGATTGGGGGGCAAAATTTGTGTTTGGCCCTATATTTTAAGAGTTAGCACCAGCAGCTATGTCTGGGTCATTGGTACAGTATAAAAATATAGGTAACTTAACATAATTTCATTAAAAAATTTTAAGTTACAGCCCTGATAATATTCTGTCACACATTTTTCCTCTCCTCCTTCTCTATCCTCCTTAGAATCACCATTTCACTAATATTTATGTGTCTGGCATCATTAAAACTGAGATTTACAAGCACAAAGATCAGTCAGATGTTAACTGATGAAGGGCCAAACTTAGAATGATTAATGGCGCCAATTTCGGGACGTCCTTGACACTGCGCATGCGCAGTAGAGGTGAAGTGTGGAGGGCCATTCAGGACATGTTTTCTTTGGTTTTAGATGCAAATTTTGGGGATTGGGGGGCAAAATTTGTGTTTGGCCCTATATTTTAAGAGTTAGCACCAGCTATGTCTGGGTCATTGGTACAGTATAAAAATATATAGTTTCAGTACCGGTACAGGTTGGAGCATAAGAAAACTGGTGGTAATGGCACTAGTACCAGCACCAGTTGACATGACTGTTTTTGTTATCATATTTCTATACCTTGTCTAGTCTTGGTTATCTTAACAGGCAGCAAAGGCTTGATTAGAAGTCACTGCCTGGCTTCTCCACTCAACAGTTTGTAATGAGATAAAAATTCCATAAAACTGATGAATACATAATGAAAACTTTTTCACAGTAAAATCAAGGCAGCTAAAATTGTTCTGTACAATATGGAGCTACATAATATTCATATTGAACAAGAGCTATTGCTGAAGGCAATTTATACCCCCACTGCATGCTGAACAGATGAAGCATAAATGAATTAAGTTATGTAAGTTATGAATATTCTCGGACGGACTCACACACGGATGGACGGACACACAGATGGACACATGTAATCCAGTATACCCCCCCCCCCCATTTTTTTCGAAAGTGGGGGTATAATAATTTAAGTTATGAAAGTTATGAATATACTCAGACAGACTCACACATGGACGGATGCACAGACAGATGGATGCACAGACAGACGCATGTAATCCAGTATACTCCCCCCATTTTCTTCGAAAGTGGGAGTACTCCAACAATTTCTAAGTCAAAAGGTATGGTAAATTGTTTAGTGTCTGGAAGTTTTATGCAATGAGGCAGAAGCCTTTGTCATAGGCAAACTGCATGCCATATTTCACTGAAATCCGATAACACATACCTGAGATACAGGCTGAAAAGGAAAATAATGTCTATTTCCTATAAGTTCTAAGTCAAAAAGGGGGATAACTCTAAAAAGGAGAATGTGAGAAATATCGTTGAATCTTTTTTTCAAAGCCTATACCATAAGCAGTGTTCACGGCAAATTTCATTGCAATAGAACATTTGATACCCGAGATACATTCTGAACAGACAAAATTTGGCTCAGTCGGACAAAATAATAATCTGACAAAACCGAAAATCATTCTAGTCTTGGGAAATGTTACAATTTAATTACATACCAAGTTCCTTAATAATAATTTACTTGAGTTATGACAGGTATGAATATTCTCGGTTGGACTCACACATGGATGCACGAACAGACGGACATATGTAATCCAGTATACCCCCCCCCCCCCATTTCTTCGAAAAGTGGGGGTATAAAAAGGAAAAAAAAAATTGTTTCAGATGAAAACATATGATGAAAAATATCAATCAATTACAAAAGAGCTACTTACTTTGCCAATAACTGAGTTAGTTCTTTTCTCTGAGATGAGGAATCATCTGATGCAACCATGGACACAGATTTATTCTGAAGAAAGTTCTGAACAAAATTTTGTAATCTGCTATATGCCTCATTCTGAAATAATTAAATATTATTTATTAGATATGATTTTCTTTCCGAGAAGTTTACATTATTGAGCTCAGCTGATATGACTTCAAACTTGACTGATATACACATATTATCACTACAGTGTAGTGATCTGGGTCATTGTATCACATCGGGTTGAGGAGGTTAGATCGCTAGTTCAAACAATCTGCTGCAGGCAGCTCATTTGATATGGAGATCTGGCCTCCTCAACAAGGCAGCTCGTTTGATCCAGTGATCTAACCTCCTCAACTCGACGTGATACGATGAACCAGATCACTTCACTGTAGCAATAAAAGGTTTATTATAAGACTTATATTTCAGCATTGCATGTCAAGGCTAGCATTAACAATTCCCCCAACCTTTTTTGGTAAATTGGATTGAAGTTAAAAAAGAACTATTTTTGTTTACACTTATTTTTGTAACAGGCACACGCTTCCAGGGAATACAGCAATGCGCATGAATACGATAAAAAAAAACGGACTACTGTTCAATTGCACCCATTCCAGCTCAGAGTAAAGAACTCTCTGCGGCCAGAACAGCTAATTATGCGAATTCGAACACACCCGTAAATAGTCTATCATACTATAGTGATATGCAATTGGATGTCACACTGTGGATTTTCTGGGGACCAGGGAAAGATCATCAAACAGTAGTGATATTTAGTGGTTATATTAAATAGTCATATAATAATAAGTTTTATTTTACAACAAGAATGTATTTTCCCAAACACAAGTAAAAACGTCTAAACCGAATAAAAATCTGTATTGAGGGTAGCAACCGTACATGCGACCATTCAATTCAGAAAGAGAATGTTCTTTACCTTCAATTGTTGTAAACTGATTGCATACAGAGTAATCGCTTGACTGGACTGGTTACATGAAAGAATTCATTAGAGGTGAGGGACACTGTACAAACACGACTGCGCGATATACAATATAGTCCCTCGCCTCGAATGAATTATTTCACATAACCAGTCCAGTCAAGCGATTACTCTGTTTATTCCTTTTCATTATTAATGATAATTATATTATTTAACCCTTTACCTAACGTAATGGCCAAAACCGGCCAGCGCTATTTTCAAAACTTGCCAATTAATTTTTATTATTTTTTTATTTCTTGTCTCTAAAACATAGGTAATGACCCTTCATTGGAACGAGCTCGTCGCGCTTGTTCCAATGAGGGGTCATTATTATTATTATTATTTATTGGTGTTTAAGGTCACATACTTATGCACAATGGCTAATCGTGACCGTGACAGTTTTACGGGTGGAGGAAGCCGGAGTACCCGGAGAGAACCACCGAGCAACGACGAGCAGCTGTCAGCTCTCCAACATCGTAACTCTGAACTCTGCACCGCAGCACAGGCAGGGTTAGATTGGTTGAAGACATGCGCACCATCGACGTGCAGTACGCCTCAGTACACAGCCTCATCGTGCCCCCATGGAGGCAATCGGGGTGAAGTGTCTTGCCCAATGAGGGGTCATAACCTATGTTTTTGAGACAAAAAATGAAAATAGTTATTCAAGAATTTCTTTTTTTGCAAGGGTTGTCTGCTTTTCAAGTTAGGAAAAGGGTTAAAAAAAAAAAACAAGAAACAATGAGGTCCCCATTACACCCACGGCAAAGCGTCTTTGTTTGCGTGCACAGATGCATGGCCCAATTGTTGATTGCATAATTCACTTGTTAAGTTATCATTTATAATCAAACCCAGAAATCCCAGTAAATCACACTTTGGAAAGTAATAAATATGGTTCCACCCTATGACAACATGCAAGGCCATATTCAGCAGTTAAACTACAGTCATATTATAAGATGCCGATCTCTGCCTATATATAAGCCAACCTAAGTTGTGCCCCTTGATGCATTAGCAGGCCTGCCATTTTGTTCACAGCCAAAAGCAATCAATCAGTAAAATTGGCATTACCAGACAAAGGGACTAGTTTTAGTATGGTGAGGAATTAAGGCCTAAAAAAATTAAAAATCTGTTTCTCAGGCCCTCCCGCACGGTCCTTTTGGCTGCCACATGCTCTCTTTTTATAACCAGTGCAAACTTAAAAAGAATAAAAATTAAATGGTTTGCCTGATATTTTACACAAGTTAAAAAAATTGATAAATTTGTCCCTTGAGCACAAGAACGCTTTGCAATGCTTTAGCATTGCAAAACCTTCTTGCTCTCAAGGGATGAACTGCACCACCACCCAAGCTATTCCATAAATTATGCTTCAGCATTGCAAAGTCTTCTTGCTCACAAGGGACGAAATACACCACCACCCATGCTATTCCATAGATTATGAGGCCTAAAACATAAACCAAGAACATGAACTTTTGATGGAAAAGAAATAATTACAGAAATAAAATAAACAGCTGCGCCATGAGCACATGATACACCCATTGTTAATTAAAAGAAAGAAGCACACAATATGAGTCTACATGTGTACCTACCAAAAAATCGTGAAAATCTCTCGAAGCGTTCTTGAGTTATCGTACGTGTAAAAAAATCAACAATTTTGTAAGTAATAAAGTCCCATAACATTGGAATGACTAATCGAACGGTGACACTAAATGAAAGGGAGCTTCCCTCCATCGATGTACATCACCAAAAATCACGAAAATCTCTCAAAGCTTTCTCGAGTTATTGTATGACGTGTAAAAAATCAACAATTTTCTAAGTAATAAAGTCCCATAACTCTGGAATGACAAATCGAACGGCGACACTAAACGAAAGGGAGCTTCCCTCCATCGATATACACCACCTACCCAAAAATCATGAAAATCTCTCAAAGCGTTCTTGAGTTATCGTACGACGTGTGACCAGACGGACAGATGGACAGACGGACAGCGGTATACCATAATACGACCAGTTTTTTCAAAACGGGCGTATAAAAATAAAATAAAAAAATGCTCGCCTGCATGCAATTTTACAAATAATGGACTCGGAAACAGAAAATCTACTTTGTGTGGCCTAATGATGGCAATAAGTAAGGCTTTGTAGATGATGAGAAAAAAGAAGAGCGAAGTACACAAAATTCAACTCAAACTAAGATTCAGTCATAAGTGCAGATTTGTTGAAGTGAGAGAACAGATAGTTCAGCTATCTGAACGACTTGGCTTGATGTTTCGATAGCAGAACTAGGAGAAGTGAAAATTTCTGTCTTTATGAAAAGAATGAGAAACTATTATTATTTACTGGTGTTTAAGCTCACATATTTCTGCACAATGGCTAAGCATGACCACGACAGTTTTTCGGGTGGAGGAAGCCTGATTACCCGGAGAGAATCACCAAGCAACAGCGCCGCAACATACTGACTCCACACAATCAGGGTAAGCATTGGATGAAGACAAGTGCACCATTGATATGCAGTACCCCTTAGTACACAATGCCACCTTGCCCCCACATGGGCAATAGGGGTGAAGTGTCTTGCCCAAGGACACAACTCTATTGCCGCAGGTGGGATATGAACCGAGGACCTCTCGGCTGGCAGCCTGCACCTCTACCTACGGAGCCACCATGCCCCCATGAGAAACAATAACTCTGCCAGAAAATTGTAAGGGATCTGAGAACATTTTGTAATTATTTATTTTAGTTTACTTGGTTTGTTTCAGCCATGAAAGGACGGACAAAAGCTAAAGTTATTCAAGGCCAATTCACAACATATTCTAGCATTTTTCAAGGCCCTTCATCAGACAGCAAATTCAAGGATTTTCAAGGCCCCCCCCCCCCCCCCCCCCCCACCTTTCACTAGTCCTGTATAAGACCTTCCTGTTGTTATCAGTTAGGAATAAAACTTCACAATCTATGGCACATAAAGCTATATAGTTATGCTAATGCTCTTTGTCAGTGGTTTTTTTATGAATACTCAAGGCTTAACCCTTTGAAACTTTTGTACGTCTTATGACGTACGAAATCAAACAGCGCGTTGATACGTTGTGGTCATTTGTTGTGTTATTATTTTTTGATTTTTTAAAGTTTTCACTTCAATTCCTATTTTCTCCCGAACAGTGCCCAGTGACAACTGTCAGGCCAAATGTTATCTCAGCTTAAAATACTAATATAATCCTGCTGTCAAGACTTCTTAACTGGTTGAGTGCTAGAAGCCACTATCAGAGCTTTTAAAAAACTAAGATGTATCAGAGCAAAAGCCAACACTTTCCTTGCTTATATTTCATATTCAGTCAAACAAAAATAATATTTTGTTTATATAAATATTGTTTTATTACAAATTATTGGAGAGTGCCTGTAGGCACTCTCCAATAATTTGTAATAAAACAGGTTTTGACTAACAACTCCAGACCACCAAAAATAATCTAGCCCTCAACCAGTTAATCACAAATGTGAAAAGTTAAAAAATTTATAGTAATTTATATATTTTTTATACTTACCAATGACCCAGACATAGCTGGTGGTGCTTACTCTTAAAATATAGAGCCAAACACAAATTTTGCCCCCCAATCCCCAAAATTTGCATCTAAAACTAAAGAAAACATGTCCTGAAAGGCCCTCCACACTTCGCCCCTACTGCGCATGCGCAGTGTCAAGGACGTTCCGAAATTGGCGCCATTTATCATTCTAATAACCAGTGCCTGGTAAGCGCTATGTACTCAGCGGGGAGGCAAGAGTTCCCAACTCCTGGGAGGGCCATCCCCGTCTGGGTCATTGGTAAGTATAAAAAATATATAAATTACTATAAATTTTTTAACATTTTTATACTGTACCAATGACCCAGACATAGCTGAATAGTAAAAAGGCTGGAGGGCCAAGGACATAGAGCAAAATGGAATACGCTCAATAAAATAAAATAGAGTCATCCCCTGTAGGGAAAAGAAGTAATAGGCCTTACATGTATCTTTCTTATTTATGATAAATTAGAAAGATACAACACCTTCCAAAATTGAGCTTCATACATCCATGTACTCTATTAATATCCAATATAATCCTTATACTAATAATTTTTAAAGTAAGCCAATAACAAAGTAAGTCTAGAGAATAGAGACTCTTATACTCCTAAAAGTGTCTGAGAATTGCATAATCATGTCCGTTGACATATGCAATATTCAAAAGCTATACTTTAAAAACTAAGACTTGAATGAATTTTATAAACTTAAACTTCTCACTAAACAACCATCCCAATAACAGCTCAGAATTACTAACTCCGGAGGAGGTATCCCCTTGTTTTCATAGTAAAACAGGTGACCCAAGGGAACACCCTCCCCCCCCCCCCTTTTTCTTGCCCTGGGTCAAATAGCCCAGAGCGAAGAGGGCAGCCGAACGGAGACACTGCCGAAACAGACAGCCTACCTAGCTATAGTAGCAACTGTTAAGAGAATGACATTCTGAGCAGTAGATAATAGACCTAACAAAAGAGGCCTCAAGAAATTGACTTGATATTTCTAAGATAAAATTCATGAATGTGGATGGCTGAGCGCAATGAGCGGCCTTCAAAAATCTATAATAGCGACACTATTAATGTAAGCCCAAGAAGTAGAAGAACTCTTACTTCATGAGCCGAAATCTTAAGCACAACTGCTAAGTCAATGATATACCATAAGCAGTACCGATAGTTAATAGAATCCATTAACAATAAAATGGAGCGTAACGTCCTTCTACTAGACATCAAAGACAGAAGAAGCTTACGCCCTTGTAATAAACAGATATCTGTTTATAAATACATAAACTGTACCCGGAAAGAGTAAAGGCCTATGCCCATACGAAGACGGAAGGACCTTAAAATAATAGGTTCCGGATAATAGGAGCCTAACTCTTATGCAACAATCCAACCTAAATAGTAACGGAAGTATTGATTCCGAAACTATGAAAGTGAAAATCATCCATCGATAGTGCATGAAACTCACTGACTCTACAGTAAAAGAGAAACCAACAGAATTACTGTCTAAAAGGTCAGAATTTGAAAACTACTGTTTCCAGAGGCTCAAATGATTACTTAGCTAAATAAGAACCGAAGTTAAAATCCGTATAGGAATTTAATCTAAAGATTCTAAGTCTATTTATCAAAAAGTTACTAACTGACTTAGATAAAGAGACAAAAGACTCAATTGTAAACTATCGTAGAGTGCATAGGTATGAGGTAACATAAACCTATAACCTAAATAATAACAGGCTGCAGTAGATCTTGTGAAACAAGTATACTAAAAAATAGCAATGAGTAGTATGGAGGGATCAACAATATGAACATAATGATCCCTACACCACGACGGAAGAGCCTCCACTTTAGTCGCATAGAATAGCGAAGAAGAGGATCTCCTATAGTAAGAAATCGCGTCCAAAGTTCGTCCAGTACAGTGCTTACAATGCAATACGGACCACACAACGGAATACATGAAGGTTGCGACCTTGCTGGTTGTGATAAAGATGACACGATTTACCCAGTGAAAAAAGATCCTCACATAGAGGAAGATTTCACGTTAAGACCCACAGTAGACAAGAGAATAAATTACTCATGATCTCTGTGAAGATAGAGATGCTATCAACAGAAATGTATTGTGGTTGTTTATCTTAGCAATACCTGCTAAAACAACAGCGCCGGAGGATACGCGTATCCTATCATTCCGTCCTATAGATCAATAGAGCGTTAACACTATTAGCTCAGAGATCTGGACAAGCCAACACATACGTCTGCAATTGATTAGCAAGCTGTGTCATAAATAAATCATCATTGGGCGCTCCCATAGATAGCAAATCTGATTGAATACTTGTTTGTTGAGAGTCCATTCTGACAGCAACAAGCAACCCGTAAGAGAACGGGAGTCCGATAAAACAATCAGACGACCCGGAATATGACGGACCAAAACTGAACTTGGTGTACTATAACCAACAGACGGATTCTTTCCATTAAATTGAATAACGGAAACGAAAGAGTGCCTCCCTGGTTCCGGAGATACGCCACTACTGTCGAATTAAAGGACAGGAATTTGGGCATGCGTTTCTGAATAATGTTCATGCAATGACATAAAGCAAGCCTAAAAAACATTATTCCGCGGAAGTTAAACTGATAGCTAAAAGACTGCGGAACCCAAAGACCCTGGCACTTCGAATCCGTAGGGATCAGTATATATCCCAATCTGTTTGACTGGCAACCGTCATAACAGCCACACTCGGGTCCGGCAACTGCGGCGGCACTCTCTGCGTCAACCACCGAATGTTTGCCCCAGTCTGAATCTCTTGTAACACTAGATAGACAAGAGAATGTATAAATCGAGCAATTCATGGATTGCCGGAAAGTTGCCGTCGAAGAGAAGCTCCTCCGAGAACGAAGCGACTCTGAGAGAGTTCTTAACCTTACTATCCACGCGTGTGGATGTAGCTAGGGCTGCGTCACGTCTAACCAACTCCAATCAGCCACTGAAGGGCGGAGTTATACGTGAACAAACTACTGCCCTCAAAAGAAATTACATTGAGAATAATATCCCGTAAATCTTTTCTTGAAGACGTAATGATAACGCCTCAGTAAGGCAGATTACGTATAATAAAGCGTCTAAGTTAAGTCTACTATACATAATGTCGTTCCCAACATTGAAATTGGAAAAGACATAAACGGCGAAAAAGAATATATGCAGTCTTTAATCACACCGTCTAGACGCATATGAACTCTCGGTATGCCCTGCTCTGCCAAAATAAACTATTTGTAAAAATGATAAAATGGCAGAAATGAGCAACGCGGACAAGAAACTAAACTATCATGCTTAGTAGCAGGCTTGTATATATATATATATATATAGCGTCGAAAAATAAAACACATGTTGTAATGACAATATTGGACTGCGTCGGTAAGTCAGGGACAATGTCCCTGTACCGATCGAAAAATCCGAGTCCAATGACGCTATAAGTCTCTTATCCAAGATCGCAGCAATGAAGTCCGAAAAATAATCACTGGAAGAATGCCAGAAGATATGAAAGGCATCTTCCGATACTACTAAAGGGAAAACTCGAAATCTTTCGAATCCCTTTCGCCATCCTGTCGGACCCTATAAAGCGTTCGGTCGTCCGTAGCTGATGCAACCACGGACCGCACCGACCCAGCGCCGTCGGATAATTCCTGATTCGACCGAGAAACTGTCAATTGCTGGGATGCTGCGAAACAACTGTGCTAACTCGGATAGCACGTCCGTCACTGAGGCCTGAGGAGAAGCGGTCTTACGATGCATTGCCGCTGGAAGCTCCGTGATCGTTACCCCGTGCATACTTCCAATATGCGAGCGAACGGAGTGTATAGGCCTCGTGTCCCTTGGCTACCGGATGGCGCGACCTATTCGCCGTGGAATCACTGAATGCCGAAACTGATCGGATACTCGAGGTCACGTAGCCAATGTGCGGTCGTGTGCCCTGCTGTGAGGATGAGGAAGCATTAAAGACAGTCTCTCGGACTGTCAATATAACGGAGCGTCCCGAGCAACGGACATATGCTCCGAATGTAAAATATCTGAACCACAACATGCGGTCCCCTATGTTGTTGGGCGAGAGAGGAACCTCTCTCGCTCACAGCCCGGACGGACCTGGACAAGCCAGGAACCGGACTAACAGGCTTCCTCCGATCTGTCCTCAATCTGCCGTCACTGGGTGAGTACTAAAGTAATTAAAGTGCTCGCATCACCCAAATCTCCTTCCTAGACCGCAACGGACGAACCCGGCAGCCGAACCATTCGATGAATGTACGCTACACCGGGTGAGCTAGCGAATGTCACTCCGTAAGCGATAGACATATTCCATGAGCACTTATTGCCGCTAACTCTTCATTAACTATGACGACAGAGGCACACTTTTGAAAGACATCTCCATAACTCTTCGAACAAGAAACCAGAAATGCTTGGATAGCAAGCATAAAATAATAATATATATAGCGTCGTTCAATAATTCGAAAGTTTGTGTGACATTATTGGACTAAGTCGGAACTGAGGGACGATGTCCCTGAACCGAACCAAAAATTTCTAAGTCCACCGACGCTATCAGTTTCTTATCCGGCATCGCAGCATATGTTGTTCCGAAAGGGAAAGCTTGAAATCCTCCGAATCCCTTTCGGTATCCCGTCGGACCGGATGAAACTTTCGGACGTCCGTACCCGCTTCCGCGGAGCGTCCCGACCCAGCATCGTCGGATAAAATATATGCGACAGATTCAGTTGATGCTGGGATGCTGCGATAAACTGTGCTATTAAGGAAAGCACGTCCGTTCCCGAGGCCTGTGCAGTAGCGGACTTACGATGCATTGCCGCCGGAAGCTCCGTGTACGTTGACTCCCGCACACTTCCTATGCGAACGTCCGGAGTCTGCAGGCCTCGAGTCCCCGGCTACCGACTCAGCGCTGTCGGATAATTCTCGATCCGACACCGTTTCTGTCGGCTGCTGGGATGCTGCGATAAGCTGTGCTATGTGCACAAGAATGTCCGGCGTCGAGACCTGCGGAGGCGCAGTCTATCGCTGCTTCGCCGAGGGCAGCTCCGCATCAGATGGCTCCCGCATACTTTTCCTATGCGAACGTCCGGAGTCCATCGGTCTCGAATCCCTGGCTGCCGGATGGTGTGACCTGGTCGCCGAAGAATCCTTGATCGGCGAAGCTGGTAATATATCGGCGGTCACGCAGCCAAGGTGCGGTCGTGTGCGCTGACGAGAAGAGGAAGCCTTAGCAGTCTCAGCGGACTGCCTATACAACGGAGCGTCCCGAGCGACGGACGTATGCTCCGCTAGCGACACATTTTGTACCACAACATCTGGGGCCAGATGTTGTTGAACGAGAGAGGGGCCTCTCTCGCTTGCCGTCCGGATGGACCAGAACGAGCTATGAACCGGACTAAAAGGCTTCCTCCGTTCTCCCTCCGATCCGCCGTCACTGGGTGTGCAATAAGTTAATTTTATAGTGCTCGCATCACCCCAAAATTCCTTCTAGACCGCAACGGACGAACCCGGCTGCCGAACCATTCGGTGAATGGACGCTACACCGGGCGAGCTAGCGGACGTCAAAGGCCGTCGAACCTACTAGGGTCCTCTTAGGCAATTGGCGTATTACATGAGCACTTTTCCGCTAGCCCTTCATTAATTGTGACGACGGAGGCACACTGTTGGAAGACATCACAGATACATCACCCTAATCTTGATCGTCTGAAATAGAAATTGATAAAGTAGAGTGACCCTGCGGGGAAAGGACCGGAGTGTCCAAATCCCCAACAACATACCGTGACATACGCTTCCCATATTGTCATCGAAATCATACGATACAGAACAGGAGTTAATGCGAGTACACTGACCACATATAGAATGATAATAAAGTCAGAGGAAGACTTCCTCTTAAAACAATTGATCAATATCCTTTCAATGTGAAAAGAAAACAAGTCCTGGTACTCGCACTAACCCCTGGCAATCAAAATACATAATAATAATATGATCCATTAATATAGAAAAAATAATTGAAATCAAAATATTTTGAAAAAATATTTTTTCAGAACAGCCCAAGTTTCTGAAAAGTAACGTTGAGCCCCAATGGATCCCAAGCCTAAGTGTGGACAAAAATTTTAAAAATATTTTAAACAATTTATTCAACACTTACGAACAATAATAATGTATCTAGTTATGATTAAAATAACATAAAGATATTATTTTTTAGAAATCCCCCCCTCACACAGAGGGCTGTTGTAAATGTAAACAATGAGTGTAAAAACACTAAAATAAGACTCCAGGCACCCAGGCCCGAAATCAGTTACCAAAAATACACTATCTGATGCAAAACAGAGACTTCCAGGGAAGAAACTGCAGAACATCAGATGGTAGATGCAGAACACAACGCCTAACCACCCGTAGGTGAAGACGTAAACATGGGGAAAGAACAGAATTCATTCTGTTATTCAGCTAAAACTCCCAAGAAATTTTAGTAATAATAATTACAGAAACTATGCCAAAAGCATGGGAGAATAGCTAGGGGGAACTTAAAGGACAGGGAGAGAGGAAAACACTTGAAAAAACAGTGTAACTAAATAATCAGAATGACAACAAAATGGCTGCTGCCTTGAAAATAGGTAACTTAACATAATTTCATTAAAAAATTTTAAGTTACAGCCCTGATAATATTCTGTCACACATTCTTTTCCTCTCCTCCTTCTCTATCCTCCTTAGAATCACCATTTCACTAATATGTATGTGTCTGGCATCATTTAAACTGAGATTTAAAAGCACAAAGATCAGTCAGATGTTAACTGATGAAGGGCCAAACTTAGAATGATAAATGGCGCCAATTTCGGAACGTCCTTGACACTGCGCATGCGCAGTAGGGGCGAAGTGTGGAGGGCCTTTCAGGACATGTTTTCTTTAGTTTTAGATGCAAATTTTGGGGATTGGGGGGCAAAATTTGTGTTTGGCCCTATATTTTAAGAGTTAGCACCAGCTATGTCTGGGTCATTGGTACAGTATAAAAATATATCTTGTTATTTGTACTTTCCGACATTTGACGTCGCATTTTGAAAAACGTTGAAGAAACGGAATTCTCAGTGACGTTTGAACGTCAGGATAATTAAAGTTTCAAAGGGTTAATGGCACATTTTTCATTAATGACATATTTTCCAGGATTTCAAGGCCTTGAGTCAAATTCAAGGGTGTTCCTAGAAATTAATGCTCTGTGGAACCCTGTAACGAAACGGACACTTCCACGCATGTAATTTACAAATTTAGTAGTTGAAAAAATCTTTTTTTACAAAATTTCAGCAAAACCATATCATGTGTCCCTTCATTGAAACAATCTCATCAAGCTTATTCCTGGTCACATGATATGGTTTGGTTGAAAATTTTTCATAAATTAGAAAAATAATAATAATTAAAATAACAAATTTTGATATGGCCTACAAAGTTGGAAATCTGTTTCTCAGGCTCTCCTGCATGGTCCTTTTGGCTGTCGCTTGCTCTCTTTTTATAATACAAACTTAAAAAAATAAAAATTAATTTTGTAGATCATGAGGCCTAAAACATAAAACAAACGAAGAACATGAACTTTTGATGGCAAAGAAATAATTTGAAAAATAAAAAATAAAATAAAAAACTGCTGGCCCATATGGAATTTTACAAGAAATGGCCTAAGAAACAGGCCTTTGTGGGGGGCCTATCATGTGGATTGTGTGGAGGATTAATTTATTATATTGATCCCCCCAGGCAAACAAAATACAGATATGTTTTTGAGGCAGAAATAGATAAAATACAATTTTAATGGTGTTTTTCATGAACAGTGCTGGCCAGATATGGTCATTACGTTAGCTGAAGGGTTAAGAGATACAGGCTTCATTTTTGAATGCTACAGAGCATTAATCCAACATGCAGTCCAAGTTTTCTGGTATCAAAGCTTGAAATGTTGTGGTTTTTGACAAGTTTCCATGTCTTTATGCACCCAACTTTAAAGCAAGAGCTAGGCCACGGACAGGTGCATATCTCCGTCAATACATACCACCTTGCCACATACCAAATTTAATTGAAATCCATCCATTCATTCACTGCTGGGATATGGATACAGACAGAAAGAGAGAGAGATGCATGGACAGGAAGACAGATAAACGAATGGATGATTCTAATCCAGTATATCCCCAATCTCTTTGGCAACCATCTGGGAGTTTTGGTACATGCAACCTAATATGCAGTGTATAAAATGTTTTTAGAAAAGTCAAACAACAAAGCTAATGGTTCAATACTTGATACAATTTATTACTTGAAAATAGAATACGTTTTCATTTTTGGAATTCACTTTAAAAAAATTTCTACAATCCACTATAAGACTTTTCTTTTAGTTCCTTGAATCCTGCCCCCAAAGGAACATGTAACCAATAATAATAGTTATTCAAGAATTTTTTTTACAAGTGTTGTCTGCTTTTCATGGTAGGTAAAGAGTTAAAAAAAAAACAAAAAAACAATTTTACGCGCACGGATACATGACCCAATTGTTGATTGCATAATTCACTTGTGAAGTTATCGTTTGTATTCAAACCCAGAAATCCCAGTAAATCACAATTTTGAAAGTAATAAGCAGGGTTATTGTTGACTCTTTTCTTTCTGGTTATAAATAAAATCATTTCTATTATGAAACTAACCCTGTGCATTTCACAGCCTTGTGTCTTTTTATGTTTTTTTGTAGCCAGAAAGTGTGACACACAGGGTTAGTCACACTTTCTGGTTATAAAGAAATTATATTATTAACAGAGCTAACTAACCCTGTGGACTTTACAGCCTGAGTATAAATCTCATCTACATCACCTCTTTACCTAATGGCCCAAAGCAGTCGCTAAAAATGCATTCAAACTTAGAGTATGATCTTTCATTGGAATGGATTGTGGAAAGTTTTTTATGTGAATCCGAACAAGAGCTACGCTTGGCAATGCAAAAAGCACCCAGTAGGCTTTTTAGAATTGAACAAAACCAGTTTTCAAAACTTATATTGAACCCAATTCAAACCTGACCAGTTGTTATCATCCGGTAACCAGAATATTGATGGAAATAGGCAATTTCAAAGTCAAAAAAAGACCATAACTCTGGTAAAGTCATCGGACCAAAGCCCAATTCAAACTTGTCATTTATTTTGATATAACTGAGGCACAAACCAAGTTTGGTGCTGATCATGCTGATCAATAAATCCAAACTCAAGTTATCATATGGAAACTGAAAAAGTTTATGGACAGATGGATGGAGGGACAGATGGATGGACCAATCACATAAAACGTCCTGTTTTATTTCTAAACGGGTGTATCAAAACGAAAACATATTCTATTTTCAATTAATAACTTGTTTGGACCAGAAATCCTGCAACAAAAGATGTTTGAAGGTTTTAACATTCTAGAAACTGCACCTTGGTGTCGAGATCTTTAGTGATAACGTAGATATACATACCCTATTATTACTTTTCCACATGTGCTTTAAATATGCAAATGTGATGTGCGGGTTGATTGTCGGTATTGGCTGTTCTGTATTCTTGGCTGGATCTATTCCCAACAACTGCACTAAAGTCTTTTGTGATAAGGCCTGGAAAAAAGAAGACTTCTTAAGAAAATCCATCATAGTTAGACAACTTTTTTTCAAAACAATATAATATAATGTAATATCAATATTTTAATATTTCTAAAACACTGGACATTTGTGAAAACTTTTATAACAAAGCAATATTGATATATTAAAAAAGTTAAAAAATTTATAGTAATTTATATATTTTTTATACTTACCAATGACCCAGACTTAGCTGGTGCTAACTCTAAAAAATCTAGGGCCAAACACAAATTTTGCCCCCCAATCCCCAAAATTTGCATCTAAAACCAAAAGAAATCATGTCCTAAAGGACCTCCATACTTTGCCCCCACTGCACATGCAAAGTGTCAAGGACGTTCCGAAATTGGCGCCAATCACCATTCTTACTGGCAGTGCCTGGTCAGCGCTATGTACTCAGCGGGGAGGTAAGAGTTCCCAACTCCTGGGAGGGCCATCCCCGTCTGGGTCATTGGTAAGTATAAAAAATATATAAATTACTATAAATTTTTTAACATTTTTATACTGTACCAATGACCCAGACTTAGCTGAATAGTAAAAAGGCTGGAGGGCCTAGGACATAGAGGAAAATCCAATAAGCTCAACTATATAATATAGAGTGAACCCCTCAAGGAGAAAAGGAGTATTAGGCTTTACATGTATCTTTCTTATTTTATTATAAATTAGAAAGATACAATACCCTTCATAATTGAGCACAATAACATTCATGTTCTCTATTAACATCCAGTATAACCCATTATACTAATTATTTTTAAAGTAAGCCAATAAATAAAGTTAGTCCAGAGAATTGAGACTCTTTATATTCATTAAAAGTGTCCGAGGATTGTATATTAACGCTTGTTTGACACTTGACATATACAAATGCTTCACACCGAGCTACACTTTAAAAATATGACATGAATGAATTTTTAACATTAATATTACACTTTGAAACCATCCCGGAAACGACTCAGAATTACTGACTCCGGAGGAGGAATTCCCTTGCTTTTCACTATAAAGCAGGTGACCTAAGGGAACACCCTCCCCCCCCCCCTTCCCCTTGCCCTGGGTCAAATAGCCCAGAGCGAAGAGGGCAGCAGGACGGAGTGACTGCCAGAACAGAAAGCCTGCATAACTATAGTTGCAACTGTTTAGTGGACGACATTCTGAGCAACAGATAACGGACCTAAACAATGCAGGTCTCCAGAAATGGACTCAATATTTCTGAGATAAAAATTCGTGAATGTGGATGACTGAGACCAATAAGCAGCCTTCATTAAATCTGTAATAGTCACACTATTAGCATAAACCCAAGATGTAGAAAGAGCTCTTACTTCATGAGCCGAAATCTTAAGCACAGACTGCTGGGAAGAAGATAAACTTTCATAAGCAGTAAGGATAGTTAACTGAATCCATCTAGCAATAGAATGGACCGAAATGTCCTTTCTATTAGGCATCAGAGACAGAAAGAAACGTTTTCGTCCCTTTCTGACAAACTGAGATCTCTGTTTATAAATGCGTAAAGCTCTAACAGGACAGAGTAAAGGCCTACGCCCGTCTGAAGACGGAAGAGCCTTAATAACAATAGGTTCCGGATATTTATTAGGAGCCTGATTCTTAGCTAAAAATCCAACATTAGTAGTGAAGGTGATAGTGTTCCCGACACTACGATAGTGAGAATCGTCCACCGATAGTGCATGAAGCTCACTGACTCTTCTAGCAGAAGAGAAAGCTAAGAGAAAAGCTGTCTTATAAGACAAGAATTTGAAATCTACTGTCCCAAGAGGCTCAAATGGCTTTTCCTTAAGTTTAAGAAGAACCCAAGCTAAATTCCACTTAGGAATTAAGAGTTCTGGGTCTATTTATCGAGAAGTTTCTAACTAACTTAGATAAAGAGACATTAGATCCAATTTGTAAACTATCATGATGTGCATAGGTATCAGATAACATAGACCTATAACCCTTAATAGTAACAGGCTGCAGTTTGATTTCGTCAAACAAGTATACTAGAAAGTTTGCAATGTCTGGTATGGAGGGATCAAAAATATCAACAGAATGATCCCTACACCAACGATGAAAAACCTTCCACTTAGCCACATAATTTAGCGAAGAGGAGGTCCTCCTACAGTTAGAAATCGCGTCCACTGCTCGTCCTGTAAAGTGCTTGCTAAAGGACCGCACAACAGAAAAAAACGTGAAGGTTGAGACCTTGCGGGTTGTGATGAAGTCGACGCGGTTTCCCCTGCGAAAGAAGATCCTCCCGTGGAGGAAGCTTTCGCGGTAGGTCCCACAACAGACACCTGAGTAGATTTATCCACGGTCTCTGTGGAGACAGAGATTCTACCAACAGAATCTTGCACTGAGATTGTTTTATCTTTAGCAATATTTGCTGAATCAACGGCGCTGGAGGATATGCATATCCTATCATTCCGTCCCATGAGATCGATAGAGCGTCTACTGCAAATGCTCTTGGATCCGGACCGGTGACACATACGTCTGCAACTGATTGTTGAGATGTGTCGCAAATAAGTCTATCATTGGCCGTTCCCACTGGTAGCAAATCTGATTGAATACTTGTTTGTTGAGAGTCCACTCCGACGGCAACAAGCGACCCTTCCGTGAAAGGGAGTCTGCTAGTACATTCAGACGACCCGGTATATGACGGACCGAAAGTAGAACCTGATGTTCTAGAGCAAACAGAAGGATTCTCTCCGTTAGATTGAATAACGGAACGGAATGAGTGCCTCCCTGGTTCCGTATATACGCCACTACTGTCGTATTGTCGGACAGAATTTGGACATGAGCTTTGTGAATCATGTCCATCCAATGACGTAACACAAGCCAAATTGACATCATTTCCTTGATGTTTATGTGCTTGGTTAGGAACTGTGGATCCCAAAGACCCTGGCATCTTGAATCCGTTGGGATCAATGTTGCACCCCAACCTGTTTGACTGGCATCCGTCATAATGGTAAAACTCGGATTCGGCAACTGCAGCGGAACTCCCTGAGTTAACCACTGAATGTTTGCCCAAGTCTGAATCTCTTGTTTCACTTGATCTGACAAGAGAACATCTATGTCGAGCGAATGAATCTTCACACTCCAATTCTGAGTTAAGAAAATTTGGAGAGGACGAGTGCGCAACCGCCCCATCGGAATGAGATCCGCGGTGGCTCCGCACAAACCTATCAGTCTCATAAACTCCCTCGCTGTGACTTTGTCTGCATGAAGACAATAGCGAGCGTAACAACTGACTAATTTCGCTCTGGTTAACGGCAGACAAACGAGATTGTTGTGCGTCTCGAAGCTCATTCCCAGATGAGTGAATGACTTGGACGGCACCAGATCCGACTTCTCCTCGTTTATAACAAAACCGAGACGTCGGAGCAATAGAAGCAGATTCTGCACATCGTTCTGAAGCGTTAACTCGTTGCCGTACCTCTGAAGAATGTCATCCAGGTAGGCCGACGTTACCGCAGACGAATGAGCTCAGAAATACATCATTACCGAGTTCATTACCCGAGTGAAAGCCCAGGGTGCTAGGTTCAATCCGAAGCACATCGCCCGGAATTGATACACAACTCCTAGGACTGCGAAGCGTAGATACTTTCTGAATGTCGGATGTACCATGACATGAAAGTACGCATCCTTGAGATCTATGCTTGTAGCATAATCGTTCACCTGAATACTCGCTCTGACTGACCGAATCGTCTCCATATAAAATTTCGGAGCGACGATCAGCTTGTTTATCCAGCTCAAATCTATGACTGGACGGAACGAGCCGTCTGGTTTCGGAACCAGAAACAGATGGCTGTAGAATCCCGGTGTTTCCTGGTCTTCTACGACCTCTACCGCGTTCTTCATTAAAAGAGACTGCACCTCCGATAAGAGAGCTTCTCTTTTCTGCGGATTTGACGGAAGTTGAGTCCATTTTGGACTTCGAGTTAACGGAGGCTTTCGTTTGAAGAATATTCTTAGACCTTCCGAAATCACCCCTCTCACCCAAGGGTCGTCCGTAATCGACGCCCACTCTTCTGAAAAACTCGACAACCTTCCGCCAACCGGAACACGATAGAGGTTGAAGCCATCACCTCCTGGACCTGCGAGGCCTGCGGGAGGAGAAACCACGTCCTCCACGACCCGCACCTCGTCCCGTCGACCTCGGGGCGTCCGACTGATTGTCCCGGCCCGAAGGACGTCCCGCACGAGAGTCGCTGCCTTGACGGTCTCTTGAATAAGACCAAGAGGACGCACCGGAACCTCTATAGGAACCTTTCTTGGGCGCATTAGACCCAGAAGTGCCTGTCTTATTCTTCTCTGTCGTATCCGACTTTTTGGAAACGGATTTAAACAACAGAGAATCTGAAGCTTTCTTCGTAATTTTATCGTAGATTGCAGAAAGCTTGCCATCAAATAGAAGTTCTCCGGAGACCGAAGCGACTCTGAGAGAGTTCTTCACCTTACTATCCACGCGTGTGGATGTAGCTAAGGCTGCGTCACGTCTAACCAACTCCAGGTTTGCCACTGAAAGGGCGGAGTTATACGTGGAATAAGCCACTGCCCTTGAAAGAAGTCTTAATGAGGATTGTATATCCTGGAATTCTTTCCCTTAAAGATGCAGTGATAACGCCTTTGTAAGGTGCTTCCGCCTCGTCGTCAAGACGCAGAGGAACTCTCGGAATACCCTGTCCTGCCGTATCGAATTTATTCCTTGCATTAATGAAAGGCAGGTTAAGAGCATTGGAGGACAAGAAACCAGCTTTTCCTGTTTTGGAAGCAAGCTTGAATATAGCGTCGTTCAGTAATTCAAATGTTCTTGTGACATTATTGGACTGAGACGGAAACTCAGGGACAATGTCTCTGAACCGCTCAAAGAATTCAGTGTCCAATGACGCTATTATTCTCTTGTCCGGAACCGCAGCAGTCTGGCCCGACGGAACAACGTGAGGAAGGAAGTGCCGGATAAAATCCACGGCAGCTTTATGTTGTTCCGAAAGGGATAGCTCCAAGTCATCCGTATCCCTTTCACCACCCAGTCGGACCTCACGATGCTCCCGGTCGTCCGAAACCCGATGCTTCGGCGGAGCGTACCGACCCAGCGCCGTCGGATAATTCCCGATCCGACACCGATTCTGTCGGCTGCTGGGATGCTGCAATAATTTGTGCTATCTGAGCAAGCACGTCCGTCATCGAAGCCTGCGGAGTGGCGGTCTTTCGCTGCTTCGCCGCGGGAAGCTCCGCATCAACTGACTCCCGCATACTCTTCCTATGCGAACGTCCGGAGTCTACCGGCCTCGTGTCCCTGGCTACCGGATGGTGTGACCTGGTCGCCGAAGAATCCCTTATCGGCGAAGCTGGTAGAATCTCCGCGGTCACACAGCCAAGGTGCGGTCGTGTGCGCTGCTGAGAGGATGAGGAACCCTTGCAGTCTCCGCGGACTGCCTAAACAACGGAGCGTCCCGAGCGACGGACGTGTGCTCCGCTTGCGACACATTTTGTACCACAACATCAGGTCCCTGATGTTGTTGTACGAGAGAGGGGCCTCTCTCGCTCGCGGCCCAGCTGGACCTGGACGAGCTAGGAACCGGACTAGAAGGCTTCCTCCGATCTCTCCTAACATCCGCCGTCACTGGGTGTGCACCTTGTATATTTATAGTGCTCGCATCACCCAACATTTCCTCCTGGACCGCAACGGATGAACCCGGCTGCCAAACCATTCGGTGAATGGACGCTACACCAGGCGAGCTAGCGGACGACAGCGCCGTCGATCCTACTAGGGACCTCTTAGGCAACTGTCGTATCTCCATGAGCACTTTTGCCGCTAACTCTTCATTCAATTGTGACGACGGAAGCGCACTCTTGGAAGATAACATGGAAACATCACCCTGTTCTTGTTCCTCTGAAATAGAAACTGATAGACAAGAGTGACCCTGCGGAGAAAGGACCGGCATAGCCCTTTCTCCACTAACAACATACCGTGACACACGTTTCCAATGTTTGTCATCCCAATATTGACATATTGAACAGGAGTTAGTGCGAGTACACTGACTACATTTAATACAATGATCATGAAAGTCAGAGGAAGATTTCTTCCTATTACAATTTGAACAATGTCCTTTCATTGTGAAAAGACAACAACAAGTCCTAGTACTCGCACAAACCCCTAAACACAAAGATACATAATAACATGATCCATTAATATTGAAAAAAGCAAATGAAATTCAAAATAATTTTTGAAAAATATTTTTTCAGCAAAGCCCAAGTTTCTGAAAAGTAACGTTGAGCCCCAATTGATCCCAAGGGTAAGTGTGGTCAAAAATTTTAAAATTATTTTAAATAATTATTGCAACACTTACGGATAATAATAATGTATCTTGTAGTGAGATAAACTACTCCAAAGGCAAAAAGCCCTCCTCAAAAGAGACTGTTGCCAATGTAAACAAGAAGTGTATAAACACCAGAAAACATGACTCCAGGCACTGACAATACTGGCCCGAAATCAGTTATCAAAATTACACACTATCTGATGCAAAACAGAGACTTCCAGAAAAGAATCTGTAGAACATCAGATGGTAGATGCAGAACACAACGTCTAAACACTCATGGGTGAAAACGTAAACATGGGGAAAATAACAGAATTCATTCTGTAACCAAGCTAATTCTCCCAAGAAATTTTAGGAGTAATCTTACTCAAAAATATGCCAAAAGCATGGGAGAATAGCAAGGGGGGACTTACAGGATAAGGAGAGAGGAAACACTGAATAAGCAGTGCAACTTCAAAGTAAGAATGACAACAACAGGCCCATGCCTCGAAAATAGGCAACTTAACATAATTTTATAACAAAATTTTAAGTTACAGCCCTGATTATTTTCTGTCACTCCTTTTTCCTCTCCTCCTTCTCTATCCTCCTTAGAATCACCATTTCTCCAATATTTATGTGTCTGGCATCATTTAAACTGAGATTTACAAGCACAAAGATCAGTGAGATGTTAACTGATGAAGGTCCAAACAAAGAATGATGATTGGCGCCAATTTTGGAACGTCCTTGACACTGCGCATGCGCAGTGGGGGCAAAGTATGGAGGTCCTTTAGGACATGATTTCTTTTGGTTTTAGATGCAAATTTTGGGGATTGGGGGCAAAATTTGTGTTTGGCCCTAGATTTTTTAGAGTTAGCACCAGCTAAGTCTGGGTCATTGGTACAGCATAAAAATTTTAATTTCCCTGTGATGAGCAACTGAAAATACTCTAGTTATTTCTTAAGTTTATTGTGAGGATGTGCTATGATGTACCAAACCGATGGAAAAGTTACCGATTACTCAATTGTATCATGTCACAGCATTTCCATCAGCAAAGTAAGAGATAAGGCCTGAAAGTTAAAAATCTGTTTCTCATGCCCTCCCGAATCGTGAATTGGTTGCCGCATGCCCTCTTTTTATAAACAAACATAGAAAAATAACAAAAGGCCCCATGGGGTCTCAGGCACTCACCTGGCAATAGTTGTTTAACTCTTTCAACACAAGAGGCAGCTTTTCCTGTCCAGAAATACGATACGTTAAAATTTCATTAAGTAGGACGGCTATTAAGTGAACATGTGTGATAGAACAATTAATATTTTCAATGTGCAGCCTCATGGCTGCACATTGAAAATATTAATTGCTTTACCCCCCAAATAATGGATATGGACTCTTCCAATTTCTGCCACTTTACTGGCATGGTAGATACCACTAGTGTTGAAAGGGTTAAAGAAGGATTTAATTAACATCTATAGCTAGTTAAAACAACAGCGGAATGAAGTTATTTAATTATTTATAACTCTGTTGTCCACAGAAGTAATGCCCAGATTTCCAGTAAAACTAAGGAGTCCAAATATCTTCCGAGGAACTTTAATTGAACAAACTTGAGTCTGAGCCCTTCCCTCCCACCACCAGGATGCTGTGTACCAAATGTGAAAGCATTCTGACAGGTGGATCTGAAGAGGAAGAGTTTTAAAGAAATTTCCTCATATTGCACTAAGTTGAAATTCTGGTTACCTTAGGGAGCCCAAATATTAACCCAGGGAGGATTTGAACAAACTTGAATCTCATCTCCTAAGAGGTGTTGTATACCAAATACGAAAGCATTCTGGTGGATCTGGAGAAGATGATTTTTAAAGAATTTTCCACACAGTGCACTAAGTTAATACTCAGGCTCCCATAGAGAGCCCAAATTTTAACTCAAGACTCAGTTTGAACAAACTTGAACATGAACCCCCCCCCCCCCCCCCCCCACACACACACTCCTAGAGCTGTTGTATACCAAATATAAAAACATTCTAAGAGATGGTTCAGGAGAAGACTCTCTCATATTGCACCAAGTCAAAAGTTAGGCTACGATAGGGAGCTCAAATATTAACCCAGGCACTCGATTTGAACAAACTTGAATCTCCCCCACCCCCCCTCCCCATCCCCAGAGATGCTGTATACCAAATATGAAAGCATTCTGACTGTTGAATCTGAAGAAGAAGATTTTTAAAGAAATTCCCTCATATTGTTAAAATTTAGGCTCTCATAGGCAGCCCAAATATTAACCCAGAGATCTGATTCAAACAAACCTGAATCTGACACACCTAGAGATGTTGTATACCAAACATGAAAGTATTCTAACTTGTAAATCTGAAGAAAAATATTTTTTTTTAAAATTCCCTCATATTGCACCAAGTTAAAATTTGGGCCCCATAGAAAGCCCATATATGAACCCAGGGACTTGCTTTGAACAAATCTGAATGTGACCCCCTAGAGATGTTGTATACCAAACACAAAAGCATTCTGACTGGTGTAGCTGAAGGAGAAGATTTTTAAAGAAATTTCCTCATACTGCACTAAGTTAAAATTTGGGCTCCAACAGAGAGCTCAAATACTAACCCAGGGAGCCGAATTAAACAAATTTCAGCATTTTTCCGAAGCCCCCCCCCCCCCCCCCCTGTAGAACACCCTAACACAACTGATGACAATGTTATTCTACCATTCAGTTCTACTGGTCCTAAGGATGCTTAAACCAAATAACAGTTCTCTGTTCTGTGTGATTTGGGAAATATGAGCATTTGGCAATAGATCTCATTTTTAGCTGCTGGGGTTCCCACAGAGACACAGAAAATTTTGTTTTTGCATGAGTCAAGTACTTATGACTAAATAATACCACATATCAAATTTGGTTCAAATCGGACCATCAATTCAGAAAACACAAATTTTGGGCAGTGCCAAAAATCTTTCCCCTCTCAGTTCAAAGGTGAATATTGAGAGACAAACTTCTTTTGAACAAACTTGATTCTACATCTCAAAAGGAAACTCCGTACCAAATATCAAGTCATATCCACTGGTTCATGAGAAGAAGATTTTTAAAGAACTTTCCTCCATCCCCACCATGTGGGGCTCGGCACGTTGATTGGAATAAATACATGCGATGTCCGAACAAGTAATCACCTCAAATTTAACTAAAACTTGTTCAGTGGTTTAGGAGGAGCAGGTGTAAACACTATGTTCACGGATGAAGGATGATGAGTGATCACAATAGCTCATCCTGACTTTCAGTCAGGTGAGCTAAAAATTAAATGGTTTATGTCTAATATTTATTGATCCAACTAACCCAAAATTCTCATAAGCTCTTATACTGACACTGAGCAAGAATTTAAGAGAATTTATTCAAGAAATACATCTGCCTAATGATTAATACATATTATGCATGCAAACAACAGAATCCCACATGTACCCTTGCCTGAATACAGCCTGTATCATCGGCGTAACCGAGCAATACAAAATATAACCAGGAAACTGAAGGAATAAAACGACGTAATGCGATTTATAACCTGAGGAATAGGCTCATATCGTAACAAAAGCAGACAACTCTGAGCGAAACTTCTCAGAGTGGACTAATTGCCATATTTGGAGAATGTCGCCCAGATAACTGACATACCTGCCACACAGGTACACGAAGGCTAGCAATATCACCTGAATGAATTCATGAAGAATTTGGAATCCAAAAACAGTTACTGTATAGGAATCATATGCTCGATTACAAACAATGAACGAACAACCACAGGAAGCAATCCAACTAAAGAGTGGATGTCCCCTGAAGTCGCCGTTAGACCACAACCCACCCGGCAATCGAAGAACAATGAAAGACTTGCATGCATATAACTGAATGCATACGAGGCTTACGGGAAGAGAACTACATCCTGCCTTGTAATCAGCTCATATTGGCAGGGGGGGGGGGATTTAACATAAATCAATATCGAACCCCCACTCGCATTACTTGAATCACAAGACAAGTATGGCTGGTGCAGTAATACAAAAGCTTGGAATTGTGACAAATTCTTTTTTCACTAAAGGAAAACCTTACGCTACATTCCCGATGCAATGCTGCTGCTGCTAATCTCAATAAAAGAGTAATAACAGTGAATAGAAGCTTATCATAACATAATAACTAGTCAAAAACCAAGCATGACAAGTTTTAGACCGGGCGCGACTCGTAACACTTTAGTGTTAGTCATCTAGAATAGTATAAAACCATTGGACTACATCAAAAAACGAAAAAAAACTAAGTTCAGGCATCCAAACATAAAAACCTAGATGAACTCCTTGTGCCAAATTCCGATTATTGCAGGAAACATATTCCTGAAAAAAGAACTAACTATAGGCATCTGAAAGAACGCTCAGAATAGGTCTTCCTATTCATGAAGACAATTATATGGCTGTTAACTGCGGACCTAGAAGCTCACTAAAGGAGACTTACAATGCTAGCCGCTAATGATAGGGAAAAAACACCACTCATAATTCTAGCTAGGCCACTATGGTGTCAACAATAAGACTAATGTCTGTGACACCTAAGAAAACAACACCGAGAAGGAAATGAAAGTGTCAATGACACTGTAGCTTAACTTGTGTGTTGTGTTTGATGAAAAGGATAATGTTCAATGTTTATAAAAGGATTACGAAATAAGACAAGAATTGTGATAATTGGGAATATGTTCATTTCTGTTCCCTGTATGCTATGTTTATGATAAAAATAATATGAGGTGTACACTGTACTAAAGATCTGAGGGGTGGGTTAATATGACCTCACAGTTAATATATGTGGCCCTCACAGTTAACATATATCAACAAAATTACAATGAAATTATTCCAAAATGAGTCATCCTATCAAGTTACATTAAAATCCCTTCATAAATATGGCCTGTAGACTGTGCTAAAGGTTTTCGGGCTTCGGGCCCCTGTAGCCGTCAGTTTCCCAATTGCGTCCAAAGGGGACGTTCTCATCTAGACATTATATGAAGTCAACCTACCAAGTTACAATGAAATCCCTCCATAAATACGACCTGTAGACTGTGCTAAAGGTTTTCGGGCTTCAGGCAGCCATCAAGGCTGAATGATCGTGACCAAAAGGGGACGTTCTCATCTGGACACTATTTGGAGTCATCCTACCAAGCTACAATAAAATCCCTTCATAATTATGACCTGTAGACTGTTCTAAAGGTTTTCGGGCTTTGGGCCCCTGAAGCCGTCACAGTTGCCCACTCGTGTCCAAAAGGGGACGTTCTCATCTAGACATTATATGAAGTCAACCTACCAAGTTACAATGAAATCCCTGCATAAATATGACCTTAGACTGTGCTAAAGGTTTTCGGGCTTCGGGCTCGGGCAGCCATCATGGTTGAATGATCGCAACCAAAGGGGACAATCTCATCTGGGCATCATCTGAAGTGATCCTGCGAAGTTACAATGAAATCCCTTCATAAATATGACCTGTAGACTGTGTTCAAGGTTTTCGGGCTTCGGGCACCTGTAGCCATCACAGTTGACCAATCACGACCAAAAGGGGATGACATCATCTAGGCATTATATGGAGTCAACCTAACAATGTTACAATGAAATCCTTCTATAAATATAAACTTTTGCCTATGCTAAAGGTTTTTGGGCTCGGGGACCCATCAAGGCTGAATGATCACGGCCAAAATGGGACGTTCTCTTCTTGACCTTATTTGGAGTCAACCTACCAAGTTACAATGAAATCCCTTCATAAATATGACCTGTAGACAGTGCTAAAGGTTTTTGGGCTTCGGGCACCTTTAGCCGTCAAAGTTGCCCAAACATGTCCAAAAGGGGACGTTCTCATCTAGGCATTATATGAAGTCAACCTACCAAGTTACAATGAAATCCCTTCACAAATATGACTTGTAGACTGTGCTTAAGGTTTTCGGGCTTCAGGTTCGGGCAGCCATCATGGTTGAATAATCGCAACCAAAGGGGACAATCTCATCTGGGCATCATCTGGAATGATCCTATGAAGTTACAATGAAATCCCTTCATAAATATGGCCTGTAGACTGTGCTCAAGGTTTTTGGGCTTCGGGCACTTGTAGCCAACACAGCTGACCAATTACGACCAAAAGGGGATGTCATCATCTAGGCATTATATGGAGTCAACCTAATAGGTTACAATGAAATCCTTCCATAAATATGACCTTTTACCTATGCTAAAGGTTTTTGGGCTCGGGCACCCATCAAGGCTGAATGATGGCGATCAAAAGGGGACGTTCTCATCTAGACATTATTTGGAGTCATCCTACCAAGTTACAATGAAATCCCCTCATAAATATGACCTGTAGACTGTGCTAAAGGTTTTCGGGCTTCGGGCACCTTTAGCTGTCACAGTTGCCCAATCATGTCCAAAAGGGGACGTTCTCACCTAGACATTATATGAGGTTAACCTACCAAGTTACAATGAAATCCCTTCATAAATATGACCTGTAGACTGTGCTAAAGGTTTTCGGGCTTCGGGCTCGGGCAGCCATCATGGGTGAATGATCGCACGTTCTCATCTAGACATTATATGAAGTTAACCTACCAAGTTACAATGAAATCCCTTCATAAATATGACCTGTAGACTGTGCTAAAGGTTTTCGGGCTTCGGGCTTGGGCAGCCATCATGGTTGAATGATCGCAACCATAGGGGACAATTTCATCTGAGCATCATCTGGAGTGATCCTAAGAAGTTACAATGAAATCCCTTCATAAATATGACCTGTAGACTGTGCTCAAGGTTTTCGGGCTTCGGGCACTTGTAGCCATCACAACTGACCAATCACGACCGAAAGGGGATGTCATCATCTAGGCATTATATGGAGTCAACCTAACAGGTTACAATGAAATCCTTCCATAAATATGACCTTTTGCCTATGCTAAAGGTTTTTGGGCTCGGGCACCCATCAAGGCTGCATGATCGCGATCAAAATGGGACGTTCTCATCTAGACATTATTTGGAGTCATCCTGCCAAGTTACAATGAAATCATTTCATAAATATGACCTCTAGACTGTGCTAAAGGTTTTCGGGCTTCGGGCTCCTGTAGCCGTCACAGATGCCCAATCACGTCCAAAGGGGGACTTTCTCATCTAGACATTGTATGAAGTCAACCCACCAAGTTACAATGAAATTCCTCAATAAATATGACCTGTAGACTGCGCTAAAGGTTTTCGGGTTTTGGGCTCAGGCAGTCGTCACGGTTGGCAGATCATGCCCAAATGGGGAAATTCGCATCTAGACATCATAAGGAGTCATCCTACCAAGATACAATGAAATCCCTCCACATTAAACATGACCTGCAGACTGTGCTAAAAGTTTTTTGGTTTTCGGGCTTGGGCAGCCATCACGGTTGATAGATCATGCCCAAAAGGGGACGTTCTCGTCTAGGCACTATACAGAGGCATCCTACCAAGTTACAATGAAATCCCTTCATAAATACGACCTGTAGACTGTGCTAATGGTTTTCGGGTTTTGGGCTCGGGCAGCCATACCGGTTGCCCGATCGCGACCAAAAGGGGACGTTCTCATCTAGACATGACCCCAAACCTGCATATGAAATTTCGTGACGATCAGACAAGAACTGCGGGGTGTAGCCCGTGCTAAAGGAAATGTGAACAGACGTCACAGACTCACAGACCAACAGACTCACAGACTCACAGACTAACAGACTTCCGCACGCGTGATGGCAATAGCTTATCTTGACTATGTCAAGTTAAGCTAAAAATGTACTCTTTCATTTTAGTGGTTCTATTCCCAAAAGACAGCGGTCTCAGCCTAGATAACCCAGCTTAGAAGTCTTCATCTCCGTAAAGACAGAAATCATGGTGTAACTTGCGAACTTAGAAAGCTCACTAAATGGAGATTTATGTGCTTTGTCACTCAAGTTAAGGAAAAAAGGCCGCTCTTGATACAAATAAGCCGTTAACAAATGGACTAAAGCCTCAGACATCTAAGAATACAACAACGAGAAGAAAACAATGCACTCATTCTTTCTAAAGGGCCTAATTCCAAAGAGACAGCAGACTCAGATTAGCTTGCGCAGCTTATAAGTTTTCAACTCCGTGAAGACAAGATATCTCGGAGTAACTTGCGACATTTGAAAGCTCCCTAAACGGAGACTTACGACGTTAGTCGCGCAAGCTAAGGAATAAAGCACTGCTCTTTCTAAGGCCCTAATTCCAAAGAGACAGTAGTCTCAGCTTAGCTAATGCAGCTAAGAAGTCTTCATCTCTGTGAAGACAGATATCTGTGTCACCCTTGCATGAAAAACTCACTAAAAGGAGACTTACGACGTTAGCTACAATGTATAAGACCGCTCTAAAGCACATAAGGCCACTATGATGTTAGCCACTAATGTTATAGAAACAGACCGCACTTAATTCACATAAGACTACCAAGGTGACAACAATAGGACTGAGTGCCGTGACGCCTAGGAATACAACACCAAGAAGGAGAGAATGAAATCTTTCCTTCTAACGGAATAAGATAACGGTCTCAGTACAGCTAACACAGCCTAAAGTCTTATATCTGTGAAGACAGATATCTGTGTGTTACCCTGCAGCCTTGGACAGCTCACTAAATGGAGACTTACAACATTAGCCACTAATGTATAAGAAAAGACCGCTCTAAGATTACGTATGGCTACTATGGCATCAACAATAGAACTAAATGCCTCTGACGCCTAGGAAAACAACACCGAGAAGGAAAAAAACATACTTTTTCTTCTAATGGCCCTATTCCATGTCTCAGCCTAACTATGAGCTGTTGATCTTCTATTTGTAAAGAATAGATCACTGCCTTTCTTATACTATTGCTTGGCCAAGAGAGGCATTGTTAAGCGGCCCAAAGGCCTCTGACACCTGAGCAGAAAGATCCGGGAAGGAAGGATCTTCGTCTTTCCTTCGCTACCCTAAGCTGTTTTTTGCCGAATGCAGACTTTTGTTCAGATGGAACAAGATCCGGAAGAACTGATGAATAAAATTTATAGTCTTAACCCTTTACCCAATGCAGAGGATTTCAAATTTTATTATTTTAAATATCATTTTTTTTAATTTTTCAAAATATTTCAACAAAACTATATCATGTGACCCCTCGTTGGAACGAGCTCGACGAACTCGTTCCAACGAGGGGTCACATGATATGGTTTTGTTGAGATTTTTTGGAAAATAAAATTTTTTCAACTGCTCAATTTGCATATTACGTGGGTGGATGCTAACGATTCGTTGGGTAAAGGGTTAATGCATTGTTCCATGAGGGATGGAGAATCATCCTCTATAGTCCTATCACCATCTGAATGTTCCATCTGAAAAACATGATCAACACTATTAAAGTGAACAGATGACTGGACCAACCCAGCACCATCCGACAGCTCACTATCAGAGGCTGTTGACGGCTGAACCTGCGACTACTGGGATGCTGCGATAATCCCATTGAGAAACTTGTAGGCTAATCCCCTTTTGCGTGCTCTTCCATGTAAGAAAAAGTAGCCATAACTGCAGCTGACCCCGGCTGCACTGTGAAAGGAACATCCCTACTCGCTCAATTGAGACGGGTGCTCTGACTCATTGAAGTTTCTCGCAAAGGACACAGTCGACCCCGACTGCTAACAGTATGGAGAGGGTTCTCCAACTCACGATCTGACACCAGATCTCGCCGAGTGTCCCGCAGAGAAACTTTCAGACTTCTTTTCCTTTTGCTATCATCACAGGGTGACCGCAACAGACCTACCTGGCATCCCAGCTCCCATATAGGGACAACCGCTTCACCAGTCGAGCTAGCTGCATGCAGAGGATTAAGAGAACTAACTACCTCAATCCCTGTTAAAAATCATGAGCATCTTGGCAGCTAGCTCTGTTTACTCATCAGAGCAGGGCTCATCAGAGTGCGACAATGGCAGCACGTAACAGACAGGTGTCAAATTACCATCACCATGTTCTTGTTCCTCTGAAAAAGAGACTGAAAGACTAGTATGAGCCTGTGGTGAAAGCTCCCTCATCAGAACTTCACCATCCACCACATAGGTCGACACCCGTTTCCAACGTTCGCAACCTATAGTACAAGTATTGAAGGAGTGCAGCAATTAGCAGCAGACAACTAGCATGTAAATCCAAGATTTCCTGGACTGATCCCTTTACCCAACGAATCGGCCGCATCTGCCCCATAATATGCCGATTCTCACTGTTGATTCCATAAACACAATCATTGATTTGTGTCTGGCATCTTCAAAAATGAAAATTTCTTGCACAGATGTCAGTTCAAATGTTTACAGACTTGGGCCAAACAAAAGAATGATGCTTGGCACCAATTCTTGTCTCTTCCTGGGTATTGTGCATGCGCAGTACTAAAAGTATGGAGGGCCAGATAGGACTTTCAAATTTCGGTAATGTATGCAAATTTTGGGGACTGGGGGGTTCAAAATTTGTGTTTCGCCCTTGATATTATCAAGTTTGCACCAGCTAAGTCTGGGCCACTGGTTCTAGTATAAAAATAAATGATTGGACAAAACCCATTTACTTTTGAATATCCTCTCCCCAATGATGCACCATCAGCCTACAAAAAGATAATTCAAATCCGACCTGCACTGACTGAGATACAGATGCCTAAAGTTGTAAGGGATGGACAGATGAAACTCCACAAAGGCCCATAACTGAAGAAAAAATTGGATAAAATCCGTTATTTGTGAATATCCTTTCCCCCATGATGGTCCATCAGCTAGGGTCCTGTGAATATTCAAGATTTGATTCAATATCGATACCATACGTATGCTTCGAGATTGATCCCGAATCAGTCTCAAGATTCGATTTTTTCAAATCTCTCATACTAACTTCAATTTGTTACATTTCCAACAAAAATTGGATAAAATTTACATTAGTCAATTCATTCATGTAGGTTCAATTCAATTTAATTGAGTAACTGACAAAGGTTAATTGTTCAGTAAGTAGTGAATTTTGCCCGGAACATTATCTATAGTTTTAGTTTTTGAAGGCTTAACTTAAGAACATGAATAGTAACAAATTCAGCCTTCACAAGCTAAAACTATGGATAATAGGCCTAGCTGTTCCAGCAATGGTGCTACAGAGAATATTTATTTATTGGTGTTTTAATGTGTCAGTCAGTCTTGTAAGGGCCATCACATTGTACCATAATTTCCGTTTGGTGCAATTTGAAATAACTTGTCTATTAAAATTCAATTCAAGATTCAATTCGATAGCGATATCAGACATGATTCGATTTTTAAAAAAATGTGTGATTCGCAGTTCCCTACCATAAGCATACCAATGATTATTATTACCACTTCACAGGGCGTTCTCTAGCAGATTAAAACGATTTTACCTTTACGATAAAAGTGTATAATGCGCAGTCTCAAACCGGAAGTTGTGTGTTAACCTGGTTAACGGCCCGCCTCCAGATAAATATTTAAAAAACGACTTAGCTCCGATTGAAATTTCAAACGTGCGTACAAGTGTAATGAATATCACACATTTGTGAACTTTCACCATTTGCTCATGAATTAATAGATTTGGAAGAGTTCAGGTGAGTTTAAATAACTCATTACAAGTTTTGGGTTGTAAAGTTTTAAGGAGGAGGCCAGTCTTTCATGTCATATTTTCGAGGCGAACAAAATATATTCAAATGAATATTTAAATGAGCATGTGACATTTTGTTTCTAAAAAAACAGACGACACGCGTGTTTTGACTTTTGTCTTGTGCCAAGTTAGTAGATTTTGGGGGAAGGCAAATTTTTCGTGGCAAACAAAATATTTAAATTAGGCTATCATGTGATTGACCATGTGACGTTTTGTTTATCTTGAAACAGACGACACATGTGTTTTGGTTAAATGTCATTGCGAAAACTTGGGATGTCACAATCAAGTGAACTTGATGAAGAACCTTTGGATTTAACCATTTTAGTAGAAGTGGTAATAATAATAATAACAAGATTTTGTTGGGCGTCCCTGTTTATTAACGGCCCTCCAGGAATGATTAACAGCATTCGGGCCGTTAACGGACCCTCTGGCTGTTAATCATTCCTGTTGGCCCGTTAAGAAACCATAACACCCTGCAAAATCATGTTATTGGTATATTCAAATCTGACATGCATTGACCAAGATACAGAGGTCTAAATTTGTTATGGATGGACAAACGGACGATCTGATAGACCCTATTGCTAGATCCCATGCAAACTTCGTTTTGGCAGGGAATAACAAACTAGTGGGAAAGTTTCTGAAAGATCTTTACTGCATTGTACCATCTCACAGCATTTCCATCAGCAAAGTAAAAGATAACTGAGGTTCATCATAATTTTATTACTTTCCAAAGTGTGATTTACTGGGATTTCCAGGTTTGATTATAAACGATAACTTCACAAGTGAATTATGCAATCAACAATTGGGTCATGTATCCGTGTGTGCAAACGAAGACACTTTGCCGTGGGTGTAATGGGAACTTCATTGTTTTTTTAACATGAAAAGCAGACGACACTTGCAAAAAAAAATTCTTGAATAACTATTAATTTCATTTTTTGTCTCAAAAACATAGGTTATGACCCATCATTGGAATGAGCTTGATGAGCTCATTCCAATGAGGGGGTCATAAGCTGTTTCTGAGACAAAAAATGAAAAAATATTGAAAATTAATTGGTGATTTTTTAGAATAGAGCTGGCCGGTTTTGGCCATTACGTTAGCTAGGTAAAGGATTAAATAATATAATTATCGTTAATAATGAAAAGTAATAAACAGAGTAATCGCTTGACTGGACTGGTTACGTGAAATAATTCATGAGAGGTGAGGGACTATATTGTAAAACACTTGTGCGCATTTTCGCACTCGTGTTTGTACAACGTCCCTCACCTCTCATGAATTATTTCACGTAACCAGTCCAGTCACGCGATTACTCTTTATGTAATACATGGTTTTGAAAATGTTGACAAATGTTTATATCCAAAGGGTTTCCATAAAATATGCAAGTTGTTCATCTGTGTGCTCGAAAGGTTAGTGATGTGAGCAAATGACAGGCCAACAAACTGATAATTCGCCCAAATCACTAGATACCCAATGCACAGGATATCAAACTTTATTACTTTAAATATTGTTTTTTTTTAAATTTCAAGAAAACCATATCATGTGTTCCTTTCATGGGAACGAGCTCAATGAGCTCATTCCAATGAGGGGATCGCATGATATGCTTTTGGGGAAAAACATTTTTTTCTTCAACTGCTAAATTTGCAAATTGTGCAGGTGGTTGCAACCGATTCATTAAGTAAAGGGTTAAAAGAGAATAGAAATTACATCATAATGTACGGTAAAATGGAACCTGCTAATTGAATAGCCGTTATTTTTATGAAAGTGCAAAAATAAAATCACAGAAGCAGATCTCAAATAAGTCTCTATTTTATATGGCAGTTATTAGGCCAAACAAAAGTAAATAATTCATTCTCAGGCATTTTTTTTTTAAAACGAATGAGGGAGGGCGGTTTTTATTTTTTATTCCTGATGGAATGGTCGCCGATGTCTGAAATCCAATTGTGAGTGCCTAAAATTAAATACTAGAGCTTCCATGCTGATTTCGCTGATAGTTTTTTTTTTTGTAACAGTGAACACAAAATCAATATAGAACAACACATGGAGATAAAAAATAAGGACTTTTTAAAACTAATTGAGTGCTAGAAGCCACAATCAGGCCTTTCAAAAAATGAGGGTACCAGTGCAAAACTAACACTTCCTTACCCATGTTTTGTATTCAGTTAAACGTAAATAATAGTTTTATTTATACAAATTTGTTCTATCACAAATTATTGGAGAGTGCCTATTGGCACTCTCCAATAATTTGTAATAGAACAATTTTTGATGAACAAATCCAGATCAACAAAAATAATCTAGCCCTCAACCAGCTAAAGAAATATTTATTTTATATACATAAGAGAATCGTGTCGCATTTCACGAAGAGAATAACAATACTATATTAATGTATATGACATAATGAGTCGCAAATCGCGATGCGATAACGCTAAAATCACATGGTAGTTTTGTACATTTTGAATTTTGCCTCCGAAATAAAAATGACGAATGCGGGCCAATAAAACGAATGCGCCGGTGCCTGAGAATCAAAAGATTAATTTTCTTTAGCCTTAACTGAGATCACGAAATTTGATTCAGACCGAGGTTTACTGAGGCTCAAATCAAATTTAGTGGACAATATTTATAATCTGTACCTAAAATAGGCTGAATTTGGGATGTTATATTATTACATGTTCATGGAAGTGCAATGGCTCATTGGTTAACACATAGGATTTCAGATCAAAAAGTTGTGGTTCGATCCTGACCGACATCAGCTGTGTTGTGTCCTTGGTCAAGATGTTTCAACTGAATGCCCATGTTGGAGTATGGTTGCATCTGTATTGAAGCATACAGCACATTGATGATACACTTGCCTTCATTAGTTGCTACAGTAAAAACTGTCTTGAGAGACCACTGTCTTGAGAGATCATTGTCTTGAGAGACCACATCTGCCAGGCACCGATTGGTTTTAATCTATAATGGATCTGCTATGGGAGACCACCTGTCTTGAGAGACCACTGTACCAACTTGTATTTTTATGCCATAATGAACCTGTCTTGAGAGACCCCCCCCCCCCATTTGAAGACTGAAACCATGACAAAAACTTTCTACCTGTTCTAGAATTGGAAAATCCATTGTAGTTATACTAACGTAATTAAAAGTATTAAAAGCTCTTAATTGGGTTTCAATTGCTATTCAGTTACGTAGCTCATTAAAGATGTTTTTATAAGACCCCTGTGAAAAGATTAGGATTATTGCTGAATAAACAATTTCATACATACCAGAAATGTGACAGATAGGATTATAAAAATAAATTTGTGTTGAAAATCTTCATTGAAGATCTTCAACACTAATTTATTTTTATAATTTTTATAACAGTCCATTTCAATTTGTTACAAAAACTTCATAAAAAAGAACAACTACAAAGTAATTACAAAAATCCATTCTTCTCCATTTCTGAATTTTGTGGTTGGTTATTCACTGACTTGAGAAAACCTAAAACCTGTTATGAGAGACCACCTGTCTTGAGAGACCACTTTTGTGGGGCCCAAAGGGCGGTCTCTCAAGACAGGTTCTACTGTAAAAACATTAACAGGTGTATTCAATTAACAGGTATTTAGTCATTTTTCAATATTCCAGTGAAAAGTGAGCATTTATTCTATTACATCTTGTTTGACAGAGTTCTGTCAAACAAGATATAATAAATTAAATGCCTATATTTGATTTCTAAGGCCAAAGGTCTATAAATGTGGTTAATTCAATTGTTCTTAGAGAATTTATTCAACAGATTTCAAATTTTTTCATTCATTTAACTGGAATTCACTCATTAACTTATATACAATAACTGGAGGCCTCTGGGCTTAGGGTCCCTACTTTCAGGGCAGATATATAGAGAGTAATTGCTTGACTGGACTGGCTGCATGAAATAATTCATGAGAGGTGAGGGACGCTGTACAAACATGAGTGCGCGAATGCGCGCAAGTGTTTTACAATATAGTCCCTCGTCTTAAATGAATTATTTCACATAACCAGTCAAGTCAAGCGATTACTCTGTTTATTAGTTTTCATTATTAACGATAATTATATTATTTAACCCTTTACTTAATGTAATGGCCAGCGCTATTCTCAAAAATCGTCAATTAATTTTCATTATTTTTTCATTTTTTGTCTCTAAAACATAGGTTATGACCCCTCATTGGAACGAGCTCATCGAGCTCATTCCAATGAGGGGTCATGACCTATGTTTTGAGACAAAAAATGAAGATAGTAGTTATTCAAGAATTTTTTTCGCAAGTATCATCTGTTTTTCATGCTAAAAAAACCCCCCCAAAACAATGAAGTATCCATTACACCCACGGGAAATCGTCATCGTTAGCGCACACATATGCATGACCCAATTGTTGATTGCATAATTCATTTGTTAAGTTATCATTTATAATCAAACTGGGAAATCCCAGTAAATCACACTTTGGAAAGTAATAAATTACAAGAGGCCTCTCGGCCAAGATAGCTCAGGGCAACTACTTTCAGGGGCAGCCATGTACAGGATAAAATTTGAACCCCAATCTCTGATTCTGATAACACTTTACCCAACATGGATAGATGACAACATCATCATTTTTTGTCTCAAAAACATAGCTTATGGCCCCTCATTGGAACAAGTTTGTTGAGCTTGTTCAACGAAGGCTCATTAGCTTTGTTTATTAGACAAAAATTGAAAACATAATAACATTTGGCAAATACATTGGTGTTACTTTGACCAGGTAATCTGTGAACTTAACATTGATGGATACATACCTTATTGTGGTTGATGGCACACTGTCTATTGACAATACATACTGTTATAAAGTTTTGTTAAAAAATATCCAGTGGTAAAGAAATTATGGCTCGAACAAACAAAATGTTGATGCCAGACAATAGACAGATGGACGACGGACAACTCGATATCAGAAAAGCTCAGCTGACTTTGTCAGGCGGAGCTAAAAATATCTGACACTACTCATTAACTTATGTTGAAAGGAAAAATTAATGGTTCAGAATCTATCTTCTGCTATTCTGCCAAACCAAATTTAATCTTCATTTGTTAAAAATGTTTAAAAATTATATATTTTGTTCAAACTGTTAACAGGATGCTCCCTCCTGCTTTCAGTTTCCCCAAATGGGAAATACATGAAAACATTTTGTAAACAAAAGTGACAGTGAAATGACAAAAGTAAAATATCAAAGTTTGCAGTTTGTGACCTTGACCTTTGTGATATGACCTTGGATCAAAGTCACAACACACCATTGAGTCATGAGCAATAATTGTTATCAATCATACATTTACACCCTGGTCAGGAACGGTATTCAAGAATCCAGGTATTACTGTGGAGCCCACTTAATTGGATATCTCTTAATTGTATATCCCTGTTAATTGAATATAATTTTTAAACACAAAACCATTTACCATACCTTCAGTACAAATTTGATCTGTTAATTGCATATGGGTTGTAGAGTAAACTCCTGTTAATTGTATATAAATTTTTGTAATATGTCGAAAAAATTACTGTGACATGCACCAAATTCCCCTTATTTAACCTTTTTGGCCTCACAACATCCAATACAGGCATTAATCCTATTATGAGCTCTGTCAAAACAAGATATAATAGAATAAATGCTCAGTTTACCTCCAGAACACAGGAAACTGACTAAATCCCTGTTAATTGTATAATCCTGTTAACTGAATAATTTTCATTGGCAAAATGGATATTCAATTAAGAGGATTCTACTGTACTGCTTATGACCTTGATGATATGGCAGTGGGTCAAGGTCATGACACAATGTTAGGTTATGGTAACAATTGTGTGAAGGAAGAACAAGATCTGTCACAAATATAGAGGATATGGACTGAGCGTTTTTCTCATATGATATTTATGAAACGAGTCTAAGAATTTTCCGTTTGGGTGAGCCAAAACGGAAAATTCGGACGAGTTTCATAAATATTATATGAGAAAAACACTCATTTCATATTCTATTTATCATATGACACACACACACACAAATCAGCCACTTAGTCTGACATTTTAACCCATCACCTAACTTGAGTTGCAGACGGCACTTGGAAAAAACAACCTCATATAACTAAAAATTTTCATTTTTTGCTTCCAAAACATAGGTTATGACCCCTCATTGGAATGAGCACAACACGCTAGTTCCAATGAGGGGTCATAGCCTATGTTTAGGAAGCAAAAAGTGAAAATATAAAAAAAAATGAATGGCGTTTTTCTTGTATTGCGCGTGACGGTTTTTGCGGTTACGTTAGGTAAAAGATTAATACAATATAATCCACCCTAAATAGGACAGATAACGTAAATTCTCCCTACTGATTTATGCAAATGTGACCCAGTTGTATTCTGTTTAGCCAATCAAATTGTCCAGTTTTGAAATTGACCAATGAAAGCTCCCAACCCTAATTATGCAAATTATGAAAATGTGGCCCAGTTGTATTTTGTTCAGCCAATCAAATTGTTTAGTTTTGAAATTGACCAATGAAACTGACGGAAGGATTTATTTATCACTGATTAATATATGAAAACAAAATATCAAATGTTTTAAAGTGAACAAAACGGACGAGTCCTATGATAAATTCAATTATACAGACCTGACAATGGTCGAACAATAATATCAAATTAACAGCCCACCAGAAATAATTGACAGCCCTCCACCTTATTAGCAGACCTTGACAGCATCTCAGCTCACTTTTTAGCTGTTGTTGGACTGTTAGTCATTTCTAATGCAGCGTTAAGAAACAACAATGCACTCCCAAATCACTTTTTTGATATATTATTACCACTTAAGCAGGCATTCTCTAGTACATTAACAAAGTTTAATAGGGCATTACAAGAACGTAATGCTCAACTTAAAAAAGTCACTAGAAGTGTCGGGCCGTTAATGGGGGGAATCTCTCATTAACAGCCCGACATGACATATGATTTTTGTTCCTTGCTGTCGAACACTCAGAAATGGAAATGGCTTCAACTTGTAAACAAGGTGATTTTATTTAAATTATTAAATATGTAGAATGTCCAGCAAAGCTAGCCCCATTAGAACAAACAGCTGTATGTAGTAAGTTTTTGTACATTTTAAGCATTTATTCCTGACTTAAATGCGGTAAATATCAGGTCTGTTTTTAAGTTTTCTAACTTCGCTGCAATTGAAAGTGTTCCGGTGCCGATTAAGTGATAATCATGTGACAACAGTTTGTTTGACAACAGACGATATTATCATCCTGTTGAAATTGAAAACTTTAAAAATGTCATATAAGATACAGGGTCAAAACTTTCTCAGAATCCCAGTGGTAATAATAGTAATAACATCATGATGTGGTTTATCAACGGCTCAACAGGTCTGAATAAGAGCCCTTTAGCTTATTAATGGTCCTCAACTTCGTCTCAGGCCTTTTATAAGCTGTTGGGCTGTTATTCACACCTGTTAGGCCATTAATAAACCACAATGCCCTCCAAAGCCATGTTATTGTTACATTAACAATATTTTTACATAAGATACATACCAATCTTCCACTTTTTCTACATAAGCTAGCAAATTTCAACCTGGTCCTTGTATCATCTTGGTATGACACTACCAATGATCTGACTTGTAGAATTTTCAACCAGTCTTCAACAACTCGTTGACAGTTCTGAAGTATAAAAATAATAACTAGATTTATTTATTTATTTATTTATTGATGTTTAAGGTCACATATTTATGCACAATGGCTAATCATGACCGTGACAGTTTTATGGGGGGAGGAAGCCGGAGTACCCAGAGAGAACGACCGAGCAACGACGAGCAGCTGCCAGCTTCCCAACATCGTAACTCTGCACTGCAGCACAGGCAGGGTTAGATGGCTGAAGACATGCGTACCATTGCCGTGCAGTACGCCTTAGTACATGACGTCATCGTGCCCCCACGCGGGCAATGGAGATGAAGTGTCTTGCAAAAGGACACAACACGGTTGCCGCAGGTGGGATTCGAACAGAGGACCTCTCGGCTTGCAGTCTGTACCTCTACCTACTGAGCCACCGCACTCTCCTAATAACTAGATGGTTTTGAAATCGCAAAGTGAATTTCCAGAAGTCATCCAACAGGGTTTTGGCAGCCAATGCCGTTTTGGTGGAAAACACCATTTTGGTAAAGAAGTGCACTGTTTACTGTGATTAACCCTTTACCCAATGTAAAACAGCCAAAATCGGCCAGTGCTATTCTAAAAAATCAGCAATTAATTTTCATTATTATTTCATTTTTTGTCTCAAAAACATAGGTTATGACCTCTCGTTGGAATGAGCTTGCTCCAATGAGGGGTCATAACAAATGTGAAAATTGGTGTCCGGCCAATAACTTGATAATGGTTTGACCCGCGTTCATGAAACTTCATAGGTAGTTTGGCACCGGTGAGATGAAGAACCCTATTTATTTTGGACTTGCTAGGTCAAAGGTCACAAAGACCTTGAACATAGTAAATCATAAACAATTGGTTTCCGGATGATAACTTGACTATGCTTCAACCCACATTCAAGAAACTTCATATGTAGGTTGGTCTTTGTGAGAGGAAGAATCTTATTTATTTTGGACTCACTAGGTCAAAGGTCAAGGTCACAATGATGCTGAACATAGTAAATCAAAACAATTGGTTTTCGGATGATAACTTGATAATGGTTTGACCCATGTTCATGAAACTTCATAGATAGGTTGGCGTCAGTGAGAGGAAGAACCCTATTTATTTTGGATTCGCTAGGTGAAAGGTCAAGGTCACAGTGACCTTCAACATAGTAAATCGTAAACAATTGGTTTCCGGATGATAACTTGATAGAAAAATTTGTGGACGCGTTTCTCACCCTCCATAAAAAGTTAAGACCAAATTCGTGAATAACGGTTTTATTTTTACAAATACAGAAGACAACAAATAGAGTTACATCCCTTGGGTCGTCAAGGAAACAAGTAAACAGTATTTTGTTTACATTATCATCCCCCGAGTTCCAATGTTCTACATTGGTACTCAAGGGACAATATTAGCTCTTATTTTATTTTTCTCAAGTTGTTTCATTTAATTATTCAAATATTTAATTTACAAAATATGACAGAACTGTCGAAAATCTGATATATTTGTGACAATTTCCAGGTTTTGGATTCAATTTTTATAACGAGGCAAGCGGAAGTGAAAGGCTTTTATTTAAACCATATAACCCTGATGTTTTGCGTGCACTTACACCTTGGATGCTGCATGCTCTCATATACCTTGGATGCTGGGTGCACCCTTTGCCATGGCTATTAGGCCAAGGCATTCTGACAAATCAAAAGACAGAATTTATCGAGATATAGGGACAATGAAATTAAGGTCTACTACTTTCACAAAATGGGGAAACAAGAATGTGGTCTATTGTCGTGTTTTGATCAGCAATATTCATAAATATTAGATGTCACGTGACTTTCCCGCGTTCTGATTGGTTGAGCAGAAACACCCTATTTTCCGATAGTTCGTCAGCGAAATCACACAGACCTACTATCATTTTTGAAAAAAGAATAGTGCACGGTAATAGTGCACGGTTATAAATAGTAACATTCGAATTCGCTTAGAAAATTCCATTGAAGCGTAAATACTTTACAAGACATCTCGTCCCATATACATTATTACATTTAGTTTGGAGAAGTTAAAAAATTTATAGTAATTTATATATTTTTTATACTTACCAATGACCCAGACTTAGCTGGTGCTAACTCTAACAAAACCAGGGCCAAACACAAATTTTGCCCCCCAATCCCCAAAATTTGCATCCAAAACAAAAAGAAATCATGTCCTAAAGGACCTCCATACTACGCCTCTACCGCGCATGCGCAGTGACGCATACGTCCCGAAATTGGCGCCAATTATCATTCTTACTGGCAGTGCCTGGTCAGCGCTATGTACTCAGCGGGGAGGCAAGAGTTCCCAACTCCAGGGAGGGCCATCCCCGTCTGGGTCATTGGTAAGTATAAAAAATAAATAAATTACTATAAATTTTTTAACATTTTTATACTGTACCAATGACCCAGACTTAGCTGAATAGTAAACAGGCTGGAGGGCCTAGGACATAGAGGAAAATCCAATAAGCTCAACTATATAGTAAAGAGGTAACCCCTTAAGGAGAAAAGGAGTATTAGGCTTTACATGTATCTTTCTTATTTAATATTAAATTAGAAAGATACACTACCCTTAATAATTGAGCACAATAACATTCATGTTCTCTATTAACATCCAGTATAACCCTTATACTAATTATTTTTAAAGCAAGCCAATAAATAAAGTAGTCCAGAGAATTGAGACTCTTTATAGTCATTTAAAAGTGTCCGAGTATTGTATATTAAAGCCCGTTTGACACTTGACATATACAAATGCTTCACACCGAGCTACACTTTAAAAATAAGACATGAATGAATTTAAACATTAATATTACACTTTAAAACCATCCCGGAAGCAACTCAGAAATACTGACTTGGAGGAGGCATTCCCTTGCTTTTCACTATAAAGCAGGTGACCTAAGGGAACACCCGCCCCCCCCCCCCCCCCTTCCCCTTGCCCTGGGTCAAATAGCCCAGAGCGAAGAGGGCAGCCGGACGGAGTCACTGCCGGAACAGAAAGCCTGCATAACTATAGTTGCAACTGTTTAGTGGACGACATTCTGAGCAACAGATAACGGACCTAAACAATGCAGGTCTCCAGAAATGGACTCAATATTTCTGAGATAAAAATTCGTAAATGTGGATGGCTGAGACCAATAAGCAGCCTTCATTAAATCTGTAATAGCAACACTATTAGCATAAGCCCAGGAAGTAGAAAGAGCTCTTACTTCATGAGCAGAAATCTTAAGCACAGACTGCTGAGAAGAAGATAAATCTTCATAAGCAGTACGGATAGTTAACTGAATCCATCTAGCAATAGAATGGACTGAAATGTCCTTTCTATTAGGCATCAAAGACAGAAAGAAACGTTTCCGTCCCTTTCTGATAAACTGAGATCTCTGTTTATAGATACGTAATGCTCTAACAGGACAGAGTAAAGGCCTACGCCCGTCTGAAGACGGAAGAGCCTTAATAACAATAGGTTCCGGATATTTATTAGGAGCCTGATTCTTAGCTAAAAAACCCACATTAGTAGTGAAGGTGATAGTGTTCCCAACACTACGATAATGAGAATCATCCACCGATAGTGCATGAAGCTCACTGACTCTTCTAGCAGAAGAGAAAGCTAAGAGAAAAGCTGTCTTATAAGATAAGAATTTGAAATCTACTGTCCCAAGAAGTTCAAATGGCTTTTCCTTCAATTTAAGAAGAACCCAAGCTAAATTCCACTTAGGAATTAATCTAAGAGTTCTGGGTCTATTTATCGAAAAGTTTCTAACCAACTTCGATAAAGAGACATTAGATCCAATTTGTAAACTATCATGATGTGCATAGGTATCAGATAACATAGATCTATAACCCTTTATAGTAACAGGCTGCAGTTTGATTTCGTCAAACAAGTATACTAAAAAGTTTGCAATGTCTGGTATAGAGGGATCGAATATATCTACAGAATGATCCCTACACCAACGACGAAAAACCTTCCACTTAGCCGCATAGTTTAGCGAAGAGGAGGTCCTCCTACAGTTAGAAATCGCGTCCACTGCTCGTCCTGTAAAGTGCTTGCCATGCAAGAAGGACCGCACAACGGAAAAACGTGAAGGTTGAGACCTTGCGGGTTGTGATGGAGTTGGCGCGATTTCCCCTGCGAAAGAAGATCCTCCCGTGGAGGAAGCTTCCGCGGTAGGTCCCACAACAGACACCTGAGTAGATTTATCCACGGTCTCTGTGGAGACAGAGATGCTACCAACAGAATCTTGCATTGAGATTGTTTTATCTTTAGCAATACTTGTTGAATTAACGGCGCTGGAGGATACGCATATCCTATCATTCCGTCCCAAGGGATCGACAGAGCGTCTACTGCAAATGCTCTTGGATCCGGACACGGAGACACATACGTCTGCAACTGATTGTTGAGATGTGTCGCAAATAAGTCTATCATTGGCCGTTCCCATTGGTAGCAAATCTGATTGAATACTTGTTTGTTGAGAGTCCACTCCGACGGCAACAAGCGACCCTTTTGAGAAAGGGAGTCTGCTAGCACATTCAGACGACCCGGTATGTGACGGACTGAAAGAAGAACGTGATGTTCTAACGCAAACAGAAGGATTCTTTCCGTTAGATTGAACAACGGAACTGAATGAGTGCCTCCCTGATTCCGTATATACGCCACTACTGTCGTATTGTCGGATAGGATTTGGACATGAGCATCGTGAATAATGTCCATCCAGTGACGTAACGCAAGCCAAATTGACATCATTTCCTTGATGTTTATGTGCTTGCACAGGAATTGCGGATCCCAAAGACCCTGGCATCTCGAATCCGTTGGGATTAATGATGCACCCCAACCTGTTTGACTGGCATCCGTCATAACGGTAAAACTCGGATCCGGCAACTGCAGCGGAACTCCTTGAGTTAACCACTGAATGTTTGCCCAAGTCTGAATCTCTTGTTTCACTTGATCTGACAAGAGAACGTCTACATCGAGCGAATGAATTTTCACACTTCAATTCTGAGTCAGGAAAATTTGAAGAGGACGTGTGCGTAACCGCCCCATCGGAATGAGATCCGCGGCGGCTCCACACAGACCTATCAGTCTCATAAATTCTCTCGCCGTGACTTTGTCTGCGTGCAGACAATAGCGAGCGTAACAACTGACTAATTTCGCTCTGGTTAACGGCAGACGAACGAGATTGTTGTGCGTCTCGAAGCTCATTCCCAGATGAGTGAATGACTTGGACGGCACCAGATCCGACTTCTCCTCGTTTACTATAAAACCGAGACGTCGGAGCAATAGAAGAAGATTCTGAACATCGTTCTGAAGCGTTAACTCGTTGCCGTACCTCTGAAGAATGTCATCCAGGTAGGCCGACGTTACCGCAGACGAATGAGCTCGGAAGTAGATCATTACTGAGTTCATTACCCGAGTGAAAGCCCAGGGTGCTAGATTCAATCCGAAGCACATCGCCCGGAATTGATACACCACTCCTAGGACCGCGAAGCGTAGATACTTTCGGAATGTCGGATGTACCATGACATGAAAGTACGCATCTTTGAGATCCATGCTCGTTGCATAATCGTTCACCCCGAATACTCGCTCTGACCGATCGAATCGTCTCCATATAAAACTTCGGAGCGACGATCAGCTTGTTTATCCAGCTCAAATCTATGACTGGACGGAACGAGCCGTCTGGTTTCGGAACCAGAAACAGATGGCTGTAGAATCCCGGAGATTCCTGGTTTTTTACGACCTCTACCGCATTCTTCATTAAAAGAGACTGCACCTCTGATAACAGAGCGTCTCTTTTCTGCGGATTTGACGGAAGATGAGTCCACTTTGGACTTCGAGTTAATGGAGGCTTTCGTTTGAAGGATATCTTTAGACCTTCCGAAGTCACTCCTCTCACCCAAGGGTCGTCCGTAATCGATGCCCATTCTTGTGAAAAGCTCGACAACCTTCCGCCAACCGGAACGCGATAGAGGTTTAAGCCATCACCTCCTGGACCTGCGGTAGGAGAAACCACGTCTTCCACGACCCGCACCTCGCCCCGTCGACCTCGTCCGACCGATTGTCCCGGCCTGAAGGACGTCCCGAACGAGAGTCGCTATCCTGACGGTCTCTCGAATAAGACCAAGAGGACGCACCGGAACCTCTATAGGAACCTCTCTTGGGCGCATTAGACCCAGAAGTGCCTGTCTTATTCGTGTCTGCTGTATCCGACTTCTTAGGAGCAGATTTGAACAACAGAGAATCCTTAGCTTTCTTTGTAATTTTATCATAAATAGCGGAAAGCTTGCCGTCAAAGAGAAGTTCTCCTGAGACCGAAGCGACTCTAAGAGAGTTCTTCACCTTAGAATCCACTAGTGTGGATGTAGCTAGGGCTGCGTCACGTCTAACCAACTCCAGATTTGCCACTGAAAGGGCGGAGTTACACGTGGAATAAGCTACTGCCCTTGAAAGAAGTCTTAAAGAGGATTGTATATCCTGAAACTCTTTCCCCTGAAGGCGCAGTGATAACGCCTTAGTAAGGTGATCTGCGTAAGATAAGGCATCTAAATTGGCTCTGTTAGACGCAATAGCTGTTTCCAACACCGCGGTTGGAATAGAAGCTGACGACGGTAATGATAGCTCTAAGTCTTCCGCCTCGTCGTCCATACGCAGAGGAACTCTCGGTATACCCTGTCCTGCCATATGGAATTTATTCCTTGCATTAATGAAAGGCAGGTTGAGAGTATTAGCGGACAAGAAACCTGCTTTCCCCGTCCTGGAAGCAAGTTTAAATATAGCGTCGTTCAATAATTCAAATGTTCTTGCAACATTATTGGACTGCGACGGAAACTCAGGAGCGATGTCCCTGAACCGCTCAAAAAATTCAGAGTCCAATGACGCTATAATTCTCTTGTCCGGAAGCGCAGCAGTCTGGCCCGACGGAACAACTTGAGGGAGAAAGTGCCGGATGAAGTCCACGGCAGCTTTATGTTGTTCCGAAAGGGATAGCTCCAAGTCATCCGTATCCCTTTCACCATCCGGTCAGACCTCATGATGTTCCCGGTCGTCCGCCCCCGATGCTTCGGCGGAGCGTACCGACCCAGTGCCGTCGGATAATTCTCGATCCGACACCGTTTCTGTTGGCTGCTGGGATGCTGCGATAAGCTGTGCTATCTGCACAAGAATGTCCGGCGTCGAGACCTGCGGAGGCGCAGTCTTTCGCTGCTTCGCCGAGGGCAGCTCCGCATCAGATGGCTCCCGCATACTTTTCCTATGCGAACGTCCGGAGTCCATCGGTCTCGAATCCCTGGCTGCCGGATGGTGTGACCTGGTCGCCGAAGAATCCTTGATCGGCGAAGCTGGTAATATATCGGCGGTCACGCAGCCAAGGTGCGGTCGTGTGCGCTGACGAGAAGAGGAAGCCTTAACAGTCTCTGCGGACTGCTTATATAACGGAGCGTCCCGAGCGACAGACGTATGCTCCGCTAAAGACACATTTTGTACCACAACATCTGGTCCCAGATGTTGTTGTACGAGAGAGGGGCCTCTCTCGCTCGCGGCCCGGCTGGACCTGGACGAGCTAGGAACCGGACTCAAAGGCTTCCTCCGTTCTCGCTTACTATCCGCCGTCACTGGGTGTGCATCTATTATGTTTATAGTGCTCGCATCACCCAAAATTTCCTCTTGGACCGCATCGGACGAACCCGGCTGCCGAACCATTCGGTGAATGGACGCTACACCGGGCGAGCTAGCGGACGACATTTGTCTAATCTCCATGAGCACTTTTGCCGCTAGCTCTGAATTCATTTGTGACGACGGACGCACACTTGAAGAAGATAACATGGAAACATCACCCTGTTCTGGTTCCTCTGAAATAGAAACTGAGAGAGTAGAGTGACCTTGCGGAGAAAGAGCCGGCATCGCACTTTCTCCAGAAACAACATATCGTGACACACGTTTCCAATGTTTCTCATCCCAATGTTCACATATAGGACAAGGATTAATGCGAGAACACTGACTACAATTAATACAATGATCATGAAAGTCAGAGGAAGATTTCTTCCTATTACAATTTGAACAACGTCCCTTCATTGTGAAAGAACAACAATAAGTCCTAGTTACTCGCAAAAACCCCTGACACAAAGATACATAATAACATGATCCATTAATAAATGAAAAAACAATTGCAAAACAAAATAATTTTGAAAAAATATTTTTTCAGCGAAGCCAAAGTTGCTGAAAAGTAACGTTGAGCCCCGATGGATCTGATGGCAAAGTGTGGTAAAAAATTTTAAATTTATATTAAATAATTAATGAGACACTTTCGGATAATATAAATGTATCTTATAGTGAGATAAACTACAGCAAAGGCAAACAGCCCCCCCTCAAAAAAGGCTGTTGCCAATGAAAACAAACAGTGTAAAAACACCAGAAAACATGACTCCAGGCACTGAAAAAACTGGCCCGGAATCAGTCATCAATTACACTCTATCTGATGCAAAACAGAGACTCCCAGGGGAGAATCTGCAGAACATCAGATGGAAGATGCAGAACACAAACGTTATACACCCATGGGTGAAAACGTAACTATGGGGAAAATAACAGAAAACATTCTGTAACCAAGCAACTCTCCCAGGAAATTTTAGAAATGAAATTTCTCCAAAATATGCCAAAAGCATGGGAGAATTGCAAGGGGGGACTTTAGAAGGCTAGGGGAGAGGAAACACTGAATAAGCAGTGCAACAATTAGCAAGAATGACAACAAGAGGCCCATGCCTCGAAAATAGGCAACTTAACATAATTTCATCAAAAAATTTTAAGTACAGCCCTGATTATTTTTTGTCACTTCTTTTTCCTCTCCTCCTTCTATCCTCCTTAGAATCACATTTTCTCCAAAAATTACGTGTCTGGCATCCTTTAAACTGAGATTTACAAGCACAAAGATCAGTGAGATGTTGACTGATGAAGGGCCAAACAGAGAATGATAATTGGCGCCAATTTCGGGACGTCTGCGTCACTGCGCATGCGCAGTAGAGGCGTAGTATGGAGGTCCTTTAGGACATGATTTCTTTTTGTTTTGGATGCAAATTTTAGGGATTGGGGGGCAAAATTTGTGTTTGGCCCTGGTTTTGTTAGAGTTAGCACCAGCTAAGTCTGGGTCATTGGTACAGTATAAAAATATAAAAATATGTGTATCAGAAGTGATGTTTGTAGTAGTATTGGGCATGGGGAGGGGGTTAATAGAATAATGGTATTGTGTTTCTTGGGGTTTTGGTTCTCTACCTCTCTATCCCAGAACTATAACTTAGTTTACCTGTTCAAACCCTGAACCATTTTCTTTTCTCTTTGGCTGTGAATAAGAATATTATCTGGCATATATGACCGATGAAGACCCCCCCCCCCCCCCCCTCAACCCCCCCCCCCCCCCCCACACACCCATCTAATATAATAAATATAGCATGACTTTTCGTTGACTATGCCAAAATAGTGGTCCTCGAGGAGAGAATAGTCCCTCCGCTATGCGTCGGGACTATCCTCTCCTCGTGGACCACTATTTTGGCATAGTCAACGAAAAGTCATGCTATATTTATTAAATAAGGGTGTATTGCAAAAGCGTTAAAAATTGTACCTGTAATCTATCCCACCACATCTGTTTGATGGTATCTCTCCTGTCTGGTACCAGTTTGTACTGTATAACTTCCTCTAACTCAGACAACATCTGAACATTTACCATTGCCTGAATGGAAAAAAAGAAGTAGTAAAATAACTTCCTATGTACAGTGGAACCCTGTTAAATGAACATCCTTTTTGTCCAAGAAAAATATTACATTAAAGGAAAAATATTCAATTAATAGGAAATTTCATGTACAGAAGAACACTGTTTGATACTTTTGTACGTCTTATGACGTACGAAATCAAACAGCGTGCCAATACTTTGTGGTCATTTGTTTTGTTATTATTTTTCGATTTTTAAAGTTTTAACCTCAATTCCTATTTTCTCCCGACTAGAGCTCAGTGACAACCGTTGAGCCAAATGTTATCACAGCTTAAAATACCAACATAATCCTGCTCTCAAGACTTCTTAACTGGTTGAGTGCTAGAAGCCACCATCAAGGCTTTCACAAAATGAGGATACCAGAGCAAAAGCCAACACTTTCCATGCTTAAATTCCATATTCAGTCAAACACAAATAATATTTTGTTTATGTAATTTGTTTCATTACAAATTATTGGAGAATGCCTGTGTGCACTCTCCAATAATTTGTAATAAAACAAGTTTTAAATAACAAATTCAGATCACCAAAAATAATCTAGCCTTCAACCAGATAATCATTAATGTGAAAAATATCTTGTTATTTATACTTTCCGACGTTTGACGTCGCATTTTGAAAAACGTTGAAGAAACTGAATTCCCGCTGACGTTTGAGCATCAGGATAATTAAAGTCTCAAAGGGTTAACTGAATGTCCACTTGTTCCCGATTGTCCAAGTGGGGAAACAGTGGCGCTGTGTACCAAGGCATAATGGTTAGGGCACACGTACAAAGGCATAATGCACATCAATAGTGCCCGTGTCTTCAACCAATGCTAACCTGCTTGTGTGGAGTTAGTAAGTTGTGTTGTCTGCAGGCCTGAAAATAAGCAGTCTGACATTTGCAGAATGAGGAGCCCAGAGGGTGAATTTGATGATGCTATCCCATACAGTGGGCCAATTTATCCTCTGGGTACCTCTTTCTATTTATTCTTGAGACTCATATTCAGATTGAGGTTGACAGAGGGTAAATTTAGTGATGCTACCCTGCTATAGCAGGGTAGCATCACTAAATTTACCCTCTGTCAACCTCATTTTGCAGATGTCAGTCTGCTTATTTTCTGGCTTGGTTGTCTGACAGTTGCTCAGCACTGGCCGATGGTTCTCACCAGGTAATCCAGATTACTCCACCTGTAAAACTGTTCAACATGAGGTGATCCTGGCTGTTGAAAGTGCTGTTAAACTCCAATAAATAAATATTAACTGAACAGCCACGTTGCCAAGGGAAAATATTCAGTTAACATGGGTATACAATTAATAGAAATTGGTAATTTTTTTATATTTTAGTAAAACTAGTGGTAAACTCACCATTTATTCTATTTTATCTTATTTGACAGAGCCGAGCTCAAGAAGCTCTGTAAAACAAGATAAAACAGACATAACCCTTTAGAGCCAAAAGATTTTTTTTTCATTTTTGCTTTACATTGATAATCCACACCCTATAACTTTGCAGTTGTTTCTTTGCAAGTCTTGGATGCCTATGTAGGCAGCCAAGACTTGCTTAGAAACAACAGCCATGTCTCTTCGCATGTATCTTGCAAGTTTATTTCAAAACTGCATGTTGGGTGTCTGTTTTGTTGTAGAAAAATATGATTAAAGTCGTAATTAGTCCCTTAAGGGTCAATGCTTTTATTACATGCCTGTTCTATATAATTCCCATCTATAGCAACACTAAACCATGCCGAAAATGAAAATCTGTTCCGCACATATGTGCGGAATGGAAATTGTTGACATACTATTTTTACATAGAAGCGAATTTCACTGGATTTTTCGACAAATCATGTAACACAATTATGAATTTGAATCCCTAGCGATAGCTGAAAATCGTCCCCTGAGTTCCAAGATGTTCTATATGCCAGTAGGCACATAGAACACATTGGAACTCAGGGGACGAAATAGTAACACGGGTTCCCCTCGTAAATTTGGTTGGCGATAAAATGTGTTCTTTTTGTTGATAGTTGTCAAATGAATTGCTGAGTGTCCTTCTCATAATTGTTTTTATATATGTGAAGGCATGTAATAAACACACAACAACACACGCGTGTGAATGGGTTAATCGATATGGCACTTGCGCCATCGTGGAAGGATAAAACTCAAGGCCTGTGGACTCTCGTTTTATCCTCCCACACTGGCACTCTTGCCATATTGATTGACCCATTCACACGCGTATGTCATTCTGTGTATATACTGAATGAATTGAGGTCTATCAACATGATGAATTCAAAGAAACTATCATAGTTTTCCATGACATTCAACAGCCTAGGGAAATTTGCTGGATCTTTAACTTGCTAAAGACGGATGGCATAATGTTTCATTCCTCAAGAGCATTGGGCCTTAAACCAAAAGGTCAATCCTGACCCACACCATCTGCATTGTCCTTGGCACTTAATCACGATTGCGCAGGTGTGGGCATGGTGGGTCTGTGTACTAAGGCATACTACACATCGATGATGCACTTGCTGCAATCAGTGCAAACTCTTCTTGTGCCGGGTAAGTAAGTTAGAGTGTCTGAGAGTTGCTTATGGCTACTTGGTGGTCCTCTCCAGTTACTCCGGATTCCTGCATCCAAAAAACAGTATGACACAATATGACCCTGGCTTTTGAAACTGTCATTAAATCCCAATAAATAAATCTGCTAAAGGTATATCTTTGTACAACTTTTAAACTTTAAACACACCAATCCAATATACAATAGAAAAAGACTCAAAACTAACGTAGGACTAAAGAATTCATAGAAAATTTAAAAAAATGCAGGAGGGCTAAAAATCGCTCTCCTTACATGGACTAGGAGCGATTAGCTCTCCTCAAGCTTACAAAAAGCTAAAAGTGGCAAAATGAAGTTGTACTATTAATGAATTCTGCCTAGTGGGCTTTGTACATTTTATTTGGTGCTGCTAACCAGGTCGACTCTGTGAGACAGCTACGCTGTCCCTCCCACACCTCCGGGCCTTAGTAAGGCATGGAGGTGTGGGAGGGGCAGTGTGGCCATATTGCAGAGACCACTAACAAAGCAGAGATCTGAAAAACTGTGGGTTTTAGGAATAGGCTGTTGTGGTAATCATTATTTTCTAAGGCTAGGAGGGCTATTTTTTGCCCTCCTCAGTATTTTTAAGGTGACCAGCAGGAGAGCGAATAAATCCCTCTCCTGAAAATGCCAGGCCTGCCACCATCATACCTGATAATTTCAAAATCCAGTATACTTCTCTGAAATCTCAACCTTCACCTCTTTCTTTATGATATGCTAAATTGTTTCAGTTTCAACAGAAATTTACCAATGACTGATCAATTTCTCATTTATAGAAAATATTCCTGTTTCACGGGCAATTTTTCTTGAATATTTTGATGAGGGAGAGAGACTTATTTTTCTGTCTTTTTAAATCCATGAAAACCTAATTGAAAATGGTTTAAAGTGTCTCAGAAATTTGAAACATCTGTTTTTACATGTCAAAGTTCCATCATACTTATTATAGGTCTGACAGAGTTTTCTGTTTTGGTTCCGGTTTTTGTGGCAAACCAGAATACTGAGACACAACAAAGAATGGCTTAACGGTTTTACTTTTCTTGTGCATAAACTGATCAAAGTGACCTACTGGGAGGGAACTGGACTAGTGAACACTAAGGACGCTCGTCACTTTGTCTATCTGGAAAAGAGGAGAATATGTCGTGTTCTGATTGTCACATTTATTTATGGTTTTCTTTCTTACTGAACAGGCTTAGGCCAAATAAAAAAAATGAATTGATTCTCAGGCAATTTTTTTTTCAAATCATTGAGGGAGGGAGGATTTTATTTTTATATTTTTTTTAAAATTTTTTTTTTTCGTGTAAAGGGTTCAGTATACTCAGTAAATCTTTTTCTGTCTTTCCACTTGAAAAAGAGAAAAGGTTGTATTTTAGTGTAATTATAGTATACCTTTCATAATTAACTGCTGTAACAACAGCTAAAAGGATGTGTATTTTATTATTCTTTTTAATGGTATAGATCTGTCAAGCATCATGGTCCATTAAGATAGGCCCCAGTAACCAATGCTTGGGGTAGGAGACCTTTAAAACGGGAAATATGGCTCTAAATGATTGGTTGAGTTTATATTGGTGTTGCGGCCATTATTAGCCATTATGCAGAAATATATGACCTTAAACACCAGCAAATAAATAAATAATTAAATCATGATCCAGTATATCAGAATTTGCCTTGTTACAGTTTATGGGAGAGTGCCTTTGGGCACTCTCCCATAAACTGCAACAAGAAAAACCGATTTACTGCAAACACAGCTAAATAATTATATGTCGAGAAATGTGAAAAAATGACCATTCCAAGTTTTCACAAATTCTTTAAACAACATGACATAATAAAAATGCCTAATGAGGAGGTTCAGATCCAACGAGGGATGGCCTGAGAATCAAAACATTATTTTTTTTTAGCCTTAGCAACTGATCCCAAAGAACCACTAAGAATGATCAAAGGGAAGTTACGTTGAACCCAACACTGATACTTATGGATGGCCATTTATGGGATAAAATTTCTTACTCATACCAGAAAATAAGTGGTCAGACAAGGGCAATGTCAGGTACAAAAAGGCCAATGTCTGACTCACATTTAAAATCATTAGTCAAAATGTCTGATGCCAAAATTATCAATGAAGTTCAATGATCAGAACACACACATGCATGCTGGAAATCATGTACGTAATTAGCAAGACTAAAATTAATGATTATTGTGATTTCTGGTCCTGGCAAGTTGGGAAGTGTGAAGAAAGTGACTGTACAGCTCATCAGTATTACCAGCATGTGAAGGAATATGATTTGATATAGCCATACATGTATCTATATTATGTCTGAAGGGTAATTCAGTTCCAATTCAGAATGAAACCAATCATACCTTGTTTGGCAGGGCTTATTGAGCAGGTTAGATGATAGGGTTAGATGAATTCTGAGCAGTTTTAAGATGAAGGTACATGTACACCCAAAACACTTTATTTTGAATACTCAAACTCCATTTTGTAATATGTCAGATATCATTCTTAAGTGACAGACATGATCCATTTGGTGTCTGACATTTTGTCTGGAAGCGCAATGAAAATTATTTTCAGGCTTGCTTAACACATACAAAAACCGAACCGAAACGAAGGTTTTTTCTTGAAACTAAAACGAAACCAAGTCTGAAAAATCAAAACCACCCGGCTTTAATTTATTACACGTTAATATTTTAAAAGAATTGGCTCTAACCAGTGTGTATTTTGAATGGATAAAAATAAAATGGGGTAAAAAACATTTTTGGTGGAAGTTTAATTTAAAATTTTTTTTTTTTATTAGGGTTTAACAACACATTAACAGCCAGGGTCATATCATGTCGGTGACAGTTTTACGGATGGAGGAAGCCAGAGTACCCGGAGAGAATCATCGAGCAACGACTAACAGCTATCAGCTCTCCAACATTGTAACTCTAACTCTGCACCGTGGCACAGCAGGGTTAGATTGGTTGAAGACAATCACTCCATGGATGTGCAGTATGCCTTAGTACACAGCGTCATCGTGCCCCCACATAGGCAATCAGGGTGAAGTGCCTTGCCCAAGGACACAATTCGGGAGCGCTAATCAGTCACTGAAATGGTCGCTCATCCAACTACTAACCGCGTATGACATTGCTTAACTTCGGTGATCTGACGAGAACCGGTTACCGTGACGCCAATGCGCCCCGGTGGAAGTTTAATGATAATGGAGGTGTGTGAAAAATTAAAAATTTTTAGTAAATTTTGTTTCTTAACATACCTACCACATTTGTTTACCGGAGGCCCACCCTCCTTGGGGATATCTTTGATATCGATGCCTCCCCGCTAAATCACAAACTTCTCGTTGGCGGAAATACGGAATTGACGTCACGGTTGTTGCGCATGCGCTCTGTGAAAGCAAGAGGTGTGCAGAGAGAGTACCTGTAATTTCGAGCGCTGGTCTCACTCGACCTTTTTTTCGATCTTTTTCGTGCTTTTGCACTCTAGTACTTTTCCAACTCGTTTGGAAAAGATTCTAAAAGCTTGAGTTAGTTCCGAAGTAGGGCTTGCACTTTTGTTACAGCCAGTTGTAAACAATTGTGAGTTGGTTGAAAAGAAATAAGGTTTTCTGCAATGGTCTTACAAGATTTCACACAATGAATCTCCAAAATCAAAGAAATTTATCAACAATAAAAACAAACAAAAAACCATCAAATTTGTTTTTTCCATGAGATCTGTCAAACAAGGTATAATAGATTAAATGCCTGTATTGGATAAACTGTGGTCAAATAGGTCTATAAACAAAGGAAAACTGGGGCGAGTCAGGGTAAATTCTCGACAGGTTACAATATTTTTTATTCAATTAACAGGAGTTTACTCTATAACCTATATTCAATTAACAGGTCAAATTTGTACTGGAGGTATGGTAAATGGTTTTGTGTTGGGAAATTATATTCAATTAACAAGGATATACAATTAAGAGGTATCCAATTAAGTGTGCTGTACTGTACGTGTTTACTTCTGTCTGTAAATTGTGCTTGATAACTGGAAAGGATAAGGAGGTTCTTTACTTACTCCATATGCTCTGCTGTAACTTTCACCAGCCATAGCAGTCAGTTCTGTGTCAAGTATGTCTCTAGCTTTGTCAATACACTACAAAAACAAAATACAAAAAATCAACTTAAGGCCACACAAAGTAGATCTTCTGTTTCTCAGGTCATTATTTGTAAAATTGCCTGTGGGCGTGCGGTTTTTTATTTTATTTTTTATTTCTGTAATTATTTCTTTGTCATCAAAAGTTCATGTTATTGTTTTATATTTTAGGCCTCATAATCTACAGAATAGCATGGGTGGTGGTGTATTTCATCCCTTGAGAGCAAGAAGACTTTGCAATGCTAAAGCATTGCAAAGCCATCTTGCACTCAAGGGGCAAATTTATCAATTTTTTTTAACTTTGGTAAAATATCAGACATAAACTATTTAACTCTTACAAGACGGGAGTTGAGTTTTCTTGCCTGTGGTGTAATAAGGCAGGTAATCTGGCTGTGACGGTTCAGCTAACTTTGGGCTGGGGGAGAATTAAACACTGAGCAGGTGCTGCTAGTCAAGTGTCGTCTGCCTGAATAGGCAGATGACACTTGACTAGAAGCACCTGCTTTACTCTAAAGTTTTTAGCAGTATATCAGGTTCAATAAATTCATTCTGATTCCCCGGCTTCTAAGAGTTAATGATTATTTTTTTTTTCAAGTTTACATTGGTTATAAAAAGAGAGCATGCGGCAGTCAAAAGGACCACGCGGGAGGGCTTGAGAAACAGATTTTTAATTTTTTTAGGCCAAACATATCTTCCTTCAGATTCAAATGTTAAGTTTCAAGACTTTCAATGATTTTCTCCATGTATACATATTCAGGCATCTCCAGAGTAACTTGGCATTTGTTTCAAGACACTTCTTAGCTGCCTACTAACAAATACAAAAAACTTCTTCCTTCATTGACAGGAAAAATTAATTGTCTGTGAACCAAATGTAGGTTTGCTGTTTGGTCTCAAATAAAAATATTGTGATCTATCATAAAATTAAAAACAGACATTGAATACTCCAGTAATTCAGACCTCTTTGGTTCCAGTGCTTACAACTAGCCTGGAAATAAACTGTCATTTACAGAATGAGGTCCGCAGAAGGCAAATTTACTGATGCTATCCCATTCAGTCGGCCAATTTATCATCTGGATATCTCTTTCTGTTTAGGCCTGAGACTTTGATCCAAATTGAGGTTCACAGTGGGTAAATTTAGTGATGCTACCCTGCTGTGCAGGGTAGCATCACTAAATTCACGCTCTGGGGACCTCATTTTGCAGATGACAGTCTGCTTATTTCCAGGCTTGGCTTACAATAGAAGTATTTAATCTACTAGCCGATTCCCATTCAAGAACATAGGAAAAGTAGTCCATGGCATCGAAAAGAGAGATATTTAAAGAGATATGCAGAAATAAATCAAGGGTGGTAAACTATTTAAGAATGAATGGATTTAATGTGGGCATTTTCATTTCATTCCACCCCTTGACCCTCACACATGGAAACACCAAACCCCCAGTGACACTCTCTGGGCTGAGCTGAGAACATAATGCCAAGTCTGGTGGTGATTCAATAGACAGTGCAGACGCTAAGGAAAAAAAAAATATGAATTTTTCACCCCATTTCACTCCCATGGTCTTCGCATATGGAAACAACCTCCTCCCCCCCCCCTCCCCCCCCCCCCCCCCCCACACACACACACACATTCCACAGTGACATTCTCCGGATTAAGTTGCAGGGCTTAAAATCAACTTGGATTCTCATGAAATGTCCATTTGATTTTGATCATACATTCTGAAAGTTTCCTTAACCTTTAAGGGCCTAATTCTGACTTTTAATCACATTTTTCTACAATAAAACAGGTGCCCCAACATTCAGTCTTTGGATAAACTTGCAAGTTACATTCAAAGAGCCTTAGCAGTGTGTTTTCTTGTCAAGTCTTGGCTGCCTATATGTCAAGCTTTACCCAAAACTGATGTTGGGGAACAGTATACGGACTGTCAAAGTAGGGCATAAATGTATAAAAATCTCCAGGTCCTTAACCCTTTGATACTTGTGTACGTCTTATTACGTACGAAATCAATGACACTTTGTGGTCATTTGTTTTGTTATTATTTTTCGATTTTTTAAAGTTTTAACCTCATTTCCTGTTTTCTCCGGAATAGTGCTCAGTGACAACCGTTGAGCCAAACGTTATCTCAGCTTAAAATACAAATATAATCCTGCTGTCAAGACTTCTTAACTGGTTGAGTACTAGAAGCCACTATCTGGGCTTTCAAAAAATGAAGATACCAGAGCAAAATCCAACACTTCCCTTGCTTATTTTTCATATTCAGTCAAACACAAATAATGTCGTGTTTATATAAATTTATCTTATTACAAACTATTGGAGAGTGCCTGTGGGCACTCTCCAATAATTTGTAATAAAACAAGTTTTGAATAACAAATTCAGACCACCAAAAATATTCTAGCCCTCAACCAGATAATCACTAATGTGAAAAAATATCTTATTTGTACTTTCCGACGTTTGACGTCGCATTTTGAAAAACGTTGAAGAAACTGAATTCCCAGTGATGTTTGGACGTCAGAATAATTGAAGTCTCAAAGGGTTAACTCTCTGCACTCTGATGTCGAAATGGCAAAGTTTTCAGCAGCAAATTTTCCCATAATGCAGTTTGATATTTAACCAAATATACCTAGTTTGACAGAGCTCGGTGCGCTCTGTCAAACAAGATATAATGGTAAAGGTGTAGAACAGGGGACTTTTCGTTTTTTTTTTTAAAATAACGATTTTCTCGCTATTTTTTCTCTGTTTTCTTAAAGTAAACTATATTTTGAACAAAATGACACAAAATTAGGTACCTCTATCATGTTTTAACATGTAAGAGAATAGATTTTAAATCCCGTTGAATTGCGAGTTTCTCAATTGCCATTTGTTTCATCCGCTGAAAATTTCGCAGCGTCTGTTGTTTTCATTCGTTGTTACGAGTACGTCACAGGGGAGAAATCATTCAGTATGATAGCTGGTGCGCTTCGCTTGTGTGCGTGTTAGCAGGTGCGCTTCGCTTGTGTGCGTGTTCCTTGATTTAAGGTAAGTTCAATTAGGACCAGGGTGAGTTCATCGGTAAGCTAACCCTGACCCTCACTAGACTGACCCTAAAATTTGATCTAGGGTCAGTTTAGTGAGGGGGCAGGGTTTGTCAGCCGCCATTTCAATTACTAAACTCTCCCCCTATGATAGCGATAATGGAACGGAGCGATTGCAGTGAGTTCGACTGCGCTGTCACAATAAAATCGTTAATTTTTCTTGAAAAAAAAAACGATAAAAGTATGTGATTTTGTGTCATTTTGTTCAAAATATAGTTTACTTCAAGAAAACAGAGAAAAAATAGCGAGAAAGACATTATTTAAAAAAAAAAATGAAATGTCCCCTATTCTACACCTTTTCCGATGTAATTGGTTAAATTCATAGTTAAACAAGGCAAAAATAGAGTGACTGGAGAAAATTCTGTTGAACTACCAGAGTGCTAGGGGTTAAGGGTTAAAGGCCTTGATAATTCTACTTATGTTTGCTTCCTTATTATAAGGTAACACATTGACTTGGCAGTGGTGTTTAGTGATGTCTTGACTGATAAGCAGCCAAAACTTCACTAGAAACCACTGCTATGGTACTGTAACTTCCATCAGCAAAACCACCAAAAGCCTACCTGTGTTCTCCATGTACATGTAACATAAGAAGCGCACCCAAAATGGAACTAGGCCCAAAAGGGTTAAACTTTGTAGTAAATATTGTAAGTTATTGTGATGAATTGATGGTAACATTTTCAGTGCTCAAAATAACTTTTTTTCTTTGCGTAGCAAAATGCTACACATTTCAAAAAAATGAAAAGCATTTTGTAAAAATTACATAGTTATTTTTGTATACCAGAGTTATGTTATGCTGTTTTGTATTGAATTCTTCTAAGTAGATAGAATAGTTTCCATCCATTTCTGGGCATTTCCAAATGATCTCCAACATATGAAATGTTTACTATGTCTTTTTTACCTGAACTGCCTTTAAGGGTTGCATTGACTTGGATATTTTCAAATGGCGTCTTGGTTGTTTATTAACAGAGTTCTCAAAATGGAAGTCGGGATTTTTAATTTGATGGGCTTGAAGTTATTTTTAATGGACATTTTATGCAAAATGTTGTAAAAACGGGAAGAATTTAAACCAATAGCATTCATCTTACATATGAAGTTGCTAATGATGCTTGATGGAGAGTTAATCTGAGTTATGCCTGGAATGTTACACAATCAGAAGTAAAGCATCAGTGAACTAGTTTTCAAATTTGTTTGCAAATTTTCATTTACATTTTGCGATACAAGGTAATCAACTGAAGCCTAATAGGCTGCAGTTGATTATCTTGCATCGCAAAATGCTATACATAATTGAACATTGTGTAGCTTTTTGCAAGTTTTGCATTGCAAAAAGCGACGCGACACTGCTTATTTTGAGACCTGTAACATTTTCTGAGGTGTGAACTTGAGAGTTATGTTCAACCCAGACACAAAGCTTTCGAGGTTGAACGTACACTCCGAGCAACAAACCTCAGACCAGGTTATCATCAATTCATCATAATAAAGTACATGTTCCAATAAGACCTTATCCAAAGCCCAAAAACCACATCTGGAAGTGAACTAGGACTGTCATGATTAATGGATGTTTGATCGGTCACGGTGAAGTCGATTAGTATTTTTCATTGTCGAATATTCGGTAAATTGTATCCCGCTTTAGACGTTTAATAATTAAAAGAAAATTGGATGAAAAAACTATTGTTTCTAAAGGTAAAGAGTTAAGAACATGGATGTTAAACCCCAAGAAGCCGTTGGAAGCATTTGTCTTTCAAGTACATTCATCAAAGCCTTGATGTTCTGAACTTTCGAACCGTCAGTGTAATAATCAAGACCGGTCAGGAGTTGCGAAGTTCGCCACTGCCGACTGCTCTTGATTATTACACTGACGGTTCAAAAGTTCAGAACACCAAAGCTCTGAATGTACTTAAAAGATCGTCTTCGTTGTTTAACGGAAGTAGGTCAACTGACTTAAACTTTATTTTTTATTGACTTTAGAGAGAGGGAGAGGGGGTCATCTTGGTATGATTAATCGATTATAATCGATTATTTGCGACGATTAATCGATTCTTAAATTAACAAATCGTGACAGCCCTAAAGTGAACATAGCAACTTCAATGAACAAGGCAACTTTAATGATAACAAATTTAGTAAATAAACCTCCTCGTGTACCCCAAACATCACTGAACAACAAAAAATTGGTAACTTAATAATGGTTCGACCTTTTTATAAGTGGGTTGTGAGTATTCATTCATAGAATGATCACCGACCATGGAAATTATGATTTTATAGGCAGAATGCACTTCAAATCTCCTGCCATTGTTATCATATTTTCAAATATTTCATGAGGTGTCATCAGATGATAACATATGTTGCTGGAGCCATAAACATAGAAAAAATTAAGGAAGTTCATATCCAATCAGAGGGCAAGGATTTTAGTCTTATTGGAACATATAAATATGAGGTCTTTACCATGGAATATGTTCTGGCTGTTCAAACAAGAGGGACAACACAAAGCATGTGCCAATGCCCACGACCCGCCAAACATTTTCTAAGACGGAAGAGTGAAAAAGGGCCATAATTCTGGAAAGAATGTGTGGAAGAAACTCACGCTACACAGGTATCATTCACCCATGATGCTCTATCACAACACCAAATATCATTCAAATTGGAGTAGCAGTGGCTGAGAAACAAGGGAAAATGTTGGTATGGATGGACGAATGGATGGACAAACAGACGGGCGGATGGAAGTCTCCACTAGATACCCCTTTGACTTTTCAGGTTGGGAGCATAACAAGGGCATAACAGTACTCTCCATTTTACACTATTATGCACGTTGAAAATATTAATTGTTCTACCACACACGTTCACTGAGTAGCCATCCTACTTAATGAAATTATGACATATCGTGTTCCTGGACCGGAAAAGCGACCTCTCGTGTTGAAACAGTTAAGGAATTCAAAATTGATTTTTGCAACAGGAGTTCACAAAAATCAAAATCAATTCTTGCAAATGGGGCAACATTTTAAGATCTTGAGTTGAGTACAAGAGGCCTTAAGAAGTATAAAAATATACAAATTACTTTAAATTTATCATATTTTTATACTAAAACTAATGGCCCAGACTTGGCTGAATCGTAAAAAGATGGAGGGCCTAGGACTTAAAGAAACAGCTGACCAAAATACAGCTCCTTAGCCTGCATTAGAACTCCCAAGGTGAAAAGGAGATTAAAATTTTAAGGAATTACCTGTATGTCTCTCTATACACAATAGAGAAGACATACCACCGAAATAAGGAGAAATATACAAGTAATTCCTTATTACTTGGTATAATTGATTACGCTAATTAGGTGTAACAAGCCCCCAATATTAAGGCTAGTCTAGAATAAGACACTTAAAATTAGGAAAACCGTGTCCGGGAGTGAGAGACCAATGCCCACAAACATACGCCACATATAATGTAACAAGCTGTACATAAGATCAGAGTAATCTACAGACTATAACAGGTTCATTCATAGTTACACACTTATTATAAGGCCAGATGAGGTAAAGAGAAAATCATCTCCCCCCCCCTCCCTTTTTTGGAAGGAATAATATTCAAAACAAAGGGGGAAGCAGTCTGGAATCAGTGAAAAAGTGGTACTGAATAATATATATATTCACCTAAAAGGCACCCGGCTATTAATTATTATTAATTTAATGGTGCTTAACACCACATCAGCAGCTAAGGCTATATAGTGGCGATCCTGGTTATTAAAATCGCAAGCTTCTAAACGGATGCCATATCCGGAATATGTAGATAGGTTGAAAACTGGTGATATTAATATGTACAACCTCAAACTTGTCCAATTGAATCCAAATGAAAAGGTTATCTGATAGAACTTATACACTTCTGAGCCAAACAACAGGTGACCACGTTCAGGTGTACAATTAATTCCAATAATGAATCTCCAAATTGTAACCACTCAATATGAGAATAGGAATTTTCCTTGTGTACCGTTTCCGTCTGAAGACTGGATTCAGAGCATGGAACAGGATACTATTAAAAAACATGTCACAGACCATCCCAAATAATTCATAGTTCCCAGTGTGTGTTAAAACCTACGACTGCTCAGTAAAACAATATACCACTCTGAAATAATGAATCCAAAATAGAGAACTTATGGATAGACATATTCAACACAATTATAACAAAGTAAATGGTACAAAAAGGTATGGAAAAGGGATCCACAAGTAAGCTAAAGCTTTTGCAAGCTGTCTCCATTTTTTTTTTTAGTTTAAATAATATCTGACAATATTAGTAGCTCAAGTTAACCCTTTACCTAACACGAAACGCAGACGAGACTTGCTAAAAAAAATTTTTGAGTAACTAATTTTTTTCATTTTTTGTCTCAAAAACATAGGTTATGACCCCTCGTTGGAACGAGCTTGATGAGCTCGTTCCAACGAGGGGTCATAACCTATGTTTTTGAGACAAAAAATGAAAAAATATTGAAAATTAATTGGCGATATTTGAGAATAGCGCTGGCCGGTTTTGGCTGTTACGTTAGATAAAGGGTTAAGGGAAAAAGGGCCGCCCTTGATTCTTATAAGGCTTCAACAAAAGGACTAAAAGTCCAAGATGCCTAAGAATACAATGCCGAGAAGGAAATAACAAACTCTTTCCTTTTAACTGCCCTAATTCCAAAGAGACAGCAGTCTCAGATTAGCTAGCACAGCTAATAAGTCTTCATCCCATGAAGACAGATACCTTGGTAAAACTTGCCACTTTGAAAGCTCAATAAACGGAGATTTACAATATTATTCGCTCAAGGTAAAGAATAAAGGACCACACTTCTAATGGTCATAATTCTAAAGGACTACTCTTTCTAAGGCCCTAATTCCAAAGAGACAGTAGTCTCAGCTTAGCTAACACAGTTTATTATTCATTTCCATGAAGACAAATATCTGTGTCACCTGCGGCCTTGGAAATCTCACTAAACGGAGACTTACAACATTAGCCACAATGTATAAGAAAAACACTGATGTAAAATATATAAGGCCACTATGACGTTAGCTGCTAATGATTCATAAACACAGACAACTCTTAATTCACATAAGCCAAATTAATGTGACAACAATAGGACTAATTGCCTGTGACACCGAGGAATACTACACGCGAAGGATAACTTAATCTTTCCTTCTAATGGCATTATTCCAAAAAGCTAGCAGTCTCAACGCAGGTAACATAGCCAGGAAGTCTCATATCGGTAAACGACAGATATCTGTGTTTTACCCTGCAGCCTTAGACAGTTCATTAAATGGTGACTTATGACATTAGCCACTAATGTATAAGAAAAGACTGCTCTAACAGTACATAACGCTACTATGGCGTCCAAAATTGCACTAAATGCCTCCGACGCCTAGGAATACAACACCGAGAAGGAAAAGACATACTTATTTCTTCCAACGGCTCTATTCAAACAAGACAGCAGTCTCAGTCTATCTTTGAGCTATCGATCTTCTATTCATAAGGAATAGATCATTGCCTTTCTTATACTACTGCTAAGCCAAGAGAGGCATTATTAACTGGACCAAAAGCTTTCGACACCTAAGCCAAAAGATCTGGGAAGGAAAGATCTTCGTCTTTCCTTCGCCTGGAACCTTAAGCTGTTTTTAGCCTAGCAAATACAGACTTTTGTTCAGAAGGAACAAGATTCGAACAGCTTATGAACAAAAATCAATTAATGTGCCGTTCTGTGAGGGATGGAGACTCAACCTCCGTAGTACTCTCACCATCTGAATGTTCCATCTGAAAACATGGTCAACACCATCCGAATGTACAGATGACTGGACCAACCCAGCACAGCCGGACAGTTCACTACTGCAGCCTGTTGACGGCAGAACCTGCAACTACTGGGATGCTGTGATACGCTGCACAATCTGCGGTAGCAGGTCCGTGAACGAGGCATGCAGAGCAGCGATTATCCACTTCTTCACCATATGCTGCTCAGGGTACAGAAATCTACCCTCAGATCTTTCAACACATGTCCCGTATAAAAATGCCTCGAATGACAAGCTACAGGTTAATCCGACTTTGGGGGTGAAGACTGGGAACATCTCCATGGAACAGCATGAACATACGAAGTCAGATAGCTAGACTGCAGTCTAACGTTCAACGATGAAGCAGAGGAAGAAGCCATAGCTGCAACCGGCCCCAGCTGCAGTGTGAAAGGAGCATCCCGAACCGCAAGTGTGAACGGGTGTCCCAACTCACTAAAGTTCCTCTAATCGAAAACAGTCGACCCCGACTGCTGACGCAACTGAGAGGGTTCTCCAGCTAGCTGTCTGGCTCCAGACCTCGCCGAGCATTCCGTTTATAAACTTGTAGGCTTCTACCCCTTAGCATGCTTTTTCACGGAAGAAGGGGAAGCCGTAATAACAGCCGCCCCGGATGAAGTGTGGAAGGAGCATCCCGATTCACACATTTCGGACGGATGCTCCGACTTATTGAAGTTTCTCATGACAGACAACAGTCAACCCTGACTGCTAACTGGACAGAGAACGCTCTCCAACTCGTAATCTGACCCCAGATCTCATTGAGTATCCCGAGAAACTTGTAGGCTAATCCCCTTTGCGTGCGCTTCCATGTAAGAAGAAGAAGACATAACTGCAGCCAACCCCTGCTGCAGTGTGGAAGGAACAACCTGATGCGTGTTCCGACTCATTATAGTTTCTCACAATGGACACAGTTGACCTCGACTGCTAACAGGATGGAAAGGGTTCTCCGCTTCATTGGTTGAGCTAGCTGCATGCAGAGAATTAAGCTACTATGGCTTTAATCCTGTACAAATATCATGAGCACCTTGGCAGCTAGTTCTATTTTACTCATCAGAGAGGGGCTCATCAGAGTGCGACGACAGCAGCGCTTAATGGACAGGTGTCAAAGTACCATCACCATGTTCTTGTTCTTCTGAAAAATAGACTGAAAGACTAGTATTAGCCAGCGGTGAAAGCTACTACATCAAAACTTCTTTGCCCACCACATAGCTAGGTCGACATCTGTTTCCAACGTCCGCATTCCACAGTACAAGTATTGATGGAGTGCTGCGACTATCGGTAAACAACAAGCCCTTATCCCGAGGCTTCCTGGACTTACACTGAGTACCAATTATTATAATGTATACAATAATAATGAAGCCAAAAACATTAAGTCCAGTGTGAACAAGCACTAAAAAATCAAAGCTAAACTACCAGAATAAGATATAATATGTATCCTAATAGAAAACAAGTGGCCCCAAGGGGCCTGAGGGTGCTCACCTGACATGGTAGCCTAAATATCAACCCAGAGAATTGATTTCAACAAGCTGCATCTGCTCCTCCTAAGAAAAGCTTATACCAAATATCCAAAGATTCTGACCAGTGGATCTAACAAAAAAAAGATTTTTAAAGAATATTCCTCATATTGAACTAAGTTATAATTCAGGCTCCCACAGGGAGCCCATATATGAACCCAGGGACTTGGCTTTAACAAACTTGAATCTCACCCCCCTAAGGATGCTGCACACCAAATATCAAAACATTCCGACTGCTGGATCTGAAGAAGATTTTTAAAGAAAATTCCTCATTTTGAACTAACTTACAATTCAAGCTCCCACAGTGAGTCCAAATATGGACCTAGGGACATGGCTTGAACAAACTTGAATCTCACCCCCTAAGGATGCTGCATACCAAATATCAAAACATTCCGACTGATGGATCTGAAGAAGACTTTTAAAGAAAATTCCTCATTTTGAACTAAGTTATCATTCGGGCTCCCACAGTAAGTCCAAATATGCACCTAGGGACATGGCTTGAACAAACTTAAATCTCACCCCCCTAAGGATGCTGCATACCAAATATCAAAACATTCCGACTGCTGGATCTGGAGAAGAAGATTTTTAAAGAAAATTCCTCATTTTGAACTAAGTTATAATTCGTGCTACCACAGTGAGCCCAAATATGAACCAAGGGACTTGGCTTGAACAAACTTGAATCTCACCCCCCAAGCATGGTGCATACCCAATATCAGAAGATTCTGCCGGCTGGATCTTGAGAAGAAGATTTTCAAAGAAATTTGCCTGAAATGCACTAGGTTCAAATTTGGGCACCTATACTGAGCCCAAATATAAACCAGGGGGCTGATATGAACAAAGTTGAATCAGATCCACCCCACAATGTTGCATACCAAATATCAAAAGATTCTGCCTGCTGGATCTGGAGAAGATGATATTTTAAGAAATTTTTCTGAAATGCACTAAGTTCGAATTCAGGCTTCTATAGTGAGCCCAAATATGAATCCAGGGGGCCAATTTGAACAAACTTGAATCAGATCCACCCCACAATGTTGCATACCAAATATGAAAAGATTCTGCCTGCTGGATCTGGAGAAGAAGATTTTTTAAGAAATTTGCCTGAAATGCACTAAGTTCGAATTCGAGCTTCTATAGTGAACCCAAATATGAATCTAGGGAGCCAATTTGAACAAATTTGAATCAGATTCACCCCACAATGTTGCATACCAAATATCAAAAGATTCTGCCTGCTGGATCTGGAGAAGAATATTTTTTAAGAAATTTGCCTGAAATGCACTAAGTTCAAATTTGGGCTCCTATACTGAGCCCAAATATAAACCCAGGGGGGCCGATTTGAACAAACTTGAATCAGATCCACCCCACAATGTTGCTTACTAAATATGAAAAGATTCTGCCTGCTGGATCTGGAGAAGATTTTTTAAGAAATTTGCCTGAAATGCACTTAGTTCGAATTCGAGCTTCTATAGTGAGCACAAATATGAATCTAGGAAGCCGATTTGAACAAACTTGAATCAGATCCACCCCACAATGTTGCATACCAAATATCTAAAGATTCTGCCTGCTCGATCTGGAGAAGAAGATTTTTTAAGAAATTTACCCGAAATGCACTAAGTTCGAATTCAAGCTTCTATGGTGAGCCCAAATATGAATCTAGGGAGCCGATTTGAACAAATTTGCATCAGATCCATCCCACAATGTTACATACCAAATATCAAAAGATTCTGCCTGCTGGATCTGGAGAAGAAGATTTTTTAAGAAATTTGCCTGAAATGCACAACGTTCAAATTTGGGCTCCTATACTGAGCCCAAATATAAACCCAGGGGGTCGATTTGAACAAACTTGAATCAGATCCACCCCACAATGTTGCTTACCAAATATGAAAAGATTCTGCCTGCTGGATCTGGAGAAGAAGATTTTTTAAGAAATTTGCCTGAAATGCACTAAGTTCGAATTCGAGCTTCTATAGTGAGCCCAAATATGAATCTAGGAAGCCGATTTGAACAAACTTGAATCAGATCCACCCCCACAATGTTGCATACCAAATATCAAAAGATTCTGCCTGCTGGATCTGGAGAAGACGATTTTTTAAGAAATTTGCCTGAAATGCACGAAGTTCGAATTCAGGCTTCTATAGTAAGCCCAAATATGAATCCAGGGGGTCGATTTGAACAAACTTGAATCAGATCCACCCCGCAATGTTGCATACCAAATATGAAAAGATTCTGCCTGCTGGATCTGGAGAAGAAGATTTTTGAAGAAATTTGCCCGAAATGCACTAAGTTCGAATTCAAGCTTCTATAGTGAGCCCAAATATGAATCTAGGGAGCCGATTTGAATAAACTTGAATTAGATCCACCCCACAATGTTGCATACCAAATATCAAGAGATTCTGCCTGCTGGATCTGGAGAAGAAGATTTTTAAAGAAATTTGCCTGAAATGCACTAAGTTCGAAAACGGGCTGCTATACTGAGCCCAAATATGAACCCAGGGGGCCGATTTGAACAAACTTGAATCAGATCCACCCTGCAATATTGCATACCAAATATCAAAAGATTCTGCCTGCTGTATCTGGAGAAGAAGATTTTTGAAGAAATTTGCCCGAAATGCACTAAGTTCGAATTCAAGCTTCTATAGTGAGCCCAATTAGGAATCTAGGGAGCTGATTTGAACAAACTTGAATCAAATCCACCCCACAATGTTGCATACCAAATATGAAAAGAAATTTGCCTGAAATGCACTAAGTTCGAAATCGGGCTCCTATACTGAGCCCATATATGAACCCAGGGGGCCGATTTGAACAAACTTGAATCAGATCCACCCTACAATGTTGCATACCAAATATCAAAAGATTCTGTCTGCTGGATCTGGAGAAGAAGATTTTTTAATGTTTTTCAAAGTCCTGAAAAAAGTACCTTGTGATCAAACCGATAGGGATTTTTTTTAACCATTCTATTCTACTGGATAAAAGTAAGCTTTATACAAAATAAGAATTCTCTGTGCTGTGTAGTTTTGGAGATATGGCAGTTTTAAGGTTTTTCCTATTTTTAGCTCCCGAGGTTCCCACGGGGCAATGAGAAAATTATTTTTTGCATCAATCAACTACTTATGACCCATTATCACCTCATATCAAATTTGGTTCAAATTGACCTCACGGTTCAGAAAATAGAAATTTTAGGCGTGGCCAAAATTTTTGCCCCTACCATAACGAAGGCAAATAATGCCCAACAAACTTCTCTTGAACAAACTTGATTCTAAACCTCAAAAGGACTCTGTATACCACATATCAAGTCTCTGCTACTGGTGGTTCATTAGAAGAAGATTTTCAAAAAATTTGGCTATTTTTTCCCCACACCTCTGCTCAATATGAGCCGAAACCTAATTTGGATAAAAATCAAAATGCCCCTATATAACCACCATATACGTGAAATTTAATTAAAATGTGGCCAGTGGTTTAGGAGAAAGAGGCTCAAACACCACCTTCACGCAGGACGACGGATGAAGAGTGATAAGAAAAGCTCACCCTGACTTTCTGTCAGGTGAGCTAAAAACAATAATTGTTTTTAACTAAATACTGAATTAATACAAATCCAAAATGTTACTGAACAGACAACATCATGAGGAAAAACTGGAAACTAACCAACAACCGACACAACAAATGCCCAAAGTCAGTAACCAATCAACAACCACCTGATGCAAAGCTAGATCTTCATATGAAGAAAAAACAATGCATCAGGTAGAAAATGCAAGAATACAAAACGTCTTGAACAGTGACGAACAGGATGTGAACAGAGGGGATAAAAGGAATACCTATTCCGTTTTACAAGTTAAACTTCCAAAAAGTTAATAAAAAAAATTCTGCAATAAAAAGCTGAAAGAGTTTGGGAGTATAACAGGAGAGTTCAGGAGAGGGAAGGGAAGTAATACTAACAAAACAACAGTGGAGTCACATTATAACTTTATAATTTTCATGTAAATTATAAAGTTACAGCCCTGAATATCCGAAACCACCCTATTTCACTTCCAGCATCCTGCTACACTGTTGATTCCATGAAAACCATCACTGATTTGTGTCTGATATCTTCAAAAATGAGATTTTAAAACACAGATGTCAGTTCAGTTGTTAATGACTTTGGACGAAACAGAAGAATGATGTTGGCGCCAATTCCGGTCTCTTCCTGGGTTCTACGCATGCGCAAGTACTAAAAGTATGGAGGGCCAGATAGGACTTGTTAATTTTTGGTATTGTATGCAAATTTGGGGGATTGGAGGGTTCAAAATTTGTGTTTGGCCCTTAATAATATTGAGGTTGCACCAGCTAATGGGCCATTAGTTTTACCATAAAGATATAGCATTTCAGACAGTCAGTATTACAAAAAGTAAATTTAACCCTTTACCCAATGAATCACCCGCATCCGCCCATATAATATGCAAATGCAGCAGCTGAAAAAATATTATTTTTCGAAAAATTTCAACAAAACCATATCATGTGACCCCCCTCTTTGGAACAAGCTCATCGAGCTTATTCCAAAGAGGGGGCACATGATATGGTTTTGTTGAAAAAGTTAAAAAATGATATTTAAAGTAATAAATTTTGAAATCGTCTGCGTTGGGTGAAGAGTTAATGAGGCTGAACAGCAAATGGCTGGACAAGTTTGTGACATCCGCAAATTAGTCCAAAGTAAAGGCCTGATGTATCCTCATTTCTACACACATGGTCTGTATTTTATGCACTCCTGGGTCATTATGAGGTCACCATCTTGCCTTTTGAGGGGATACTTGTTATGTATGGGGTTAAATAACCATCAAAAGAACAGTCACCTTTTCTAGGGGTGTGTTCAATTGTCGAAATTGTCTGGAGTTTTCTTGAATTCTCATTTTCAGTTAGTCTGGACACTGTCCCGACACTGTTTTCAACGGGTTGTTTCTGCTCTAATTTGGCTGCCTAGGCCCAGTCTTCGTTCTCATCTACCTCCGCCACACTAATCATTAAATGGACCCTTTTCAGTCTATTTCCGACATTATTCCCTATTTCATGAAAGGCTAGCAGGAAACCTGTGCAGAAGGCTTACTTGCATGGAGCATGGTATTATCCACAATAACACATGAATGTTCAGTACCTCTGGTACAGTATGGCTGCTGTGGACTGGTCACGTTCCACAGGTGGGTAATATTTCCACAGACGCAATAATATTCCAAACACTAATTATAGGAATAATCATCAAAAATTTATTTAATGAAGCAACGGATACAACCCAGTGCTTCATTAATTAAAATTTTGCTGCCAATTTTTATTACTGGTAAATTATAAATTTAAGATAATTTGTATATTTTTATACTTACCAATGGCCAAGACAAGCTGGTGTTTAACGTAAAGTTATTAAGGGCCAAACACAAATTTTGAACCCCCTACTCTCGGCACATGCGCAGACGTCAGGAAGTGACCGCAATGGGCGCCAACATCACTCTTTGTAGAAGAGAGTACTACATAAAAATTTAGCGGGGAGGTATGAGTGCCCACTCATGGGAGGGCCATCTCCGTCTGGGCAATTGGTAAGCATAAAAAAAATTCAAATTACTTTAAATTTATAATATTTTTACACTGTAAACCAATGGCCCAGACTAGCTGAATCGTAAAAAGGTGGAGGGCCTAGGACTTCAGAATTAGTAGATCAACATAGTTCCATCCTGTAATCCAAGGTGAAAGGAAATTAAAGTTATTAAGAATTACATGTATGTCTCTCAAAACAGTAATAGAGAAGACATATCATACAAAAGGAGCCCAGTTCAAGTAATTCCATATATTTAGCATGAAGACTATGCTAATTGGATGTAACAAGTTCCCAATTTTTAAGGTTAGCCCGGACTAAGCCACAAAAATTAGGATGGCGTATTTGAGAATGAGAGAATATCCCCCAGAAACATATGCCATATACAATAAAACTCCAGCTGTATACAGGATATAATTATGGACAAAAAAGCTTCCCTCATAGGTACATACCTATCAAGCCGGAGGAGAGGTTGCCATAGAACATGACCCAGTCGCCAATCAAGAAGACATGAAATGCATGCATTAAACTCATATGAGGCCTGTTTTGCCAGGTAATCGCCTCTAAACACATTGGTGGTGGGAGGGGGGGGGGGGATTCAAAGTCATATCGAACCCTCCTCTCCTGCATTACTAAATCGTTCTTGGGTTAGTCATAAAAAATAATATAGGAACAGCAATGGTTCCCTCACGTCTAACCAACTCCATTATGCCACTTGGGTGGAGAACAAAGACTTTCCCCGATAAAGAAGGTCCTCTCATGGAGAAAGCTTCCGGGGAACGTCCCATAACAGACACTTGAGAAGACTGATCCAAGGTTCTGTGACGACAGAGATGCTACTAGTAGGATTCACAACGAGACTGTTTGATCTTAAACATAATCTACTGAATCAACTGAATTGGAGGATACGCGTATCCTATCATTCATCCCCATGAGATCGGCAGAGCGTCTACTGCATGCGCTCAATGGTCTGGCAACACAAACGATGGAAACAGATTGTTCTGGTGCATCACAAACAGACCTATCATGGGGCGATCCCTCTGGTAGCAAATCTGCCCAAATACTCGCTTGTTGAGCATCCACTCCAATTGCAACAGGCGACTTTTCCGGGAGAGCGAGTCTGCTAGTACGTTCAGACGACGCAGTATATGACAGAAAGAGAGATGAACATGATGATTCATGACGTATAGGAAAATCTTCTCCGTTAGTTGGCATAACGGAATTGAATGGGTGCCGCCCTGGTTTCCGATGTACGCTACTACTGTCGAGTTGTCCGACCAAATTTGAACATGGACGTCTGTGATTATGTGAATCCAATGTTATAGCGCTAGCTATACTGACATCAACTCTTTGATGTTTATGTGTTTCTCCTGGAACTGAGAGTCCCAAATACCCTGACACTTCCAGACTGCAAGACTTAGGATCGCGCCCCAACCAGTCTGACTCACATCTATCATAATCATCAAAGCCAGATCCGGCAGTTGCAGCAGAACTCCCTGAGTTAACCACTGAATATCAGCCCAAGTTGAACCCTTGTTTTACTAGGTCCGTTGAAACAATACTGGTTCAAGCAAAAGCATCATCACACTCCAGTTCAAAGTAAAGATTATCTGGAGGGGACGTGCGCACAGGCGGCCCATCGAAATGAGATCCACAGCCACTCTGCACAGCTCCAACAGTCACATGAATTCCCTCACTATTAATGCGTCTAAGTGTATACAAAAGCAAGCATAACAACTGACTAACTTCACTCAGGGTAACGGCAGACGAACCAGATTGTTGTGAGACTCAAAGCTCAATCTCAAGTGATCATGAATAGACAACTTGTATGGATCTAGATCAAATTTTTCTTGTTTACAATGAAACCGACACGTCGGAGTAATAGAAGGAGACTCTGAACATCGTTCTGAAGAATAATTCTGTTGCCGTATCCCTGTAGAAAGTCATCCAAGTAAGCCGACGTTACAGCAGGCAAATGAGCTCGTAAGTAAGACATTACCAAGTTCATTATTCGAGTGAAATGCCCAGGGGGCCAGATTCAGACCAAAGCATATTGTTCTGAACTGATACACCTTCCCTTGTACGGCGAACTGCAGGTACTTTTAGAAGGCCAGATGTACCAGGATATGAAAGTGTGCATCCTTAGATCTATGCTTGCCACATAGTCGATCACTCGAACGTTCGTTTAACCGACTGAATGATTTCCAAAAATAAACTTTTGGAGCCATGATAAGCTTGTTATCCAGCTCAAGTCTATTACCGGTCGGAACGAGCCGTCTGGCTTCGGTACGAGGAACAGGTGACTGTAAAAATCTTGAGAATCCTGATTCTCGACTACCTGTAGTGCTTCCTTTGATAAGAGAGCTTATACCTCCTGTAGGAGAAACTCTCTTATGCAAGAATTTGATGGAAGATTTGTGTAACGCAGACAACTTGTTAGTGGGGTTATTACTCGGAATGATAGCCGTAAGCCGTCCGAGACTACACTTCTCACCCACTGATCTTCTGTGAATATTATCCAGTTTTTTGCGGATCTTGATAACCTTCTGCCAACTGGCCAGCAATAGAGATGTAAACCATCATCTGTATGACCTGCGAGGCTTACAGGACGAGGAACCTCGTCCTCCCCATGAAAAACCTTCCCTTGTCGGCCTAGGGTGTCTGACCTATAGTCCCGATCAGATCTACGCCCCTTTCCCAAGTCGTTATACTGACGACCTCCAGAGTAATTATAAGAGGGTCTTGTACCCTCGTGAGGAGTTTCCTTTCGACAATTTTTGTCTGGAACACCCTCCTTACTCTTGTCTGCTGAAGTGGGTCATTGATACGCCGGCTTCAAAAGCAGAGCTCTAGATGCTTTCTTAGTAGCCTGTTCATGGACTAATGAAAGCTAGTCGTCAAATATAAAATGTCCAGAAACCTGAGTGACTCGAAGAGAGCTTTTCACCTTGTCATCTTATCAGTGATGACGACACAAGGGCAGCATCATGTCTGATTAACTCCAGATTAGCCACTGTTAGGGCGGAGTTATACATGGTATACATAATTGCCATTACGTGTACACTCCATATAAAAAAATTATCCCAATATCGACTGAGTGTGTTATGTATGATTATATAACAGCAGGTATTTACTCACTAATCAGTGTTGATTGGGAAAACACCTCGCAATTTACATAATAAGTTCTCTTCACTAAATCCTTTTTCTGTGCCTGAAATATTTTTTGGGGGAATTTTCTGTATCCAAAAAATCCCTTAAATGTGAAAATCAGTCCAATTATTCACGTTTTGTGTTCTAATAAATCTTGAATAAAAATGCGAATTTTGACGATTCCGTGAAGCAGTGTGACTCTTCCATCTATTGAATTTATATGACATAAAATAGTTTGAACTTACTTAATGGAGGTCTTTGTTGTTGAAAAAAACATTCTGATTCTCAACCGAAACAGACGGGTACAGATAACTGCACTTTTTTCTCTTTGAACATACTGGCAATTTATCTGCTTTTCGCCCGAGATATAACATCATAATCCGCCCAAATGTTAAATTAAAATGCATTTTTTATTCTATCCGACAGCCGCTATTTAACCCCAGGCACGGGGGAGATCATCTTCAAAACACGGATCAGATCCAATTCGGGTAAAACCGGTCTGTGTTTCTCTTATCTTTTTCTACTTTAAAACATGGTATCAAAATTCAACTCGGGGACCATTCCGATCGATGAAGTGTGTCCCCATGGGAACGAAATGATGCCACTCTGGAATACATTACTTGAGTTTATGGTCACGAGAACACCGTTTTGACATCTTATTCAACCCGGGGAGTCGGTCATATCAGCAGTGACTGATATAGGTGATAAAACGAGTTTTGGGAGCGTTTTTTTTTGTGGGTGGGTGGGGGGGGGGGGGGGGGGGAAACTCGGTGATAATGTTGCAGTATCATACTATGATGTGGATAATTAATGCTACTACCCCTCCCCCCCCCCGCCTTCTTTTTTTAAAGAACTTCATGAACTGCAACTGCGGGAACCACAGGATCATTCCGGTTGTCCCTTAACCCAACGTGGACCCCACGAGTGACACTTACAAAATAAATTCTAGGATTACAACAACCAATTTCCAATTTTGTCTCTAAACATAGCTTGTGGTCCCTCAATGAAACGACTCATGATTTTTTTTACTTATTTACCAGTAAAACAGTGAATCGCGATTAGCGAGCTATTCCGACGGGGGGTCATAAGTTATGTTTTTTTTAGAGAAAAATTGGAAGTGTAATAAAATTTGAATGGAGACTTTTGTAAAAAGTGTGGGACGGATTTTATCCTTGACGTTGGTTAAAGGGCAAACAGAAATTCCAAAATGGTCAGTTAAATGATACTTGCAGTAGTTCGTTCTCTCCGTACTTGGGAGGATGTGCAGCTGCAATGTGCCTCAACAGTTACATGGTGCATCAAATGTGAATGAATGAATGAATGGTTTTAGCATGCCGAAGGCACGCAGGGACGATGTTGGATTTACCAATACCTTGGGACCCGGTTAGCCTTATTTTATTTCACTTGCAACACACAGGCCTAGCTTCCTATTGCCTCGAATGGGGTCTGAGGTGGTATGGACGCGGTTAGAATTTCCAGCAGAATTACATTCGAGTGTTAGATTGTCAATAATCAATCCCTCAATGCCATTAAGACTATTAGAGAGTGGGCTTTATTCGGTTCCAGCTTGGCGATGGTAAAGGTTTGATTCTCACCATGGTTGTGAGTCAGAATATAATTTTGTGTGATGGCAAATTTAAGGGAAGAAGAGAGAAAACCAAACAGCAATGCCGGTTTGGTAGCGGCCCCGGTATATGACCATAGCAGTTACAAAAAAAGAGTGGAGAAAGCTCCAACAGTTTAGTTTTGAAAAACCGGGAGTCATCCATCAAGCCTTCTGGGAGATAGGATGCCATATGTGATTATGAGATATCTGGTTATCCTTCAGGAATTCCAAATGACCTCCCCACCCACCCACCCCCCCCCCCCCCCAAAAAAAAAAAAAAAAAAACAAACCCTAAATTAATAACAAAAAAGCCCTTAAAAGGGCTGTTTGCTGGCAAGATTGTTTCAATCCATGCCTTGGTCTTATTTAGGTTTTCTGCCCATCTTTGCATGAGGATTGTTTCAATCCCTCATAGTTTGTCATTCAGTTTTGGTTGTGAGTCTGATGAGATAGAGGAGGTACAAAATGATAGAGAGCTGAAAATTAGAGCAATTCGGTTTTTAATTTACAACTGTTCCGTCCGTGACGACCAGTGACATGTGGATGGGGAAGCCAGCATTTTTTCCCCGAAATTTATATCTCAGGGAGGGGAAACCCTTCAGCAGGTGGAGATTTTCCTTGCTGTTTGCAACTCCCACTGGTAACAGAGGCAAGCTTTCATGCATTTCGTGTCACCCGCAGTCAGTTCTAAATTTTTGTCACCGAATCAAATGTGCTTTGCCGGGAAAAAAGTATATAGATTCTTTTTAAATGTCAATTTTGGCATAGGATTTGGGGATTAACAACAAACAAAGGATTTAATTTAACACGCCACTGAACAGAAGTAACTAATTGAGCTTAATTGTATACTGGTATGTCATATCTGCAACACCTTTTCCAAGGCTAATTTACTTATTAATCTGTCAAAGGGCCGAAGCATTTGACGCATCTATTGAAAAGAAACCCATACTGGCTGGGGAGAATTATTATTACCAAAACACCAACATACAGACGACAGCGTCTGGCCAAAATGTTATCAGTCTACCCTGTTTCCAGCCATGAAAATAAACATACTATTTCCAAGAAAAAACATACCAAATGCTAGGAAGATAAACCCGGTGATCTATTAGTCTCCACCGGCCTACAGGACCAGGTGGCACTTGCAAGATAAATTCTTTAATGACTAAAAATTTGAAATTTTTTGTCTCAAAACAGAGCTTGGGACCCCTCAATGGAACGACTCAATATCCACTAGCTCGTTCCAATGAAGGGTCATAAGCTATGTTTTTGAAACAAAAACTTGAACATAATAAAATTTGAATGCAGATTTTTGTATAGCCTGAGTGCTGGCCAAATTCAGCCATTGGTGTTGGATGTAGGGCTATAGTGAATTTCCATATTTTGTCTCAGTCACATAGTTTATGGCCCCTCATTAGAATGCTCCCCTTCCCCCGTCAATGAGGGCAACAAGCTGTAAAAAAAGGAAAATACATAAAATTTTAAGGGAGAATTTTTCCAGGCGCGGCGGATCAGATTTAAAAGTGGAGAGACCATACTGTCAATTGCTGACTCGCTAATTCTGTTCCATTCTCAATTTAGTTCGTCAAAAATAATTACTGAGGCAAACGTGAAGCAGCTTATCTGCAATGATATTAAATTATATGCCAGGTTCATACTGATCCCGAGACTGAAAAACAGGGGATGCACTTCGTAAAGACAGGATGTATCGCCGACACTGTCACATTTTTGTTCTAAAAAACATAACGCACAGAATACGTTTTATTTTAAAATACTTCCTCTATTTGGTAATTTTATTTATAGATGTCTCGACGAACTGTTTCGAGAATGAAGGTGGAGAAGATCATGTTCGATGGCGACAACAAACTTACCTTTAATTATACAGGGGGGAATCCAAATGACATATCGGCAAAACATTTTATTTTAATACGGAAACAAGTTCAATATCTCGAAAAATACTGGGTGAATTGTTTAAAATCAGACATTATTCCAGGGTACAATGATCTGGAAAAGACAGATATGGTATTTTTATGTCATTATTCTATGAAATGCAGGTTTTAGAAATTCACTGACTGAAGACTAATATTGCTAATCAGGTTCAGACTCTGGAAGAAATTTCTCGTCGAGCACTAATTGATTATGTAATGCTTCTCTCCTAACCGCACTTGGGTACCCCACTTTTCTACACAAAAAGTGGGGTACGCGAAGTGCGGTTTTATATGGAGTGTACACGTAATGCCCTGGAAAGAACTCTAAGAGAGGTATGAAAGTCCTCAAATTCCTTTCCTTTGAGACGTTGCGCCATATATCTTGTAAGCTGATCGGCGAAAGACATCAAGTCCAAATTCACTCTATTTGAAGAAATTGCCGTCTCAATTGTGTCTGAGCGAATAGTGAATGATACAGGTAAGGATACCTCTAGATCGCCAGCCTGCTCATCCAAACGCAGAAGAACTCTCTGAACATCTTCCCCGACCGTTTTTAATTGAACGTGGTCCAAAAAACGGTATGTATACGGAAGACGAAAATAAGAAACCGCCTTCTTCCTCGCACTCAAAGAGGATAAATACGGTGTCATCTATATAGCCGAATGCCTGTGATACCTGCATAAACTGAACCGGAAAAGAAAGGACTTCCTCCTTTGTCCGGATAAAGTCTGCGCCTAACAATGCCAGCGGTTTCTCTCTTGCCATCGCAGCATTCTGATTTGGCAGAACAAAATCAGGATAGTATTGATGGATGTAAGCCATCGCAACAATGTAGTGTTCCGAAAGGGAAGGGTAATCCTCTTCCTTATCCCTTTCACCATCAGTTGCGAATCTCAGTCCATTGCATCTGTGTGAACAGATGACTGGACCGACCCAGCACTGTCCAACAGCTCAGATTGTGAGTCTGAGGAAGGCTGCAACTGCACTTGCTGCGATCAATGCACAATCTGCGACAGTAAGTCCGTAATCGAGGTCTGAGGAGCAGCGGTCTTCCATTCCTTAGCCAGATGCTGCTCCTGAGATGGGGTGTTGGAAACAGATCCTTTTTCTGAACGTCCCGATGATCAAAGCATCATCTCCCTAGCTACCAGATAGTCCGACTTCATGGGCGGAGAGTGGTTCCTTCTTCGTGCAACAGGCTGGATATCCGAAGTCGGGTAGCTAGGATGCAGTCGTGTGTGCTTAAATAATGTAGTGGAGGAAGCCGTGACTGAAGCCGACCCCGCTGCAGGCTAAACAAAGCGTCCCAAGTGGAGGGCGGACATATTCTCCAGCTTGTGCAAGTTTCTCAAAACAACATCTGACTCCAGACGTTGCGAGATTAGAGAGGGGGGGGGGGGGGCTCTCCCGCTTGTGGTCTACCATACCTCGCCAAGTACCAGAACTTGCGGACTTCCTCCCTATTTCTGTCGTTGCTGGGTGAGCTATTTATATTATAGTGCTCGCTCTACCCAATCCACTTCTTAGACCGCAACGGATTTACCCGCTTCACGGCACCCACGGACAGAGTACTGCTTCACCGGTCGAGCTAGCTGCTTGCAAGAGATTAAAAACTTTAACAAAAGGCACAAACTCTTGCAATAATGAGCACTGCAGCTAGCTCTATATGCTCCATGGAGCGTGACGATGGTAGCACACTTGGATGGATGTCAGAATATCATCACCATGTTCATGTTTCTCTGAAGTAGAAACTGATAGAATGAATTAAAATGCAGTGAGAGGCTCTGATCCTCAGAACCTCACTGCCAACAACGTACAGCAACAGCGACTCCAACATCAGTCATCCCAGTGCAACACAAGAATGACAAGAGTCCGCAGGAGTGTATCAACTAAAGTCGATATCAGTCCTCCAAACTCCACAACAATATATATATATAACTGAGATACATGAATAATAGCAATCATAATTAAATTCAAAATATTTTTTGTAAACAAAACATTTTGAAAAAATGCCCATGTTTCCAAAGGGAACATTAAGAACCCAAGGGCATCCCGATAGAGCCTAAGTGTGGACAAAATCCAAAATTTTTGAGCTACACTACCGGAATAACAATCCATGTATCCTACAGTATACTACAATAATAGAATATAAAAAACTACCTATATATGAGGATACTGACAATGTAAACAACGGTAATGTAAACAAGACATCAGGCAAGTAAAAAGGCCCAAAGTCAGAACCAATTGAAATGCTATCAGATGCAAAGCTAGATCTTCATACGAAGAAAAAACGATACATAGGATAGAATATGCAAGACGAAATGGCCCAACACCCCTAGGGTGAGGACGTAACCCTGGGGAAGAAACAGAATAATATTCTGTAATAAATGTTGAACTCCCAAGAAATTTGACAGAAAATTTCAATAAAAAATAGCCAAAAAGCTTAAGAGTTTAACAGGAAGGGTTCATGGAAGGACAGGGAAAGATCACTTAACACACAGTGGAATAATCATTTTTGAAAATGATGACGTCAGGCATATGTCCCAATATTAGGAAACATAAAATAATTTTACAAATATTATAAAGTTACAGCCCTGAACGTCCAAAACCACCGTTGAACACTTCCTTCATCCTATAACACATTGATTTGTGTCTGGCATCCTCAAAAAGTTAAAAAATTTATAGTAATTTATATATTTTTTATACTTACCAATGACCCAGACTTAGCTGGTGCTAACTCTAACAAAACCAGGGCCAAACACAAATTTTGCCAATCCCTAAAATTTGCATCCAAAACAAAAAGAAATCATGTCCTAAAGGACCTCCATACTACGCCTCTACTGCGCATACGCAGTGACGCAGACGTCCCGAAATTGGCGCCAATTATCATTCTTACTGGCAGTGCCTGGTCAGCGCTATGTACTCAGCGGGGAGGCAAGAGTTCCCAACTCCAGGGAGGGCCATCCCCGTCTGGGTCATTGGTAAGTATAAAAAATATATAAATTACTATAAATTTTTTAACATTTTTATACTGTACCAATGACCCAGACTTAGCTGAATAGTAAACAGGCTGGAGGGCCTAGGACATAGAGAAAAATCCAATAAGCTCAACTATATAGTAAAGAGGTAACCCCTTAAGGAGAAAAGGAGTATTAGGCTTTACATGTATCTTTCTTATTTAATCTTAAATTAGAAAGATACACTACCCTTAATAATTGAGCACAATAACATTCATGTTCTCTATTAACATCCAGTATAACCCTTATACTAATTATTTTTAAAGCAAGCCAATAAATAAAGTAGTCCAGAGAATTGAGACTCTTTATAGTCATTTAAAAGTGTCCGAGTATTGTATATTAAAGCCCGTTTGACACTTGACATATACAAATGCTTCACACCGAGCTACACTTTAAAAATAAGACATGAATGAATTTTAAACATTACTATTACACTTTAAAACCATCCCGGAAGTGACTCAGAAATACTGATTTGGAGGAGGCATTCCCTTGCTTTTCACTATAAAGCAGGTGACCTAAGGGAACACCCGCCCCCCCCCCCCCCCCTTCCCCTTGCCCTGGGTCAAATAGCCCAGAGCGAAGAGGGCAGCCGGACGGAGTCACTGCCGGAACAGAAAGCCTGCATAACTATAGTTGCAACTGTTTAGTGGACGACATTCTGAGCAACAGATAACGGACCTAAACAATGCAGGTCTCCAGAAATGGACTCAATATTTCTGAGATAAAAATTCGTAAATGTGGATGGCTGAGACCAATAAGCAGCCTTCATTAAATCTGTATTAGCAACACTATTAGCATAAGCCCAGGAAGTAGAAAGAGCTCTTACTTCATGAGCAGAAATCTTAAGCACAGACTGCTGAGAAGAAGATAAATCTTCATAAGCAGTACGGATAGTTAACTGAATCCATCTAGCAATAGAATGGACTGAAATATCCTTTCTATTAGGCATCAAAGACAGAAAGAAACGTTTCCGTCCCTTTCTGATAAACTGAGATCTCTGTTTATAGATACGTAATGCTCTAACAGGACAGAGTAAAGGCCTACGCCCGTCTGAAGACGGAAGAGCCTTAATAACAATAGGTTCCGGATATTTATTAGGAGCCTGATTCTTAGCTAAAAAACCCACATTAGTAGTGAAGGTGATAGTATTCCCAACACTACGATAATGAGAATCATCCACCAATAGTGCATGAAGCTCACTGACTCTTCTAGCAGAAGAGAAAGCTAAGAGAAAAGCTGTCTTATAAGATAAGAATTTGAAATCTACTGTCCCAAGAGGTTCAAATGGCTTTTCCTTCAATTTAAGAAGAACCCAAGCTAAATTCCACTTAGGAATTAATCTAAGAGTTCTGGGTCTATTTATCGAAAAGTTTCTAACCAACTTTGATAAAGAGACATTAGATCCAATTTGTAAACTATCATGATGTGCATAGGTATCAGATAACATAGATCTATAACCCTTTATAGTAACAGGCTGCAGTTTGATTTCGTCAAACAAGTATACTAGAAAGTTTGCAATGTCTGGTATAGAGGGATCGAATATATCTACAGAATGATCCCTACACCAACGACGAAAAACCTTCCACTTAGCCGCATAGTTTAGCGAAGAGGAGGTCCTCCTACAGTTAGAAATCGCGTCCACTGCTCGTCCTGTAAAGTGCTTGCCATGCAAGAAGGACCGCACAACTGAAAAACGTGAAGGTTGAGACCTTGCGGGTTGTGATGGAGTTGGCGCGATTTCCCCTGCGAAAGAAGATCCTCCCGTGGAGGAAGCTTCCGCGGTAGGTCCCACAACAGACACCTGAGTAGATTTATCCACGGTCTCTGTGGCGACAGAGATGCTACCAACAGAATCTTGCATTGAGATTGTTTTATCTTTAGCAATACTTGTAGAATTAACGGCGCTGGAGGATACGCATATCCTATCATTCCGTCCCAAGGGATCGACAGAGCGTCTACTGCAAATGCTCTTGGATCCGGACACGGAGACACATACGTCTGCAACTGATTGTTGAGATGTGTCGCAAATAAGTCTATCATTGGCCGTTCCCATTGGTAGCAAATCTGATTGAATACTTGTTTGTTGAGAGTCCACTCCGACGGCAACAAGCGACCCTTTCGTGAAAGGGAGTCTGCTAGCACATTCAGACGACCCGGTATGTGACGGACCGATAGAAGAACGTGATGTTCTAACACAAACAGAAGGATTCTTTCCGTTAGATTGAACAACGGAACTGAATGAGTGCCTCCCTGATTCCGTATATACGCCACTACTGTCGTATTGTCGGATAGGATTTGGACATGAGCATCGTGAATAATGTCCATCCAGTGACGTAACGCAAGCCAAATTGACATAATTTCCTTGATGTTTATGTGCTTGCACAGGAATTGCGGATCCCAAAGACCCTGGCATCTCGAATCCGTTGGGATTAATGATGCACCCCAACCTGTTTGACTGGCATCCGTCATAACGGTAAAACTCGGATCCGGCAACTGCAGCGGAACTCCTTGAGTTAACCACTGAATGTTTGCCCAAGTCTGAATCTCTTGTTTCACTTGATCTGACAAGAGAACGTCCACATCGAGCGAATGAATTTTCACACTCCAATTCTGAGTCAGGAAAATTTGAAGAGGACGTGTGCGTAACCGCCCCATCGGAATGAGATCCGCGGCGGCTCCGCACAGACCTATCAGTCTCATAAATTCTCTCGCCGTGACTTTGTCTGCGTGCAGACAATAGCGAGCGTAACAACTGACTAATTTCGCTCTGGTTAACGGCAGACGAACGAGATTGTTGTGCGTCTCGAAGCTCATTCCCAGATGAGTGAATGACTTGGACGGCACCAGATCTGACTTCTCCTCGTTTACTATAAAACCGAGACGTCGGAGCAATAGAAGAAGATTCTGAACATCGTTCTGAAGCGTTAACTCGTTGCCGTACCTCTGAAGAATGTCGTCCAGGTAGGCCGACGTTACCGCAGACGAATGAGCTCGGAAGTAGATCATTACCGAGTTCATTACCCGAGTGAAAGCCCAGGGTGCTAGATTCAATCCGAAGCACATCGCCCGGAATTGATACACCACTCCTAGGACTGCGAAGCGTAGATACTTTCGGAATGTTGGATGTACCATGACGTGAAAGTACGCATCTTTGAGATCTATGCTCGTTGCATAATCGTTCACCCGAATACTCGCTCTGACCGATCGAATCGTCTCCATATAAAACTTCGGAGCGACGATCAGCTTGTTTATCCAGCTCAAATCTATGACTGGACGGAACGAGCCGTCTGGTTTCGGAACCAGAAACAGATGGCTGTAGAATCCCGGAGATTCCTGGTTTTCTACGACTTCTACCGCGTTCTTCATTAAAAGAGACTGCACCTCTGATAACAGAGCGTCTCTTTTCTGCGGATTTGACGGAAGATGAGTCCACTTTGGACTTCGAGTTAATGGAGGCTTTCGTTTGAAGGATATCTTTAGACCTTCCGAAGTCACTCCTCTCACCCAAGGGTCGTCCGTAATCGACGCCCATTCTTGTGAAAAGCTCGACAACCTTCCACCAACCGGAACGCGATAGAGGTTTAAGCCATCACCTCCTGGACCTGCGGTAGGAGAAACCACGTCTTCCACGACCCGCACCTCGCCCCGTCGACCTCGTCCGACCGATTGTCCCGGCCTGAAGGACGTCCCGAACGAGAGTCGCTATCCTGACGGTCTCTCGAATAAGACCAAGAGGATGCACCGGAACCTCTATAGGAACCTCTCTTGGGCGCATTAGACCCAGAAGTGCCTGTCTTATTCGTGTCTGCTGTATCCGACTTCTTAGGAGCAGATTTGAACAACAGAGAATCCTTAGCTTTCTTTGTAATTTTATCATAAATAGCGGAAAGCTTGCCGTCAAAGAGAAGTTCTCCTGAGACCGAAGCGACTCTAAGAGAGTTCTTCACCTTAGAATCCACTAGTGTGGATGTAGTTAGGGCTGCGTCACGTCTAACCAACTCCAGATTTGCCACTGAAAGGGCGGAGTTACACGTGGAATAAGCTACTGCCCTTGAAAGAAGTCTTAAAGAGGATTGTATATCCTGAAACTCTTTCCCCTGAAGGCGCAGTGATAACGCCTTAGTAAGGTGATCTGCGTAAGATAAGGCATCTAAATTGGCTCTGTTAGACGCAATAGCTGTTTCCAACACCGCGGTTGGAATAGAAGCTGACGACGGTAATGATAGCTCTAAGTCTTCCGCCTCGTCGTCCATACGCAGAGGAACTCTCGGTATACCCTGTCCTGCCGTATCAAATTTATTCCTTGCATTAATGAAAGGCAGGTTGAGAGTATTAGCGGACAAGAAACCTGCTTTCCCCGTCCTGGAAGCAAGTTTAAATATAGCGTTGTTCAATAATTCAAATGTTCTTGCAACATTATTGGACTGCGACGGAAACTCGGGAGCGATGTCCCTGAACCGCTCAAAAAATTCAGAGTCCAATGACGCTATAATTCTCTTATCCGGAAGCGCAGCAGTCTGGCCCGACGGAACAACTTGAGGGAGAAAGTGCCGGATGAAGTCCACGGCAGCTTTTTGTTGTTCCGAAAGGGATAGCTCCAAGTCATCCATATCCCTTTCACCATCCGGTCGGACCTCATGATGTTCCCGGTCGTCCGCCCCCGATGCTTCGGCGGAGCGTACCGACCCAGCGCCGTCGGATAATTCTCGATCCGACACCGTTTCTGTCGGTTGCTGGGATGCTGCGATAAGCTGTGCTATCTGCACAAGAATGTCCGGCGTCGAGACCTGCGGAGGTGCAGTCTTTCGCTGCTTCGCCGAGGGCAGCTCCGCATCAGATGGCTCCCGCATACTTTTCCTATGCGAACGTCCGGAGTCCATCGGCCTCGAATCCCTGGCTGCCGGATGGTGTGACCTGGTCGCCGAAGAATCCTTGATCGGCGAAGCTGGTAATATATCGGCGGTCACGCAGCCAAGGTGCGGTCGTGTGCGCTGACGAGAAGAGGAAGCCTTAACAGTCTCTGCGGACTGCTTATACAACGGAGCGTCCCGAGCGACGGACGTATGCTCCGCTAAAGACACATTTTGTACCACAACATCTGGTCCCAGATGTTGTTGTACGAGAGAGGGGCCTCTCTCGCTCGCGGCCCGGCTGGACCTGGACGAGCTAGGAACCGGACTCAAAGGCTTCCTCCGTTCTCGCTTACTATCCGCCGTCACTGGGTGTGCATCTATTATGTTTATAGTGCTCGCATCACCCAAAATTTCCTCTTGGACCGCATCGGACGAACCCGGCTGCCGAACCATTCGGTGAATGGACGCTACACCGGGCGAGCTAGCGGACGACATTTGTCTAATCTCCATGAGCACTTTTGCCACTAGCTCTGAATTCATTTGTGACGACGGACGCACACTTGAAGAAGATAACATGGAAACATCACCCTGTTCTGGTTCCTCTGAAATAGAAACTGAGAGAGTAGAGTGACCTTGCGGAGAAAGAGCCGGAATCGCTCTTTCTCCAGAAACAACATATCGTGACACACGTTTCCAATGTTTCTCACCCCAATGTTCACATATAGGACAGGGATTAATGCGAGAACACTGACTACAATTAATACAATGATCATGAAAGTCAGAGGAAGATTTCTTCCTATTACAATTTGAACAATGTCCCTTCATTGTGAAAGAACAACAATAAGTCCTAGTTACTCGCAAAAATCCCTGACACAAAGATACATAATAACATGATCCATTAATAAATGAAAAAACAATTGCAAAACAAAATAATTTTGAAAAAATATTTTTTCAGCGAAGCCCAAGTTGCTGAAAAGTAACGTTGAGCCCCGATGGATCCGATGGCAAAGTGTGGTCAAAAATTTTAAATTTATATTAAATAATTAATGAGACACTTTCGGATAATATAAATGTATCTTATAGTGAGATAAACTACAGCAAAGGCAAACAGCCCCCCTCAAAAAAGGCTGTTGCCAATGAAAACAAACAGTGTAAAAACACCAGAAAACATGACTCCAGGCACTGAAAAAACTGGCCCGGAATCAGTCATCAATTACACTCTATCTGATGCAAAACAGAGACTCCCAGGGGAGAATCTGTAGAACATCAGATGGAAGATGCAGAACACAAACGTTATACACCCATGGGTGAAAACGTAACTATGGGGAAAATAACAGAAAACATTCTGTAACCAAGCAACTCTCCCAGGAAATTTTAGAAATGAAATTTCTCAAAAATATGCCAAAAGCATGGGAGAATTGCAAGGGGGGACTTTAGAAGGCTAGGGGAGAGGAAACACTGAATAAGCAGTGCAACAATTAGCAAGAATGACAACAAGAGGCCCATGCCTCGAAAATAGGCAACTTAACATAATTTCATCAAAAAATTTTAAGTACAGCCCTGATTATTTTTTGTCACTTCTTTTTTCTCTCCTCCTTCTATCCTCCTTAGAATCACATTTTCTCCAAGAATTACGTGTCTGGCATCCTTTAAACTGAGATTTACAAGCACAAAGATCAGTAAGATGTTGACTGATGAAGGGCCAAACAGAGAATGATAATTGGCGCCAATTTCGGGACGTCTGCGTCACTGCGCATGCGCAGTAGAGGCGTAGTATGGAGGTCCTTTAGGACATGATTTCTTTTTGTTTTGGATGCAAATTTTGGGGATTGGGGGGCAAAATTTGTGTTTGGCCCTGGTTTTGTTAGAGTTAGCACCAGCTAAGTCTGGGTCATTGGTACAGTATAAAAATATAGGCTGATGAAATCGTCAGATGTGTACCCATATGCGCAACTAGTAGAAAGTACCCATACGCGCAACTAGTAGAAAGCTGTATGACGGAGGGCCACCACGGATGCCGACATTATGTACACCATACAAGGTATGGGTACATATAGAAATGGATTGGAGGAGTGTCTAATTTGATGGATAAAGGGTTAATATCTCCGTAGCAAATTATCAGATTTACATAAAAAAAACTATACAGCACAGCACATCAGTAACCTGAATAAATATATAAAGTAACATGACAATCAGATTAATATTTTTTGAGTTATCTCATGCCAAAGGGATTGGAGGAATTTTCAATTTGAAGGATAAAGGGGGTTAATATCTCCGGATCAAATGATCAAATTTACACCAAAAACTATACAGCTCAGCATATCAGTAACCTGAACACAATTATAAAGTAACTTGACAATCCAAGCAATATTTTTCAAGTTATCAAATGTCAAAGGGATTGGAGGAATTTTCAATTTGAAGGATAAAGGGTTAATATCTCAGGATCAAAATAACAGATTTACACCAAAAACTATACAGCTCGGTACATCAGTAACCTGAACACAAATATAAAGGAACTTGACAATCCAAGCAATATTTTTCAAGTTATCGAATGCCAAAGGGACTGGAGGAATTTTCAATTTGAAGGATAAAGGGTTAATATCTCAGGATCAAATTATCCGATTTATACCAAAAACTATACAGCTCAGCACATCAGTAACCTGAACACAAATATAAAGTAACTTGACAATCCAAGCAATATTTTTCAAGTTATCGAATGCCAAAGGGATTGGAGGAATTTTCAATTTGAAGGATAAAGGGTTAATATCTCAGGATTAAATTATCAGACTTACAGCAAAAACTATACAGCTCGGCACATCAGTAACCTGAACACAAATATAAAGTAACTTGACAATCCAAGCAATATTTTTCAAGTTATCGAATGCCAAAGGGATTGGAGGAATTTTCAATTTGAAGGATAAAGGGTTAATATCTCAACATTAAATTATCAGATTTACAGCAAAAACTATACAGCTCGGCACATTAGTAACTTGAACACAAATATAAAGTAACTTGACAATCCAAGCAATATTTTTCAAGTTATCGAATGCCAAAGTGATTGGAAAAATTTTCAATTTGAAGGATAAAGGGTTAATATCTCAGGATCAAAATAACAGATTTACACCAAAAACTATACAGCTTGGTACATCAGTAACCTGAACACAAATATAAAGTAACTTGACAATCCAAGCAATATTTTTCAAGTTATCGAATGCCAAAGGGATTGGACGAATTTTCAACTTGAAGGTTAAAGGGTTAATATCTCGGGATCAAATCATCAGATTTACACCAAAAACTATACAGCTTGGCACATCAATAACCTGAACACAAATATAAAGTAACTAGACAATCCAAGCAATATTTTTCAAGTTATCGAATGCCAAAGGGATTGGAGAAATTTTCAATTTGAAGGATAAAGGGTTAATATCTCAGGATCAAATTATCCGATTTTCACCAAAAATATACAGCTCGGCACATCAGCAACCTGAACACAAATATAAAGTAACTTGACAATCCAAGCAATATTTTTCAAGTTATCGAATGCCAAAGAAATGGATACGGACGCCGGATGGAGAGAGATGGACAGACGGACGCATGGACGGACAGATGGACGGACAAAGGATGGACGAACGACGGATGGCCACCCCGGATGCCGGCATTATGTGTACCATACATAGTATGGGTACACATAAAAAGGAGATTTTAAAGCACAGATGTCATTTCATTGTTGATGACTTTAGGGCCAAACAAAGAATGATGTTGGCGCCAATTCTGGTCACTTCCTGATGTCTGTGCATGCTCAGATAGTAAATGTATCATATGGAGGGCCAGATAGGACTTTCAATTTTCGGTTTTGCAAGCAAATTTTAGGGATTAGGGGGGGTTCAAAATTTGTGTTTGGCCCTTAATAACTTTGAGTTAAGCACCAGCTAGTCTGGGCCATTGGTTTACATTGTAAAAATATGCATGTGTGGTCATACTGCCCATGTGTGGATCATGACCAGTCCACGGCGACTGTACAGTAGTGGATGTCCATGCATTATTGTGAATAATTCTGTACCCTTTAAAAGAGAACCCCCCATCCACCCAAACACTATTTTAAAAGCAAAGGATAAGTGTTTGCATGGACCCTTGCATATATAATACCACAAAAACTTGTCTTTAGCTTGAAAGTTAAAAAATTTATAGTAATTTATATATTTTTTATACTTACCAACGACCCAGACTTAGCTGGTGCTAACTCCAACAAAACCAGGGCCAAACACAAATTTTGCCCCCCAATCCCCAAAATTTGCATCCAAAACAAAAAGAAATCATGTCCTAAAGGACCTCCATAGTACGCCTCTACTGCGCATGCGCAGTGACGCAGTCGTCCCGAAATTGGCGCCAATTATCATTCTTACTGGCAGTGCCTGGTCAGCGCTATGTACTCAGCGGGGAGGCAAGAGTTCCCAACTCCAGGGAGGGCCATCCCCGTCTGGGTCATTGGTAAGTATAAAAAAATATATAAATTACTATAAATTTTTTAACATTTTTATACTGTACCAATGACCCAGACTTAGCTGAATAGTAAACAGGCTGGAGGGCCTAGGACATAGAGGAAAATCCAATAAGCTCAACTATATAGTAAAGAGGTAACCCCTTAAGGAGAAAAGGAGTATTAGGCTTTACATGTATCTTTCTTATTTAATATTAAATTAGAAAGATACACTACCCTTAATAATTGAGCACAATAACATTCATGTTCTCTATTAACATCCAGTACAACCCTTATACTAATTATTTTAAAGCAAGCCAATAAATAAAGTAGTCCAGAGAATTGAGACTCTTTATAATCATTTAAAAGTGTCCGAGTATTGTATATTAAAGCCCGTTTGACACTTGACATATACAAATGCTTCACACCGAGCTACACTTTAAAAATAAGACATGAATGAAATTAAACATTAATATTACACTTTAAAACCATCCCGGAAGCGACTCAGAAATACTGTCTTGGAGGAGGCATTCCCTTGCTTTTCACTATAAAGCAGGTGACCTAAGGGAACACCCGCCCCCCCCCCCCCCCCCCCTTCCCCTTGCCCTGGGTCAAATAGCCCAGAGCGAAGAGGGCAGCCGGACGGAGTCACTGCCGGAACAGAAAGCCTGCATAACTATAGTTGCAACTGTTTAGTGGACGACATTCTGAGCAACAGATAACGGACCTAAACAATGCAGGTCTCCAGAAATGGACTCAATATTTCTGAGATAAAAATTCGTAAATGTGGATGGCTGAGACCAATAAGCAGCCTTCATTAAATCTGTAATAGCAACACTATTAGCATAAGCCCAGGAAGTAGAAAGAGCTCTTACTTCATGAGCAGAAATCTTAAGCACAGACTGCTGAGAAGAAGATAAATCTTCATAAGCAGTACGGATAGTTAACTGAATCCATCTAGCAATAGAATGGACTGAAATGTCCTTTCTATTAGGCATCAAAGACAGAAAGAAACGTTTCCGTCCCTTTCTGATGAACTGAGATCTCTGTTTATAGATACGTAGTGCTCTAACAGGACAGAGTAAAGGCCTACGCCCGTCTGAAGACGGAAGAGCCTTAATAACAATAGGTTCCGGATATTTATTAGGAGCCTGATTCTTAGCTAAAAAACCCACATTAGTAGTGAAGGTGATAGTGTTCCCAACACTACGATAATGAGAATCATCCACCGATAGTGCATGAAGCTCACTGACTCTTCTGGCAGAAGAGAAAGCTAAGAGAAAAGCTGTCTTATAAGATAAGAATTTGAAATCTACTGTCCCAAGAGGTTCAAATGGCTTTTCCTTCAATTTAAGGAGAACCCAAGCTAAATTCCACTTAGGAATTAATCTAAGAGTTCTGGGTCTATTTATCGAAAAGTTTCTAACCAATTTCGATAAAGAGACATTAGATCCAATTTGTAAACTATCACGATGTGCATAGGTATCAGATAACATAGATCTATAACCCTTTATAGTAACAGGCTGCAGTTTGATTTCGTCAAACAAGTATACTAGAAAGTTTGCAATGTCTGGTATAGAGGGATCAAATATATCTACAGAATGATCCCTACACCAACGACGAAAAACCTTCCACTTAGCCGCATAGTTTAGCGAAGAGGAGGTCCTCCTACAGTTAGAAATCGCGTCCACTGCTCGTCCTGTAAGTGCTTGCCATGCAAGAAGGACCGCACAACGGAAAAACGTGAAGGTTGAGACCTTGCGGGTTGTGATGGAGTTGGCGCGATTTCCCTTGCGAAAGAAGATCCTCTCGTGGAGGAAGCTTCCGCGGTAGGTCCCACAACAGACACCTGAGTAGATTTATCCACGGTCTCTGTGGCGACAGAGATGCTACCAACAGAATCTTGCATTGAGATTGTTTTATCTTTAGCAATACTTGTTGAATTAACGGCGCTGGAGGATACGCATATCCTATCATTCCGTCCCAAGGATCGACAGAGCGTCTACTGCAAATGCAAATGCTCTTGGATCCGGACACGGGGACACATACGTCTGCAACTGATTGTTGAGATGTGTCGCAAATAAGTCTATCATTGGCCGTTCCCACTGGTAGCAAATCTGATTGAATACTTGTTTGTTGAGAGTCCACTCCGACGGAAACAAGCGACCCTTTCGTGAAAGGGAGTCTGCTAGCACATTCAGACGACCCGGTATGTGACGGACCGAAAGAAGAACGTGATGTTCCAACGCAAACAGAAGGATTCTTTCCGTTAGATTGAACAACGGAACTGAATGAGTGCCTCCCTGATTCCGTATATACGCCACTACTGTCGTATTGTCGGATAGGATTTGGACATGAGCATCGTGAATAATGTCCATCCAGTGACGTAACGCAAGCCAAATTGACATCATTTCCTTGATGTTTATGTGCTTGCACAGGAATTGCGGATCCCAAAGACCCTGGCATCTCGAATCCGTTGGGATTAATGATGCACCCCAACCTGTTTGACTGGCATCCGTCATAATGGTAAAACTCGGATCCGGCAACTGCAGCGGAACTCCTTGAGTTAACCACTGAATGTTTGCCCAAGTCTGAATCTCTTGTTTCACTTGATCTGACAAGAGAACGTCTACATCGAGCGAATGAATTTTCACACTCCAATTCTGAGTCAGGAAAATTTGAAGAGGACGTGTGCGTAGCCGCCCCATCGGAATGAGATCCGCGGCGGCTCCGCACAGACCTATCAGTCTCATAAATTCTCTCGCCGTGACTTTGTCTGCATGCAGACAATAGCGAGCGTAACAACTGACTAATTTCGCTCTGGTTAACGGCAGACGAACGAGATTGTTGTGCGTCTCGAAGCTCATTCCCAGATGAGTGAATGACTTGGACGGCACCAGATCCGACTTCTCCTCGTTTACTATGAAACCGAGACGTCGGAGCAATAGAAGAAGATTCTGAACATCGTTCTGAAGCGTTAACTCGTTGCCGTACCTCTGAAGAATGTCGTCCAGGTAGGCCGACGTTACCGCAGACGAATGAGCTCGGAAGTAGATCATTACCGAGTTCATTACCCGAGTGAAAGCCCAGGGTGCTAGATTCAATCCGAAGCACGTGGCCCGGAACTGATACACCACTCCTAGGACTGCGAAGCGTAGATACTTTCGGAATGTCGGATGTACCATGACGTGAAAGTACGCATCTTTGAGATCTATGCTCGTTGCATAATCGTTCACCCGAATACTCACTCTGACCGATCGAATCGTCTCCATATAAAACTTCGGAGCGACGATCAGCTTGTTTATCCAGCTCAAATCTATGACTGGACGGAACGAGCCGTCTGGTTTCGGAACCAGAAACAGATGGCTGTAGAATCCCAGAGATTCCTGGTTTTCTACGACCTCTACCGCGTTCTTCATTAAAAGAGACTGCACCTCTGATAACAGAGCGTCTCTTTTCTGTGGATTTGACGGAAGATGAGTCCACTTTGGACTTCAAGTTAATGGAGGCTTTCGTTTGAAGGATATCTTTAGACCTTCCGAAGTCACTCCTCTCACCCACGGGTCGTCCGTAATCGACGCCCACTCTTGTGAAAAACTCGACAACCTTCCGCCAACCGGAACGCGATAGAGGTTTAAGCCATCACCTCCTGGACCTGCGAGGCCTGCGGTAGGAGAAACCACGTCTTCCACGACCCGCACCTCGCCTCGTCGACCTCGGGGCGTCCGACCGATTGTCCCGGCCTGAAGGACGTCCCGAACGAGAGTCGCTATCCTGACGGTCTCTCGAATAAGACCAAGAGGACGCACTGGAACCTCTATAGGAACCTCTCTTGGGCGCATTGGACCCAGAAGTGCCTGCCTTATTCGTGTCTGCTGTATCCGACCTTTTAGGAGCGGATCTGAACAACAGAGAATCATTAGCTTTCTTTTTAATATTATCATAAATAGCGGAAAGCTTGCCGTCAAAGAGAAGTTCTCCTGAGACCGAAGCGACTCTAAGAGAGTTCTTCACCTTAGAATCCACTAGTGTGGATGTAGCTAGGGCTGCGTCACGTCTAACCAACTCCAGATTTGCCACTGAAAGGGCGGAGTTACACGTGGAATAAGCTACTGCCCTTGAAAGAAGTCTTAAAGAGGATTGTATATCCTGAAACTCTTCCCCTTGAAGGCGCAGTGATAACGCCTTAGTAAGGTGATCTGCGTAAGATAAGGCATCTAAATTGGCTCTGTTAGACGCAATAGCTGTTTCCAACACCGCGGTTGGAATAGAAGCTGACGACGGTAATGATAGCTCTAAGTCTTCCGCCTCGTCGTCCATACGCAGAGGAACTCTCGGTATACCCTGTCCTGCCGTGTCGAATTTATTCCTTGTATTAATGAAAGGCAGGTTAAGAGTATTAGCGGACAAGAAACCTGCTTTCCCTGTCCTGGAAGCAAGTTTAAATATAGCGTCGTTCAATAATTCAAATATTCTTGCAACATTATTGGACTGCGACGGAAACTCGGGAGCGATGTCCCTGAACCGCTCAAAAAATTCAGAGTCCAATGACGCTATAATTCTCTTGTCCGGAAGCGCAGCAGTCTGGCCCGACGGAACAACTTGAGGGAGAAAGTGCCGGATGAAGTCCACGGCAGCTTTATGTTGTTCCGAAAGGGATAGCTCCAATTCATCCGTATCCCTTTCACCATCCGGTCGGACCTCCCGATGTTCCCGGTCGTCCGCCCCCGATGCTTCGGAGGAGCGTACCGACCCAGCGCCGTCGGATAATTCTCGATCCGACACCGTTTCTGTCGGCTGCTGGGATGCTGCGATAAGCTGTGCTATCTGCACTAGAATGTCCGACGTCGAGACCTGCGGAGGCGCGGTCTTTCGCTGCTTCGCCGAGGGCAGCTCCGCATCAGATGGCTCCCGCATACTTTTCCTATGCGAACGTCCGGAGTCCATCGGTCTCGAATCCCTGGCTGCCGGATGGTGTGACCTGGTCGCCGAAGAATCCTTCATCGGCGAAGCTGGCAAAATATCGGAGGTCACGCAGCCAAGGTGCGGTCGTGTGCGCCGACGAGAAGAGGAAGCCTTAACAGTCTCTGCGGACTGCTTATACAACGGAGCGTCCCGAGCGACGGACGTATGCTCCGCTAAAGACACATTTTGTACCACAACATCTGGTCCCAGATGTTGTTGTACGAGAGAGGGGCCTCTCTCGCTCGCGGCCCGGCTGGACCTGGACGAGCTAGGAACCGGACTAAAAGGCTTCCTCCATTCTCGTTTACTATCCGCCGTCACTGGGTGTGCATCTATTATGTTTATAGTGCTCGCATCACCCAAAATTTCCTCTTGGACCGCATCGGACGAACCCGGCTGCCGAACCATTCGGTGAATGGACGCTACACCGGGCGAGCTAGCGGACGACATTTGTCTAATCTCCATGAGCACTTTTGCCGCTAGCTCTGAATTCATTTGTGACGACGGACGCACACTTGAAGAAGATAACATGGAAACATCACCCTGTTCTGGTTCCTCTGAAATAGAAACTGAGAGAGTAGAGTGACCTTGTGGAGAAAGAGCCGGCATCGCTCTTTCTCCAGAAACAACATATCGTGACACACGTTTCCAATGTTTCTCATCCCAATGTTCACATATAGGACAGGGATTAATGCGAGAACACTGACTACAATTAATACAATGATCATGAAAGTCAGAGGAAGATTTCTTCCTATTACAATTTGAACAATGTCCCTTCATTGTGAAAGAACAACAATAAGTCCTAGTTACTCGCAAAAATCCCTGACACAAAGATACATAATAACATGATCCATTAATAAATGAAAAAACAATTGCAAAACAAAATAATTTTGAAAAAATATTTTTTCAGAGAAGCCCAAGTTGCTGAAAAGTAACGTTGAGCCCCGATGGATCCGATGGCAAAGTGTGGTCAAAAATTTTAAATTTATATAAAATAATTAATGAGACACTTTCGGATAATATAAATGTATCTTATAATGAGATAAACTACCACAAAGGCAAACAGCCCCCCTCAAAAAAGGCTGTTGCCAATGAAAACAAACAGTGTAAACACACTAGAAAACATGACTCCAGGCACTGAAAAAACTGGCCCGGAATCAGTCATCAATTACACTCTATCTGATGCAAAACAGAGACTCCCAGGGGAGAATCTGTAGAACATCAGATGGAAGATGCAGAACACAAACGTTATACACCCATGGGTGAAAACGTAACTATGGGGAAAATAACAGAAAACATTCTGTAACCAAGCAAACTCTCCCAGGAAATTTTAGAAATAAAACTTCTCAAAAATATGCCAAAAGCATGGGAGAATTGCCAGGGGGGACTTTAGAAGGCTAGGGGAGAGGAAACACTGAATAAGCAGTGCAACAATTAGCAAGAATGACAACAAGAGGCCCATGCCTCGAAAATAGGCAACTTAACATAATTTCAACAAAAAATTTTAAGTACAGCCCTGATTATTTTTTGCCACTTCTTTTTCCTCTCCTCCTTCTATCCTCCTTAGAATCACATTTTCTCCAAAAATTACGTGTCTGGCATCCTTTAAACTGAGATTTACAAGCACAAAGATCAGTGAGATGTTGACTGATGAAGGGCCAAACAGAGAATGATAATTGGCGCCAATTTCGGGACGACTGCGTCACTGCGCATGCGCAGTAGAGGCGTACTATGGAGGTCCTTTAGGACATGATTTCTTTTTGTTTTGGATGCAAATTTTGGGGATTGGGGGGCAAAATTTGTGTTTGGCCCTGGTTTTGTTGGAGTTAGCACCAGCTAAGTCTGGGTCATTGGTACAGTATAAAAATATAAAGCTATTCCATGATTTTTAATGATTGAACACCTTCAAGGTAATACATTATTCATGATTCTACAGACACTGACAATTTAAAACTCCAAAAGTTTCATCCATTAATGAAAAATCTGTATCTATTTCCTGTCAATATGCAACAGTATGGTAATAAGATACAATACACACCTGTTGAGCCTGCTGATAATTTTCACTGTGTAATGCAAACACGGCATGATAAAATGCTCCATCATAGCTTGTTCTTGGAATAAAGCAAATATATTCTTCCATGTTGTCCCACTGGCCTGGAATTGAAACAAAGGCATACATCTTTCAAATAATAATGTAAGCAAAGCACTTCTTTTTAACTTATTTCCAAAAGGCATCCTTTTACATTTCACCGAGCTATTTCCTATGTGCAGTCACATGATCAAGTCATTCAACAAAGTTAAAAAAAACATATAGCAATCGTTATCCCTTTTTTCTCTTTCTTCTTCCTCAGTTCCAACCTTTTGGATACTTAACCGTAACCCTTAAGGGCCCATTTCTGACTTTTACAACCTCAAAACAGGTGCACTTAACATGCAATCATGAGGAGTTCTTGATGAAAATAGACATACAGTACTTGGAGAGTAGATTGTAAAAAAATCACCCATGGAGTGGAGTTATCACCCAAAGTATATCACTTTCAAATTCTGTACATATGGACAAAAAACATGAGCATTGTTTCAGCCAATGGACCTCCAGGTTCGGATGGAACTTTGCTTGTGCTTGTTACACTTTGCAACAAATTTGCAGTTATTCCTTAGGTGGAAACTACATGCTATGGGTGATTTAGTGATAACACACTTGCCACATACTTCGTTGCCTAAATGGAAACCAACACTTCACTAGAAGTCACTGTTCAGCTACTAGCAGTGTGCAGGTGGAGTTCTAGTGGGGATTCAAGAAATTTGTCCAGGCCCTTAAGGGTTCAGCTACTGGCAGTGTGCAGGTGGAGTTCTAGTGGGGATTCAAGAAATTTGTCCAGGCCCTTAAGGGTTCAGTTACTGGCAGTGTGCAGGTGGAGTTCTAGTGGGGATTCAAGAAATTTGTTCAGGCCCTTAAGGGTTCAGCTACTGGCAGTGTGCAGGTGGAGTTCTAGTGGGGATTCAAGAAATTTTCCAGGCCCTTAAGGGTTCAGCTACTGGCAGTGTGCAGGTGGAGTTCTAGTGGGGATTCAAGAAATTTGTTCAGGCCCTTAAGGGTTCAGCAACTGGCAGTGTGCAGGTGGAGTTCTAGTGGGGATTCAAGAAATTTGTCCAGGCCCTTAAGGGTTCAGCTACTGGCAGTGTGCAGGTGGAGTTCTAGTGGGGATTCAAGAAATTTGTCCAGGCCCTCAAGGGTTCAGCTACTGGCAGTGTGCAGGTGGAGTTCTAGTGGGGATTCAAGAAATTTGTCCAGGCCCTCAAGGGTTCAGCTACTGGCAGTGTGCAGGTGGAGTTCTAGTGGGGATTCAAGAAATTTGTCCAGGCCCTTAAGGGTTCAGCTACTGGCAGTGTGCAGGTGGAGTTCTAGTGGGGATTCAAGAAATTTGTCCAGGCCCTCAAGGGTTCAGCTACTGGCAGTGTGCAGGTGGAGTTCTAGTGGGGATTCAAGAAATTTGTCCAGGCCCTTAACCCTTTACCTAACCTGAAAAGCAGACGACACTTGCAAAAATAATTCTTGAATAACTAATTTTTTTCATTTTTTGTCTCAACAACATAGGTTATGACCCCTCGTTGGAACGAGCTCGTCGAGCTCATTCCAACGAGGGGTCATAACCTATGTTTTTGAGACAAAAAATGAAAAAAATAATGAAAATTAATTGGCAATTTTTGAGAATAGCGCTGGCCGGTTTTGGCCATTACGTTAGGTAAAGGGTTAAGTGGTAGAGTGCTAATTTTTTTTTGTCATCAAATTTGTTCACAGGTTTTGGCCTTGTTACAATTTATGGGAGAGTGTCCATGGGCACTCTCCATTAAATCGTAGCAAGGCATATCCAGGCAGACTAAATAATTTTACTTTATAGATAATTTGAAGCACAACCACAGATGATGAAGCCACTAAGTTTAAGCAACTGTACTTAAGAATAAAGCCCAAATATGGGCTTCCAGCACTCTACCAGTTAAGGGTTAAGCTATGAAATATGGCATACCGGTCATAACCCTTGAGAGCGTGAGACTTACCTTTTTGATTATCACTTTATCCAACATGGTGCACAAGTAACCCCTCGTTAAATTTGGGGATCTTTCAATTTTGAATTATTTTTAATGCATCTTATGGAAATTTTGGAGTTATAGTTTCCAATTAAAACCATGTCTAAAGATCTATATCCGACATGATATACTCAAAACTTTTAGGGTCAGCAGCGAAGTCATAGGTCAGGAATATCCGAAAAATTGAAATTTGGTCTATTTTGATGAAATTTTACTGTTTTGTAGAGCTCGAAATGTGAAAAAAGATATGTGCTTTTGGACTTTTTCATTTTGCATCATTTTTTTACTTTTTTATGTCATTTTGTGTTTGGAGCTCCAAAAAACATGTGGTGGCCCACAGCCATAACTATAGCACTTACATTCAGGAAACTGCACATGTTGTCGCAGAGGTAACATTTATGGTGTCCAGCCAAGTTACATTACAACTGGCTCAAAAATAACATCAAAAAAGTAACAGTTGTACACTCTAAGTTACAGGAAATCTAGTTAGGAAATCATGTATATAATCAGACTAGTGACGAAACAGATGCACACCTATTGGTTAAAACTTTGGATCAAGCCTAAATGTAAGCAACCTGTCATTCTCAAAATGAGGTCCCCAGAGGGGGAATTTGCTGATGCTATCCCATACAGTGGGCCAATTTATCCTCTAGGTACATCTTTCTGTTTTGGCTTGAGACCTTGATTCAGACTGAGGTTCACAGAGGCTCAATTTGGGACGCTACCCTTCTGTGCAGGGTAGCATCACCAAATTCATGAGTTTCTGGCAGCATAGAAAACAAAAGAAATCTAACTGATTCTCTTTGGGGGCGTGGTAACCAGTTCTCGTCAGACCACCAAAGTTAAGCAACGTCGAGCGCGTTGTGTCCTTGGGCAAGGCACTTAACCCCAGTTCCCTGCATGGTTGCATGATGACGCTGTGTACTAAGGCATACTGCGCATCGATGGTGTGCATGTCTTCAACTAATCTAACCCTGCCTGTGCAGAGTTCAGAGTTACGATGTTGAAGAGCTGACAGCTGCTCATTGTTGCTCAGTGGTTCTCTCCTGGGACTCCGGCTTTCTCCACCCGTAAAACTGTCACCAACATGATATGACCCTGGCTGGTAATGTGTCGTTAAACCCTAATAAAAAAAATTTGATTCTTTGAGAAGTCAAATATCAAATATAAGTGTTTATCGATTACAAATGTTCCAAGTCAGCGTCAAGTTGAGTTAAGCCAAGTTGTAGAAAATTTGAGTATCTGTTAACTCTTTACCCATCACAGACGATATCAAAATTTATTATTTTAAATATCATTTTTTTTTAAATTTTTAAAAAAATTTCAACAAAACCATATCATGTGACCCCTCGTTGGAACGAGCTCGTCGAGTCACATTATATGGTTTTGTTGAAATTTTTTGAAAAGTTAAAAAATTTATAGTAATTTATATATTTTTTATACTTACCAATGACCCAGACATAGCTGGTGCTAACTCTTAAAATATAGGGTCAAACACAAATTTTGCCCCCCAATCCCCAAAATTTGCATCTAAAACTAAAGAAAACATGTCCTGAAAGGCCCTCCACACTTCGCCCCTACTGTGCATGCGCAGTGTCAAGGACGTTCCGAAATTGGCGCCATTAATCATTCTAATAACCAGTGCCTGGTAAGCGCTATGTACTCAGCGGGGAGGCAAGAGTTCCCAACTCCTGGGAGGGCCATCCCCGTCTGGGTCATTGGTAAGTATAAAAAATATATAAATTACTATAAATTTTTTAACATTTTTATACTGTACCAATGACCCAGACATAGCTGAATAGTAAAAAGGCTGGAGGGCCAAGGACATAGAGCAAAATGGAATACGCTCAATAAAATAAAATAGAGTCATCCCCTGTAGGGAAAAAGAAGTAATAGGCCTTACATGTATCTTTCTTATTTATGATAAATTAGAAAGATACAACACCTTCCAAAATTGAGCTTCATACATCCATGTACTCTATTAATATCCAATATAATCCTTATACTAATAATTTTTAAAGTAAGCCAATAAATAAAGTAAGTCTAGAGAATAGAGACTCTTATACTCCTAAAAGTGTCTGAGGATTGCATAATCATGTCCGTTGACATATGCAATATTCAAAAGCTATACTTTAAAAACTAAGACTTGAATGAATTTTAAAAACCTAAACTTCTCACTAAACAACCATCCCAATAACAGCTCAGAATTACTAACTCCGGAGGAGGTATCCCCTTGTTTTCATAGTAAAACAGGTGACCCAAGGGAACACCCTCCCCCCCCCCCCCCCCCCCCTTTTTCTTGCCCTGGGTCAAATAGACCAGAGCGAAGAGGGCAGCCGAACGGAGACACTGCCGAAACAGACAGCCTACCTAGCTATAGTAGCAACTGTTAAGTAATGACATTCTGAGCAGTAGATAATAGACCTAACAATAGAGGCCTCCAGAAATGGACTCGATATTTCTGAGATAAAATTCATGAATGTGGATGGCTGAGCGCAATGAGCGGTCTTCAAAAATCTATAATAGCGACACTATTAATGTAAGCCCAAGAAGTAGAAGAACTCTTACTTCATGAGCCGAAATCTTAAGCACAACTGCTAAGTCAATGATATACCATAAGCAGTACCGATAGTTAATAGAATCCATTAACAATAAAATGGAGCGTAACGTCCTTCTACTAGACATCAAAGACAGAAGAAGCTTACGCCCATAGTAATAAACAGATATCTGTTTATAAATACATAAACTGTACCCGGAAAGAGTAAAGGCCTATGCCCATACGAAGACGGAAGGACCTTAAAATAATAGGTTCCGGATAATAGGAGCCTAACTCTTATGCAACAATCCAACCTAAATAGTAACGGAAGTATTGATTCCGAAACTATGAAAGTGAAAATCATCCATCGATAGTGCATGAAACTCACTGACTCTACAGTAAAAGAGAAACCAACAGAATTACTGTCTAAAAGGTCAGAATTTGAAAACTACAGTTTCCAGAGGCTCAAATTATTACTTAGCTAAATAAGAACCGAAGTTAAAATCCGTATAGGAATTTAATCTAAATATTCTAAGTCTATTTATCAAAAAGTTACTAACTGACTTAGATAAAGAGACAAAAGACTCAATTGTAAACTATCGTAGAGTGCATAGGTATGAGGTAACATAAACCTATAACCTAAATAATAACAGGCTGCAGTAGATCTTGTGAAACAAGTATACTAAAAAATAGCAATGAGTAGTATGGAGGGATCAACAATATGAACATAATGATCCCTACACCACGACGGAAGAGCCTCCACTTTAGCCGCATAGAATAGCGAAGAAGAGGATCTCCTATAGTAAGAAATCGCGTCCAAAGCTCGTCCAGTACAGTGCTTACAATGCAATACGGACCACACAACGGAATACATGAAGGTTGCGACCCTGCTGGTTGTGATAAAGATGACACGATTTACCCAGTGAAAAAGATCCTCACATAGAGGAAGATTTCACGTTAAGACCCACAGTAGACAAGAGAGTAAATTACTCATGATCTCTGTGAAGATAGAGATGCTATCAACAGAAATGTATTGTGGTTGTTTATCTTAGCAATACCTGCTAAAACAACAGCGCCGGAGGATACGCGTATCCTATCATTCCGTCCTATAGATCAATAGAGCGTAAACAACATTAGCTCAGAGATCTGGACAAGCCAACACATACGTCTGCAATTGATTAGCAAGCTGTGTCATAAATAAATCATCATTGGGCGCTCCCATAGATAGCAAATCTGATTGAATACTTGTTTGTTGAGAGTCCATTCTGACAGCAACAAGCGACCCGTAAGAGAACGGGAGTCCGATAAAACAATCAGACGACCCGGAATATGACGGACCAAAACTGAACTTGGTGTACTATAACCAACAGACGGATTCTTTCCATTAAATTGAATAATGAAAACGAAAGAGTGCCTCCCTGGTTCCGGAGATACGCCACTACTGTCGAATTAAAGGACAGGAATTTGGGCATGCGTTTCTGAATAATGTTCATGCAATGACATAAAGCAAGCCTAAAAAACATTATTCCGCGGAAGAAAACTGATTGCTAAAAGACTGCGGAACCCAAAGACCCTGGCACTTCGAATCCGTAGGGATCAGTATTATATCCCAATCTGTTTGACTGGCAACCGTCATAACAGCCACACTCGGGTCCGGCAACTGCGGCGGCACTCTCTGAGTCAACCACCGAATGTTTGCCCCAGTCTGAATCTCTTGTAACACTAGATAGACAAGAGAACGTGTAAATCGAGCAATTCATGGATTGCCGAAAAGTTGCCGTCGAAGAGAAGCTCCTCCGAGAACGAAGCGACTCTGAGAGAGTTCTTAACCTTACTATCCACGCGTGTGGATGTAGCTAGGGCTGCGTCACGTCTAACTAACTCCAATCAGCCACTGAAGGGCGGAGTTATACGTGAACAAACTACTGCCCTCAAAAGAAATTACATTGAGAATAATATCCCGTAAATCTTTTCTTGAAGACGTAATGATAACGCCTCAGTAAGGCGGATTACGTGTAATAAAGCGTCTAAGTTAAGTCTACTATACATAATGTCGTTCCCAACATTGAAATTGGAAAAGACATAAACGGCGAAAAAGAATATATGCAGTCTTTAATCACACCGTCTAGACGCATATGAACTCTCGATATGCCCTGCTCTGCCAAAATAAACTATTTGTATAAATGATAAAATGGCAGAAATGAGCAACGCGGACAAGAAACTAAACTATCATGCTTAGTGGCAGGCTTGTATATATATATATATAGCGTCGAAAAAATAAAACACATGTTGTAATGACAATATTGGACTGCGTCGGTAAGTCAGGGACAATGTCCCTGAACCAATCGAAAAATCCGAGTCCAATGACGCTATAAGTCTCTTATCCAAGATCGCAGCAATGAAGTCCGAAATAATAATCACTGGAAGATAATGCCAGAAGATATGAAAGGCATCTTCCGATACTACTAAAGGGAAAACTCGAAATCTTTCGAATCCCTTTCGCCATCCTGTCGGACCCTATAAAGCGTTCGGTCGTCCGTACCTGATGCAACCGCGGACCGCACCGACCCAGCGCCGTCGGATAATTCCTGATTCGACCGAGAAACTGTCAATTGCTGGGATGCTGCGAAACAACTGTGCTAACTCGGATAGCACGTCCGTCACTGAGGCCTGAGGAGAAGCGGTCTTACGATGCATTGCCGCTGGAAGCTCCGTGATCGTTACCCCGTGCATACTACCAATATGCGAGCGAACGGAGTGTATAAGCCTCGTGTCCCTTGGCTACCGGATGGCGCGACCTATTCGCCGTGGAATCACTGAATGCCGAAACTGATCGGATACTCGAGGTCACGTAGCCAATGTGCGGTCGTGTGCCCTGCTGTGAGGATGAGGAAGCATTAAAGACAGTCTCTCGGACTGTCAATATAATGGAGCGTCCCGACCAACGGACATATGCTCCGAATGTAAAATATCTGAACCACAACATGCGGTCCCCTATGTTGTTGGGCGAGAGAGGGACCTCTCTCGCTCACAGCCCGGACGGACCTGGACAAGCCAGGAACCGGACTAACAGGCTTCCTCCGATCTGTCCTCAATCTGCCGTCACTGGGTGAGTACTAAAGTAATTAAAGTGCTCGCATCACCCAAATCTCCTTCCTAGACCGCAACGGACGAACCCGGCAGCCGAACCATTCGATGAATGTACGCTACACCGGGTGAGCTAGCGAATGTCACTCCGTAGGCGATAGACATATTCCATGAGCACTTACTGCCGCTAACTCTTCATTAAGTATGACGACAGAGGCACACTTTTGAAAGACATCTCCTATAACTCTTCGAACAAGAAACCAGAAATGCTTGGTTAGCAAGCATAAAATAATAATATATATAGCGTCGTTCAATAATTCGAAAGTTTGTGTGACATTATTGGACTATGTCGGAACTGAGGGACGATGTCCCTGAACCGAACCAAAAATTTCTAAGTCCACCGACGCTATCAGTTTCTTATCCGGCATCGCAGCATTCTGGTCCGACGAAAGAAGCTGTAGAAGACCAAGTCAGATGACATACACAACAGCATATGTTGTTCCGAAAGGGAAAGCTCGAAATCCTCCGAATCCCTTTCGGTATCCCGTCGGACCGGATGAAACTTTCGGACGTCCGTACCCGCTTCCGCGGAGCGTCCCGACCCAGCATCGTCGGATAAAATATATGCGACAGATTCAGTTGATGCTGGGATGCTGCGATAAACTGTGCTATTAAGGAAAGCACGTCCGTTCCCGAGGCCTGTGCAGTAGCGGTCTTACGATGCATTGCCGCCGGAAGCTCCGTGTACGTTGACTCCCGCACACTTCCTATGCGAACGTCCGGAGTCTGCAGGCCTCGTGTCCCTGGCTGCCGGATGGTGTGACCTGGTCGCCGAAGAATCCTTGATCGGCGAAGCTGGTAATATATCGGCGGTCACGCAGCCAAGGTGCGGTCGTGTGCGCTGACGAGAAGAGGAAGCCTTAGCAGTCTCAGCAGACTGCCTATACAACGGAGCGTCCCGAGCGACGGACGTATGCTCCGCTTGCGACACATTTTGTACCACAACATCTGGGGCCAGATGTTGTTGAACGAGAGAGGGGCCTCTCTCGCTTGCCGTCCGGATGGACCGGGACGAGCTATGAACCGGACTAAAAGGCTTCCTGCGTTCTCCCTCCGATCCGCCGTCACTGGGTGTGCATTAGGTTAATTTATAGTGCTCGCATCACCCCAAAATTCCTTCTAGACCGCAACGGACGAACCTGGCTGCCGAACCATTCGGTGAATGGACGCTACACCGGGCGAGCTAGCGGATGTCAAAGGCCGTCGAACCTACTAGGGTCCTCTTAGGCAATTGGAGTATTTATCTGAGCACTTTTCCGCTAGCCCTTCATTAATTGTGACGACGGAGGCACACTGTTGGAAGACATCACAGATACATCACCCTAATCTTGATCGTCTGAAATAGAAATTGATAAAGTAGAGTGACCCTGCGGGGAAAGGACCGGAGTGTCCAAATCCCCAACAACATACCGTGACATACGCTTCCCATATTGTCATCGAAATCATGCGATACAGAACAGGAGTTAATGCGAGTACACTGACCACATATAGAATGATAATAAAGTCAGAGGAAGACTTCCTCTTAAAACAACTGATCAATATCCTTTCAATGTGAAAAGAAAACAAGTCCTGGTACTCGCACTAACCCCTGGCAATCAAAATACATAATAATAATATGATCCATTAATATAGAAAAAAAAATTGAAATCAAAATATTTTGAAAAAATATTTTTTCAGAACAGCCCAAGTTTCTGAAAAGTAACGTTGAGCCCCAATGGATCCCAAGCCTAAGTGTGGACAAAAATTTTAAAAATATTTTAAACAATTTATTCAACACTTACGAACAATAATAATGTATCTAGTTATGATTAAAATAACATCAAGATATTATTTTTTAGAAATCCCCCCCTCACACAGAGGGCTGTTGTAAATGTAAACAATGAGTGTAAAAACACTAAAATAAGACTCCAGGCACCCAGGCCCGAAATCAGTTACCAAAAATACACTATCTGATGCAAAACAGAGACTTCCAGGGAAGAAACTGCAGAACATCAGATGGTAGATGCAGAACACAACGCCTAACCACCCGTAGGTGAAGACGTAAACATGGGGAAAGAACAGAATTCATTCTGTTATTCAGCTAAAACTCCCAAGAAATTTTAGTAATAATAATTACAAAAACTATGCCAAAAGCATGGGAGAATAGCAAGGGGGAACTTAAAGGACAGGGAGAGAGGAAAACACTTAAAAAACAGTGTAACTAAATAATCAGAATGACAACAAAATGGCTGCTGCCTTGAAAATAGGTAACTTAACATAATTTCATTAAAAAATTTTAAGTTACAGCCCTGATAATATTCTGTCACACATTCTTTTCCTCTCCTCCTTCTCTATCCTCCTTAGAATCACCATTTCACTAATATTTATGTGTCTGGCATCATTTAAACTGAGATTTATAAGCACAAAGATCAGTCAGATGTTAACTGATGAAGGGCCAAACTTAGAATGATTAATGGCGCCAATTTCGGAACGTCCTTGACACTGCGCATGCGCAGTAGGGGCGAAGTGTGGAGGGCCTTTCAGGACATGTTTTCTTTAGTTTTAGATGCAAATTTTGGGGATTGGGGGGCAAAATTTGTGTTTGGCCCTATATTTTAAGAGTTAGCACCAGCTATGTCTGGGTCATTGGTACAGTATAAAAATATAATATTTTTATGCAGCCAATTCGTTGGGTGAAGGGTTAAAACACAAATATGAAACAATTATCTGTGATTTAATTTATTATTTATTTATTGGTGTTTAAGGTCACATATTTATGCACAATGGCTAATCGTGACCGTGACAGTTTTACGGGTGGAGGAAGCCAGAGTACCCGGAGAGAACCACCGAGCAACGACGAGCAGCTGTCAGCTCCCCAACATCGTAACTCTGAACTCTGCACCGCAGCACAGGCAGGGTTAGAATGGTTGAAGACATGCGCACCATCGACGTGCAGTACGCCTCAGTACACAGCGTCAACGTGCCCACAAGTAGGCAATCGGGGTGAAGTGTCTTGCCCAAGGACACAACGCGGTTGCCGCAGGTGGGATTCGAACCGAGGACCTCTCGGCTTGCAGCCTGCACCTCTACCAACTGAGCCACCGCGCCCCTATATCTGTGATTTAACTGAACAACTAATTAGTCAGTCAGTCAGTCATTGAGTTGGTGTGTTGATTGTTTTGTTCACCCAGAGTAAATGCTTGCGGGGTGCTGTTCAAAATGTCCCAAAGAAAATATGTCTTCTCGAACTAAATTGATCAAAATATTCCCATTGGCAATGTTCACATCTTGGTCAAAACATGCCAATACTAAAAGTATATTATGAGCTCATTAACGGATGGAGTGAAACAGACAAAAACAACTTCCATTACATGATTGGAAGAGTTTTTAACCCTTTACCCAATGCAAACGATATCAAAATTTATTATTTTGAATATAATTTTTTTAAATTTTTCAAAAAATTTCATCAAAACCATATCATGTGACGTCTCATGGGAACGAGCTCAATGATATGGTTTTGTTGAAATATGTTGAAAAATTTAATTTTTTTCAACTGCTCAGTTTGAATATTATGCGGGCGGATGCAATCAATTCTTTAGGTAAAGTGTTAAAACAAGTGGCCTCAGGGAGCCTGAGGCGCTCACCTAACAAATTTGTTAAAAGAAAGATTTCATTAGCGTCTGTGGCTAGTTAACAGTACAGAGGAATGAAGTCAGGTAACTATTTATGCCTATGTTGTCCATATCAGATAATTCTTCTAATACTGAGACGCTAACACGGAAATAATGTCCAGATTTCCATTTATGCAAAACTAGGGACCCCGAATATCAACTTTGGGACTTAACTTGAACAAACTTGAATCTGGAATCCACCCCCACCTCCCCCACCCCAACCCCCTTTAGTATGTATGCTGTAAACCAAATATCAATAGATTATGAATGGTAGAATTGAAGAAGGAGATTTTAAAGATTATTCATCATTTTATACTAAGTTAAAATTTGGGATCCAGAAGAGAGCTCAAATATAATTCCAGGGACTTGATTTGTCCAAACTGAAACTGATTCGGGGTTGTGGAGGAAACACCATGTTCACAGCTGATGGATGAATAGTTATCACCATAGCTATAGCTCACCCTGACTTTCAGTGACATGAGCTAAAAACCCCAAAATATTGCTAATTGTTTTTATATAAAAAACTAATGTCTTTTTCATTGAGGCATCTGTGAAGATGTAAAAAACTAATATTTCTTTTTGGGGATGTTCTGACATATGTCAGGGCCATTGTAACCCATTTGAATGCCATTTTGATCAATGTAGGGGGCATATTAACCAAAGTTAGGGGGCATTTTAACTGGTACCTATGTGTCATGGCAGTCCTAGATTTGCTGCTGTAACATTCGTCAGCAATGGATAATTTAAAGTCTGCCACATACCTGAACAGAAAATATTTCTGGTTAGGAAAGTTAAAAAATTTATAGTAATTTATATATTTTTTATACTTACCAATGACCCAGACTTAGCTGGTGCTAACTCTAACAAAACCAGGGCCAAACACAAATTTTGCCCCCCAATCCCCAAAATTTGCATCCAAAACAAAAAGAAATCATGTCCTAAAGGACCTCCATACTACGCCTCTACTGCGCATGCGCAGTGACGCAGTCGTCCCGAAATTGGCGCCAATTATCATTCTTACTGGCAGTGCCTGGTCAGCGCTATGTACTCAGCGGGGAGGCAAGAGTTCCCAACTCCAGGGAGGGCCATCCCCGTCTGGGTCATTGGTAAGTATAAAAAATATATAAATTACTATAAATTTTTTAACATTTTTATACTGTACCAATGACCCAGACTTAGCTGAATAGTAAACAGGCTGGAGGGCCTAGGACATAGAGGAAAATCCAATAAGCTCAACTATATAGTAAAGAGGTAACCCCTTAAGGAGAAAAAGGAGTATTAGGCTTTACATGTATCTTTCTTATTTAATATTAAATTAGAAAGATACACTACCCTTAATAATTGAGCACAATAACATTCATGTTCTCTATTAACATCCAGTATAACCCTTATACTAATTATTTTTAAAGCAAGCCAATAAATAAAGTAGTCCAGAGAATTGAGACTCTTTATAATCATTTAAAAGTGTCCGAGTATTGTATATTAAAGCCCGTTTGACACTTGACATATACAAATGCTTCACACCGAGCTACACTTTAAAAATAAGACATGAATGAATTTAAACATTAATATTACACTTTAAAACCATCCCGGAAGCGACTCAGAAATACTGACTTGGAGGAGGCATTCCCTTGCTTTTCACTATAAAGCAGGTGACCTAAGGGAACACCCGCCCCCCCATTCCCCTTGCCCTGGGTCAAATAGCCCAGAGCGAAGAGGGCAGCCGGACGGAGTCACTGCCGGAACAGAAAGCCTGCATAACTATAGTTGCAACTGTTTAGTGGACGACATTCTGAGCAACAGATAACGGACCTAAACAATGCAGGTCTCCAGAAATGGACTCAATATTTCTGAGATAAAAATTCGTAAATGTGGATGGCTGAGACCAATAAGCAGCCTTCATTAAATCTGTAATAGCAACACTATTAGCATAAGCCCAGGAAGTAGAAAGAGCTCTTACTTCATGAGCAGAAATCTTAAGCACAGACTGCTGAGAAGAAGATAAATCTTCATAAGCAGTACGGATAGTTAACTGAATCCATCTAGCAATAGAATGGACTGAAATGTCCTTTCTATTAGGCATCAAAGACAGAAAGAAACGTTTCCGTTCCTTTCTGATAAACTGAGATCTCTGTTTATAGATACGTAGTGCTCTAACAGGACAGAGTAAAGGCCTACGCCCGTCTGAAGACGGAAGAGCCTTAATAACAATAGGTTCCGGATATTTATTAGGAGCCTGATTCTTAGCTAAAAAACCCACATTAGTAGTGAAGGTGATAGTGTTCCCAACACTACGATAATGAGAATCATCCACCGATAGTGCATGAAGCTCACTGACTCTTCTGGCAGAAGAGAAAGCTAAGAGAAAAGCTGTCTTATAAGATAAGAATTTGAAATCTACTGTCCCAAGAGGTTCAAATGGCTTTTCCTTCAATTTAAGGAGAACCCAAGCTAAATTCCACTTAGGAATTAATCTAAGAGTTCTGGGTCTATTTATCGAAAAGTTTCTAACCAACTTCGATAAAGAGACATTAGATCCAATTTGTAAACTATCATGATGTGCATAGGTATCAGATAACATAGATCTATAACCCTTTATAGTAACAGGCTGCAGTTTGATTTCGTCAAACAAGTATACTAGAAAGTTTGCAATGTCTGGTATAGAGGGATCAAATATATCTACAGAATGATCCCTACACCAACGACGAAAAACCTTCCACTTAGCCGCATAGTTTAGCGAAGAGGAGGTCCTCCTACAGTTAGAAATCGCGTCCACTGCTCGTCCTGTAAAGTGCTTGCCATGCAAGAAGGACCGCACAACGGAAAAACGTGAAGGTTGAGACCTTGCGGGTTGCGATGGAGTTGGCGCGATTTCCCCTGCGAAAGAAGATCCTCTCGTGGAGGAAGCTTCCGCGGTAGGTCCCACAACAGACACCTGAGTAGATTTATCCACGGTCTCTGTGGCGACAGAGATGCTACCAACAGAATCTTGCATTGAGATTGTTTTATCTTTAGCAATACTTGTTGAATTAACGGCGCTGGAGGATACGCATATCCTATCATTCCGTCCCAAGGGATCGACAGAGCGTCTACTGCAAATGCTCTTGGATCCGGACACGGAGACACATACGTCTGCAACTGATTGTTGAGATGTGTCGCAAATAAGTCTATCATTGGCCGTTCCCATTGGTAGCAAATCTGATTGAATACTTGTTTGTTGAGAGTCCACTCCGACGGCAACAAGCGACCCTTTCGTGAAAGGGAGTCTGCTAGCACATTCAGACGACCCGGTATGTGACGGACCGAAAGAAGAACGTGATGTTCTAACGCAAACAGAAGGATTCTTTCCGTTAGATTGAACAACGGAACTGAATGAGTGCCTCCCTGATTCCGTATATACGCCACTACTGTCGTATTGTCGGATAGGATTTGGACATGAGCATCGTGAATAATGTCCATCCAGTGACGTAACGCAAGCCAAATTGACATCATTTCCTTGATGTTTATGTGCTTGCACAGGAATTGCGGATCCCAAAGACCCTGGCATCTCGAATCCGTTGGGATTAATGATGCACCCCAACCTGTTTGACTGGCATCCGTCATAACAGTAAAACTCGGATCCGGCAACTGCAGCGGAACTCCTTGAGTTAACCACTGAATGTTTGCCCAAGTCTGAATCTCTTGTTTCACTTGATCTGACAAGAGAACGTCTACATCGAGCGAATGAATTTTCACACTCCAATTCTGAGTCAGGAAAATTTGAAGAGGACGTGTGCGTAGCCGCCCCATCGGAATGAGATCCGCGGCGGCTCCGCACAGACCTATCAGTCTCATAAATTCTCTCGCCATGACTTTGTCTGCGTGCAGACAATAGCGAGCGTAACAACTGACTAATTTCGCTCTGGTTAACGGCAGACGAACGAGATTGTTGTGCGTCTCGAAGCTCATTCCCAGATGAGTGAATGACTTGGACGGCACCAGATCCGACTTCTCCTCGTTTACTATAAAACCGAGACGTCGGAGCAATAGAAGAAGATTCTGAACATCGTTCTGAAGCGTTAACTCGTTGCCGTACCTCTGAAGAATGTCGTCCAGGTAGGCCGACGTTACCGCAGACGAATGAGCTCGGAAGTAGATCATTACCGAGTTCATTACCCGAGTGAAAGCCCAGGGTGCTAGATTCAATCCGAAGCACATCGCCCGGAATTGATACACCACTCCCAGGACTGCAAAGCGTAGATACTTTCGGAATGTCGGATGTACCATGACGTGAAAGTACGCATCTTTGAGATCTATGCTCGTTGCATAATCGTTCACCCGAATACTCGCTCTGACCGATCGAATCGTCTCCATATAAAACTTCGGAGCGACGATCAGCTTGTTTATCCAGCTCAAATCTATGACTGGACGGAACGAGCCGTCTGGTTTCGGAACCAGAAACAGATGTCTGTAGAATCCCAGAGATTCCTGGTTTTCTACGACCTCTACCGCGTTCTTCATTAAAAGAGACTGCACCTCTGATAACAGAGCGTCTCTTTTCTGTGGATTTGACAGAAGATGAGTCCACTTTGGACTTCGAGTTAATGGAGGCTTTCGTTTGAAGGATATCTTTAGACCTTCCGAAGTCACTCCTCTCACCCAAGGGTCGTCCGTAATCGACGCCCACTCTTGTGAAAAACTCGACAACCTTCCGCCAACCTGAACGCGATAGAGGTTTAAGCCATCACCTCCTGGACCTGCAAGGCCTGCGGTAGGAGAAACCACGTCTTCCACGACCCGCACCTCGCCTCGTCGACCTCGGGGCGTCCGACCGATTGTCCCGGCCTGAAGGACGTCCCGAACGAGAGTCGCTATCCTGACGGTCTCTCGAATAAGACCAAGAGGACGCACCCGAACCTCTATAGGAACCTCTCTTGGGCGCATTAGACCCAGAAGTGCCTGTCTTATTCGTGTCTGCTGTATCCGACTTCTTAGGAGCCGATCTGAACAACAGAGAATCATTAGCTTTCTTTTTAATTTTATCATAAATAGCGGAAAGCTTGCCGTCAAAGAGAAGTTCTCCTGAGACCGAAGCGACTCTAAGAGAGTTCTTCACCTTAGAATCCACTAGTGTGGATGTAGCTAGGGCTGCGTCATGTCTAACCAACTCCAGATTTGCCACTGAAAGGGCGGAGTTACACGTGGAATAAGCTACTGACCTTGAAAGAAGTCTTAAAGAGGATTGTATACCCTGAAACTCTTCCCCTTGAAGGCGCAGTGATAACGCCTTAGTAAGGTGATCTGCGTAAGATAAGGCATCTAAATTGGCTCTGTTAGACGCAATAGCTGTTTCCAACACCGCGGTTGGAATAGAAGCTGACGACGGTAATGATAGCTCTAAGTCTTCCGCCTCGTCGTCCATACGCAGAGGAACTCTCGGTATACCCTGTCCTGCCGTATCGAATTTATTCCTTGCATTAATGAAAGGCAGGTTGAGAGTATTAGCGGACAAGAAACCTGCTTTCCCCGTCCTGGAAGCAAGTTTAAATATAGCGTCGTTCAATAATTCAAATGTTCTAGCAACATTATTGGACTGCGACGGAAACTCGGGAGCGATGTCCCTGAACCGCTCAAAAAATTCAGAGTCCAATGACGCTATAATTCTCTTGTCCGGAAGCGCAGCAGTCTGGCCCGACGGAACAACTTGAGGGAGAAAGTGCCGGATGAAGTCCACGGCAGCTTTATGTTGTTCCGAAAGGGATAGCTCCAAGTCATCCGTATCCCTTTCACCATCCGGTCGGACCTCACGATGTTCCCGGTCGTCCGCCCCCGATGCTTCGGCGGAGCGTACCGACCCAGCGCCGTCGGATAATTCTCGATCCGACACCGTTTCTGTCGGCTGCTGGGATGCTGCGATAAGCTGTGCTATCTGCACAAGAATGTCCGGCGTCGAGACCTGCGGAGACGCAGTCTTTCGCTGCTTCGCCGAGGGCAGCTCCGCATCAGATGGCTCCCGCATACTTTTCCTATGCGAACGTACGGAGTCCATCGGTCTCGAATCCCTGGCTGCCGGATGGTGTGACCTGGTCGCCGAAGAATCCTTCATCGGCGAAGCTGGTAATATATCGGCGGTCACGCAGCCAAGGTGCGGTCGTGTGCGCTGACGAGAAGAGGAAGCCTTAACAGTCTCTGCGGACTGCTTATACAACGGAGCGTCCCGAGCGACGGACGTATGCTCCGCTAAAGACACATTTTGTACCACAACATCTGGTCCCAGATGTTGTTGTACGAGAGAGGGACCTCTCTCGCTCGCGGCCCGGCTGGACCTGGACGAGCTATGAACCGGACTAAAAGGCTTCCTCCGTTCTCGCTTACTATCCGCCGTCACTGGGTGTGCATCTATTATGTTTATAGTGCTCGCATCACCCAAAATTTCCTCTTGGACCGCATCGGACGAACCCGGCTGCCAAACCATTCGGTGAATGGACGCTACACTGGGCGAGCTAGCGGACGACATTTGTCTAATCTCCATGAGCACTTTTGCCGCTAGCTCTGAATTCATTTGTGACGACGGACGCACACTTGAAGAAGATAACATGGAAACATCACCCTGTTCTGGTTCCTCTGAAATAGAAACTGAGAGAGTAGAGTTACCTTGCGGAGAAAGAGTCGGCATCGCTCTTTCTCCAGAAACAACATATCGTGACACACGTTTCCAATGTTTCTCATCCCAATGTTCACATATAGGACAGGGATTAATGCGAGAACACTGACTACAATTAATACAATGATCATGAAAGTCAGAGGAAGATTTCTTCCTATTACAATTTGAACAACGTCCCTTCATTGTGAAAGAACAACAATAAGTCCTAGTTACTCGCAAAAACCCCTGACACAAAGATACATACTAACATGACCCATTAATAAATGAAAAAACAATTGCAAAACAAAATAATTTTAAAAAAATATTTTTTCAGAGAAGCCCAAGTTGCTGAAAAGTAACGTTGAGCCCCGATGGATCCGATGGCAAAGTGTGGTCAAAAATTTTAAATTTATATAAAATAATTAATGAGACACTTTCGGATAATATAAATGTATCTTATAATGAGATAAACTACCACAAAGGCAAACAGCCCCCCTCAAAAAAGGCTGTTGCCAATGAAAACAAACAGTGTAAACACACTTGAAAACATGACTCCAGGCACTGAAAAAACTGGCCCGGAATCAGTCATCAATTACACTCTATCTGATGCAAAACAGAGACTCCCAGGGAAGAATCTGTAGAACATCAGATGGAAGATGCAGAACACAAACGTTATACACCCATGGGTGAAAACGTAACTATGGGGAAAATAACAGAAAACATTCTGTAACCAAGCAACTCTCCCAGGAAATTTTAGAAATGAAATTTCTCCAAAATATGCCAAAAGCATGGGAGAATTGCCAGGGGGGACTTTAGAAGGCTAGGGGAGAGGAAACACTGAATAAGCAGTGCAACAATTAGCAAGAATGACAACAAGAGGCCCATGCCTCGAAAAAAGGCAACTTAACATAATTTCATCAAAAAATTTTAAGTACAGCCCTGATTATTTTTTGCCACTTCTTTTTCCTCTCCTCCTTCTATCCTCCTTAGAATCACATTTTCTCCAAAAATTACGTGTCTGGCATCCTTTAAACTGAGATTTACAAGCACAAAGATCAGTGAGATGTTGACTGATGAAGGGCCAAACAGAGAATGATAATTGGCGCCAATTTCGGGACGACTGCGTCACTGCGCATGCGCAGTAGAGGCGTAGTATGGAGGTCCTTTAGGACATGATTTCTTTTTGTTTTGGATGCAAATTTTGGGGATTGGGGGGCAAAATTTGTGTTTGGCCCTGGTTTTGTTAGAGTTAGCACCAGCTAAGTCTGGGTCATTGGTACAGTATAAAAATATAACGGTTTGCACTTGGAGTGGGGTTCCAAAAATAATGAAAAAGTAGGACAACAGGATTGTTCACTGATAGCCCAATATAGTCTAGATTTGTAACACAAATTTACCCAGTATATTTATAAATTTGTCAAGTTATTTACTCAAGTTTCCAGTGTTAGGTGAAAATATGGAGTTGACAGGTAAGAAAATGAAAGTGTCAATGACAATGCAGCCTAACTTGTCTGTGTGTTATGTTTGATGAAAAGGATAATGTTCAATGTTTATGAAAGGATTATGAAATAAGACAAGAATTGTGATAATTGGGAATATGTTAATTTCTGTTCCTTGTATGCTATGTTTTCAATAAAAATAATATGAAATGTAGACTGTACTAAAGAATTGAGGGGTGGGTTAATGTGGCCCTCAAAGTTAATATATATGGCCCTCACAGTTATAATGTATATCAACGGAAGTTACCAATTGACAGTGAAGTTATTCCAAAACGAGTCATCCTATCAAGTTACAATGAAATCCCTTCATAAATACGGCCTGTAGACTGTGCTAAGGGTTTTAGGGCTTCGGGCCTGTGTAGCCATCAAGGTTGACCAATTGCAACCAAAAGGGGATGTCCCCATCTAGACATTATACTGAGTCAGCCTACCAAGTTACAATGAAATCCCTCCATAAATATGACCTGTAGTCTGTGCTAAAGTTTTTCAGGTTTTGGGCTTGGGCAGCCATCATGGCTGAATGGTCGCGACCAAAAAGGGATGTTCTCATCTAGGCATTATCTGGAGTCATCCTACCAAGTTACAATAAAATCCCTTCATAAATATGACCTGTAGACTGTGCTAAAGGTTTTTGGGCTTCGGGCCCCTGTAGCCATCAGAGTTGACCAATCGCGACCAAAAGGGAACATTATCTTCTAGACATTATATGGAATCAACCTACCAAGCTACAATGAAATCCCTCCATAAAAACGACCTGTAGACTGTGCTAAAGGTTTTCGGGTTTTGGGCTCAGGCAGCTGTCACAGCTGAATGATCGTGACCAAAAGGGGACGTTCTCATCTAGACATTATCTGGAGTCATCCTACCAAGTTAGAATATAATCCCTTCACAAATATGACCTATAGACTGTGCTAAAGGTTTTCAGGCCCCTGTAGCCATCACAGTTGACCAATCGCGACCAAAAGGGGATGTTCTCATCTATTCATTATTTCATTGTAAACCTACCAAGTTACAATGAAATCCCTCCACAAATACGACCTGCAGACTGTGCTAAAGGTTTTGAGGTTTGGGCTTAGGCAGTCGTCACGGTTGACAGATCACGACCAAATGGGGAAGTTCTCATCTAGACACCATATGGGGTCATCCTACCAAGTTGCAATGAAATCCCTCCATATTAAATATGACCTGTAGACTGTGCTAAAGTTTTGGGGTTTCGGGCTTAGGCAGCCACCACATGATATTGTTTTGTTGAAATTTTTTGAAAAATTTGATAAACAAATATTTAAAATAATTTTTTGTTAAATGAGCCTGAAATGAGCATTTTTAACATAATCTCACTATTCAAGTTGATAAATTTTCCTCTTTGAGCCATATAAAAAATAAAATCTCGCCATTTTTGCTTAGAAATCTCACTACTTCTCAATTCCTCTGCTTAACATGTCTGCTAACCAGGTCAGATTGAAAAACTGCTGCCAGTCTTTTGCAAATATTTGATAAATTCTTGCCTTCAAGTTAATTTATTTAATGGAATGTGATGCTTTCAGATGAATGATATAAAAAACATGAGAGAACTTTTGCATAACAAAAAATGTGGTTTTGTTAAAAGGTCAACTTATTTTTTTAAATATCACGTCTTAATGTCCCGATTACAATACTTGACTAGACACAAATGCAAAACCCCAGAATGTAGATTTTTTTGCCTTAAAAGCATTGCTAATGACCTCCCCACTGAGGTTTTAACAATAACAATGTCTATTTTCTCTCATTACGTTGTCAAAATTGTCAAACACAAAATATTGACAAAATTAAAAACAAACCTAAACCCCATGCAGCTGCTGATGCCATTCGTGCCATTTCTGTTTTGGTGTCATTTGTAGAAGTGGGCCACTTTTCTGAGGCCAGTAGATGTAATTGACCCCTGTGAAAATAAAATGAAATAGGTGTATTTAAAAATTTGGTATCCATTCTTAAGTCTATTGGTAATTCACCATTTCATCACATAAATACACAGAACGTCATGATGTGTGAGTGTGTTGAGGCATTCTATATTTATTACATGCCTCTGGGACATAGAATCCATTAATTCAGGTGTGATTGAAAAACATGTGACAGATCGATACATAAACAGAAAAATATAAATGAAAATTGTGTCCTAATAGGTTATTTATTCCTATTACTTTCCAAAGTGTGATTTCCTGGGCTTTCCGGGTTTGATTGTAAACAATAACTTCACAAGTGAATTATGCAATCAACAATTGTGTCATGTATCTGTGCGCGCAAACGAAGCCACTTTGCCGCGGGTGTAATGGGGACTTCATTGTTTTTTTTAGCTTTTTTTAACCCTTCACCTAACATGAAAAGCAGACAACACTAGCAAAAAATAACTCTTGAAAGACTATTATTTTCATTTTTTGTCTCAAAAACATAGGTTATGACCCCTCATTGGAACAAGCTCGACGAGCTCGTTCCAATGAGGTGCCATAACCTAAGTTTTATAGACAAAAAATGAAAAAATAATGAAATTAATTGGCAATTTTTGAGAATAGTGCTAGCCATTAAGTTAGGTAAAGGGTTAAATAATATAATTATCGTTAATAATGAAAAGTAATAAACAGAGTAATCGCTTGACTGGATTGGTTACGTGAAATAATTCATTCAAGGCGAGGAACTATATTGTAAAACACTCCTGCGCATTAGCACACTCATGTTTGTACAACGTCCCTCACCTCTCATGAATTATTTCACATAACCAGTCCAGTCAAGTGATTACTCTCTACCTATTAAGAAATTAGCTGCCATTATCTGAGAGATATTCACTTCAAAGTCAGAACTTGAGTGTTATTAAATCATTCCCTATTTACAAAGACCAATTGATTCTTCACAAAGTGATTTAAGGATTTTTAACAATAATTCATCAATTATTGTTTAGTTATAACTTTTTTCCACTGACTGGGGCAGTGTTTTGTGAGAGCTACACATCGTAGAATTCCCGTAAGGAAATACACAGAATGACACACGAGTACCAGCACAGAAGGATAAAATGAGAGGCTTCAAGTTTTATCCTTCTGTGATGACACAAGTGCCATATCGATTAACCCATTCACATGCATGTGTCCCTCTGTGTTTATTACATGCCTTCAAGTCTATAAAAGCAATTACCAGGACACTCAGCAATTCATTTGACAACAACATTCCCCGAGTTCCAATGGTTCTACCGGTATGTGCCAGTAGGCACATAGAACACATTGGAACTCAGTGGATGACCTATCAACAAAAGGAACACATTTTATCGTCAACCAAATTTGCGAGGGAAACCTGTCTTATTATTTTTTGCTATCGCTAGTGATTCAAATTGTAATTATGCTGCACGATTTGTAGAAAATTCCAGTGAAATTTTGCTTCTATTTAAAAATAGTCTGTCAATGATTTCCGTTCCGCACATATCCTGAACAGATTTTCATTTTCGGCATGGTTTAGTGTTGCTGTAGATGGGGATTTCATAGAACAGGCATGTAATAAATTGCATTATTACAATACTTCAAAGAAACAGAAAATTACCAATTTTCACAGAATACAGAGTAATAAAGTTGAATGGGTTAAAATTATCGAAAGCCTGATTTGCAAGCACTTGTTTCTGACACACGAATCTGACCTCACTAAGATTTTCAAATATCAACAGATTTTGACAGGTGAATCTGAATTATTAAAATTCATGAACCCAGGCACTTGATTTGAACAAACTTGAATCTCACTCCACTAAGGATGCTACATATCAAATATCTTTTGATTCAAGCTGACCACCCATGCCTGCAAAGATGCAGTATACCAAATATCAAGTGATTTTGACTGGTAGATCTGAACAAGATTTTTAAATAAATTTCCTCATATTGTACCAAGTTAAAATTTGGGTTCCCATAGGGAGCCCAAATATGAGCCCAGGGACTTATTTTGAACAAAACTGAATCTGACCCCTCTAAGAATGTTGTATACCAAGTATCAAAAGATTCTGATTGGTAGTTATTGAGAAGATTTTTTTTAATTTTGTAAAATAATTTTGTGGGTGCTAACAGAATTACAGTGGAGCCAGCCCACTTAATTGGATATCTCTTAACAGAATAGCCCTGTTAATTGAAAATAATTTCCCAACACAAAACCATTTACCATACCTCCAGTACAAATTTGATCTGTTAATTGAATAAAAAATCTTGTATCCTGTCAAGAAATTACCTTGATTCTCCCCAGGTTTGTTTATAGACCTATTTGGCCTCAGTACATCCAATACAGGCTCTTAATCTATTATATCTTGTTTGACAGATCTCACGGAGCTCTGTCAAACAAGATATAATAGAACAAGAGGCCCCAAGGGGCCTGAGGGAGCTCACCTGACATGGTAGCCTAAATATCAACCCAGAGAATTGATTTCAACAAGTTGCATCTGCTCCTCCTAAGAAAAGCTTATACCAAATATCCAAAGATTCTGACCAGTGGATCTAAAAAAAAAAAAGAAGATTTTTAAAGAATATTCCTCATATTGGACTAAGTTATAATTCGGGCTCCCACAGGGACTTGGCTTTAACAAACTTAAACCTCACCCCCCTAAGGATGCTGCACAACAAATATCAAAACATTCTGACTGCTGGATCTGAAGAAGATTTTTTAAAGAAAATTCCTCATTTTGAACTAAGTTACAATTCAAGCTCCTACAGTGAGTCCAAATATGGACCTAGAGACTTGGCTTGAACAAACTTGAATCTCCCCCCCCCCTCTCCACACCACACACCCCCCCCCCCCCCCCCCTCCCCCTAAGCATGGTGCATACCCAATATCAAAGGATTTTGCCTGCTGGATCTTGAGAAGAATATCTTCAAAGAAATTTGCCTGATATGCACTAAGTTCGAATTCGAGGTTCTATAGTGAGCCCAAATATGAATCTAGGGGGCCGATTTGAACAAACTTGAATCAGATCCACCCCACAATGTTGCATGCCAAATATCAAAAGATTCTGCCTGCTGGATCTGGAGAAGAAGATTTTGTAAGAAATTTGCTTGAAATGCACTAAGTTCGAATTCGGGCTTCTATAGTGAGCCCAAATATGGATCCAGGGGGCCGATTTGAACAAACTTGAATCAGATCCACCCCACAATGTTGTATACCAAATATCAAAAGATTGTGCCTGCTGGATCTGGAGAAGAAAATTTTTAAAGAAATTTGCCTGAAATGCACTAAGTTCGAATTCGGGCTTCTATAGAGAGCCCAAATATGAATCCAGGGAGGGGGGAAGGGGGGGGGGGGGGGCGATTTGAACAAACTTGAATCAGATCCACCACTCAATGTTGCATATCAAATATCAAAAGATTCTGCCTGCTGGATCTGGAGAAGATTTTTTAAGAAATTTGCCTGAAATGCACTAAGTTCGAAATCAGGCTCCTATACTAAGCCCAAATATGAACCCAGGGGGCCGATTTGAACAAACTTGAATCAGATCCACCCTACAATGTTGCATACCAAATATCAAAAGATTCTGCCTGCTGGATCTGGTGAAGAAGATTTTATTAAATGCTTTTTCCCATTGTCTACAGTGTTAAAAAGTGCTAACTCAGCACTTTTTCAAAGTCCTGAAAAAAGTACGTTGTGATCAAACCGATACGGATTTTTTTTAACCATTCTATTCTACTGGATAAAAGTAAGCTTTATACAAAAAAAGAATTCTCTGTGCCGTGTAATTTTGGAGATATGGCAGTTTTAAGGTTTTTCCTATTTTTAGCTCCCGAGGTTACCAAGGGGCAATGAGAACATTTTTGTTTGCATCAATCAACTACTTATGACCCATTATCATCTCATATCAAATTTGGTTCAAATCGACCTGATGGTTCTGAAAGTTAAAAAATTTATAGTAATTTATATATTTTTTATATTTACCAATGACCCAGACTTAGCTGGTGCTAACTCTAACAAAACCAGGGCCAAACACAAATTTTGCCCCCCAATCCCCAAAATTTGCATCCAAAACAAAAAGAAATCATGTCCTAAAGGACCTCCATACTACGCCTCTATTGCACATGCGCAGTGATGCAGTCGTCCCGAAATTGGCACCAATTATCATTCTTACTGGCAGTGCCTGGTCAGCGCTATGTACTCAGCGGGGAGGCAAGAGTTCCCAACTCCAGGGAGGGCCATCTCCGTCTGGGTCATTGGTAAGTATAAAAAATATATAAATTACTATAAATTTTTTAACATTTTTATACTGTACCAATGACCCAGACTTAGCTGAATAGTAAACAGGCTGGAGGGCCTAGGACATAGAGGAAAATCCAATAAGCTCAACTATATAGTAAAGAGGTAACCCCTTAAGGAGAAAAGGAGTATTAGGCTTTACATGTATCTTTCTTATTTAATATTAAATTAGAAAGATACACTACCCTTAATAATTGAGCACAATAACATTCATGTTCTCTATTAACATCCAGTATAACCCTTATACTAATTATTTTTAAAGCAAGCCAATAAATAAAGTAGTCCAGAGAATTGAGACTCTTTATAGTCATTTAAAAGTGTCCAAGTATTGTATAATAAAGCCCGTTTGACACTTGACATATACAAATGCTTCACACCGAGCTACACTTTAAAAATAAGACATGAATGAATTTAAACATTAATATTACACTTTAAAACCATCCCGGAAGCGACTCAGAAATACTGACTTGGAGGAGGCATTCCCTTGCTTTTCACTATAAAGCAGGTGACCTAAGGTGACCCGCCCCCCCCCCCCCCCTTCCCCTTGCCCTGGGTCAAATAGCCCAGAGCGAAGAGGGCAGCCGGACGGAGTCACTGCCGGAACAGAAAGCCTGCATAACTATAGTTGCAACTGTTTAGTGGACGACATTCTGAGCAACAGATAACAGACCTAAACAATGCAGGTCTCCAGAAATGGACTCAATATTTCTGAGATAAAAATTCATAAATGTGGATGGCTGAGACCAATAAGCAGCCTTCATTAAATCTGTAATAGCAACACTATTAGCATAAGCCCAGGAAGTAGAAAGAGCTCTTACTTCATGAGCAGAAATCTGTAATAGCAACACTATTAGCATAAGCCCAGGAAGTAGAAAGAGCTCTTACTTCATGAGCAGAAATCTTAAGCACAGACTGCTGAGAAGAAGATAAATCTTCATAAGCAGTACGGATAGTTAACTGAATCCATCTAGAAATAGAATGGACTGAAATGTCCTTTCTATTAGGCATCAAAGACAGAAAGAAACGTTTCCGTCCCTTTCTGATAAACTGAGATCTCTGTTTATAGATACGTAGTGCTCTAACAGGACAGAGTAAAGGCCTATGCCCGTCTGAAGACGGAAGAGCCTTAATAACAATAGGTTCCGGATATTTATTAGGAGCCTGATTCTTAGCTAAAAAACCCACATTAGTAGTGAAGGTGATAGTGTTCCCAACACTACGATAATGAGAATCATCCACCGATAGTGCATGAAGCTCACTGACTCTTCTGGCAGAAGAGAAAGCTAAGAGAAAAGCTGTCTTATAAGATAAGAATTTGAAATCTACTGTCCCAAGAGGTTCAAATGGCTTTTCCTTCAATTTAAGGAGAACCCAAGCTAAATTCCACTTAGGAATTAATCTAAGAGTTCTGGGTCTATTTATCGAAAAGTTTCTAACCAACTTCGATAAAGAGACATTAGATCCAATTTGTAAACTATCATGATGTGCATAGGTATCAGATAACACAGATCTTTATAGTAACAGGCTGCAGTTTGATTTCGTCAAACAAGTATACTAGAAAGTTTGCAATGTCTGGTATAGAGGGATCAAATATATCTACAGAATGATCCCTACACCAACGACGAAAAACCTTCCACTTAGCCGCATAGTTTAGCGAAGAGCAGGTCCTCCTACAGTTAGAAATCGCGTCCACTGCTCGTCCTGTAAAGTGCTTGCCATGCAAGAAGGACCGCACAACGGAAAAACGTGAAGGTTGAGACCTTGCGGGTTGTGATGGAGTTGGCGCGATTTCCCCTGCGAAAGAAGATCCTCCCGTAGAGGAAGCTTCCGCGGTAGGTCCCACAACAGACACCTGAGTAGATTTATCCACGGTCTCTGTGGCGACAGAGATGCTACCAATAGAATCTTGCATTGAGATTGTTTTATCTTTAGCAATACTTGTTGAATTAACGGCGCTGGAGGATACGCATATCCTATCATTCCGTCCCAAGGGATCGACAGAGCGTCTACTGCAAATGCTCTTGGATCCGGACACGGAGACACATACGTCTGCAACTGATTGTTGAGATGTGTCGCAAATAAGTCTATCATTGGCCGTTCCCATTGGTAGCAAATCTGATTGAATACTTGTTTGTTGAGAGTCCACTCCGACGGCAACAAACGACCCTTTCGTGAAAGGGAGTCTGCTAGCACATTCAGACGACCCGGTATGTGACGGACCGAAAGAAGAACATGATGTTCTAATGCAAACAGAAGGATTCTTTCCGTTAGATTGAACAACGGAACTGAATGAGTGCCTCCCTGATTCCGTATATACGCCACTACTGTCGTATTGTCGGATAGGATTTGGACATGAGCATCATGAATAATGTCCATCCAGTGACGTAACGCAAGCCAAATTGACATCATTTCCTTGATGTTTATGTGCTTGCACAGGAATTGCGGATCCCAAAGACCCTGGCATCTCGAATCCGTTGGGATTCATGATGCACCCCAACCTGTTTGACTGGCATCCGTCATAACGGTAAAACTCGGATCCGGCAACTGCAGCGGAACTCCTTGAGTTAACCACTGAATGTTTGCCCAAGTCTGAATCTCTTGTTTCACTTGATCTGACAAGAGAACGTCTACATCGAGCGAATGAATTTTCACACTCCAATTCTGAGTCAGGAAAATTTGAAGAGGACGTGTGCGTAACCGCCCCATCGGAATGAGATCCGCGGCGGCTCCGCACAGACCTATCAGTCTCATAAATTCTCTCGCCGTGACTTTGTCTGCGTGCAGACAATAGCGAGCGTAACAACTGACTAATTTCGCTCTGGTTAACGGCAGACGAACGAGATTGTTGTGCGTCTCGAAGCTCATTCCCAGATGAGTGAATGACTTGGACGGCACCAGATCCAACTTCTCCTCGTTTACTATAAAACCGAGACGTCGGAGCAATAGAAGAAGATTCTGAACATCGTTCTGAAGCGTTAACTCGTTGCCGTACCTCTGAAGAATGTCGTCCAGGTAGGCCGACGTTACCGCAGACGAATGAGCTCGGAAGTAGATCATTACCGAGTTCATTACCCGAGTGAAAGCCCAGGGTGCTAGATTCAATCCGAAGCACATCGCCCGGAATTGATACACCACTCCAAGGACTGCGAAGCGTAGATACTTTCGGAATGTCGGATGTACCATGACGTGAAAGTACGCATCTTTGAGATCTATGCTCGTTGCATAATCGTTCACCCGAATACTCGCTCTGACCGATCGAATCGTCTCCATATAAAACTTCGGAGCGACGATCAGCTTGTTTATCCAGCTCAAATCTATGACTGGACGGAACGAGATGGCTGTAGAATCCCGGAGATTCCTGGTTTTCTACGACCTCTACCGCGTTCTTCATTAAAAGAGACTGCACTTCTGATAAGAGAGCGTCTCTTTTCTGTGGATTTGACGGAAGATGAGTCCACTTTGGACTTCGAGTTAATGGAGGCTTTCGTTTGAAGGATATCTTTAGACCTTCCGAAGTCACTCCTCTCACCCAAGGGTCGTCCGTAATCGACGCCCACTCTTGTGAAAAGCTCGACAACCTTCCGCCAACCGGAACGCGATAGAGGTTTAAGCCATCACCTCCTGGACCTGCAAGGCCTGCGGTAGGAGAAACCACGTCTTCCACGACCCGCACCTCGCCTCGTCGACCTCGGGGCGTCCGACCGATTGTCCTGGCCTGAAGGACGTCCCGAACGAGAGTCGCTATCCTGACGGTCTCTCGAATAAGACCAAGAGGACGCACCGGAACCTCTATAGGAACCTCTCTTGGGCGCATTAGACCCAGAAGTGCCTGTCTTATTCATGTCTGCTGTATCCGACTTCTTAGGAGCCGATCTGAACAACAGAGAATCATTAGCTTTCTTTTTAATTTTATCATAAATAGCGGAAAGCTTGCCGTCAAAGAGAAGTTCTCCTGAGACCGAAGCGACTCTAAGAGAGTTCTTCACCTTAGAATCCACTAGTGTGGATGTAGCTAGGGCTGCGTCACGTCTAACCAACTCCAGATTTGCCACTGAAAGGGCGGAGTTACACGTGGAATAAGCTACTGCCCTTGAAAGAAGTCTTAAAGAGGATTGTATATCCTGAAACTCTTCCCCTTGAAGGCGCAGTGATAACGCCTTAGTAAGGTGATCTGCGTAAGATAAGGCATCTAAATTGGCTCTGTTAGACGCAATAGCTGTTTCCAACACCGCGGTTGGAATAGAAGCTGACGACGGTAATGATAGCTCTAAGTCTTCCGCCTCGTCGTCCATACGCAGAGGAACTCTTGGTATACCCTGTCCTGCCGTATCGAATTTATTCCTTGCATTAATGAAAGGCAGGTTGAGAGTATTAGCGGACAAGAAACCTGCTTTCCCCGTCCTGGAAGCAAGTTTAAATATAGCGTCGTTCAATAATTCAAATGTTCTAGCAACATTATTGGACTGTGACGGAAACTCGGGAGCGATGTCCCTGAACCGCTCAAAAAATTCAGAGTCCAATGACGCTATAATTCTCTTGTCCGGAAGCGCAGCAGTCTGGCCCGACGGAACAACTTGAGGGAGAAAGTGCCGGATGAAGTCCACGGCAGCTTTATGTTGTTCCGAAAGGGATAGCTCCAAGTCATCCGTATCCCTTTCACCATCCGGTCGGACCTCATGATGTTCCCGGTCGTCCGCCCCCGATGCTTCGGCGGAGCATACCGACCCAGCGCCGTCGGATAATTCTCGATCCGATACCGTTTCTGTCGGCTGCTGGGATGCTGCGATAAGCTGTGCTATCTGCACAAGAATGTCCGGCGTCGAGACCTGCGGAGGCGCAGTCTTTCGCTGCTTCGCCGAGGGCAGCTCTGCATCAGATGGCTCCCGCATACTTTTCCTATGCGAACGTCCGGAGTCCATCGGTCTCGAATCCCTGGCTGCCGGATGGTGTGACCTGGTCGCCGAAGAATCCTTCATCGGCGAAGCTGGTAATATATCGGCGGTCACGCAGCCAAGGTGCGGTCGTGTGCGCTGACGAGAAGAGGAAGCCTTAACAGTCTCTGCGGACTGCTTATACAACGGAGCGTCCCGAGCGACGGACGTATGCTCCGCTAAAGACACATTTTGTACCACAACATCTGGTCCCAGATGTTGTTGTACGAGAGAGGGACCTCTCTCGCTCGCGGCCCGGCTGGACCTGGACGAGCTATGAACCGGACTAAAAGGCTTCCTCCGTTCTCGCTTACTATCCGCCGTCACTGGGTGTGCATCTATTATGTTTATAGTGCTCGCATCACCCAAAATTTCCTCTTGGACCGCATCGGACGAACCCGGCTGCCGAACCATTCGGTGAATGGACGCTACACCGGGCGAGCTAGCGGACGACATTTGTCTAATCTCCATGAGCACTTTTGCCGCTAGCTCTGAATTCATTTGTGACGACGGACGCACACTTGAAGAAGATAACATGGAAACATCACCCTGTTCTGGTTCCTCTGAAATAGAAACTGAGAGAGTAGAGTGACCTTGCGGAGAAAGAGCCGGCATCGCTCTTTCTCCAGAAACAACATATCGTGACACACGTTTCCAATGTTTCTCATCCCAATGTTCACATATAGGACAGGGATTAATGCGAGAACACTGACTACAATTAATACAATGATCATGAAAGTCAGAGGAAGATTTCTTCCTATTACAATTTGAACAACGTCCCTTCATTGTGAAAGAACAACAATAAGTCCTAGTTACTCGCAAAAACCCCTGACACAAAGATACATAATAACATGATCCATTAATAAATGAAAAAACAATTGCAAAACAAAATAATTTTAAAAAGTTAAAAAATTTATAGTAATTTATATATTTTTTATACTTACCAATGACCCAGACATAGCTGGTGCTAACTCTTAAAATATAGGGCCAAACACAAATTTTGCCCCCCAATCCCCAAAATTTGCATCTAAAACTAAAGAAAACATGTCCTGAAAGGCCCTCCACACATCGCCCCTACTGCGCATGCGCAGTGTCAAGGACGTTCCGAAATTGGCGCCATTTATCATTCTAATAACCAGTGCCTGGTAAGCGCTATGTACTCAGCGGGGAGGCAAGAGTTCCCAACTCCTGGGAGGGCCATCCCCGTCTGGGTCATTGGTAAGTATAAAAAATATATAAATTACTATAAATTTTTTAACATTTTTATACTGTACCAATGACCCAGACATAGCTGAATAGTAAAAAGGCTGGAGGGCCAAGGACATAGAGCAAAATGGAATACGCTCAATAAAATAAAATAGAGTCATCCCCTGTAGGGGAAAGAAGTAATAGGCCTTACATGTATCTTTCTTATTTATGATAAATTAGAAAGATACAACACCTTCCAAAAATTGAGCTTCATACATCCATGTACTCTATTAATATCCAATAATCCTTATACTAATAATTTTTAAAGTAAGCCAATAATAAAGTAAGTCTAGAGAATAGAGACTCTTATACTCCTAAAAGTGTGTGAGAATTGCATAATCATGTCCGTTGACATATGCAATATTCAAAAGCTATACTTTAAAAACTAAGACTTGAATGAATTTTATAACTTAAACTTCTCACTAAACAACCATCCCAATAACAGCTCAGAATTACTAACTCCGGAGGAGGTATCCCCTTGTTTTCATAGTAAAAAACAGGTGACCCAAGGGAACACCCTCCCCCCCCCCCCCCCCTTTTTCTTGCCCTGGGTCAAATAGCCCAGAGCGAAGAGGGCAGCCGAACGGAGACACTGCCGAAACAGACAGCCTACCTAGCTATAGTAGCAACTGTTAAGTGAATGACATTCTGAGCAGTAGAGAATAGACCTAACAATAGAGGCCTCCAGAAATGGACTCGATATTTCTGAGATAAAATTCATGAATGGATGGCTGAGCGCAATGAGCAGCCTTCAAAAATCTATAATAGCAACACTATTAATGTAAGCCCAAGAAGTAGAAGAACTCTTACTTCATGAGCCGAAATCTTAAGCACAACTGCTAAGTCAATGATATACCATAAGCAGTACGCTAGTTAATAGAATCCATTAACAATAAAATGGAGCGTAACGTCCTTCTACTAGACATCAAAGACAGAAGAAGCTTACGCCCTTGTAATAAACAGATATCTGTTTATAAATACATAAACTGTACCCGGAAAGAGTAAAGGCCTATGCCCATACGAAGACGGAAGGACCTTAAAATAATAGGTTCCGGATAATAGGAGCCTAACTCTTATGCAACAATCCAACCTAAATAGTAACGGAGGTATTGATTCCGAAACTATGAAAGTGAAAATCATCCATCGATAGTGCATGAAACTCACTGACTCTACAGTAAAAGAGAAACCAACAGGATTACTGTCTAAAAGGTCAGAATTTGAAAACTACTGTTTCCAGAGGCTCAAATGATTACTTAGCTAAATAAGAACCGAAGTTAAAATCCGTATAGGAATTTAATCTAAAGATTCTAAGTCTATTTATCAAAAAGTTACTAACTGACTTAGATAAAGAGACAAAAGACTCAAATGTAAACTATCGTAGAGTGCATAGGTATGAGGTAACATAAACCTATAACCTAAATAACAACAGGCTGCAGTAGATCTTGTGAAACAAGTATACTAAAAAATAGCAATGAGTAGTATGGAGGGATCAACCATATGAACATAATGATCCCTACACCACGACGGAAGAGCCTCCACTTTAGTCGCATAGAATAGCGAAGAAGAGGATCTCCTAAAGTAAGAAATCGCGTCCAAAGCTCGTCCAGTACAGTGCTTACAATGCAATATGGACCACACAACGGAATACATGAAGGTTGCGACCTTGCTGGTTGTGATAAAGATGGCACGATTTACCCAGTGAAAAAAGATCCTCACATAGAGGAAGATTTCACGTTAAGATCCACAGTAGACAAGAGAGTAAATTACTCATGATCTCTGTGAAGATAGAGATGCTATCAACAGAAATGTATTGTGGTTGTTTATCTTAGCAATACCTACTAAAACAACAGCGCCGGAGGATACGCGTATCCTATCATTCCGTCCTATAGATCAATAGAGCGTTAACAGTATTAGCTCAGAGATCTGGACAAGCCAACACATACGTCTGCAATTGATTAGCAAGCTGTGTCATAAATAAAACATCATTGGGCGCTCCCATAGATAGCAAATCTGATTAAATACTTGTTTGTTGAGAGTCCATTCTGACAGCAACAAGCGACCCGTAAGAGAACGGGAGTGCAATAAAACAATCAGACGACCCAGAATATGACGGACCAAAACTGAACTTGGTGTAGTATAACCAACAGACGGATTCTTTCCATTAAATTGAATAACGGAAATGAAAGAGTGCCTCCCTGGTTCCGGAGATACGCCACTACTGTCGAATTAAAGGACAGGAATTTGGGCATGCGTTTCTGAATAATGTTCATGCAATGACATAAAGCAAGCCTAAAAAACATTATTCCGCGGAAGTTAAACTGATAGTTAAAAGACTGCGGAACCCAAAGACCCTGGCACTTCGAATCCGTAGGGATCAGTATATATCCCAATCTGTTTGACTGGCAACCGTCATAACAGCCACACTCGGGTCCGGCAACTGCGGCGGCACTCTCTGAGTCAACCACCGAATGTTTGCCCCAGTCTGAATCTCTTGTAACACTAGATAGACAAGAGAATGTATAAATCAAGCAATTCATGGATTGCCGGAAAGTTGCCGTCGAAGAGAAGCTCCTCCGAGAACGAAGCGACTCTGAGAGAGTTCTTAACCTACTATCCACGCGTGGATGTAGCTAGGGCTGCATCACGTCTAACCAACTCCAATCAGCCACTGAAGGGCGGAGTTATACGTGAACAAACTACTGCCCTCAAAAGAAATTACATTGAGAATAATATCCCGTAAATCTTTTCTTGAAGACGTAATGATAACGCCTCAGTAAGGCGGATTACGTATAATAAAGCGTCTAAGTTAAGTCTACTATACATAATGTCGTTCCCAACATTGAAATTGGAAAAGACATAACGGCGAAAAGAATATATGCAGTCTTTAATCACACCGTCTAGACGCATATGAACTCTCGGTATGCCCTGCTCTGCCAAAATAAACTATATGTAAAAAAGATAAAATGGCAGAAATGAGCCACGCGGACAAGAAACTAAACTATCATGCTTAGTAGCAGGCTTGTATATATATATAAATATATAGCGTCGAAAAATAAAACACATGTTGTAATGACAATATTGGACTGCGTCGGTAAGTCAGGGACAAAGTCCCTGTACCGATCGAAAAATCCGAGTCCAATGACGCTATAAGTCTCTTATCCAAGATCGCAGCAATGAAGTCCGAAAAATAATCACTGGAAAAAATGCCAGAAGATATGAAAGGCATCTTCCGATACTACTAAAGGGAAAACTCGAAATCTTTCGAATCCCTTTCGCCATCCTGTCGGACCCTATAAAGCGTTCGGTCGTCCGTAGCTTGATGCAACCGCGGACCGCACCGACCCAGCGCCGTCGGATAATTCCTGATTCGACCGAGAAACCGTCAATTGCTGGGATGCTGCGAAACAACTGTGCTAACTCGGATAGCACGTCCGTGACTGAGGCCTGAGGAGCAGCGGTCTTACGATGCATTGCCGCAGGAAGCTCCGAGATCGTTACCCCGTGCATACTTCCAATATGCGAGCGAACGGAGTGTATAAGCCTCGTGTCCCTTGGCTACCGGATGGCGCGACCTATTCGCTGTGGAATCACTGAATGCCGAAACTGATCGGATACTCGAGGTCACGTAGCCAATGTGCGGTCGTGTGCCCTGCTGTGAGGATGAGGAAGCATTAAAGACAGTCTCTCGGACTGTCAATATAACGGAGCGTCCCGAGCAACGGACATATGCTCCGAATGTAAAATATCTGAACCACAACATGCGGTCCCCTATGTTGTCGGCTTCCTCCGATCTGTCCTCAATCTGCCGTCACTGGGTGAGTACTAAAGTAATTAAAGTGCTCGCATCACCCAAATCTCCTTCCTAGACCGCAACGGACGAACCCGGCAGCCGAACCATTCGATGAATGTACGCTACACCGGGTGAGCTAGCGAATGTCACTCCGTAAGCGATAGACATATTCCATGAGCACTTATTGCCGCTAACTCTTCATTAACTATGACGACAGAGGCACACTTTTGAAAGACATCTCCATAACTCTTCGAACAAGAAACCAGAAATGCTTGGATAGCAAGCATAAAATAATAATATATGTAGCGTCGTTCAATAATTCGAAAGTTTGTGTGACATTATTGGACTATGTCGGAACTGAGGGACGATGTCCCTGAACCGAACCAAAAATTTCTAAGTCCACCGACGCTATCAGTTTCTTATCCGGCATCGCAGCATATGTTGTTCCGAAAGGGAAAGCTTAAAATCCACCGAATCCCTTTCGGTATCCCATCGGACCGGATGAAACTTTCGGACGTCCGTACCCGCTTCCGCGGAGCGTCCCGACCCAGCATCGTCGGATAAAATATATGCGACAGATTCAGTTGATGCTGGGATGCTGCGATAAACTGTGCTATTAAGGAAAGCACATCCGTTCCCGAGGCCTGTGCAGTAGCGGACTTACGATGCATTGCCGCTGGAAGCTCCGTGTACGTTGACTCCCGCACACTTCCTATGCGAACGTCCGGAGTCTGCAGGCCTCGAGTCCCCGGCTACCGACCCAGCGCTGTCGGATAATTCTCGATCCGACACCGTTTCTGTCGGCTGCTGGGATGCTGCGATAAGCTGTGCTATGTGCACAAGAATGTCCGGCGTCGAGACCTGCGGAGGCGCAGTCTATCGCTGCTTCGCCGAGGGCAGCTCCGCATCAGATGGCTCCCGCATACTTTTCCTATGCGAACGTCCGGAGTCCATCGGTCTCGAATCCCTGGCTGCCGGATGGTGTGACCTGGTCGCCGAAGAATCCTTGATCGGCGAAGCTGGTAATATATCGGCGGTCACGCAGCCAAGGTGCGGTCGTGTGCGCTGACGAGAAGAGGAAGCCTTAGCAGTCTCAGCGGACTGCCTATACAACGGAGCGTCCCGAGCGACGGACGTATGCTCCGCTAACTACACATTTGTACCACAACATCTGGGGCCAGATGTTGTTGAACGAGAGAGGGGCCTCTCTCGCTTGCCGTCCGGATGGACCGGAACGAGCTATCAACCGGACTAAAAGGCTTCCTCCGTTCTCCCTCCGATCCGCCGTCACTGGGTGTGCATTAAGTTAATTTTATAGTGCTCGCATCACCCCAAAATTCCTTCTAGACCGCAACGGACGAACCCGGCTGCCGAACCATTCGGTGAATGGACGCTACACCGGGCGAGCTAGCGGATGTCAAAGGCCGTCGAACCTACTAGGGTCCTCTTAGGCAATTGGCGTATTACATGAGCACTTTTCCGCTAGCCCTTCATTAATTGTGACGACGGAGGCACACTGTTGGAAGACATCACAGATACATCACCCTAATCTTGATCGTCTGAAATAGAAATTGATAAAGTAGAGTGACCCTGCGGGGAAAGGACCGGAGTGTCCAAATCCCCAACAACATACCGTGACATACGCTTCCCATATTGTCATCGAAATCATACGATACAGAACAGGAGTTAATGCGAGTACACTGACCACATATAGAATGATAATAAGGTCAGAGGAAGACTTCCTCTTAAAGCAATTGATCAATATCCTTTCAATGTGAAAAGAAAACAAGTCCTGGTACTCGCACTAACCCCTGGCAATCAAAATACATAATAATAATATGATCCATTAATATAGAAAAAATAATTGAAATCAAAATATTTTGAAAAATATTTTTTCAGAACAGCCCAAGTTTCTGAAAAGTAACGTTGAGCCCCAATGGATCCCAAGCCTAAGTGTGGACAAAAATTTTAAAAATATTTTAAACAATTTTTTCAACACTTACGAACAATAATAATGTATCTAGTTACGATAAAAATAACATAAAGATATTATTATTTAGAAATCCCCCCCTCACACAGAGGGCTGTTGTAAATGTAAACAATGAGTGTAAAAACACTAAAATAAGACTCCAGGCACCCAGGCCCGAAATCAGTTACCAAAAATACACCATCTGATGCAAAACAGAGACTTCCAGGGAAGAAACTGCAGAACATCAGATGGTAGATGCAGAACACAACGCCTAACCACCCGTAGGTGAAGACGTAAATATGGGGAAAGAACAGAATTCATTCTGTTATACAGCTAAAACTCCCAAGAAATTTTAGTAATAATAATTACAGAAACTATGCCAAAAGCATGGGAGAATAGCAAGGGGGAACTTAAAGGACAGGGAGAGAGGAAAAACACTTGAAAAACAGTGTAACTAAATAATCAGAATGACAACAAAATGGCTGCTGCCTTGAAAATAGGTAACTTAACATAATTTCATTAAAAAATTTTAAGTTACAGCCCTGATAAAATTCTGTCACACATTCTTTTCCTCTCCTCCTTTTCTATCCTCCTTAGAATCACCATTTCACTAATATTTATGTGTCTGGCATCATTTAAACTGAGATTTAAAAGCACAAAGATCAGTCAGATGTTAACTGATGAAGGGCCAAACTTAGAATGATAAATGGCGCCAATTTCGGAACGTCCTTGACACTGCGCATGCGCAGTAGGGGCGATGTGTGGAGGGCCTTTCAGGACATGTTTTCTTTAGTTTTAGATGCAAATTTTGGGGATTGGGGGGCAAAATTTGTGTTTGGCCCTATATTTTAAGAGTTAGCACCAGCTATGTCTGGGTCATTGGTACAGTATAAAAATATCTATAATAGCAACACTATTAATGTAAGCCCAAGAAGTAGAAGAACTCTTACTTCATGAGCCGAAATCTTAAGCACAACTGCTAAGTCAATGATATACCATAAGCAGTACGCTAGTTAATAGAATCCATTAACAATAAAATGGAGCGTAACGTCCTTCTACTAGACATCAAAGACAGAAGAAGCTTACGCCCTTGTAATAAACAGATATCTGTTTATAAATACATAAACTGTACCCGGAAAGAGTAAAGGCCTATGCCCATACGAAGACGGAAGGACCTTAAAATAATAGGTTCCGGATAATAGGAGCCTAACTCTTATGCAACAATCCAACCTAAATAGTAACGGAAGTATTGATTCCGAAACTATGAAAGTGAAAATCATCCATCGATAGTGCATGAAACTCACTGACTCTACAGTAAAAGAGAAACCAACAGGATTACTGTCTAAAAGGTCAGAATTTGAAAACTACTGTTTCCAGAGGCTCAAATGATTACTTAGCTAAATAAGAACCGAAGTTAAAATCCGTATAGGAATTTAATCTAAAGATTCTAAGTCTATTTATCAAAAAGTTACTAACTGACTTAGATAAAGAGACAAAAGACTCAAATGTAAACTATCGTAGAGTGCATAGGTATGAGGTAACATAAACCTATAACCTAAATAACAACAGGCTGCAGTAGATCTTGTGAAACAAGTATACTAAAAAATAGCAATGAGTAGTATGGAGGGATCAACCATATGAACATAATGATCCCTACACCACGACGGAAGAGCCTCCACTTTAGTCGCATAGAATAGCGAAGAAGAGGATCTCCTAAAGTAAGAAATCGCGTCCAAAGCTCGTCCAGTACAGTGCTTACAATGCAATATGGACCACACAACGGAATACATGAAGGTTGCGACCTTGCTGGTTGTGATAAAGATGGCACGATTTACCCAGTGAAAAAAGATCCTCACATAGAGGAAGATTTCACGTTAAGATCCACAGTAGACAAGAGAGTAAATTACTCATGATCTCTGTGAAGATAGAGATGCTATCAACAGAAATGTATTGTGGTTGTTTATCTTAGCAATACCTACTAAAACAACAGCGCCGGAGGATACGCGTATCCTATCATTCCGTCCTATAGATCAATAGAGCGTTAACAGTATTAGCTCAGAGATCTGGACAAGCCAACACATACGTCTGCAATTGATTAGCAAGCTGTGTCATAAATAAAACATCATTGGGCGCTCCCATAGATAGCAAATCTGATTAAATACTTGTTTGTTGAGAGTCCATTCTGACAGCAACAAGCGACCCGTAAGAGAACGGGAGTGCAATAAAACAATCAGACGACCCAGAATATGACGGACCAAAACTGAACTTGGTGTAGTATAACCAACAGACGGATTCTTTCCATTAAATTGAATAACGGAAATGAAAGAGTGCCTCCCTGGTTCCGGAGATACGCCACTACTGTCGAATTAAAGGACAGGAATTTGGGCATGCGTTTCTGAATAATGTTCATGCAATGACATAAAGCAAGCCTAAAAAACATTATTCCGCGGAAGTTAAACTGATAGTTAAAAGACTGCGGAACCCAAAGACCCTGGCACTTCGAATCCGTAGGGATCAGTATATATCCCAATCTGTTTGACTGGCAACCGTCATAACAGCCACACTCGGGTCCGGCAACTGCGGCGGCACTCTCTGAGTCGACCACCGAATGTTTGCCCCAGTCTGAATCTCTTGTAACACTAGATAGACAAGAGAATGTATAAATCAAGCAATTCATGGATTGCCGGAAAGTTGCCGTCGAAGAGAAGCTCCTCCGAGAACGAAGCGACTCTGAGAGAGTTCTTAACCTACTATCCACGCGTGGATGTAGCTAGGGCTGCATCACGTCTAACCAACTCCAATCAGCCACTGAAGGGCGGAGTTATACGTGAACAAACTACTGCCCTCAAAAGAAATTACATTGAGAATAATATCCCGTAAATCTTTTCTTGAAGACGTAATGATAACGCCTCAGTAAGGCGGATTACGTATAATAAAGCGTCTAAGTTAAGTCTACTATACATAATGTCGTTCCCAACATTGAAATTGGAAAAGACATAACGGCGAAAAGAATATATGCAGTCTTTAATCACACCGTCTAGACGCATATGAACTCTCGGTATGCCCTGCTCTGCCAAAATAAACTATATGTAAAAATGATAAAATGGCAGAAATGAGCCACGCGGACAAGAAACTAAACTATCATGCTTAGTAGCAGGCTTGTATATATATATAAATATATAGCGTCGAAAAATAAAACACATGTTGTAATGACAATATTGGACTGCGTCGGTAAGTCAGGGACAAAGTCCCTGTACCGATCGAAAAATCCGAGTCCAATGACGCTATAAGTCTCTTATCCAAGATCGCAGCAATGAAGTCCGAAAAATAATCACTGGAAAAAATGCCAGAAGATATGAAAGGCATCTTCCGATACTACTAAAGGGAAAACTCGAAATCTTTCGAATCCCTTTCGCCATCCTGTCGGACCCTATAAAGCGTTCGGTCGTCCGTAGCTTGATGCAACTGCGGACCGCACCGACCCAGCGCCGTCGGATAATTCCTGATTCGACCGAGAAACCGTCAATTGCTGGGATGCTGCGAAACAACTGTGCTAACTCGGATAGCACGTCCGTGACTGAGGCCTGAGGAGCAGCGGTCTTACGATGCATTGCCGCAGGAAGCTCCGAGATCGTTACCCCGTGCATACTTCCAATATGCGAGCGAACGGAGTGTATAAGCCTCGTGTCCCTTGGCTACCGGATGGCGCGACCTATTCGCTGTGGAATCACTGAATGCCGAAACTGATCGGATACTCGAGGTCACGTAGCCAATGTGCGGTCGTGTGCCCTGCTGTGAGGATGAGGAAGCATTAAAGACAGTCTCTCGGACTGTCAATATAACGGAGCGTCCCGAGCAACGGACATATGCTCCGAATGTAAAATATCTGAACCACAACATGCGGTCCCCTATGTTGTCGGCTTCCTCCGATCTGTCCTCAATCTGCCGTCACTGGGTGAGTACTAAAGTAATTAAAGTGCTCGCATCACCCAAATCTCCTTCCTAGACCGCAACGGACGAACCCGGCAGCCGAACCATTCGATGAATGTACGCTACACCGGGTGAGCTAGCGAATGTCACTCCGTAAGCGATAGACATATTCCATGAGCACTTATTGCCGCTAACTCTTCATTAACTATGACGACAGAGGCACACTTTTGAAAGACATCTCCATAACTCTTCGAACAAGAAACCAGAAATGCTTGGATAGCAAGCATAAAATAATAATATATGTAGCGTCGTTCAATAATTCGAAAGTTTGTGTGACATTATTGGACTATGTCGGAACTGAGGGACGATGTCCCTGAACCGAACCAAAAATTTCTAAGTCCACCGACGCTATCAGTTTCTTATCCGGCATCGCAGCATATGTTGTTCCGAAAGGGAAAGCTTAAAATCCACCGAATCCCTTTCGGTATCCCATCGGACCGGATGAAACTTTCGGACGTCCGTACCCGCTTCCGCGGAGCGTCCCGACCCAGCATCGTCGGATAAAATATATGCGACAGATTCAGTTGATGCTGGGATGCTGCGATAAACTGTGCTATTAAGGAAAGCACATCCGTTCCCGAGGCCTGTGCAGTAGCGGACTTACGATGCATTGCCGCTGGAAGCTCCGTGTACGTTGACTCCCGCACACTTCCTATGCGAACGTCCGGAGTCTGCAGGCCTCGAGTCCCCGGCTACCGACCCAGCGCTGTCGGATAATTCTCGATCCGACACCGTTTCTGTCGGCTGCTGGGATGCTGCGATAAGCTGTGCTATGTGCACAAGAATGTCCGGCGTCGAGACCTGCGGAGGCGCAGTCTATCGCTGCTTCGCCGAGGGCAGCTCCGCATCAGATGGCTCCCGCATACTTTTCCTATGCGAACGTCCGGAGTCCATCGGTCTCGAATCCCTGGCTGCCGGATGGTGTGACCTGGTCGCCGAAGAATCCTTGATCGGCGAAGCTGGTAATATATCGGCGGTCACGCAGCCAAGGTGCGGTCGTGTGCGCTGACGAGAAGAGGAAGCCTTAGCAGTCTCAGCGGACTGCCTATACAACGGAGCGTCCCGAGCGACGGACGTATGCTCCGCTAACTACACATTTGTACCACAACATCTGGGGCCAGATGTTGTTGAACGAGAGAGGGGCCTCTCTCGCTTGCCGTCCGGATGGACCGGAACGAGCTATCAACCGGACTAAAAGGCTTCCTCCGTTCTCCCTCCGATCCGCCGTCACTGGGTGTGCATTAAGTTAATTTTATAGTGCTCGCATCACCCCAAAATTCCTTCTAGACCGCAACGGACGAACCCGGCTGCCGAACCATTCGGTGAATGGACGCTACACCGGGCGAGCTAGCGGACGTCAAAGGCCGTCGAACCTACTAGGGTCCTCTTAGGCAATTGGCGTATTACATGAGCACTTTTCCGCTAGCCCTTCATTAATTGTGACGACGGAGGCACACTGTTGGAAGACATCACAGATACATCACCCTAATCTTGATCGTCTGAAATAGAAATTGATAAAGTAGAGTGACCCTGCGGGGAAAGGACCGGAGTGTCCAAATCCCCAACAACATACCGTGACATACGCTTCCCATATTGTCATCGAAATCATACGATACAGAACAGGAGTTAATGCGAGTACACTGACCACATATAGAATGATAATAAGGTCAGAGGAAGACTTCCTCTTAAAGCAATTGATCAATATCCTTTCAATGTGAAAAGAAAACAAGTCCTGGTACTCGCACTAACCCCTGGCAATCAAAATACATAATAATAATATGATCCATTAATATAGAAAAAATAATTGAAATCAAAATATTTTGAAAAATATTTTTTCAGAACAGCCCAAGTTTCTGAAAAGTAACGTTGAGCCCCAATGGATCCCAAGCCTAAGTGTGGACAAAAATTTTAAAAATATTTTAAACAATTTTTTCAACACTTACGAACAATAATAATGTATCTAGTTACGATAAAAATAACATAAAGATATTATTATTTAGAAATCCCCCCCTCACACAGAGGGCTGTTGTAAATGTAAACAATGAGTGTAAAAACACTAAAATAAGACTCCAGGCACCCAGGCCCGAAATCAGTTACCAAAAATACACCATCTGATGCAAAACAGAGACTTCCAGGGAAGAAACTGCAGAACATCAGATGGTAGATGCAGAACACAACGCCTAACCACCCGTAGGTGAAGACGTAAATATGGGGAAAGAACAGAATTCATTCTGTTATACAGCTAAAACTCCCAAGAAATTTTAGTAATAATAATTACAGAAACTATGCCAAAAGCATGGGAGAATAGCAAGGGGGAACTTAAAGGACAGGGAGAGAGGAAAAACACTTGAAAAACAGTGTAACTAAATAATCAGAATGACAACAAAATGGCTGCTGCCTTGAAAATAGGTAACTTAACATAATTTCATTAAAAAATTTTAAGTTACAGCCCTGATAAAATTCTGTCACACATTCTTTTCCTCTCCTCCTTTTCTATCCTCCTTAGAATCACCATTTCACTAATATTTATGTGTCTGGCATCATTTAAACTGAGATTTAAAAGCACAAAGATCAGTCAGATGTTAACTGATGAAGGGCCAAACTTAGAATGATAAATGGCGCCAATTTCGGAACGTCCTTGACACTGCGCATGCGCAGTAGGGGCGATGTGTGGAGGGCCTTTCAGGACATGTTTTCTTTAGTTTTAGATGCAAATTTTGGGGATTGGGGGGCAAAATTTGTGTTTGGCCCTATATTTTAAGAGTTAGCACCAGCTATGTCTGGGTCATTGGTACAGTATAAAAATATATTTTTTCAGCGACGCCCAAGTTGCTGAAAAGTAACGTTGAGCCCCGATGGATCCGATGGCAAAGTGCGGTCAAAAATTTTAAATTTACATTAAATAATTAATGAGACACTTTTGGATAATATAAATGTATCTTATAGTGAGATAAACTACAGCAAAGGAAAACAGCCCCCCTCAAAAAAGGCTGTTGCCAATGAAAACAAACAGTGTAAAAACACCAGAAAACATGACTCCAGGCACTGAAAAAACTGGCCCGGAATCAGTCATCAATTACACTCTATCTGATGCAAAACAGAGACTCCCAGGGGAGAATCTGCAGAACATCAGATGGAAGATGCAGAACACAAACGTTATACACCCATGGGTGAAAACGTAACTATGGGGAAAATAACAGAAAACATTCTGTAACCAAGCAACTCTCCCAGGAAATTTTAGAAATAAAATTTCTCAAAAATATGCCAAAAGCATGGGAGAATTGCAAGGGGGGACTTTAGAAGGCTAGGGGAGAGGAAACACTGAATAAGCAGTGCAACAATTAGCAAGAATGACAACAAGAGGCCCATGCCTCGAAAATAGGCAACTTAACATAATTTCATCAAAAAAATTTTAAGTACAGCCCTGATTATTTTTTGTCACTTCTTTTTCCTCTCCTCCTTCTATCCTCCTTAGAATCACATTTTCTCCAAAAATTACGTGTCTGGCATCCTTTAAACTGAGATTTACAAGCACAAAGATCAGTGAGATGTTGACTGATGAAGGGCCAAACAGAGAATGATAATTGGCGCCAATTTCGGGACGACTGCGTCACTGCGCATGCGCAGTAGAGGCGTAGTATGGAGGTCCTTTAGGACATGATTTCTTTTTGTTTTGGATGCAAATTTTGGGGATTGGGGGGCAAAATTTGTGTTTGGCCCTGGTTTTGTTAGAGTTAGCACCAGCTAAGTCTGGGTCATTGGTACAGTATAAAAATATAGAAATTTTAGGCGTGGCCAAAATTTTTGCCCCTCCCATAACGAAGGCAAATAATGCCTGACAAACTTCTCTTGAACAAACTTGAGTCTAAACCTCAAAAGGAAGCTGAATACCAAATATCAAGTCTCTGCTATTGCTGGTTCTTGAGAAGAAGATTTTTTAAGAATTGGAGCATTTTTGCCCCATCCCTCTGGTCAATATGAGCCGAATCCTAATTTGACAAAAAATCAAAATGCCCTTATATAACCCCTACTCACATGAAATTTCATTAATATGCGGCCAGTGGTTTGGGAGAAAAAGGCCCAAACACCACCTTCACGACGGACGAAAAGTGATCAGAATAGCTCACCCTGACTTTCAGTCAGGTGAGCTAATGAATGCAAAGTTTATCCCTAGAATACAGAAAAGTGACACATTCTCTTTTAATTGAATACTCCTGTTAATTGAATAATTTTTAATGGCAAAGTGGCTATTCAATTAACAGGGTTCCACTGTATGACCTTTGTGGTGGGCCAGGTAATTTTATTTGAACAAACTTGAATTGACATATGATAGGGAACATGCAGATCAAATTTGGTTAAATTTAGCTCAGTAGCTTAACCCCCTGCACACTGATGTTGATATATCTAAAGTTCAGGGTGCAAATTTTTCCGCCTAATGCAACTAGAAATTTAACCAATTCAATATTAACAAGATTGAATTAGTTAAATTCCCAGGTGCATTATAGGAAAAATGGCTACTTGAAATCTGGATATTTTGACATAAGTGTCCAGGGGGTTAAGAGTAGAAGTCGATAATGGAAAGTATATGGTAGACAAATATGTTGTTACAGTAGATTACATTGTACAGTATATGTTACAGTAGATTACATTGTACATTAACTTATATAACAGTGGAAGTACTATCAATATTCAATTTATATGAGTAAGGCCACACAAAGTAGATCTTCTGTTTCTCAGGCCATTATTTGTGAAATTGCATGTGGCCGAGCGTTTTTTTATTTTATTTTTTATTTCAGTAATTTCTTGTTTGCCATCAGAAGTGCATGTTCTTGGTTTAAGTTTTAGGCCTCATAATCTACAGAATAGCATGGGTGGTGGTGTATTTCATCCCTTGAGTGCAAGAGGGCTTTGCAATGCTAAAGCATTGCAAAGCCTTCTTGCACTCAAGGGACAAATTCATCAATATTTTTAACTTGGGTAAAATATCAGACATAAACTATTTAATTTTTATTTTTTTAAAGTTTAAATTGGTTATAAAAAGAGAGCATGTGGCAGCCAAAAGGACCATGCGGGAGGGCCTGAGAAACAGATTTTTTATTTTTTTAGGCCTAAAGTCAAAATCTTAATACAGGAACCTGGAAAATTATACCAGTCATTTTCTTAAATATTTGGTACTCTATAAAAAAAAATAATTGCCACAGGAGCAAGAAAATAGAGGATATTTAGTGTTTTTGAGTGGATACGTATGCATTTTTTGAAACTCTGTACTCCTGCAGTGAAAGCAGCTGATCCTTCAGAATGATGTGTTGCTTTACAAATGGGAAAATCGATTAGACTGGAATGTAGTTCTACTTGTTCCAAGATCACTCAAAAAAGAAGTTTTATTATACGCTAAATGATAGATTATCAAAGAAATTGCGGAAAGATAGAAATCGTATCCCCCCACGGTGAAGATATAGAAATTTTCACTTTCACGGTATCAATCAAAATGGCAGCTTTAAAAGCATCACTTCAAGGTGAATACTAATCAAATTATTGCTGGAAATGTTTAATTTGTTCTAAAAACATATAATGAAAACAAAACCTAGTGTTTTTGAGTGGATACCGATGAATTCCCTGATTTGTTTTGTGAGATGACTGATAGATAATCAAGCTATGAAAGATTTAAAAGGTAGCAAACCGGGCAGCCTATTTCATATGGAACCGAATACCAACTTTCGATTCCAAATGGAATATTGAAGCTTTGCAAGGCCCTACCCTATGCAAACATGCATTTTAAATAAAGTCTTACCATTCAGCAAGTGCTTCTAAACATCTCATCCTGCCAAATGTTAAGCTATCATCTTCAATATTCTGCTCCTGTTTCTGTTCATACGCAGTTAATGCCTCATTCCATTCATGTAGCTTTTCATACCAGGTTTCTTGTATTTTCTGTAAGAAATGTTCACATGAATCCCGAAATTCTGGTTCCAAAGATAACAACATAAATACATTACACACCTTCACGTCTAGTAGAAGATAATCTTTCATAAGCAGTACGAATAGTCAATTGAATCCACCTTGAAATAGAATGGACCGTGATGTCCCTTTTATTAGGCAGCAGAGACAGAAAGAAATGTTTTTGTTCCTTTCTGATAAACTCAGATCTACGTTTGTAAATACGCATGTCTCTAACTGGACACAGCAAAGGCCTATGGCCGATTGAGGATGGAAGAGCCTTAATAACAATAGGTTCAGGGTACTTATTAGAAGCCTAATTCTTAGCCAAAAATCCAACATTGATAGTCAAAGTAATATATTACCAACACTACGATAGTGAGAATCATCAACAGATAGAGCATGAAGCTCACTAACTCTTCTAGCAGAAGAGTAGGCTAAGAGAAAAGCTGTCTTATAAGATAAGTATTTGAAGTCTACCTTATCAAGGGGTTCAAATGGCGCTTCTTTTAGCTTCAGAAGAACCCAAGTTAAATTCCACTGAGGAATTAACCTAAGGGTTCTAGGTCTATTTATCGAAAAGTTTTTAACTAACGTTGATAAAGAGACATCAGATCCAATTTGTCATGGTGAGCGTAAGTATCCGATAGCATAGACCTATAACCCTTAATAGTTATTGGCTGCAGTTTGATCTCGTCAAACAAGTAGACCAAAAAATTAGCAATGTCTGGAATGGAGGGATCATAAATATCAATAGAATGATCCCCACACCAACAAGAGAAAACCTTCCACTTAGCAGCATAATTTAGCGAAGAGGAGGTCCTCCTACAGTTAGAAATTGCGTCCACTGCTTGTCCTGTAAAATGCTTGTTGTGCAAGAAGGACCACACAACAGAAATACGTGAAGGTTGAGACCTTGCGGGTTGTGATGCAGTGTGCGCGATTTCCCCTGCGAAAGAATGTCCTCCCACGGAGGAAGCTTCCAAGGAATGTCCCATAAAAGACACCCGAGTAGATTTATTCATGGTGTCTGGGGTGACAGAGATGCTACCAACAGAATCTTGCAGTGAGATTGCTTGATTTTTAGCAATATCTGTTGAATCAACGTAGCTGGCGGATATGCGTATCCTATCATTCCATCCCAAGAGATCGAGAGAGCGTCTACTGTGAACGCTCGAGGATCTGGGCATGGCGAGACATACGTCTGCAACTGATTGTTGAGATGCGTCGCAAACAAGTCTATCATAGGATGATCCCATTGGTAGCAGATCTGATTGAATACTCGTTTGTTGAGAGTCCATTCTGATGGCAACATACGACCTTTCCGCGAAAGGGAGTCCGCTAGAACGTTCAGACGACCCGGAACATGACAGACCGACAGAAGAACCTGATGCTCTAGGACAAACAGAAGGATTCTTTCCGTTAAGTTGAACAATGGAATGGAATGAGTGCCTCCATGGTTCCGAATATACGCTACTACTGTCGAATTGTCGGACAGTATTTGAACATGTGAATTCTGAATAATGTTCATCCAATGATGTAGCGCAAGCCAAATTGACATCATCTCTTTGATGTTTACGTGCTTGTTCAGGAATTGTAGATCCCAAAGACCCTGGCACCTCAAATCTGTTGGGCTCAATGTCGTGCCCCAACCTGTTCGACTCGTATCCGTCATAATCGTAAAAATCGGATCCAGCAGTTGCAGTGGAACTCCCTGAGTTAGCCAATGAATATCTGTCCATGTCTGAATCTCTTGTTTTACTTGGTTTGACAAGACAATGTTCGTTTCGAGCGAATGAATCTTCACACTCCAATTCTGAGTAAGAAATATCTATTGTGGACGAGTGCGTAGGCGCCCCATTGGAGTAAGGTCCGCGGCGGCTCCACACAAACCTATCAGTCGCATAAATTCTCTCGCTGTTACTACATCTGTGTGTAGACAAAAGCAAGCGTAACAACTGACTAATTTCGCTCTGGGTAACGGCAGACAAACCAGATTGTTGTGCGTCTCGAAGCTCATTTCCAAGTGAATGAACGACTTGGACGGAACTAGATCCGACTTCTTTTCGTTTACTATGAAACCGAGACGTCGGAGCAATTGAAGCAGACTCTGAACATCATTCTGAAGCGTTAATCTGTCGCCGTACCTCTGAAGAATGTCGTCCAAGTAGGCCGACGTTACCGCAGACGAATGAGCTCGGAAATGAGTCATTACCGAGTTCATTATTCGAGTGAAGGCCCAGGGCTCTAGATTTAGTCCGAAGCATTGCGTTATTCTCCAGAAGAGATTGCACCTCTGATAGCAGCTAATCTCTCTTCTGAAGGTTTGACGGAAGCTGAGTCCATCGTGGACTTCGTGTTAACGGAGGTTTTTCTCTGAAGGACAGTTTCAGACCTTCCGAAATAACCTCCTGAACCCATCGGCCGTCCATAATTGACAACCAATTGGTTAAGAATCTTGACAGCCTTCCGCCCACTGGAGCGCAATAGTGGTTCTGACCTTCACCTCCTGGACCACGAGGCTTGCAGGAGGAGAAACTACATGCTCCCCCTGCGCCTCGAACCAGTCGACCTAGGGGCATCTGACCGGTTGTCTCGGCCAGCATTACATCCCCTACCTGAGTCGCTACTCTGACGATCTCTGGAGTAAGACGTACAGGCTTTCTTAGATCCTCTATAGGAACTTCCCTTGGACGTACTCGTCCCAGAAGTCCCTGATTTACTCCTCTCTGCTGAGTCTGTTTTTTTTCGAAACAGACTTAAAGAGGAGAGAGTGCGAAGCTTTCTTGGTAATCTGATCGTAGATTAGTGAAAGCTTACCATCGACGAGAAGCTCTCCTGAAACCGGAGCGACTCGAAGAGAGTTTTTCAACTTAGAATCCACCCTAGTGGATGAAGCCAGGGCAGCATCACATCTGACTAACTCCAAATTTGCCACTGAAAGGGCGGAGTTATACGTGGAATATGTGACTGCCCTCGAAAGAACTCTCAAGGAAGTTTGAACATCCTGGAATTCTTTACCATTGAGACGTTGTGATAACGCTCTGGTAAGGTGATCTGCGTACGATAAGGCATCTAAACTGGCTCTGTTAGACGAGATTGTCATCTCCAACGTATTAGAGAGAATTGACATAGACGCCGGCAATGACAACTCCAAATCTTCTGCCTGGTCGTCTAAACGCAGAGGAACTCTCGGAACGTCCTGTCCTGCCGTTTCAAATTTATTTCTACTGTTGATGAACGGCAGATGTAGAGCATGATGTGATAAGAAACTGGATCTGCCAGTCTTAGAGGCTAGCCTAAAAATAGCGTCATTCAGCAATACAAATGTCTGTGAGACATTTCTGGACTGGGCCGGAAACTCAGACACGACATCCTTAGTCTGTCCGAAGAAGTCAGTGTCCAGTGACGCTATCAGTCTCTTATCTGGTATCGCAGCTTTCTGGTCCGGAGGAACAACTGCTGGAAGGTGTTGCCGGATGAAATCTATGGCCACCTTATGTTCTAGAAAGGAAAAATCCAGCTCCGCAGATTCCCTTTCACCATCCGACTGGACCAAATGTGAATCTCGGTCGTCCCTATCTGACATTGCAGGGGAGCATTTTAGCCACTGGAAGCTCCTGGGACGGTGCCTCTTGCATAATTTTTTTATGTGAACGTCCCGCCTGGTAAGGCCTCGTGTCCTTGGCTACCAGATGGGGTGACCCCTAGGGTGAGGACGTAACCATGGGGATAACAGAATAAACATTCTGTAACTATGCTAAAACTCCCAAGAAATTTCAATAAAAAAATTTCAAAAATTATACCACAAGCATGGGAGATTAGCAAGGGGAGTATCAAGGAAAGGGAGAGAGGAAACACTTAACAAACAGTGGAGATTTCATAGCAAGAATGAAAACATCAGGCCCATGCCCCGAAATTAGGGAACATGAAATAATTTTACATAAAAATTATAAGTTACAGCCCTGAACACATCCTTCCACTGTTTCCTCCTCTCATCCTCTTATTTCATCCTTGGATCCACCATTTCCTTCATGATTTTGTGTCTGGCATCATTTTAACTGAGATTATAAGCACAGATATCAATGAGCTGCTACTGATTGAAGGGCCAAACAAAGAATGAAGATTTGGCGCCAATTTCTGTATTTCCTTGACACTGCGCATGCGCAGTGAACAAAAGTATGGAGGACCATATAGGACATTGATTTTTTGGATTTTCATGCAAATTTTGGGGATTGGGGGGGAAAAATTTGTGTTTGGCCCTGAATTTTTAAGAGTTAGCACCAGCTAAGTCTGGGTCATTGGTACAGTATAAAAATACAGAAAATTACCAATTTTCACAGAATAGAGAGTAATAAAGTTGAACGGGTTAAAATTATCGAAGGCCTGATTTATAAGCACTTGTTTCTGACAAACACAAATCTGACCTCACTAAGATTTTCAAATATCAGCACATTTTCACAGGTGAATCTGAATAATTAAAATACATGAACCCAAGAACTTGATTTGAACAAACGTGAATCTCACTCCACTACGGATGCTACATATCAAATAACATTTGATTCTGCATGGTGGATCTGGAGAAAAAGATTTTTCCAAAAATATTCTTCACATTACACTAAATTAAAATTCAGGCTCCCTCAGTGAGCCCAAATATGATTCCAGGGTCCTGATTTGAACTAATATTTCAAGCTGACCACCCATGCCTGCAAAGATGCAGTATAACAAATATCAAGAGATTTTGGGGATTTCATCGAACAGGCGTGTAATAAAGAAAAAATAGGATCTCCAATGACATGATTAATTTTGATATGAAATGTTAAAAAATTTATAGTAATTTATATATTTTTTATACTTACCAAAGAACCAGACATAGCTGGTGCTAACTCTTAAAATATAGGGCCAAACACAAATTTTGCCCCCCAATCCCCAAAATTTGCATCTAAAACCAAAGAAAACATGTCCTGAATGGCCCTCCATACTTCACCTCTACTGCGCATGTGCAGTGTCAAGGACATCCATTCATTGAAGATTTTCAACACTAATTTATTTTTATAATTTTTATAACAGTCCATTTCAATTTGTTACAAAAAGATTTTCAACACAAATTTATTTTTATTCCTATCTGTCACATTTCAGGTATGTATGAAATTGTTTCTTCAGCAATAATACTAATCTTTTCACAGGGGTCTTATAAGAACATCTCAATCTTTAATGAGTTAGCAATTGAAACCCAATTAAGAGCATTTTTATACTGTACCAATGACCCAGACATAGCTGGTGCTGACTCTTAAAAGTTAAAAAATTTATAGTAATTTATATATTTTTTATACTTACCAATGACCCAGACTTAGCTGGTGCTAACTCCACAAAAACCAGGGCCAAACACAAATTTTGCCCCCCAATCCCCAAAATTTGCATCCAAAACAAAAAGAAATCATGTCCTAAAGGACCTCCATAGTACGACTCTACTGCGCATGCGCAGTGACGCAGTCGTCCCGAAATTGGCGCCAAATATCATTCTTACTGGCAGTGCCTGGTCAGCGCTATGTACTCAGCAGGGAGGCAAGAGTTCCCAACTCAGGGAGGGCCATCCCCGTCTGGGTCATTGGTAAGTATAAAAAATATATAAATTACTATAAATTTTTTAACATTTTTATACTGTACCAATGACCCAGACTTAGCTGAATAGTAAACAGGCTGGAGGGCCTAGGACATAGAGGAAAATCCAATAAGCTCAATTATAAAATAAAGAGGTAACCCCTTAAGGAGAAAAGGAGTATTAGGCTTTACATGTATCTTTCTTATTTAATATTTAAATTAGAAAGATACACTACCCTTAATAATTGAGCACAATAACATTCATGTTCTCTATTAACATCCAGTATAACCCTTATACTAATTATTTTTAAAGCAAGCCAATAAATAAAGTAGTCCAGAGAATTGAGACTCTTTATAATCATTTAAAAGTGTCCGAGTATTGTATATTAAAGCCCGTTTGACACTTGACATATACAAATGCTTCACACCGAGCTACACTTTAAAAATAAGACATGAATGAAATTAAACATTAATATTACACTTTAAAACCATCCCGGAAGCGACTCAGAAATACTGTCTTGGAGGAGGCATTCCCTTGCTTTTCACTATAAAGCAGGTGACCTAAGGGAACACCCGCCCCCCCCCCCCCCCTTCCCCTTGCCCTGGGTCAAATAGCCCAGAGCAAAGAGGGCAGTCGGACGGAGTCACTGCCGGAACAGAAAGCCTGCATAACTATAGTTGCAACTGTTTAGTGGACGACATTCTGAGCAACAGATAACGGACCTAAACAATGCAGGTCTCCAGAAATGGACTCAATATTTCTGAGATAAAAATCAGTAAATGTGGAAGGCTGAGACCAATAAGCAGCCTTCATTAAATCTGTAATAGCAACACTATTAGCATAAGCCCAGGAAGTAGAAAGAGCTCTTACTTCATGAGCAGAAATCTTAAGCACAGACTGCTGAAAAGAAGATAAATCTTCATACGCAGTACGGATAGTTAACTGAATCCATCTAGCAATAGAATGGACTGAAATGTCCTTTCTATTAGGCATCAAAGACAGAAAGAAACGTTTCCGTCCCTTTCTGATGAACTGAGATCTCTGTTTATAGATACGTAGTGCTCTAACAGGACAGAGTAAAGGCCTACGCCCGTCTGAAGACGGAAGAGCCTTAATAACAATAGGTTCCGGATATTTATTAGGAGCCTGATTCTTAGCTAAAAAACCCACATTAGTAGTGAAGGTGATAGTGTTCCCAACACTACGATAATGAGAATCATCCACCGATAGTGCATGAAGCTCACTGACTCTTCTGGCAGAAGAGAAAGCTAAGAGAAAAGCTGTCTTATAAGATAAGAATTTGAAATCTACTGTCCCAAGAGGTTCAAATGGCTTTTCCTTCAATTTAAGGAGAACCCAAGCTAAATTCCACTTAGGAATTAATCTAAGAGTTCTGGGTCTATTTATCGAAAAGTTTCTAACCAATTTCGATAACGAGACATTAGATCCAATTTGTAAACTATCATGATGTGCATAGGTATCAGATAACATAGATCTATAACCCTTTATAGTAACAGGCTGCAGTTTGATTTCGTCAAACAAGTATACTAGAAAGTTAGCAATGTCTGGTATAGAGGGATCAAATATATCTACAGAATGATCCCTACACCAACGACGGAAAACCTTCCACTTAGCCGCATAGTTTAGCGAAGAGGAGGTCCTCCTACAGTTAGAAATCGCGTCCACTGCTCGTCCTGTAAAGTGCTTGCCATGCAAGAAGGACCGCACAACGGAAAAACGTGAAGGTTGAGACCTTGCGGGTTGTGATGGAGTTGGAGCGATTTCCCCTGCCAAAGAAGATCCTCTCGTGGAGGAAGCTTCCGCAGTAGGTCCCACAACAGACACCTGAGTAGATTTATCCACGGTCTCTGTGGCGACAGAGATGCTACCAACAGAATCTTGCATTGAGATTGTTTTATCTTTAGCAATACTTGTTGAATTAACGGCGCTGGAGGATACGCATATCCTATCATTCCGTCCCAAGGGATCGACAGAGCGTCTACTGCAAATGCTCTTGGATCCGGACACGGGGACACATACGTCTGCAACTGATTGTTGAGATGTGTCGCAAATAAGTCTATCATTGGCCGTTCCCATTGGTAGCAAATCTGATTGAATACTTGTTTGTTGAGAGTCCACTCCGACGGCAACAAGCGACCCTTTCGTGAAAGGGAGTCTGCTAGCAAATTCAGACGACCCGGTATGTGACGGACCGAAAGAAGAACGTGATGTTCCAACGCAAACAGAAGGATTCTTTCCGTTAGATTGAACAACGGAACTGAATGAGTGCCTCCCTGATTCCGTATATACGCCACTACTGTCGTATTGTCGGATAGGATTTGGACATGAGCATCGTGAATAATGTCCATCCAGTGACGTAACGCAAGCCAAATTGACATCATTTCCTTGATGTTTATGTGCTTGCACAGGAATTGCGGATCCCAAAGACCCTGGCATCTCGAATCCGTTGGGATTAATGATGCACCCCGACCTGTTTGACTGGCATCCGTCATAATGGTAAAACTCGGATCCGGCAACTGCAGCGGAACTCCTTGAGTTAACCACTGAATGTTTGCCCAAGTCTGAATCTCTTGTTTCACTTGATCTGACAAGAGAACGTCTACATCGAGCGAATGAATTTTCACACTCCAATTCTGAGTCAGGAAAATTTGAAGAGGCCGTGTGCGTAGCCATCCCATCGGAATGAGATCCGCGGCGGCTCCGCACAAACCTATCAGTCTCATAAATTCTCTCGCCGTGACTTTGTCTGTATTCAGACAATAGCGAGCGTAACAACTGACTAATTTCGCTCTGGTTAACGGCAGACGAACGAGATTGTTGTGCGTCTCGAAGCTCATTCCCAGATGAGTGAATGACTTGGACGGCACCAGATCCGACTTCTCCTCGTTTACTATGAAACCGAGACGTCGGAGCAATAGAAGAAGATTCTGAACATCGTTCTGAAGCGTTAACTCGTTGCCGTACCTCTGAAGAATGTCGTCCAGGTAGGCCGACGTTACCGCAGACGAATGAGCTCGGAAGTAGATCATTACCGAGTTCATTACCCGAGTGAAAGCCCAGGGTGCTAGATTCAATCCGAAGCACATGGCCCGGAACTGATACACCACTCCTAGGACTGCGAAGCGTAGATACTTTCGGAATGTCGGATGTACCATGACGTGAAAGTACGCATCTTTGAGATCTATGCTCGTTGCATAATCGTTCACCCGAATACTCGCTCTGACCGATCGAATCGTCTCCATATAAAACTTCGGAGCGACGATCAGCTTGTTTATCCAGCTCAAATCTATGACTGGACGGAACGAGCCGTCTGGTTTCGGAACCAGAAACAGATGGCTGTAGAATCCCAGCGATTCCTGGTTTTCTACGACCTCTACCGCGTTCTTCATTAAAAGAGACTGCACCTCTGATAGCAGAGCGTCTCTTTTCTGAGGATTTGACGGAAGATGAGTCCACTTTGGACTTCGAGTTAATGGAGGCTTTCGTTTGAAGGATATCTTTAGACCTTCCGAAGTCACTCCTCTCACCCACGGGTCGTCCGTAATCGACGCCCATTCTTGAGAAAAACTCGACAACCTTCCGCCAACCGGAACGCGATAGAGGTTTAAGCCATCACCTCCTGGATCTGCGAGGCCTGCGGTAGGAGAAACCACGTCTTCCACGACCCGCACCTCGCCTCGTCGACCTCGGGGCGTCCGACCGATTGTCCCGGCCTGAAGGACGTCCCGAACGAGAGTCACTATCCTGACGGTCTCTCGAATAAGAGCTAGAGGACGCACCGGAACCTCTATAGGAACCTCTCTTGGGCGCATAAGACCCAGAAGTGCCCGCCTTATTCGTGTCTGCTGTATCCGACCTTTTAGGAGCGGATCTAAACAACAGAGAATCACTAGCTTTCTTTTTAATATTATCATAAATAGCAGAAAGCTTGCCGTCAAAGAGAAGATCTCCTGAGACCGAAGCGACTCTAAGAGAGTTCTTCACCTTAGAATCCACTAGTGTGGATGTAGCCAGGGCTGCGTCACGTCTAACCAACTCCAGATTTGCCACTGAAAGGGCGGAGTTACACGTGGAATAAGCTACTGCCCTTGAAAGAAGTCTTAAGGAGGATTGTATATCCTGAAACTCTTCCCCTTGAAGACGCAGTGATAACGCCTTAGTAAGGTGATCTGCGTAAGATAAGGCATCTAAATTGGCTCTGTTAGACGCAATAGCTGTTTCCAACACTGCGGTTGGAATAGAAGCTGACGACGGTAATGATAGCTCTAAGTCTTCCGCCTCGTCGTCCATACGCAGAGGAACTCTCGGTATACCCTGACCTGCCGTGTCGAATTTATTCCTTGCATTAATGAAAGGCAGGTTGAGAGTATTTGCGGACAAGAAACCTGCTTTCCCCGTCCTGGAAGCAAGTTTAAAAATAGCGTCGTTCAATAATTCAAATGTTCTTGCAACATTATTGGACTGCGACGGAAACTCGGGAGCGATGTCCCTGAACCGCTCAAAAAAATCAGAGTCCAATGACGCTATAATTCTCCTGTCCGGAAGCGCAGCAGTCTGGCCCGACGGAACAACTTGAGGAAGAAAGTGCCGGATGAAGTCCACGGCAGCTTTATGTTGTTCCGAAAGGGATAGCTCCAATTCATCCGTATCCCTTTCACCATCCGGTCGGACCTCCCGATGTTCCCGGTCGTCCGCCCCCGATGCTTCGGCGGAGCGTACCGACCCAGCGCCGTCGGATAATTCTCGATCCGACACCGTTTCTGTCGGCTGCTGGGATGCTGCGATAAGCTGTGCTATCTGCACTAGAATGTCCGACGTCGAGACCTGCGGAGGAGCGGTCTTTCGCTGCTTCGCCGAGGGCAGCTCCGCATCAGATGGCTCCCGCATACTTTTCCTATGCGAACGTCCGGAGTCCATCGGTCTCGAATCCCTGGCTGCCGGATGGTGTGACCTGGTCGCCGAAGAATCCTTCATCGGCGAAGCTGGCAAAATATCGGAGGTCACGCAGCCAAGGTGCGGTCGTGTGCGCCGACGAGAAGAGGAAGCCTTAACAGTCTCTGCGGACTGCTTATACAACGGAGCGCCCCGAGCGATGGACGTATGCTCCGCTAAAGACACATTTTGTACCACAACATCTGGTCCCAGATGTTGTTGTACGAGAGAGGGGCCTCTCTCGCTCGCGGCCCGGCTGGACCTGGACGAGCTAGGAACCGGACTAAAAGGCTTCCTCCGTTCTCGTTCACTATCCGCCGTCACTGGGTGTGCATCTATTATTTTTATAGTGCTCGCATCACCCAAAATTTCCTCTTGGACCGCATCGGACGAACCCGGCTGCCGAACTCTTCGGTGAATGGACGCTACACCGGGCGAGCTAGCGGACGACATTTGTCTAATCTCCATGAGCACTTTTGCCGCTAGCTCTGTATTTATTTGTGACGACGGACGCACACTTGAAGAAGATAACATGGAAACATCACCCTGTTCTGGTTCCTCTGAAATAGAAACTGAGAGAGTAGAGTGACCTTGTGGAGAAAGAGCCGGCATCGCTCTTTCTCCAGAAACAACATATCGTGACACACGTTTCCAATGTTTCTCATCCCAATGTTCACATATAGGACAGGGATTAATGCGAGAACACTGACTACAATTAATACAATGATCATGAAAGTCAGAGGAAGATTTCTTCCTATTACAATTTGAACAACGTCCCTTCATTGTGAAAGAACAACAATAAGTCCTAGTTACTCGCAAAAACCCCTGACACAAAGATACATAATAACATGATCCATTAATAAATGAAAAAACAATTGCAAAACAAAATAATTTTGAAAAAATATTTTTTCAGAGAAGCCCAAGTTGCTGAAAAGTAACGTTGAGCCCCGATGGATCCGATGGCAAAGTGCGGTCAAAAATTTTAAAATTATATAAAATAATTAATGAGACACTTTCGGATAATATAAATGTATCTTATAATGAGATAAACTACCACAAAGGCAAACAGCCCCCCTCAAAAAAGGCTGTTGCCAATGAAAACAAACAGTGTAAACACAGTAGAAAACATGACTCCAGGCACTGAAAAAACTGGCCCGGAATCAGTCATCAATTACACTCTATCTGATGCAAAACAGAGACTCCCAGGGGAGAATCTGCAGAACATCAGATGGAAGATGCAGAACACAAACGTTATACACCCATGGGTGAAAACGTAACTATGGGGAAAATAACAGAAAACATTCTGTAACCAAGCAACTCTCCCAGGGAATTTTAGAAATGAAACTTCTCAAAAATATGCCAAAAGCATGGGAGAATTGCAAGGGGGGACTTTAGAAGGCTAGGGGAGAGGAAACACTGAATAAGCAGTGCAACAATTAGCAAGAATGACAACAAGAGGCCCATGCCTCGAAAATAGGCAACTTAACATAATTTCAACAAAAATTTTTAAGTACAGCCCTGATTATTTTTTGCCACTTCTTTTTTCCTCTCCTCCTTCTATCCTCCTTAGAATCACATTTTCTCCAAAAATTACGTGTCTGGCATCCTTTAAACTGAGATTTACAAGCACAAAGATCAGTGAGATGTTGACTGATGAAGGGCCAAACAGAGAATGATATTTGGCGCCAATTTCGGGACGACTGCGTCACTGCGCATGCGCAGTAGAGTCGTACTATGGAGGTCCTTTAGGACATGATTTCTTTTTGTTTTGGATGCAAATTTTGGGGATTGGGGGGCAAAATTTGTGTTTGGCCCTGGTTTTTGTGGAGTTAGCACCAGCTAAGTCTGGGTCATTGGTACAGTATAAAAATATATAGGGCCAAACACAAATTTTGCCCCCCAATCCCCAAAATTTGTATCTAAAACCAAAGAAAACATGTCCTGAATGGCCCTCCACACTTCACCTCTACTGCGTATGCGCAGTGTCAAGGACGTTCCGAAATTGGCGCCATTAATCATTCTTATAACCAGTGCCTGGTAAGCGCTATGTACTCAGCGGGGAGGTATGAGTTCCCAACTCCTGGGAGGGCCATCCCCATCTGTGTCATTGGTAAGTATAAAAAATATATAAATTACTATAAATTTTTTAACATTTTTATACTGTACCAATGACCCAGACATAGCTGAATAGTAAAAAGGCTGGAGGGCCAAGGACATAGAGCAAGTTGGAATACGCTCAATTATATAAAATAGAGTCATCCCCTCTAGGGAAAAAGAAGTATTAGGCCTTACATGTATCTTTCTTATTTATGATAAATTAGAAAGATACAACACCTTCCAAAATTGAGCATCATACATCCATGTACTCTATTAATATCTAGTATAATCCTTATACTAATAATTTTTAAAGTAAGCCAATAAATAAAGTAAGTCTAGAGAATAGAGACTCTTTATACTTCTTGAAAGTGTCTGAGGATTGTATAATAACGTCCGTTGACACTTGCTATATTCAAAGCTATACTTTAAAAACTAAGACCTGAATGAATTTTTAAAACATAAACTTCTCACTAAAAAACCATCCCAATAACAGCTCAGAATTACTAACTCTGGAGGAGGTATCCCCTTGTTTTCATAGTAAAACAGGTGACCCAAGGGAACACCCTCCCCCCCCCCCCTTTTCTTGCCCTGGGTCAAATAGCCCAGAGCAAAGAGGGCAGCAGAACGGAGTCACTACCGAAACAGACAGCCTACCTAGCTATAGTAGCAACTGTTAAGTGAATGACATTCTGAGCAGTAGATAATAGACCTAACAATAGAGGCCTCCAGAAATGGACTCGATATTTCTGAGATAAAAATTCATGAATGTGGATGGCTGAGCGCAATGAGCAGCCTTCAAAAATTTATAATAGCGACACTATTAATGTAAGCCCAAGATGTAGAAGAACTCTTACTTCATGAGCCGAAATCTCAAGCACAACTGCTGAGTCAATGATATACGATAAGCAGTATCGATAGTTAATTGAATCCATTAGCAATAGAATGGAGCGTAACGTCCTTCTATTAGGCATCAAAGACAGAAGAAGCTTACGCCCGTAGTAATAAACAGATATCTGTTTATAAATACGTAAACTCTAACCGGACAGAGTAAAGGCCTATGCCCGTACGAAGACAGAAGGACCTTAATAACAATAGGTTCCGGATATTTATTAGGAGCCTGACTCTTATGCAAAAATCCAACATAAATAGTAAAGGAAGTAGTGATTCCGAAACTACGAAAGTGAGAATCATCCACCGATAGTGCATGAAGCTCACTGACTCTTCAGTAAAAGAGAAGCCAACAGAATTACTGTCTAAAAGGTCAGAATTTAAAAACTACTGCTTCCAGAGGCTCAAATGATTACTTAGCTAAGCTAAATAAGAACCGAAGTTAAATTCCGTATAGAAATTTAATCTAATGATTCTAAGTCAATTTATCGAAAAGTTACTGACTTAGATAAAGAGACATAAGACTCAATTGTAAACTATCATAGAGTGCATAGGTATGAGATAACATAAACCTATAACCCTAATAGTAACAGGCTGCAGTAGATCTTGTCAAACAAGTATACTAGAAAGTTGCAATGACTAGTATGGAGGGATCAACAATATCAACATAGTGATCCCTACACCAACGACGGAAGAGCCTCCACTTTAGCCGCATAGTATAGCGAAGAAGAGGTTCTCCTACAGTAAGAAATCGAATCCAAAGCTCGTCCAGTACAATGCTTACAATGCAATAAGGACCACACAACGTAATACGTGAAGGTTGAGACCTTGCAGGTTGTGATGAAGATGACACGATTTTTCCCAGCGAAAAAAGATCCTCTCATGGAGGAAGTTTTCGCGTTAAGCCCCACAGTAGACCTCAGAGTAAATCTACCCACGGTCTCTGTGAAGACAGAGATGCTGTCAACAGAAAAGTATTGTGGTTGTTTATCTTAGCAAAACAAGCTGAAACAACAGCGCAGGAGGATATGCATATCCTATCATTCCGTCCTATTAGATCAATAGAGCGTTAACAACATAAGCTCAGAGATCCGGACATGTAAACACATACGTCTGCAATTGATAAGCAAGTTGTGTCGTAAATAAATTATCATTGGGCGCTCCCATTGATAGCAAATCTGATTGAATACTTGTTTGTTGAGAGTCCATTCTGACGGCAACAAGCGACCCATAAGTGAAAGGGAGTCCGGTAATACAATCAGACGACCCGGAATATGACGGACCGAAGCAGAACTTGGTGTACTATAACAAACAGAAGGATTCTTTCCATTAAATTGAATAACGGAAACGAATGAGTGCCTCCCTGGTTCCGGAGATACGCCACTACTGTCGTATTATCGGACAGGATTTGACATGCGATTCTGAATAATGTTCATCCAATGACATAAAGCAAGCCTAAAAAACATTATTCCGTGGAAGATAAGTGCTTGCCTAGAGACTGCGGAACCCAAAGACCCTGGCACTTCGAATCCGTTGGGATCAATATTGCATCCCAACCTGTTTGACTGGCAACCGTCATAATTATAAAACTCTGATCCGGCAACTGCAGTGGCACTCTCTGAGTCAACCACCGAATGTTTGCCCCAGTCTGAATCTCTTGCTACACTAGATAGACAAGAGAACATGTAAATCGAGCAATTCATGGATTGCTGAAAAGTTGCCGTCGAAGAGAAGCTTCTCCGAGACCGAAGCGACTCTGAGAGAGTTCTTCACCTTACTATCCACGCGCGTGGATGTAGCTAGGGCTGCGTCACGTCTAACCAACTCCAGGTAGCCACTGAAGGACGGAGTTATACGTGAACAAACTACTGCCCTCAAAAGAAATCACATTGAGGATCATATCCCGGAATTCTTTCTCTTGAAGACGTAATGATAACGCCTCAGTAAGGTGGATTACGTATGATAAACCGTCTAAGTTAAATCTATTAGACATCATTGTCGTTTCCAACATTGTGGTTGGAAAAGACATAAACGGCGAAAAAGATAATTTGCAGTCTTTAACCACGCCGTCTAGACGCATATGAACTCTCGGTATGCCCTGTTCTGCCAAAATAAATTATTCCTATAAATGATAAAAGGCAGAATTGAGCATTGCGAACAAGAAACTAAACTATCATGCTTGGTAGCAAGCTTATATATATATATAGCGTCGATAAATAATACACATGTTGTTCTAATGACATTACTGGACTGTGTCGGTAAGTCAGGGACAATGTCCCTGAACCGATCCAAAATTCCGAGTCCAATGACGCTATAAGTCTCTTATCCAACATCGCAGCAATGTAGTCCGAAGGAACAACCACTGGAAGATAATGCCGGAAGAAATGTATGGCAGCTTTCGATGTTCCGAAAGGGAAAACTCGAAATCGTCCGAATCCCTTTCGCCATCCTGTCAGACCCTATAAAGCGTTCGGTCGTCCGAACCTAATGCAACCGCGGACCGCACCGACCCAGCGCCGTCGGATACTTCCTGATCCAACCGAGAAACTGTCGATTGCTGGGATGCTGCGAAAAACTGTGCTAACTTGGATAGCACGTCCGTCACTGCGGCCTGTGGAGAAGCGGTCTTACGATGCATTGCCGCTGGAAGCTCCGTGATCGTTACCCCGTGCATACTACTATTATGCGAGCGAACGGAGTGCATAGGCCTCGTGTCCCTTGGCTACCGGATGGCGTGACCTGTTCGCCGTGGAATCACTGAATGACGAAACTGGTCGGATACTCGAGGTCACGTAGCCAATGTGCGGTCGTGTGCACTGCTGTGAGGATGAGAAAGCATTATCGACAGTCTCTCGGACTGTCAATATAACGGAGCGTCCCGAGCGGCGTACATATGCTCCGAATGTAAAATATCTGAACCACAACATGCGGTCCCCTATGTTGTTGGACGAGAGAGGGACCTCTCTCGCTCACAGCCCGGACGGACCTGGACGAGCCAGGAACCGGACTAACAGGCTTCCTCCGATCTGTCCTCAATCCACCGTCACTGGGTGAGTACTAAAGTTATTATAGTGCTCGCATCACCCCAATCTCTTTCCTAGACCGCAACGGACGAACCCGGCAGCCGAACCATTCGATGAATGTACACTACACTGGGTGAGCTAGCGAATGTCACTCCGTCGATCCTACAAGGGACCTCTTAGGCGATAGACATAATCCATGAGCACTTATTGCCGCTAGCTCTTCATTAACTATGACGACAGAGGCACACTTTTGAAAGACATCTCCGTAACTTTACGAACAAGAAACCAGAAATGCTTGGTAATAGCAAGCATATAATAATAAATATATAGCGTCGTTCAATAATTCGAAAGTTTGTGTGACATTATTGGACTATGTTGGAACTGAGGGACGATGTCCCTGAACCGAACCAAAAATTTCTAAGTCCACCGACACTATCAGTTTCTTATCCGGCATCGCAGCATTCTGGTCCGACGAAAGAACCTGTAGAAGATCAAGTCAGATGACATACACAACAGCATATGTTGTTCCGAAAGGGAAAGCTCGAAATCCTCCGAATCCCTTTCGGTATCCCGTCGGACCGGATGAAATTTTCGGACGTCCGTACCCGCTTCCGCGGAGCGTCCCGACCCAGCATCGTCGGATAATACATTATGCGACAGATTCAGTTGTTGCTGGGATGCTTTAGGATAGCATGTCCGTCCCCGAGGCCTGTGCAGTAGCGGTCTTACGATGCATTGCCGCCGGAAGCTCCGTGTACGTTGACTCCCGCACACTTTCCTATGCGAACGTCCGGAGTCTGCAGGCCTCGTGTCCCTGGCTACCGGATGGTGTGACCTGGTCGCCGATGATTCTCTGACTGGCGAAGCTGACTGGATATCCGAGGTCACGCAGCCAAGAGCGGTCGTGTGCGCTACTATGAGAATGAGGAAGCCTTATTGACAGTCTCTCCGGACTGACCATATGTCGGAGCGTCCCGAGCGGCGGACGTATGCTCCGAATGCGAAACATTTTGTACCACAACATCTGGGGCCAGATGTTGTTGTACGAGAGAGGGGCCTCTCTCGCTCACCGTCCGGATGGACCAGAACGAGCTAGGAACCGGACTAAAAGGCTTCCTCCGTTCTCCTTCAAATCCGCCGTCACTGGGTGTGCATTTGGTTGATTTATAGTGCTCGCATCACCCCAAAACTCCTTCTAGACCGCAACGTATGAACCCGGCTGCCGAACCATTCGATGAATGGACGCTACACCGGGCGAGCTAGTGGACGTCAAAGGCCGTCGAACCTACTAGGGTCCTCATAGGCAATTGGCGTATTTATATGAGCACTTTTCCGCTTGCCCTTCATTAATTGTGACGACGGAGGCACACTGGTGGAAGACATCATGGATACATCACCCTAATCTTGATCGTCTGAAATAGAAATTGATAAAGTAGAGTGACCCTGCGGGGAAAGGACCGGAATGTCCAATTCCCCACTAACATACCGTGACATACGCTTCCCATGTTGTCATGTTGTCAACAGGAGTTAGTGCGAGTACACCGACTACATATAGAATGATTATAAAAGTCAGAGGAAGACTTCCTCTTATTACAATTGATCAAAATCCTTTCAATGTGAAAAGAAAAAAAAAGAAAGAAAAAGTCCTGGTACTCGCACCAACCCCTGACAATCAAAATACATAATAATAATATGATCCATTAACATAGAAAAAATAATTGAAATCAAAATATTTTGAAAAAAATATTTTTTCAGAACAGCCCAAGTTTCTGAAAAGTAACATTGAGCCCCAATGGATCCCAAGCCTAAGTGTGGACAAAAATTTTAAAAATATTTTAAACAATTTATGCAACACTTACGAACAATAATAATGTATCTAGTTATGATTAAATTAACATTAAGATATTATTTTCAAGAAATCCCCCCCCCCCCCCCTCACACAGAGGGCTGTTGTAAATGTAAACAATAAGTGTAAAAACACTAAAATAAGACTCCAGGCACCCAGGCCCGAAATCAGTTACCAATAATACACTATCTGATGCAAAACAGAGACTTCCAGGGAAGAAACTGCAGAACATCAGATGGTAGATGCAGAACACAACGCCTAACCACCCATAGGTGAAGACGTAAACATGGGGAAAAGAACATAATTCATTCTGTTATTCAGCTAAAACTCCCAAGAAATTTTAGTAATAATAATTACAGAAAATATGCCAAAAGCATGAGAGAATAGCAAGAGGGGACTTAAAGGAAAGGGAGAGAGGAAAACACTGAAAAATCAGTGTAACTTGATAACAAGAATGACAACAAAATGGCTGCTGCCTCGAAAATAGGTAACTTAACATAATTTCATTAAAAATTTTTAAGTTACAGCCCTGATAATTTTCTGTCACACATTTTTCCTCTCCTCCTTCTATATCCTCCTTAGAATCACCATTTCACTAATATTTATGTGTCTGGCATCATTTAAACTGAGATTTACAAGAACAAAGATCAGTCAGATGTTAACTGATGAAGGGCCAAACTAAGAATGATTAATGGCGCCAATTTCGGAACGTCCTTGACACTGCGCATGCGCAGTAGAGGTGAAGTGTGGAGGGCCATTCAGGACATGTTTTCTTTGGTTTTAGATGCAAATTTTGGGGACTGGGGGGCAAAATTTGTGTTTGGCCCTATATTTTAAGAGTTAGCACTAGCTATGTCTGGGTCATTGGTACAGTATAAAAATATCAGAATTGTGTTCACCAAAATCGACATGAGCCAAGGTTTACCAAGGATTAGTTAGATTTTAGTGAACAAGGTTAACCCTTTACCCAACGCAGACGATATCAAAATTTATTATTTTAAATATCATTTTTTAAAAGTTTTCAAAAAGTTTCAACAAAACCATATCATGTGACCCCTTGTTGGAACAAGCTTGACGAGCTCGTTCCAACGAGGGGTCACATGATATGGTTTTGTTGAAATTTTTTGAAAAATAATATTTTTTCAACTGCTGAATTTGCATATTACATGGGCGGATGCGGGCAATTCGTTGGGTAAAGGGTTAAGAAACTTCATATCAAATCATGACCAATTTGAGATTCTTTTTATCACATAATGTGTAGTTTAATACTTTAACAAACATAACAGCCAAGACTGGCCTGAACTGTTCACAAAAATCGCCAAGCAAATTTGATTACTGCAGTGCAGGTGCTGTGGACTGGTCATAATCCACGCGTAGACAGTGATGTCCATGTATGCGTTAACCAGATAATAAAAATCACCATCAGCAAAGTTTTAATTAATGAAGCACCTGGTTGTACCTTACATGTCTATCCGAGAGGCCATTATGCTGTGACATCATCAACCCCAGTATTCTGATACTCAAGAATCTTTGGCGTGAATGACTAGCATACTTATGGTCTAAAAAAATTAAAAATCTGTTTCTCAGGCACTCCCACCTGGTCTTTTTGGCTGTCGCATGCTCTCTTTTTAAAACCAATGTCAAATTAAAAAAAATAAAAAATTAAATGGTTTATGTCTGATATTTTACTCAAGCTAAAAATTTTTTATAAATTTGGCCATTGAGTGCAAGAAGGCACCATCACCCATGCTATTCCATAGATTATGAGGCCTAAAACATAAACCAAGAACATGAACTTTTGATGGCAAAGAAATAATTACAGAAATAAAAAAAAAAATAAAAAACTGCTCGCCCGCATGCAATTTTACAAATAATGGCCTGAGAAACAGAAGATCTACTTTATGTTGCCTATCTACTTGGTCATCACTATCTAAGTTGAGAGATCTGATGTTGGTGAACCATTATGCACCAAACTATGTTTTTTCCCCACATGTTTGCCTCAGTTTTATTCCCATATTTTTACCTTTAGGAACATGTAAGTTCTTGTTTTTTCAATTGTTTGTTTGTTTGGTGGTGGTTAACGTCACATATTTATGCACCATGGCTAATCGTGACACAACATGGAAATGAAGTCAAGTGTAGTCAATCGTTGATCTACATGTTGCCCATTTCAGAGGACTTTCACCCCAAGCATTGGTGACTGGGTCCTATTTTACTAGTAAAGCAGAACTGGTTTACCACAGTAAACAAGTGCTGCTTACTTCCCGGGGTTCCCACGGGGATTGTTTTTTCAAATTCTGAATGCATGGTGGACAAGGCAACAGTAGTGTTAACTGGTAGAGTTCTGGAAGCCCATATTTGGGCTTTATTTTGAACTGCAGCGCTGCTGCTTAAAGGCTCCATACTCTGTGGATGTGCTTCACATAATTGTGGAAATGAACTTATTTGGTCTGTAATGATTTACCTTGTTACAATTTATGGGAGTGCCCAAAAGCACTCTCCCATAAATTGTAACAAAGTACATGTAAAAAAAATATGTGAACCAATTTTGATGACCAAAAATAATTTAGCAATAAAACTGCCAATGAAAAAAATAAAAAATATCAGCAGAGCTGTTAAGTGAACATTCATTTTTGGTTTGGGTATTAAAGCATTACCTCAGTCCAAGACTCAGTATCGTTTTAGAGTTATGGTATCAGACATAAAGCAATGGCCCTTTACTGAATTATTAAACTTCACTTGTATTGTCTGTCTGGGTTCTGCACATAATTTTTTTAATTGCTGGACAATAACAGACAAGGGGGCCTCCTGTGTGATACTAAATTTGGCACTGAAGAATTAGTGATGGTCCAAACAGCATTTTTCATCTAAAGTAGCCGTCAGAAATGAAAAAGGTGTCAGATTCTCCTGACAGGCACTGAATGGCTATTGTAGGATGACCCCTGGTTCATCCCCATTTGGTTACCTTCAGACATTCTTTTGTGATTGTGTTGCAGATGCTTCGTTAGAAGCATGTGTAAATCAATCAGAAATGAATGCCTGAATCTAAAAGATGATTCAAAACTCCCGAATAAAAATGTGTTTTTGCAAAGGCACTTTTTTTACCATGGCAATTGTTTTGCTGAAGCAAATCTGTTCAGTTAACAGGGTTGAAGAAAATGAAAAACACCAACATCATTTATCTGATTATTTATGATGTAACCATTCATCATAAAAAAATAATTTGTAAACACACTCACCACATCTGATCTGTGATGCTTCATAACATAAGACAACACTCCAGCTGCTGCTTCTGGCTGCTGTAGCTTATTGTTAATGCTGAAAAATTAAACACAAATCAAAAGTTCTTTTATACCACTTTTCAGGACATTCCAAGTAGGGCTGTTGCGATTATTCGATTAGTCGACTAACCGCCGACTATTGAAGTAGTCAACGTTTTTTATTTTTAGTCGATCGTCGTTCATTTTCAAGGTGGTACACGTCTACTACACGTCGGGGCTAAATTGCATTGTTTTGTGAGGTGAATGATCAATGAAGGTGAATAACTTTAAATATCTAACCATAGTTAACATTCATATCCGGAAGACTGTACGACTGTCACTGACTGTGTAAGAAAGAACACTCACAGTTACTCGAGAAGAATAGATTCTTCTGAATTTCTCCAGTCTTGTACACACGAATGCACCCATTGGAAAACCCAAAGCGCGGAAGTGACAAAATTATGACGAAAGTGAACGTCAGATCACTTCTCAAAGTTCGGAACTTCAGACTAAGATCCAATTTTAACAACTGACGAGGGAATGCATAGATCTCAATGTTCAAAATTTCGAGAAACTTATTGCAGAAAGGAAACATATGCAGGAACGTTCTTTGGTAAATTCATTTTAATTCATCGGCTTCAATCTAGTTCAAACTTGGACCCGCAGTCAGTAATATTATTTTTGGGGTTGGTACGTCCTACAGGACGTACCAACCCCAAAAATTATATTACAGACTGTGGGTCCAAGATTGGACTACATGTAGCTTCAGTCGGGACCGATTTGTTGTTCCCACAACCCCACTTCGTCTGAACACACTGGTGCCATTGTCATTTTCAGAGTTTTACGAACAGAAGAATGATTTGCTAAAAAATCATGGGAAGCGACTCTTAATCGACTAACCGTCGATTACTGGTCACGATTAGTCGATTACAAAAAATGATAGTCGCGACAGCCCTAATTCCAAGTACTTTAACCCTCTGCATACTGGTGTTGAAATATTAAAATTTCAAAAAGCAAATTTTTCCCATAATGCAACTAGAAATTTGACCAATTCAATCTTGTTTGACAGATCATGTCACATGTTGGGCTGTTAATGAGTTAGCATCTCAATAACAGCCCAACACATGATGTGATTAAATCCATTCGATTGATAGTTCACAGCATTCCTGTCTGCTCAAAATTTGATTACCCATGATCATGTGTAAACAAGTTTCATTTCATAATGTTTGTCATGTCAAGAGAGATTTTACACTGAGATTATGATACAAGTTTCATTTCAGAGTGTTTGTCATGTCACAGAGGGATTTTACACTGAGATTATGATAGACATATGACCTACTGAGCTACGTGTTCCAACTACTGTTTGACTACTTGCAAGTTTCCTAAATTCTCCAAAGGTCAGACAGGTTATAGCCATGTCACTGTTAGACTTCAGTTTGAGAATAAACCAAACACTGGTTGTAGTTCAGTTGTCGGAATGAGACAGCCACTACGTTCAGAGAGCTGAAGTGATGATTGATATTCCTATTCAAGGTTTTTATTAACCCTTTACCTAACATGAAAAGCAGACGACACTTGCAAAAAAAATTCTTGGATAACTTATTTTTTTCATTTTTTGTCTCAAAAACATAGGTTATGACCCCCCTCATTGGAACGAGCTCGACGAGCTCGTTCCAATGAGGGGTCATAACCTATGTTTTTGAGACAAAAAATGAAAAAAATAATGAAAATTAATTGGCGATTTTTGAGAATAGCGCTGGCCGGTTTTGGCCGTTACGTTGGGTAAAGGGTTAAATAATGAAAGTGTCAATGACACTGTAGCTCAACTTGTTTAAGACATGTACATGTATAGTGTGTGACACAGCAATAACAAACATCTAGGTAATGACCTGATAACAAAGGTACATGTAAAGTATTTTGACGGTCTGCACATAAATGCTGACCGTAGCCTGTAACAAATATTTAGGTAAAGTATTGTAAAAGTGGGGTGACAGATGCTAAACTAGAAAAGAAATTTTTGAGTCCCAGAGTGGGTCTGACTGAATCCTAAAATATTTGTTCTCATAGCACAGTGATAACAAAGGCACCCAAAAACACTCGTTCCTGTCACAAGGTGATAACAAAGGTACCCCAAGAAGTTTCATGAAGATCAGTTCATAAATCCAGACTCTAGCCTGAGCCGTATTGACATGTGCACTTACTGTGTATAAGTAGCACTGAACAAATCAAAGTTCATCTAATTTGCATAATTTCTGCACGAGAAAAAAACCTGTATTATATGTGATGTATTCCATGTTACTAAACATTCCTACAAAAATTTATTCAAATCAGAACTTTCATACAGAAGTTCTGTAGAAAAAACTGATTGCACTAATTTTGGTACAAAAAGGCTGCTGGTGGCCATCTTGAATTTGGACCGCACCCAAAAACACTCGTTCTCGTCCCACAGTGATAACAAAGGTACCCAAGAAGTTTTGTAAAGATCGGTTCATAAATACGACCTCTAGCCCAAGCCGTATTGGCATTTGCAGTTACAGTGCTGAAATTAACATTAAATAGATCAAAGTTAGGATTGGTTCATAAATATGGCCTCTAGCCTGAGCCGTGTGTACGGCACAACGGACGGCCAGATGGCCAGACGAACAGATGGACGACAGGCCATGACAATACCTCAAATTTGGCTTTGCCAAAGTTGAGCTAAAAATGAAAACGAACTCTATTTTCAATTAATATCTTGTTTCAAATGATAATAAGCAGTATGATGAGGACAGTAACAAAATTTTATTGATTGGTGACTTTTATCATGGTTCATACACTTTTATGAGAATCAAATTCCATAACTTTTCCAAAACCTTTCAAAAACATTCTATGACCGGGTTAGTTCGCACCCAAACAGAAAAGCTTCGTTTTTTGCACGTCGCGCATAATTTTTACACAAAATCAATCCCTTTTAACCCTTTACCCCAACATTATAGCCAAAACCGGCCAGCGCTATTCACAAAAATCGCAAATTAATTTTCATTATTTTTTTCATTTTTTCACTCAAAAACATAGTTTATGACCCCCTCATTAGAATGGGCTCGTCGACTGAGGGGTCATAACCTATATTTTTGAGACAAAAAATGAAAAAAATTAGTTTTTCAAGAATTTTGTTTGCAAGTGTCGTCTGCTTTTCATGTTGGGTAAAGGGTTAGAAATTCCATAACTTTTCCAAAATTTTAACCCTTCCAGCCTATTTTCCAAAACATTTCAGGGCCCTTGAATTTATTTTCAAAATTTCATGACTTTTCCAGGATTCCATGACCTTTACAAACCCTGTTTATGCATATTATGAAGGATATTTGGTTGTTTCGTTATGTGAAAGTTTGAAGATTATATACGTATTAACAGTTACATTACCTTATCAATGCTTCCAGTGTCTCTGTTTTAGGTCCCTTATGAAAATCTTCTTCATTATAATGCAAAGCCTTGGCATATGCTCTACACTTCATAGCCTGTGAACCAAGTAAACTACTTTCTAATGGGAGAGGACCCTGTGAAACAACAAATGATAAAGCATCACCAACAATTCCTGGTATTTTTTTAAAATAGGGTTCTATGTAGAAGAAACATGACCAGCGAAGTGGGAATCTGTGCCCTGTCATGGGAAGTTGATAGCATCCACATTATCAGCTAAAATGCTCCAGTGAACTGTTTTCTGCAACATTCTGAAGAGTGGTTGTTTTTAATAGGGCTCGCACTGCAGCAATTTTATATACAGTAGAATCCTCTTAACTGAATATCCATTTTGCCAGTGAAAATTATTCAATTAACAGGAATATACAATTAACAGGGATTTGGTCAGTTTCCTGTGTTCTGGATGTAAACTGAGCATTTATTCTATTATTTCTTGTTTGACAGAGCTCATAGAGCTCTGTCAAACAAGATATAATAGAATAAATGCCTGCATTGGATGTAGTGAGGCCAAAAAGGTTGATAAATAAGGAGAATTTGGTCCGTGTCACAGTAATTTTTTCGACATATTGCAAAAATTTATATACAATTAACAGGAGTTTACTCTACAACCCATATGCAATTAACAGATCAAATTTGTACTGAAGGTATGGTAAATGGTTTTGTGTTTGAAAATTATATTCAATTAACAGGGATATACAATTAAGAGATGTCCAATTAAGTGGGCTCCGCTGTATAACATTTGAATTCTTGAAATGAAATAAATAAAGTGAAATTAAGCCTTGTGAACATGATATTACATGTATCCAACTGGAATCTTCTTACCTTCTGTCAAGGTTGCCCTCAGTGGCGGCGCCAGAGTTACAGAAGTGAGGGGGTACAGTTGGGTATTGCCCGCCACACAGCAGCGGCCTCGGTGCACAGTACTGAGCCGGGGTGGGTTTTGGGAGGGGTGTCCCCTCCAGAAGTTGAGAAAATTTTTAAAACTTACGTTGTAAATGGTGTTCTCTGGAGCATACTCAGACAATTAATTCAAAACAGTTTTAACCTTTTTAAACTTACTGGTTAGGTCTTTCAGTTAAAGAAAACGTCGTACATGGTGACATTTTAATGGAAGAACTCTGCTGTAAAGTGCGAGCACAAAGCACCAAACGACACTCAAATCGAAAATGAAAGTAGGCTACATTCCAAATGGATGCGTTGCACGCTCTCGATTCTAGCATTCCTCGAATACTCTTAAGGGCCTATATAAGTAATGAATTGAAAAATGGCCTCTCGGAAAGAAACGTGAAAAAAATTAACAAAAGCTGCCCAAGATGGGTTTTCATAGCAAAGTTATGACGAAATGTTCATAAATGCAGGTGGCCAACAAAAAATCAGAAAAGTTAAAAAATTTATAGTAATTTATATATTTTTTATACTTACCAATGACCCAGACATAGCTGGTGCTAACTCTTAAAATATAGGGCCAAACACAAATTTTGCCCCCCAATCCCCAAAATTTGCATCTAAAACTAAAGAAAACATGTCCTGAAAGGCCCTCCACACTTCGCCCCTACTGCGCATGCGCAGTGTCAAGGACGTTCCGAAATTGGCGCCATTTATCATTCTAATAACCAGTGCCTGGTAAGCGCTATGTACTCAGCGGGGAGGCAAGAGTTCCCAACTCCTGGGAGGGCCATCCCCGTCTGGGTCATTGGTAAGTATAAAAAATATATAAATTACTATAAATTTTTTAACATTTTTATACTGTACCAATGACCCAGACATAGCTGAATAGTAAAAAGGCTGGAGGGCCAAGGACATAGAGCAAAATGGAATACGCTCAATAAATTAAAATAGAGTCATCCCCTGTAGGGAAAAGAAGAAATAGGCCTTACATGTATCTTTCTTATTTATGATAAATTAGAAAGATACAACACCTTCCAAAAATTGAGCTTCATACATCCATGTACTCTATTAATATCCAATAATCCTTATACTAATAATTTTTAAAGTAAGCCAATAATAAAGTAAGTCTAGAGAATAGAGACTCTTATACTCCTAAAAGTGTGTGAGAATTGCATAATCATGTCCGTTGACATATGCAATATTCAAAAGCTATACTTTAAAAACTAAGACTTGAATGAATTTTATAACTTAAACTTCTCACTAAACAACCATCCCAATAACAGCTCAGAATTACTAACTCCGGAGGAGGTATCCCCTTGTTTTCATAGTAAAAACAGGTGACCCAAGGGAACACCCTCCCCCCCCCCCCTTTTCTTGCCCTGGGTCAAATAGCCCAGAGCGAAGAGGGCAGCCGAACGGAGACACTGCCGAAACAGACAGCCTACCTAGCTATAGTAGCAACTGTTAAGTGAATGACATTCTGAGCAGTAGATAATAGACCTAACAATAGAGGCCTCCAGAAATGGACTCGATATTTCTGAGATAAAATTCATGAATGGATGGCTGAGCGCAATGAGCAGCCTTCAAAAATCTATAATAGCAACACTATTAATGTAAGCCCAAGAAGTAGAAGAACTCTTACTTCATGAGCCGAAATCTTAAGCACAACTGCTAAGCCAATGATATACCATAAGCAGTACGCTAGTTAATAGAATCCATTAACAATAAAAATGGAGCGTAACGTCCTTCTACTAGACATCAAAGACAGAAGAAGCTTACGCCCTTGTAATAAACAGATATCTGTTTATAAATACATAAACTGTACCCGGAAAGAGTAAAGGCCTATGCCCATACGAAGACGGAAGGGCCTAAAATAATAGGTTCCGGATAATAGGAGCCTAACTCTTATGCAACAATCCAACCTAAATAGTAACGGAAGTATTGATTCCGAAACTATGAAAGTGAAAATCATCCATCGATAGTGCATGAAACTCACTGACTCTACAGTAAAAGAGAAATCAACAGAATTACTGTCTAAAAGGTCAGAATTCGAAAACTACTGTTTCCAGAGGTTCAAATGATTACTTAGCTAAATAAGAACCTGAAGTTAAAATCCGTATAGGAATTTAATCTAAAGATTCTAAGTCTATTTATCAAAAAGTTACTAACTGACTTAGATAAAGAGACAAAAGACTCAATTGTAAACTATCGTAGAGTGCATAGGTATGAGGTAACATAAACCTATAACCTAAATAACAACAGGCTGCAGTAGATCTTGTGAAACAAGTATACTAAAAAATAGCAATGAGTAGTATGGAGGGATCAACCATATGAACATAATGATCCCTACACCACGACGGAAGAGCCTCCACTTTAGTCGCATAGAATAGCGAAGAAGAGGATCTCCTATAGTAAGAAATCGCGTCCAAAGCTCGTCCAGTACAGTGCTTACAATGCAATACGGACCACACAACGGAATACATGAAGGTTGCGACCTTGCTGGTTGTGATAAAGATGACACGATTTACCCAGTGAAAAAAGATCCTCACATAGAGGAAGATTTCACGTTAAGATCCACAGTAGACAAGAGAGTAAATTACTCATGATCTCTGTGAAGATAGAGATGCTATCAACAGAAATGTATTGTGGTTGTTTATCTTAGCAATACCTGCTAAAACAACAGCGCCGGAGGATACGCGTATCCTATCATTCCGTCCTATAGATCAATAGAGCGTTAACAGTATTAGCTCAGAGATCTGGACAAGCCAACACATACGTCTGCAAAATGATTAGCAAGCTGTGTCATAAATAAAACATCATTGGGCGCTCCCATAGATAGCAAATCTGATTGAATACTTGTTTGTTGAGAGTCCATTCTGACAGCAACAAGCGACCCGTAAGAGAACGGGAGTGCGATAAAACAATCAGACGACCCAGAATATGACGGATCAAAACTGAACTTGGTGTACTATAACCAAACAGACGGATTCTTTCCATTAAATTGAATAACGGAAACGAAAGAGTGCCTCCCTGGTTCCGGAGATACGCCACTACTGTCGAATTAAAGGACAGGAATTTGGGCATGCGTTTCTGAATAATGTTCATGCAATGACATAAAGCAAGCCTAAAAAACATTATTCCGCGGAAGTTAAACTGATAGCTAAAAGACTGCGGAACCCAAAGACCCTGGCACTTCGAATCCGTAGGGATCAGTATATATCCCAATCTGTTTGACTGGCAACCGTCATAACAGCCACACTCGGGTCCGGCAACTGCGGCGGCACTCTTTGAGTCAACCACCGAATGTTTGCCCCAGTCTGAATCTCTTGTAACACTAGATAGACAAGAGAATGTATAAATCAAGCAATTCATGGATTGCCGGAAAGTTGCCGTCGAAGAGAAGCTCCTCCGAGAACGAAGCGACTCTGAGAGAGTTCTTAACCTACTATCCACGCGTGGATGTAGCTAGGGCTGCATCACGTCTAACCAACTCCAATCAGCCACTGAAGGGCGGAGTTATACGTGAACAAACTACTGCCCTCAAAAGAAATTACATTGAGAATAATATCCCGTAAATCTTTTCTTGAAGACGTAATGATAACGCCTCAGTAAGGCGGATTACGTATAATAAAGCGTCTAAGTTAAGTCTACTATACATAATGTCGTTCCCAACATTGAAATTGGAAAAGACATAAACGGCGAAAAAGAATATATGCAGTCTTTAATCACACCGTCTAGACGCATATGAACTCTCGGTATGCCCTGCTCTGCCAAAATAAACTATATGTAAAAAAGATAAAATGGCAGAAATGAGCCACGCGGACAAGAAACTAAACTATCATGCTTAGTAGCAGGCTTGTATATATATATAAATATATAGCGTCGAAAAATAAAACACATGTTGTAATGACAATATTGGACTGCGTCGGTAAGTCAGGGACAAAGTCCCTGTACCGATCGAAAAATCCGAGTCCAATGACGCTATAAGTCTCTTATCCAAGATCGCAGCAATGAAGTCCGAAAAATAATCACTGGAAGAAATGCCAGAAGATATGAAAGGCATCTTCCGATACTACTAAAGGGAAAACTCGAAATCTTTCGAATCCCTTTCGCCATCCTGTCGGACCCTATAAAGCGTTCGGTCGTCCGTAGCTTGATGCAACCGCGGACCGCACCGACCCAGCACCGTCGGATAATTCCTGATTCGACCGAGAAACCGTCAATTGCTGGGATGCTGCGAAACAACTGTGCTAACTCGGATAGCACGTCCGTCACTGAGGCCTGAGGAGCAGCGGTCTTACGATGCATTGCCGCAGGAAGCTCCGAGATCGTTACCCCGTGCATACTTCCAATATGCGAGCGAACGGAGTGTATAGGCCTCGTGTCCCTTGGCTACCGGATGGCGCGACCTATTCGCTGTGGAATCACTGAATGCCGAAACTGATCGGATACTCGAGGTCACGTAGCCAATGTGCGGTCGTGTGCCCTGCTGTGAGGATGAGGAAGCATTAAAGACAGTCTCTCGGACTGTCAATATAACGGAGCGTCCCGAGCAACGGACATATGCTCCGAATGTAAAATATCTGAACCACAACATGCGGTCCCCTATGTTGTTGGCTTCCTCCGATCTGTCCTCAATCTGCCGTCACTGGGTGAGTACTAAAGTAATTAAAGTGCTCGCATCACCCAAATCTCCTTCCTAGACCGCAACGGACGAACCCGGCAGCCGAACCATTCGATGAATGTACGCTACACCGGGTGAGCTAGCGAATGTCGCTCCGTAAGCGATAGACATATTCCATGAGCACTTATTGCCGCTAACTCCTCATTAACTATGACGACAGAGGCACACTTTTGAAAGACATCTCCATAATTCTTCGAACAAGAAACCAGAAATGCTTGGATAGCAAGCATAAAATAATAATATATATAGCGTCGTTCAATAATTCGAAAGTTTGTGTGACATTATTGGACTATGTCGGAACTGAGGAACGATGTCCCTGAACCGAACCAAAAATTTCTAAGTCCACCGACGCTATCAGTTTCTTATCCGGCATCGCAGCATATGTTGTTCCGAAAGGGAAAGCTTGAAATCCACCGAATCCCTTTCGGTATCCCGTCGGACCGGATGAAACTTTCGGACGTCCGTACCCGCTTCCGCGGAGCGTCCCGACCCAGCATCGTCGGATAAAATATATGCGACAGATTCAGTTGATGCTGGGATGCTGCGATAAACTGTGCTATTAAGGAAAGCACGTCCGTTCCCGAGGCCTGTGCAGTAGCGGACTTACGATGCATTGCCGCTGGAAGCTCCGTGTACGTTGACTCCCGCACACTTCCTATGCGAACGTCCGGAGTCTGCAGGCCTCGAGTCCCCGGCAACCGACCCAGCGCTGTCGGATAATTCTCGATCCGACACCGTTTCTGTCGGCTGCTGGGATGCTGCGATAAGCTGTGCTATGTGCACAAGAATGTCCGGCGTCGAGACCTGCGGAGGCGCAGTCTATCGCTGCTTCGCCGAGGGCAGCTCCGCATCAGATGGCTCCCGCATACTTTTCCTATGCGAACGTCCGGAGTCCATCGGTCTCGAATCCCTGGCTGCCGGATGGTGTGACCTGGTCGCCGAAGAATCCTTGATCGGCGAAGCTGGTAATATATCGGCGGTCACGCAGCCAAGGTGCGGTCGTGTGCGCTGACGAGAAGAGGAAGCCTTAGCAGTCTCAGCGGACTGCCTATACAACGGAGCGTCCCGAGCGACGGACGTATGCTCCGCTAACGACACATTTGTACCACAACATCTGGGGCCAGATGTTGTTGAACGAGAGAGGGGCCTCTCTCGCTTGCCGTCCGGATGGACCGGAACGAGCTATGAACCGGACTAAAAGGCTTCCTCCGTTCTCCCTCCGATCCGCCGTCACTGGGTGTGCATTAAGATAATTTTATAGTGCTCGCATCACCCCAAAATTCCTTCTAGACCGCAACGGACGAACCCGGCTGCCGAACCATTCGGTGAATGGACGCTACACCGGGCGAGCTAGCGGACGTCAAAGGCCGTCGAACCTACTAGGGTCCTCTTAGGCAATTGGCGTATTACATGAGCACTTTTCCGCTAGCCCTTCATTAATTGTGACGACGGAGGCACACTGTTGGAAGACATCACAGATACATCACCCTAATCTTGATCGTCTGAAATAGAAATTGATAAAGTAGAGTGACCCTGCGGGGAAAGGACCGGAGTGTCCAAATCCCCAACAACATACCGTGACATACGCTTCCCATATTGTCATCGAAATCATACGATACAGAACAGGAGTTAATGCGAGTACACTGACCACATATAGAATGATAATAAGGTCAGAGGAAGACTTCCTCTTAAAACAATTGATCAATATCCTTTCAATGTGAAAAGAAAACAAGTCCTGGTACTCGCACTAACCCCTGGCAATCAAAATACATAATAATAATATGATCCATTAATATAGAAAAAATAATTGAAATCAAAATATTTTGAAAAAATATTTTTTCAGAACAGCCCAAGTTTCTGAAAAGTAACGTTGAGCCCCAATGGATCCCAAGCCTAAGTGTGGACAAAAATTTTAAAAATATTTTAAACAATTTATTCAACACTTACGAACAATAATAATGTATCTAGTTATGATTAAAATAACATAAAGATATTATTATTTAGAAATCCCCCCCTCACACAGAGGGCTGTTGTAAATGTAAACAATGAGTGTAAAAACACTAAAATAAGACTCCAGGCACCCAGGCCCGAAATCAGTTACCAAAAATACACCATCTGATGCAAAACAGAGACTTCCAGGGAAGAAACTGCAGAACATCAGATGGTAGATGCAGAACACAACGCCTAACCACCCGTAGGTGAAGACGTAAACATGGGGAAAGAACAGAATTCATTCTGTTATTCAGCTAAAACTCCCAAGAAATTTTAGTAATAATAATTACAGAAACTATGCCAAAGCATGGGAGAATAGCAAGGGGGAACTTAAAGGACAGGGAGAGAGGAAAAACACTTGAAAAAACAGTGTAACTAAATAATCAGAATGACAACAAAATGGCTGCTGCCTTGAAAATAGGTAACTTAACATAATTTCATTAAAAAATTTTAAGTTACAGCCCTGATAATATTCTGTCACACATTCTTTTCCTCTCCTCCTTTTCTATCCTCCTTAGAATCACCATTTCACTAATATTTATGTGTCTGGCATCATTTAAACTGAGATTTAAAAGCACAAAGATCAGTCAGATGTTAACTGATGAAGGGCCAAACTTAGAATGATAAATGGCGCCAATTTCGGAACGTCCTTGACACTGCGCATGCGCAGTAGGGGCGAAGTGTGGAGGGCCTTTCAGGACATGTTTTCTTTAGTTTTAGATGCAAATTTTGGGGATTGGGGGGCAAAATTTGTGTTTGGCCCTATATTTTAAGAGTTAGCACCAGCTATGTCTGGGTCATTGGTACAGTATAAAAATTTGGGAAACATGAAATAATTTTTACAAAAATTATAAAGTTACAGCCTTGAACGTTTCCAACCACCATTTCTTCCTTCCATCATCCAAATGTGTCCTTGGATGCACCAAATTTACCATTGATTTGTGTCTGGCATTATTAAAAAGCACAGATGTCAGTTTGTTGTTACTGACAGAAGGGCCAAATAAAGAATGATGCCATCATTATGATGGTTGGCGCCAATTTAGGTGTCTTGCTGGATACTGCGCATGCACAGTTCGCAAGAGTATGAAGGACCAGTTAGAACATAATTTTTTCAGTTTTGCATGCAAATTTTGGGGATTGGAGGGGGGGGGGGGGGGGGCAAAATTTGTGTTTGGCCCTGGATATATTTGAGTTAGCACCAGCTAGTCTGGGCCATTGGTTGTTGTATAAAAATAAAGCCTGTCAGCGATTTCTGTTCTGCACAAATGTGCGTAACAGATTTTCATTTTCCACATAGTTTAGTGTTGCTGTAGATGGAGATTTCATTAAACTGGCATGCAATAAAATGTTTTTCTTCAGATCAGTGAGATGGGGTGGGGGCTTTTAATTTTTACCAGGCCGGCCATTCTGAAAAATGCAGGAGGGCAAAAAATCGCTCTCCTCAATCAGCTTAGGAGAGCAATTAGCTTTACACGGCATTTTAAGAATCCAGTTGAACGAACTCATTGAAACTGAAACCAACAAACTACATCAGTGATTTTATTAACTTTACTAAGGTAAAGCGAAATCTCTTAGACATCTAGATGTCTCACTCAAAAACCAAACACACACTTGACAAGACCTGTGTGTGTATCCAGACCTGTTGTCCAAGAAAGTCACACGCCTACCACTACCACCTTCAACCCCCAAAGGGGGTTGAAGGTGGTAGTGGTAGGCGTATGACTTTCTTGGACAACAGGTCTGCTTGAATCTACAGTCACATCCTGGTGCAAGTGCTTCAAGTGACAGGATAGTAGTAATGGTAGTATATTATAGTGTCAATATTCCTTGAATAATTACCCCTCAAACTGTGATGTAAGTTGTTGAACTTGAAACTGACAGAAAAAAAAATATTGCTGTGACCCATTTTGCTTCAAATGATTGCAACTGTGTTTGGGTATGGTTGCAGCCATTACCTTTTACCACTAAACCACTTTCAAAATGAAATTACGTGATGTTATGTGACTTCGAAGTTGAATTACATTTTTGCTTTACAACAAAAATTTAATGTGAGCATAATACATGTAATCTCAATCATCCCAGACCAAAATATTTAGGAGGGCAATTTTTCGCTCTCCTTAATTCTTTCAGGAGGGCAGTAAGGAGAGCTAAAAAATCGCTCTCCTGAAATTGCCAAGCCTGTTTTACCATCTTTTATAAATTGTTTTTCTTCTTCAAGGCTATTCAAGGTCGTTTCACGATATATTTCAGCATTTTTAAGGTCCTACAATAGCCTAATTGAAGAATTTTCAGGGCCCTGCCATCACTAATCCTTACTTGGACCTCCGCTCATCACCCTCTCCAACCACTTCCCAGCAAGTGGGAGGAGAAGTTGATAACCAGAGGTCCTACTTAGAACTATGCCTTCAAAGAACTCTGACAAATAAAACTATACATGGAATTGGGAGGTGGGGGTAATGACTGGAGATCCTAGGTAGGACAATGCCTTCACAATCTCAAATAATACTATTCATGGAATTGAGAGGTGTGGGTAATGACTGGAGATCCTAGGTAGGACTATGCCTTCACAATCTCAAATCAAACTATAGATGGAATAGGGAGGTGGGGGTAATGACTGGAGATCCTAGGTAAGACTATGCCTTCACATTCTCAAATAAAACTATACATGGAATTGAGTGGAGGGGGTAATGACTGGAGATCCTAGGTAGGACTATGCCTTCACAATCTCAAATAAAACTATACATGGAATTGGGAGGTGGGGGTAATGACTGGAGATCCTAGGCAAGACTATGCCTTCACATTCTCAAATAAAACTATACATGGAATTGAGTGGAGGGGGTAATGACTGGAGATCCTAGGTAGTACTATGCCTTCACAATCTCAAATAAAACTATACATGGAATTGGGAGGTGGGGGTAATGACTGGAGATCCTAGGTAGGACTATGCCTTCACAATCTCAAATAACACTATACATGGAATTTAGAGGGGGGGGGGGGGGGGAGGGGAGTAATGACTGGAGATCCTAGGTAGGACTATGCCTTCACAATCTCAAATAACACTATACATGGAATTTAGAGGGGGGGGGGGGGGGGGGTAATGACTGGAGATCCTAGGTAGGACAATGCCTTCACAATCTCAAATAACACTATACATGGAATTTAGGGGGGGGGGGGGGGGAGAGGGGGGTAATGACTGGAGATCCTAGGTAGGACAATGCCTTCACAATCTCAAATAAAACTATTCATGGAAAAGGGAGGTGGGGGTAATGACTGGAGATCCTAGGTAAGACTATGTCTTCACAATCTCAAATAAAACTATACATGGAATTGGGAGGTGGGGGTAATGACTGGAGATCCTAGGTAGGACTATGCCTTCACAATCTCAAATAAAACTATATATGGAATTGAGAGGAGGGGGTAATGACTGGAGATCCTAGGCAGGACTATGTCTTCACAATCTCAAATAAAACTATACATGGAATTGGGAGGTGGGGGTAATGACTGGAGATCCTAGGTAGGACTATGCCTTCACAATCTCAAATAAAACTATACATGGAATTGGGAGGAGGGGGTAATGACTGGAGATCCTAGGTAGGACTATGCCTTCACAATCTCAAATAAAACTATACATGGAATTGAGAGGAGGGGGTAATGACTGGAGATCCTAGGTAGGACTATGCCTTCACAATCTCAAATAAAACTATACATGGAATTGAGAGGAGGGGGGTAATGACAGGAGATCCTAGGTAGGACTATGCCTTCACAATCTCAAATAAAACTATACATGGAATTGAGAGAAGGGGGTAATGACTGGAGATCCTAGGTAGGACTATGCCTTCACAATCTCAAATAAAACTATACATGGAATTGGGAGGAGGGGGTAATGACTGGAGATCCTAGGTAGGACTATGCCTTCACAATCTCAAATAAAACTATACATGGAATTGAGAGAAGGGGGTAATGACTGGAGATCCTAGGTAGGACTATGCCTTCACAATCTCAAATAAAACTATACATGGAATTGAGAGAAGGGGGTAATGACTGGAGATCCTAGGTAGGACTATGCCTTCACAATCTCAAATAAAACTATACATGGAATTGAGAGAAGAGGGTAATGACTGGAGATCCTAGGTAGGACTATGCCTTCACAATCTCAAATAAAACTATACATGGAATTGGGAGGTGGGGGTAATGACTGGAGATCCTAGGTAGGACTATGCCTTCACAATCTCAAATACAACTATACATGGAATTGGGAGGAGGGGGTAATGACTGGAGATCCTAGGTAGGACTATGCCTTCACAATCTCAAATAAAACTGTACATGGAATTGAGAGGAGGGGGTAATGACTCGAGATCCTAGGTAGGACTATGCCTTCACAATCTCAAACTAGATGGTGCCATTTGTGTGCGAAGCACACTATAGTATATCCCCGCATTTGCACTTTCCTTTTTGGTTAGTGCAGGATACAGACTTGGATAAAAAGGCTTCACGCATGTGTGTGATTTAAAATGATAAAACAGTATTTAATTTCCTTCTGAAGACTCACATGTGAAACTACTTCAATATTTCAAACAAGATACTTCACCCAACATGATGTATAAAGGGAAGTGTTCTGATCACATCATTGTCACATGATTGAAAAACCACTTGGACCCAAATCAAAATTCCGAAACCTTTATGCACATCTACAGATGCTATCTGAACATGTTAACATGGTTTAAACATTTCGAATTCAATACCCTAAGAGCCTTTGAGCGGACAAAGATTTTCTGTGGATAAAAGTTGTTCCACTGGAACCACATGGAACCAAATTGAAATTCCGAAACCTTAATGCACATCTACAGATGCTATCTGAACATGATAACATGGTTTAAACGTTTCAAATTCATTACCCTAAGAGCCTTTGAGTGGACAAAGATTTTCTAAGGATAAAAGTGGTTCCACTGGAACCACCTGGAACCAAATAAAAATTCTGAAACCTTCATGCACATCTACAGATGCTATCTGAACATGTTAACATGGTTTAAACGTTTCGAATTCAATACCCTAAGAGCCTTTGAGCGCACAAAGATTTTCTGAAGGTAAAAGTGGTTCCTCTGGAACCACTTGGACCCAAATGAAAATTCCAAAACCTTCATGCACATCTACAGATGCTATATGAACATGTTAACATGGTTTAAACGTTTCAAATTCAATACCCTAAGAGCCTTTGAGCGGACAAAGATTTTCTAAGGATAAAAGTGGTTCCACTGGAACCACTTGGACCCAAATCAAAATTCCGAAACCTTCATGCACATCTACAGATGCTATCTGAACATGTTAACATGGTTTAAACGTTTCGAATTCAATACCCTAAGAACCTTTGAGCAGACAAAGATTTTCTAAGGATAAAAGTGGTTCCACTGGAACCACCTGGAACCAAATCAAAATTCCGAAACCTTCATGCACATCTACAGATGCTATCTGAACATGTTAACATGGTTTAAATGTTTCGAATTCAATACCCTAAGAGCCTTTGAGCGGACAAAGATTGTCTAAGGATAAAAGTGGTTCCACTGGAACCACTTGGACCCAAATCAAAATTCCAAAACCTTCATGCACATCTACAGATGCTATCTGAACATGTTAACATGGTTTAAATGTTTCAAATTGAATACCCTACGAGCCTTTTAGCAGACAAAGATTTTCTGAGGGTAAAAGTGTTTCCACTGGAACCACTTGGACCCAAATCAAAATTCCAAAACCTTCATGCACATCTACAGATGCTATCTGAACATGTTAACATGGTTTAAATGTTTCAAATTCAATACCCTACGAGCCTTTGAGTCGACAAAGATTTTCTAAGGATAAAAGTGGTTCCACTGGAACCACCTGGAACCAAATCAAAATTCTGAAACCTTCATGCACATCTACAGATGCTATCTGAACATGTTAACATGGTTTAAACGTTTCAAATTCAATACCCTAAGAGCCTTTGAGCGGACAAAGATTTTCTGAGGGTAAAAGTGGTTCCACTGGAACCACTTGGACCCAAATAAAAATTGTGAAACCCTCATGCACATCTACAGATGCTATCTGAACATGTTAACATGGTTTAAACGTTTTGAATTTAATACCCTAAGAGCCTTTGAGCGGACAAAGATTTTCTAAGGATAAAAGTGGTTCCACTGGAACCACTTGGACCCAAATCAAAATTCCGAAACCTTCATGCACATCTACAGATGCTATCTGAACATGTTAACATGGTTTAAACGTTTCGAATTCAATACCCTAAGAACCTTTGAGCGGACAAAGATTTTCTAAGGATAAAAGTGGTTCCACTGGAACCACCTGGAACCAAATAAAAATTCCGAAACCTTCATGCACATCTACAGATGCTCTCTGAACATGTTAACCTGGTTCAAACGTTTCGAATTCAATACCCTAAGAGCCTTTGAGCGGACAAAGACTTTCTAAGGATAAAAGTGGTTCCACTGGAACCACTTGGACCCAAATCAAAATTCCAAAACCTTCATGCACATCTACAGATGCTATCTGAACATGTTAACATGGTTTAAACGTTTCAAATTCAATACCCTACGAGCCTTTGTGTGGACAAAGATTTTCTAAGGATAAAAGTGGTTCCACTGGAACCACCTGGAACCAAATAAAAATTCCGAAACCTTCATGCACATCTACAGATGCTATCTGAACATGTTAACATGGTTTAAACGTTTCGAATTCAATACCCTAAGAGCCTTTGAGCGGACAAAGATTTTCTGAGGGTAAAAGTGGTTCCACTGGAACCACTTGGACCCAAATGAAAATTCCAAAACCTTCATGCACATCTACAGATGCTATCTGAACATGTTAACGTGGTTTAAACATTTCGAATTCAATACCCTAAGAGCCTTTGAGCGGACAAAGATTTTGTAAGGATAAAAGTGGTTCCACTGGAACCACTTGGACCCAAATCAAAATTCCGAAACCTTCATGCACATCTACAGATGCTATCTGAACATGTTAACATGGTTTAAACGTTTCGAATTCAATACCCTAAGAACCTTTGAGCGGACAAAGATTTTCTAAGGATAAAAGTGGTTCCACTGGAACCACCTGGAACAAAATCAAAATTCCGAAACCTTCATGCACATCTACAGATGCTATCTGAACATGTTAACATGGTTTAAATGTTTCGAATTCAATACCCTAAGAGCCTTTGAGCGGACAAAGATTTTCTGAGGGTAAAAGTGGTTCCACTGGAACCACTTGGACCCAAATCAAAATTCCGAAACCTTCATGCACATCTACAGATGCTATCTGAACATGTTAACATGGTTTAAAAGTTTCAAATTCAATACCCTAAGAGCCTTTGAGCGGACAAAGATTTTCTAAGGATAAAAGTGGTTCCACTGGAACCACTTGGACCCAAATCAAAATTCCGAAACCTTCATGCACATCTACAGATGCTATCTGAACATGTTAACATGGTTTAAACATATCGAATTCAATACCCTAAGAACCTTTGAGCGGACAAAGATTTTCTAAGGATAAAAATGGTTCCACTGGAACCACTTGGAATCAAATCAAAATCCCGAAACCTTCATGCACATGTACTGGTGATACCTGAACACATTAGCATAGTTTAAACATTAATGCAAGTGAATGTAACACCGGACGGACGTACGGACGGACGGACGTACGGACGGAGGTAACGACAATATCCCCGACGAAAGCGGGGATAATAAAACTATACATGGAATTGGGAGGAGGGGGTAATGACTGGAGATCCTAGGTAGGACTATGCCTTCACAATCTCAAATAAAACTATACATGGAATTGAGAGAAGGGGGTAATGACTGGAGATCCTAGGTAGGACTATGCCTTCACAATCTCAAATAAAACTATACATGGAATTGAGAGGAGGGGATAATGACTGGAGATCCTAGGTAGGACTATGCCTTCACAATCTCAAATAAAACTATACATGGAATTGAGAGGAGGGGGGTAATGACAGGAGATCCTAGGTAGGACTATGCCTTCACAATCTCAAATAAAACTATACATGGAATTGAGGGAAGGGGGTAATGACTGGAGATCCTAGGTAGGACTATGCCTTCACAATCTCAAATAAAACTATACATGGAATTGAGAGGAGGGGGTAATGACTGGAGATCCTAGGTAGGACTATGCCTTCACAATCTCAAATAAAACTATACATGGAATTGGGTGATGGTGGGAGGGGGGGGGGGGTAATGACTGGAGATCCTAGGTAGGACTATGCCTTCACAATCTCAAATAAAACTATACATGGAATTGAGAGGGGGTAATGACTGGAGATCCTAGGTAGGACTATGCCTTCACAATCTAAAATAAAACTATACATGGAATTGAGAGGAGGGGGGTAATGACAGGAGATCCTAGGTAGGACTATGCCTTCACAATCTCAAATAAAACTATACATGGAATTGGGTGATGGTGGGAGGGGGGGGGGGGGGGTAATGACTGGAGATCCTAGGTAGGACTATGCCTTCACAATTTCAAATAAAACTTTTTATGGAATTGAGAGGAGGGGGTACTGACTTGAGATCCTAGGTCAGGCTATGCCTTCACAATCTCAAATAAAACTATACATGGAATTGAGTGGTGGGGGGTAATGACTGGAGATCCTAGGTACGACTCTGCCTTCTTAAAATCTGGCATATAAAACTGTATAGTTATTACTATGCACTTCATTAGCATTTTTATTTCGTGAATATTTAACCCTTTACCCAATATGAAAAGCAGACGACACTTGCAAAAAAAAATTCTTCAATAACTACTTTTTTTCATTTTTTTTCTCAAAAACATAGGTTATGACCCCCTGTTGGAACAAGCTTGATGAGCTCATTCCAACGAGGGGTAATAAACTATGTTTTTGAGACAAAAAATGAAAAAAATAATGAAGATTAATTGGCGATTTTGGAGAATAGCGCTGGCCGGTTTTGGTCATTATGTTGGGTAAAGGGTTAAGACTTTTCAAGACCTCCTGAAACATTTTCTGAGATTTCAAGGCCTTGAATGACCCTTAGTCAAATTCAATACCATTTCTTGAGTCCAAGGCCACATGGGAACCCTCATAAATAAATCAAACAACGAAGCCTCACCTCACCCCATAAGGCAAGCCAAAAAAACATTTGACTCAATGCCCCCTGCCCACCCCAAATCCACCCACAATTTTTGTTTGTTTCATAAAATCATTAAAAATGATCTCCCAATGTCCCTCCCTCTCCTCATGGGGTCAACTGTGTGTGGATAGCACACTAATGGTATACTGATGGAGAAAAAGATAATTGAGAGAGTGAATAAGCCCTCCAAATCATGTTATTGTATTGATCTAGAAGTGTGACTGTCCGAGATGGGCCTGTCAATACCCCCACCACCATGATTATTCTGTGACAAAAAGGGACATAACTCTGGCACAAAAAAGTCTGATCGAAATTATAATAGCAGGTCCACATGGTAGTAAACATCCATATCAAGTTTCAAAGAAATCAATCCATAAACATCTGAGAAAATTGCAGGAAAAAATAAAAGGCCTGCTTTTTCCAGAGTTCATACACTTTTCAGAGAATCAAATTCCAGGACTTTTCCAAAACTTTTCAAAGAAATTCTATGACAGGGTTAGTTCGCATCCAAACAGGAAAGCTTCGTTTTTTGCATAATTTTTACACAAGTCACGCATAATTTTTACACAAAATCAATCCCTTTTAAATCTGGTTACGAATTCCATGACTTTTCCAAAACTTTAACCCTTCCAGCCCATTTTCCAAATATTTTCAAGGCCCTTGAATTTTTTTTTCTAAATACCTTGACTTTTCCAGGATTCCATGACCCATACGAACCCTGTTTTTCAAGTCGAAAAGGGGCATAATTCCTGCAAAAGTTAAAAAATTTATAGTAATTTATATATTTTTTATACTTACCAATGACCCAGACATAGCTGGTGCTAACTCTTAAAATATAGGGCCAAACACAAATTTTGCCCCCCAATCCCCAAAATTTGCATCTAAAACTAAAGAAAACATGTCCTGAGAGGCCCTCCACACTTCGCCCCTACTGCGCATGCGCAGTGTCAAGGACGTTCCGAAATTGGTGCCATTTATCATTCTAATAACCAGTGCCTGGTAAGCGCTATGTACTCAGCGGGGAGGCAAGAGTTCCCAACTCCTGGGAGGGCCATCCCCGTCTGGGTCATTGGTAAGTATAAAAAATATATAAATTACTATAAATTTTTTAACATTTTTATACTGTACCAATGACCCAGACATAGCTGAATAGTAAAAAGGCTGGAGGGCCAAGGACATAGAGCAAAATGGAATACGCTCAATAAAATAAAATAGAGTCATCCCCTGTAGGGAAAAGAAGTAATAGGCCTTACATGTATCTTTCTTATTTATGATAAATTAGAAAGATACAACACCTTCCAAAAATTGAGCTTCATACATCCATGTACTCTATTAATATCCAATAATCCTTATACTAATAATTTTTAAAGTAAGCCAATAATAAAGAAAGTCTAGAGAATAGAGACTCTTATACTCCTAAAAGTGTGTGAGAATTGCATAATCATGTCCGTTGACATATGCAATATTCAAAAGCTATACTTTAAAAACTAAGACTTGAATGAATTTTATAAACTTAAACTTCTCACTAAACAACCATCCCAATAACAGCTCAGAATTACTAACTCCGGAGGAGGTATCCCCTTGTTTTCATAGTAAAAACAGGTGACCCAAGGGAACACCCTCCCCCCCCCCCCTTTTTCTTGCCCTGGGTCAAATAGCCCAGAGCGAAGAGGGCAGCCGAATGGAGACACTGCCGAAACAGACAGCCTACCTAGCTATAGTAGCAACTGTTAAGTGAATGACATTCTGAGCAGTAGATAATAGACCTAACAATAGAGGCCTCCAGAAATGGACTCGATATTTCTGAGATAAAATTCATGAATGGATGGCTGAGCGCAATGAGCAGCCTTCAAAAATCTATAATAGCAACACTATTAATGTAAGCCCAAGAAGTAGAAGAACTCTTACTTCATGAGCCGAAATCTTAAGCACAACTGCTAAGCCAATGATATACCATAAGCAGTACGCTAGTTAATAGAATCCATTAACAATAAAATGGAGCGTAACGTCCTTCTACTAGACATCAAAGACAGAAGAAGCTTACGCCCTTGTAATAAACAGATATCTGTTTATAAATACATAAACTGTACCCGGAAAGAGTAAAGGCCTATGCCCATACGAAGACGGAAGGACATTAAAATAATAGGTTCCGGATAATAGGAGCCTAAGTCTTATGCAACAATCCAACCTAAATAGTAACGGAAGTATTGATTCCGAAACTATGAAAGTGAAAATCATCCATCGATAGTGCATGAAACTCACTGACTCTACAGTAAAAGAGAAACCAACAGAATTACTGTCTAAAAGGTCAGAATTTGAAAACTACTGTTTCCAGAGGCTCAAATGATTACTTAGCTAAATAAGAACCTGAAGTTAAAATCCGTATAGGAATTTAATCTAAAGATTCTAAGTCTATTTATCAAAAAGTTACTAATTGACTTAGATAAAGAGACAAAAGACTCAATTGTAAACTATCGTAGAGTGCATAGGTATGAGGTAACATAAACCTATAACCTAAATAACAACAGGCTGCAGTAGATCTTGTGAAACAAGTATACTAAAAAATAGCAATGAGTAGTATGGAGGGATCAACCATATGAACATAATGATCCCTACACCACGACGGAAGAGCCTCCACTCTAGTCGCATAGAATAGCGAAGAAGAGGATCTCCTATAGTAAGAAATCGCGTCCAAAGCTCGTCCAGTACAGTGCTTACAATGCAATACGGACCACACAACGGAATACATGAAGGTTGCGACCTTGCTGGTTGTGATAAAGATGACACGATTTACCCAGTGAAAAAAGATCCTCACATAGAGGAAGACTTCACGTTAAGATCCACAGTAGACAAGAGAGTAAATTACTCATGATCTCTGTGAAGATAGAGATGCTATCAACAGAAATGTATTGTGGTTGTTTATCTTAGCAATACCTGCTAAAAACAACAGCGCCGGAGGATACGCGTATCCTATCATTCCGTCCTATAGATCAATAGAGCGTTAACAGTATTAGCTCAGAGATCTGGACAAGCCAACACATACGTCTGCAATTGATTAGCCAGCTGTGTCATAAATAAAACATCATTGGGCGCTCCCAAAGATAGCAAATCTGATTGAATACTTGTTTGTTGAGAGTCCATTCTGACAGCAACAAGCGACCCGTAAGAGAATGGGAGTCCGATAAAACAATCAGACGACCCGGAATATGACGGACCAAAACTGAACTTGGTGTACTATAACCAACAGACGGATTCTTTCCATTAAATTGAATAACGGAAACGAAAGAGTGCCTCCCTGGTTCCGGAGATACGCCACTACTGTCGAATTAAAGGACAGGAATTTGGGCATGCGTTTCTGAATAATGTTCATGCAATGACATAAAGCAAGCCTAAAAAACATTATTCCGCGGAAGTTAACTGATAGCTAAAAGACTGCGGAACCCAAAGACCCCGGCACTTCGAATCCGTAGGGATCAGTATATATCCCAATCTGTTTGACTGGCAACCGTCATAACAGCCACACTCGGGTCCGGCAACTGCGGCGGCACTCTCTGAGTCAATCACCGAATGTTTGCCCCAGTCTGAATCTCTTGTAACACTAGATAGACAAGAGAATGTATAAATCAAGCAATTCATGGATTGCCGGAAAGTTGCCGTCGAAGAGAAGCTCCTCCGAGAACGAAGCGACTCTGAGAGAGTTCTTAACCTACTATCCACGCGTGGATGTAGCTAGGGCTGCCTCACGTCTAACCAACTCCAATCAGCCACTGAAGGGCGGAGTTATACGTGAACAAACTACTGCCCTTAAAAGAAATTACATTGAGAATAATATCCCGTAAATCTTTTCTTGAAGACGTAATGATAACGCCTCAGTAAGGCGGATTACGTATAATAAAGCGTCTAAGTTAAGTCTACTATACATAATGTCGTTCCCAACATTGAAATTGGAAAAGACCTAAACGGTGAAAAAGAATATATGCAGTCTTTAATCACACCGTCTAGACGCATATGAACTCTCGGTATGCCCTGCTCTGCCAAAATAAACTATATGTAAAAAAGATAAAATGGCAGAAATGAGCCACGCGGACAAGAAACTAAACTATCATGCTTAGTAGCAGGCTTGTATATATATATAAATATATAGCGTCGAAAAATAAAACACATGTTGTAATTACAATATTGGACTGCGTCGGTAAGTCAGGGACAAAGTCCCTGTACCGATCGAAAAATCCGAGTCCAATGACGCTATAAGTCTCTTATCCAAGATCGCAGCAATGAAGTCCGAAAAATAATCACTGGAAGAAATGCCAGAAGATATGAAAGGCATCTTCCGATACTACTAAAGGGAAAACTCGAAATCTTTCGAATCCCTTTCGCCATCCTGTCGGACCCTATAAAGCGTTCGGTCGTCCGTAGCTTGATGCAACCGCGGACCGCACCGACCCAGCGCCGTCGGATAATTCCTGATTCGACCGAGAAACCGTCAATTGCTGGGATGCTGCGAAACAACTGTGCTAACTCGGATAGCACGTCCGTCACTGAGGCCTGAGGAGCAGCGGTCTTACGATGCATTGCCGCAGGAAGCTCCGAGATCGTTACCGCGTGCATACTTCCAATATGCGAGCGAACGGAGTGTATAGGCCTCGTGTCCCTTGGTTACCGGATGGCGCGACCTATTCGCTGTGAAATCACTGAATGCCGAAACTGATCGGATACTCGAGGTCACGTAGCCAATGTGCGGTCGTGTGCCCTGCTGTGAGGATGAGGAAGCATTAAAGACAGTCTCTCGGACTGTCAATATAACGGAGCGTCCCGAGCAACGGACATATGCTCCGAATGTAAAATATCTGAACCACAACATGCGGTCCCCTATGTTGTTGGCTTCCTCCGATCTGTCCTCAATCTGCCGTCACTGGGTGAGTACTAAAGTAATTAAAGTGCTCGCATCACCCAAATCTCCTTCCTAGACCGCAACGGACGAACCCGGCAGCCGAACCATTCGATGAATGTACGCTACACCGGGTGAGCTAGCGAATGTCACTCCGTAAGCGATAGACATATTCCATGAGCACTTATTGCCGCTAACTCTTCATTAACTATGACGACAGAGGCACACTTTTGAAAGACATCTCCATAAATCTTCGAACAAGAAACCAGAAATGCTTGGATAGCAAGCATAAAATAATAATATATATAGCGTCGTTCAATAATTCGAAAGTTTGTGTGACATTATTGGACTATGTCGGAACTGAGGGACGATGTCCCTGAACCGAACCAAAAATTTCTAAGTCCACCGACGCTATCAGTTTCTTATCCGGCATCGCAGCATATGTTGTTCCGAAAGGGAAAGCTTGAAATCCACCGAATCCCTTTCGGTATCCCGTCGGACTGGATGAAACTTTCGGACGTCCGTACCCGCTTCCGCGGAGCGTCCCGACCCAGCATCGTCGGATAAAATATATGCGACAGATTCAGTTGATGCTGGGATGCTGCGATAAACTGTGCTATTAAGGAAAGCACGTCCGTTCCCGAGGTCTGTGCAGTAGCGGACTTACGATGCATTGCCGCTGGAAGCTCCGTGTACGTTGACTCCCGCATACTTCCTATGCGAACGTCCGGAGTCTGCAGGCCTCGGGTCCCCGGCTACCGACCCAGCGCTGTCGGATAATTCTCGATCCGACACCGTTTCTGTCGGCTGCTGGGATGCTGCGATAAGCTGTGCTATGTGCACAAGAATGTCCGGCGTCGAGACCTGCGGAGGCGCAGTCTATCGCTGCTTCGCCGAGGGCAGCTCCGCATCAGATGGCTCCCGCATACTTTTCCTATGCGAACGTCCGGAGTCCATCGGTCTCGAATCCCTGGCTGCCGGATGGTGTGACCTGGTCGCCGAAGAATCCTTGATCGGCGAAGCTGGTAAAATATCGGCGGTCACGCAGCCAAGGTGCGGTCGTGTGCGCTGACGAGAAGAGGAAGCCTTAGCAGTCTCAGCGGACTGCCTATACAACGGAGCGTCCCGAGCGACGGACGTATGCTCCGCTAACGACACATTTGTACCACAACATCTGGGGCCAGATGTTGTTGAACGAGAGAGGGGCCTCTCTCGCTTGCCGTCCGGATGGACCGGAACGAGCTATGAACCGGACTAAAAGGCTTCCTCCGTTCTCCCTCCGATCCGCCGTCACTGGGTGTGCATTAAGTTAATTTTATAGTGCTCGCATCACCCCAAAATTCCTTCTAGACCGCAACGGACGAACCCGGCTGCCGAACCATTCGGTGAATGGACGCTACACCGGGCGAGCTAGCGGACGTCAAAGGCCGTCGAACCTACTAGGGTCCTCTTAGGCAATTGGCGTATTACATGAGCACTTTTCCGCTAGCCCTTCATTAATTGTGACGACGGAGGCACACTGTTGGAAGACATCACAGATACATCACCCTAATCTTGATCGTCTGAAATAGAAATTGATAAAGTAGAGTGACCCTACAGGGAAAGGACCGGAGTGTCCAAATCCCCAACAACATACCGTGACATACGCTTCCCATATTGTCATCGAAATCATACGATACAGAACCGGAGTTAATGCGAGTACACTGACCACATATAGAATGATAATAAGGTCAGAGGAAGACTTCCTCTTAAAACAATTGATCAATATCCTTTCAATGTGAAAAGAAAACAAGTCCTGGTACTCGCACTAATCCCTGGCAATCAAAATACATAATAATAATATGATCCATTAATATAGAAAAAATAATTGAAATCAAAATATTTTGAAAAAATATTTTTTCAGAACAGCCCAAGTTTCTGAAAAGTAACGTTGAGCCCCAATGGATCCCAAGCCTAAGTGTGGACAAAAATTTTAAAAATATTTTAAACAATTTATTCAACACTTACGAACAATAATAATGTATCTAGTTATGATTGAAATAACATAAAGATATTATTATTTAGAAATCCCCCCCTCACACAGAGGGCTGTTGTAAATGTAAACAATGAGTGTAAAAACACTAAAATAAGACTCCAGGCACCCAGGCCCGAAATCAGTTACCAAAAATACACCATCTGATGCAAAACAGAGACTTCCAGGGAAGAAACTGCAGAACATCAGATGGTAGATGCAGAACACAACGCCTAACCACCCGTAGGTGAAGACGTAAACATGGGGAAAGAACAGAATTCATTCTGTTATTCAGCTAAACTCCCAAGAAATTTTAGTAATAATAATTACAGAAATTATGCCAAAAGCATGGGAGAATAGCAAGGGGGAACTTAAAGGACAGGGAGAGAGGAAAAACACTTGAAAAAACAGTGTAACTAAATAATCAGAATGACAACAAAATGGCTGCTGCCTTGAAAATAGGTAACTTAACATAATTTCATTAAAAAATTTTAAGTTACAGCCCTGATAATATTCTGTCACACATTCTTTTCCTCTCCTCCTTTTCTATCCTCCTTAGAATCACCATTTCACTAATATTTATGTGTCTGGCATCATTTAAACTGAGATTTAAAAGCACAAAGATCAGTCAGATGTTAACTGATGAAGGGCCAAACTTAGAATGATAAATGGCGCCAATTTCGGAACGTCCTTGACACTGCGCATGCGCAGTAGGGGCGAAGTGTGGAGGGCCTCTCAGGACATGTTTTCTTTAGTTTTAGATGCAAATTTTGGGGATTGGGGGGCAAAATTTGTGTTTGGCCCTATATTTTAAGAGTTAGCACCAGCTATGTCTGGGTCATTGGTACAGTATAAAAATACAAGTGTTTCACCACCGAGGTGGTATTAGTCCCCTACGGCGCTTTTGTGACATAAGGTGTTTTTGTCACAGAAGACACTAGAGTATATATGCATCTTGGATTTTTGAAAAAAAATATTGAGCATGCATAATCTCCTCACCACCCTTTATCCATGTACCATATATGAAAGGCGTAGCTTGAACCATGTTGGAGGGAGGGGTGGTAACATAAAATAGAAAAAAAAGCTTAAAAAAACACAAAAATGGCCGCCATTCTGCCATCTTGGATTTTGAAAAATAAATATTGACTGTGCATCATCCCCTCAGAACCATTTATCCATGTACCAAATATGAAAGGTGTAGCTTGAAGCATATTAGAGGGAGAGGTGGTAAAAACAGACAGACAGACAGACGGAAAGACAGACAGATGTTAGATTTTGAAAAAAAAATATTGAGCGTGCATAATCCCCTCACAACCCCTTTATCCATGTACCATTTTTGAAAAGTGCAGCTTGAACCATGTTGGTGGGAGTAGTGGTAACATAAAATAGAGAAAAAAGCTTAAAAAACACAACAGAAATGGTTGCCATGGCGCCATCTTGAATTTTGGAGAAAAAAATATTGAACGTGCAACATCCCATTACAACCCTCTATCCATGTGCCAGATATAAAAAGTGTAGCTTGAACCATGTTGGAGTGAGGGGTGGTAACATAAAATAGAGAAAAAAGCTTTAAAAAACACAACAAAAATGGCCGCCATCTTGGATTTTGAAGAAAAAATATTGAACGTGCATCATCCCCTCCCAACCCTCTATCCATGAGCCAAATATGCAAAGTGTAGCTTGAATCATGTTGGTGGGAGGGGTGGTAACATGAAAATAGAGAAAAAAAGCTTAAAAAACACAACAAAAATGGCCGCCATTCTGCCATCTTGGATTTTGAAAAAAAAATATTGAGCGTGCATCATCCTCTCAGAACCATTTATCCATGTACCAAATATGAAAGGTGTAACTTGAACCATGTTGGTGGGAGGGGTGGTAACATGAAAATAGAGAAAAAAAAGCTTAAAAAACACAACATAAATGGCCGCCATTCCGCCATCTTGGATTTTGAAGAACAAAATATTGAGCGTGAATCATCCCCTCAGAACCATTTATCCATGTACCAAATATGAAAGGTGTAGCTCGAACCATGTTGGTGGGAGGGGTGGTAACATCAAAATAGAGAAAAAAAGCTTCAAAAACACAACAAAAATGGCCACCATTCCGCCATCTTGAATTTTGAAAAAAAAATATTGAGCGTGCATCATCCCCTCAGAACCATTTATCCATGTACCAAATATGAAAGGTGTAGCTTGAACCATGTTGGTGGGAGGGGTGGTAATATGAAAATAGAGAAAAAAAGCTTAAAAAACACAACAAAAATGGCCGCCATTCTGCCATCTTGGACTTTGAAAAAAAAATATTGAGCGTGCATCATCCCCTCAAAACCATTTATCCATGTACCAAATATGAAAGGTGTAGCTTAAAGCATGTTGGAGGGAGAGGTGGTAGCATAAAAAACAGACAGATAGACAGACAGACAGACAGACAGACAGACAGACAGACAGACAGACAGACAGACAGACAGACAGACAGACAGACAGATGGACAGATGGACGGACAGAAGACAGATGGATGGACAGACAAACAGACAGACAGACAGACAGACAGACAGACAGAGACAGACAGACAGACAGACAGACAGACAGACAGACAGACAGACAGACAGACAGACAGACAGACAGACAGACAGACAGACAGACAGACGGAGTGCAATCCTATAGTCCCCTTACGGTTCCCGTAGGGGACTAATAATCCAACTGGAACTAGAATTCCAAGTGCACAGGTTCCCATGGTGGTGAACATTCATACCAAGTTTCGAGCAGATTGGTCATTAAACGTCCAAGAAAGCTCCGGACAAAATTATGACTATGGACGGACATCCGGACAGATGAGGTAATTCCAGTATCCCCCTCCCCAACTTATTGTGTGTGTGTGTGTGTTGGGGCGGGGGGGGGGGCTTATAATAACTGCCACTTACTTTATCACAATGTTCCATGAATTCTGCTAAATTAAGCAGGGTCTGAGTAATCTCTGGTATTTCCTGTGAAGTTAATGCTTGTCCCAAGCTGAGTATTAACTCATCCTGCTGTGATTCTGTGAGTTCTGTCCAACATGACACAAAAGCAGCATTGAATAAATCTCTACAAAACAGAAAAGTTTTCAATTCCAGCAATTAATTTATGAAGCATCTGCTGCAAAATGTTCTAAAAAAGAAGTCTGTCTCGGTGAATTAATATATTACATAGTGTTCAGACTTAATATAACAATTAAATACAAAATAAGTTTTTATGCCAAGCCATCTTCTTCACTGAAAAGTTAAAAAATTTATAGTAATTTATATATTTTTTATACTTACCAATGACCCAGACTTAGCTGGTGCTAACTCCACAAAAACCAGGGCCAAACACAAATTTTGCCCCCCCAATCCCCAAAATTTGCATCCAAAACAAAAAGAAATCATGTCCTAAAGGACCTCCATAGTACGACTCTACTGCGCATGCGCAGTGACGCAGTCGTCCCGAAATTGGCGCCAAATATCATTCTTACTGGCAGTGCCTGGTCAGCGCTATGTACTCAGCGGGGAGGCAAGAGTTCCCAACTCAGGGAGGGCCATCCCCGTCTGGGTCATTGGTAAGTATAAAAAATATATAAATTACTATAAATTTTTTAACATTTTTATACTGTACCAATGACCCAGACTTAGCTGAATAGTAAACAGGCTGGAGGGCCTAGGACATAGAGGAAAATCCAATAAGCTCAATTATAAAATAAAGAGGTAACCCCTTAAGGAGAAAAGGAGTATTAGGCTTTACATGTATCTTTCTTATTTAATATTTAAATTAGAAAGATACACTACCCTTAATAATTGAGCACAATAACATTCATGTTCTCTATTAACATCCAGTATAACCCTTATACTAATTATTTTTAAAGCAAGCCAATAAATAAAGTAGTCCAGAGAATTGAGACTCTTTATAATCATTTAAAAGTGTCCGAGTATTGTATATTAAAGCCCGTTTGACACTTGACATATACAAATGCTTCACACCGAGCTACACTTTAAAAATAAGACATGAATGAAATTAAACATTAATATTACACTTTAAAACCATCCCGGAAGCGACTCAGAAATACTGTCTTGGAGGAGGCATTCCCTTGCTTTTCACTATAAAGCAGGTGACCTAAGGGAACACCCGCCCCCCCCCCCCCCCCCCCCCCTTCCCCTTGCCCTGGGTCAAATAGCCCAGAGCGAAGAGGGCAGTCGGACGGAGTCACTGCCGGAACAGAAAGCCTGCATAACTATAGTTGCAACTGTTTAGTGGACGACATTCTGAGCAACAGATAACGGACCTAAACAATGCAGGTCTCCAGAAATGGACTCAATATTTCTGAGATAAAAATTAGTAAATGTGGATGGCTGAGACCAATAAGCAGCCTTCATTAAATCTGTAATAGCAACACTATTAGCATAAGCCCAGGAAGTAGAAAGAGCTCTTACTTCATGAGCAGAAATCTTAAGCACAGACTGCTGAGAAGAAGATAAATCTTCATACGCAGTACGGATAGTTAACTGAATCCATCTAGCAATAGAATGGACTGAAATGTCCTTTCTATTAGGCATCAAAGACAGAAAGAAACGTTTCCGTCCCTTTCTGATGAACTGAGATCTCTGTTTATAGATACGTAGTGCTCTAACAGGACAGAGTAAAGGCCTACGCCCGTCTGAAGACGGAAGAGCCTTAATAACAATAGGTTCCGGATATTTATTAGGAGCCTGATTCTTAGCTAAAAAACCGACATTAGTAGTGAAGGTGATAGTGTTCCCAACACTACGATAATGAGAATCATCCACCGATAGTGCATGAAGCTCACTGACTCTTCTGGCAGAAGAGAAAGCTAAGAGAAAAGCTGTCTTATAAGATAAGAATTTGAAATCTACTGTCCCAAGAGGTTCAAATGGCTTTTCCTTCAATTTAAGGAGAACCCAAGCTAAATTCCACTTAGGAATTAATCTAAGAGTTCTGGGTCTATTTATCGAAAAGTTTCTAACCAATTTCGATAAAGAGACATTAGATCCAATTTGTAAACTATCATGATGTGCATAGGTATCAGATAACATAGATCTATAACCCTTTATAGTAACAAGTTGCAGTTTGATTTCGTCAAACAAGTATACTAGAAAGTTAGCAATGTCTGGTATAGAGGGATCAAATATATCAACAGAATGATCCCTACACCAACGACGGAAAACCTTCCACTTAGCCGCATAGTTTAGCGAAGAGGAGGTCCTCCTACAGTTAGAAATCGCGTCCACTGCTCGTCCTGTAAAGTGCTTGCCATGCAAGAAGGACCGCACAACGGAAAAACGTGAAGGTTGAGACCTTGCGGGTTGTGATGTAGTTGGTGCGATTTCCCCTGCCAAAGAAGATCCTCTCGTGAAGGGAGCTTCCGCGGTAGGTCCCACAACAGACACCTGAGTAGATTTATCCACGGTCTCTGTGGCGACAGAGATGCTACCAACAGAATCTTGCATTGAGATTGTTTTATCTTTAGCAATACTTGTTGAATTAACGGCGCTGGAGGATACGCATATCCTATCATTCCGTCCCAAGGGATCGACAGAGCGTCTACTGCAAATGCTCTTGGATCCGGACACGGGGACACATACGTTTGCAACTGATTGTTGAGATGTGTCGCAAATAAGTCTATCATTGGCCGTTCCCATTGGTAGCAAATCTGATTGAATACTTGTTTGTTGAGAGTCCACTCCGACGGCAACAAGCGACCCTTTCGTGAAAGGGAGTCTGCTAGCACATTCAGACGACCCGGTATGTGACGGACCGAAAGAAGAACGTGATGTTCCAACGCAAACAGAAGGATTCTTTCCGTTAGATTGAACAACGGAACTGAATGAGTGCCTCCCTGATTCCGTATATACGCCACTACTGTCGTATTGTCGGATAGGATTTGGACATGAGCATCGTGAATAATGTCCATCCAGTGACGTAACGCAAGCCAAATTGACATCATTTCCTTGATGTTTATGTGCTTGCACAGGAATTGCGGATCCCAAAGACCCTGGCATCTCGAATCCGTTGGGATTAATGATGCACCCCAACCTGTTTGACTGGCATCCGTCATAATGGTAAAACTCGGATCCGGCAACTGCAGCGGAACTCCTTGAGTTAACCACTGAATGTTTGCCCAAGTCTGAATCTCTTGTTTCACTTGATCTGACAAGAGAACGTCTACATCGAGCGAATGAATTTTCACACTCCAATTCTGAGTCAGGAAAATTTGAAGAGGCCGTGTGCGTAGCCGTCCCATCGGAATGAGATCCGCGGCGGCTCCGCACAGACCTATCAGTCTCATAAATTCTCTCGCCGTGACTTTGTCTGTATTCAGACAATAGCGAGCGTAACAACTGACTAATTTCGCTCTGGTTAACGGCAGACGAACGAGATTGTTGTGCGTCTCGAAGCTCATTCCCAGATGAGTGAATGACTTGGACGGCACCAGATCCGACTTCTCCTCGTTTACTATGAAACCGAGACGTCGGAGCAATAGAAGAAGATTCTGAACATCGTTCTGAAGCGTTAACTCGTTGCCGTACCTCTGAAGAATGTCGTCCAGGTAGGCCGACGTTACCGCAGACGAATGAGCTCGGAAGTAGATCATTACCGAGTTCATTACCCGAGTGAAAGCCCAGGGTGCTAGATTCAATCCGAAGCACATGGCCCGGAACTGATACACCACTCCTAGGACTGCGAAGCGTAGATACTTTCGGAATGTCGGATGTACCATGACGTGAAAGTATGCATCTTTGAGATCTATGCTCGTTGCATAATCGTTCACCCGAATACTCGCTCTGACCGATCGAATCGCCTCCATATAAAACTTCGGAGCGACGATCAGCTTGTTTATCCAGCTCAAATCTATGACTGGACGGAACGAGCCGTCTGGTTTCGGAACCAGAAACAGATGGCTGTAGAATCCCAGCGATTCCTGGTTTTCTACGACCTCTACCGCGTTCTTCATTAAAAGAGACTGCACCTCTGATAGCAGAGCGTCTCTTTTCTGAGGGTTTGACGGAAGATGAGTCCACTTTGGACTTCGAGTTAATGGAGGCTTTCGTTTGAAGGATATCTTTAGACCTTCCGAAGTCACTCCTCTCACCCACGGGTCGTCCGTAATCGACGCCCACTCTTGAGAAAAACTCGACAACCTTCCACCAACCGGAACGCGATAGAGGTTTAAGCCATCACCTCCTGGATCTGCGAGGCCTGCGGTAGGAGAAACCACGTCTTCCACGACCCGCACCTCGCCTCGTCGACCTCGGGGCGTCCGACCGATTGTCCCGGCCTGAAGGACGTCCCGAACGAGAGTCACTATCCTGACGGTCTCTCGAATAAGAGCTAGAGGACGCACCGGAACCTCTATAGGAACCTCTCTTGGGCGGATAAGACCCAGAAGTGCCCGCCTTATTCGTGTCTGTTGTATCCGACCTTTTAGGAGCGGATCTAAACAACAGAGAATCACTAGCTTTCTTTTTAATATTATCATAAATAGCGGAAAGCTTGCCGTCAAAGAGAAGATCTCCTGAGACCGAAGCGACTCTAAGAGAGTTCTTCACCTTAGAATCCACTAGTGTGGATGTAGACAGGGCTGCGTCACGTCTAACCAACTCCAGATTTGCCACTGAAAGGGCGGAGTTACACGTGGAATAAGCTACTGCCCTTGAAAGAAGTCTTAAGGAGGATTGTATATCCTGAAACTCTTCCCCTTGAAGACGCAGTGATAACGCCTTAGTAAGGTGATCTGCGTAAGATAAGGCATCTAAATTGGCTCTGTTAGACGCAATAGCTGTTTCCAACACTGCGGTTGGAATAGAAGCTGACGACGGTAATGATAGCTCTAAGTCTTCCGCCTCGTCGTCCATACGCAGAGGAACTCTCGGTATACCCTGACCTGCCGTGTCGAATTTATTCCTTGCATTAATGAAAGGCAGGTTGAGAGTATTTGCGGACAAGAAGCCTGCTTTCCCCGTCCTGGAAGCAAGTTTAAAAAGAGCGTCGTTCAATAATTCAAATGTTCTTGCAACATTATTGGACTGCGACGGAAACTCGGGAGCGATGTCCCTGAACCGCTCGAAAAAATCAGAGTCCAATGACGCTATAATTCTCCTGTCCGGAAGCGCAGCAGTCTGGCCCGACGGAACAACTTGAGGAAGAAAGTGCCGGATGAAGTCCACGGCAGCTTTGTGTTGTTCCGAAAGGGATAGCTCCAATTCATCCGTATCCCTTTCACCATCCGGTCGGACCTCCCGATGTTCCCGGTCGTCCGCCCCCGATGCTTCGGCGGAGCGTACCGACCCAGCGCCGTCGGATAATTCTCGATCCGACACCGTTTCTGTCGGCTGCTGGGATGCTGCGATAAGCTGTGCTATCTGCACTAGAATGTCCGACGTCGAGACCTGCGGAGGAGCGGTCTTTCGCTGCTTCGCCGAGGGCAGCTCCGCATCAGATGGCTCCCGCATACTTTTCCTATGCGAACGTCCGGAGTCCATCGGTCTCGAATTCCTGGCTGCCGGATGGTGTGACCTGGTCGCCGAAGAATCCTTCATCGGCGAAGCTGGCAAAATATCGGAGGTCACGCAGCCAAGGTGCGGTCGTGTGCGCCGACGAGAAGAGGAAGCCTTAACAGTCTCTGCGGACTGCTTATACAACGGAGCGTCCCGAGCGACGGACGTATGCTCCGCTAAAGACACATTTTGTACCACAACATCTGGTCCCAGATGTTGTTGTACGAGAGAGGGGCCTCTCTCGCTCGCGGCCCGGCTGGACCTGGACGAGCTAGGAACCGGACTAAAAGGCTTCCTCCGTTCTCGTTCACTATCCGCCGTCACTGGGTGTGCATCTATTATTTTTATAGTGCTCGCATCACCCAAAATTTCCTCTTGGACCGCATCGGACGAACCCGGCTGCCGAACCATTCGGTGAATGGACGCTACACCGGGCGAGCTAGCGGACGACATTTGTCTAATCTCCATGAGCACTTTTGCCGCTAGCTCTGTATTTATTTGTGACGACGGACGCACACTTGAAGAAGATAACATGGAAACATCACCCTGTTCTGGTTCCTCTGAAATAGAAACTGAGAGAGTAGAGTGACCTTGTGGAGAAAGAGCCGGCATTGCTCTTTCTCCAGAAACAACATATCGTGACACACGTTTCCAATGTTTCTCATCCCAATGTTCACATACAGGACAGGGATTAATGCGAGAACACTGACTACAATTAATGCAATAATCATGAAAGTCAGAGGAAGATTTCTTCCTATTACAATTTGAACAAAGTCCCTTCATTGTGAAAGAACAACAATAAGTCCTAGTTACTCGCAAAAACCCCTGATACAAAGATACATAATAACATGATCCATTAATAAATGAAAAAACAATTGCAAAACAAAATAATTTTGAAAAAATATTTTTTCAGAGAAGCCCAAGTTGCTGAAAAGTAACGTTGAGCCCCGATGGATCCGATGGCAAAGTGTGGTCAAAAATTTTAAAATTATATAAAATAATTAATGAGACACTTTCGGATAATATAAATGTATCTTATAATGAGATAAACTACCACAAAGGCAAACAGCCCCCCTCAAAAAAGGCTGCTGCCAATGAAAACAAACAGTGTAAACACAGTAGAAAACATGACTCCAGGCACTGAAAAAACTGGCCCGGAATCAGTCATCAATTACACTCTATCTGATGCAAAACAGAGACTCCCAGGGGAGAATCTGCAGAACATCAGATGGAAGATGCAGAACACAAACGTTATACACCCATGGGTGAAAACGTAACTATGGGGAAAATAACAGAAAACATTCTGAACCAAGCAACTCTCCCAGGGAATTTTTAGAAATGAAACTTCTCAAAAATATGCCAAAAGCATGGGAGAATTGCAAGGGGGGACTTTAGAAGGTTAGGGGAGAGGAAACACTGAATAAGCAGTGCAACAATTAGCAAGAATGACAACAAGAGGCCCATGCCTCGAAAGTTAAAAAATTTATAGTAATTTATATATTTTTTATACTTACCAATGACCCAGACATAGCTGGTGCTAACTCTTAAAATATAGGGCCAAACACAAATTTTGCCCCCCAATCCCCAAAATTTGCATCTAAAACTAAAGAAAACATGTCCTGAAAGGCCCTCCACACTTCGCCCCTACTGCGCATGCGCAGTGTCAAGGACGTTCCGAAATTGGCGCCATTTATCATTCTAATAACCAGTGCCTGGTAAGCGCTATGTACTCAGCGGGGAGGCAAGAGTTCCCAACTCCTGGGAGGGCCATCCCCGTCTGGGTCATTGGTAAGTATAAAAAATATATAAATTACTATAAATTTTTTAACATTTTTATACTGTACCAATGACCCAGACATAGCTGAATAGTAAAAAGGCTGGAGGGCCAAGGACATAGAGCAAAATGGAATACGCTCAATAAAATAAAATAGAGTCATCCCCTGTAGGGAAAAGAAGAAATAGGCCTTACATGTATCTTTCTTATTTATGATAAATTAGAAAGATACAACACCTTCCAAAAATTGAGCTTCATACATCCATGTACTCTATTAATATCCAATAATCCTTATACTAATAATTTTTAAAGTAAGCCAATAATAAAGTAAGTCTAGAGAATAGAGACTCTTATACTCCTAAAAGTGTGTGAGAATTGCATAATCATGTCCGTTGACATATGCAATATTCAAAAGCTATACTTTAAAAACTAAGACTTGAATGAATTTTATAACTTAAACTTCTCACTAAACAACCATCCCAATAACAGCTCAGAATTACTAACTCCGGAGGAGGTATCCCCTTGTTTTCATAGTAAAAACAGGTGACCCAAGGGAACACCCTCCCCCCCCCCCCTTTTTCTTGCCCTGGGTCAAATAGCCCAGAGCGAAGAGGGCAGCCGAACGGAGACACTGCCGAAACAGACAGCCTACCTAGCTATAGTAGCAACTGTTAAGTGAATGACATTCTGAGCAGTAGATAATAGACCTAACAATAGAGGCCTCCAGAAATGGACTCGATATTTCTGAGATAAAATTCATGAATGGATGGCTGAGTGCAATGAGCAGCCTTCAAAAATCTATAATAGCAACACTATTAATGTAAGCCCAAGAAGTAGAACTCTTACTTCATGAGCCGAAATCTTAAGCACAACTGCTAAGCCAATGATATACCATAAGCAGTACGCTAGTTAATAGAATCCATTAACAATAAAATGGAGCGTAACGTCCTTCTACTAGACATCAAAGACAGAAGAAGCTTACGCCCTTGTAATAAACAGATATCTGTTTATAAATACATAAACTGTACCCGGAAAGAGTAAAGGCCTATGCCCATACGAAGACGGAAGGGCCTTAAAATAATAGGTTCCGGATAATAGGAGCCTAACTCTTATGCAACAATCCAACCTAAATAGTAACGGAAGTATTGATTCCGAAACTATGAAAGTGAAAATCATCCATCGATAGTGCATGAAACTCACTGACTCTACAGTAAAAGAGAAATCAACAGAATTACTGTCTAAAAGGTCAGAATTTGAAAACTACTGTTTCCAGAGGTTCAAATGATTACTTAGCTAAATAAGAACCTGAAGTTAAAATCCGTATAGGAATTTAATCCAAAGATTCTAAGTCTATTTATCAAAAAGTTACTGACTGACTTAGATAAAGAGACAAAAGACTCAATTGTAAACTATCGTAGAGTGCATAGGTATGAGGTAACATAAACCTATAACCTAAATAACAACAGGCTGCAGTAGATCTTGTGAAACAAGTATACTAAAAAATAGCAATGAGTAGTATGGAGGGATCAACCATATGAACATAATGATCCCTACACCACGACGGAAGAGCCTCCACTTTAGTCGCATAGAATAGCGAAGAAGAGGATCTCCTATAGTAAGAAATCGCGTCCAAAGCTCGTCCAGTACAGTGCTTACAATGCAATACGGACCACACAACGGAATACATGAAGGTTGCGACCTTGCTGGTTGTGATAAAGATGACACGATTTACCCAGTGAAAAAAGATCCTCACATAGAGGAAGATTTCACGTTAAGATCCACAGTAGACAAGAGAGTAAATTACTCATGATCTCTGTGAAGATAGAGATGCTATCAACAGAAATGTATTGTGGTTGTTTATCTTAGCAATACCTGCTAAAACAACAGCGCCGGAGGATACGCGTATCCTATCATTCCGTCCTATAGATCAATAGAGCGTTAACAGTATTAGCTCAGAGATCTGGACAAGCCAACACATACGTCTGCAAAATGATTAGCAAGCTGTGTCATAAATAAAACATCATTGGGCGCTCCCATAGATAGCAAATCTGATTGAATACTTGTTTGTTGAGAGTCCATTCTGACAGCAACAAGCGACCCGTAAGAGAACGGGAGTGCGATAAAACAATCAGACGACCCAGAATATGACGGATCAAAACTGAACTTGGTGTACTATAACCAACAGACGGATTCTTTCCATTAAATTGAATAACGGAAACGAAAGAGTGCCTCCCTGGTTCCGGAGATACGCCACTACTGTCGAATTAAAGGACAGGAATTTGGGCATGCGTTTCTGAACAATGTTCATGCAATGACATAAAGCAAGCCTAAAAAACATTATTCCGCGGAAGTTAAATTGATAGCTAAAAGACTGCGGAACCCAAAGACCCTGGCACTTCGAATCCGTAGGGATCAGTATATATCCCAATCTGTTTGACTGGCAACCGTCATAACAGCCACACTCGGGTCCGGCAACTGCGGCGGCACTCTCTGAGTCAACCACCGAATGTTTGCCCCAGTCTGAATCTCTTGTAACACTAGATAGACAAGAGAATGTATAAATCAAGCAATTCATGGATTGCCGGAAAGTTGCCGTCGAAGAGAAGCTCCTCCGAGAACGAAGCGACTCTGAGAGAGTTCTTAACCTACTATCCACGCGTGGATGTAGCTAGGGCTGCATCACGTCTAACCAACTCCAATCAGCCACTGAAGGGCGGAGTTATACGTGAACAAACTACTGCCCTCAAAAGAAATTACATTGAGAATAATATCCCGTAAATCTTTTCTTGAAGACGTAATGATAACGCCTCAGTAAGGCGGATTACGTATAATAAAGCGTCTAAGTTAAGTCTACTATACATAATGTCGTTCCCAACATTGAAATTGGAAAAGACATAAACGGCGAAAAAGAATATATGCAGTCTTTAATCACACCGTCTAGACGCATATGAACTCTCGGTATGCCCTGCTCTGCCAAAATAAACTATATGTAAAAAAGATAAAATGGCAGAAATGAGCCACGCGGACAAGAAACTAAACTATCATGCTTAGTAGCAGGCTTGTATATATATATAAATATATAGCGTCGAAAAATAAAACACATGTTGTAATGACAATATTGGACTGCGTCGGTAAGTCAGGGACAAAGTCCCTGTACCGATCGAAAAATCCGAGTCCAATGACGCTATAAGTCTCTTATCCAAGATCGCAGCAATGAAGTCCGAAAAATAATCACTGGAAGAAATGCCAGAAGATATGAAAGGCATCTTCCGATACTACTAAAGGGAAAACTCGAAATCTTTCGAATCCCTTTCGCCATCCTGTCGGACCCTATAAAGCGTTCGGTCGTCCGTAGCTTGATGCAACCGCGGACCGCACCGACCCAGCGCCGTCGGATAATTCCTGATTCGACCGAGAAACCGTCAATTGCTGGGATGCTGCGAAACAACTGTGCTAACTCGGATAGCACGTCCGTCACTGAGGCCTGAGGAGCAGCGGACTTACGATGCATTGCCGCAGGAAGCTCCGAGATCATTACCCCGTGCATACTTCCAATATGCGAGCGAACGGAGTTTATAGGCCTCGTGTCCCTTGGCTACCGGATGGCGCGACCTATTCGCTGTGGAATCACTAAATGCCGAAACTGATCGGATACTCGAGGTCACGTAGCCAATGTGCGGTCGTGTGCCCTGCTGTGAGGATGAGGAAGCATTAAAGACAGTCTCTCGGACTGTCAATATAACGGAGCGTCCCGAGCAACGGACATATGCTCCGAATGTAAAATATCTGAACCACAACATGCGGTCCCCTATGTTGTTGGCTTCCTCCGATCTGTCCTCAATCTGCCGTCACTGGGTGAGTACTAAAGTAATTAAAGTGCTCGCATCACCCAAATCTCCTTCCTAGACCGCAACGGACGAACCCGGCAGCCGAACCATTCGATGAATGTACGCTACACCGGGTGAGCTAGCGAATGTCGCTCCGTAAGCGATAGACATATTCCATGAGCACTTATTGCCGCTAACTCCTCATTAACTATGACGACAGAGGCACACTTTTGAAAGACATCTCCATAACTCTTCGAACAAGAAACCAGAAATGCTTGGATAGCAAGCATAAAATAATAATATATATAGTGTCGTTCAATAATTCGAAAGTTTGTGTGACATTATTGGACTATGTCGGAACTGAGGGACGATGTCCCTGAACCGAACCAAAAAATTACTAAGTCCACCGACGCTATCAGTTTCTTATCCGGCATCGCAGCATATGTTGATCCGAAAGGGAAAGCTTGAAATCCACCGAATCCCTTTTGGTATCCCGTCGGACCGGATGAAACTTTCGGACGTCCGTACCCGCTTCCGCGGAGCGTCCCGACCCAGCATCGTCGGATAAAATATATGCGACAGATTCAGTTGATGCTGGGATGCTGCGATAAACTGTGCTATTGAGGAAAGCACATCCGTTCCCGAGGCCTGTGCAGTAGCGGACTTACGATGCATTGCCGCTGGAAGCTCCGTGTACGTTGACTCCCGCACACTTCCTATGCGAACGTCCGGAGTCTGCAGGCCTCGAGTCCCCGGCTACCGACCCAGCGCTGTCGGATAATTCTCGATCCGACACCGTTTCTGTCGGCTGCTGGGATGCTGCGATAAGCTGTGCTATGTGCACAAGAATGTCCGGCGTCGAGACCTGCGGAGGCGCAGTCTATCGCTGCTTCGCCGAGGGCAGCTCCGCATCAGATGGCTCCCGCATACTTTTCCTATGCGAACGTCCGGAGTCCATCGGTCTCGAATCCCTGGCTGCCGGATGGTGTGACCTGGTCGCCGAAGAATCCTTGATCGGCGAAGCTGGTAATATATCGGCGGTCACGCAGCCAAGGTGCGGTCGTGTGCGCTGACGAGAAGAGGAAGCCTTAGCAGTCTCAGCGGACTGCCTATACAACGGAGCGTCCCGAGCGACGGACGTATGCTCCGCTAACGACACATTGTACCACAACATCTGGGGCCAGATGTTGTTGAACGAGAGAGGGGCCTCTCTCGCTTGCCGTCCGGATGGACCGGAACGAGCTATGAACCGGACTAAAAGGCTTCCTCCGTTCTCCCTCCGATCCGCCGTCACTGGGTGTGCATTAAGTTAATTTTATAGTGCTCGCATCACCCCAAAATTCCTTCTAGACCGCAACGGACGAACCCGGCTGCCGAACCATTCGGTGAATGGACGCTACACCGGGCGAGCTAGCGGACGTCAAAGGCCGTCGAACCTACTAGGGTCCTCTTAGGCAATTGGCGTATTACATGAGCACTTTTCCGCTAGCCCTTCATTAATTGTGACGACGGAGGCCCACTGTTGGAAGACATCACAGATACATCACCCTAATCTTGATCGTCTGAAAATAGAAATTGATAAAGTAGAGTGACCCTGCGGGGAAAGGACCGGAGTGTCCAAATCCCCAACAACATACCGTGACATACGCTTCCCATATTGTCATCGAAATCATACGATACAGAACAGGAGTTAATGCGAGTACACTGACCACATATAGAATGATAATAAAGTCAGAGGAAGACTTCCTCTTAACACAATTGATCAATATCCTTTCAATGTGAAAAGAAAACAAGTCCTGGTACTCGCACTAACCCCTGGCAATCAAAATACATAATAATAATATGATCCATTAATATAGAAAAAATAATTGAAATCAAAATATTTTGAAAAAAAATATTTTTTCAGAACAGCCCAAGTTTCTGAAAAGTAACGTTGAGCCCCAATGGATCCCAAGCCTAAGTGTGGACAAAAATTTTAAAAATATTTTAAACAATTTATTCAACACTTACGAACAATAATAATGTATCTAGTTATGATTAAAATAACATAAAGATATTATTATTTAGAAATCCCCCCCTCACACAGAGGGCTGTTGTAAATGTAAACAATGAGTGTAAAAACACTAAAATAAGACTCCAGGCACCCAGGCCCGAAATCAGTTACCAAAAATACACCATCTGATGCAAAACAGAGGCTTCCAGGGAAGAAACTGCAGAACATCAGATGGTAGATGCAGAACACAACGCCTAACCACCCGTAGGTGAAGACGTAAACATGGGGAAAGAACAGAATTCATTCTGTTATTCAGCTAAAACTCCCAAGAAATTTTAGTAATAATAATTACAGAAACTATGCCAAAGCATGGGAGAATAGCAAGGGGGAACTTAAAGGACAGGGAGAGAGGAAAAACACTTGAAAAAACAGTGTAACTAAATAATCAGAATGACAACAAAATGGCTGCTGCCTTGAAAATAGGTAACTTAACATAATTTCATTAAAAAATTTTAAGTTACAGCCCTGATAATATTCTGTCACACATTCTTTTCCTCTCCTCCTTTTCTATCCTCCTTAGAATCACCATTTCACTAATATTTATGTGTCTGGCATCATTTAAACTGAGATTTAAAAGCACAAAGATCAGTCAGATGTTAACTGATGAAGGGCCAAACTTAGAATGATAAATGGCGCCAATTTCGGAACGTCCTTGACACTGCGCATGCGCAGTAGGGGCGAAGTGTGGAGGGCCTTTCAGGACATGTTTTCTTTAGTTTTAGATGCAAATTTTGGGGATTGGGGGGCAAAATTTGTGTTTGGCCCTATATTTTAAGAGTTAGCACCAGCTATGTCTGGGTCATTGGTACAGTATAAAAATATAGGCAACTTAACATAATTTCATCAAAAAATTTTAAGTACAGCCCTGATTATTTTTTGCCACTTCTTTTTTCCTCTCCTCCTTCTATCCTCCTTAGAATCACATTTTCTCCAAGAATTACGTGTCTGGCATCCTTTAAACTGAGATTTACAAGCACAAAGATCAGTGAGATGTTGACTGATGAAGGGCCAAACAGAGAATGATATTTGGCGCCAATTTCGGGACGACTGCGTCACTGCGCATGCGCAGTAGAGTCGTACTATGGAGGTCCTTTAGGACATGATTTCTTTTTGTTTTGGATGCAAATTTTGGGGATTGGGGGGCAAAATTTGTGTTTGGCCCTGGTTTTTGTGGAGTTAGCACCAGCTAAGTCTGGGTCATTGGTACAGTATAAAAATGCAAAGATTTGACAACTAATAAATCATTTTCTCTTCTAAACACAAATGCTTTTAAAATACAGCTCACCCCACTGAAAATAGAATATGTTTCCATTTTGGGAAATCACTAAAAAAATCTTCCCACAATCCATTCCAATGACGTTGAGTTTGAATGCTTTTTGAGAATAGTACTGGCTAGTTTTAGTCAATACATTAAGTAAAGAGATGACACAGATGAGATTTAAACTAAATTAGTTACTCAGTTAATAATAAAAATATTTTATAACCCGAAAGTGTGCTGCCGCATGCTCTCTTTTATAACCAATTTAAACTTAAAAAAAATAAAAATTAAATGGTTTATGGCTGATATTTTACCCAATTTGAAAAAATTGATGAATTTGTCCCTCGAGTGCAAGAAGGCTTTGCAATGCTTTAGCATTGCAAAGCCTTCTTACACTCAAGGGATGAAATACACCACCACCCATGCTATTCTGTAGATTATGAGGTCTAAAACATGAACCAAGAACATGAACCTTTGATGGCAAAGAAGTAATTACTGAAATAAAAAATAAAATAAAAAAACGCTCGCCCGCATGCAATTTTACAAATAATGGCCTGAGAAACAGAAGATCTATTTTGTGTGACCTTAGTCACATTTTCTGTTTCTTAAAACCTAGTAACTACCATATCACACATTATATGAAAAGTTAGGTAAACATGTAAGCCGAGTGAATGTGTACTCAATATTTCCTATTTTAATAAAAGCCTTGAAAATAAGTTGTGATATTTAAATGATTAGTCCAGGGCAATGAATGTTATTTATGGCAGAGTGGCTCTTCAGTTAATAAGGTTTTGAACATTTACCTAATGAATTGCCAGCATCCACGTTAACAAATTCAGCAGTTCAAAAAATATTGTTTTTCAAATAATTTCAACAAAACTTTTTCATGTGACAACAAGCTCATTCCAATGAGGGTTCACATGACATGGTTTTGTTGAAAACTTTGAAAAAACAATAATTAAAATAATAAATTTTGATATCCTGTGCGTCGGGTAAATGTATTTTTACTACTTGCGGGTCAGATGTATAAAAAATATTACTTTATGTTGCAAAAGGTTATGGCAGTGTAAAATTTTTGTCCACATATGAACTGACAGATGCCCAGAATGTAGATGACCATATGGACTGACGACTGACACATGCCATCGTCATAGCAAACATTTCAATGCAGTGGATAGAAAAGAGGTTAGGTTAGTCAACAGATGCTTCATTCCTACCTTGCCAGTGGATTATATGACTGGGCTAAAGCCCAGCAAGATCTCAGTGCTGGAGAGGGAGATTCCTTCAGTAACTCTATACTCAGTCTTCTCAACCACTCAATCCAGTCTTCCTTTGAAACTCTTCTGCCAGCTCCTAAAGCCTAGGGAGAAAGTAAAACAAAGTACAACTGAGCAACTAAAAAAATACTGGGTTCTCGGGCAAGTCCCTCATCAATGAAAAATTGCCTCATCACTCTTTTCTGTTACCTGGAAATATCTCTTCACTATTTTGCACTTGTAGGATAAGAATCTGACCAACTAAATCTATTTTGACATTGCTTGCTGAGCTCTGTCCAGCAAGAATAGTTGGTTAAATTTGCAACTTCACTTTGAGAAATGTTCACTTCTGAAAAAAGTTTTTTTCCACATAATAGTGTAAGTAGTTAAATGTTTAATTCCAACTATTGTTACGAATGACCCTTAGTCAAATTGAAGTCTCCCTCCCTCATTAGGAAATTGAGAGAAAATGGCCTCAGAAACAAGAATTTTTTAATTGGCCTTACTTGTTCTCATTTAAATTGGCAACTTCACTTGCAAAATGGTTAGTTTCAAAGAGCCATCTCAGTGTACAACAGGCAAAAACATTTACGAATATACAACTTAACTAAGATTTTAAATTCATTGAAGAAAAAAAAGACTCTCTCCTTCATCGGTTTTTCAGAGAAAAATATGCCCGAGAACAGAGCTTTTCTTTTTTTTTTGGACTAATGCTTAAAAATGCACATAAAGTGGTTTAATCCTAAAGATCTATAATAAACTTCACCCAGCATGGATAGAGGAAAGCACTTTCATGTAAATAACTAAAAGGTTTCATTTCTTCCTTAAAAACATAGTTTATATCGCCTCAATATAATGAGCTCAACAAGCTTACGTTAATTCAAATGAGGCATCAAACACTATGTTCTGAAGACAAAAATAGAAAAAATGTTCATGATGATTTTCTGAAAACCGAATTAATTTTATGAAAAACTTTCAAAAACTGGCTCATTACAATTGTGAACAAATTGAAATTATTATATACTTTATAAATAACCACATTTCTATTGGTTGGATCTTATACATGTGACTGGTACTCAAAAATCCATGTACACCGGTTTTCCAGTGAATATCAACATTTTAAATAAAGCTTTTTGAAAAGTTCTATTTCAATCAACGTAATCTCTATAACATTGTTTATTTAATGCTCAGGCATCAATTCACGCTGAAAAATTAAGTCATATTCCCCTGTCGGTCGGCAAAACGAAATATCAAAATGATATTTAGAAATCGATATTTCATCGTAGGTTCGGATGACGAATCACATGTACTTTAAACGAGTCAGCACATCAGTAATGAATTCCAGAGTCCCAAATACAAACAAATTCGAATAATTGATAGTGACAGTGACTAAATCAATTCATTAAATCAGCGGTTTCAAAGTTTGACTTTCTCATTCACCTTCCAGCGAAAAGCCGAAATCACTTTCAAATTTCTTCAGTTCAACTTCACACGTCTTCAGTGCATTGAGTTCAAAAAAAATAAAATGACGTGTCTTGTTATTGAAAATAAGAAAGTGGTGTTTTTTGTTATTGTTCTATTTCTTCGAAACACATTGCGATTATTTCAATTCGCCAGCCTTGGTAAATCGTAAAGTTAGGGGAGAAATAAGACGGGACTACTTTTTGTGCGGATATTCACACATTCCAATGGTTGGAGTTTGGTTGTTGTAATTTTTGTATGGACGCCGGTTCGGCACATAAATTTTGCGCCTTAATGGTAAATAAAGGCCACAAATTGGAGAGTTTGTAGTCATAGAGCATTAAATAAAAAGAAAATTCACGAAAATTTGATGAATACCGAAAATATCTCGTTCGTGGCTACAAGAAATATGAGGATCTTCACGAGCGACTGTGTCGCTCGTGAAGATCCTCATATTTCTTTGTAGCCACTCACGAGATATTTTCGGTATTCATCAAATTTTCGTGAATATCCTCTATTTATTTTTATGTTATTCTGTAGATGATAACTATTTTATTGTTAAGTAAAAGTATTTCTGGTTAATATAACTGAACTTTTAATTGACAAATAGATTATTTTTTTGAGGATGGTGCACATAATAAAACAATTATAGACTTTTGTGGTGGTAAATATGATGTGATATGAACCTAAACAAGAGGCCCCAAGGAGCCTTAATCGCTCACTGGCCAAAGTGGTTCAAAGAAGTATTTGGGGGTCACTTTCAGTTAGACATGGTTCATCAATACTACAAAGGAATGAAGTCATGAGAGACAAATTTTATGGAACTAGGGCCATGGCTTGAACAAACTTGAATCTTACCCTCCTAAGGATGTTGCATACCAAATATCAAAAGCATTCATCTGCTGGATCTAAAGAAGAAGATTTTTAAAGAAAATTCCTCATTTTGAACTAAGTTATCATTCGGGCTCCCACAGTGAGCCCAAATATGAACCCAGGGACTTGGCTTGAACAAACTGGAATCTCACCCCATAAGGATGCTGCATGCCAAATATCAAAACATTCTGACTGCTGAATCTGAAGAAGATTTTTAAAGAAAAATTCCTCATATTGACTAAGTTATGATTCAGGCTCCCACAGGGAGCCCAAATATGGACCCAAGGATTTGGCTTTAACAAACTTGAATCTCACCCCCCTAAGGATGCTACACACCACATATCAAAACATTCCGACTGCTGGATCTGAAGAAGAAGATTTTTTAAGAAAATTCCTCATTTCGAACTAAGTTACAATTCAAGCTCCCACAGTGAGCCCAAATATGGACCTAGGGACATGGCTTAAACAAACTTGAATCTCACCCCCTACGGATGCTGCATACCATATATCAAAACATTCTGACTGCTGGATCTGAAGAAGAAGATTTTAAAGAAAATTCCTCATTTTGAACTAAGTTATCATTCAGGCTACCACAGTGAGCCCAAATATGAACCCAGGGACTTGGCTTGAACAAACTTGAATCCCCCCCCCCCTCCCCCCCAAGGATGCTGCATACCCAATATCAAAAGATTCTGCCTGCTGGATCTTGAGAAGAAGATTTTTCAAGAAATTTGCCTGAAATGCACTTAGTTCAAATTGGGCTCTTACACCGCGAGCCCAAATATGAACCCACGGGCCAATTTGAAAAAACTTGAATCACATCCACCCCACAATGTTCCATACCAAACATCAAAAGATTCTGCCTGCTGGATCTGGAGAAGATTTTTCAAGAAATTTGCCTGAAATGCACTAAGTTCGAATTCGAGCTTTTATAGTGAGCCCAAATATGAATCCAGGGGCCGATTTGAACAAACCTGAATCAGATCCACCCCACAATGTTGCATACCAGATATCAAAAGATTCTGCCTGCTGGATCTGGAGAAGAAGATTTTTCAAGAAATTTGCCTGAAATGCACCAAGTTCGAATTCGGGCTTCTATACTGAGCCCAAATATGAATTCAGGGGGCCGATTTGAACAAACTTGAATCAGATCCACCCCACAATGTTGCATACCAAATATCAAAAGATTCTGCCTGCTGGATCTGGAGAAGAAGATTTTTTAAGAAATTTGCCTGAAATGCACTAAGTTGAAATTCAGGCTCCTATACTGAGCCCAAATATGAACCCAGGGGGCCGATTTGTACAAACTTGAATCAGATCCAGCCCACAATGTTGCATACCAAATATTAAAAGATTCTGCCTGCCGGATCTAGAGAAGAAGATTTTTCAAGAAATTTGCCTGAAATGCACTAAGTTCAAATTTGGGCTTCTATAGGGAGCCCAAATATGAATCCAGGGAGCCAATTTGAACAAACTTGAACCTGTCCCCCCTAGAGATGATGTATACCAAATAGGAAAGAATTCTGCCCGGTGGATCTGAAGAAGAAGATTTTTTTTAATTTTGGAAAGAAATTTATGGGTGCTATCAGAGTTATACCCCTTGTGGTGCCCCCTGTGGGTGCGGCAAGTTTATTTGTACAAGTTTGAATTGAAATATGATAGGGAACATGCACTCCAAATCTGATTCAATTTGATCCAGTAGTTTGGGAGGAGTAGTCGACAATGGAAAGTTCATTCATGACAGACGATGACGGACGGCAAGTGATAAGTTAAGCTCCCTTCGGTGAGTTAAAAACTTATATTGACCGAGGTTAATGCCTCGGTCAATATAATTTTTTAGGTTCATATAATATCATATTCACCACCACAAAAGTCCACAATTGTATATTTTCGCCCCACAAAGTAATATTGATTTATACCAGCCTGAAGAACTTTTGTTTGAGACAATGTAATGAATTTCAATATGAACACTTTACCTAATGTAAAGGCCATATCAAGCAGCCCACACTATTCACAAAAATTTGCATTTAAATTTCATTATTTTTATCAATATTTGCCTCCAAAACATAGCTTATGATCTCACAGTAAAATGGGCTCGTATGGATTATTCCAATGAGGAAGCATAAAGTATGTTTTTAAATAAAAAAAAATGAAAAAGGTGACTTTATCAAGAATTTCAGTTTCAGTTGCTGTGCATGTTAGGTTAAGGGTAAAGCAACATGTATCTTATATTTGTTTTCAAGCACTAAAATACTGTGATAAAAAGAGGCCCCCAAAAGTTTGTGTTCTCAGGCATTTTTGTACTGAAAAACAGATGAGGGAGGGAGGCTTTTTTGTGGTCTTTTCACCTGTTGTACACTAATATGGCTCCTTGAAACTGGTCATTTCACAAGACTGTGAAGTTGCCAATTTAACTCTTAACCCGGTGAGTATTTTAAAAATATTTTTCATCAAATCTAGTCATGGCTGCTGTGGAGCAGCATTGACTAGATTTGATGAAAAATTCATCTAATTTTAACTCAAGAAATTGTTGGTGAAAAAATCCATTCAATTTACAGAGTGCAAATCGGAATAAATATGCCCAAATTATATATACATATTTCAATGGCAAGAGAAATACTGTCCTGGGCAGGAATAACCACCAGCAGCATGCAAGGAGTTAAATAAGATCAAGTTAGGCCTATTGAAAAAAATTCTTGTTTTTCAGGTAATTTTCTCTTAATTTCATGATGCGGGAGGGAGGTTTTTTATTTTTTTTTAACATTTAGCTGCTTACACCATTATGTTGAAAAGCCTTTTTTTTATGTAGTTTCAAATTTACTCACTTATATCTTGTTTGACAGAGCTCACTGAGTTCTGTCAAACAAGATATAGTTGGTCAAATTTTTATCTTTCAAGTGAAAAATAGTGGAGAGATTTCCATGTGATCAAAAAGGAGTGGCGAGGCTGCTTTTCAGTGATGAGGGAGGTGCCTGAGAACCCAGTATTTTTTTAATAGCCTAATAAAATTTAAAAAAAAAAACAGAAAAGAAAACACTGCCAGTCTGTAAGCAGGACATAATTTACTATTGTTAATGAATGACAAATAGAAACACACCAATCTTCAAAACAGTACCAATCATTTTTCATTTAGATGCACATCTTCTCTTTTTATGAATTTAATAGGGGCGCGGTGGCTCAGTTGGTAGTGGTGCAGGCTGCAAGCCGAGAGGTCCTCGGTTCGAATCCCACCTGCGGCAACCGCGTTGTGTCCTTGGGCAAGACACTTCACCCCGATGGCCTACATGGGGGCACGATGACGCTGTGTACTGAGGCGTACTGCACGTCGATGGTGCACATGTCTTCAACCAATCTAACCCTGCCTGTGCTGCGGTGCAGAGTTCAGAGTTACGATGTTGGAGAGCTGACAGCTGCTCGTCATTGCTCGGTGGTTCTCTCCAGGTACTCCGGCTTCCTCCACCCGTAAAACTGTCACGGTCACGATTAGACATTGTGCATAAGTATGTGACCTTAAACACCAATAAATAAATAAATAATATGAATTTAATATATTCCTATCCTAAAATATCTTGTAATTAATCTTTGTTCCAATAAGGAGTTCTCCTTCACACACTAAGAAATAATTGTTTCACACAATTACAGTTAAAACTAGAAGTCCTGTCATGAAATGCGCACAAATAGCACGTTGATATGCGCGTTAATGTGCGCGTTATGGCCCAAGTAAAGCTATCAAATTCTGTACATATGGCCTGTGCTCAAGCATTGTTTCTGCCAATGGACCTCCGGGTTACCCGGAGGTCCATTGGCAGAAACATTGCACGTGTTTGCTATGAGTAACCAGGAGAACCTGCCATGCTTTGCATGTCATTCGATATGGCAATTGCGTGCAATTCCAACGCGCAATTAAGCCTAGATAAGTGCACTATTCGTGACAGGACTTCTAGTTTTAACTGTAAGAACATACCTTCTGTAGATTCATGAAACTGACATGCAATTTTTTAATTGTCGTCGTCTCGGTCCCTTGATCAGACATATCTGCAGTCTTGTGACGAGTCCTCCTGTGCTTTATGAGAACTGGGTCATCTTCTTCATCAGCAATAAGTGTTCCCTGTGAAAATGAGTATTAAAATGTTATAATAAAACTTGTTTTACCTACCACACGAGCACAATATGCTATATCCCAATGCACCTCTCTCATATGGAACTGTGACGATTAGAAGCCTAAGAGAAAGCATCAGGATGACTGTAGAAAGAAACCAAATGAAAGTGTCAATGACAGTGTAGCTTAACTAGTGTGTTGTGTTTGATGAAAAGGATAATGTTCAATGTTTATGAAAGGATTATGAAATAAGACAAGAATTGTGATAATTGGGAATATGTTCATTTCTGTTCCCTGTATGCTATGTTTTTGATAAAAAATAATATGAGGTGTACACTGTACTAAAGAGCTGAGGGGTGGGTTAATATGACCTCACAGTTAATGTATGTGGCCCTCACAGTTAACGTATATCAACGAAAGTTACCAAGTTACAGTGAAATTATTCCAAAACAAGTCATTCTATCAAGTTACATTGAAATCCCTTCATAAATATGGCCTGTAGACTGTGCTAAAGGTTTTTGGGCTTCGGGCCCCTGGAGCCGTCAGTTTCCCAATTGCGTCCAAAGGAGACATTCTCATCTAGACATTATATGAAGTCAACCTACCAAGTTATAATGAAATCCCTTCATAAATGTAGACTGTGCCAAAGGTTTTGGGGCTTTGGGCTTGGGCAGCCATCATGGTTGAATGATCGCAACCAAAAGGGCACATTCTCATCTGGGCATCATGATCCTACAAAGTTACAATGAAATTCCTTCATAAATATGACCTGTAGAATGTGCTCAAGGTTTTCAGGCTTCGGGCCCCTGAAGCCGTCACAGTTGACCAATCACGACCAAAAGGGATGTCATCATCTAGGCATTATATGGAGTCAAACTAACAGGTTACAATAAAATCCTTCCATAAATATGACCTATAGACTATGCTAAAGGTTTTGGGGTTTTGGGCTCGAGCAGCCATCAAGGCTGAATGATCGTGACCAAAAGGGGACGGGCTCATCTAGACATTATTTGGAGTCATCCTACCAAGGTACAATGAAATCCCTTCATATTTATTGATTTATTTATTTATTTATTGGTGTTTAAGGTCACATACTTATGCACAATGGCTAATCGTGACCGTGACAGTTTTACGGGTGGAGGAAGCCGGAGTACCCGGAGAGAACCACCGAGCAACGACGAGCAGCTGTCAGCTCTCCAACATCGTAACTCTGAACTCTGCACCACAGCACAGGCAGGGTTAGATTGGTTGAAGACATGCGCACCATCGACGTGCAGTATGCCTCAGTACACAGCGTCATCGTGCCCCCATGTAGGCAATCGGGGTGAAGTGTCTTGCCCAAGGACACAACGCGGTTGCCGCAGGTGGGATTCGAACCGAGGACCAAATCCCTTCATAAATATCACCTGTAGACTGTGCTAAAGGTTTTTGGGCTTCAGGGCCCTGTACCCATCACAGTTGCCTAATGGTGTCCAAAAGGGGCTGTTCTCATCTAGACATTATATGAAGTCAACCTACCAAGTTACAATGAAATCCCTTCATAAATATGAACTGAAGACTGTGCTAAAGGTTTTCGGATTTTGGGCTCGGGCAGCCATCATGGTTGAATGATCGCGACCAAAAGGGGATGTTCTCATCTAGACATTATTTGGAGTCATCCTACCAAGCTACAATGAAATCCCTTCATAATTATGACCTGTAGACTGTTCTAAAGGTTTTCGGACTTCGGGCCCCTGTAGCTGTCACAGTTGCCCAATCGTGTCCAAAAGGGTACGTTCTCATCTAGACATTATATAAAGTCAAACCTAACAAGTTTCAATGAAATCCCTTCATAAATATGACTTGTAGACTGTGCTAAAGGTATTCAGGCTTTGGGCTTGGGCAGCCATAATGGTCGAATGATTGCAACCAAAAGGGGACATTCTCATCTGGGCATCATCTGGAGTGATACGACGAAGTTACAATGAAATCCCTTCATAAATATGACCTGTAGACTGTGCTCAAGATTCCTGTAGCCATCACAGTTGACCAATCATGACCAAACAGGGATGTCATCATCTAGGCATTATATGGAGCCAACCTAACAAGTTACAATGAAATCCTTCCATAAATACGACCTGTAGAATATGCTAAAGGTCTTTGGGCTCGGGCAGCCATAAAGGCTGAATGATCGCGATCAAAAGAGGATGTTCTCATCTAGACATTATTTGGAGTCATCCTACCAAGCTACAATGAAATCCCTTCATAATTATGACCTGTAGGCTGTTCTAAAGGTTTTCGGGGCTTTGCGCTCCTGTAGCAGTCACAGTTGCCCAATCAAGTCCAAAAGGGGATGTTCTCATCTAGACATTATATGAAGTCAACCTACCAAGTTACAAAGAAATGCCTTCTTAAATATGACCTGTAGACTGTGCTAAAGGTTTTCGGGCTCGGGCAGCCATCATGGTTGAATGATCGCAACCAAAGGGGATAATCTCATCTGGGTATCATCTGGAGTGTTCCTACGAAGTTACACTGAAATCCCTTTATAAATATGACCTGTAGACTGTGCTCAAGGTTTTTGGGCTTCGGGCACCTGTAGCCATCACAGTTGACCAATCACGATAAAAAGGGGATGTCATCATCTAGGCATTATATGGAGTCAACCTAACAGGTTACAATGAAAACCTTCCATAAATATGACCTTTTGCCTATGCTAAAGGTTTTTGGGCGCGGGCACCCATCAAGGCTGAATGATCGCGATCAAAATGGGACGTTCTCATCTAGACATTATTTGGAGGCATCCTACCAAGTTACGATGAAATCCCTTCATAAATATGACCTGTAGACTGTGCTAAAGGTTTTCGGGCTTCGGGCCCCTGTAGCCGTCACAGTTGCCCAATCAGGACCAAAAGGTGACTTTCTCATCTAGACATTGTATGAAGTCAACCCACCAAGTTACAATGAAATTCCTCAATAAATATGACCTGTAGACTGTGCTAAAGGTTTTCAGGTTTTGGGCTCAGGCAGTCATCACGGTTGGCAGATCATGTCCAAATGGGGAAATTCTCATCTAGAGATCATAAGGAGTCATCCTACCAAGTTACAATGAAATCCCTCCATCTTAAACATGACCTGCAGACTGTGCTAAAAGTTTTTGGGTTTCGGGCTTGGGCAGCCATCACGGTTGATAGATCATGCCCAAAAGGGGACGTTCCCATCTAGGCATTATGCAGAGGCATCCTACCAAGTTACAATGAAATCCCTTCATAAATACGACCTGTAGACTGTGCTAATGGTTTTTAGGTTTTGGGCTCGGGCAGCCATACCGGTTGCCCAATCGCGACCAAAAGGGGACGTTCTCATCTAGACATGACCTCAAACCTGCATATGAAATTTCATGACGATCAGACAAGAACTGCAGGGTGTAGCCCGTGCTAAAGGAAAATGTGAACAGACTCACAGACAAACAGACTCACAGACTAACAGACTTCCGCACGCGTGATGGCAGTAGCTTATCTTGACTATGTCAAGTTAAGCGAAAAATGTACCGGACTGGACTGACCAGGATGCCAGAAGTGCATGGCATAAATCCTGGTGTCCATTCCCGCTTTTTTGGAGTACATCATTTTTGTCCAATTCCTCCAAGAAATGCACACAAACAGTTTCCAATTTTCCACCATCTGGTTACATTTGACTTGTAAATTCCTCTCGATAACATTTGGTTAAATGCATCATTTATCCATTTTCGGTTCATCATTAGGTTACCGGTCATCTAAACTTTACATCAGGCCCCACAAAGTAGATCTTCTGTTTCTCAGGCCATTTTTTTTTTAAATTGCATGTGGTCGGGCTGTTTTTTATTTTATTTTTGTAATTATTTCTTTGCCATCAAAAGTTCATGTCCTTGGTTTGTTTTAGGCTTCATAATCTACATACTTGCATAGGTTTTGGCGTGTATCATCCCATGAGTGCAACAAGGATTTGCAATGCTAAAGCATTGCAAAGCCTTGTTGCACTCAAGTGACAAATTTATATATATAACTAAGTTTGCATTTGCTATAAAAAGAGAGCATGTGGCAGCCAAAAAGTACCATGTAGGAGGGCCAAAGAAACAGATTTTTAACTTTTTTAGGTCTAATGTAAATTTATTTGCATGTGTTTGCAAAAAACTGTTTTATTAAAAATGTCTGTTTATTATAATTGTTTTGTAAACATCCAGTTCGCTACATTCGGCAGAAAATAACCCAAATACTATGAGGATGGTGTTCATTTTTCAAAAAATGTGCATACATATTACTGACAAAAATGTATTTGATATTTCTTTCATTAGTGCTTTATTCGATATTTCTTTACAGACAAATGTATTTGATATTTCTTTTATTAGTGCTTTATTCGATATTTCTTTACTGACAAATGTATTTGATATTTCTTTTATTAATGCTTTATTCGATATTTCTTTACTGACAAATGTATTTGATATTTCTTTTATTAGTGCTTTATTCGATATTTCTTTACTGACAAATGTATTTGATATTTCTTTTATTAATGCTTTATTCGATATTTCTTCACCGACACAAATGTATTTAATATTTCTTTTAGTAGTGCTTTATTCGATATTTCTTTACTGACAAAAGTATTTGATATTTCTTTTATTAGTGCTTTATTTGATATTTCTTCACTGCCAAATGTATTTGATATTTCTTTTATTAATGCTTTATTCGATATTTCTTCACTGACACAAATGTATTTAATATTTCTTTTAGTAGTGCTTTATTCGATATTTCTTTACTGACAAAAGTATTTGATATTTCTTTTATTAGTGCTTTATTTGATATATCTTTACTGACAAATGTATTCGAAATTTCTTTTATTAATGCTTTATTTGATATATCTTTACTGACAAATGTATTCGAAATTTCTTTTATTAGTGCTTTATTTGATATATCTTTACTGACAATTGTATTTGATATTTCTTTTATTAGTGCTTTATTCGATATTTCTTTTATTAGTGCTTATTTGATATGTCTTTACTGACACAAATATATTGATATTCCTTTTATTAGTGCTTCATTTGATATTTCTTTACCGACACAAATGTATTTGATATTTCTTTTATTATTGCTTTATTCAATATTAGGGACCTGCGAGCCGGGGATAAAACTTCGAGCCGAATCTCGAGCCGAATCATCCCTCTGGTATCGAGTCGAGTCGAATCTCGAACCTTGAAACCGGCGCGACGGCGACATTCGTGCTTCCATAGTCTGCAATACCGGTACTCTGCATGCTGGATGAGTTCAGAATCAACTGGTCTGGAATCGAGTATTCTTGCACTGCGAGAATACTCGATTCCAGACCAATTGATTCTGAACTCATAGACTCGCAGTTTTATTCTACCCACTTGGTGGTCGTGGCTCGTGCTCAGCCTCATCAGCACCAAATACCATTATTATAAAAGCAAACAAGGCATGTCGGAAAATATGATAAAAAATCTCAAACTCAAAGTCTCGCGAAACACAGTATCGCGCACTAACAGTGAAGATAGACATACAATATTCTCAAAAACCCGGGGACGAATATTCCCGGGGACGAATCTTCCCTGACCCTCAGAGATTGTACGGTAGCCCGGGGGTTTAATAATCAACAAAATTGGAGAGCTAATACGTTCAGAGAGCGATTTATTACACTATCGTTAGCGTATGACGGCGTGTTCTTGATGCGAGCGAGTGCACATGTAATTCGCCGTTTGAACAGAGGTCGGTTCGAAAAATACGAATCGGGCGGTGAGGTATCGAGTCGAATCGAATCTCGGCGATGGTTTCGAGTCGACCCGAATCTCGAACGGTTCGCAGGTCCCTATTCAATATTTCTTTACTGACACAAATGTATTTGATATTTCTTTTATTAGTGCTAAATTTTCCTTGGTTGCCCAAATCTTTTTCACGTCTTTGCTTGTTACTATTTACTCTACCATAAAAACTATAACAAGAAAACCAATATAGATGAAATAAATTCATTTCAAAGAAACATGTAATGTGGACAACACCTATTGAATATGAAACCTTTTAACCCTTAAGGGCTTGAAGATTTTTATATATTTTTGCTATACTTTGAAAGTCTGTCTTCAGTGGCTTTGCAGTTGCTTCTAGTCAAGTCTTGGCTGCCTACAGGGGCAGCCAAGACATGCTTAGAAAACACTGACAAAGTACTTTGAAAGTTAAAAAATTTATAGTAATTTATATATTTTTTATACTTACCAATGACCCAGACATAGCTGGTGCTAACTCTTAAAAATCTAGGGCCAAACACAAATTTTGCCCCCCAATCCCCAAAATTTGCATCTAAAACCAAAGAAATCAAGTCCTGAATGGCCCTCCATACTTCGTCTCTAATGCGCATGCGCAGTGTCAAGGACGTCCCAAAATTGGCGCCATTAATCATTCTTACAATCAGTGCCTGGTAAGCAATATGTCCTCAGCGGGGAGGTATGAGTTCCCAACTCCTGGGAGGGCCATCCCCATCTGGGTCATTGGTAAGTATAAAAAATATATAAATTACTATAAATTTTTTAACATTTTTATACTGTACCAATGACCCAGACATAGCTGAATAGTAAAAAGGCTGGAGGGCCTAGGACATAGAGGAAAATCCAATAAGCTCAACTATATAAAATAGAGTCATCCCCTCGAGGAGAAAAGGAGTATTAGGCTTTACATGTATCTTTCTTATTTATGATAAATTAGAAAGACACAATACCTTCCATAATTGAGCATCATAACATCCATATTCTCTATTAACATCCAGTATAATCCTTATACTAATTATTTTTAAAGTAAGCCAATAAATAAAGTTAGTCCCGAGAATTGAGACTCTTTATACTCTTTTAAAAGTGTCCGAGGATTGTATAATAACGCCCGTTTGACACGTGACATATTCAAATGCTATACTTTAAAACTATGACATGAATTTTTAAAACATAAACTTTTCACTTTAAAACCATCTCAGTAACAGCTCAGAATTACTGACTCCGGAGGAGGTATCCCCTTGTTTTCATAATAAAACAGGTGACACAAGGGAACACCCTCCCCCCCCCCCTTCCCCTTGCCCTGGGTCAAATAGCCTTGAGTGAAGAGGGCAGCAGGACGGAGTCACTGCCGGAACAGAAAGCCTACATAGCTATAGTTGCAATTGTTAAGTGAACGACATTCTGAGCAGCCGATAATGGACCTAAACAATGCAGGCCTCCAGAAATGGACTCGATATTTCTGAGATAAAAATTTGTGAATGTGGATGGCTGAGACCAACATGCAGCCTTCATTAAATCTATAATAGCAACACTATTTACGTAAGCCCAAGATGTAGAAGAGCTCTTACTTCAAGAGCCGAAATCTTAAGCACAGGCTGCTGAGTTAAGGATAGATTATCCTAAGCAGTACCGATAGTTAATTGAATCCATTTAGCAATAGAATGGACTGTAATGACCTTTCTATTAGGCATCAGAGACAGAAGCTTTACGTCCTTACTGATAAACTGAGATCTGTTAATAAATACATAAAGGTCTAGCCGGACAGAGTAAAGGCCTATGCCCGTTCGAAGACGGAAGGACCTTAAAAACAAAAGGTTCCGGATATCATTAGGAGCCTGATTCTTAACCAAAAATCCAACATTAGTAGTAAAGGTAATAGAGTTTCCGATACTACGAAAGTGAGAATCGTCCACCGATAGTGCATGAAGCTCACTGACTCTTCAGCAGAAGAGAAGACTAAGAGAATTGCTGTCTTAAAAGGCCAGAATTTGAAACTACTGTCTCAAGAGGTTCAAGTGGTTGCTTTAGTTTAATAAGAACCCAAGCTAAATTCCGTATAGGAATTAATCTAAGGATTCTAGGTCTATTTATCGAAAAGTTTCTAACTAACTTAGATAAAGAGACATTAGACTCAATTGTAAACTATCATGGTGTGCATAGGTATCAGATAACATAGACCTATAACCTTTAATAGTAACTGGCTGCAGTTTATCTCGTCAAACAAGTATACTAGAAAGTTTGCAATGTCTGGTATGGAGGGATCAAAAATATCAACATAATGATCCCTACACCAACGATGGAAGACCCTCCACTTTAGCCGCATAGTATAGCGAAGAGGAGATCCTCCTACAGTTAGAAATCGCGTCCACTGCTCATCCTGTACAATGCTTGCCGTGCAAGAAGGACCGCACAACGGAATACGTGAAGGTTGAGACCTTGCGGGTTGTGATGAAGTTGACACGATTTCCCCAGCGAAAGAAGATCCTCTCGTGGAGGAAGTTTTCGCGGTAAGTCCCACAGCAGACACCTAAGTAAATTTATCCATGGTCTCTGTGGAGACAGAGATGCTACCAACAGAATTGTATTGTGAATGTATTATCTTAGCAATACTTGCTGAACCAACAGCGCTGGAGGATACGCATATCCTATCATTCCGTCCTACTAGATCGATAGAGCGTAAACTACATATGCTCGGGGATCCGGACATGGTGACACATACGTCTGCAATTGACTGGTGAGTTGTGTCGCAAATAAATTTATCATTGGGCGCTCCCGTTGGTAGCAAATCTGATTGAATACCTGTTTGTTGAGAGTCCATTCTGACGGCAACAATCGACCCCTTACGTGAAAGGGAGTCTGCTAATACAATCAGACGACCCAGAATATGACGGACCGAAACAGAACTTGGTGTTCTATAACAAACAGAAGGATTCTTTCCGTTAAATTCAATAACGGAACCGAATGAGTGCCACCCTGGTTCCGGATATACGCAACTACTGTCGTATTATCGGACAGGATTTAGGCATGCGTTTCTGAATTATGTTCATCCAATGACGTAGTGCAAGCCAAAATAATATCATTTCTTGGAAGTTAAGTGCTTGCCTAAAAACTGCGGAACCCAAAGACCCTGGCACTTCGAATCCGTTGGGATCAATATTGTACCCCAACCTGTTTGACTGGCATCCGTCATAATCGGAAAACTCGGATCCGGCAACTACAGTGGAACTCTCTGAGTCAACCACCAAATGTTTGCCCAAGTCTGAATCTCTTGTTACACTTGATTGACAAGAGAACGTGTATATCGAGTAATTCATAGATTGCTGAAAGGTTGCCGTCGAAGAGAAGCTTCTCCGAGACCGAAGCGACACTGAGAGAGTTCTTCACCTTACTATCCACGTGCGTGGATGTAGCTAGGGCTGCGTCACATCTAACCAACTCCAGGTTGCCACTGAAGGGCGAAGTTATACGTGGAAAACTACTGCCCTTGAAAGAAATCTCATTAAGTATCATATCCTGGAATTCTTTCTCTTGAAGATGTAATGATAACGCCTCAGTAAGGTGGTCTACATATGTTAAAGCATCTAAGTTAAGTCTATTAGACATCATTGTCGTTTCCAACGTCGTGGTTGGAATTGACATAGACGGCGAAAAAGACAATTCCCAGTCTTCAGCCTCGTCGTCTAGACGCAGAGGAACTCTCAGTATGCCCTGTCCTGCCATTTCAAATTATTCCTAGAATTGATGAAAGGCAGATTAGAGCATTTGCGGACAAGAAACTAGACTAGCGTGTTTTGGTAGCAAGCTTATATATATATATAGCGTCGTTCAATAATTCGAAAGTTCTAGTGACATTATTGGACTGTGTCGGCAACTCAGGGACGATGTCCCTGAACCGATCAAAAACTCTGTGTCCAATGACGCTATTAGTCTCTTATCCAGCATCGCAGCATTCTAGTCCGACGGAACAACCTCTGGAAGATAATGCCGGAAGAAATGTATGGCAGCTTCTGTTGTTCCGAAAGGGAAAGCTCGAAATCGTCCGAATCCCTTTCGCCATCCTGTCGGACCCTAAGAAGTGTTCAGTCGTCCGTACCTGATGCATCAGCGGAGCGAACCGACCCAGCGTCATCGGATTATTCCTCATCCGACAGAGATTCTGTCGTTTGCTGGGATGCTGCGATAAGCTGTGCTATTTTGGATAGCACGTCCGTCACTGAGGCCTGTGGAGAAGCGGTCTTACGATGCTTTGCCGCTGGGAGCTCCGTGTTCGTTACCCTGTGTATACTTCTATTATGCGAGCGACCGGAGTGTACAGGCCTCGTGTCCCTTGGCTACCGGATGGCATGACCTGTTCGCCGTTGAATCACTGAATGACGAAGCTGGCAGGATACTCGAGGTCACGTAGCCAAGTTGCGGTCGTGTGCGCTGCCGTGAGGATGAGGAAGCATTATCGACAGTCTCTTGGACTGTCTATATAACGGAGCGTCCTGAGCGGCGGACATATGCTCCGAATGCGAAACGTTTGTACCACAACATCCGGTCCTAGATGTTGTTGTACGAGAGAGGGACCTCTCTCGCTCGCAGCCCGGATGGACTTGGACGAGCTAGGAACCGGTCTAACAGGCTTCCTCCGATCTCTCCTCTAATCCGTCGTCACTGGGTGTGTACTATTGTCTATTATAGTGCTCGCATCACCCAAATCTCCTTCCTGGACCGCAATGGACGAACCCGGCTGCCGAACCATTCGATGAATGGACGCTACACCAGGTGAGCCAGCGAATGTCAACACCGTCGATCCTACTAGGGACCTCTTAGGCGATTGACGTATTCCATGAGCACTTATTGCCGCTAGCTCATCATTTAACTATGACGACAGAGGCACACTTTTGAAAGACATCTCAGTAACTTTGCGAACAAGAAACCAGACTTGCTTGATAATAGCAAGCATATATATATAAATAGCGTCGTTCAATAATTCGAAAGTTCCTGTGATATTATTGGACTGTGTCGGAACTGAGGGACGATGTCCCTGAACCGATCCAAAAATTTTTGTGTCCACCGACGCTATCAGTCTCTTATCCGGCATCGCAGCATTCTGGTCCGACGAAACAACCTCTAGAAGATAAAGCCGGATGACATGTACAGCAGCTTATGTTGATCCAAAAGGGAAAGCTCAAAATCCTCCGAATCCCTTTCGCCATCCTGTCGGACCCTATGAAGTTTTCGGACGTCCGTACCTGATGCTTCAGCGGAGCGTCCTGACCCTGCGTTGTCGGATATTACATGATGCGACAGAGATTCTGTCGTTGCTGGGATGCTGCGATAAGTTGTGCTATTTGGGATAGCACGTCCGTCACTGAGGCCTGTGCAGTAGCGGTCTTACGATGCTTTGCTGCTGGAAGCTCCGTGTACGTTGACTCCTGCATACTTTTCTTATGCGAACGTCCGGAGTCTACAGGCCTCGTGTCCCTGACTACCGGATGGCGTGACCTGGTCGCCGCAGATTCTCTGATTGGCGAAGTTGACTGGATATCCGAGGTCACGTAGCCAAGATGCGGTCGTGTGCGCTGCCATGAGAATGAGAAAGCCTTATTGACAGTCTCTCCGGACTGTCTATATAACGGAGCGTCCCGAGCAGCGGACGTATGCTCCGAATGCGAAACATTTTGTATCACAACATCTGGGGCCAGATGTTGTTGTACGAGAGAGGGGCCTCTCTCGCTCGCAGCCCGGATGGGCCTGGACGAGCTAGGAACCGGACTAATAGGCTTCCTCCGTTCTCTCCTCTAATCCGCCGTCACTGGGTGTGCACTTTGTTGATTTATAGAGCTCGCATCACCCAAAACTCCTTTCTAGACAGCAATGGACGAACCCGGCTGCCGAACCATTCGATGAATGGACGCTACACCGGGCGAGCTAGCGGTCGTCAAAGGCCGTCGATCCTACTAGGGACCTCTTAGGCAATTGACGTATTTCCATGAGCACTTTTCCGCTAGCTCTTCATTAATTGTGACGACGGAGGCACACTTTTGGAAGACATCACCCTGTTCTTGATCGTCTGAAATAGAGATTGATAAACTAGAGTGACCCTGCGGGGAAAGGACCGGCATGGCCATTTCCCCGCTAACATACCGTGACACACGCTTCCCATGTTGTCATCGAAATTAACACATACTGAACAGGAGTTAGTGCGAGTACACTGACTACATTTATACAATGATTATGAAAGTCAGAGGAAGATTTCCTCTTAATACAATTGAACAATATCCCCTTCATTGTGAAAAGAATACAAAGTCCTAGTACTCGCACCAACCCCTGAAAATCAAAATACATAATAACATGATCCATTAACATAGAAAAAATAATTGAAATCAAAAAATTTTTTGAAAAAATATTTTTTCAGAAAAGCCCAAGTTTCTGAAAAGTAACGTTGAGCCCCAATGGATCCCAAGCCTAAGTATGGACAAAAATTTTAAAAATATTTTAAAAAATTAATGCAACACTTACGAATAATAATAATGTATCTAGTTATGATTAAACTAACATCAAAATATTATTTTCAAGAAATCCCCCTCACACAGAGGCTGTTGTCAATGTAAACAAGAAGTGTAAAAACACCAGAAACATGACTCCAGGCACTGATAACCCTGGCCCGAAATCAGTTACCAATAACACACTATCTGATGCAAAACAGAGACTTCCAGGGAAGAAACTACAGAACATCAGATGGTAGATGCAGAACACTACGCCTAAACACCCAAGGGTGAAGACGTAAACATAGGGAAAAGAACAGAATTCATTCTGTTATCCAGCTAAAACTCCCAAGAAATTTTAGTAATAATATTACAGAAAATATGCCAAAAGCATGGGAGAATAGCAAGGGGGGGGGGGCTTAAAGGAAAGGGAGAGAGGAAAACACTGAACAAGCAGTGTAACTTTATAGCCAGAATGACCACAACAGGCCGTTGCCTCAAAAATAGGTAACTTAACATAATTTCATTAAAAAATTTGAAGTTACAGCCCTGATTATTTTCTGTCACTCATTTTTCCTCTCCTCCTTCTATATCCTCCTTAGAACCACCATTTCTCTAATATTTATGTGTCTGGCATCATTTATACTGAGATTTATAAGCACAAAGATCAGTCAGATGTTAACTGATGAAGGGCCAAACAAAGAATGATTAATGGCGCCAATTTCGGGACGTCCTTGACAATGCGCATGCGCAGTAGAGGCGAAGTATGGAGGGCCATTCAGGACATGATTTCTTTGGTTTTAGATGCAAATTTTGGGGATTGGGGGGCAAAATTTGTGTTTGGCCCTAGATTTTTAAGAGTTAGCACCAGCTATGTCTGGGTCATTGGTACAGTATAAAAATACAAGTTTTGAGTTCACCCAAACAATGCACATTGGGGCACCTGTTCCTTTATTAAAAAGTTATCAATGTCGGGCAGTTGATAAGATTTGTAGTCGCTTGGTCAGATGAAAATGAACTGAAAAAAATAATTACCTTCAGTAACCTGGTCATTAGAACATTATATCTCTGATGAGAAATTCGATGTTTCTGCACCACTTTGCTGACCATTGGAACAAACAAATTGAATCTATGACCTAACTGCATAACTAAGCCGCACAATGTGTCCATGGCAGCATGATGTAGTTCTGGACAGGTGTCAAGGGTTCGAACAAGAGGGTGAATAATTCTACTGGCAAAATCTGTAAGGTCCAATGTGTCTGACATTCTATCAATGGTTTCCAATGCACACCTGTTGAATAAATAATTTTATGTACAATATTTTCTCTCTTAATTCTCACAAGCTTGAAAATAACAGTGAATTGTTAGAACATGAGGGTGCACAGTGGTTAGGGCAGATGACACACGACTACAAACAACTGCTTAGGTTAGATGACTGTTCCTGTTCACGATCAACTATAATGGCAATGCCAGGGCACTTGCTGAGCAACATCGCAGATGAGGAGACTTGACTTCAGCCTTCTTGGTGTCGGGGTTCAATTTAACCAGAAAATTTTTGATAGTGATTCGTTATTCCTTTGGGAAAATTGATTAGCTGTTGAGGAAAATTAACTTTGGAATGATATTTATTGAATAGCAAAATTCAGAGATTGACAAGTGAAATACTATGCGAGTCCAGTTAAATCGAGCCCTGCTTGGTGTTAATTCTTTATCCACTGTAGGTGTTTTTTACCTTCTCAGAATAAAAGTTTCAACAAATAAATAATCACTTGCCTAACAGAGGTATAATCCGGAACTTTGTTAACCCTTTACCCAATGCTGATGATAACAAAATTTATGATTTTAAATATTATTTTTTTTTACTGCTGAATTTGTATATTATACATGGATGGATGCTGCCAAGTTCGAAAAATAAACAGCTAAAGATACAATTATTTTAATTTCATCTGTAGAAGATTCTAAGTACAGTACTATGCTCACAAAATGGTGTCTTTCTCAATCAGATTGTGATTCGATTATGACATACTTAAATCAATCGATCATGATTTCATAACTAAAACATCACGGTCCAGGCCTGTCACTTTAACTGGTAGAGTGCTGGAAGCCCATATTTGGGCTTTATTCTGAAGTACAGGTGCCACAACTTAATGGCTTCATATTCTGTGGATGTGCCTCATATTATTTTTGAATTGAAATTATTTAGTCTGTGAGGATTTGCCTTGTTACAATTTATGGGAAAGTGCCCTTAGGCACTCTCCCATAAACTGTAACAAGGCAAAGAGACGTGGACAAATTTGGAGGACTAAAAATAATTTAGCACTCTCGAGTTAAGGAGGGTGACCACTCTCGCTCTCAATGGTTTCAATGGATTTGTTAAATATATACAATTATAAATAGAAACTGTCTTCTTATCAATACAGTAAAACCTGTCTTGAGAGACCAATGTCTTGAGAGACCACTGTCTTGAGAGACCACCTGTCTTGAGAGACCACTGTCTTGAGAGACCACTGTCTTGAGAGACCACATCTGCCAGTCACCGATTGGTTTTACTCTATAATGGACCTGCTATGGGAGACCACCTGTCTTGAGAGACCACCTGTCTTGAGAGACCACTGTGACCTGATACCAACTTGTATTTTTATGCCATAATGGACCTGTCTTGAGAGACCGCCCCTTTGAAGACTGAGACCATGACAAAAACTTTTTACCTGTTGTGGAATTGGAAAATCCATTGTGGTTATACTAACATAATTAAAAGTATTAAAAGCTCTTAATTGGGTTTCAATTGCTATTCAGTTACATAACTCATTAAAGATTGAGATGTTTTTATAAGACCCCTGTGAAAAGATTAGGATTATTGCTGAAGAAACAATTTCATACATACCTGAAATGTAACAGATAGGAATAAAAGTAAATTTGTGTTCAAAATCTTTTTGTAACAAATTGAAATGGACTGTTATAAAAATTATAAAAATAAATTAGTGTTGAAATATCTTCAATGAAGATTTTCAACACTAATTTATTTTTATAATTTTTATAACAGTCCATTTCAGTTTGTTACAAAAACTTCATAAAAAAGAACTACAAAGTAATTACAAAAATCTATTCTTCTCCATTTCCGAATTTTGTGGTTGGTTATTCACTGACTTGAGAAAACCTGAAACCTGTTATGAGAGACCACCTGTCTTGAGAGATCACTTTTGTGTGGCCCAAAGGGCGGTCTCTCAAGACAGGTTCTACTGTAATATCTTGATGCCCATAAAAATGCACAAAACCTTCAACAGGTTAATTCCTTACATGCTGGCTGCTGTTGGGTATTCCAGCCCACAGCAAAAAATCCTTTTGCCACTGGGATATTTATAATCTGGACACTTTTAACAACATTTTCCCCCTTTGACAGAACATTTCTTGAGATTAATCTTTATGAATTTTTCATCAAATCAAGATTTGTTGAATAATATTTTGAAAATACTCGGATTAATAGTTTATACTTGGCATAACAAATCACACAACTCTGCTCATTTATTTACAGTACGGCTGCCATGAACCGGTGACTTTCCACGGGTTGGCAATATTTCCACAGACACAATAAAACTGGATTCCAAACACTAATTATTGTAATAATCATAACGAATTTAATTAATGAAGCGCCAGGTACAAGCAGGTGCTTCATTAATTAAAATTTTTATGATGGTGATGTTTATTACCTGGCAAACGAATGTGTGGACATCACTGCCCAAGCATGGGTTATGACCAGTCCACGGCGTCTGTACTGTATCACTATCATCGTCTATGGCTATATCATGACAGTAAAAGAAGTATATAGTTAAGTTTAGCCATTCGTTAATTTTCCCATTTATACATATTCTCCCTATTTTAGAGCTCTTCCACCCAAGGTACTGGTTACCAATTCCTAGTCTACCAGTAAAACTGAACTTGCTTACTGAAGTAAACAAGCACTGCTCCATTTCCCATTGCTCCCATGGAGACAATTCTGCATAAGAAAGTATAATCAAACATACATATCACTACCTTCTAGCAATATTCCTAATCTTTTCTAGCTTTTCCCTACATTAGATAACAGCCATTTCCAGCTAGTGCTACTTGCAAATGTCATTAGTTAACCCTTTGAACACCAGAGGCCGCTTTACCAGCCCAGGGACATGGTACGTCTTACTTTCATTAATTAGAATGCCTGCTAAGTTAAAGGTGGGGTAGACCAATCAATATTTTCATTGTGCAGCCCTAAGGCTGCACATTGAAAATATTGATTGGTCTACCCCCCAAAAATGAATATGGACTCTTCTAATTGCTGCATATGAACTGACATAGAAGATACCACCAGGGTTCAACGGGTTAATCATCGGCACACTGATATCAAATTACCAAAATTTCAAGCAATTTTTCCCATAATAGTCCAGCAGCCTGGTGGGGGTAGGGGTGGGGTGGGGAGGGTTGGGGTAACCTTGTAATGTTGGGAAGTAAAAGGTTTCTTGGCCATTTTGGGGTAACCTTTTGCACTGAATCCAAATCTCAATTGATGCCACTTGTAAACCTTGGGCAACTTGAGATATTCATGATGGCATTCAAGATGGCCACCAGAAACTCCCAATATTCTGCTCACATATTTGTCTGGTACATTTTGTAGGTGACACACCACTTAGTATTGGTACATATGATGTATAAGTTTCATTGCTGTATCGCCTTCCAGTAAAAAGATAGGGGGTGGACACTCAAAGGTTTTTGTGCACGTTGATTCTATGTGTTGACTTCTATCTGTGACCTTGACCTAGGTGGATCAGTCATAAATCTTGTTTGTGACACACTGTCTAGTAATGGTTGTGTACATTTCAGTGTGATGTCTCCTTCCACTCAACCGTATGCACCAGACATTAAAAAGTTGATATGCAGCACATTGATTCTATGTGTTGACCTCTATCTGTAACCTTGACAGGCCAATCGTGAATCGTATGTGCAACACACTATCTAGTGGTGGTACATATGTTGTGTAAGATCCATTGTGGTATCTCCTTCCAAGTCATGGCCTGGACATAAACAAGTTGATGTGCACGCTCATTCCATGTGTTGACCACTAGTGAGACCTTACCTTGATGGGACGATCTTGAATTTTGTATCAGACATACCATCTAGATGTGGTCCATGTTGGGTAACTTTCATTGTGATATCTATTTCCACTAAAAAGTCTTCTGCTGGACTCGAAAAGTTTGTATATGCTCATTCAATGTGCTGACTAGAGATGGGCAATATACCGAAAAACCGAACCGATACCGATATCATGGGGATACCGAAAAACCGAACCGAACCAATCTTTGAACACCGAAACCATCGGTGTTTTCAGTTTGCCCTACTTTCGCTCATTTATAAGGCCTTGTTAAGGATTGATAGCAGTTGAAGTGTTCATTTTCATGAAAGAAGTGACTGATTTTCTTTTTCAGTTTTGTTGTGCCTTAATGGCCTGAACAGTTGAAGTGAATTCTCAATAGACTACGACCTGTACATGCCTTGCTTAGCAGTGATTTCTTGCCAAGTCTTGGCTGCCTTAACAGGCAGCCAAGACTTGGCTAGAAATTACTGACCAGATGGTATTTCTACTGTCATCAGGCCCACCTAAAGATGATATCTTCAAAACACATTCTAAGATTAGACACATTATGTAGGCTTTGAAATGTTAAGGCGTGTTTAGAACAAGGCACCAACTTAATGTAGATATGATTTGTATTGGCAAAAGCATGACAATGTTGAGCTCATTAGCAGTGGCATGTGTAGCACTATGACAGAATGATACAAGAACAACGTATTCTGTATTTTTCTGACATGGATTCCCCTTTCGTACTACATGTATCTGTAAATCTCAAGCCACAAACCGAATACCGAACCGATACCGTGGTATGCCCACAAAAAATACCGAAACCGATACCGAACTCAAAATTCCAATACCTCCCATCTCTAGTGCTGACCTCTATCTGTGACCTTGACCTTGGTAGATCAGTTGGGAATTTGTAGGTGACACACTGTATAGTGATGATACATCTGTTGAAAAGGTTCATTAAAAAGTTATGGCTCAAGACACAAAAATGTTGATGGGCATATTCATTCCATAAGTTGAACTCTATCTTCGACCTCAATCTGTGTCGGTTGATCGTGAGTTTTATAGGTGACACATTGTCTGGTGGTGGGCCATATTTTGTGTAAGTTTCATTGTGATATCTCTTCCCATTAAAAAGTTATTACCCAGACACGAAAAACTTGATGTACATGCTTATTCCATCTGTTGACCTCTATCTGCGAACTTGACTTTGTTGGGCAGGTCATGAATACTGCACAAGACAAACTGTCTAGTAGTGGTATATATGCTGTTTAATGCTGAAGTCCTCAGATTAATTTTACATACATTTTACATTACACTACCGTATATATAGGTACACAGCTACAGGTATCGCAGAACTAAATATTGAAATTAGAGTGAACCGCCTTAAAATGTTGCACTCGGAAATGACGCAATCTCTAAAAATAAACAGCCTTGGGAAAATCCATTGTTTCAATAAAAGTTTGAAACATTCTATTGACATCTTGCATTATTGTTGAATATTCCTGATAAAAAAGAGGGTGATTTGACTTTTGGACCTAAAAACTTAAAAAATTTATAGTAAATTATATATTTTTTATACTTACCAATGACCCAGACATAGCTGGTGCTAACTCTTAAAAATATAGGGCCAAACACAAATTTTGCCCCCCAATCCCCAAAATTTGCATCTAAAACCAAAGAAAACATGTCCTGAATGGCCCTCCACACTTCACCTCTACTGCGCATGCGCAGTGTCAAGGACGTCCCGAAATTGGCGCCATTAATCATTCTTAAACCAGTGCCTGGTAAGCGCTATGTACTCAGCGGGGAGGTATGAGTTCCCAACTCCTGGGAGGGCCATCCCCATCTGGGTCATTGGTAAGTATAAAAAATATATAAATTACTATAAATTTTTTAACATTTTTATACTGTACCAATGACCCAGACATAGCTAAATAGTAAAAAGGCTGGAGGGCCTAGGACATAGCAGAAATTCCAATAAGCTCAATCATATAAAATAGAGTCATCCCCTCGAGGGGAAAAGGAGCATTAGGCCTTACATGTATCTTTCTTATTTATGATAAATTAGAAAGACACAACACCTTCCATAATTGAGCATCATAACATCCATGTACTCTATTAATATCCAGTATAATCCTTATACTAATAATTTTTAAAGTAAGCCAATAAATAAAGTTAGTCAAGAGAATAGAGACTCTTTATACTCCTTAAAAGTGTCTGAGGAGTGTATAATAACGCCCGTTTGACACGTGATATATTCAAAAGCTATACTTTAAAAACTATGACCTGAATGAATTTTTAAAACATAAACTTATCACTTAAAAACCATCCCAGTAACAGCTCAGAATTACTAACTCCGGAGGAGGTATTCCCTTGTTTTCATAATAAAACAGGTGACCCAAGGGAACACCCTCACCCCCCCCCCCCCCCCCTTCTCCTTGCCCTGGGTCAAATAGCCCAGAGCGAAGAGGGCAGCAGGACAGAGTCACTGCCGGAACAGAAAGCCTATCTAGCTATAGTAGCAACTGTTAAGTGAATGACATTCTGAGCAGTAGATAATAGACCTAACCATGGAGGCCTCCAGAAAAAGAATCAATATTTCTGAGATAAAAATTCATGAATGTGGATGGCTGAGCCCAATGTGCAGCCTTCATAAAATCTATAATAGCGACACTATTAATGTAAGCCCAAAAAGTAGAAAGAGCTCTTACTTCATGAGCCGAAATCTCAAGCACAAACTGCTGAATTAATGATATACCATAAGCAGTACCGATAGTTAATTGAATCCATTAGCAATAGAATGGAGCGTAATGTCCTTCTATTAGGCATCAAAGACAGAAGAAGCTTACGTCCATACTAATAAACTGATATCTGTTAAATATACGTAAACTCTAACCGGACAGAGTAAAGGCCTATGCCCGTACGAAGACGGAAGGATCTTAATAACAATAAGTTCCGGATATTTATTAGGAGCCTGATTCTTAACCGAAAATCCAACATTAGTAGTAAAGGAAATAGTGTTTCCGATACTACGAAAGTGAGAATCGTCCACCAATAGTGCATGAAGCTCACTGACTCTTCAGTAGAAGAGAAGACTAAGAGAATTACTGTCTTAAAAGGTCAGAATTTGAAAACTACTGTTTCCAAAGGCTCAAATGATTACTTAGCTAAATAAGAACCGAACCTAAATTCCGTATAGGAATTTAATCTAAGGATTCTAGGTCTATTTATCGAAAAGTTTCTAACTGACTTAGATAAAGAGACATAAGACTCAATTGTAAACTATCATAGAGTGCATAGGTATGAGATAACATAGACCTATAACCTTAATAGTAACAGGCTGCAGTTGATCTTGTCAAACAAGTATACTAGAAAGTTGCAATGTCTAGTATGGAGGGATCAAAAATATCAACATAATGATCCCTACACCAACGACGGAAGAGCCTCCACTTTAGCCGCATAGTATAGCGAAGAAGAGGTTCTCCTACAGTAAGAAATCGCGTCCATAGCTCGTCCTGTACAATGCTTGCCGTGCAAGAAGGACCACACAACGGAATACATGAAGGTTGAGACCTTGCGGGTTGTGATGAAGTTGACACGATTTCCCCAGCGAAAGAAGATCCCCTCATGGAGGAAGTTTTCGCGGTAAGTCCCACAGTAGACACCTGAGTAAATTACCCACGGTCTCTGTGAAGACAGAGATGCTATCAACAGAATTGTATTGTGGATGTTTATCTTAGCAATACTTGCTGAATCAACAGCGCTGGAGGATACGCGTATCCTATCATTCCGTCCTATTAGATCAATAGCGCGTTAACAACATAAGCTCAGGGATCCGGACATGGAAACACATACGTCTGCAATTGAATAGTGAGTTATGTCGCAAATAAATTATCAACAAGCGACCCTTACGTGAAAGGGAGTCTGCTAATACAATCAGACGACCCGGAATATGACGGACCGAAGCAGAACTTGGTGTACTATAACAAACAAAAGGATTCTTTCCGTTAAATTGAATAACGGAATCGAATGAGTGCCTCCCTGGTTCCGAAGATACGCAACTACTGTTGTATTAACGGACAGGATTTGGACATGCGTTTCTGAATAATGTTCATCCAATGACATAATGCAAGCCTAAATAACATCATTTCCTGGAAGTTAAGTGCTTGCCTAGAAACTGCAGAACCCAAAGTCCCTGGCCCCCAACCTGTTTGACTGGCATCCGTCATAATCATAAAACTCGGATCCGACAACTGCAGTGGCACTCTCTGAGTCAACCACCGAATGTTTGCCACAGTCTGAATCTCTTGCTACACTTGATAGACAAGAGAACGTGTATATCGAGCAATTCATAGATTGCTGAAAAGTTGCCGTCGAAGAGAAGCTTCTCCGAGACCGAAGCGACTCTGAGAGAGTTCTTCACCTTACTATCCACACGCGTGGATATAGCCAGGACTGCGTCACGTCTAACCAACTCCAGGTTGCCACTGAAGGGCGGAGTTATACGTGGAAAAACTACTGCCCTTGAAAGAAATCACATTGAGGATCATACCCTTGGAATTCTTTCTCTTGAAGACGTAATGATAACGCCTCAGTAAGGTGGTCTACGTATGATAAAGCGTCTAAGTTAAGTCTAATAGACATCATTGTCGTTTCCAACATCGTGGTTGGAATTGACATAGACAGCGAAAAAGATAATTCCCAGTCTTCAGCACCGCCGTCTAGACGCATATGAACTCTCGGTATGCCCTGTTCTGCCAATATAAATTATTTCCTAGAATTGAAAAAAGGCAGAATAGAGCATTGCAGACAAGAAACTAGACTATCATGCTTGGTAGCAAGCTTATATATAGCGTCGTTAAATAATTCGAATGTTCTAAAGACATTATTGGACTGTGTCGGTAAGTCAGGAACAATGTCCCTGAACTGATCCAAAACTCCGTGACCAATGACGCTATTAGTCTCTTATCCAGCATCGCAGCAATGTAGTCCGACGGAACAACCTCTGGAAGATAAAGCCGGAAGAAATGTATGGCAGCTTCTGTTGTTCCGAAAGGGAAAGCTCGAAATCGTCCGAATCCCTTTCGCCATCCTGTCGGACCCTATAAAGTGTTTGGTCGTCCAAACCTGATGAAACAGCAGAGCGCACCGACCCAGCGCCGTCGGATTATTCTTGATCCGACCGAGAATTTGTCGCTTGCTGGGATGCTGCGATAAACTGTGCTATTTTGGATAGCACGTCCGTCACTGAGGCCTGTGGAGAAGCGGTCTTACGATGCATTGCCGCTGGAAGCTCCGTGTTCATTACCCCGTGCATACTTCTATTATGCGAGCGAACGGAGTGTATAGGCCTCGTGTTCCTTTTCTACCGGATGGCGTGACCTGTTCGCCGTGGAATCACTGAATGGCAAATCTGGCCGGATACTCGAGGTCACGTAGCCAATGTGCGGTCGTGTGCGCTGCTGTGAGGATGAGGAAGCATTATCGACAGTCTCTCGGACTGTCAATATAACGGAGCGTCCCAAGCGACGGACATATGCTCCGAATGCAAAATATCTGTACCACAACATCCGTTCCCATATGTTGTTGTACGAGAGAGGGACCTCTCTCGCTCGCAGCCCGGACGGACCTGGACGAGCTAGGAACCGGACTAACAGGCTTCCTCCGATCTGTCCTCTAAACCGTCGTCACTGGGTGTGTACTAAAGTCTATTATAGTGCTCGCATCACCCAAATCTCCTTCCTAGACCGCAACGGACGAACTCGACTGCTGAACCATTCGATGAATGGACGCTACATCGGGTGAGCTAGCGAATGTCAACTCCGTCGATCCTACTAGGGACCTCTTAGGCGATTGACGTATTCCATGAGCACTTATTGCCGCTAGCTCTTCATTAACTATGACAACAGAGGCACACTTTTAAAAGACATCTCAGTAACTTTGCGAACAAGAAACCAGACATGCTTGTTAATAGCAATCATATAATAATATATATAGCGTCGTTCAATAATTCGAAAGTTTGTGTGACATTATTGGACTGTGTCGGAACTGAGGGACGATGTCCCTGAACCGAACCAAAAATTTCTATGTCCACCGACGCTATCAGTTTCTTATCCGGTATCGCAGCATTCTGGTCCGACGAAAGAACCTCTAGAAGATAAAGTCAGATGACATACACAGCAGCTCATGCTGTTCCGAAAGGGAAAGCTCGAAATCCTCCGAATCCCTTTCGGCATCCCGTCGGACCAGATGAAATTTTCGGACGTCCGTACCCGCTTCCGCGGAGCGTCCCGACCCAGCGTCGTCGGATAACACATAATGCGACAGAGATTCTGTCGTTGCTGGGATGCTGCGATAAGCTGTGCTATTTAGGATAGCACGTCCGTCACCGAGGCCTGTGCAGTAGCGGTCTTATGATGCTTTGCCGCTGGAAGCTCCATGTACGTTGACTCCCACACACTTTCTTATGCGAACGTCCGGAGTCTGCAGGCCTCGTGTCCCTGGCTACCGGATGGTGTGACCTGGTCGCCGATGATTCTCCGATTGGCGAAGCTGACTTGATATCCGTGGTCACGTAGCCAAGAGCGGTCGTGTGCGCTACCATGAGGATGAGGAAGCCTTATTGACAGTCTCTCCGGACTGACTATATATCGGAGCGTCCCGAGCGGCGGACGTATGCTCCGAATGCGAAACATTTTGTACCACAACATCTGGGGCCAGATGTTGTTGTACGAGAGAGGGGCCTCTCTCGCTCACAGTCCGGATGGACCTGGACGAGCTAGGAACCGGACTAAAAGGCTTCCTCCGTTCCCTCCTCTAATCCGCCGTCACTGGGTGTGCATTGGTTGATTTATAGTGCTCGCATCACCCAAAACTCCTTCTAGACCGCAACGGACGAACCCGGCTGCCGAACCATTCGATGAATGGACGCTACACCGGGCGAGCTAGCGGACGTCAAAGGCCGTCGAACCTACTAGGGTCCTCTTAGGCAATTGACGTATTTACATGAGCACTTTTCCGCTAGCTCTTCATTAATTGTGACGACGGAGGCACACTTTGAAAGACATCACGGAAACATCACCCTGTTCTTGATCGTCTGAAATAGAGATTGATAAAGTAGAGTGACCCTGCGGGGAAAGGACCGGAATGGCCAATTCCCCACTAACATACCGTGACACACGCTTCCCATGTTGTCATCAAAATTAACACATACAGAACAGGAGTTAGAGCGAGTACACTGACTACATATACAATGATTATGAAAGTCAGAGGAATATTTCCTCTTAATACAAATGAACAATATCCTTTCATTGTGAAAAGAAAACAAAGTCCTAGTACTCGCACCAACCCCTGACAATCAAAATACATAATAACATGATCCATTAACATAGAAAAAATAATTGAAATCAAAAAAAATTTTGAAAAAATATTTTTTCAGAACAGCCCAAGTTTCTGAAAAGTAACGTTGAGCCCCAATGGATCCCAAGCCTAAGTGTGGACAAAAATTCTAAAAATATTTTAAACAATTTATGCAACACTTACGAACAATAATAATGTATCTAGTTATGAATAAATGAACATCAAGATATTATTTTCAAAAAAATCCCCCCTCACACAGAGGGCTGTTGTAAATGTAAACAATGAGTGTAAAAACACCAGAAGAAGACTCCAGGCACCCTGGCCCGAAATCAGTTACCAATAATACACTATCTGATGCAAAACAGAGACTTCCAGGGAAGAAACTGCAGAACATCAGATGGAAGATGCAGAACACAACGCCTAACCACCCATAGGTGAAGACGTAAACATGGGGAAAAGAACAGAATTCATTCTATTATCTAGCTAAAACTCCCAAGAAATTTTAGTAATAATATTACAGAAAATATGCCAAAAGCATGGGAGAATAGCAAGAGGGGACTTAAAGGAAAGGGAGAGAGGAAAACACTGAACAAGCAGTGTAACTTGATAACAAGAATGACCACAACAGGCTGTTGCTTCGAAAATAGGTAACTTAACATAATTTCATTAAAAAATTTTAAGTTACAGTCCTGATAATTTTCTGTCACTCATTTTTCCTCTCCTCCTTCTATATCCTCCTTAGAATCACCATTTCTCTAATATTTATGTGTCTGGCATCATTTAAACTGAGATTTACAAGCACAAAGATCAGTCAGATGTTAACTGATGAAGGGCCAAACAAAGAATGATTAATGGCGCCAATTTCGGGACGTCCTTGACACTGCGCATGCGCAGTAGAGGTGAAGTGTGGAGGGCCATTCAGGACATGTTTTCTTTGGTTTTAGGTGCAAATGTTGGGGATTGGGGGGCAAAATTTGTGTTTGGCCCTATATTTTTAAGAGTTAGCACCAGCTATGTCTGGGTCATTGGTACAGTATAAAAATATACAATTTACTTTTTGTGTGTTTTTGTAGGGAATTCCCCGAAAAGTATGTGCATGAGACCGGTACTTCCCTTTGTGTCAGTTTTTCTCTCTTATTTGTTGCATAACCCCCTGTTTTCAGATCAGAAAAAGTTGTCTGAAGAGCTATACTTGACAGAGATATTTGAATGCCAAAATTAAAGTGATGCGATCATATTTTTTTCCACCTGAACGTTATAATGGTCGCCTATGGGAAAATATTTAGTTCTGTGATACCTACAGGTGACTTAACAGTGTTTCTACATTATTGTTGGCTGCCTGTACAGGCAGCCAACAATGATGTAAAAAACACTTTAATGATAAATGCATCCTACCAGTAGAGTTCTTCAGGAAGAATACTCTGGGAACAACTTTTTCAGAACAATATAAGAAGGGCTTTCAGTAGCTGTATCGTGACTTAAGGGTTAAGTTTATGATATATAAACAGATTTATGAAAATAATGTTTCTTGGTGGCCATCTTGGATGCTATCATGAATATTTAAAGTTTCCCAAGGTTTTCAAAGTGGCATGATTCAGATATGGGTTCAGTGCAAAAAGTAACCCTAGAAACGACTAAAAAACCAATTACTTTCCGACACTGCAAAGTTACCTGCTCTGGCTTCCGGACTATTATGGGAAACATTTGCTGCTTGAAACTTGCAGATTGTTAACCCTTCACCTAACAAACTGGCAGCATCTTGTCGAGTAATTTAGAAATTTAGCAGTTTACAAAACCTTTTTCAAAAAGTTTACACAAAATTATATTATGTGAACCCTTATTAGAACGAGCTCATCGAAAAATTTTAAAATACAATAATTAAAATAATAAATTTTGATATCTTGTTATTTGGGAAAAGGGTTAAAAGCCAATATTTGCGAAAAGTCGGACAGGAAATGACTGTTATCTTATGTAAAGATTTAAAGACAATCATTATTTATAGATAGACAGAATGTGATGTGTGTTTGAATCGGTGGGTGTTTTACATAATGAGTTGGAATGGCGTTGTCATATTTCGCTTTCAAGCGAAATATGATTACGCGATTCCAACGAGTTATGTAAAACACCCACCGATTCAAACACACATCACGTTCTGTATTTATTACACAACCCATGCATTAAAATTCATTAAATAAACAAATTTTAATTCCGATGTTTAAACCCAAAGGTGAAGAGTCTGTTTGTTTTGACTGAAGCTGTACTGATCAAATGGATCGGTAAAAATCAAAACAACCTTTTAGGAACCAGCGTTTGTTGAAATTTGTACCGCTGTTTCTCTTCGGCTGGTGCCCATTCACGCCTAACAATTTGGTGGCTATTACTGTTAGTAAAAATATAAGTACAAATTTGTGCAGCTTTGCAAAACAGCTGGGAGAAACATTTTCAAAAGAAGTCTAAGCATGTCAAGATGTACGAAGATTTACTAATTTTTTGTGAACCGACTTTATTTTGCTTTTTCATTTTTACACTATGCGACAGATGGTTGATAATTATATAACGAAATTTGGAAACTTTACGAAGCGTAACTAAAGACTTGATGGGAAAGGAACTAGTAGAACGGTGCTGGGAAAAAAGTTTTGACTTGTACACCACCCATTGAATACAGAATAATTTATGTCATAGCGGCCATTCCGTTAAATACAAGGGTTTGAAGTTGAACGGATGTGTAATAAAGGATAGTATACAATGAAATAATAGTAACTACAAAAATTGCTCACTTCCTGACAGGAATGGGTACATCAACACAATCAAAAAGTTTCACAACTGGCGGTAATAATAAATGAAGATAGTCATCCAAATTGGCACCAAATAACTGCATGGCATTCAGCAACTGCAAAAAAAAAAGAGAAATGGATGTTCAAACTGCCTGTTCACTTTCTGTTGTATCAGTTTATTTATTGGGTTTAACCCTTGGGCATGACACTTCACCCCGATTGCCTACATGGGGGCACAATGACGATGTGTACTGAGGCGTACTGCACGTCGATGGTGCACATGTCTTCAACCAATCTAACCCTGCCTGTGCTGCGGTGCAGAGTTCAGAGTTACGATGTTGGAGAGCTGACAGCTGCTCGTTGTTGCTCGGTGGTTCTCTCCGGGTACTCCGGCTTCCTCCACCCGTAAAACTATCACGGTCACGATTAGACATTGTACATAAGTATGTGACCTTAAACACCAATAAATAAACAATAAATAAATAACCCTTTACCCAACGAATCGCTCGCATCTGCCCACGTAATATGCAAATTCAGCAGCTGAAAAAATATTATTTTTTGAAAATTTTCAACAAAACCATATCATGTGACCCCTCTTTGGAACGCGCTTGTTGAGCACGTTCCAAAGAGGGTCACATGATATGGTATTGTTGAAATTTTTTTTAAAATTTAAAAAATAACATTTAAAATAATACATTTTGAAATCGTCTGCGTTGGGTAAAGGGTTAATGCCACTTTCAACAGCCAGGGTCACTTCATGTAGGACAGTTTTACGTGAGGAGGAAGACAGAGTATCCAAAGAGAACCAAGCAAGTTGCAACGGCGAGCAACTGTCAGTCTCCCCACTGTACTAACTCTGTACAAGCAGTGTTAGCATTGGTTGAAGACTACTTCACAATTGGTGTGCAGTACATCTTAGCACACAGCTCCACCTGAGTTTTTTCCCTTGATGCCACATTTGTGGGCACAACATAATTGTTTACATCAAAAACGTTAACAGGAAAACTGGGGTTACCAGGCTTGGCAATTTCAGGAGAGCAATTTTTTAGCTCCCCTTACTGCCCTCCTGAAAGAATTAAGGAGAGCGAAAAATTGCCCTCCTAAATATTTTGGTCTCGGATGATTGAGATTACATGTATTATGCTCACATTAAATTTTTGTTGTAAGGCAAAAATGTAATTTAATTTCGAAGTCACATAACATCACGTAATTTCATTTTGAAAGTGGTTTAGTGGTAAAAGGTAATGGCTGCAACCATACCCAAACACAGTTGCAATCATTTGAAGCAAAATGGGTCACAGCAATATTTTTTTTTCTGTCAGTTTCAAGTTCAACAACTGACATCACAGTTTGAGGGGTAATTATTCAAGGAATATTGACACTATAATATACTTAGTACCATTACTACTATCCTGTCACTTGAAGCACTTGCACCACGATGTGACTGTAGATTCAAGCAGACCTGTTGTCCAAGAAAGTCATACGCCTACCACTACCACCTTCAACCCCCTTGGGGGGGGGGGGGGGTTGAAGGTGGTAGTGGTAGGCATATGACTTTCTTGGACAACAGGTCTGGGTACACACACAGGTCTTGTCAAGTGTGCGTTTGGTTGTTGAGTGAGACATCTAGATGTCTAAGAGATTTCGCTTTACCTTAATAAAGTTAATAAAATCACTGATGTAGTCTGTTGGTTTCAGTTTCAATGAGTTCATTCAATTGGATACTTAAAATGCTGTGTAAAGCTAATTGCTCTCCTAAGCTGATTGAGGAGAGCGATTTTTTGCCCTCCTGCATTTTTCAGAATGCCAGGCCTGGGTTACTAGGCACAATGGAAGGATTTGAAGCAAAGTTTTTGAATGATGCAAAATTAATGGCAGTATTGAATGAGGACTGGATGGAGGAAGAGAAGAGGCTTGTACAGAAAATTCAATGCAAACTAAGAGAGATTCGAAAGCAGAGATTTATCCCAAAGTGGGAGAAGAGATAGTTCTGCCCTTGGTAACTTCACATGAACAATCGACCTTTGGTCTCAGGCAATTAAGTTACCTCAGCCTGATATCTCGGCTAATATGAAACAAACCAAGTAATAAACTCTAATTACTGACTTGTTCAACTATAGAATATTCCATGTACCAGATACTGAGTATAGTATACTCCTTGTCCTTCCAACACAACATATGTAATACAGTGGAGCCAACTTAATTGGATATCTCTTCACTGAATAACCCTGTTAACTGAATATAATTTCTCAACACAAAACCATTTACCATACCTCCCATACAAATATGACCTGTTAATTGAATATAGGTTATAGAGTAAACTCCTGTTAACTGAAAAAAAATCTTGTAACCTGTCGAGAAATTACCTTGAATCGCCCCAGTTTTCCTTTGTTTATAGACCTATTTGGCTTCAGTACATCCAATACAGGTATTTAATCTATTATATCTTGTTTGACAGAGCTCTGTCAAACAAGATATAATAGAATAAATGCTAAGTTTATCTCTACAATAAAGAAAAATAACACAATCCCTGTTGATTGAATAAATTTGATTGGCAAAGTGGGTATTCAATTAACAGGGTTCTACTGTATCTGTTTTATTTCATGAACCCATCAAAAGTTGTGTATTGAATTCTATTATATGCCTATTACATTTTCCTTTTAATACCAGTTCCATTTATACAAATCCATATGGATAACATGTTCCATATGGATTTCCTCTGATGGACTATTTTTCCACCTGATGAAATAGATCCTGAATATTCAAAAAAAAAAAAAAAATTCTATCCATTTTTGTAACTGGCCTATTGAAATGTCCCATTCTAACCTTGATCAATTCGGAAAATAGTGGTGACAGCCGATAATTTGAATGTCAATAAAAAAATATTTTTGTTCAAAATGTTAAAAAATTTATAGTAATTTATATATTTTTTATACTTACCAATGACCCAGACTTAGCTGGTGCTAACTCCAACAAAACCAGGGCCAAACACAAATTTTGCCCCCCAATCCCCAAAATTTGCATCCAAAACAAAAAGAAATCATGTCCTAAAGGACCTCCATAGTACGCCTCTACTGCGCATGCGCAGTGACGCAGTCATCCCAAAATTGGCGCCAATTATCATTCTTACTGGCAGTGCCTGGTCAGCGCTATGTACTCAGCGGGGAGGCAAGAGTTCCCAACTCCAGGGAGGGCCATCCCCGTCTGGGTCATTGGTAAGTATAAAAAATATATAAATTACTATAAATTTTTTAACATTTTTATACTGTACCAATGACCCAGACTTAGCTGAATAGTAAACAGGCTGGAGGGCCTAGGACATAGAGGAAAATCCAATAAGCTCAATTATATAGTAAAGAGGTAACCCCTTAAGGAGAAAAGGAGTATTAGGCTTTACATGTATCTTTCTTATTTAATATTAAATTAGAAAGATACACTACCCTTAATAATTGAGCACAATAACATTCATGTTCTCTATTAACATCCAGTATAACCCTTATACTAATTATTTTTAAAGCAAGCCAATAAATAAAGTAGTCCAGAGAATTGAGACTCTTTATAATCATTTAAAAGTGTCCGAGTATTGTATATTAAAGCCCGTTTGACACTTGACATATACAAATGCTTCACACCGAGCTACACTTTAAAAATAAGACATGAATGAATTTAAACATTAATATTACACTTTAAAACCATCCCGGAAGCGACTCAGAAATACTGACTTGGAGGAGGCATTCCCTTGCTTTTCACTATAAAGCAGGTGACCTAAGGGAACACCCGCCCCCCCCCCCCCCCTTCCCCTTGCCCTGGGTCAAATAGCCCAGAGCGAAGAGGGCAGCCGGACGGAGTCACTGCCGGAACAGAAAGCCTTCATAACTATAGTTGCAACTGTTTAGTGGACGACATTCTGAGCAACAGATAACGGACCTAAACAATGCAGGTCTCCAGAAATGGACTCAATATTTCTGAGATAAAAATTTGTAAATGTGGATGGCTGAGACCAATAAGCAGCCTTCATTAAATCTGTAATAGCAACACTATTAGCATAAGCCCAGGAAGTAGAAAGAGCTCTTACTTCATGAGCAGAAATCTTAAGCACAGACTGCTGAGAAGAAGATAAATCTTCATAAGCAGTACGGATAGTTAACTGAATCCATCTAGCAATAGAATGGACTGAAATGTCCTTTCTATTAGGCATCAAAGACAGAAAGAAACGTTTCCGTCCCTTTCTGATAAACTGAGATCTCTGTTATAGATACGTAGTGCTCTAACAGGACAGAGTAAAGGCCTACGCCCGTCTGAAGACGGAAGAGCCTTAATAACAATAGGTTCCGGATATTTATTAGGAGCCTGATTCTTAGCTAAAAAACCCACATTAGTAGTGAAGGAGATAGTGTTCCCAACACTACGATAATGAGAATCATCCACCGATAGTGCATGAAGCTTACTGACTCTTCTGGCAGAAGAGAAAGCTAAGAGAAAAGCTGTCTTATAAGATAAGAATTTGAAATCTACTGTCCCAAGAGGTTCAAATGGCTTTTCCTTCAATTTAAGGAGAACCCAAGCTAAATTCCACTTAGGAATTAATCTAACAGTTCTGGGTCTATTTATCGAAAAGTTTCTAACCAATTTCGATAAAGAGACATTAGATCCAATTTGTAAACTATCATGATGTGCATAGGTATCAGATAACATAGATCTATAACCCTTTATAGTAACAGGCTGCAGTTTGATTTCGTCAAACAAGTATACTAGAAAGTTTGCAATGTCTGGTATAGAGGGATCAAATATATCTACAGAATGATCCCTACACCAACGACGAAAAACCTTCCACTTAGCCGCATAGTTTAGCGAAGAGGAGGTCCTCCTACAGTTAGAAATCGCGTCCACTGCTCGTCCTGTAAAGTGCTTGCCATGCAAGAAGGACCGCATAACAGAAAAACGTGAAGGTTGAGACCTTGCGGGTTGTGATGGAGTTGGCGCGATTTCCCCTGCGAAAGAAGATCCTCTCGTGGAGGAAGCTTCCGCGGTAGGTCCCACAACAGACACCTGAGTAGATTTATCCACGGTCTCTGTGGCGACAGAGATGCTACCAACAGAATCTTGCATTGAGATTGTTTTATCTTTAGCAATACTTGTTGAATTAACGGCGCTGGAGGATACGCATATCCTATCATTCCGTCCCAAGGGATCGACAGAGCGTCTACTGCAAATGCTCTTGGATCCGGACACGGAGACACATACGTCTGCAACTGATTGTTGAGATGTGTCGCAAATAAGTCTATCATTGGCCGTTCCCATTGGTAGCAAATCTGATTGAATACTTGTTTGTTGAGAGTCCACTCCGACGGCAACAAGCGACCCTTTCGTGAAAGGGAGTCTGCTAGCACATTCAGACGACCCGGTATGTGACGGACCGAAAGAAGAACGTGATGTTCTAACGCAAACAGAAGGATTCTTTCCGTTAGATTGAACAACGGAACTGAATGAGTGCCTCCCTGATTCCGTATATACGCCACTACTGTCGTATTGTCGGATAGGATTTGGACATGAGCATCGTGAATAATGTCCATCCAGTGACGTAACGCAAGCCAAATTGACATCATTTCCTTGATGTTTATGTGCTTGCACAGGAATTGCGGATCCCAAAGACCCTGGCATCTCGAATCCGTTGGGATTAATGATGCACCCCAACCTGTTTGACTGGCATCCGTCATAACGGTAAAACTCGGATCCGGCAACTGCAGCGGAACTCCTTGAGTTAACCACTGAATGTTTGCCCAAGTCTGAATCTCTTGTTTCACTTGATCTGACAAGAGAACGTCTACATCGAGCGAATGAATTTTCACACTCCAATTCTGAGTCAGGAAAATTTGAAGAGGACGTGTGCGTAGCCGCCCCATCGGAATGAGATCCGCGGCGGCTCCGCACAGACCTATCAGTCTCATAAATTCTCTCGCCGTGACTTTGTCTGCGTGCAGACAATAGCGAGCGTAACAACTGACTAATTTCGCTCTGGTTAACGGCAGACGAACGAGATTGTTGTGCGTCTCGAAGCTCATTCCCAGATGAGTGAATGACTTGGACGGCACCAGATCCGACTTCTCCTCGTTTGCTATAAAACCGAGACGTCGGAGCAATAGAAGAAGATTCTGAACATCGTTCTGAAGCGTTAACTCGTTGCCGTACCTCTGAAGAATGTCGTCCAGGTAGGCCGACGTTACCGCAGACGAATGAGCTCGGAAGTAGATCATTACCGAGTTCATTACCCGAGTGAAAGCCCAGGGTGCTAGATTCAATCCGAAGCACATGGCCCGGAACTGATACACCACTCCTAGGACTGCGAAGCGTAGATACTTTCGGAATGTCGGATGTACCATGACGTGAAAGTACGCATCTTTGAGATCTATGCTCGTTGCATAATCGTTCACCCGAATACTCGCTCTGACCGATCGAATCGTCTCCATATAAAACTTCGGAGCGACGATCAGCTTGTTTATCCAGCTCAAATCTATGACTGGACGGAACGAGCCGTCTGGTTTCGGAACCAGAAACAGATGGCTGTAGAATCCCAGAGATTCCTGGTTTTCTACGACCTCTACCGCGTTCTTCATTAAAAGAGACTGCACCTCTGATAACAGAGCGTCTCTTTTCTGTGGATTTGACGGAAGATGAGTCCACTTTGGACTTCGAGTTAATGGAGGCTTTCGTTTGAAGGATATCTTTAGACCTTCCGAAGTCACTCCTCTCACCCAAGGGTCGTCCGTAATCGACGCCCACTCTTGTGAAAAACTCGACAACCTTCCGCCAACCGGAACGCGATAGAGGTTTAAGCCATCACCTCCTGGACCTGCGAGGCCTGCGGTAGGAGAAACCACGTCTTCCACGACCCGCACCTCGCCTCGTCGACCTCGGGGCGTCCGACCGATTGTCCCGGCCTGAAGGACGTCCCAAACGAGAGTCGCTATCCTGACGGTCTCTCGAATAAGACCAAGAGGACGCACCGGAACCTCTATAGGAACCTCTCTTGGGCGCATTAGACCCAGAAGTGCCTGTCTTATTCGTGTCTGCTGTATCCGACTTTTTAGGAGCCGATCTGAACAATAGAGAATCATTAGCTTTCTTTTTAATTTTATCATAAATAGCGGAAAGCTTGCCGTCAAAGAGAAGTTCTCCTGAGACCGAAGCGACTCTAAGAGAGTTCTTCACCTTAGAATCCACTAGTGTGGATGTAGCTAGGGCTGCGTCACGTCTAACCAACTCCAGATTTGCCACTGAAAGGGCGGAGTTACACGTGGAATAAGCTACTGCCCTTGAAAGAAGTCTTAAAGAGGATTGTATATCCTGAAACTCTTCCCCTTGAAGGCGCAGTGATAACGCCTTAGTAAGGTGATCTGCGTAAGATAAGGCATCTAAATTGGCTCTGTTAGACGCTATAGCTGTTTCCAACACCGCGGTTGGAATAGAAGCTGACGACGGTAATGATAGCTCTAAGTCTTCCGCCTCGTCGTCCATACGCAGAGGAACTCTCGGTATACCCTGTCCTGCCATATCGAATTTATTCCTTGCATTAATGAAAGGCAGGTTAAGAGTATTAGCGGACAAGAAACCTGCTTTCCCCGTCCTGGAAGCAAGTTTAAATATAGCGTCGTTCAATAATTCAAATGTTCTTGCAACATTATTGGACTGCGACGGAAACTCGGGAGCGATGTCCCTGAACCGCTCAAAAAATTCAGAGTCCAATGACGCTATAATTCTCTTGTCCGGAAGCGCAGCAGTCTGGCCCGACGGAACAACTTGAGGGAGAAAGTGCCGGATGAAGTCCACGGCAGCTTTATGTTGTTCCGTAAGGGATAGCTCCAATTCATCCGTATCCCTTTCACCATCCGGTCGGACCTCCCGATGTTCCCGGTCGTCCGCCCCCGATGCTTCGGCGGAGCGTACCGACCCAGCGCCGTCGGATAATTCTCGATCCGACACCGTTTCTGTAGGCTGCTGGGATGCTGCGATAAGCTGTGCTATCTGCACAAGAATGTCCGACGTCGAGACCTGCGGAGGCGCAGTCTTTCGCTGCTTCGCCGAGGGCAGCTCCGCATCAGATGGCTCCCGCATACTTTTCCTATGCGAACGTCTGGAGTCCATCGGTCTCGAATCCCTGGCTGCCGGATGGTGTGACCTGGTCGCCGAAGAATCCTTCATCGGCGAAGCTGGTAAAATATCGGCGGTCACGCAGCCAAGGTGCGGTCGTGTGCGCTGACGAGAAGAGGAAGCCTTAACAGTCTCTGCGGACTGCTTATACAACGGAGCGTCCCGAGCGACGGACGTATGCTCCGCTAAAGACACATTTGTACCACAACATCTGGTCCCAGATGTTGTTGTACGAGAGAGGGACCTCTATCGCTCGCGGCCCGGCTGGACCTGGACGAGCTAGGAACCGGACTAAAAGGCTTCCTCCGTTCTCGTTTACTATCCGCCGTCACTGGGTGTGCATCTATTATGTTTATAGTGCTCGCATCACCCAAAATTTCCTCTTGGACCGCATTGGACGAACCCGGCTGCCGAACCATTCGGTGAATGGACGCTACACCGGGCGAGCTAGCGGACGACATTTGTCTAATCTCCATGAGCACTTTTGCCGCTAGCTCTGAATTCATTTGTGACGACGGACGCACACTTGAAGAAGATAACATGGAAACATCACCCTGTTCTGGTTCCTCTGAAATAGAAACTGAGAGAGCAGAGTGACCTTGTGGAGAAAGAGCCGGCATCGCTCTTTCTCCAGAAACAACATATCGTGACACACGTTTCCAATGTTTCTCATCCCAATGTTCACATATAGGACAGGGATTAATGCGAGAACACTGACTACAATTAATACAATGATCATGAAAGTCAGAGGAAGATTTCTTCCTATTACAATATGAACAATGTCCCTTCATTGTGAAAGAACAACAATAAGTCCTAGTTACTCGCAAAAACCCCTGACACAAAGATACATAATAACATGATCCATTAATAAATGAAAAAACAATTGCAAAACAAAATAATTTTGAAAAAATATTTTTTCAGAAAAGCCCAAGTTGCTGAAAAGTAACGAGCCCCGATGGATCCGATGGCAAAGTGTGGTCAAAAATTTTAAATTTATATAAAATAATTAATGAGACACTTTCGGATAATATAAATGTATCTTATAATGAGATAAACTACCACAAAGGCAAACAGCCCCCCTCAAAAAAGGCTGTTGCCAATGAAAACAAACAGTGTAAACACACTAGAAAACATGACTCCAGGCACTGAAAAAACTGGCCCGGAATCAGTCATCAATTACACTCTATCTGATGCAAAACAGAGACTCCCAGGGGAGAATCTGTAGAACATCAGATGGAAGATGCAGAACACAAACGTTATACACCCATGGGTGAAAACGTAACTATGGGGAAAATAACAGAAAACATTCTGTAACCAAGCAACTCTCCCAGGAAATTTTAGAAATGAAACTTCTCAAAAATATGCCAAAAGCATGGGAGAATTGCCAGGGGGGACTTTAGAAGGCTAGGGGAGAGGAAACACTGAATAAGCAGTGCAACAATTAGCAAGAATGACAACAAGAGGCCCATGCCTCGAAAATAGGCAACTTAACATAATTTCATCAAAAAAATTTTAAGTACAGCCCTGATTATTTTTTGCCACTTCTTTTTCCTCTCCTCCTTCTATCCTCCTTAGAATCACATTTTCTCCAAAAATTACGTGTCTGGCATCCTTTAAACTGAGATTTACAAGCACAAAGATCAGTGAGATGTTGACTGATGAAGGGCCAAACAGAGAATGATAATTGGCGCCAATTTCGGGACGACTGCGTCACTGCGCATGCGCAGTAGAGGCGTACTATGGAGGTCCTTTAGGACATGATTTCTTTTTGTTTTGGATGCAAATTTTGGGGATTGGGGGGCAAAATTTGTGTTTGGCCCTGGTTTTGTTGGAGTTAGCACCAGCTAAGTCTGGGTCATTGGTACAGTATAAAAATTAAGGAAATTAAATTTATTCTATAAATTGGGAGCGATTTTATCATACTCAAGTTCCGACTTTGAATGGAATATTTCTCAGAAAACGGCAGCTAATTTCTTAAAAATACATAGAGAGTAATATCTTGACTGGTCTGGTTACATAAAATAATTCATGAGAGATGAGAGACATTGTACAAACACGAGTGCGCGAATGTGCATGAGTGTTTTACAGTATAGTCCCTAGCCTCAAAAGAATTATTTCACATAACCAGTCCAGTCAAGCGATGATACAGATCTAAACTTCTTACATAATGTGCATTAATCCCATGGAGATGTTCATGTATATCTATTGAAAGCCCCTGCAAATACTTTGCTTTGTCTTGAATCAAATTTTGAATTGAATATTCGCTGAAAATTCCAAATCAAATCGAATTTGAATAAAATTGTCAACTATTTAATGTCTGTTGCAGAGATGTTTGTGCAGCATTAATCAACTCCATTTTCTGATTTATGTCAACAATAAAGTCAGTAATCAAGAACCACGAGTGATTTTGCAGAAAGAAAACTTGTAGTATTTGAGTTGTAAAGCATATTTATCGATGTTTTAAATCTTGAAAAGAATTTTTATCAGCAGAATATGTCCACTGAAGTGAACAAAATGAGTAATTTCACCACAAAATCACATTGATAATAAACTTAAAACCTGATACCTATTCAAAACTATTATTTGAGCCTCAAACTCAAATATCGGCATCAAATTCGAAACTCACATAGTGGAGAGGTAAATTATGTTTTTCAAAGATGCTTTGTAACACAAATATTTGTTTTTTCAAAGACATTGTACCATTTTCAAAGGAATCGTTAGTTGAGTCAGATTTTATTAAATAATTGTTTTGTTATAATTTATTGGAGAGTACCTGTTGGCAATCTCCAATAAATTGTAACAAAACAGTTTTAAAGAATATTGTTTTTTTCCTACTTCTCTGCATAAAGGATAAAGCCCTTATAGTGGCTTTCGGCAATTTTCAATAGAGCTATGATAGTGGCTTCTAGCACTTAACCAGTTAAGGGACCTTCAAGGATAAGAGGCAATCTCCAATAAATTGTAACAAAACAGTTTTAAAGAATATTGTTTTTTTATTACTTTCAAAAGTGTGATTTACTGGGATTTCCGGGTTTGATTATAAATGATAACTTCACAAGTGAATTATGAAATCAACAATTGTGTCATATTTCGTGCCTGCAAACGAAGACGCTTTGCCAAGATGCTTTGCCGTGGGTGTAATGGGGACTTCATTGTTTTTTGTTGTTTTAACCCTTTACCTAATATGAAAAGCAGACGACACTCGCAAAAAAAATTCTTGAATAGCTATTATTTTCATTTTTGTCTCAAAAACATAGGTTATGACCCCTCATTGGAACAAGCTCGATGAGCTTGTTCCAATAAGGGGTCATAACCTATGTTTTAGAGACAAAAAAAAGAAGAAAATAATGAAAATTAATTGGCGATTTTTGAGAATAGCACTGGCTGTTACGTTAGGTAAAGGGTTAAATAATATAATTATCGTCAATAATGAAAAGTAATAAACAGAGTAATCGCTTGACTGAACTGATTACGTGAAATAATTCATTCGAGGCGAGGGACTACATTGTAAAACACTCGTGTGCATTCGCGCACTCGTGTTTGTACAACATCCCTCACCTCTCATGAATTATTTCACGTAACCAGTCCAGTCAAGTGATTACTCTCTATTTTTCATTTCATTTCACTCTTCGCGAGGTGACGTGCAGTAAATCTGGACAAGTTTGCATTCAGGTCGACGTCACCAAAGGTCAACTTGGATGTAGTTCCAATGTAGGTGTAAATTTTATCTACTGAAATCCCATTGCTGACGTGTTCATCACGATTGGTGTGTAAAGCTAAAATTTATGTCATAGGCTTTTCATATATAGTAGAATAGGTAATCATGGTATAAAAAGCTTTTTACCTTTGCTGTTATTAATCTATTCTGACTTGTATCATGCATGAAAACTTTGAGAGTCTGTGGTATTATGTGTGGTATGAAATTCCTAAATTCTGTGCCTAAAGCTCCAACAATCTGCTCCACCAGTAAAATAATAGTAGTCTGCATGGTGCTATTTGGAGTCCAATAATCCTACATATAAAAAGGAAAAGAAAACTAGGCATTTTGTTTTAAAAAAACTGTGTTAAATATCCAAGCCACAAACCTGAAACCTTCAAAACAATAACTTATAATGTTCCAATAACACTAAAATCCTCCTCTGATTGGACGAGAGCTTGCTTAGTACATTCTATGTTTATGGCTCAAGTAGCAAATGTTACCATCTGACGTCACAACGCGAAATATTTGCAATGACGTCATCCGTTTCATAACTGCTTCATCAACGGAGTGACCAGCAAGCTTCTCCATTTTTCTGGATGTTTCACATGTGCAGCAGATGGTGTTCTGGATGAAGTGTTGTTTAAATTACAAACGATTTACAATTTGAACGAAGATGGAATGAGTTTATCTGGTTTATTGATTATTTATCCAGTGTCGTCGTGGATACACGAGAGGTTTATTTACTAAACCTGTGATCGTCAAAAGTTGCCTTGAACAATTTTTAACAATCACAAGTTTAGTAAATAAACCTCTCGTGTTTCACGATGTAGGTTTGGGGCTAATGGGTAGTGTCTATTGGAACATATACGTTATTGTGATGAATTGACAGTAACATGGTCTGAGGTTTGCGGCTCAGAGCATATGTTCAACCGAGATGTGAAGCGTCTTGGTTGAACATAATCTCTGAGCCACAAACCTCAGACCATGTTACCGTCAATTCATCACAATAACTTATAGTATTCATGTGTTAACTTTCTGGAACACGATCTTCGTTATAAGGCCTACATGGCCAATAAAAAAAAATTCTCATTTCTCGGGGCATTTTTTCTTAATTTTATGATGAGAAAGGCTTATTTTTCTTCTGTTAATCCACAAAACAGTGACTTAACAGTCCATGAAAATTGTTAGAATTCGAAATTTAACTCTGTAGATAAATCAATGTTTTCAGAAATGAAAGTGTCAATGACACTGTAGCTCAACTTGTCAAGACAAAGACATGAACATGTATAGTATGTGACACAGCAATGACAACCATCTAGGTAATGACCTGATAACAAAGGTACACATAAAGTATTGTGACAGTCTGTACATAAATACTGATCGTTGCCTGTAACAAATGTATAGGTAAAGTATTGTAAAGGTAGGTGACAGTCAGATGCTAAACTAGAAAAGAAATCTTTGAGTCCCAGAGTGGATCTGACTGAAACCCAAAATATTTGTTCTCATAGCACAGTGATAACAAAGGCACCCCAAAAAACACTCATTCCTGTCCCAAGGTGAAAACAAAGGTACCCAAGAAGTTTCGTGAAGATCAGTTCACAAATATGAGCTGTGTAGAAGTTGTGACAAAAAACTGATTGGACCTTATTTCGGTACAAAATGGCCACTGGCAGCCATCTTGAATTTTGGACCGCACCCAGAAACACTCGTTCTCATCCCAAGGTGATAACAAAGGTACCCGAGAAGTTTTGTGAAGATCGGTTCATAAATACAGCCTCTAGCCCGAGCCGTATTGACATGTGCACTTACAGTGTATAAGTAGCACTGAATAAATCAAAGTTCATCTAATTCGCATAATTTCTGCACAAGAAAAAAACCTGTACTATATGTGATGTATTCCATGTTACTAAACATTCATACAAAAATTTATTCAAATCAGAACTTTCATACAGAAGTTCTGTACAAAAGACTGATTGCACTAATTTTGGTACAAAATGGCTGCTGGTGGCCATCTTGAATTTCGGACCACACCCAAAAACACTCGTTCTCATCCCACGGTGATAACAAAGGTACCCAAGAAGTTTTGTAAAGATTGGTTCATAAATACGGCCTCTAGCCTGAGCCGTATAGAAGTTGTGTACAAAAAACTGATTAGACCTAATTTCGGTACAAAATGGCCACTGGCAGCCATCTTGAATTTTGGACCACACCCAGAAACACTCGTTCTCGTCCCAAGGTGATAACAAAGGTACCCAAGACGTTTCGTGAAGATCGGTTCATAAATACAGACTCTAGCCCGAGCCGTATTGACATGTGTACTTACTGTGTGTAAGTAGCACTGAAAAAATCAAAGTTCATCTAATTTGCATAATTTCTGCACAAGAAAAAACCTGTATCATATGTGATGTATCCCAAGGTACTAAACATTCTCACAAAAAATAATTCAAATCAGCGCTTTCATATGGAAGTTCTGAGCAAAAATCTGATTGCACCAAATTTTGTACAAAATGGCTGCCATCGGCCATCTTGAATTTCAGACCGGACCCAAAAACACTCGTTCTCATCCCACGGTGATAACAATGGTACCCAAGGAGTTTCGTAAAGATCGGTTCATAAATACGGCCTCTAGCCCGAGCTGTATAGGCATTTGCACTTACAGTGCTGAAAGTAACACCAAAAAACATCAAAGTTAGTCTAAATTGTATAATTTACGCACGAGAAAAAAACCCGTATTATATGTGATGTATCCCATGGTACTAAACATTCATACAAAAAATTATTCAAATCAGAGCTTTCATATGGAAGTTCTGTCCAAAAAGTTAAAAAATTTATAGTAATTTATATATTTTTTATACTTACCAATGACCCAGACATAGCTGGTGCTAACTCTTAAAATATAGGGCCAAACACAAATTTTGCCCCCCAATCCCCAAAATTTGCATCCAAAACCAAAGAAAACATGTCCCGAAAGGCCCTCCACACTTCACCCCCACTGCGCATGCGCAGTGTCAAGGACGTTCCGAAATTGGCGCCATTAATCATTCTAATAACCAGTGCCTGGTAAGCGCTATGTACTCAGCGGGGAGGCAAGAGTTCCCAACTCCTGGGAGGGCCATCCCCGTCTGGGTCATTGGTAAGTATAAAAAGTTAAAAAATTTATAGTAATTTATATATTTTTTATACTTACCAATGACCCAGACATAGCTGGTGCTAACTCTTAAAATATAGGGCCAAACACAAATTTTGCCCCCCAATCCCCAAAATTTGCATCTAAAACTAAAGAAAACATGTCCTGAAAGGCCCTCCACACTTCGCCCCTACTGCGCATGCGCAGTGTCAAGGACGTTCCGAAATTGGCGCCATTTATCATTCTAATAACCAGTGCCTGGTAAGCGCTATGTACTCAGCGGGGAGGCAAGAGTTCCCAACTCCTGGGAGGGCCATCCCCGTCTGGGTCATTGGTAAGTATAAAAAATATATAAATTACTATAAATTTTTTAACATTTTTATACTGTACCAATGACCCAGACATAGCTGAATAGTAAAAAGGCTGGAGGGCCAAGGACATAGAGCAAAATGGAATACGCTCAATAAAATAAAATAGAGTCATCCCCTGTAGGGAAAAGAAGTAATAGGCCTTACATGTATCTTTCTTATTTATGATAAATTAGAAAGATACAACACCTTCCAAAATTGAGCTTCATACATCCATGTACTCTATTAATATCCAATATAATCCTTATACTAATAATTTTTAAAGTAAGCCAATAATAAAGTAAGTCTAGAGAATAGAGACTCTTATACTCCTAAAAGTGTCTGAGAATTGCATAATCATGTCCGTTGACATATGCAATATTCAAAAGCTATACTTTAAAAACTAAGACTTGAATGAATTTTATAAACTTAAACTTCTCACTAAACAACCATCCCAATAACAGCTCAGAATTACTAACTCCGGAGGAGGTATCCCCTTGTTTTCATAGTAAAACAGGTGACCCAAGGGAACACCCTCCCCCCCCCCCCCCCCCTTTTTCTTGCCCTGGGTCAAATAGCCCAGAGCGAAGAGGGCAGCCGAACGGAGACACTGCCGAAACAGACAGCCTACCTAGCTATAGTAGCAACTGTTAAGAGAATGACATTCTGAGCAGTAGATAATAGACCTAACAAAAGAGGCCTCAAGAAATTGACTCGATATTTCTAAGATAAAATTCATGAATGTGGATGGCTGAGCGCAATGAGCGGCCTTCAAAAATCTATAATAGCGACACTATTAAAGTAAGCCCAAGAAGTAGAAGAACTCTTACTTCATGAGCCGAAATCTTAAGCACAACTGCTAAGTCAATGATATACCATAAGCAGTACGCTAGTTAATAGAATCCATTAACAATAAAATGGAGCGTAACGTCCTTCTACTAGACATCAAAGACAGAAGAAGCTTACGACCTTGTAATAAACAGATATCTGTTTAGAAATACATAAACTGTACCCGGAAAGAGTAAAGGCCTATGCCCATACGAAGACGGAAGGACCTTAAAATAATAGGTTCCGGATAATAGGAGCCTAACTCTTATGCAACAATCCAACCTAAATAGTAACGGAAGTATTGATTCCGAAACTATGAAAGTGAAAATCATCCATCGATAGTGCATGAAACTCACTGACTCTACAGTAAAAGAGAAACCAACAGAATTACTGTCTAAAAGGTCAGAATTTGAAAACTACTGTTTCCAGAGGCTCAAATGATTACTTAGCTAAATAAGAACCGAAGTTAAAATCCGTATAGGAATTTAATCTAAAGATTCTAAGTCTATTTATCAAAAAGTTACTAACTGACTTAGATAAAGAGACAAAAGACTCAATTGTAAACTATCGTAGAGTGCATAGGTATGAGGTAACATAAACCTATAACCTAAATAATAACAGGCTGCAGTAGATCTTGTGAAACAAGTATACTAAAAAATAGCAATGAGTAGTATGGAGGGATCAACAATATGAACATAATGATCCCTACACCACGACGGAAGAGCCTCCACTTTAGTCGCATAGAATAGCGAAGAAGAGGATCTCCTATAGTAAGAAATCGCGTCCAAAGCTCGTCCAGTACAGTGCTTACAATGCAATACGGACCACACAACGGAATACATGAAGGTTGCGACCTTGCTGGTTGTGATAAAGATGACACGATTTACCCAGTGAAAAAAGATCCTCACATAGAGGAAGATTTCACGTAAAGATCCACAGTAGACAAGAGAGTAAATTACTCATGATCTCTGTGAAGATAGAGATGCTATCAACAGAAATGTATTGTGGTTGTTTATCTTAGCAATACCTGCTAAAACAACAGCGCCGGAGGATACGCGTATCCTATCATTCCGTCCTATAGATCAATAGAGCGTTAACACTATTAGCTCAGAGATCTGGACAAGCCAACACATACGTCTGCAATTGATTAGCAAGCTGTGTCATAAATAAAACATCATTGGGCGCTCCCATAGATAGCAAATCTGATTGAATACTTGTTTGTTGAGAGTCCATTCTGACAGCAACAAGCGACCCGTAAGAGAACGGGAGTCCGATAAAACAATCAGACGACCCAGAATATGACGGACCAAAACTGAACTTGGTGTACTATAACCAACAGACGGATTCTTTCCATTAAATTGAATAATGGAAACGAAAGAGTGCCTCCCTGGTTCCGGAGATACGCCACTACTGTCGAATTAAAGGACAGGAATTTGGGCATGCGTTTCTGAATAATGTTCATGCAATGACATAAAGCAAGCCTAAAAAACATTATTCCGCGGAAGTTAAACTGATAGCTAAAAGACTGCGGAACCCAAAGACCCTGGCACTTCGAATCCGTAGGGATCAGTATATATCCCAATCTGTTTGACTGGCAACCGTCATAACAGCCACACTCGGGTCCGGCAACTGCGGCGGCACTCTCTGAGTCAACCACCGAATGTTTGCCCCAGTCTGAATCTCTTGTAACACTAGATAGACAAGAGAATGTATAAATCGAGCAATTCATGGATTGCCGGAAAGTTGCCGTCGAAGAGAAGCTCCTCCGAGAACGAAGCGACTCTGAGAGAGTTCTTAACCTTACTATCCACGCGTGTGGATGTAGCTAGGGCTGCGTCACGTCTAACCAACTCCAATCAGCCACTGAAGGGCGGAGTTATACGTGAACAAACTACTGCCCTCAAAAGAAATTACATTGAGAATAATATCCCGTAAATCTTTTCTTGAAGACGTAATGATAACGCCTCAGTAAGGCGGATTACGTATAATAAAGCGTCTAAGTTAAGTCTACTATACATAATGTCGTTCCCAACATTGAAATTGGAAAAGACATAAACGGCGAAAAAGAATATATGCAGTCTTTAATCACACCGTCTAGACGCATATGAACTCTCGGTATGCCCTGCTCTGCCAAAATAAACTATTTGTAAAAATGATAAAATGGCAGAAATGAGCCACGCGGACAAGAAACTAAACTATCATGCTTAGTAGCAGGCTTGTATATATATATAAATATATAGCGTCGAAAAATAAAACACATGTTGTAATGACAATATTGGACTGCGTCGGTAAGTCAGGGACAATGTTCCTGTACCGATCGAAAAATCCGAGTCCAATGACGCTATAAGTCTCTTATCCAAGATCGCAGCAATGAAGTCCGAAAAATAATCACTGGAAGAAATGCCAGAAGATATGAAAGGCATCTTCCGATACTACTAAAGGGAAAACTCGAAATCTTTCGAATCCCTTTCGCCATCCTGTCGGACCCTATAAAGCGTTCGGTCGTCCGTAGCTGATGCAACCGCGGACCGCACTGACCCAGCGCCGTCGGATAATTCCTGATTCGACCGAGAAACTGTCAATTGCTGGGATGCTGCGAAACAACTGTGCTAACTCGGATAGCACGTCCGTCACTGAGGCCTGAGGAGAAGCGGTCTTACGATGCATTGCCGCTGGAAGCTCCGTGATCGTTACCCCGTGCATACTTCCAATATGCGAGCGAACGGAGTGTATAGGCCTCGTGTCCCTTGGCTACCGGATGGCGCGACCTATTCGCCGTGGAATCACTGAATGCCGAAACTGATCGGATACTCGAGGTCACGTAGCCAATGTGCGGTCGTGTGCCCTGCTGTGAGGATGAGGAAGCATGAAAGACCGTCTCTCGGACTGTCAATATAACGGAGCGTCCCGAGCAACGGACATATGCTCCGAATGTAAAATATCTGAACCACAACATGCGGTCCCCTATGTTGTTGGCTTCCTCCGATCTGTCCTCAATCTGCCGTCACTGGGTGAGTACTAAAGTAATTAAAGTGCTCGCATCACCCAAATCTCCTTCCTAGACCGCAACGGACGAACCCGGCAGCCGAACCATTCGATGAATGTACGCTACACCGGGTGAGCTAGCGAATGTCACTCCGTAAGCGATAGACATATTCCATGAGCACTTATTGCTGCTAACTCTTCATTAACTATGACGACAGAGGCACACTTTTGAAAGACATCTCCATAACTCTTCGAACAAGAAACCAGAAATGCTTGGATAGCAAGCATAAAATAATAATATATATAGCGTCGTTCAATAATTCGAAAGTTTGTGTGACATTATTGGACTATGTCGGAACTGAGGGACGATGTCCCTGAACCGAACCAAAAATTTCTAAGTCCACCGACGCTATCAGTTTCTTATCCGGCATCGCAGCATATGTTGTTCCGAAAGGGAAAGCTTGAAATCCTCCGAATCCCTTTCGGTATCCCGTCGGACCGGATGAAACTTTCGGACGTCCGTACCCGCTTCCGCGGAGCGTCCCGACCCAGCATCGTCGGATAAAATATATGCGACAGATTCAGTTGATGCTGGGATGCTGCGATAAACTGTGCTATTAAGGAAAGCACGTCCGTTCCCGAGGCCTGTGCAGTAGCGGACTTACGATGCATTGCCGCCGGAAGCTCCGTGTACGTTGACTCCCGCACACTTCCTATGCGAACGTCCGGAGTCTGCAGGCCTCGAGTCCCCGGCTACCGACCCAGCGCTGTCGGATAATTCTCGATCCGACACCGTTTCTGTCGGCTGCTGGGATGCTACGATAAGCTGTGCTATGTGCACAAGAATGTCCGGCGTCGAGACCTGCGGAGGCGCAGTCTATCGCTGCTTCGCCGAGGGCAGCTCCGCATCAGATGGCTCCCGCATACTTTTCCTATGCGAACGTCCGGAGTCCATCGGTCTCGAATCCCTGGCTGCCGGATGGTGTGACCTGGTCGCCGAAGAATCCTTGATCGGCGAAGCTGGTAATATATCGGCAGTCACGCAGCCAAGGTGCGGTCGTGTGCGCTGACGAGAAGAGGAAGCCTTAGCAGTCTCAGCGGACTGCCTATACAACGGAGCGTCCCGAGCGACGGACGTATGCTCCGCTAGCGACACATTTTGTACCACAACATCTGGGGCCAGATGTTGTTGAACGAGAGAGGGGCCTCTCTCGCTTGCCGTCAGGATGGACCGGAACGAGCTATGAACCGGACTAAAAGGCTTCCTCCGTTCTCCCTCCGATCCGCCGTCACTGGGTGTGCATTAAGTTAATTTTATAGTGCTCGCATCACCCCAAAATTCCTTCTAGACCGCAACGGACGAACCCGGCTGCCGAACCATTCGGTGAATGGACGCTACACCGGGCGAGCTAGCAGACGTCAAAGGCCGTCGAACCTACTAGGGTCCTCTTAGGCAATTGGCGTATAACATGAGCACTTTTCCGCTAGCCCTTCATTAATAGTGACGACGGAGGCACACTGTTGGAAGACATCACAGATACATCACCCTAATCTTGATCGTCTGAAATAGAAATTGATAAAGTAGAGTGACCCTGCGGGGAAAGGACCGGAGTGTCCAAATCCCCAACAACATACCGTGACATACGCTTCCCATATTGTCATCGAAATCATACGGTACAGAACAGGAGTTAATGCGAGTACACTGACCACATATAGAATGATAATAAAGTCAGAGGAAGACTTCCTCTTAAAACAATTGATCAATATCCTTTCAATGTGAAAAGAAAACAAGTCCTGGTACTCGCACTAACCCCTGGCAATCAAAATACATAATAATAATATGATCCATTAATATAGAAAAAATAATTGAAATCAAAATATTTTGAAAAAATATTTTTTCAGAACAGCCCAAGTTTCTGAAAAGTAACATTGAGCCCCAATGGATCCCAAGCCTAAGTGTGGACAAAAATTTTAAAAATATTTTAAACAATTTATTCAACACTTACGAACAATAATAATGTATCTAGTTATGATTAAAATAACATAAAGATATTATTTATTAGAAATCCCCCCCTCACACAGAGGGCTGTTGTAAATGTAAACAATGAGTGTAAAAACACTAAAATAAGACTCCAGGCACCCAGGCCCGAAATCAGTTACCAAAAATACACTATCTGATGCAAAACAGAGACTTCCAGGGAAGAAACTGCAGAACATCAGATGGTAGATGCAGAACACAACGCCTAACCACCCGTAGGTGAAGACGTAAACATGGGGAAAGAACAGAATTCATTCTGTTATTCAGCTAAAACTCCCAAGAAATTTTAGTAATAATAATTACAGAAACTATGCCAAAAGCATGGGAGAATAGCAAGGGGGAACTTAAAGGACAGGGAGAGAGGAAAACACTTGTAAAAACAGTGTAACTAAATAATCAGAATGACAACAAAATGGCTGCTGCCTTGAAAATAGGTAACTTAACATAATTTCATTAAAAAATTTTAAGTTACAGCCCTGATAATATTCTGTCACACATTCTTTTCCTCTCCTCCTTCTCTATCCTCCTTAGAATCACCATTTCACTAATATTTATGTGTCTGGCATCATTTAAACTGAGATTTAAAAGCACAAAGATCAGTCAGATGTTAACTGATGAAGGGCCAAACTTAGAATGATAAATGGCGCCAATTTCGGAACGTCCTTGACACTGCGCATGCGCAGTAGGGGCGAAGTGTGGAGGGCCTTTCAGGACATGTTTTCTTTAGTTTTAGATGCAAATTTTGGGGATTGGGGGGCAAAATTTGTGTTTGGCCCTATATTTTAAGAGTTAGCACCAGCTATGTCTGGGTCATTGGTACAGTATAAAAATATATATAAATTACTATAAATTTTTTAACATTTTTATACTGTACCAATGACCCAGACATAGCTGAATAGTAAAAAGGCTGGAGGGCCAAGGACATAGAGCAAAATGGAATACGCTCAATAAAATAAAATAGAGTCATCCCCTGTAGGGAAAAAGAAGTAATAGGCCTTACATGTATCTTTCTTATTTATGATAAATTAGAAAGATACAACACCTTCCAAAATTGAGCTTCATACATCCATGTACTCTATTAATATCCAATATAATCCTTATACTAATAATTTTTAAAGTAAGCCAATAAATAAAGTAAGTCTAGAGAATAGAGACTCTTATACTCCTAAAAGTGTCTGAGGATTGCATAATCATGTCCGTTGACATATGCAATATTCAAAAGCTATACTTTAAAAACTAAGAACTTGAATGAATTTTAAAAACCTAAACTTCTCACTAAACAACCATCCCAATAACAGCTCAGAATTACTAACTCCGGAGGAGGTATCCCCTTGTTTTCATAGTAAAACAGGTGACCCAAGGGAACACCCTCCCCCCCCCCCCCCCTTTTTCTTGCCCTGGGTCAAATAGCCCAGAGCGAAGAGGGCAGCCGAACGGAGACCCTGCCGAAACAGACAGCCTACCTAGCTATAGTAGCAACTGTTAAGTAAATGACATTCTGAGCAGTAGATAATAGACCTAACAATAGAGGCCTCCAGAAATGGACTCGATATTTCTGAGATAAAATTCATGAATGTGGATGGCTGAGCGCAATGAGCGGCCTTCAAAAATCTATAATAGCGACACTATTAATGTAAGCCCAAGAAGTAGAAGAACTCTTACTTCATGATCCGAAATCTTAAGCACAACTGCTAAGTCAATGATATACTATAAGCAGTACCGATAGTTAATAGAATCCAGTAACAATAAAATGGAGCGTAACGTCCTTCTACTAGACATCAAAGACAGAAGAAGCTTACGCCCATAGTAATAAACAGAAATCTGTTTATAAATACAAAAACTGTACCCGGAAAGAGTAAAGGCCTATGCCCATACGAAGACGGAAGGACCTTAAAATAATAGGTTCCGGATAATAGGAGCCTAACTCTTATGCAACAATCCAACCTAAATAGTAACGGAAGTATTGATTCCGAAACTATGAAAGTGAAAATCATCCATCGATAGTGCATGAAACTCACTGACTCTACAGTAAAAGAGAAACCAACAGAATTACTGTCTAAAAGGTCAGAATTTGAAAACTACTGTTTCCAGAGGCTCAAATGATTACTTAGGTAAATAAGAACCGAAGTTAAAATCCGTATAGGAATTTAATCTAAAGATTCTAAGTCTATTTATCAAAAAGTTACTAACTGACTTAGATAAAGAGACAAAAGACTCAATTGTAAACTATCGTAGAGTGCATAGGTATGAGGTAACATAAACCTATAACCTAAATAATAACAGGCTGCAGTAGATCTTGTGAAACAAGTATACTAAACAAGAGGCCCCACGTGGCCTTAATCGCTCACCTGACAAAGTGACTCTAAGAAGTATTTTAGGTCACCTTCACCATGTCATGCCTCATCAACATTAACTGGTTGAGTGATAGATTTTGTTTGAAGTTCAACATTTGTTACCTAAAATTAGTTTTATTTAAAATCGTTGGTGTGTGGCCTATCTCCAATGATTTTTAATAAAGCAAATTTATCTCTGCAGACAAACTGGTTTAGCATGAAGCACAAACAAGGAATGTGAAGAGATAGCCTTGGACATCTCTCCCCAACTGTGGATATCTTCCATGTGCTACATGTATATATTTGCATGCAAGAAAACAAAAATTTTCACAAATTTTCCAAAATATTAGTTTTTTTTATCATCATTGGAACAAGTTCAAACAGCTTATTCCAATAGGGGTATGGGAAGATCAGGTATATTTTTGAGACAGAAATGTGAATATATAAATAATGGTGTTTTTTTGTGAATGATGCTGGAGAATTTTGCGTAAAGATATGGTAAATGGTTTGTTCTAGATACAGAATGATGCAAAAGTATTTAAATTTGATTAGGCAAGTTGTTCCTATAATGCATTTAAAAATTGAAGTAACTGTTTTTTTGCTGACAAACTTTTAGATGTGTGTGTCTGTGTTTGTGTGTGTGTGTGTGTGTGTGTGTTTGTGTGTGTGTGTGGGGGGGGGGGGGGGGGTAAGAGTGTTCTTGCAAACAAAATTTCTGAATAAATGGAAAATTTTATTTTTTGTGTGAAAGACATAGTGCGTGAATGTTGATTGGAACAAGCTTAGAGAGCTCATTTTAATGTGAAGTCATAAAGCTGTGTTTTACGTACGAAATTCTGGAATAACTAAAAAAATTGCTTTTTTGACTCAAAAAGCATGGTGTGCGACCTCTCATTGGAATGAGCTCAAAAAGCTCATTCCAATGGGGTATTTACAAGCGATAAGTACATGTATGTTTAAGAGACAAAAATTAAAATTTGAATAGCGATTTTTGCGAAGAATGCTGACAAGTTTTGGCAGTGATGCTGGTAAAAAGGTAAGATATGCAAAGTGGTTGTTTTTTAGAGGCGACATTTAATTAAGGGGAATTAACCCTTGATTACTGAGGTAACTTCTAAAAGTACTGAAATTTCATGAAGCAATGTGAATAACAGACAACAGTTGCCTAAAAATTTCATGAATAACTAAAATTTTTATTCCTTTGTCTCGAAAACATGGCATATGACCTTTGTTGCAATGAGCTGAATGCATGTGTTCCAATGAGGGGTCATAAAATTGGAACGGAGATTTGTGTGAATAATGCATTAGTACTGCTAGATTTGGGGAAACGGTTCACCCTGGATACCACCCCTTCTATAGTAGATCTTTTCTGCAAATTTTGTCTAAGATTCTATCAACTTTACAAATAAATACATTCATGAATCACAATCAGATCCACCCCACAATGTTGCATACCAAATATCAAAAGATTCTGCCTGCTGGATCTGGAGAAGAAGATTTTTTAAGAAATATGCCTGAAATGCACTAAGTTAAAATTTGGGCTCCTATACGGAGCTCAAATATAAACCCAGGGGGCCGATTTGAACAAACTTGAATCAGATCCACCCCACAATGTTGCTTACCAAATATGAAAAGATTCTGAAGCTGGATCTGGAGAAGAAGATTTTTTAAGAAATTTGCCTGAAATGCACTAAGTTCGAATTCGAGCTTCTATAGTGAGCCCAAATATGAAACTAGGAAGCCGATTTGAACAAACTTGAATCAGATCCACCCCACAATGTTGCATACCAAATATCAAAAGATTCTGCCTGCTGGATCTGGAGAAGAAGATTTTTTAATAAATTTGCCCGAAATGCACTAAGTGCGAATTCGGGCTTCTATATTAAGCCCAAATATGAATCCAGGGGGGCCGATTTGAACAAACTTGAATCAGATCCACCCCGCAATGTTGCATACCAAATATCAAAAGATTCTGCCTGCTGGATCTGGAGAAGATGATTTTTTAAGAAATTTGCCCGAAATGCACTAAGTCCGAATTCAGGCTTCTATAGTGAGCCCAAATATGAATCTAGGGAGCCGATTTGAACAAACTTGAATCAGATCCACCCCGCAATGTTGCATACCAAATATCAAAAGATTCTGCCTGCTGGATCTGGAGAAGAAGATTTTTGAAGAAATTTGCCCGAAATGCACTAAGTTTGAATTCAAGCTTCTATAGTGAGCCCAAATATGAATCCAGGGGGCCGATTTGAACAAACTTGAATCAGATCCACCCCGCAATGTTGCATACCAAATATCAAAAGATTCTGCCTGCTGGATCTGGAGAAGATGATTTTTTAAGAAATTTGCCTGAAATGCACTAAGTTCGAATTCGAGCTTCTATAGTAAGCTCAAATATGAATCTAGGGAGCCGATTTAAACAAATTTGCATCAGATCCATCCCACAATGTTGCATACCAAATATGAAAAGATTCTGCCTGCTGGATCTGGAGAAGAAAATTTTTTAAGAAATTTGCCTGAAATGCACTAAGTTCGAATTCGAGCTTCTATAGTGAGCCCAAATATGAATCTAGGAAGCCGATTTGAACAAACTTGAATCAGATCCACCCCACAATGTTGCATACCAAATATCAAAAGATTCTGCCTGCTGGATCTGGAGAAGAAGATTTTTTAATAAATTTGCTTGAAATGCACTAAGTTCAAATTTGGGCTCCTATACTGAGCCCAAATATAAACCCAGGGGGCCGATTTGAACAAACTTGAATCAGATCCTCCCCGCAATGTTGCTTACCAAATATGAAAAGATTCTGCCTGCTGGATCTGGAGAAGAAGATTTTTTAAGAAATTTGCATGAAATGCACTAAGTTCAAATTCGAGCTTCTATAGTGAGCCCAAATATGAATCTAGGAAGCCGATTTGAACAAACTTGAATCAGATCTACCCCACAATGTTGCATACCAAATATCAAAAGATTCTGCCTGCTGGATCTGGAGAAGAAGATTTTTTAAGAAATTTGCCTAAATGCACTAAGTTCGAAATCGGGCTCCTATACTGAGCCCAAATATGAACCCAGGGGGCCGATTTGAACAAACTTGAATCAGATCCACCCTACAATGTTGCATACCAAATATCAAAAGATTCTGCCTGCTGGATCTGGAGAAGAAGATTTTTTAAGAAATTTGCCTGAAATGCACTAAGTTCGAAATCGGGCTCCTATACTGAGCCCAAATATTAACCCAGGGGGCCGATTTGAACAATCTTGAATCAGATCCACCCCACAATGTTGCTTACCAAATATGAAAAGATTCTGCCTGCTGGATCTGGAGAAGAAGATTTTTTAAGAAATTTGCCTGAAATGCACTAAGTTCGAATTCGGGCTTCTATAGTAAGCCCAAATATGTATCCAGGGGGCCGATTTGAACAAACTTGAATCAGATCTACCCCGCAACGTTGCATACCAAATATCAAAAGATTCTGCCTGCTGGATCTGGAGAAGAAGATTTTTGAAGAAATTTGCCTGAAATGCACTAAATTCGAATTCGAGCTCCTATAGTGAGCCCAAATATGAATCTAGGGAGCCGATTTGAACAAACTTGAATCAGATCCACCCTACAATGTTGCATACCAAATATCAAAAGATTCTGCCTGCTGGATCTGGAGAAGAAGATTTTCAAAGAAATTTGCCTGAAATGCAGTAAGTTCAAATTTGGGCTCCTATACTGAGCCCAAATATAAACCCAGGGGGCCGATTTGAACAAACTTGAATCAGATCCACCCCACAATGTTGCATACCAAATATCAAAAGATTCTGCCTGCTGGATCTGGAGAAGAAGATTTTTTAAGAAATTTGCCTGAAATGCACTAAGTTCGAAATCGGGCTCCTATACTGAGCCCAAATATGAACCCAGGGGGCCGATTTGAACAAACTTGAATCAGATCCACCCTACAATGTTGCATACCAAATATCAGAAGATTCTGCCTGCTGGATCTGGAGAAGAAGATTTTTTAATGTTTTTCCCATTGCCTACAGTGTTAAAAAGTGCTGACTCAGCACTTTTTCAAAGTCCCGAAACTGTACCCTATGATAAAACCGATGGCAATTTTTTTTTACCAATCCTTTCTGTTGGTCCTAAGGAAGCTGCACACCAAATAAAAATTCTCAGTGCCGTGCAGTTTTGGAGATATGGGCGTTTTAAATTTTTTCTACTTTTAGCTCCTGCGGTTCCCACGGGGCTGCGGGAAAATTTTTTTTTGCATAAATCAAGTACGCATGACCCAATAAGCCCTCACATAAAATTTGGTTCAAATCAGCCTCTCGGTTTGGAAAATAGAAATTTTGGGCGGGGCAAAAAATTTTGCCCCTCTCATAACAACGCCAAGTATAGCTCCACAAACTTCTCTTGAACAAATCTGAGTCTACACCTCAAAAGGAAGCTGCACACCAAATATCAAGTCTCTGCTACTGCTGGTTCATGAGAAGAAGATTTACAAAGATTTTGGTGCCCCTTGGGGTGTGGCACCACCCAGGAGGAGGGGCAACTTCATTTGAACAAATCTGAATTGGCATTAGGTAATAAACATTTAGCCAACATTTGAATAAAATTGGGCTAGTGGTTTAGGAGGAGAAGTCGATAATGTAAAGTTAACGCCGGACGACGACGACGACGGACGACGACGGACGACGGACGGAAAGTGATTAGTAAAGCTCCCCTTGAGCTTCGCTCAGGTGAGCTAAAAATAGCAATGAGTAGTATGGAGGGATCAACAATATGAACATAATGATCCCTACACCACGACGGAAGAGCCTCCACTTTAGCCGCATAGAATAGCGAAGAAGAGGATCTCCTATAGTAAGAAATCGTGTCCAAAGCTCGTCCAGTACAGTGCTTACAATGCAATACGGACCACACAACGGAATACATGAAGGTTGCGACCTTGCTGGTTGTGATAAAGATGACACGATTTACCCAGTGAAAAAGATCCTCACATAGAGGAAGATTTCACGTTAAGACCCACAGTAGACAAGAGAGTAAATTACTCATGATCTCTGTGAAGATAGAGATGCTATCAACAGAAATGTATTGTGGTTGTTTATCTTAGCAATACCTGCTAAAACAACAGCGCCGGAGGATACGCGTATCCTATCATTCCGTCCTATAGATCAATAGAGCATTAACAATATTAGCTCAGAGATCTGGACAAGCCAACACATACGTCTGCAATTGATTAGCAAGCTGTGTCATAAATAAATCATCATTGGGCGCTCCCATAGATAGCAAATCTGATTGAATACTTGTTTGTTGAGAGTCCATTCTGACAGCAACAAGCGACCCGTAAGAGAACGGGAGTCCGATAAAACAATCAGACGACCCAGAATATGACGGACCAAAACTGAACTTGGTGTACTATAACCAACAGACGGATTCTTTCCATTAAATTGAATAACGGAAACGAAAGAGTGCCTCCCTGGTTCCGGAGATACGCCACTACTGTCGAATTAAAGGACAGGAATTTGGGCATGCGTTTCTGAATAATGTTCATGCAATGACATAAAGCAAGCCTAAAAAACATTATTCCGCGGAAGTTAAACTGATTGCTAAAAGACTGCGGAACCCAAAGACCCTGGCACTTCGAATCCGTAGGGATCAGTATTATATCCCAATCTGTTTGACTGGCAACCGTCATAACAGCCACCCTCGTGTCCGGCAACTGCGGCGGCACTCTCTGAGTCAACCACCGAATGTTTGCCCCAGTCTGAATCTCTTGTAACACTAGATAGACAAGAGAACGTATAAATCGAGCAATTCATGGATTGCCGAAAAGTTGCCGTCAAAGAGAAGCTCCTCCGAGAACGAAGCGACTCTGAGAGAGTTCTTAACCTTACTATCCACGCGTGTGGATGTAGCTAGGGCTGCGTCACGTCTAACTAACTCCAATCAGCCACTGAAGGGCGGAGTTATACGTGAACAAATTACTGCCCTCAAAAGAAATTACATTGAGAATAATATCCCGTAAATCTTTTCTTGAAGACGTAATGATAACGCCTCAGTAAGGCGGATTACGTATAATAAAGCGTCTAAGTTAAGTCTACTATACATAATGTCGTTCCCAACATTGAAATTGGAAAAGACATAAACGGCGAAAAAGAATATATGCAGTCTTTAATCACACCGTCTAGACGCATATGAACTCTCGGTATGCCCTGCTCTGCCAAAATAAACTATTTGTATAAATGATAAAATGGCAGAAATGAGCAACGCGGACAAGAAACTAAACTATCATGCTTAGTAGCAGGCTTGTATATATATATATATAGCGTCGAAAAAATAAAACACATGTTGTAATGACAATATTGGACTGCGTCGGTAAGTCAGGGACAATGTCCCTGAACCGATCGAAAAATCCGAGTCCAATGACGCTATAAGTCTCTTATCCAAGATCGCAGCAATGAAGTCCGAAATAATAATCACTGGAAGATAATGCCAGAAGATATGAAAGGCATCTTCCGATACTACTAAAGGGAAAACTCGAAATCTTTCGAATCCCTTTCGCCATCCTGTCGGACCCTATAAAGCGTTCGGGCGTCCGTAGCTGATGCAACCACGGACCGCACCGACCCAGTGCCGTCGGATAATTCCTGATTCGACCGAGAAACTGTCAATTGCTGGGATGCTGCGAAACAACTGTGCTAACTCGGATAGCACGTCCGTCACTGAGGCCTGAGGAGAAGCGGTCTTACGATGCATTGCCGCTGGAAGCTCCGTGATCGTTACCCCGTGCATACTACCAATATGCGAGCGAACGGAGTGTATAGGCCTCGTGTCCCTTGGCTACCGGATGGCGCGACCTATTCGCCGTGGAATCACTGAATGCCGAAACTGATCGGATACTCGAGGTCACGTAGCCAATGTGCGGTCGTGTGCCCTGCTGTGAGGATGAGGAAGCATTAAAGACAGTCTCTCGGACTGTCAATATAACGGAGCGTCCCAACCAACGGACATATGCTCCGAATGTAAAATATCTGAACCACAACATGCGGTCCCCTATGTTGTTGGGCGAGAGAGGGACCTCTCTCGCTCACAGCCTGGACGGACCTGGACAAGCCAGGAACCGGACTAACAGGCTTCCTCCGATCTGTCCTCAATCTGCCGTCACTGGGTGAGTACTAAAGTAATTAAAGTGCTCGCATCACCCAAATCTCCTTCCTAGACCGCAACGGACGAACCCGGCAGCCGAACCATTCGATGAATGTACGCTACACCGGGTGAGCTAGCGAATGTCACTCCGTAGGCGATAGACATATTCCATGAGCACTTATTGCCGCTAACTCTTCATTAACTATGACGACAGAGGCACACTTTTGAAAGACATCTCCATAACTCTTCGAACAAGAAACCAGAAATGCTTGGATAGCAAGCATAAAATAATAATATATATAGCGTCGTTCAATAATTCGAAAGTTTGTGTGACATTATTGGACTATGTCGGAACTGAGGGACGATGTCCCTGAACCGAACCAAAAATTTCTAAGTCCACCGACGCTATCAGTTTCTTATCTGGTATCGCAGCATTCTGGTCCGACGAAAGAAGCTGTAGAAGACCAAGTCAGATGACATACACAACAGCATATGTTGTTCCGAAAGGGAAAGCTCGAAATCCTCCGAATCCCTTTCGGTATCCCGTCGGACCGGATGAAACTTTCGGACGTCCGTACCCGCTTCCGTGGAGCGTCCCGACCCAGCATCGTCAGATAAAATATATGCGACAGATTCAGTTGATGCTGGGATGCTGCGATAAACTGTGCTATTAAGAAAAGCACGTCCGTTCCCGAGGCCTGTGCAGTAGCGGTCTTACGATGCATTGCCGCCGGAAGCTCCGTGTACGTTGACTCCCGCACACTTCCTATGCGAACGTCCGGAGTCTGCAGGCCTCGTGTCCCTGGCTACCGGATGGTGTGACCTGGTCGCCGAAGAATCCTTGATCGGCGAAGCTGGTAATATATCGGCGGTCACGCAGCCAAGGTGCGGTCGTGTGCGCTGACGAGAAGAAGAAGCCTTAGCAGTCTCAGCGGACTGCCTATACAACGGAGCGTCCCGAGCGACGGACGTATGCTCCGCTTGCGACACATTTTGTACCACAACATCTGGGGCCAGATGTTGTTGAACGAGAGAGGGGCCTCTCTCGCTTGCCGTCCTGATGGACCGGAACGAGCTATGAACCGGACTAAAAGGCTTCCTGCGTTCTCCCTCCGATCCGCCGTCACTGGGTGTGCATTAGGTTAATTTATAGTGCTCGCATCACCCCAAAATTCCTTCTAGACCGCAACGGACGAACCCGGCTGCCGAACCATTCGGTGAATGGACGCTACACCGGGCGAGCTAGCGGACGTCAAAGGCCGTCGAACCTACTAGGGTCCTCTTAGGCAATTGGCGTATTTACAGGAGCACTTTTCCGCTAGCCCTTCATTAATTGTGACGACGGAGGCACACTGTTGGAAGACATCACAGATACATCACCCTAATCTTGATCGTCTGAAATAGAAATTGATAAAGTAGAGTGACCCTGCGGGGAAAGGACCGGAGTGTCCAAATCCCCAACAACATACCGTGACATACGCTTCCCATATTGTCATCGAAATCATACGATACAGAACAGGAGTTAATGCGAGTACACTGACCACATATAGAATGATAATAAAGTCAGAGGAAGACTTCCTCTTAAAACAATTGATCAATATCCTTTCAATGTGAAAAGAAAACAAGTCCTGGTACTCGCACTAACCCCTGGCAATCAAAATACATAATAATAATATGATCCATTAATATAGAAAAAATAATTGAAATCAAAATATTTTGAAAAAATATTTTTTCAGAACAGCCCAAGTTTCTGAAAAGTAACGTTGAGCCCCAATGGATCCCAAGCCTAAGTGTGGACAAAAATTTTAAAAATATTTTAAACAATTTATTCAACACTTACGAACAATAATAATGTATCTAGTTATGATTAAAATAGCATCAAGATATTATTTTTTAGAAATCCCCCCCTCACACAGAGGGCTGTTGTAAATGTAAACAATGAGTGTAAAAACACTAAAATAAGACTCCAGGCACCCAGGCCCGAAATCAGTTACCAAAAATACACTATCTGATGCAAAACAGAGACTTCCAGGGAAGAAACTGCAGAACATCAGATGGTAGATGCAGAACACAACGCCTAACCACCCGTAGGTGAAGACGTAAACATGGGGAAAGAACAGAATTCATTCTGTTATTCAGCTAAAACTCCCAAGAAAATTTAGTAATAATAATTACAAAAACTATGCCAAAAGCATGGGAGAATAGCAAGGGGGAACTTAAAGGACAGGGAGAGAGAAAAACACTTAAAAAACAGTGTAACTAAATAATCAGAATGACAACAAAATGGCTGCTGCCTTGAAAATAGGTAACTTAACATAATTTCATTAAAAAATTTTAAGTTACAGCCCTGATAATATTCTGTCACACATTCTTTTCCTCTCCTCCTTCTCTATCCTCCTTAGAATCACCATTTCACTAATATTTATGTGTCTGGCATCATTTAAACTGAGATTTATAAGCACAAAGATCAGTCAGATGTTAACTGATGAAGGGCCAAACTTAGAATGATTAATGGCGCCAATTTCGGAACGTCCTTGACACTGCGCATGCGCAGTGGGGGCGAAGTGTGGAGGGCCTTTCGGGACATGTTTTCTTTGGTTTTGGATGCAAATTTTGGGGATTGGGGGGCAAAATTTGTGTTTGGCCCTATATTTTAAGAGTTAGCACCAGCTATGTCTGGGTCATTGGTACAGTATAAAAATACAGATTTCTGCATCGTCGGTACAAAATGGCGGCTGGCAGCCATCTTGAATTTCGGACCGCACCCAAAAACACTTGTTCTCGTCCCACGGTCATAACAAAGGTACCCAAGAAGTTTCGTAAAGATCAGTTCATAAATACGGCCTCTAGCCCGAGCCGTATCCAATTGTTGACGGACAGATGGCCAGATGGCCAATTGTTGACGGACAGATGGCCAACTTTGGCTTCGCCAAAGTTGAGCTAACAAAAACTTCCAATAAGGCCCCACAAAGTAGATCTGTTTCTCAGGCCATTTTTTGTACAATTGCATGTGAATGGGCTAGGGTTTTTTGTTTGTAATTATTCCATTGTGATCAGAAGTTCACATTCTTGGTTTGTTTTATGTTTTAGGCCTCATAATCTACAGAATAGCGTAGGTCGTTGTGTATTTTGTCCCTTGAGTGCAAGAAGGCTTCACAGTTCTAGAGCATTGCAAAGGTTTGTTGCACTCAAGGGACAAATTTAGCAATTTTATTAACTTGGGTAAAATACCAGACATGAACCATTTAATTTTCATTAAATTTTTATACTTGCATTGGTTATGAAAAGAGAGCATGTGGCAGCAAAAATGACCATGTGGAAGGGTCTGAGAAACAGATTTTAACTTTTTTTAGGCCTAAAAATCAGTTTCACGTTTTTAACCAATTTCTTGAATTTTAAGGTCCTGCTTTGTTGAAAGTCTTGGAAAAGGATCCAAACATATGCCAAGAATTCCTTGAATTTGAACCTAAAATATGTGCAAAGAACCGCTGTACTTGTGTTAGTGCAAAAGCACAGTTGAGGATTCTTATCCCATAAATGGACGTTTATTGGAACAATAAAAGTCTTGGATAAATTTTTGCTTTATTCACCTATTAGCAGTTGCTAGTGGGGTGATAAATTTTCCCTGTAGGTTTAACACTGAAAGAATTTTATTCCTATAGTAGAGACAGACTTGTTGACCTCTGACCTTCACCACATTCGTGTTGTCATGAATTGTTTTACATTTGGGGGAGACATAATGAACCTACGTTTATCAAATGTTTACCGTCGCTGAAATGTTTAGTTTTAGAATATATGACACATTTCAAGTCTGCATATAATAAAACAAACAACAATTAACAAAGAAAACTCAAAGTAAATCAATCCAAACCAAGCATTAAAAAGCACACAAGTTCGACTGTGAAAGGTGGGGGCATGATGAGTGATGTTTCATTTTTAAAATTAAGAAAGTGGAAAAAACAAATGCACATGTCATTTGCTTTGGTTATAAAACTCAAGTTGAATCAACGATGAAAAAAAACAACAATAAACAACGAAGAAAATAAGAAAGATAAACACTTTTCACTGAATAAAGTATTTTTGCAAGTTTAGTTCAAGTTTGTAGGGGAATTATTTTTAGACAGAAATGTATCACTGTGCCTTGTTTATTTTTGTCAGTTTTGCTTGTCGATCGAATTGGACCAATGTGCTCCTCACTTCTCGCAGTGTTTTGTAGCGGGTAACAGCACGATTTCACCACAACTGCCCTGTAAATGATTTATGGGATAAACAAAATAAACATATAGTGTTTTCAAGTAAAAAAGTTATTATACTCATAGAATAAATTTTTTACTTGAAAACACTATATGTTTATTCTATATGGAACACTTCAGTTTATTTGGTGACTTCCTTTTAGTAAGATAATGATACCCTGTGATGTAATATTCTGTTAGAAAGGACACAAAACACTTTCGATAATATTTTACTTCACAGCATTCCATCACTTGAAGGGAAGAACTCCTTAAATTTTATAAGCAATCAACTGATAAAAAAAATTCTTGTTTCTCAAGAAATTTCTTGGGCTTTAAAAATTTGCCTCTATTTATTTTTTATATTCCCACTCCCAAAGAGATTGGGATCGGATTACATGCATTCATACATCAAACCGTTTAGCCCTCCATCTGTCTTCATATAACAAGCCCTCATGGGCCCAGGTACCAAAATACAAGGGTGCTGAATGCACTTGTTCTTTCACTGTTTCTTACCACTGGCACTACTCTTTTTTTCAATCTTCAAGTGTTTTTGAATTTGCATTTTTCACCTCATATGCGTTAGACTTTCTTACTCCTAATATTTTAACCCTTTGAGACTTTAATTATCCTGACGTTCAAACGTCACTGGGAATTCAGTTTGTTCAACATTTTTCAAAATGCGATATCAAACGTCAGAAAGTACAAATAAGATATTTTTCACATTAGTGATTATCTGGTTGAGGGCTAGATTAGTTTTGGTGGTCTGAATTTATTCAAAACTTGTTTTATTACAAATTATTGGAGAGTGCCAACAGGCACTCTCCAATAATTTGTAATAAAACAAATTTATATAAACAAAATATTATTTGTGTTTGACTGAATATGAAATATAAGCAAAAAGTGTTGGCTTTTGCTCTGGTATCCTCATTTTTTGAAAGCCCTGATAGTGGCTTCTAGCACTCAACCAGTTAAGAAGTCTTGACAGCAGGATTATATTAGTATTTTAAGCTGTGATAACATTTGGCTCAATGGTTGTCACTGAGCACAATTTGGGAGAAAATAGAAATTTGAGATTAAAACTTGAAAAAATCGAAAAATAATAACAAAACAAATGACCACAGAGTATCAACGTGCAATTTGATTTCGTACGTAATAAGATGTACACAAGTATCAACGCGTTGTTTGATTTCGTAAGTAATAACACATACAAAAGTATCAAAGGGTTAAATGCAATGTGGTATGTGTATTTTTATTGAGTGATACTTACTACACACAATTAAACTAGTAGAAACTAGAAGTCACAGTGAACCTATCGCAGATTTCAATGCAGAGGTTTTTGAAATCAAATTTCTCTGTAACTGAAGTGGACTGGAAGTTGCCATCAGAAAAAAATCGCGACATCGACGCCGTAGCTGCGATGGATGGTGCAATCTCACAAACTCTAAGTTCATCAAGGGCCATAACTCCAAGAAAAATATTTGGAACAACACATGCATTGAACAGTGGCTAGACATCAATAAGATACATTTACATGCCAAATATAAAGTCATTCCATCAAGTATTTCAAAAGTTATTGAGTTTGAAACTCGTTGGTCAGACAGACCGACGGACCGACAGACCGACGGACCGACAGACTGACAGACTGACCGACAGACCGACATTGCAACTTATTGAGCTGCTAGTCGCAGCTAAAAATTATTCCTGGCTTTTCAAGCGGTGTGAGTGGAACAGACATGTTAACCTCCAGAATAATTTTTCAGGGAACCTGAGGGTGATTTTCAGGGAAATGGGATGGATTTCAGGGAGAAGTTCGCGCGGGGACAAAATAAAAGAAAAAAACTTGCAAATTTTCAGCTCATGGACCACTATTAACATCAGGTTATATTCAGAACGAGTTGTCAACTATGCTGAATCATTTATGCTATGTTAAAAAATCATAAAATAACTGTTGCTTTGGCCCCCCCCCCCCCCCCCCCCCCAGGATCCTCTCTTCTTCATGAGCCCCCACCCCCACCCCCTCCCACACTGTCCCACAGAGCACCTCCACCTATGGTTTGCTCTTATCAAAGTCTACTTAGCTAATAATTTCCCAAGTCTGGAAATGTTAACAGGAAAAGATGTCCTAATGTTCAGTTACTTCAAGAACATTAGTACTTAGAAAGTATCTTTATCAAACTTCATGCATGTGGGACGTTTGTGCCCTACACAAAACTTTTCTTTTCATCATTGAAGCATTTTTTTTTTAATTCCATTCAAGATTTTCTGGGGACAGATGGCGAACAGTTAACAGTTCTGTAGTCAGCACAACAGAATAAATGTAGTGTTAGAAAATAAGTCCATTGTGTTTAAATATACAGTCATAATTTTTTGGCATCCTAAGCGACTTTAACCTACTTTTAAACTGTGCTAAATAGTTGTTGTTTACGTTTTGATTTTGAAAAAGGGATGAGAATTAAAGCTATTCTACGAAGGAATAAATAAATATATATTATTTAATTCCTTTTCATATAATTTAATTTCCAAAAACTGCATTTAAATGAAGGTGGAGTTTTCAATTTTTTGAAAGTAAGTCACCTATTTTTACTTCAACACTCGCACATTGATCACTAATCTCCGAAGAAAAAACTCAGAAATAAACATGAACACAGTTGAAATATATATCATAAAATACCCTTTTCTTAAATAAATTTAACTTAAATCCATATTTTACTGCGTTCTGAGTTTTTACCAGAGTTTGAAATGCATGTGATTTGACTCCGAACGTTTTTCAAAAGTTACAACGGGAACGAAATATTTGACTGTTGTTTTCCGGGATTTTTGGTCCAAAATTGATTCCCGTCCGGGAGGCCGGGAACTATACTAAAATTCCGGGATTTTCCCGGAGAGTTAACATGTCTGGAGTGGAATTCAAGGGTTTTCCAGGTCAAAAAAAAAAGGTTTTTGATTCCTCCACATTCAAGGCTTTTCAAAAAGCCCCAAGAGCACCTAAGTAAAGACAAAATAATTTCCTTGACTTTGTTGTGCTTAACCTTTTAATACAGAGTTTAGTAAATAGAGGATATTCACGAAAATTTGATGAATACCGAAAATATCTCGTGAGTGGCTACAAAGAAATATGAGGATCTTCACGAGCGACGCAGTCGCTCGTGAAGATCCTCATATTTCTTGTAGCCACGAACGAGATATTTTCGGTATTCATCAAATTTTCGTGAATTTTCTTTTTATTTAATGCTCTACGACTACAAACTCTCCAATTTGTGGCCTTTATTTGCCATTAAGGCGCAAAATTTATGTGCCGAACCGGCGTCCATACAAAAATTACAACAACCAAACTCCAACCATTGGAATGTGTGAATATCCGCACAAAAAGTAGTCCTGTCTTATTTCTCCCCTAACTTTACGATTTACCAAGGCTGGCGAATTGAAATAATCGCAATGTGTTTCGAAGAAATAGAACAATAACAAAAAACACCACTTTCTTATTTTCAATAACAAGACACGTCATTTTATTTTTTTTGAACTCAATGCACTGAAGACGTGTGAAGTTGAACTGAAGAAATTTGAAAGTGATTTCGGCTTTTCGCTGGAAGGTGAATGAGAAAGTCAAACTTTGAAACCGCTGATTTAATGAATTGATTTAGTCACTGTCACTATCAATTATTCGAATTCGTTTGTATTTGGGACTCTGGAATTCATTACTGATGTGCTGACTCGTTTAAAGTACATGTGATTCGTCATCCGAACCTACGATGAAATATCGATTTCTAAATATCATTTTGATATTTCGTTTTGCCGACCGACAGGGGAATATGACTTAATTTTTCAGCGTGAATTGATGCCTGAGCATTAAATAAAGTTTATTATTTTAATTATTGTTTTTGAGGTTTTAAAAAGAAATCTCAACAAAACCATGTCACGCAACCCTTCATTGGAACAAGGTTAACAAGCTCATTCCAATGAGGGGGTCATATGGTACAGCTTTGTTGAAATGTTTTGAAAATATATTTTTTTTAAAGCTTTAGTTTGTGAATTGCTGTCGATTTTGTTAGCAAAGGGTTAAACAATTCTGCAAAAGGTTAAATGAGAAAAGGCTTCCTGCTAAAAGTTAAGGTATTCTTTTGTCAGGTCATTGTAATTTTTAACTTGTACAGGCCTGGAAGATTAACAACTTGTACAGGCCTGAAAGAGACCTACAACAAAAGCCAAAATTTACTTACCTTTATAAGTTCAAATATATCATCCAGGTAATTCCTGATGTGTTGCTTCACAATGGCTATAATTACACCAAGCTGCTGAAAAAGGAACTAGAAAAGAGAGAAAGCAAAATATTTTTAAAATATTCCATTTCAAAGCTGCATTGAATTAGCAAATATTAAAGAGTAGCTGTTGAAAGAATTATCTGCACTATCCCAAAACTTTAACCCTTTACCTAACATGAAAAGCAGACGACACTTGCAAACAAAATTCTTGAATAACTAATTTTTTTAATTTTTTGTCTCAAAAACATAGGTTATGACCCCTCAATGGAACAAACTTGACAAGCGGATCAAATTATCAGATTTACATAAATGAAAGTGTCAATGACACTGTAGCTCAACTTGTCAAGACAAAGACATGTACATGTATAGTATGTGACACAGCAATGACAAACATCTAGGTAATGACCTGATAACAAAGGTACATATAAAGTATTGTAACAGTCTGTACATAAATACTGACTGTTGCCTGTAACAAATGTATAGGCAAAGAATTGTAAAGGTGGGTGACAGTCAGATGCTAAACTAGAAAAGAAATCTTTGAGTCCCAGAGTGGGTCTGACTGAACCCCAAAATATTTGTTCTCATAGCACAGTGATAACAAAGGCACCCCAAAACACACTCATTCCTGTCCCAAGGTGAAAACAAAGGTACCCAAGAAGTTTCGTGAAGATCAGTTCACAAATATGAGCTGTGTAGAAGATGTGACAAAAAAACTGATTGGACCTAATTTCGGTACAAAATGGCCACTGGCAGCCATCTTGAATTTTGAGCCGCACCCAGAAACACTCATTCTCGTCCCAAGGTGATAACAAAGGTACCCAAGAAGTTTTTGTGAAGATCGGTTCATAAATACAGACTCTAGCCCGAGCCGTATTGACATACTTACTGTGTGCAAGTAGCACTGAAAAAATCAAAGTTCATCTAATTTGCATAATTTCTGCACGAGAAAAAAACCTGTATTATATGTGATGTATCCCATGGTACTAAACATTCACACAAAAAATTATTCAAATCAGCGCTTTCATTTGGAAGTTCTGTGCAAAAATCTGATTGCACCAAATTTTGTACAAAATGGCTGCCATCGGCCATCTTGAATTTCGGACTGGACCCCAAAACACTCGTTCTCGTCCCACGGTGATAACAAAGGTACCCAAGGAGTTTCGTAAAGATCGGTTCATAAATACGGCCTCTAGCCCGAGCCGTATTGGCATTTGCACTTACAGTGCTGAAAGTAACACCAAAAAACATCAAAGTTAGTCTAATTTGCATAATTTCAGCACAAGAAAAAAACCCGTACTATATGTGATGTATTCCATGTTACTAAACATTCATACAAAAATTTATTCAAATCAGACCTTTCATACAGAAGTTCTGTACAAAAGACTGATTGCACTAATTTTGGTACAAAATGGCTGCTGGTGGCCATCTTGAATTTCGGACCACACCCAAAAACACTCGTTCTCATCCCACAGTGATAACAAAGGTACCCAAGAAGTTTCGTAAAGATCGATTCATAAATACAGCCTCTAGCCTGAGCCGTATAGAAGTTGTGTACAAAAAACTGATTAGACATAATTTTGGTACAAAATGGCCACTGGCAGCCATATTGAATTTTGGACTGCACCCAGAAACACTCGTTCTCGTCCCAAGGTGATAACAAAGGTACCCAAGACGTTTCGTGAAGATCGGTTCATAAATACAGACTCTAGCCCGAGCCGTATTGACATGTGTACTTACTGTGTGTAAGTAGCACTGAAAAAATCAAAGTTCATCTAATTTGCATAATTTCTGCACGAGAAAAAAACCCGTATTATATATGATGTATCCCATGGTACTAAACATTCACACACAAAATTATTCAAATCAGCGCTTTTATATGGAAGTTCTGTGCAAAAATCTGATTGCACCAAATTTTGTACAAAATGGCTGACATCGGCCATCTTGAATTTCGGACCGGACCCAAAAACACTCGTTCTCATCCCACGGTGACAACAAAGGTACCCAAGGAGTTTCGTAAAGATCGGTTCATAAATACGGCCTCTAGCCCGAGCCGTATTGGCATTTGCACTTACAGTGCTGAAAGTAACACCAAAAAACATCAAAGTTAGTCTAATTTGCATAATTTGCGCACGAGAAAAAAACCCGTATTATATGTGATGTATCCCATGGTACTAAACATTCATACAAAAAATTATTCAAATCAGAGCTTTCATATGGAAGTTCTGTACAAAAAACAGATTTCTGCATCGTCGGTACAAAATGGCGGCTGGCAGCCATCTTAAATTTTGGACTGCACCCCAAAACACTCGTTCTCGTCCCACCGTCATAACAAAGGCACCCAAGAAGTTTCGTAAAGATCGGTTCATAAATACGGCCTCTAGCCCGAGCCGTATCCAATTGTTGACGGACAGACGGACGACGGGCCATGGCATAAGCTCAAATTTGGCTTCGCCAAAGTTGAGCTAAAAACTATACAGCACAGCACATCAGTAACCTGAATAAATATACAAAGTAACATAACAATCGGATTGATATTTTTTGAGTTATCTCATGCCAAAGGGATTGGAGGAATTTTCAATTTGAAGGATAAAGGGTTAATATCTCCGGATCAAATTATCAGATTAACAGCAAAAACTATACAGCTCAGCATATCAGCAACCTGAACACAATTATAAAGTAACTTGACAATCCAAGCAATATTTTTCAAGTTATCAAATGCCAAAGGGATTGGAGGAATTTTCAATTTGAAGGATAAAGGGTTAATATCTCAGGATTAAAATAACAGATTTACACCAAAAACTATACAGCTCGGTACATCAGTAACCTGAACACAAATATAAAGTAACTTGACAATCCAAGCAATAATTTTCAAGTTATCGAATGCCAAAGGGATTGGAGGAATTTTCAATTTGAAGGATAAAGGTTTAATATCTCAGGATTAAATTATCAGATTTACATCAAAAACTATACAGCTCGGCACATCAGTAACCTGAACACAAATATAACGTAACTTGACAATCCAAGCAATATTTTTCAAGTTATCGAATGCCAAAGGGATTGGAGGAATTTTCAATTTGAAGGATAAAGGGTTAATATCTCAGGATCAAAATAACAGATTTACACCCAAAACTATACAGCTCGGCACATCAGTAACCTGAACACAAATATAAAGTAACTTGACAATCCAAGTAATATTTTTCAAGTTATCAAATGCAAAGAGATTGGAGGAATTTTCAATTTAAGGATAAAGGGTTAATATCTTGGGATCAAATCATCAGATTTACATCAAAAACTATACAGCTCGGCACATCAGTAACCTGAACATAAATATAAAGTAACTAGACAATCCAAGCAATATTTTTCAAGTTATCAAATGCCAAAGGGATTGGAGGAATTTTCAATTTGAAGGATAAAGGGTTAATATCTCAGCATCAAATTATCCGATTTACACCAAAAACTATACAGCTTGGCACATCAGTAACCTGAACACAATTATAAAGTAACTTGACACTTGCAAACAAAATTCTTGAATAACTAATTTTTTTAATTTTTTGTCTCAAAAACATAGGTTATGACCCCTCAATGGAACAAACTTGACAAGCGGGTCAAATTATCAGATTTACATAAAAAACTATACAGCACAGCACATCAGTAACCTGAATAAATATACAAAGTAACATAACAATCGGATTGATATTTTTTGAGTTATCTCATGCCAAAGGGATTGGAGGAATTTTCAATTTGAAGGATAAAGGGTTAATATCTCCGGATCAAATTATCAGATTAACAGCAAAAACTATACAGCTCACCACATCAGCAACCTGAACACAATTATAAAGTAACTTGACAATCCAAGCAATATTTTTCAAGTTATCAAATGCCAAAGGGATTGAAGGAATTTTCAGTTTGAAGGATAAAGGGTTAATATCTCAGGATTAAAACAACAGATTTAAACCAAAAACTATACAGCTCGGTACATCAGTAACCTGAACACAAATATAAAGTAACTTGACAATCCAAGCAATAATTTTCAAGTTATCGAATGCCAAAGGGATTGGAGGAATTTTCAATTTGAAGGATAAAGGGTTAATATCTCAGGATTAAATTATCAGATTTACACCAAAAACTATACAGCTCGGCACATCAGTAACCTGAACACAAATATAAAGTAACTTGACAATCCAAGTAATATTTTTCAAGTTATCGAATGCCAAAGGGATTGGAGGAATTTTCAATTTAAGGACAAAGGGTTAATATCTAGGGATCAAATCATCAGATTTACACCAAAAACTATACAGCTCGGCACATCAGTAACCTGAATACAAATATAAAGTAACTAGACAATCCAAGCAATATTTTTCAAGTTATCGAATGCCAAAGGGATTGGAGGAATTTTCAATTTGAAGGATAAAGGGTTAATATCTCATGATCAAATTATCCGATTTACACCAAAAACTATACAGCTTGGCACATCAGTAACCTGAACACAATTATAAAGTAACTTGACAATCCAAGCAATATTTTTCAAGTTATCGAATGCCAAAGGGATTGGAGGAATTTTCAATTTGAAGGATAAAGCGTTAATATCTCAGGATTAAATTATCCGATTTACACCGAAAACTATACAGCTCAGCACATGAGTAACCTGAACATAAATATAAAGTAACTTGACAATCCAAGCAATATTTTTCAAGTTATCGAATACCAAAGGGATTGGAGGAATTTTCGATTTGAAGGATAAAGGGTTAATATCTCAGAATCAAAATAACAGATTTACACCAAAAACTATACAGCTTGGCACATCAGTAACCTGAACACAAACATAAAGTAACTTGACAATCCAAGCAATATTTTTCAAGTTATCGAATGCCAAAGGGATTGGAGGAATTTTCAATTTGAAGGATAAAGGGTTAATATCTCAGGATCAAATTATCCGATTTACACCAAAAACTATACAGCTCGGTACATCAGTAACCTGAACACAAATATAAAGTAACTTGACAATCCAAGCAATATTTTTCAAGTTATCGAATGCCAAAGAAATGGATACGGATGCCGGACGGACAGATGGACGGACGGACAGACATACGGACAAAGGATGGATGAACGACGGATGGTCACCCCAGATGCCGGCGTTATGTGTACCATACATAGTATGGGTACACATAAAAATCTTGTTTCTCAGGCACCTCCCTCATCATTGAAAACCTGCCCCATCACTTCATTTTACCTGAAAATCTCTTCGATGATACTATTTTGTATTTTTATAGATAAAAAATTTAACTTGAACAAACTTAAGTCTGAGCCCAACCCTTCCACCACCAGGATGCTATATAGACCAAATGTGAAAGCATTCTGACAAGTTGATCAGAAGAAGATTTTTAAAGAAATTTCAACATAATGCACTAAGTTGAAATTCAGGCAACCACAGGGAACCCAAATATGAACCCGGGAACCTGATTGGAACAAACTTAAATCTGACCCCCTAGAGATGTTGTATGCCAAATATCAAAACATTCTAAGAGATGCTTCTGGAGAAGAAGACTTTTAGAGATGTTCCTTCATATTGCAGTAAGTTAAAATTTGGTCTCAAATAGGCAGCCCAAATATGAACCCAGGGACTCGATTTTTTCAAATTTGAGTGTGATCCCCCAAAGATGTTGTACACCAAATTTGAAAGCATTCTAACTGGTGGATCTGAAGAAGATTTTTAAAGAAATTTCCTCATATTGCAATAAGTTAAAATTTGGGCTACCATAGGGAGCCCAAATATTAACCCAGGCACTCGAGATGAACAAACTTGAATCTCACTCCTTTAGAGATGGTGGATACCAAATATGAAAGCATTTTGACTGGTGGATCTGAAGAAGATTTTTAAAAAAATTCCCTCATATTGCACTAAGTTAAAATTTGGGCACCTGTCATGGTTGAATGGTCGTGACCACCTAGGCATTATCTGGAGTCATCCTACCAAGTTACAATGAAATCCCTTCATAAATACGACCTGAAGACTGTGCTAAAGGTTTTTGGGCTTTGGGCCCTTGCAGCTGTCATAGCCGACCAATCGCGACCAAAACGGGATGTTCTCATCTAGACATTATGTGGAGTCAACCTACCAAGTTACAATGAAATCCCTCCATAAATACGACTTGTAGACTGTGCTAAAGGTTTTTGGGCTCGGGAAGTCGTCACGGTTGACAGATCGCAAACCAAATGGGGAAGTTCTCATCTAGACATCATACAGAGTCATCCTACCAAGTTACAATGAAATCCCTCCATATCAAATATGACCTGTAGACTGTGCTAAAAGTTTTGGGAGTTCGGGCCTGGGCAGCCATCACGGTTGACAAATCATGCCCAAAAGGGAACATTTTCATCTAGATATTATACAGAGGCATCCTACCAAGTTACAATGAAATCCTTTCATAAATACGACCTGTAGACTGTGCTGAAGGTTTTGAGGTTTTGGGCTCGGGCAGCCATCACGGTTGACCGATCACGACCAAAAGGGGACGTTCTCATCTGGACATGACCTCAAATGAAATTTGACATTTGGACAAGAATTACAGGGTGTAGCCTGTACTAGGAAAGGAAAATGTGAACAGACTTCCGCACGCGTGATGGAAATAGCTTATCTTGACTTTGTCAAGTTAAGCTAAAAATTTGGGGTCCTGTATTGAGCCCAAATATGAACCAAGGGGCTTCATTTTAACACACTTGTATCTGCCCTCCTATGGATGCTGTATACCAAATATCAAAAGATTCTGATCATTGGTTCTGGAGAAAAAATCTTTTTTTTAATTTTTCGATGCCCCCCCCCCCCCCCCCCCCCCCCCCCCCCCCCCCCCCCCCCCCATAAAACAACCTGTCACAACTGATGGCAATTTTTAACTATCCAATTCTACTTGTCCTTAGGATGCTTCATACCAAATAACAGTTCTTTGTTCCGTGTGGTTTGGGAAATATGGGCATCTGAAAATATTTCTATTTTTAGCTCCTGGGGTTGCCATGGGGACACTGGAACATTTTCTTTGTGTGTGACTCAAGTACTTATGACTCAATAATATCACATATCAAATTTGGTTCAAATCGGACAATCGGTTCAGAAAAAGAAAAATTTTGGTGAGGTCAAAAATCTTGACCCTCCCATTGCAAAGGCAAATATTGAACCATGAACTTCATTTGAACAAATCTGATTGTACACCTCAAATGGAAGTCCCATACTAAATATCAAGTCACTCTACCCAATGGTTCATGAGAAGAATTGTTTTTTACGAATTTTGGAGCATTTTCTCCCACCCCATCCCTTGGGCTGTGTATGCTGATTTGAAAAAAAAACTACAAAATGCGATGACAGAACAAGCAGTCACCTCAAATCTAACTAAAATTGGTTCAACAGTTTAGGAGGAGCAGGTGCAAAAACCATGTTCATGGACAATGGACAGTGAGTGTTCACTGTAGCTCATCCTGACTTTCAGTCAGGTGAGCTAATAAACCTTTCCTGTACCCTACGACATCACTGAACAAAAAATCAATAGCTTAGATAAAGGTCACTCCATCTCAGTTCAATTCATGAGCTTATAAGTGGGTTGTGAGTATAGATTCAAAGAATGATCACTTTCCTCCCTAAAGTTAAAAAATTTATAGGAATTTATATATTTTTTATACTTACCAATGACCCAGACATAGCTGGTGCTAACTCTTAAAATTCTAGGGCCAAACACAAATTTTGCCCCCCAATCCCCAAAATTTGCATCTAAAACCAAAAGAAATCATGTCCTGAAGGTCCTCCATACTTTGCCTTCACTGCGCATGCGCAGTGTCAAGGACGTCCCAAAATTGGCGCCAATTATCATTCTTACGAGCAGTGCCTGGTCAGCGCTATGTACTTAGCGGGGAGCTATGAGTTCCCAACTCCTGGGAGGGCCATCCCCGTCTGGGTCATTGGTAAGTATAAAAAATATATAAATTACTATAAACTTTTCAACATTTTTATACTGTACCAATGACCCAGACATAGCTGAATAGTAAAAAGGCTGGAGGGCCTAGGACATAGAGGAAAATCCAATAAGCTCAACTATATAAATAGAGTCAACCCCTCGAGGAGAAAAGGAGTATTAGGCTTTACATGTATCCTTCTTATTTTATGATAAATTAGAAAGACACAACACCCTCCATAACTGAGCATAATAACATTCATGTTCTCTATTAACATCCAGTATAACCCCTTATACTAATTAGTTTTAAAGTAAGCCAATAAATAAAGTTAGTCCAGAGAATTGAGACTCTTTATATTCTCTTAAAAGTGTCCGAGGATTGTATATTAACGCCCGTTTGACACGTGACATATACAAATGCTTCACACCGAGCTACACAACATGACATGAATGAATTTTTAACATTAATATTACACTTTAAAACCATCCCGGTAACGACTCAGAACTACTGACTCCGGAGGAGGAATCCCCTTGCTTTTCACTATAAAGCAGGTGACCTAAGGTAACATCCTCCCCACCCCCTTGCCCTGGGTTAAATAGCCCAGAGCGAAGAGGGCAGCAGGACGGAGTCACTGCCGGAACAGAAAGCCTGCATAACTATAGTTGCAACTGTTTAGTGGACGACATTCTGAGCAACAGATAATGGACCTAAACAATGCAGGTCTCCAGAAATGGACTTAATATTTCTGAGATAAAAATTCGTGAATGTGGATGGCTGAGACCAATATGCAGCCTTCATTAAATCTGTAATAGCCACACTATTTGCGTAAGCCCAAGATGTAGAAAGAGCTCTTACTTCATGAGCCGAAATCTTAAGCACAGGCTGCTGAGATGAAGACAGATTATCATAAGCAGTACGGATAGTTAATTGAATCCATCTAGCAATAGAATGGACCGAAATGTCCTTTCTATTAGGCATCAGAGACAGAAAGAAGCGTTTTCGTCCCTTTTTGATAAACTGAGATCTTTGTTTATAAATACGCAAAGCTCTAACAGGACAGAGTAAAGGCCTACGCCCATCTAAAGACGGAAGTGCCTTAATAACAATAGGTTCCGGATATTTATTAGGAGCCTGATTCTTAGCTAAAAATCCAACATTAGTAGTAAAGGTAATAGTGTTACCGACACTACGATAGTGAGAATCATCCACCGATGGTGCATGAAGCTCACTGACTCTTCTAGCAGATGAGAAAGCTAAGAGAAATGCTGTCTTATAAGACAAGAATTTGAAATCTACTGTCCCAAGAGGCCAAATGGCTTTTTTTTCAGTTTAAGAAGAACCCAAGCTAAATTCCATTCAGGAATTAATCTAAGAGTTCTGGGTATATTTATCGAGACGTTTCTAACTAATTTAGATAAAGAGACATTAGATCCAATTTGTAAACTATCATGGTGTGCGTAGGTATCAGATAACATAGACCTATAACCTTTAATAGTAACAGGCTGCAGTTTGATCTCGTCAAACAAGTATACTAGAAAGTTTGCAATGTCTGGTATGGAGGGATCAAAAATATCAACAGAATGATCCCTACACCAACGACGAAAGACCTTCCACTTAGCCGCATAATTTAGCGAAGAGGAGGTCCTCCTACAGTTAGAAATCGCGTCCACTGCTCGTCCTGTAAAATGCTTGTCGTGCAAGAAGGACCGCACAACGGAAATACGTGAAGGTTGAGACCTTGCGGGTTGTGATGAAGTTGACGCGACTTCCCCTGCGAAAGAAGATCCTCTCGTGGAGGAAGTTTTCGAGGTAAGTCCCACAGCAGACACCTGAGTAGATTTATTCATGGTTTCTGTGGAGACAGAGATGCTACCAACAGAATTTTGCATTGAGATTGTTTTATCTTTAGCAATATTTGCTGAATCAACGGCGCTGGAGGATACGCATATCCTATCATTCCGTCCCACGAGATCGATAGAGCGTCCACTGCATATGCTCGGGGATTCGGACATGGAGACACATACGTCTGCAACTGATTGTTGAGTTGTGTCGCAAATAAGTCTATCATTGGCCGTTCCCATTGGTAGCAAATCTGATTGAATACCTGTTTGTTGAGAGTCCATTCTGACGGCAACAAGCGACCCTTCCGTGAAAGGGAGTCTGCTAATACATTCAGACGACCCGGAATATGACGGACCGAAAGTAGAACTTGGTGTTCTAGCACAAACAGAAGGATTCTTTCCGTTAAATTGAATAACGGAACGGAATGAGTGCCTCCCTGGTTCCAGATATACGCTACTACTGTCGTATTGTCGGACAGGATTTGGACATGTGCTTTCTGAATAATGTTCATCCAATGACGTAATGCAAGCCAAATTGACATCATTTCCTTGATGTTTATGTGCTTGCCTAGAAACTGCGGATCCCAAAGACCCTGGCACTTCGAATCCGTTGGGATCAATGTTGCACCCCAACCTGTTTGACTGGCATCCATCATAATCATAAAACCCGGATCCGGCAACTGCAGTGGGACTCCCTGAGTCAACCACTGAATGTTTGCCCAAGTCTGAATCTCTTGTTTCACTTGATTTGACAAGAGAACGTCTATATCGAGCGAATGAATCTTTACACTCCAATTCTGAGTCAAGAAAATTTGGAGAGGACGAGTGCGTAACCGCCCCATCGGAATGAGATCCGCAGCGGCTCTGCACAGACCTATCAGTCTCATGAACTCCCTTGCTGTGACTTTGTCTGAGTGAAGACAATAGCGAGCATAACAACTGATTAATTTTGCTCTGGTTAACGGCAGACGAACGAGATTGTTGTGCGTCTCGAAGCTCATTCCCAGATGAGTGAATGACTTGGACGGCACCAGATCCGACTTCTCCTCGTTTATAATAAAACCGAGACGTCGGAGTAATAGAAGCAGATTCTGCACATCGTTCTGAAGCGTTAACTCGTTGCCGTACCTCTGAAGAATGTCGTCCAGGTAGGCCGACGTTACCGCAGACGAATGAACTCGGAAATGTATCATTATCGAGTTCATTATTCGAGTGAAAGCCCAGGGCGCTAGGTTCAAGCCGAAACACATCGCTCGGAACTGATAAACCACTCCTAGGACTGCAAAGTGTAGATACTTTCTGAATGTCGGATGTACCATGACGTGAAAGTACGCATCTTTGAGATCTATGCTTGTAGCATAGTCGTTCACCCAAATACTCGCTCTGACTGACCGAATCGTCTCCATATAGAACTTCGGAGCGACGATCAGCTTGTTTATCCAGCTCAGATCTATGACTGGACGGAACGAGCCGTCTGGTTTCGGAACCAGAAACAGATGGCTGTAGAAGCCCGGTGATTCCTGGTCTTCTACGACCTCTACCGCGTTCTTCGTCAGAAGAGACTGTACTTCTGATAAAAGAGCATCTCTCTTCTGCGGATTCAACGGAAGCTGAGTCCATTTTTGACTTCGAGTTAATGGAGGCTTTCTTTTGAAGGATATTCTTAGTCCTTCCGAAATTACCCCTCGGACCCAGGGGTCGTCCGTAATCGACGCCCACACGTCTATAAAACTCGATAATCTTCTGCCTACCGGAACACGATTGAGGTTCAAACCATCACCTCCTGGACCTGCGAGGCCTGCGGAAGGAGAAACTACGCCCTCCACGACCCGCACCTCGTCCCGTCGACCTCGGAACGTCTGACCGGTTGTCTCGGCCAGAATAACGTCCCGTACGTGAGTCACTGCCTTGACGGTCTCTAGAATAAGACCTAGAGGACGTATAAGAACCTCTATAGGAACTTCTCTTGGGTGTACTTGTCCCAGAAGTGCCTGTCTTACTCTTTTCTGCTGTATCCGACTTTTTAGAAGCGGATTTGAAAAGCAGAGAATCTGAAGCTTTCTTAGTTATCTTATAGATTGCCGAAAGCTTGCCATCGAAGAGAAGCTCTCCGGAGACCGAAGCGACTCTGAGAGAGTTCTTCACCTTACTATCCACACGCGTGGATGTAGCTAGGGCTGCGTCACGTCTAACCAACTCCAGGTTTGCCACTGAAAGGGCGGAGTTATACGTGGAATAAGCTACTTCCCTTGAAAGAAGTCTCAATGAGGATTGTAAATCCTGGAATTCTTTCCCTTGAAGACGCAATGATAACGCCTTAGTAAGGTGGTCTGCATATGATAAAGCATCTAAGCTAGCTCTGTTAGACATTATTGTCGTCTCCAATGTTGCGGTTGGAATTGACATAGACGACGGTAAAGACAATTCCAAGTCTTCCGCTTCATCGTCTAGATGCAGAGGAACTCTCGGTATGCCCTGCCCTGCCGTTTCGAATTTATTCCTTGAATTGATGAAAGGCAGATTTAGAGCATTTGCGGACAAGAAACCAGCCTTGCCTGTTTTGGTAGCAAGCTTATAGATAGCATCGTTCAATAATTCGAATGATCTTGTGACATTATTGGACTGTGACAGAAACTCAGGGTCGATGTCTCTGAACCGATCAAAAAATTCTGTGTCCAATGATGCTATCAGTCTCTTATCCGGCATCGCAGCAGTCTGGCCCGACGGAACAACTTGTGGAAGGTAATGCCGCATGAAATCTACGGCAGCTTTATGTTGTTCCGAAAGGGATAGCTCCAAATCCTCGGAATCCCTTTCGCCATCCTGTCGGACCGCATGATGTTCTCGGTCGTCCACACCTGACGCATCAGTGGAGCGTACCGACCCAGCGTCGTCGGATAATTCTTGATCCGACAGAGATTCTGTCGTTTGCTGGGATGCTGCGATAATTTGTGCTATTTGGGATAGCACGTCCGTCACTGAGGCCTGTGGAGTAGCGGTCTTACGTTGCTTAGCCGCTGGAAGCTCCGTGTACACTGACTCCTGCATACTTCTCTTATGCGAACGTCCGGAGTCTACAGGCCTCGTGTCCTTGGCTACCGGATGGCATGACCTGGTCGCCGTGGAATCCCTGATTGGCGAAGCTGGCTGGATATCCGTGGTCACTTAGCCAAGGTCGGTCGTGTGCGCTGCTGAGAGGATGAGGAAGCCTTTTGGACAGTCTCTTCGGACTGTCTATATAACGGAGCGTCCCGAGCGGCGGACATATGCTCCGAATGCGAAACATTTTGTACCACAACATCTGGTCCCAGATGTTGTTGTATGAGAGAGGGGCCTCTCTCGCTCGCAGCCCGGATGGACCTGGACGAGCTAGGAACCTGACTAATAGGCTTCCTCCGTTCTCTCCTCTGATCCGCCGTCACTGGGTGTGCACCTTGTATATTTATAGTGCTCGCATCACCCAAATCTCCTTCCTGGACCGCAACGGATGAACCCGGTAGCCGAACCATTCGATGAATGGACGCTACACCGGGCGAGCTAGCAGACGTCAACGCCGTCGATCCTGCTAGGGACCTCTTAGGCAATTGGCGTATCTCCATGAGCACTTTTGCCGAAAGCTCTTCATTTAGTTGTGACGACGGAGGCACACTTTTGGAAGACATCACGGAAACATCACCCTGTTCTTGTTCCTCTGAAATAGAGATTGATAAACTAGAGTGACCCTGCGGAGAAAGGACCAGCATGACCTTTTCCCCGCTAACAACATACCGTGACACCCGTTTCCAATGTTTGTCCCAATATATACATACTGAACAGGAGTTAGTGCGAGTACACAGACTACAATTAATACAATGATCATGAAAGTCAGAGGAAGATTTCCTCTTATCACAATTTGAACAATATTCTTTCATTGTGAAAAGAACACAAAAAGTCCTAGTACTCACACCAACCCCTGAAAACAAAGATACATAATAACATGATCCATTAACATAGAAAAAATAAATGAAATCCAAAGAATTTTTTGAAAAATATTTTTTCAGCAAAGCCCAAGTTTCTGAAAAGTAACATTGAGCCCCAATGGATCCCAAGCCTAAGTGTGGACAAAAATTTTTAAAATATTTTAAAAAATTAATGCAACACTTACGAATAATAATAATGTATCTTGTAATGATTAAACTAGTACAAAGACAAAAAATCCCCCTCCACAGAGACTGTTGCCAATGTAAACAAGAAGTGTATAAACACCAGAAACATGACTCCAGACACTGATAACTCTGGCCCGAAATCAATTACCAATAATACACTATCTGATGCAAAACAGAGACTTCCAGGAAAGAAACTGCTGAACATCAGATGGTAGATGCAGAACACTACGCCTAAACACCCATGGGTGAGAACATAAACATGGGAAAAAGAACAGAATTCATTCTGTTACCCAGCTAAAACTCCCAAGAAATTTTAGTAATAATATTACTGAAAATATGCCAAAAGCATGGGAGAATAGCAAGGGGGGACTTGAAGGAAAGGGAGAGAGGAAACACTGAACAAGCAGAGAAACATTATAGCACGAATGACAACAACAGGCCCATGCCTCGAAAATAGGCAACATAACATAATTTCATTAAAAAATTTTAAGTTACAGCCCTGAATATTTTCTGTCACTCATTTTTCCTCTCCTCCTTCTATATCCTCCTTAGATCCACCATTTCTTTTGGTTTTAGATGCAAATTTTGGGGATTGGGGGGCAAAATTTGTGTTTGGCCCTAGAATTTTAAGAGTTAGCACCAGCTATGTCTGGGTCATTGGTACAGTATAAAAATTATGATTTTACAGCCAATGTACACTTTGAATCTCCTACAAGCAGAGGGCGAGGATTTTTGTCTCACTGGAATATAAATGTTATATTAAGAAATGGCAGGTTCAGTTTGATCAACTTTGAATATGATGAACAGACCATAAACAGGTAGAGTGCTAAATTATATTTCAGCAATGATTTGTTAACATGAGTTAGCCTATTTTTCCCCAATGATACCACACTACCAGGCAAGGAAGTCTCTGTTTTGCCAGCTTTGGCACATGAAGAATTGTTCATCAGATAGATGCATCTGAGTACTTAATTCTACGAACTGCACCTCAGAAGAAATCAGGTCTGTCGGTGGCCGAGTGGTGTGCGTGGTTCAGTATAGTTTCGCTGGGTGGTTGGTGCCGAAGGAAACTCTCCTGGCGTGGGTTCAAACCCCCAGCATAAAGAATTGTTTTGTAACTATTTAATAGACAATGCCTGTGGAGAACTCTCCAATAAATGTAACAAAACAATTTTATACAACCATTTTTTTTCTATTGCTGAGCAAACAACATGCTTATACATGGTGTAAAAACACCAACGTAGCTTTCTGCCCTTTTCAATAGACACTTTACTAGTTAACTGGTTGAGGGCTAAATTATCTTCGTGGTCTGAATTTATTTAAAATTTGTTTATTACAAATTATAGCACTCTCCAATAATTTTTCATAAAACAAAATTACATGAACAAAATATTTGTGTTTGACTGAATATGAAACATGAGCAAGGTATATGACGGCTTTTGCTCTGGTAATAATAATAATAATAATATATCACTTATATAGCGCCTATCCTAATAAAAGCCCTAAGCGCTTTACAAAAGAAATCACAAGTAAGATAGATAGAATCAATAAAGTCACCCGGTTTGTGTGTCAGCGAAGGGATAGCCTGGGAAGTTCCTCTGGTATAAGTAGGTTTTTAGTCCCTTTTTAAAACTTTCAAGAGATGGTGCATTTCATAAGGTTTTGGGCAACGAGTTCCACACACAGGGCACGCTGATCCTGAAAGCCTTGTCACCTACAGTCTTCAAATTCCCCGCGAACTGAGTTAAAAGCCCTTCGTCGCTGGATCGCAATGATCGCTGCTGCTTGTATGGTATGAGGAGTTCACTAAGGTAGCCTGGGAAGTCAGCTGAATTTCTCTGGTAGGTGAGTATTGCTAGTTTATATGTTATGCGGTCTTTAACTGGGATGTAGTACAGCTTGGCAAGGGCAAGTGAGATGTGTTCCCTTTTCTTCGTCCGTAGAGCAATCCTAGCAGCAACGTTGATCAGCCTCTGTAAACGTTGGATCTGGTTGTCCGGGATGTCGAAAAGCAGTGCATTACAGTAATCTATTCGACTCAAGATGAATAATGAAATCAGCTTTTTTGTGGCGTCTAAACTTAAATATTTTCGGATATGACCTAGCCTTCTAATTTCAAGATATACTGACTTACATATGTTTGATATTTGATAGGACATTGAAAGAGTGGTGTCCAAATGAACTCCGAGATTTTTCGCACTATCGGTGAAATGGATCAAGTTCTCGCCTACGGAAATGTGCTGAATTGTGATGGAATTTGCGACGGATAGTTTTGCACACCACATCGCTTCGGTTTTGTCATCGGTGAGTTTGAGTTGGTTTGCCAATTTTTCTGAAAGCCCTGATAGTGGCTTCTAGCACTCAACCAGTTGACAGTTCACTGTGGTTTATAAGTGAAAATACGTTGTACAAACCTCTCTAAAGTTAGGGTCAGCTGATCTGATGACTGTCAGATATGCTGGAATAACCTGTTGAATGTATGGCACACATTTAATGCCTAAACTTTTGAATATAAAAGTGATGGCTTGAACAACCATTGTATGATGCTGTGACAGAGTTGGATCTCTTATGATTCTCATAAGAGTTGCTATGGCAATTGCTGGATAGAATTCTTCCAAAGTGGTGTTGGCACTCATGCTTGCTAACATTTCATTTGTATTATACTCTGCTGAAAATACAAAACAAACAAAGTTTAGTGAATGTCACAGAGAAACCGGACCTCATCCACAACACACCCCTGCTAGGACCAAACTCCACACCTTCACTGATAAGACTTGTTGTCCCCGTATCCTGATAAATTCGGTCTTTTGATTGGTCAGAATGCCTTAGACAAATAGCCATGGCAAAGGATGTAACCAACATCCAAGGTATATAAGAGCATGCAACATCCAAATTATAAGCGCACGCAAAACATTGGGGGTATATGGTTTAAACAAAAGCTTTCCACTTTTGCTTGCCTAGACATAAAAATTGAACCAAAAAACCCGAAAATAGTCAAAAATGTTAACAAATTTATAGTAATTTATATGTTTTTTATACTTACCAATGACCCAGACTTAGCTGGTGCTAACTCTAACAAAACCAGGGCCAAATACAAATTTTGCCCCCCAATCCCCAAAATTTGCATCCAAAACAAAAAGAAATCACGTCCTAAAGGACCTCCATACTACGCCCCCACTGCGCATGCGCAGTGTCACGGACGTCCCGAAATTGGCGCCAATTATCATTCTTACTGGCAGTGCCTGGTCAGCGCTATGTACTCAGCGGGGAGGCAAGAATTCCCAACTCCTGGGAGGGCCATCCCCGTCTGGGTCATTGGTAAGTATAAAAAATATATAAATTACTATAAATTTTTTAACATTTTTATACTGTACCAATGACCCAGACTTAGCTGAATAGTAAACAGGCTGGAGGGCCTAGGACATAGAGGAAAATCCAATAAGCTCAACTATATAATAAAGAGGTAACCCCTTAAGGAGAAAAGGAGTATTAGGCTTTACATGTATCTTTCTTATTTAGTATTAAATTAGAAAGATACAATACCCTTAATAATTGAGCACAATAATATTCATGTTCTCTATTAACATCCAGTATATCCCTTATACTAATTATTTTTAAAGTAAGCCAATAAATAAAGTAGTCCAGAGAATTGAGACTCTTTATAGTCATTTAAAAGTGTCCGAGTATTGTATATTAAAGCCCGTTTGACACTTGACATATACAAATGCTTCACACCGAGCTACACTTTAAAAATAAGACATGAATGAATTTTAACATTAATATTACACTTTAAAACCATCCCGGAAGTGACTCAGAAATACTGACTTGGAGGAGGCATTCCCTTGCTTTTCACTATAAAGCAGGTGGCCTAAGGGAACACCCGCCCCGCCCCCCCCTTCCCCTTGCCCTGGGTCAAATAGCCCAGAGCGAAGAGGGCAGCCGGACGGAGTCACTGCCGGAACAGAAAGCCTGCATAACTATAGTTGCAACTGTTTAGTGGACGACATTCTGAGCAACAGATAACGGACCTAAACAATGCAGGTCTCCAGAAATGGACTCAATATTTCTGAGATAAAAATTTGTGAATGTGGATGGCTGAGACCAATAAGCAGCCTTCATTAAATCTGTAATAGCAACACTATTAGCATAAGCCCAAGAAGTAGCAAGAACTCTTACTTCATGAGCGGAAATCTTAAGCACAGACTGCTGAGAAGAAGATAAACTCTCATAAGCAGTACGGATAGTTAATTGAATCCATCTAGCAATAGAATGGACCGAAATGTCCTTTCTATTAGGCATCAAAGACAGAAAGAAACGTTTCCGTCCCTTTTTGATAAACTGAGATCTCTGTTTATAGATACGTAACGCTCTAACAGGACAGAGTAAAGGCCTACGCCCGTCTGAAGACGGAAGAGCCTTAATGACAACAGGTTCCGGATATTTATTAGCAGCCTGATTCTTAGCTAAAAAACCCACATTAGTAGTGAAGGTGATAGTGTTCCCGACACTACGATAGTGAGAATCATCCACCGACAGTGCATGAAGCTCACTGACTCTTCTAGCAGAAGAGAAAGCTAAGAGAAAAGCTGTCTTATAAGATAAGAATTTGAAATCTACTGTCCCAAGAGGTTCAAATGGCTTTTCCTTCAATTTAAGAAGAACCCAAGCTAAATTCCATTTAGGAATTAATCTAAGAGTTCTGGATCTATTTATCGAGAAGTTTCTAACCAACTTAGATAAAGAGACATTAGATCCAATTTGTAAACTATCATGATGTGCATAGGTATCAGATAACATAGACCTATAACCCTTAATAGTAACAGGCTGCAGTTTGATTTCGTCAAACAAGTATACTAGAAAGTTTGCAATGTCTGGTATAGAGGGATCGAATATATCTACAGAATGATCCCTACACCAACGACGAAAAACCTTCCACTTAGCCGCATAGTTTAGCGAAGAGGAGGTCCTCCTACAGTTAGAAATCGCGTCCACTGCTCGTCCTGTAAAGTGCTTGCCATGCAAGAAGGACCGCACAACGGAAAAACGTGAAGGTTGAGACCTTGCGGGTTGTGATGGAGTTGGCGCGATTTCCCCTGCGAAAGAAGATCCTCCCGTGGAGGAAGCTTTCGCGGTAGGTCCCACAACAGACACCTGAGTAGATTTATCCACGGTCTCTGTGGCGACAGAGATGCTACCAACAGAATCTTGCATTGAGATTGTTTTATCTTTAGCAATACTTGTTGAATTAACGGCGCTGGAGGATACGCATATCCTATCATTCCGTCCCAAGGGATCGACAGAGCGTCTACTGCAAATGCTCTTGGATCCGGACACGGAGACACATACGTCTGCAACTGATTGTTGAGATGTGTCGCAAATAAGTCTATCATTGGCCGTTCCCATTGGTAGCAAATCTGATTGAATACTTGTTTGTTGAGAGTCCACTCCGACGGCAACAAGCGTCCCTTTCGTGAAAGGGAGTCTGCTAGCACATTCAGACGACCCGGTATGTGACGGACCGAAAGAAGAATGTGATGTTCTAGTGCAAACAGAAGGATTCTTTCCGTTAGATTGAACAACGGAACTGAATGAGTGCCTCCCTGATTCCGTATATACGCCACTACTGTCGTATTGTCGGATAGGATTTGGACATGAGCATTGAGAATAATGTCCATCCAATGACGTAACGCAAGCCAAATTGACATCATTTCCTTGATGTTTATGTGCTTGCACAGGAATTGCGGATCCCAAAGACCCTGGCATCTCGAATCCGTTGGGATTAATGATGCACCCCAACCTGTTTGAATGGCATCCGTCATAATGGTAAAACTCGGATCCGGCAACTGCAGCGGAACTCCCTGAGTTAACCACTGAATGTTTGCCCAAGTCTGAATCTCTTGTTTCACTTGATCTGACAAGAGAACGTCTACATCGAGCGAATGAATTTTCACACTCCAATTCTGAGTCAAGAAAATTTGGAGAGGACGTGTGCGTAACCGCCCCATCGGAATGAGATCCGCAGCGGCTCCGCACAGACCTATCAGTCTCATAAATTCTCTCGCTGTGACTTTGTCTGCGTGCAGACAATAGCGAGCGTAACAACTGACTAATTTCGCTCTGGTTAACGGCAGACGAACGAGATTGTTGTGCGTCTCGAAGCTCATTCCCAGATGAGTGAATGACTTGGATGGCACCAGATCCGACTTCTCCTCGTTTACTATAAAACCGAGACGTCGGAGCAATAGAAGAAGATTCTGAACATCGTTCTGAAGCGTTAACTCGTTGCCGTACCTCTGAAGAATGTCGTCCAGGTAGGCCGACGTTACCGCAGACGAATGAGCTCGGAAGTAGATCATTACCGAGTTCATTACCCGAGTGAAAGCCCAGGGTGCTAGATTCAATCCGAAGCACATCGCCCGGAATTGATACTTCACTCCTAGGACTGCGAAGCGTAGATACTTTCGGAATGTCAGATGTACCATGACGTGAAAGTACGCATCTTTGAGATCTATGCTTGTTGCATAATCGTTCACCCGAATACTCGCTCTGACCGACCGAATCGTCTCCATATAAAATTTCGGAGCGACGATCAGCTTGTTTATCCAGCTCAAATCTATGACTGGACGGAACGAGCCGTCTGGTTTCGGAACCAGAAACAGATGGCTGTAGAATCCCGGAGTTTCCTGGTTTTCTACGACCTCTACCGCGTTCTTCATTAAAAGAGACTGCACCTCTGATAACAGAGCGTCTCTTTTCTGCGGATTTGACGGAAGTTGAGTCCACTTTGGACTTCGAGTTAATGGAGGCTTTCGTTTGAAGGATATCTTTAGACCTTCCGAAGTCACTCCTCTCACCCAAGGGTCGTCCGTAATCGACGCCCATTCTTGTGAAAAGCTCGACAACCTTCCGCCAACCGGTACGCGATAGAGGTTTAAGCCATCACCTCCTGGACCTGCGAGGCCTGCGGTAGAAGAAACCACGTCCTCCACGACCCGCACCTCGCCCCGTCAACCTCGGGGCGTCCGACCGGTTGTCCCGGCCCGAAGGACGTCCCGAACGAGCGTCGCTACCCTGACGGTCTCTCGAATAAGACCAAGAGGACGCACCGGAACCTCTATAGGAACCTCTCTTGGGCGCATTAGACCCAGAAGTGCCTGTCTTATTCTTGTCTGCTGTATCCGACTTCTTAGAAGCAGATTTGAACAACAGAGAATCCGAAGCTTTCTTGTAATTTTATCATAAATAGCAGAAAGCTTGCCGTCAAAGAGAAGTTCTCCGGAGACCGAAGCGACTCTAAGAGAGTTCTTCACCTTAGAATCCACGAGTGTGGATGTAGCTAGGGCTGCGTCACGTCTAACCAACTCCAGGTTTGCCACTGAAAGGGCGGAGTTACACGTGGAATAAGCTACTGCCCTTGAAAGAAGTCTTAAAGAGGATTGTATATCCTGAAACTCTTTCCCTTGAAGGTACAGTGATAACGCCTTAGTAAGGTGATCTGCGTAAGATAAGGCATCTAAATTGGCTCTGTTAGACGCAATAGCTGTTTCCAACACCGCGGTTGGAATAGAAGCCGACGACGGTAATGATAGCTCTAAGTCTTCCGCCTCGTCGTCCATACGCAGAGGAACTCTCGGTATACCCTGTCCTGCCGTGTCGAATTTATTCCTTGCATTAATGAAAGGCAGGTTGAGAGTATTAGCGGACAAGAAACCTGCTTTCCCCGTCTTGGAAGCAAGTTTAAATATAGCGTCGTTCAATAATTCAAATGTTCTTGCAACATTATTGGACTGCGACGGAAACTCGGGAGCGATGTCCCTGAACCGCTCAAAAAATTCAGAGTCCAATGACGCTATAATCCTCTTGTCCGGAACCGCAGCAGTCTGGCCCGACGGAACAACTTGAGGGAGAAAGTGCCGGATGAAGTCCACGGCAGCTTTATGTTGTTCCGAAAGGGATAGCTCCAAATCATCCGTATCCCTTTCACCATCCGGTCGAACCTCATGATGTTCCCGGTCGTCCGCCCCCGATGCTTCGGCGGAGCGTACCGACCCAGCGCCGTCGGATAATTCTCGATCCGACACCGTATCTGTCGGCTGCTGGGATGCTGCGATAAGCTGTGCTATCTGCACAAGAATGTCCGGCGTTGAGACCTGCGGAGGCGCAGTCTTTCGCTGCTTCGCCGAGGGCAGCTCCGCATCAGATGGCTCCCGCATACTTTTTCTATGCGAACGTCCGGAGTCCATCGGTCTTGAATCCCTGGCTGCCGGATGGTGTGACCTGGTCGCCGACGAATCCTTGATCGGCGAAGCTGGTAAAATATCGGCGGTCATGCAGCCAAGGTGCGGTCGTGTGCGCTGACGAGAAGAAGAAGCCTTAGCAGTCTCCGCGGACTGCCTATACAACGGAGCGTCCCGAACGACGGACGTATGCTCCGCTTGCGACACATTTTGTACCACAACATCTGGTCCCAGATGTTGTTGTACGAGAGAGGGGCCTCTCTCGCTCGCGGCCCGGCTGGACCTGGACGAGCTAGAAACCGGACTCAAAGGCTTCCTCCGTTCTCGCTTACTATCCGCCGTCACTGGGTGTGCACCTAGTATGTTTATAGTGCTCGCATCACCCAAAATTTCCTCCTGGACCGCATCGGACGAACCCGGCTGCCGAATCATTCGGTGAATGGACGCTACACCGGGCGAGCTAGCGGACGACATTTGTCTAATCTCCATGAGCACTTTTGCCTCTAGCTCTGAATTCATTTGTGACGACGGACGCACACTTGTAGAAGATAACATGGAAACATCACCCTGTTCTTGTTCCTCTGAAATAGAAACTGAGAGAGTAGAGTGACCTTGCGGAGAAAGAGCCGGCATAGCCCTTTCTCCAGAAACAACATACCGTGACACACGTTTCCAATGTTTATCATCCCAATGTTGACATATAGGACAGGGATTAGTGCGAGAACACTGACTACAATTAATACAATGATCATGAAAGTCAGAGGAAGATTTCTTCCCATTACAATTTGAACAATATCCTTTCATTGTGAAAAGTCAACAACAAGTCCTAGTTACTCGCACAAACCCCTGACACAAAGATACATAATAACATGATCCATTAATAAATGAAAAAACAATTGCAAATCAAAATAATTTTGAAAAAATATTTTTTCAGCGAAGCCCAAGTTGCTGAAAAGTAACGTTGAGCCCCGATGGATCCGATGGCAAAGTGTGATCAAAAATTTTAAATTTATATTAAATAATTAATGAGACACTTACGGATAATATAAATGTATCTTATAGTGAGATAAACTACACCAAAGGCAAACAGCCCCCCTCAAAAAAGGCTGTTGCCAATGTAAACAAACAGTGTAAAACACCAGAAAACATGACTCCAGGCACTGACAAAACTGGCCCGGAATCAGTCATCAAAATTACACTCTATCTGATGCAAAACAGAGACTCCCAGGGGAGAATCTGCAGAACATCAGATGGAAGATGCAGAACACAACGTTTATACATCCATGGGTGAAAACATAACTATGGGGAAAATAACAGAAAACATTCTGTATCCAAGCAACTCTCCCAGGAAAATTTTAGAAATGAACTTTCTCAAAAATATGCCAAAAGCATGGGAGAATTGCAAGGGGGGACTTTAGAAGGCTAGGGGAGAGGAAACACTGAATAGGCAGTGCAACATTTAGCAAGAATGACAACAAGAGGCCCATGCCTCGAAAATAGGCAACTTAACATAATTTCATCAAAAATTTTCAAGTACAGCCCTGATTATTTTTTTTGTCACTTCTTTTTCCTCTCCTCCTTCTACATCCTACTTAGAATCACCATTTCTCCAAAAATTACGTGTCTGGCATCCTTTAAACTGAGATTTACAAGCACAAAGATCAGTGAGATGTTGACTGATGAAGGGCCAAACAGAGAATGATAATTGGCGCCAATTTCGGGACGTCCGTGACACTGCGCATGCGCAGTGGGAGCGTAGTATGGAGGTCCTTTAGGACATGATTTCTTTTTGTTTTGGATGCAAATTTTGGGGATTGGGGGGCAAAATTTGTGTTTGGCCCTGGTTTTGTTAGAGTTAGCACCAGCTAAGTCTGGGTCATTGGTACAGTATAAAAATATCATCAGATTTCTGACAATTCAATCATAAAAATAAAATAAGAGCAAATAATTCGTCCCCTTAGTACCAATGTGTTCTATGTGCTAGTAGGCACATAGAACACATTGGAACTCAGGGGACGATACGTCAACAAAATACTGTTTACTCGTTTCCTTAATGACCCAAGGGATGTAACTCTATCTGTTGTCTTCTGTGATTATCAAAAGAAAATAATTATCATGATTTGGTCCAAGTGATTGTGGAGCTGAGAAAAGCATCCACAAATTTATTTCCACTATGTTAGTATTGTGTTTGAAAAGAACAAAAACGTTATCTCCGCCAACATGTATGGTATATGGAAATTTAATACCTGGATGTCGGTTTTTAAACACCGAGCCAAAGGTGGTTTGGGAAGTATGGACGTTTGAAAATATTTCTATTTTTAGTACCTGGGGTTCCCATGGGGATACAGGATTTATTTTTTTTTGCGCGAGTCAAGTACTTATGATCCAATAATACCACATACCAAATTTGGTTTAAATCGGACCATCGGTTCGAAAAGTTAAAAAATTTATAGTAATTTATATATTTTTTATACTTACCAATGACCTAGACTTAGCTGGTGCTAACTCTTAAAATTCTAGGGCCAAACACAAATTTTGCCCCCCAATCCCCAAAATTTGCATCAAAATCCGAAATTTCAGTGTCCTATGTGGTCCTCCATACTTTTTATCCACTGCGTATGCGCAGTGTCAAGGCAGTCCCCAAATTTGCGCCAATTGTCATTCTTACAACCAGTGCCTGGTTAGTGTTATGTAATCAGCGGGGAGGTATGAGTTCCCAACTCATGGGAGGGCCATCCCCATCTGGGTCATTGGTAAGTATAAAAAATATATAAATTACTATAAATTTTTTAACATTTTTATACTGTACCAATGACCCAGACTTAACTGAATAAAAAAAAGGCTGGAGGGCCTAGGACATAAAGGAAAATCCAATAGGCTCAGTTACATGTAAACAGAAATATCCCCTCAAGGAGAAAAGGAGAAACTGGCTTTACATGTATCTTTCTAATTTGTATCAAAAAAGAAAGACACAATACCATTCCATAATTGAGCACAGCAATAACATCAAAGATCTCAATTAACATCCAGTATAAGCCATCATACTAATTTTAAAGGAAAGCCAATAAAATAAAGATAGTCCAGAGAATGGGACTCTTTATACTCATTTAAAAGTGTCCGAGGATTGTATATTAGCGCTCGAATGACACGTGACATATACAAATGTATCACACCGAGCTACACTTTAAAAATATTACATATTAAAATTAGCTTTACACTTTAAAACTATAGAGGCACCGACTCGGAATAACTGACTTCAGAGGAGGTATTCCCTTGCTTTTCACTATAAAGCAGGTGATATAAGGGAACACCATCCCCCCCCCCCCCCTTTCCCTTGCCCTGGGTCAAATACCCCAGAGCAAAGAGGGCAGCAGGACAGAGTCACTGCCCGAACAGAAAGCCTGCATAACTATAGTTTCAACTGTTTAGTGGACAACATTCTGAGCAACAGATAACTGGCCTAAACAAAGCAGGTCTTCAGAAATGGACTCAATATTTCTAAGATAAAAATTCATGAATGAAGAAGGCTGAGACAAATATGCAGCCTTCATCAAATCGGTAATAGCAACACTATTAGCATAAGCTCAAGATGTAGACAGCGTTCTAACTTCATGCGCCGAAATCTTAAGCACAGACTGCTGAGTTGAAGATAATTTTTCATAAGCAGTACGGATAGTTAATTGAATTCGCCTTGCAATAGAATGGACCGTAATGTCCCTTCTATTAAACAGCAGAGACAGAAAGAAACGTTACATCCCTTTCTGATAAACTCAGATCTACGTTTGTAAATAGGGCCCTGCGAAGCTTCGAGTATTCGATTCGATGTCGACATCGCTTTGGTATTCGTATATCGATCTCGAATAGTTTGCCGATTCGTTAGTCAAACGAAGCTTCAAGGAAAATGAATCAGTGTTCGACAATGTCGACATCAGTTGAAATAAGGAGCGAACTCTTCTAGTTTTAATGTTTCTATCAGGAAAATAGTCAAATTCAATACAAACTTCTGTCGTTTCACTTTCAGTTTCAGATTCCCAGAAAACCACTCACCGCAAATTCGCTATTTATAGATTTCCAGGAATTCGTGTGAGAGTTATTCGCGGAATCCCGTTTGCTCAGCGGCTCTGTCCAAGTTGTAACCTGTTCACGCCCATCTATACAACCGAAATATCCAGCTATGGGCCTAAGGCCTGCTCCCAGTCCCGGAATCTTCTAACACAATAATGGAGACATGTCGCCTGGAGCGCTTCCATTATTGTGTTAGAAAACTGTGGGAGGAAAACCTCTGTAGTTTCTTTGCATTGTTCGGAGTTGGTACTTGGAAGTTGGAATGAAGTAAAAGCAATTTGTGTGAAAGAGCACTGCGTCACTATTCGAGTTAACTAATGCAGAAACTAACACAGTTTAACGCCTTCGCTGCTTTTGATGTATACTGTGTTATTAAATAGAGAACGGACCGAAATCTACAAGACCCAAATTCTGATAATACAAAACAACTAAACATAACAATAATGTATTTAGGCATGCTAACGTACCTGAAGTTAGCGGCTGTAGCTGACTTCAACCCATGGGAATTAATGTGCCACTTGTATTACATTTGTGCTTTTAAGTCTCATGTTTCAATTTAGTGGTTTGTCTTAAATGTCTCTGGGCAGTAACACCTTAATTTGTCCATATTTATGTCTTGAATTTATTGTCGGGCCAAGTGAACATCTGGATGGCCATTCAACGAGAAAGAAAATTAAAACAACGCCAAATTGTCAAGTTATGTCAACGATCTCTTCTCGCAGTGCTTTCCGGACATCTCAGCACAAGATAATGCCAGTTATAATTATTTCTCGAGTTTATCCCGATTCGATTCGAGATTCGATTCGATGTCGACATCAGTCCCGATTCGATTCGAGATTCGATTCGAACATAAATTTCCCGATTCGCAGGGCCCTATTTGTAAATGCGTATAGCTCTAACTGGACAGAGCAAAGGCCTATGACCATCTGAAGACGGAAGAGCCTAAATTACAATAGGTTCAGGAAACTTATTAGGAGCCTGATTCTTAGCCAGGAAATCCAACATTTGTAGTCAAGGTAATAGTATTACCAACACTACAATAGTGAGAATCATCAACAGATAGTGCATGAAGCTCACTAACTCTTTTAGCAGAAGAGAAGGCTAAGAGAAAAGCTGTCTTATAAGATAAGTATTTGAAGTCCACTGTATCAAGAGGCTCAAATGGCATTTCTTTAGCTTAGAAGAACCCAGGCTAAATTCTGCTTAGGAATTAATCTAAGGGTTCTAAGTCTATTTATCGAAAAAGTTTTCACTAACTTAGATAAAGAGACATTAGATCCAATATGCAAGCTATCATGATGTGCATAGGTATCTGATAGCATAGACCTATAACCCTTAATAGCAACTGGCTGCAGTTTGATCTCGTCAAACAAATAGACCAGAAAATTAGCAATGTCTGGAATGTTGGGACCATAAATATCAACAGAATGATCCCTACACCACTGTGAGAAAACCTTCCACTTAGCAGCATAATTTAGCGAAGAGGTCCTCCTACAGATAGAAATTGCGTCCACTGCTCATCCTGTAAATGCTTGCCGTGCAAGAACGACTGCACAATGGAAAAACGTGAAGGTTGAGACCTTGCAGGTTGTGGTGCAGTGTCCGTGATTTCCCCAGCATGTCCCACAACAGACACCTGAGTAGATTTATCCATGGTCTCTAGGGTGACAGAGATGCTACCAACAGAATCTTGCAGTATGATTGCTTAATTTAGCAATGCCTGCTGAATCAACGGAGCTGGAGGATATGCGTATACTATCATTCCGACCCAAGAGATCGAGAGGGCATCTACTGCAAACGCTCGAGGATCTGGGCATGGCGACACATACGTCTGCAACTGATTGTTGAGATGCGTCGCAAATAAGTCTATCATAGGACGCTCCTATTGGTAGTAAATCTGATTGAATACACGTTTGTTGAGAGTCCATTCTGACGGCAACATACAGCCTTTCTGAGAAAGGGAGTCTGCTAGAACATTCCGACGACCCTGAATATGACGGACCGATAGGAGAACTTGATGCTCTAAGACAAACAGAAGGATTCATTCCATTAAGTTGAACAACGGACTGGAATGAGTGCCTCCCTGGTTCCGAATATACGCTACTACTGCCATAATATTCATCCAATGACACAGCGCAAGCCAAATTGACATCATCTCTTTGATGTTTATGTGCTTGTTTAAGAACTGTGGATCTCAAAGACCCTGGCACCTCGAATCTGTTGGGCTCAATGTTGCGCCCCAACCTGTTTGACTGGCATCTGTCATAATCATAAAACTTGGATCCGGCAATTGCAGTGGAAATCCCTGAGTTAACCACTGAATATCTGCACAAGTCTGAATCTCTTGTTTCACTTGATCCGACAAGATGATGTTCGTTTCGAGCGAATGAATCTTCACACTCCAATTCTGAATTAAAAATATTTGGAGTGGCCGAGTGCGTAGCCACCCCATCGGAATATGATCCGCGGTGGCTCCGCACAAACCTATCAGTAGCATGTAGTTTCTTACTGTAACTACATCTGAGAGAAGACAAAAGGGAGCGTAACAACTGATTAATTTCGCTCTGGTTAACGGCAGACGAATGAGATTGTTGTGCGTCTCAAAACTCATTCCCTGGTGGGTGAATGACTTGGACGGCATCAGATCCGACTTCTTTTCGTTTACTATGAAACAGAGACGTTGGAGCAGCTGAAGCAGACTCTGAACATCGTTCTGAAGCGTTAACTCGTTGCCGTACCTCTGAAGAATGTCGTCCAGGTAGGCCAACATTACCGCTGACGAATGAGCTCAGAAATGAGTCATTACCGAGTTCATTATTCGAGTGAAAGCCCAGATCGCTTGATTCAGACCAAAGCACATAGCTCGGAACTGAAAAATGACCCCTAGGTCAACGAAGCGAAGATACTTTCTGAATGCCGGATGTACCATGACGTAAAAGTATGCATACTAGAGATCTATGCTCACAGCATAATCGTTCACTTGAATGCTCGCTCTGACTGATCGGATGGTCTCCATATAAAATTTGGGAGCCACAATCAGCTTGTTTATCCAGGTCAGAACTAAGACTGGACGAAACAAGCCGTCTGGTTTTGGAACCAGGAACAGATGACTGTAGAAACCTGGAGTTACCTGGTTTTCTACGACCTGCATCGCGTCCTTCTCCAGAAGAGATTGGACTTCTGATAGAAGAAAATCTCTCTTCTGAAGGTTGCCGGAAGCTGAGTCCAGCGTGGAGGTCGAGATAACAGAGTTTTTGTAGAAGGACCGTTTTAGACCTTCGGAAATAACCCTTCACACCCATGGTTCGTCCGTAATTGACAACCAATTTGGATAAGAATCTCGACAGCCTTCCGTCCACTAGAACGCAATAGAGGTTTAGACCATCACCTCCTGGACCTGCGAGGCTTGCGGGAGGAGAAACTACGTCCTCCACAACACGCACCTCGCCCAGTCAACCTAGGGAGCGTCTGACCGGTCGTCTCGGCCAGCATACGGCCCCTACTTGAGTCGCTACTTTAACGGTCTCTGGAGTAAGACGTAGAGGCTTTCATAGATCCTGTATAGGAACTTCCCTTGGACGTACTCAGCCCAGAAGTGCCTGCTTTACTCCCCTCTGCTGAGTCAGACTTTCGCGAAGCGGATTTAAAAGGCAAAGAGTCCGAAGCTTTCCTAGTAATCTGTTGACAGATTATAGAAAGCTTACTGTCGAAGAGAAGTTCTCCGGAGACCGGAGCGACTCGAAGAGAGTTTTTCACTTCAATATCCACTCTTATGGATGCAGCCAGGGCAACATCACGTCAAGTAACTCCAGATTGCCACTGAAAGAGCGGAGTTATACGTGGAATATGCTATTGCCCTCGAAAGACCTCTCAAGGAAGTTTGAACATCCTGGAATTCTTTTCCATCGAGACGTAGTGATAACGCTCTGGTAAGGTGAGCTGCATAAGATACTGCATCTAAGCTGATTGTTAGACAAGATTGTCATCTCCAGCGTACTGGAAAGAAACTATATAGACGCCGGCAACAACAACTTCAAGTCATCTGCCTGGCCGTTTAAATGCAGAGGAACTCTCGGCATGCCCTGTCCTGCCGTCTCAATTCTATTTCTAAAATAGATGAAAGGCAGCAGTAGAGCAAGCGACGATAAACCGTATTGCCAGCCTTATAGGCTAGCTTGAACATAGCATCAATAAGATCAAATGTCAGCGTGACAATTCTGGACTGGGTTGGAAACTCAGGCGCAATGTCCCTATTCCGGCCGAAAAAATGCCGCTCAGGATCACCGATCCAATGTCAAGTTGTGACAACAGAAAAGGTGGGTTTGATCATTATGAAGTTATTGTCTGCAAATGAATTATTGAGTGTGTGCTGGGTCTGTGACCTTTACATTTGACGTACTGAATTCCAAATAAATTGAGTTCCTATGAAGAATGACAGACGAGGGTTGAACAATTTTCATGTTATTGTGTAGAAACCAATGGAGTGCAGAGTTCAACAATTTATATCTTGCTTGACAAAAGTGAAAGAACCCTCTGTCTGAAAGAAGATAACAATTGTAGAATTGATGACTATGCAAGGGACTAAAAGCTTGCCGTGAAGAAGGGTTAATAGTTAACAATATTATTCGACATGGAAATATCATTTGTTCTGTTAACTTGCTGCAGTAAGATGTCAAAAGTATGCACACTCAAATTATCATGCAGAAAACAATTGTTTATGATTTACTAAGGTCAAGGTCGCTGTCAAGTTATCGTGTGGAAACCAACTGTTTTGATTTACTGCGTGTAAGGTCACTGTGACCTTCACATTTCACCTAACAAGTCCATAATAAATAGGGTTCTACACTCACTGAGGCCAACTTACATATGAAGTTTCATGAACGTAGGTTAAACCACTATCAAGTTATCATCTGGAAAACAATTGTTGCGATTTACTATGTTTAGGGTCGATGTGACTTTGACCTTTGACCTGCCGAGTCCAAAATCAATAGGGTTCTTCGTCGCACCCAGGTCAACTTACCTATGAAGTTTATTGAATGTAAGCTGAACCACTATCAAGTTATCATCCGGAATCATCTGTTGTGATTTACTATGTTCAAGGTCACTGTGACCTTGACCTTTGAACTGGCGAGTCCAATATCAATAGGGTTTTTCCTTGCAAGAAGTCAACCCACCTATGGAGCTTCATGAATGTTGGTTAAGACACTATGAATTTATCGTCCACAAACCAATTGTTGCGATTTACTATGTTCAAGGTCACTGTGACCTTGACCTTTGGCCTGGCGAGTTCAAGATCAGTAGGGTTCTTCCTCACAGCAAGGCCAATGCAGCTATTAAGTTTCATGACTATAGGCTGAACCACTGTCAAGTTATTGTCTGGAAACCAATTGTTGCAATTTGGTCACTGTGACCTTGACCTTTGACCTGGCAAGTCCAAGGTCAATAGGGTTCTTCCTCGCACCAAGACCAATACACCTATGAAGTTTCATGACTCTAGGTTGAACCACTATCAAGTTCTCATCCGGAAACCAATTGTTGCGATATACTATGTTCAAGGTCACTGTGACCTTGACCTTTGACCTGGTGAGTCCAACATCAATAGGGTTCTTCCTCGCACCAAGGCCAACACGCCTGTAAAGTTTCATGACTCTAGGTTGAACCACTATCAAGTTATAATCCGGAAACCAATTGTTGCGATATACTATGTTCAAGGTCACTGTGACCTTGACCTTTGATCTGGTGAGTCCAAGATCAATAGGGTTCTTCCTCGCACCAAGGCCAACCCACCTATGAAGTTTCATGAATGTAGGTTGAACTACTATCAAGTTATCATCCGGAAAGGAATTGTTGCGATTTACTATGTTCAAGGTCACATTGACCTTGACCTTTGACGTAGCGAGTCCAAAATCAATAGGGTTCTTCCCCTCACCAAGTCCAATCTACCTATGAAGTTTCATGAATGTGAGTTGAACCATTATCAAGTTATCATCCGGAAACCAACTGTTTAAGATTTACTACGTTCAAGGTCACTGTGACCTTGACCTTCGACATAGCATGTCCAAAATCAATAGGGTTCTTCCTCCCACCAAGACCAACCTACGTATGAAGTTTAATGAATGTGAGTTGAACCACTATCAAGTTATCATCCGGAAACCAATTGTTTACGAAATCCCGCCCGCCCGCCCGTCCGTCCGTCCGCCCGGACGCCCACCCGTCCGCCCGGACGCCAGCCCGCCATTCACCAAACTATAAGTCGAGTTTGACTTCGTCACAACTCGACTAAAAATCTGTGTCCAGTGATGCTATCGGTCTCTTATCAGGTAACGCAGCACCTTGGTCCGGAGGAACAACTTCTGGAAGGTGTTGCGGGATGAAATCTATGGCCACCTGATGTTGTTCGGAAAGGGAAAATTCTAGCTCTGCCGATTCCCTTTCACCATCCTCCGACTGGACCACAAGAATCTCGGTCGTCCCTTACTGCTTTGCAGTGGAGTGAACCGACCCAGCTTCCTCAGACAGATCCTGTTCCGAAAAGTTTCTGACGGCGCTGGGATGCTGCGATGAAATGCGCTATCAGTGATAGTCCATCACGCAGGCCTGTGAAGCCGTGGTATTACGTAAATTAGCTGCTGGAAGCTCCTGGAACGTTAATTCCTGCATACTTCTTATGCGAGCGTCCCGACTGGAAAGGCCTTGTTTCCTTGGCTAACGGATTGGCGTGACCTGGTCGACGTGGAATCCCTGGACGGCGAAGCAGGCTGGATATCTGTAGTCACGTAGCCAAGTTGCGGCCATGTGTGCTAACGGTTGGAAGAGGAAGCCATTAAACAAGCCACGATGGACTGTCTATGCGACGAAGCGTCCCGAACAGGAGGAGTGGACATAGGCTCCGACTGACAAACGAACGTACAACAACATCTGGGCCCAGATGTTGTTGTAAGAGAAAGGGGGCCTCTCTCTCAGTCCGGGTGTACCTGGACGAGCTGGCTACCGGACTGACTGGCTTCCTCCATTCCATCCTCTGATCCGTCGTCGCCGGGTGTGCATGATCCGAGATTATAGTGCTCGCAACACGCCTTCTCCTCTCCTGGACCTCAACGGACGAACCCGGCATCACAACCATTTCGTGAATGATTGCTTCACCGGGGGAGCTAGCGGGCGACAAGTGACTGCATTTCGTTGAGCACTATGCCACTAGCTCTTCATTGCGACAACGGAAGCACACTTTTGAAGACATCACGGAAACATCACCCTGTTCTTGTTCCTCTGAAAAAGAGACTGAGACAACCGCATGGGAATAGAGTGACCCTGTGGCGAGAGGACCAGCCTGGACCTCTCACCACTAACAACATAACGTGAAACACGTCTCCAACATTTGGCACACACAGAGCAAGAATTAGTGCGAGTACACTGACTATAGAGAATACAATGAACATGAGAATCAGAGGAAGACTTCCTCGATTACAATCAAAAAATATTTTTTCATTCTCAAAAAATATTAAACAGTCATCATACTCGCACTAACCCTTGAAAACAAAGAACCATAATAATAATATAATCCATTACAAACATTTCGAAAAATAATTCAAAAGAAAAATTTTCTCGAAAAAATTTCAAGATGAGTCCAAATTCCCAATGGGAATGATGAGCCCAAATGGATCCCAAAAAAGCCTAAGTGTGGACAAAATTTTTAAAACGTATCTAAAAATTAATGCTACACTTACGGACAATATTAATGTATCTGGCTGAGAACAGAACTATATGGAAGACGAGTAATCACTGTTAGAAGTAACTGTTGTCAACGTAAACAAAAGTGAATAAAAACTGGAAACAAGACTCCTGGCACTGAAATATGGCCCAAAATCAGTAACCAATTTTAAACACTATCCGATGTAAAACAGAAGCTTCCAGAGAAGAAACTGCAGTACATCAGATGGTAGATGCATGACCAAACGCCTAACCACCCCTAGGGTGAGGACGTAACCATGGGGAAAAACAGAATAAAAATTCTGTTACCAAGCTAAACACTCCCAAGAAATTTCAGTAAAAAAAAATTATAAAAATTATGCCAAAAGCATGGGAGAATAGCAAGGGGGGTATAAAGGAAAGGGAGAGAGGAAACACTGAACAAACCGTGGAAATTTCATAACAAGAATGTAAACATCAGGACTATGCCCCGAAATTAGGAAACATGAAATAATTTTGCATAAAAATTATAAGTTACAGCCCTGAACACATCCAATTCCACTGAATCTTCCTCTCACCTCTTATTTCATCCTTAGATCCACCATTTCTTTCATGACTTTGTGTCTGGCATCATTTTAACTGAGATTTATAAGCACAAATATCAGTGAGATGTTACTGATTTTAGGGCCAAACAAAGAATGACAATTGGCGCCAATTTCGGGACTGCCTTGACACTGCGCATGCGCAGTGGATAAAAAGTATGGAGGACCACATAGGACATTGAAATTTCAGATTTTGATGCAAATTTGGGGGATTGGGGGGGGGGGGGGGCAAAATTTGTGTTTGGCCCTAGAATTTTAAGAGTTAGCACCTGCTAAGTCTGGGTCATTGGTACAGTATAAAAATATAGAAATTTTCGGTGGGGCCAAAAATCTTACCCTTCCCATTACAAAGCCAAATATTGCTTCAAGAACTTCGTTTGAACAAATTTGATTCTACACCTCAAAAGGAAGCTCCAAAACAAATATCAAGTCATTGTACCCACTGGTTCACGAGAAGAAGTTTTTAAAAATTTTCTGGAGCATTTTTTCCCACCCCCTCCCTATGGGGCTGGGCATGTTCAGTTGAACAAAACTGCAATGCTCCTTTGGGACCATCACTCACACAAACTTTCACTAGAATTGGCCCAGTGGTTTTGGAGGAGAAGACCAAAAGTTAAAAAATTTATAGTAATTTATATATTTTTTATACTTACCAATGACCCAGACTTAGCTGGTGCTAACTCTAACAAAACCAGGGCCAAACACAAATTTTGCCCCCCAATCCCCAAAATTTGCATCCAAAACAAAAAGAAATCATGTCCTAAAGGACCTCCATACTATGCCTCTACTGCGCATGCACAGTGACGCAGACGTCCCGAAATTGGCGCCAATTATCATTCTTACTGACAGTGCCTGGTCAGCGCTATGTACTCAGCGGGGAGGCAAGAGTTCCCAACTCCAGGGAGGGCCATCCCCGTCTGGGTCATTGGTAAGTATAAAAAATATATAAATTACGATAAATTTTTTAACATTTTTATACTGTACCAATGACCCAGACTTAGCTGAATAGTAAACAGGCTGGAGGGCCTAGGACATAGAGGAAAATCCAATAAGCTCAACTATATAGTAAAGAGGAAACCCCTTAAGGAGAAAAGGAGTATTAGGCTTTACATGTATCTTTCTTATTTAATATTAAATTAGAAAGATACACTACCCTTAATAATTGAGCACAATAACATTCATGTTCTCTATTAACATCCAGCATATCCCTTATACTAATTATTTTTAAAGTAAGCCAATAAATAAAGTAGTCCAGAGAATTGAGACTCTTTATAGTCATTTAAAAGTGTCCGAGTATTGTATATTAAAGCCCGTTTGACACTTGACATATACAAATGCTTCACACCGAGCTACACTTTAAAAATAAGACATGAATGAAAATTAACATTAATATTACACTTTAAAACCATCCCGGAAGCGACGCAGAAATACTGACTTGGAGGAGGCATTCCCTTGCTTTTCACTATAAAGCAGGTGACCTAAGGGAACACCCGCCCCCCCACCCCTTCCCCTTGCCCTGGGTCAAATAGCCCAGAGCGAAGAGGGCAGTCGGACGGAGTCACTGCCGGAACAGAAACCCTGCATAACTATAGTTGCAACTGTTTAGTGGACGACATTCTGAGCAACAGATAACGGACCTAAACAAAGCAGGTCTCCAGAAATGGACTCAATATTTCTGAGATAAAAATTTGTAAATGTGGATGGCTGAGACCAATAAGCAGCCTTCATTAAATCTGTAATAGCAACACTATTAGCATAAGCCCAGGAAGTAGAAAGAGCTCTTACTTCATGAGCGGAAATCTTAAGCACAGACTGCTGAGAAGAAGATAAACTCTCATAAGCAGTACGGATAGTTAATTGAATCCATCTTGCAATAGAATGGACCGAAATGTCCTTTCTATTAGGCATCAAAGACAGAAAGAAACATTTCCGTCCCTTTCTGATAAACTGAGATCTCTGTTTATAGATACGTAGTGCTCTAACAGGACAGAGTAAAGGCCTACGCCCGTCTGAAGACGGAAGAGCCTTAATAACAATAGGTTCCGGATATTTATTAGGAGCCTGATTCTTAGCTAAAAAACCCACATTAGTAGTGAAGGTGATAGTGTTCCCGACACTACGATAGTGAGAATCATCCACCGACAGTGCATGAAGCTCACTAACTCTTCTAGCAGAAGAGAAAGCTAAGAGAAAAGCTGTCTTATAAGATAAGAATTTGAAATCTACTGTCCCAAGAGGTTCAAATGGCTTTTCCTTCAATTTAAGAAGAACCCAAGCTAAATTCCACTTAGGAATTAATCTAACAGTTCTGGGTCTATTTATCGAAAAGTTTCTAACCAACTTAGATAAAGAGACATTAGATCCAATTTGTAAACTATCATGATGTGCATAGGTATCAGATAACATAGACCTATAACCCTTTATAGTAACAGGCTGCAGTTTGATTTCGTCAAACAAGTATACTAGAAAGTTTGCAATGTCTGGTATAGAGGGATCGAATATATCTACAGAATGATCCCTACACCAACGACGAAAAACCTTCCACTTAGCCGCATAGTTTAGCGAAGAGGAGGTCCTCCTACAGTTAGAAATCGCATCCACTGCTCGTCCTGTAAAGTGCTTGCCATGCAAGAAGGACCGCACAACGGAAAAACGTGAAGGTTGAGACCTTGCGGGTTGTGATGGAGTTGGCGCGATTTCCCCTGCGAAAGAAGATCCTCCCGTAGAGGAAGCTTTCGCGGTAGGTCCCACAACAGACACCTGAGTAGATTTATCCACGGTCTCTGTGGCGACAGAGATGCTACCAACAGAATCTTGCATTGAGATTGTTTTATCTTTGGCAATACTTGTTGAATTAACGGCGCTGGAGGATACGCATATCCTATCATTCCGTCCCAAGGGATCGACAGAGCGTCTACTGCAAATGCTCTTGGATCCGGACACGGAGACACATACGTCTGCAACTGATTGTTGAGATGTGTCGCAAATAAGTCTATCATTGGCCGTTCCCATTGGTAGCAAATCTGATTGAATACTTGTTTGTTGAGAGTCCATTCCGATGGCAACAAGCGACCCTTTCGTGAAAGGGAGTCAGCTAGCACATTCAGACGACCCGGTATGTGACGGACCGAAAGAAGAACGTGATGTTCTAGAGCAAACAGAAGGATTGTTTCCGTTAGATTGAACAACGGAACTGAATGCGTGCCTCCCTGATTCCGTATATACGCCACTACTGTCGTATTGTCAGATAGGATTTGGACATGAGCATTGTGAATAATGTCCATCCAGTGACGTAACGCAAGCCAAATTGACATCATTTCCTTGATGTTTATGTGCTTGCACAGGAATTGTGGATCCCAAAGACCCTGGCATCTCGAATCCGTTGGGATTAATGATGCACCCCAACCTGTTTGACTGGCATCCGTCATAATGGTAAAACTCGGATCCGGCAACTGCAGCGGAACTCCCTGAGTTAACCACTGAATGTTTGCCCAAGTCTGAATCTCTTGTTTCACTTGATCTGACAAGAGAACGTCTACATCGAGCGAATGAATTTTCACACTCCAATTCTGAGTCAAGAAAATTTGAAGAGGACGTGTGCGTAACCGCCCCATCGGGATGAGATCCGCAGCGGCTCCGCACAGACCTATCAGTCTCATAAATTCTCTCGCTGTGACTTTGTCTGCGTGCAGACAATAGCGAGCGTAACAACTGACTAATTTCGCTCTGGTTAACGGCAGACGAACGAGATTGTTGTGCGTCTCGAAGCTCATTCCCAGATGAGTGAATGACTTGGACGGCACCAGATCCGACTTCTCCTCGTTTACTATAAAACCGAGATGTCGGAGCAATAGAAGAAGATTCTGAACATCGTTCTGAAGCGTTAACTCGTTGCCGTACCTCTGAAGAATGTCGTCCAGGTAGGCCGTCGTTACCGCAGACGAATGAGCCCGGAAATATATCATTACCGAGTTCATTACCCGAGTGAAAGCCCAGGGTGCTAGATTCAATCCGAAGCACATCGCTCGGAATTGATACACCACTCCTAGGACTGTGAAGCGTAGGTACTTTCGAAATGTCGGATGTACCATGACGTGAAAGTACGCATCTTTGAGATCTATGCTTGTTGCAAAATCGTTCACCCGAATACTCGCTCTGACCGACCGAATCGTCTCCATATAAAATTTCGGAGCGACGATCAGCTTGTTTATCCAGCTCAAATCTATGACTGGACGGAACGAGCCGTCTGGTTTCGGAACCAGAAACAGATGGCTGTAGAATCCCGGAGTTTCCTGGTTTTCTACGACCTCTACCGCGTTCTTCATTAAAAGAGACTGCACCTCTGATAACAGAGCGTCTCTTTTCTGCGGATTTGACGGAAGATGAGTCCCCTTTGGACTTCGAGTTAATGGAGGCTTCCGTTTGAAGGATATCTTTAGACCTTCCGAAGTCACTCCTCTCACCCAAGGGTCGTCCGTAATCGACGCCCATTCTTGTGAAAAGCTCGACAACCTTCCGCCAACCGGTACGCGATAGAGGTTTAAGCCATCACCTCCTGGACCTGCGAGGCCTGCGGTAGGAGAAACCACGTCTTCCACGACCCGCACCTCGCCCCGTCGACCTCGGGGCGTCCGACCGATTGTCCCGGCCCGAAGGACGTCCCGAACGAGAGTTGCTACCCTGACGGTCTCTCGAATAAGACCAAGAGGACGCACCGGAACCTCTATAGGAACCTCTCTTGGGCGCATTAGACCCAGAAGTGCCTGTCTTATTCTTGTCTGCTATATCCGACTTCTTAGAAGCAGATTTGAACAACAGAGAATCCGAAGCTTTCTTTGTAATTTTATCATAAATAGCAGAAAGCTTGCCGTCAAAGAGAAGTTCTCCGGAGACCGAAGCGACTCTAAGAGAGTTCTTCACCTTAGTATCCACGAGTGTGGATGTAGCTAGGGCTGCGTCACGTCTAACCAACTCCAGATTTGCCACTGAAAGGGCGGAGTTACACGTGGAATAAGCTACTGCCCTTGAAAGAAGTCTTAAAGAGGATTGTATATCCTGAAACTCTTTCCCTTGAAGGCGCAGTGATAACGCCTTAGTAAGGTGATCTGCGTAAGATAAGGCATCTAAATTGGCTCTGTTAGACGCAATAGCTGTTTCCAACACCGCAGTTGGAATAGAAGCCGACGACGGTAATGATAGCTCTAAGTCTTCCGCCTCGTCGTCCATACGCAGAGGAACTCTCGGGATACCCTGTCCTGCCGTATCGAATTTATTCCTTGCATTAATGAAAGGCAGGTTGAGAGTATTAGCGGACAAGAAACCTGCTTTCCCCGTCTTGGAAAATTTTCTTTGAAAATGAGCATGGTTATTCTATTGTAATAAATCTTGGAGAAACTAATATTTTCTTCACTAAATTATGGGTGATAACGGAAAGAACTTTCTTCTTAAACATTATGTAATTAACATTAATTTGAACAAAGATGTTGAATCATACTATATTTTACAACAAGAGCAACGCTAACGTGTGTGCTGATGCCCCCAAAGGTAGCAAAGTCGGACTTGCATGTAAATAATCAGATCGAGCTAAAAGTGTAAATGGTCTGTAAAACAGGGGCCATAACTCTACCTAACATGAATGGACAAAACGCTAGGTATGAGGGCATCCGTTCATCCATTCCTCCAAGCTGCCCTATCACCATACCAAAGAACATTAAAATCAGACAACAGATGCTCAAGTTATAATACAAAATGTTTGTACGGACGGATGGATGGCTGGATGTACGGACTGACGGAGACCTCGACTATATACCCCCTTGAAAATTTGGCGGGGGGATAATAATATGTAATTAAGAGCATTATTTCATTAACTAGTGTTTATATACCTGATTGAGGTGATTCAAGCTGTTTGGGGTCAGACAGGCTAAGAACAGCACCAGAATCTGGATGTTGTATTAATCCAAGATTCATCTTATGTTTATGTGGATCCAAAGCACCTAATAATCCCAGTACTCGAATTACCTGCAGAAAAATAATATAAAAAAATGTGATACAAGCTTCATACACAACATTTACATCAAAAATAACAAAAAACATTTCAATGCGGCAACCTGTATGAACATTAAAACTGAAGCATATATTAAAATTGTCATTCAGTGATCTTGTTGATTTGGAGCTTTTCAATTGTTACCTTATAGGAAGATTCTGGTGCTATAGTCGCCAGATGTCAGAAACCGGGCCTTCGTCATTGCTGGGGGAAATAGATTCATGCCGCATATTCAGCCAAAACTCAAGAAGTGTCGCCTGAATCCATGCGTGAATGTATGTCTCGCAGTAACGAACCCGCCCGTTTCTGTTTGGGTGGTTCCTATCCTGAAGGGGTCAATGACTTTCCCTCAAAAAGCATAAATCAACAGGGTTTCATTGAAAACAACAATTTTATTACACATATATAACAAGAGGCCCCAGGGGGCCTGAGGGCGTTCACCTGACATGGGAGCCTAAATATCAACCCAGAGAATTGATTTCAACCAGTTGCATCTGCTCCTCCTAAGAAAAGCTTATACCAAATATCCAAAGATTCTGACCAGTGGATCTAAAAAAAAAAGAAGATTTTTAAAGAATATTCCTCATATTGAACTAAGTTATAATTCAGGCTCCCACAGGGAGCCCATATATGAACCCAGGGACTTGGCTTTAACATACTTGAATCTCACCCCCCTAAGGATGCTGCATACCAAATATCAAAACATTCCGACTGCTGGATCTGAAGAAGAAGATTTATAAAGAAAATTCCTCATTTTGAACTAAGTTACAATTCGAGCTCCAACAGTGAGTCCAAATATGGACCTAGGGACATGGCTTTACCAAACTTTAATCTCACCCCCCTAAGGATGCTGCATACCAAATATCAAAACATTTCGACTGCTGGATCTGAAGAAGATTTTTATAGAAAATTCCTCATTTTGAACTAATTTATAATTCGGGCTACCACAGTGAGCCCAAATATGAACCCAGGGACTTGGCTTGAACAAACTTGAATCTCACCCCCTAAGCATGGTGCATACCCAATATCAAAAGATTCTGCCTGCTGGATCTTGAGAAGAAGATTTTCAAAGAAATTTGCCTGAAATGCACTAAGTTCAAATTTGCGCTCCTATACTGAGCCCAAATATACACCCAGGGGGCCGATTTGAACAAACTTGAATCAGATCCACCCCACAATGTTGCATACCAAATATCAAAAGATTCTGCCTGCTGGATCTGGAGAAGATTTTTGAAGAAATTTGCCTGAAATGCACTTAGTTCAAATTCGAGCTTTTATAGTGAGCCCAAATATTAATCTAGGGAGCCAATTTGAACAAACTTGAATCAGATCCACCCCACAATGTTGTATACCAAATATCAAAAGATTCTGCCTGCTGGATCTGGAGAAGAAGATTTTTTAAGAAATTTGCCTGAAATGCACTAAGTTTGAAATCGGGCTGATATACTGAGCTCAAATTTGAAACCAGGGGGCCGACTGAACAAACTTGAATCTGATCCACCCTACAATGTTGCATACCAAATATCAAAAGATTCTGCCTGCTGGATCTGGAGAAGAAGACTTTCAAACAAATTTGCCTGAAATGCACTAAGTTCAAATTTGGGCTCCTATACTGAGCCCAAATATAAACCCAGGGGGCCGATTTGAACAAACTTGAATCAATCAGATCCACCCCACAATGTTGCATACCAAATATCAAAAGATTCTGCCTGCTGGATCTGGAGAAGAAGATTTTTTAAGAAACTTGCCAGAAATGCACAAAGTTCGAATTCAAGCTTCTATAGTGAGCCCAAATATAAATCTAGGGAGCCGATTTGAACAAACTTTAATCAGGTCCACCCCACAATGTTGCATACTAAATATCAAAAGATTCTGCCTGCTGGATCTGGAGAAGAAGATTTTTTAAGAAAGTTGCCTGAAATGTACTAAGTTCGAAATCAGGCTCCTATACTGAGCCCAAATATGAACCCAGGGGGCCGATTTGAACAAACTTGAATCAGATCCACCTTACAATGTTGCATACCAAATATTAAAAGATTCTGCCTGCTGGATCTGGAGAAGATTTTTTAATCTTTTCCCCATTGCCTACAGTGTTAAAAAGTGCTGACTCAGCACTTTTTCTAAGTCCTGAAAAAAAGTACCTTGTGATCAAACCGATAGGGATTTTTTTTAACCATTCTATTCTACTGGATAAAAGTAAGCTTTATACAAAATAAGAATTCTCTGTGCCGTGTAGTTTTGGAGATATGGCAGTTTTAAGGTTTTTCCTATTTTTAGCTCCCGAGGTTCCCACGGGGCAAGGAGAAAAATGTTTTTTTGCATCAATCAACTACTTATGACCCATTATCATCTCATATCAAATTTGGTTCAAATCGACCTCACGGTTCTGAAAATAGAAATTTTAGGCGTGGCCAAAATTTTTGCCCCTCCCATAACGAAGGCAAATAATGCCCGACAAACTTCTCTTGAACAAACTTGATTCTAAACCTCAAAAGGACTCTGTATACCACATATCAAGTCTCTGCTACTGATAGTTCATCAGAAGAAGATTTTCAAAAAATTTGGCCATTTTTTCCCCACACCTCTGCTCAATATGAGCCGAAACCTAATTTGGATAAAAATCAAAATGCCCCTATATAACTACTATTACATGAAATTTAATTAAAATGTGGCCAGTGGTTTAGGAAAAAGAGGCTCAAACACCACCTTCACGCAAGACGACGGACGGCAGACGAAGAGAGATAAGAAAAGCTCACCCTGACTTTCAGTCAGGTGAGCTAAAAATAAACATTGTAATTTGTGACTTACATGAAATCCAAATGAATAAGATAACAAAACGTCAATCACCCCCTACCCACACAGTTTTGGAGTCACTTGTGGGCCCGCATTCTCTATTGTCACTGGTTTTTCCTTCTCGCTGGTGTTTGTTCTTTGGTTGTCTCTTCACTTAAGTCTTTCACTGCCGTTGCACGGCCACTACTGTATGGTCACTTCACCAGCTGCCTTTACTCTAACATGTGATGGAATGTCACTGTACCATTGCCGTCGCACGGCCACTAACGTATTGTTACTTTACTATACCACTTTCCCTCTAACAAGTGAAGGAATGTCACTGTACCACTACCATCACACGATCACTAACGTATTGTCACTTTACTGCAGGCGTGGCATTCTGAAAAATGCAGGAGGGCAAAAAATCGCTCTCCTCAATCAGCTTAGGACAGCAATTAGCTTTACACAGCATTTGAAGTATCCAGTTGAACGAACTCATTGAAACAGAAACCAACAGACTACATGAGTGATTTTATTAACTTTACTAAGGTAAAGCGAAATCTCTTAGACATCTAGATGTCTCACTCAACAACCGAACACACACTTGACAAGACCTGTGTGTGTACCCAGACCTGTTGTCCAAGAAAGACATACGCCTACCACTACCACCTTCAAGCCCCCTTGGGGGGTTGAAGGTGGTAGTGGTAGGCGTATGACTTTCTTGGACACCAGGTCTGCTTGTATCTACAGTCACATCCTGGTGCAAGTGCTTCAAGTGACAGGATAGTAGTAATGGTAGTATATTATAGTGTCAATATTCCTTGAATAATTACCCCTCAAACTGTGATGTCAGGTGTTGAACTTGAAACTGACAGAAAAAAAAATATTGCTGTGACCCATTTTGCTTCAAATGATTGCAACTGTGTTTGGGTATGGTTGCAGCCATTACCTTTTACCACTAAACCACTTTCAAAATGAAATTACGTGATGTTATGTGACTTCGAAGTTAAATTACATATTTGCTTTACAACAAAAATTTAATGTGAGCATAATACATGTAATCTCAATCATCCCAGACCAAAATATTTAGGAGGGCAATTTTTCGCTCTCCTTAATTCTTTCAGGAGGGCAGTAAGGAGAGCTAAAAAATCGCTCTCCTGAAATTGCCAAGCCTGTTACTGAATGCTTTTCATTTGAGCAGTTGCCACCAATAGGGTTATACGCTCCCCTCCAATTATTATTAGAATAATAATCATACAGCCAAAGGCTTCTCTTCCTAAGTATGGGCCAAAGCAATAGAGTGCGATAATTCTTAACCCATTCAAACGTATGTACAGTTCTGTATTTATCACACTCCTCCCATGTCAAAAATTCAACTAAAAACACTTTTTCACCTGGTTAATTGCTCTGTTTCCTTCATTGTCAACGAGTAATCACTGTTAGGTGGTGGGGTACAAACCCTAAACTGCTTTGTAATGTTTACGGCATTCAACTGGTCGAAACCAATTAACACCGATCAGTGTCATGGTCACGATGATCGAACTTCAAATATTGACTAAACTGCAGGGAATAACACAACAAAAACTGTTTAAATAGCTAATAAGTTTAGCACATTCCATCATTATAAGACCAGTTGTGAAAAGTATTTGTCAAGGAACAAACAGTCAGACGTTATTTATATTTTGTAGATTTTGACTCAAATCTGATTGTTTAACTGGTAGAGTGCTAAATTATTTTTGGCCATCAAATCTTGTACGCATGTCTTTGCCTTGTTACAATTTATGGGAGAGTGCCTATAGGCACTCTCCCATAAATTGTAACAAGGCCAAATCCTTACAGACTAAATGATATCACTTCAAAGATAATACAAAGCACATGTACTGAATATGAGTCTTCAAGCTGTGGTACCCACACTTCAGAATAAAGCCCAAATATGGGCTTCCAGCACTCTATCAGTTAAATATCCCGGGGAAACAAATCTAAATGAGGAACTTGGAGTTTCCAAGCAATCTCGACTCCGGTGCATTTGACAAACAATGATGTGGTTTATTTAGACGGGTTCCTTCTCTGTTTACGTTGGAAATGAAATCGAATGTGTTTTGTATCACCATGGGTGCGTTACTGCTTTATTTTTATCGTACAGACAGAACAATGGAAATCCCATGTTTTACATTAATAGGTGAGTGATCTAAATGAGAGGCCACAGGCTTAGAGTTTTATCCTTCTGTGATGGCACAAGTGCCATATCGATTAACCCATTCACATGTGTGGTGTGCCATTCTGCATTTATTACATGCCTTCACATCTATAAAAACAATTATTATGACACTCAGCAATTCATTTCACAACTATCAACAAAAAGAACACATTTTATCGCCAACCAAATTTGCAAGGGGAACCCATGTTACTAGTTTGTTCCCTGAGTTCCAATGTGTTCTATGCGCCTACTGGTACATAGAACACATTGGAACTCAGGGGATGATTTTTAGCTATCGCTAGTGATTCAAATTGTAATTGCGGTGCACAATTTGTAGAAAATTACATTGAAATGTCTTCTTTATTAAAAAAAAAGTTTGTCTACGACTCCCGTTCTGCACACATATGTCTATGTGCGGAACAGATTTTCATTTTCCACATGTTTGCTGTAGATGGCGATTACATAGAACAGGAATGTAATAAAATATAACAAAGTAAATCTTAAACTGAACATGACTGTGGGAACCTCTATCCGCGTTTCAAAATTTGTTGGGAATATGACTGTGGGAATCTCTATCTGCGTTTCAAAATTTGTTGGGAAAGCACTAAACTCAAAACACAAACAAGTCATCTCCCTGTTCTTACAATAAGTCATGGCAATAAAGTACAATAAAGTGCTCGCTCAAAGTAAACAAGTTATTGTGATGAATTAGAGATGGGCGGTATTGGAATTTTGAGTTCGGTATCGGTTTCGGTATTTTTGTGTGGGCATCCCGCGGTATCGGTTCGGTATTCGGTATGTGACTTCAGATTCACTGATAGTACCAAGGGGGAATCCATGTCCGAAAAAATACAGAATAAGTTGTTCTTGTATCATTCTATCACAGTGCTACACATGCCATTGTTGATGGGCTCAACATTGTCAATCTTTTGTCAACACAGATCATATCTACAGTAATTTGGTGACTTGTTCTAAATACGCCTTAACTTTTCAAGCTCACTTGAGGCGTCTGTAATCATAGAATGTGTGTCCTGAAGATGTCCTCTTTAGGTGGGCCTGATGACAGTAGTAAAATGATCTGGTCAGTGATTTCTAGCCAAGTCTTGGCTGCCTGTTAAGGCAGCCAAGACTTGGCTAGAAATCACTGCTAAGCAACTGGACATGTACAGGTCGTAGACTATTGATAATTTAGTACAACTGCCCTGGTCCTTAAGGCTTAACAAAACTGAAAAATAAAATCAGTCACTTCTTTCATGAAAATGAACACTTCAGCTGCTATCAATCCTCACCAAGGCCTTATAAATAGTGAATGCACAGGGAAAATTGAAAATACCGTTGGTTTCGGTATTCAAAGATTGGGTCGGTTCGGTTTTTCGGTGTCCCCATAATATCGGTATCGGTTCGGTTTTTCGGTATATTGCCCATCTCTATGATGAATAGATGGTAACATGGCCTGAGGTTTGCCGCTCGGAGTTTATTTTCAACTGAGATGCAGAGCATCAAGGTGGAACATAAGATCCAAGTTGCAAACCTCAGACCTTGTTACCATCAATTCATCACAATAAAGTATATGTTTCAATACGACCCTATCCATGGCCCAAAACCGACATTATGAAATGAATAACACAACATTTAACAAGTTTTGTAAATAAACATCTAGTGTATCCTACAACGTCACTGGACAAATAAGCAATAAATCAAATAAAGGTCGAGGACAGTCCATCTTAGTTCAAAATCATAAACTGATTTGTAATGCCAACAACACTTCATTCAGAATGTTGTCTGCATGCAGGGAGCGCAGTGGCATTGTGGTAGCCGGTTCTCGTCAGATCACCAAAGTTAAGCAACGTCGAGCCCGGTTAGTCCTTGAATGGGTGACCGTCTGCACGATCGATTCGGATTCCCGCGTTGTGTCCTTGGGCAAGGCACTTAACCCCAGTTGCCCACATGGGGGCAAGATACGCCGTGTACTAAGGCATATTGCACGTCGATGGTGCGCATGTCTTCAACCAATCTAACCCTGCCTGGCAGCTTCTCATTGTTGCTCGGTGGTTCCTTCACCCGTAAAACTGTCACCGACACGATATGACCTTGGCTGTTAAAGTGTCATTAAACTCTAATAAATAAATAAACAAATCTGCTGCACGTGAGAAAAAATCTAGAAAAATAATGTGGTTTGCAGATCACTCCATTGATGAAATAATATAACTGCAAAATGGACAATGTTATTGTCAATGATTCATGTGGAGACATTAAACATAAACATAGAAAAAACTACACAAGCACTTGTCCAATCAGAGAGCAAGGATTTCAGTCTTATTGGAACATAATCCAATTTGGCATTTTGCCATCAAATCAATTACATCAGCATGAACTAAAGTAGTAGAGGCAGTATAAGATTAATTCTTAGATTCTCATCCCAGTCCTCCCTATAAAAAGTGGATGTCCTCATCACATAGTCCATTGGTCAAAGGCTAGATTATTATTGGGAATCAGAAATTGTTCACCATCAAGCCTGAAAATAAGCAATCTGACATTTGCAGAATGAGGTCCCCAGAGGGTGAATTTTCTGATGCTATCCCATACAGTGGGACAATTTATTCTCAGGGTACCTCTTTTTGTTTAGGTTTGAGACACTGATTCAGATTGAGGTTCATAGAGGGTAAATTTTGTGATGCTATCCTGCTATGCAGATGACAGTCTGCTTATTTTTAGGCTTGTTCACCATTAACTGTTTTGTTGCAATACATTGGAGAGTACACATCGGCACTCACCAATAAACTTTAATAAAACAATACCATATTAACAGCAGTATATTGTTTGCTCCCAGCTGAACATAATAAGTTTTCAAAGATGAGCTAGTTCCAGTTAGGGGCCACATGATATGGTTTTGTTGAAAGTTTGTGTTATTTATTTATCAAATTCAACAGCCAGGGTCATATCGTCTTCGAGGGTGCAGGGTTAGCAGTGACTGGAGTAATGAGTACAATTGAGTAGTATGTCTTGGTACACTGGGCCACCGGGGCTACCACAACAAAGATTAGATGTCTTGCTCAAAGACTCCATTAGTGGGAAAGAAACATTCAAATTTGCAAACAACACAACATAAAGTAACTTACCATATAATCACCATCAAATAGCTCATTTTGGAAATATCGTTCACAACACATCTAATAAGGGTATGACATTAAACATCAATGTCCTAACATTATGAGTTGGTTTTGGAAGTACCGTATTTACTCTATGTATAGGGACAGCTGAAAATAATTATTTTCACAGGTGTCCCAATTCATAGAAAATGGGGAAAGAACACAGCCTGGTCTTGATTTGATGCTGAATAAAGTTGTGTGTGATTCGTTTTCCATCACTACATATGAAAATCGTCATCCAATTTTTTTGTATATTTTCATTTTTTGCTTCCAAAACATAGCTTATGATCCCTCACTGGAATGAGCGCATTGTGCATGTTCCAATAAGGGATCATAAGCTATGTTTTGGAAGCAAAAAATGAAACTTTTTAGTTTCTCAAGAATTTTTTTTATGAATGTTGTCTGCTACTAGTGACGGGCCAGCTGGAAACAAATCTCCTGAATGTCCCAAACTTTGGAGCATAAAAAAATATAGTTTTCTGGAAAAAATGTGTGTCCCAAATCATAGAGTGTCCCAATACATAGAGTAAATACGGTAGATTAATTTCAGCAAACTCAGTACAGAAATTTCATATGAAATTGTGACTCATTAGAGACAAGCCTGAATATAAGCAATCTGTCATTTGCAAAATGAGGTCCCCAGAGGGTGAATTTGCTGATGCTATCCCATACAATGGGTTACTTTATCCTCTAGGTACATCATTCTGTTTTGGCTTGAGACCTTGATTCAGACTGAGGTTCACAGAGGGTAAATTGTGTTGTGCAGGGTAGAATCACCAAATTCACCCTCTGGGGACCTCATTTTGAAGATGACCGTCTGCTTATTTTCTGGCTTGATTAGAGATCTTCAATTTAATCCTCTATTTAGTATCAAAGTGTGCAACTAACTCACCTCTCTCCTGATTCCGGGGGATTGTTCTGTTTTGAGAAAGTTTAGGAGAATCTCCAAAAGCGATGGGTACTTCTTGTATGGTTCCACAACATAACCTGTGCTTTCAACCAGCTGTCCAAGTGTCCAAAGCGCAACCTATTAATTAAAACAGAATTACATGTTTTTTCTCTGTATGCCTAACACAATCAATTACAATCAATAAACACCAGAAAAAATATACCATGCTGAATCATAATTCTTCATTTTATGTGGTAGATTAAATTTATTACACTCTGAAACAATAAACACACTGAAAGTTTATTCTGATGAATCACAGTGGAACCTTGTTTACTGAATAACTGATTTGCCTGTGAAAAAAATCCAATTAACAGGTATATACAATACAGCAGCCATGGACTGGTCATTTTCCATGGGGTGGTAATATTTCCACAGACGCAATAATATTTGATTCCAAACAATGGTTACATGAATAATCATCAAAAATTTAAGTAATGAGGTACAGTAGAATCCTCTTAATTGAATATCCATTTTGCCAGTGACAATTATTCAATTAGCAGGAGTATACAATTAACAGGGATTTGGTCAGTTTCCTGTGTTCTGGAGGTAAACTGAGCATTTATTCTATTATATCTTGTTTGACAGAGCTCATAGAGCCCTGTCAAACAAGATAAAATAGAATAAATGCCAGTATTGGATGTAGTGAGGCCAAAAAGGTTAATAAATAAGGGGAATTTGGTGCATGTCACAGTAATTTTTTCAATATATTACAAAAATTTATATACAATTAACAGTTTACTCTTCAACCCATATGCAATTAACAGATCATATTTGTACTGAAGGTATGGTAAATGGTTTTGTATTTGATAATTATATTCAATTAACAGGGATATACAATTAAGAGATATCCAAATAAGTGGACTCCACTGTACTTGGTACAAGCTACCTTCATTAATAAAAATTTTGCTAATGATGATTTTTATTACCTGATAAACACATACGTGAACATTACTGCCCATACGCGGATTACGACCAATCAATGGCGACTGTACTGTGCAATCAAATTAAATTTTCCTGTATTATTTTTTTTTTTTTTTTTTTTATTTATTTAATTATTTTATTTTTTATTTTTTTTTTAAAGAGGTTTAACAACACTTTTGAGGGCCAGGGTCATCTCGTGTCAGACCATTTTATGTGTGGAGGAAGCAGAAGTACCAGAAGAGAACCACATAGCAGTCGCAAGTAACTATTCCAACTCATTATGTAAAACACCCACCGATTCAAACACACATTGCATTCTGTGTTTATTACACGTCCCATGCATTAAAATTCATTTAAATGAACAAATTTTAAATCCAATGTTTAAACCAAGAGGTGAAGAGTCTGTTTGTTTTGTTTGAAGCTGTACTGATCAAATGGATCGATAAAAAATCAAAACAACCTTTTGGGAACCAGTCTAAGTTACATTTGTTATCTTTTCTATTGGGCGTGTTTGTTGAGATTCGTATTGCCATTTCTCTTTGGCTGGTGACTATTCACGCCTAACCATTTGGTGGCTTTTACTGTTAGAAAAAAAATAAGTACAAATTTGGGCAGATTGCAAACCACCCGGGAGAAACTTTTTTAAAAGAAGTTTGAAGCATGCACAGATGTCTGAAGATTTACCGAAATAAAGTTGACCAATTTAGATATAACGAGAACTGCAGGTGAGACGGCCATGGGACTGAGTTAATGTTGTGGTTGGAATGACTGCTTTTTAATATTATCTCATTTTTGGTTAACTAATTTTTTTGTGAATAGACTTTATTTTGCTTTGGATGTTGTACATTTACACACTACACGACACACGATCGATAATTGTATAATGAAATTTGGAAGCTTTTCGAAGCGTAACTAATGACTTGATGGGAAAGGAACAAGTATAAACGGTTCTGGGAAAGAAGTTCTGGCTTGTACATCACCAGTTCAATACTACAGAAACATTTGTCATAGCGGCGATTCCATAAAATACAAATGTTTAAAGTTTAATGGATGTGTAATAAATGCCAACATTGGATGTATTGAGGCCAGATAGGTTTATAAACATTATAGGAGAGTTATTCTTTGATATATTACAAGATTTTTTATTCAATTAAGAGGTAAAATTTACCAAAGGTGACTAGATGACACTTGTCAAAAAAAAAGCTCTTGAGTAACGCCCCTAAAGTAGATCTTCTATTTCTCAGGCCATTTTTTGTAAAATTGTGAGTGGCGGATGGTTTTTTATTCTATTTTTTATTTTTGTAATTATTTCTTTGCCATCGAAAGTTCATGTTCTTGGTTTGTCTTATGTTTTAGACCTCATAATCGACAGAATAGCATGGGCTCTGGTGTATTTTGTCCCTTGAGTGCAACAAGTCTTGTTGCATTCAAGGGACAAATTTATCAATTTTATTAACTTGGTTAAAATATCAGACATAAACCATTTAATTTTTTTTTTAAGTTTGAATTTGTTGTAAAAAGAAACCATGTAGCAGTCAAAAGGACCCCGCAGGAGGGCCTGCGAAACAGTTTTTTAACCTTTTTAAGCCTAACTTAAATAGTTTCATTTGTTGTCTCAAAAACATAGCCTTTAAACAGATCCAGCTGTCCCAATACATAGAGTAAATATGGTAATTGCCAATCTAATGAAGTGTAGAAAGCATCTGATTTCAGAAGATTTCATCAAACTTTTGTGAAAGAGGGGTGCCTATCCAATGACAATGAAACACAGTGTTACGGTTTAGATAAGTGCCACAATAAAACTTACAACATGTAGTATACATACAGTAATGTTCTCAATTCAATCTGGCATGTAGTCTCGTTCACTTATATGTGTGTATTATCCACTTATATGCTGGTGCAACAAATAATAGGGGTTGAATCTCTGTTACAGAAATATTATTACATACTACATGTAACCAGCTGTACATTTGGTTTTAACCCTCTGTGCTCAGATGTCAAAATGACAAAGTTTTCAGCAGCAAATATTTCCCATAATGCAGTATGATATTTAAACAAATTTACCTTGTTTGACAGAGCTCGCTGAGCTCTGTCAAACAAGATATAATTGTTTAAATTCATAGTTAACCCTTTACCTAACGTAAAGGCCCAAACCGGCCAGCGCTATTCTCAAAAATCGCCAATTAATTTTCATTATTTTTTTCATTTTTTGTCTCAAAAACATAGGTTATGACCCCTCGTTGGAATGAGCTCATTCCAACGAGGGGTCATAACTTATGTTTTTTGAGACAAAAAATGAAAAAAATTAGTTATTCAAGAATTATTTTTGCAAGTGTCGTCTGCTTTTCAGGTTAGGTAAAGGGTTAAATGAGAGAAAAGTAGAGTTATTGGAGAAAATTCTGTTGCACTACCAAAGTGCTAGGGGTTAAATTTGATATATGTCAGCAGTATATATTTTGTGCGCTGGCATTCAATGGGACAAATTCATCAATTATATTAACTTGGGTAAAATAGTAGACATAAACCATTTAATTTTTATTTTTAAGCATGCACTGGTTATACAAAGAGAGCATGTGGCAGCTAAAAGGACAATGTGGGGGGGGGGGGAAGGCCTGAGAAACAGATTTTTAACTTTTTTAGGCCTAACCTGTCGTTTCTGTATGGATGAAGAGTCTTGTAACATATCTTGAATAATATTCAACAGCTCACCCATCCACTTCTTCATATCTGTACCACTAACCTGAAAATATTACTATAGGTTAGAATTCAAAAGCAATAAAAATATACAACAGGTCACCCATCCACTTTTTCATATCGGTAACACTAACCTGAAAATATTAGTATAGTTTAGAATTCACATACAATTAAAAAGTATTCAAAAGCTCACCCATCCTCATCATGTCTGTACCACTAACCTAGAACTAGAGTTGGCCATTGAGGGTGGCTAATCCACCCCTCCCCCCCCCCCCCACCAAAAAAAAAAGGTCCTAATATGTTGATGCAGTAAAACTGTAGAGAGAGAAAATTTGTAAGTTAAAGGCCACTGTAACCTTGACCTTTGTCCCAATGATCCCAATATAAATAGGTTACTTCCTCTCATCACACTTAACCCTTTACCTAATGAATCGCCTGCATCTGCCTGCATAATTTGCAAACTGAGTAGTTGAAAAAAATAAATTTTTCAAAATATGGTCATATGACCCAATGAGGAGTCACATGATAGGGTTTTGTTGAAATTTTTTTTAAAAATTGAAAAAAATAGTAATTAAAACTAGAGGTACTGTGAGCAAGCTCACAAAGTAATACCTCGTTCGCCTGTCAGAACGGAATTATATTGCTTCATGCACATCATCATATGGAGTTCTTCCATTGGGTAAAGTTTCATGAAAATTCTTCAAATGGTTTAGGAGGAGTTGCGCTTATAAGGATGGACAGACGGATGGACGGATGGACAGATGGATGGAAGGACGGACAGGGTGATTCCTATATACAAAAAAATTGATATTCTCTACATTGGGTAAAGGGTTAGTTAACCCATATGGCAAATTTGGTTTCCATTGGACCAACAGAAGTTTTATTAGAGAACAGAAAACCAGAAAAGTTAAAAAATTTATAGTAATTTATATATTTTTTATACTTATCAATGACCCAGACTTAGCTGGTGCTAAGTTTGCATCAAAATCCAAAAAATATATGTCCTAATTGGTCCTCCATACTTTTATCCACTGTGCATGCTCAGTGTCAAGGAAGTCTGAAATTGGAGCCAAAATCCTCATTCTTACCACCAGTGCCTGGTAAGAGTTATGTAATCAGCGGGGAGGTATGAGTTCCCAACTCATGGGAGGGCCATCCATGTCTGGGTCATTGGCAAGTATAAAAAATATATAAATTACTATAAATTTTTTAACATTTTTATACTGTACCAATGACCCAGACTTAGCTGAATAGAAAAAAGGCTGGAGGGCATAGGACATAAAGGAAAATCCAGTAGACTCAATTATATGTAAACAGAATTATCCCTTCCAGGAGAAAAGGAGAAACAGGCTTTACATGTATCTTTCTTGTTTATACCAAAGAAGAAAGACACAATACCATTCCGTAATTGAGCACAACAATAACATCAAAGATCTCAATTAACATCCAGTATAAGCCATCATACTAATTTTTAAAGGAAAGCCAATAAAATAAAGATAGTCCAGAGAATGGGACTCTTTATACTCATTTAAAAGTGTCCGAGGATTGTATATTAGCACTCGAATGACACGTGACATATACAAATGTTTCACACCGAGCTACACTTTAAAAATATTACATAAATGAGATAAAAATCAGCTTTACACTTTAAAAATTATCACGGCACCTACTCGGAATAACTGACTTCAGAGGAGGTATTCCCGTGCTTTTCACTATAAAGCAGGTGATATAAGGGAACACCATCCCCCCCCCCCCCCTTTCCCTTGCCCTGGGTCAAATACCTCAGAACGAAGAGGGCAGCAGGACAATTTTTGTGAATAGCGCTGGCCATTTTAGTCATTATGTTAGGTAAATATACATTATCATGACCATATGCATGTCTTGTAGACGGAGAATCTGATACAAATTACAGGACATGTATTTGGTCATAATAATACATTTATCGAACAATCCCGTTACATTAGACCCATTTCCCCCGTTTTTCAGTTTAAATTCGTTTGGAATTGGTCAAAATTTTGAATTTCATATTTTAGTGCGTAATAACAATGCATATAATGATATTATTAACTTTGTCATAGCGGTGTTTAACGGAAGTTGAATCTATATGATACGGAATCGGAAAAAGTCATCTATATGATACGGAATCGGAACACATTATGTGATACGTACCGTTTCTCGTGGTTTTCAGGCCAAAAATCTATATGATTGTTAGATAAAAGGTTAAATTACACATTACATGATAAAAAGAACCTCAAACTTATCACAATTTGAGATAAAATTTCTTATCCTCATTCACTGAAATTGGTCTTAACCCACTGAACTCTAATGGTATATTCCACACCAGTTCAATGGCAGCAATTAAAAGAGTCCATATTCATTATTTGGGGTAGACCAATCAACATTTTAACATGCAGCCTCAGAGCAGCACAATGAAAATATTGATTGGTCTTCCCCACACGTTTACTGAAGAGCCATCCTATTACGATGCTCCTGGCCAGAAAAAAGGCTGCATGGGTTCAAAGGGTTAAAGTGAACTCGGTACAGAAATTTCCTATGAAATTGTTACTCACTATGGATCCTCTATATCTGACGTAATGGTCATACATGTATTCAGTCAGTACTATTTAAAAAAAAATCAACATTCAACCTTTTTTTTCACTTTTTGCCTCCAAACACAGCTTAGGACCCACAAAGTAGATTTTCTGTTTCTCAGGACATTTTTTGTAAAATTGCATGTGGGCGGGTGGGAGGTTTTTATTTCATTTTTTGAAATTATTTCTTTGCCATCAAAAGTTCATGTTCTTGGTTTGTTTTCGGCCTCGTAATCTACACAATAGCATTGGTTGTGGTGTATTTCGTCCCTTGAGTGCAAGAAGGCTTTGCAATGCTATAGCATTGCAAAGCCTTCTTATACTCAAGGGACAAATTTATCAATTTTATTAATTTCGGTCAAATATCAGACTAAAACGATTTAATTTTTTATTTTTTCTAAGTTTGCACTGGTTATAAAAACAGAGCATGTGGATGCCAAAAGGACCATGCGGGAGAGCATGAGAAATAGATTTTTAACTTTTTGTGGCCTTATGACCACACATTGAAACAAACATCTTCTAATGAATTGCCATAAGCTAAGTTTTGAGACAAAAATGAAAATTTTTACTTCCCCGTGAACTTTTAGTACATGTGCTGTATGTCTGCTGTGTAAGTAAGGAGTTGTGGTTCTAGAACTTAAAAGTTTCAAGTCTACACTAATTCACTTCTCTAAATATCTAAATCAGAATATCAGGCTACCAATGTGTAAATCAATTTTGTTCACATTCTCTGATTGGTAATATAGAATAGAAACCCTAAATGGTTTACCTATTTAGTTTTACTCTAATGTTTTAAAGTGAGTGTAACAGTCTGATCTTCTAGCTGAATATTGTGGGTTGTTTCAAGCAAGCACTTGTCTGAGAAGATAGTCATTGATTATTTATTTATTTATTTATTGGTGTTTAAGATCACATACTTATGCACAATGGCTAATCGTGACTGTGACAGTTTTACAGATGGAGGAAGCCGGAGTACCCGGAAAGAACCACCGAGCAACGACAAGCAGCTGTCTAGTCATTGATAAACCAGATAATTCAACAGTTACATTGGTGCACTGAAACAGTGTGCAGAGCTTTTCACATGAAATTTCTGTACCAGGTTCACCAAATTCAATCTTAGTTGAGGTTCACTTAGGCTCAGATCAATTTTAGTGAACAAGGTTCTGAAATTTCATGTCAACTTGTGATGAATTTGAGATTCTTTTTATTATATGTAACTAGCGGTTGTTACCCGGCGTTGCACGGGAGAGAGTTATGGTTATATCAATATACCCTCAGATATGATCGGCTCAGCCATTTTGGAAATAGAAGGTCAAGGTGATGCCCGCGTTGCACGGGAGAAGATGGTTAGAAGGTCAAGGTCACCAATTTCAGGGTCAAGGTCACCCGGCACGGGCACCTCAATAAAGTCAAAATGATCGATGGGTCAATATACCCGCACATATGAAATTTTAGCCCGATTGGCCCAGCCGTTTTCTAAATAAAAGGTCAAGGTCATCAATTTCAAGGTCAAGGTCACCCTGCACAGGCACGGCACCCATCCCATGTTACTCGCAGGGACGAATTACCCCCGTGTAGAAAATTTGAGATCGATCGGTCGAGAAACGGAGGAGTTCACCCGGAACAAAGATAGAGAGAGAGATACAGACATTCACATTTACATATTAGATTTACCTTTCTTACCAAAAGATAAGACTGAAATTGGCCAGTGCTGTTCACATAAATATCTGACAAAATTGCATTCTTTTTCAATTTTTGCCTCAAAAACATAGCTTATGAGCTCTCATTGGAATGATCTCATCAAGCCCATTCCAATGTGGGGTCGAAAACTATGTTTTCAAGACAAAAAATTAAAATATTTAGTTTTTCAGGAAAATGTTTCTGTAAATGACATCGCTGTTTGTATTAGGTAGACAGTTTACCCTTTACCTAACATGAAAAGCAGACGACACTTGCAAAAAAAATTCTTGAATAACTAATTTTTTTCATTTTTTGTCTCAAAAACATAAGTTACAACCCCTCATTGGAATCAGCTTGATGAGCTCATTCCAATGAGGGGTCATAACCTATGGTTTTGAGACAAAAAATGAAAAAATAATGAAAATTAATTCGCGATTTTTTAGAATAGCGCTGGCCGGTTTTGGCCATTGGGTAAAGGGTTAATGAAATATAAGTGAAGATTAATTCTTCTTCTGAAACCAACTCACCCAAAACGTTACAACGTCGACTTCTGACATCACTCCCGTGCTCGATAGATTATAAATGATATTTTCCATAATAATTTGATGGTGATTATATGATAAAATGGTATCCAAATTGTGCGACAAGGACTTCACAGTGGTCAAGTGTATAAACAGCTAAAGACCCAGATAGCCATGACCAATACAGATTTCATTATATCCCACAGACATGATTCATGGGGCAGTACTCTTGGTTGAGAGTTAAGTCTTCACAACCTACAGTGGGAGAGTTGGGGGTGGGCAATGTACCCTCCCCCTCCTCCCCTTAAAATTTTAGCTGGCTCTCCAAAACATTGGCCCAATGCACATAACACATAAACAGCTAAAATGGACAACAATATTGGGCCATGCATGCAAAAATACCCCAGATTCACTCTGAGAGCACTGAATTTTGCAAAATTTTCTTGGGGGGAGACCTAGTACCAACGAGAACACACTGGTCATTTTCCTCTCCCCCACTTCCCTGCAAGGAAGTGGGAGGCAGGGTAAAGGCTGGAGGATCCTAGCTGAGAATAGGGGAGGCAGACCCCCCTACAACAGCCTTCCAAATATCATGTTTGCTGCAGAACAGCAGCCCACCCACCCAAAAGAAATTTGTTATGGCACACACTATTATAGAATCCTGGCTACACACATGGCTGCCTTTTCAATATTTAAACATTTATTGACAAATCTCCATAAAATAATCTGAGCATCACCATGTGAGATAGACAATAATTTCCCAAGTGAGAAAAATGGATACAGTATTGAAAGAATACTCCTGATCAGTATTTTGTAAACCCTTTACTTAACATGTAAAGCAGACGACACTTGCAAACAAAATTCCTGAATAAGTAATTTTTTATGTCAAAAACATAGCTTATGACTCCTCATTGGAACGAGCTCATTCTAATGAGAGGTCATAATCTATGTTTTTGAGACAAAAAGTGAAAGAATAATGAAAACTGAATGGTGATTTTTGTGAAGAGTGCTGGCCGGTTTAGTCGCTTTGTTTGATAAAGGATTAAAACTATATTACTTTTTTTTTCTTATACAAAAACAGATTACCTGTGCCTGTTCACCAATAGCAGCAAGAACACTAATTAAAACTCCTGGATTTGGATCTGGATCCTTCAATTTTGGAATGAGAACCTGAAAAACATATTCTTAATCTTAACACTTACCCCAATAAGTAAATGATGATAGAATTCATTAACTCCTGGCATGATGTTGGCAGATATTCCTACCCAGGACAGGATTGCTCTAGCCAGTGAAGTAAGTATAATTTGAGTAGGGCTGAAACGGTTGGCTCATTTTCGTAACCGACTAACCCAGAGCTATAACCAGATAATATCCGGTTATCCGTGGCCATTATTTCACCGAATATGGGATCAAAACTATAGGAATTGGAAATTAGAATTCTCAAACTATTCCGCAGTGTGTGTACAGATGAATGTTGCCGCGTACTCGACAACGTTCGTTTGTATACACACTACGGAATAGTTTCTGCGATTACTCACGGAAACTGCCGATAATTAATGAAGTCTTGAACTCCAAAGTCGATTATTTCTCAATATGCATAACGCAGCTTCGATGTGTAATCTTTCACAGAGGAGAAGCGGCAGATTTACTCCATTTTTAACGTGGAATGATGATCACTGTCGATATTTCGGATAACCGGTTGACAGTTTTTCTAATCGGTTAGGTAGCTAACTGGTTTCAAACCAATTATCCGGTTAACCATTTCAGTACTAAATTTGAGAACATTTAATAAATTTAATTAAGAAATTTTCCCCTGTATATTAAATTTTTTTTTTTTTTCATCAAAGATTTCTTGTGTTAAATTTAGATGAATTTTTCATAAAATCTTGTCATAGTGATACATAGCAGCCATGACTAGATTTAATTAAAAAATTGTGATAAGACTCAGCAGGTTTAAAAGTTAAAAATGGTGAATTAAATTTATGTAAACTGTTTAAAAATCCATGCAATTTGCTCTAAAGAAAAAAACACCTGTTGAAACATTTCCCAAACTATGCATGTGATTCAAGAATACTCTCAGAAAATGTTAATTTTCACTGATGATTTTGTTAACCAGTAATTTTTTTTAATGTATAAATAAGTATAACATATTTTTTGCATTGTGCAGTTATGTGAATTCCTAAACATTTCACCTAAATATTCTAGTAAGAGCCAATAAAACCTCAGTTTGTGTAAGCTCACTTTCAGCATCTGTATCATTTAGGGCAACGCTACACATTTCAGAGAAATGGTACCTCACACATTGCAACTGGTTAGGCCCATCCTATTTTCTGGTATAACAGAATATTGCCACCGATCAAAAATATGTATAATATATACTGGCATTAGAAATCATATATAAAGAGCATTCTTCTGATTTATAGCACAGGTACTCGGCACAAGCTGGGAAATCGAAAGAAAAATGATATTTGTTACAATTTTTGAATCTATGCTGATGTGCCCCTGTAATGGTATATAAATATTAACAAGGTAAACAACTCGCTTTTCAAAAACGATAGCACTCATCTTCGTGTTTCCCCCCTCAAATTTGATTCACACAACGTATCCAACAGTACCCGGTATCAATGGAAAGGGGAATGAATAAGCTTTACAATGGTGTATTACACGACCGTTGGGTGTTCTTGGGTTGTTCATGTCAACTGGGAGAAGTCACAGTAAAGGCCGAAAAACATTTAGTCGGACAAGAAAGTGCGCAGTGAAATGAGGTTTACGAGCGACAATTATCCAATTTATTATAAATAATTTGAGGTCCCATTGACTATGGAGGGCAGATTCAAATATTAACCGTATACCTTGATCAATTACTAATCTCGGATCCACATTTATTGATTTCTGGCGATCACATTTGCCGTTTATACAGTTTTTTAACTTTCCCTTGGCTTTGAACAAGCTAGCGGCATCCATAGAAGCACAATGACATCCCATTGGCTACTATTTATGCCGAGAAAATCATCGATGAAAATAAGCCAATGGGAGAATGGGGAAAGCTTTTGTGGAAGTCGAGTATCTAAGGATGCCATCTACTCAGGTCAGCTTGGGAAAAATGTCAAAGTTACGGCTAAAAAGTGTATAAACGTTAAATGTGAACTCCAGAAAATAATAAATGTGGATCCGAGATTAGTAATTGATAAAGGTATACGGTTAATATTTGAATCTGCCCTCCATATACAACGGGACCACGAATTATTTATAATAAATTGGATAATTGTCGCTCGTAAACCTCATTTCACTGTGCACTTTCTTGTCCGACTAAATGTTTTTCGGCCTTTTCTGCGACTTCTCCCAGTTATCATGAACAACCCAAGAACTACCAACGGTCATGTAATACACCACTATAAAGCTTATTCATTCCCCTTTCCATTGATACTGGGTATTGTTGGATACGTTTTGTGAATCAAATTTGAGGGGGGAAAAACGAAGATGAGTGCTATCGTTTTCGAAAAGTGAGTTGTTTACCTTGTTAATATTTATATACCATTATAGGGGCACATCAGCATAGATTCAATGAAAGTGTCAATGACACTGTAGCTTAACTTGTGTGTTGTGTTTGATGAAAAGGATAATGTTCAATGTTTATAAAAGGATTATGAAATAAGACAAGAATTGTGATAATTGGGAATATGTTCATTTCTGTTCCCTGTATGCTATGTTTATGATAAAAATAATATGAGGTGTACACTGTACTAAAGATCTGAGGGGTGGGTTAATATGACCTCACAGTTAATACATGTGGCCCTCACAGTTAACATATATCAACAAAATTACAATGAAATTATTCCAAAATGAGTCATCCTATCAAGTTACATTAAAATCCCTTCATAAATATGGCCTGTAGACTGTGCTAAAGGTTTTCGGGCTTCGGGCCCCTGTAGCCGTCAGTTTCCCAATTGCGTCCAAAGGGGACGTTCTCATCTAGACATTATATGAAGTCAACCTACCAAGTTACAATGAAATCCCTCCATAAATACGACCTGTAGACTGTGCTAAAGGTTTTCGGGCTTCAGGCAGCCATCAAGGCTGAATGATCGTGACCAAAAGGGGACGTTCTCATCTGGACACTTTTTGGAGTCATCCTACCAAGCTACAATAAAATCCCTTCATAATTATGACCTGTAGACTGTTCTAAAGGTTTTCGGGCTTTGGGCCCCTGAAGCCGTCACAGTTGCCCACTCGTGTCCAAAAGGGGACGTTCTCATCTAGACATTATATGAAGTCAACCTACCAAGTTACAATGAAATCCCTGCATAAATATGACCTTAGACTGTGCTAAAGGTTTTCGGGCTTCGGGCTCGGGCAGCCATCATGGTTGAATAATCGCGACCAAAGGGGACAATCTCATCTGGGCATCATCTGGAGTGATCCTGCGAAGTTACAATGAAATCCCTTCATAAATATGACCTGTAGACTGTGTTCAAGGTTTTTGGGCTTCGGGCACCTGTAGCCATCACAGTTGACCAATCACGACCAAAAGGGGATGTCATCATCTAGGCATTATATGGAGTCAACCTAACAATGTTACAATGAAATCCTTCTATAAATATAAACTTTTGCCTATGCTAAAGGTTTTTGGGCTCGGAAACCCATCAAGGCTGAATGATCACGGCCAAAACGGGACGTTCTCATCTTGACCTTATTTGGAGTCAACCTACCAAGTTACAATGAAATCCCTTCATAAATATGACCTGTAGACAGTGCTAAAGGTTTTTGGGCTTCGGGCACCTTTAGCCGTCAAAGTTGCCCAAACATGTCCAAAAGGGGATGTTCTCATCTAGGCATTATATGAAGTCAACCTACCAAGTTACAATGAAATCCCTTCACAAATATGACTTGTAGACTGTGCTTAAGGTTTTCGGGCTTCGGGTTCGGGCAGCCATCATGGTTGAATAATCGCAACCAAAGGGGACAATCTCATCTGGGCATCATCTGGAATGATCCTATGAAGTTACAATGAAATCCCTTCATAAATATGGCCTGTAGACTGTGCTCAAGGTTTTTGGGCTTCGGGCACTTGTAGCCAACACAGCTGACCAATTACGACCAAAAGGGGATGTCATCATCTTGGCATTATATGTAGTCAACCTAATAGGTTACAATGAAATCCTTCCATAAATGTGACATTTTACCTATGCTAAAGGTTTTTGGGCTCGGGCACCCATCAAGGCTGAATGATGGCGATCAAAAGGGGACGTTCTCATCTAGACATTATTTGGAGTCATCCTACCAAGTTACAATGAAATCCCCTCATAAATATGACCTGTAGACTGTGCTAAAGGTTTTCGGGCTTCGGGCACCTTTAGCTGTCACAGTTGCCCAATCATGTCCAAAAGGGGACGTTCTCACCTAGACATTATATGAGGTTAACCTACCAAGTTACAATGAAATCCCTTCATAAATATGACCTGTAGACTGTGCTAAAGGTTTTCGGGCTTCGGGCTCGGGCAGCCATCATGGGTGAATGATTGCACGTTCTCATCTAGACATTATATGAAGTTAACCTACCAAGTTACAATGAAATCCCTTCATAAATATGACCTGCAGACTGTGCTAAAGGTTTTCGGGCTTCGGGCTTGGGCAGCCATCATGGTTGAATGATCGCAACCATAGGGGACAATTTCACCGGAGTATCATCTGGAGTGATCCTAAGAAGTTACAATGAAATCACTTCATAAATATGACCTGTAGACTGTGCTCAAGGTTTTCGGGCTTCGGGCACTTGTAGCCATCACAACTGACCAATCACGACCGAAAGGGGATGTCATCATCTAGGCATTATATGGAGTCAACCTAACAGGTTACAATGAAATCCTTCCATAAATATGACCTTTTGCCTATGCTAAAGGTTTTTGGGCTCGGGCACCCATCAAGGCTGCATGATCGCGATCAAAATGGGACGTTCTCATCTAGACATTATTTGGAGTCATCCTGCCAAGTTACAATGAAATCATTTCATAAATATGACCTCTAGACTGTGCTAAAGGTTTTCGGGCTTCGGGCTCCTATAGCCGTCACAGTTGCCCAATCACGTCCAAAGGGGGACTTTCTCATCTAGACATTGTATGAAGTCAACCCACCAAGCTACAATGAAATTCCTCAATAAATATGACCTGTAGACTGCGCTAAAGGTTTTCGGGTTTTGGGCTCGGGCAGTCGTCACGGTTGGCAGATCATGCCCAAATGGGGAAATTCGCATCTAGACATCATAAGGAGTCATCCTACAAAGATACAATGAAATCCCTCCACATTAAACATGACCTGCAGACTGTGCTAAAAGTTTTTGGGTTTTCGGGCTTGGGCAGCCATCACGGTTGATAGATCATGCCCAAAAGGGGACGTTCTCGTCTAGGCACTATACAGAGGCATCCTACCAAGTTACAATGAAATCCCTTCATAAATATGACCTGAAGACTGTGCTAATGGTTTTCGGGTTTTGGGCTCGGGCAGCCATACCGGTTGCCCGATCACGACCAAAAGGGGACGTTCTCATCTAGACATGACCCCAAACCTGCATATAAAATTTCGTGACGATCAGACAAGATCTGCGGGGTGTAGCCCGTGCTAAAGGAAATGTGAACAGACGTCACAGACTCACAGACTTCCGCACGCGTGATGGCAATAGCTTATCTTGACTATGTCAAGTTAAGCTAAAAATGGTATCAAATATCATTTTTCTTTCGATTTCTCAGCTTGAGCCGAGTACCTGTGATTTATAGGGGTATATTGTGTTATATGTGTATATTGTGTTAACCCTTTACCCAACATAACAGCCAAAACCGGCCAGCGCTATTCTCAAAAATTGCTAATTAATTTTCATTATTTTTATCTCAAAAACATAGGTTATGACCCCTTGTTGAGCTCGTTCCAACGAGCGGTCATAACATATGTTTTTGAGACAAAAAGTTAAAAAATTTATAGTAATTTCTATATTTTTTATACTTACCAATGACCCAGACATAGCTGGTGCTAACTCTTAAAATATAGGGCCAAACACAAATTTTGCCCCCCAATCCCCAAAATTTGCATCTAAAACCAAAGAAAACATGTCCTGAATGGCCCTCCACACTTCACCTCTACTGCACATGCGCAGTGTCAAGGACGTTCCGAAATTGGCGCCATTAATCATTCTAATAACCAGTGCCTGGTAAGTGCTATGTACTCAGCGGGGAGGCAAGAGTTCCCAACTCCTGGGAGGGCCATCCCCGTCTGGGTCATTGGTAAGTATAAAAAATATAGAAATTACTATAAATTTTTTAACATTTTTATACTGTACCAATGACCCAGACATAGCTGAATAGTAAAAAGGCTGGAGGGCCAAGGACATAGAGCAAGATGGAATACGCTCAGTAATATAAAATAGAGTCATCCGCTCTAGGGAAAAAGAAGTAATAGGCCTTACATGTATCTTTCTTATTTATGATAAATTAGAAAGAAACAACACCTTCCAAAATTGAGCAACATATATCCATGTACTCTATTAATATCCAATATAATCTTTATACTAATAATTTTTAAAGTAAGCCAATAAAAAAAGTAAGTCTAGAGAATAGAGACTCTTATACTCCTTAAAAGTGTCTGAGGAAAGCATAATCATGTCCGTTGACACGTGCTATATTCAAAAGCTATACTTTAAAAACTAAGACTTGAATGAATTTTTAAAACACTAAACAACCATCCCAATAACAGCTCAGAATTACTAACGCCAGAGGAGGTATCCCCTTGTTTTCATAGTAAAACAGGTGACCCAAGGGAACACCCTCCCCCCCCCCACTTTTTCTTGCCCTGGGTCAAATAGCCCAGAGCGAAGAGGGCAGCAGAACGGAGTCACTGCCGAAACAGACAGCCTACCTAGCTATAGTAGCAACTGTTAAGTGAATGACATTCTGAGCAGTAGATAAAAGACCTAACAATAGAGGCCTCCAGAAATGGACTCGATATTTCTGAGATAAAAATTCATGAATGTGGATGGCTGAGCGCAATGAGCAGCCTTCAAAAATCTATAATAGCGACACTATTAATGTAAGCCCAAGATGTAGAAGAACTCTTACTTCATGAGCCGAAATCTTAAGCACAACTGCTGAGTCAATGATATACCATAAGCAGTACCGATAGTTAATTGAATCCATTAGCAATAGAATGGAGCGTAACGTCCTTCTATTAGGCATCAAAGACAGAAGAAGCTTACGTCCGTAGTAATAAACAGATATCTGTTTATAAATACATACACTCTAACCGGACAGAGTAAAGGCCTATGCCCGTACGAAGACGGAAGGACCTTAATAACAATAGGTTCCGGATATTAGGAGCCTAACTCTTATGCAAAAATCCAACCTAAATAGTAAAGGAAGTAGTGATTCCGAAACTACGAAAGTGAAAATCATCCATCGATAGTGCATGAAACTCACTGTCTCTTCAGTAAAAGAGAAGCAAACAGAATTACTGTCTAAAAGGTCAGAATTTGAAAGTTAAAAAATTTATAGTAATTTATATATTTTTTATACTTACCAATGACCCAGACTTAGCTGGTGCTAACTCTAACAAAACCAGGGCCAAACACAAATTTTGCCCCCCAATCCCCAAAATTTGCATCCAAAACAAAAAGAAATCATGTCCTAAAGGACCTCCATACTACGCCCCCACTGTGCATGCGCAGTGACACGGACGTCCCGAAATTGGCACCAATTATCATTCTTACTGGTAGTGCCTGGTCAGCGCTATGTACTCAGCGGGGAGGCAAGAGTTCCCAACTCCTGGGAGGGCCATCCCCGTCTGGGTCATTGGTAAGTATAAAAAATATATAAATTACTATAAATTTTTTAACATTTTTATACTGTACCAATGACCCAGACTTAGCTGAATAGTAAACAGGCTGGAGGGCCTAGGACATAGAGGAAAATCCAATAAGCTCAACTATATAGTAAAGAGGTAACCCCTTAAGGAGAAAAGGAGTATTAGGCTTTACATGTATCTTTCTTATTTAATATTAAATTAGAAAGATACACTACCCTTAATAATTGAGCACAATAACATTCATGTTCTCTATTAACATCCAGTATATCCCTTATACTAATTATTTTTAAAGTAAGCCAATAAATAAAGTAGTCCAGAGAATTGAGACTCTTTATAGTCAATTAAAAGTGTCCGAGTATTGTATATTAAAGCCCGTTTGACACTTGACATATACAAATGCTTCACACCGAGCTACACTTTAAAAATAAGACATGAATGAATTTTAACATTAATATTACACTTTAAAACCATCCCGGAAGCGACTCAGAAATACTGACTTGGAGGAGGCATTCCCTTGCTTTTCACTATAAAGCAGGTGACCTAAGGGAACACCCCCCCCCCCCCCCCCCTTCCCATTGTCCTGGGTCAAATAGCCCAGAGCGAAGAGGGCAGCCGGACGGAGTCACTGCCGGAACAGAAAGCCTGCATAACTATAGTTGCAACTGTTTAGTGGACGACATTCTGAGCAACAGATAACGGACCTAAACAATGTAGGTCTCCAGAAATGGACTCAATATTTCTGAGATAAAAATTCGTAAATGTGGATGGCTGAGACCAACAAGCAGCCTTCATTAAATCTGTAATAGCAACACTATTAGCATAAGCCCAGGAAGTAGCAAGAGCTCTTACTTCATGAGCGGAAATCTTAAGCACAGACTGCTGAGAAGAAGATAAACTCTCATAAGCAGTACGGATAGTTAATTGAATCCATCTAGCAATAGAATGGACCGAAATGTCCTTTCTATTAGGCATCAAAGACAGAAAGAAACGTTTCCGTCCCTTTCTGATAAACTGAGATCTCTGTTTATAGATACGTAACGCTCTAACAGGACAGAGTAAAGGCCTACGCCCGTCTGAAGACGGAAGAGCCTTAATAACAATAGGTTCCAGATATTTATTAGGAGCCTGATTCTTAGCTAAAAAACCTACATTAGTAGTGAAGGTGATAGTGTTCCCGACACTACGATAGTGAGAATCATCCACCGACAGTGCATGAAGCTCACTGACTCTTCTAGCAGAAGAGAAAGCTAAGAGAAAAGCTGTCTTATAAGATAAGAATTTGAAATCTACTGTCCCAAGAGGTTCAAATGGCTTTTCCTTCAATTTAAGAAGAACCCAAGCTAAATTCCATTTAGGAATTAATCTAAGAGTTCTGGGTCTATTTATCGAGAAGTTTCTAACCAACTTAGATAAAGAGACATTAGATCCAATTTGTAAACTATCATGATGTGCATACGTATCAGATAACATAGACCTATAACCCTTAATAGTAACAGGCTGCAGTTTGATTTCGTCAAACAAGTATACTAGAAAGTTTGCAATGTCTGGTATAGAGGGATCGAATATATCTACCGAATGATCCCTACACCAACGACGAAAAACCTTCCACTTAGCCGCATAGTTTAGCGAAGAGGAGGTTCTCCTACAGTTAGAAATCGTGTCCACTGCTCGTCCTGTAAAGTGCTTGCCATGCAAGAAGGACCGCACAACGTAAAAACGTGAAGGTTGAGACCTTGCGGGTTGTGATGGAGTTGGCGCGATTTCCCCTGCGAAAGAAGATCCTCTCGTGGAGGAAGCTTTTGCGGTAGGTCCCACAACAGACACCTGAGTAGATTTATCCACGGTCTCTGTGGCGACAGAGATGCTACCAACAGAATCTTGCATTGAGATTGTTTTATCTTTAGCAATACTTGTTGAATTAACGGCGCTGGAGGATACGCATATCCTATCATTCCGTCCCAAGGGATCGACAGAGCGTCTACTGCAAATGCTCTTGGATCCGGACACGGAGACACATACGTCTGCAACTGATTGTTGAGATGTGTCGCAAATAAGTCTATCATTGGCCGTTCCCATTGGTAGCAAATCTGATTGAATACTTGTTTGTTGAGAGTCCATTCCGACGGCAACAAGCGACCCTTTCGTGAAAGGGAGTCTGCTAGCACATTCAGACGACCCGGTATGTGACGGACCGAAAGAAGAACGTGATGTTCTAGCGCAAACAGATTGAACAACGGAACTGAATGAGTGCCTCCCTGATTCCGTATATACGCCACTACTGTCGTATTGTCGGATAGGATTTGGACATGAGCATTGTGAATAATGTCCATCCAGTGTCGTAACGCAAGCCAAATTGACATCATTTCCTTGATGTTTATGTGCTTGCACAGGAATTGCGGATCCCAAAGATCCTGGCATCTCGAATCCGTTGGGATTAATGATGCACCCCAACCTGTTTGACTGGCATCCGTCATAATGGTAAAACTCGGATCCGGCAACTGCAGCGGAACTCCCTGAGTTAACCACTGAATGTTTGCCCAAGTCTGAATCTCTTGTTTCACTTGATCTGACAAGAGAACGTCTACGTCGAGCGAATGAATTTTCACACTCCAATTCTGAGTCAAGAAAATTTGAAGAGGACGTGTGCGTAACCGCCCCATCGGAATGAGATCCGCAGCGGCTCCGCACAGACCTATCAGTCTCATAAATTCTCTCGCTGTGACTTTGTCTGCGTGCAGACAATAGCGAGCGTAACAACTGACTAATTTCGCACTGGTTAACGGCAGACGAACGAGATTGTTGTGCGTCTCGAAGCTCATTCCCAGATGAGTGAATGACTTGGACGGCACCAGATCCGACTTCTCCTCGTTTACTATAAAACCAAGACGTCGGAGCAATAGAAGCAGATTCTGAACATCGTTCTGAAGCGTTAACTCGTTGCCGTACCTCTGAAGAATGTCGTCCAGGTAGGCCGGCATTACCGCAGACGAATGAGCTCGGAAATAGATCATTACCGAGTTCATTACCCAAGTGAAAGCCCAGGGTGCTAGATTCAATCCGAAGCACATCGCCCGGAATTGATACACCACTCCTAGGACTGCGAAGCGTAAATACTTTCGGAATGTCGGATGTACCATGACGTGAAAGTACGCATCTTTGAGATCTATGCTTGTTGCATAATCGTTCACCCGAATACTCGCTCTGACCGACCGAATCGTCTCCATATAAAATTTCGGAGCGACGATCAGCTTGTTTATCCAGCTCAAATCTATGACTGGACGGAACGAGCCGTCTGGTTTCGGAACCAGAAACAGATGGCTGTAGAATCCCGGAGTTTCCTGGTTTTCTACGACCTCTACCGCGTTCTTCATTAAAAGAGACTGCACCTCTGATAACAGAGCGTCTCTTTTCTGCGGATTTGACGGAAGTTGAGTCCACTTTGGACTTCGAGTTAATGGAGGCTTTCGTTTGAAGGATATCTTTAGACCTTCCAAAGTCACTCCTCTCACCCAAGGGTCGTCCGTAATCGACGCCCATTCTTGTGAAAAGCTCGACAACCTTCCGCCAACTGGTACGCGATAGAGGTTTAAGCCATCACCTCCTGGACCTGCGAGGCCTGCGGTAGGAGAAACCACGTCCTCCACGACCCGCACCTCGCCCTGTCGACCTCGGGGCATCCGACCGATTGTCCCGGCCCGAAGGACGTCCCGAACGAGAGTCGCTACCCTGACGGTCTCTCGAATAAGACCAAGAGGACGCACCGGAACCTCTATAGGAACCTCTCTTGGGCGCATTAGACCCATAAGTGCCTGTCTTATTCTTGTCTGCTGTATCCGGCTTCTTAGAAGCAGATTTGAACAACAGAGAATCCGAAGCTTTCTTTGTAATTTTATCATAAATAGCAGAAAGCTTGCCGTCAAAGAGAAGTTCTCCGGAGACCGAAGCGACTCTAAGAGAGTTCTTCACCTTAGTATCCACTAGTGTGGATGTAGCTAGGGCTGCGTCACGTCTAACCAACTCCAGATTTGCCACTGAAAGGGCGGAGTTACACGTGGAATAAGCTACTGCCCTTGAAAGAAGTCTTAAAGAGGATTGTATATCCTGAAACTCTTTCCCTTGAAGGCGCAGTGATAACGCCTTAGTAAGGTGATCTGCGTAAGATAAGGCATCTAAATTGGCTCTGTTAGACGCAATAGCTGTTTCCAACACCTCGGTTGGAATAGAAGCCGACGACGGTAATGATAGCTCTAAGTCTTCCGCCTCGTCGTCCATACGCAGAGGAACTCTCGGTATACCCTGTCCTGCCGTATCGAATTTATTCCTTGCATTAATGAAAGGCAGGTTGAGAGTATTAGCGGACAAGAAACCTGCTTTCCCCATCTTGGAAGCAAGTTTAAATATAGCGTCGTTCAATAATTCAAATGTTCTTGCAACATTATTGGACTGCGACGGAAACTCGGGAGCGATGTCCCTGAACCGCTCAAAAAATTCAGAGTCCAATGACGCTATAATCCTCTTGTCCGGAACCGCAGCAGTCTGGCCCGACGGAACAACTTGAGGGAGAAAGTGCCGGATGTAGTCCACAGCAGCTTTATGTTGTTCCGAAAGGGATAGCTCCAAGTCATCCGTATCCCTTTCACCATCCGGTCGGACCTCATGATGTTCCCGGTCGTCCGCCCCCGATGCTTCAGCGGAGCGTACCGACCCAGCGCCGTCGGATAATTCTCGATCCGACACCGTTTCTGTCGGCTGCTGGGATGCTGCGATAAGCTGTGCTATCTGCACAAGAATGTCCGGCGTCGAGACCTGCGGAGGCGCAGTCTTTCGCTGCTTCGCCGAGGGCAGCTCCGCATCAGATGGCTCCCGCATACTTTTTCTATGCGAACGTCCGGAGTCCATCGGTCTCGAATCCCTGGCTGCCGGATGGTGTGACCTGGTCGCCGAAGAATCCTTGATCGGCGAAGCTGGTAATATATCGGCGGTCACACAGCCAAGGTGCGGTCGTGTGCGCTGACGAGAAGAAGAAGCCTTAGCAGTCTCCGCGGACTGCCTATACAACGGAGCGTCCCGAGCGACGGACGTATGCTCCGCTTGCGACACATTTTGTACCACAACATCTGGTCCCAGATGTTGTTGTACGAGAGAGGGGCCTCTCTCGCTCGCGGCCCGGCTGGACCTGGACGAGCTAGGAACCGGACTCAAAGGCTTCCTCCGTTCTCGCTTACTATCCACCGTCACTGGGTGTGCACCTTGTATGTTTATAGTGCTCGCATCACCCAAAATTTCCTCCTGGACCGCATCGGACGAACCCGGCTACCGAACCATTCGGTGAATGGACGCTACACCGGGCGAGCTAGCGGATGACATTTGTCTAATCTCCATGAGCACTTTTGCCGCTAGCTCTGAATTCATTTGTGACGACGGACGCACACTTGTAGAAGATAACATGGAAACATCACCCTGTTCTTGTTCCTCTGAAATAGAAACTGAGAGAGTAGAGTGACCTTGCGGAGAAAGAGCCAGAAACAACATACCGTGACACACGTTTCCAATGTTTATCATCCCAATATTGACAAATAGGACAGGGATTAGTGCGAGAACACTGACTACAATTAATACAATGATCATGAAAGTCAGAGGAAGATTTCTTCCCATTACAATTTGAACAATATCCTTTCATTGTGAAAAGTCAACAACAAGTCCTAGTTACTCGCACAAACCCCTGACACAAAGATACATAATAACATGATCCATTAATAAATGAAAAAACAATTGCAAATCAAAATAATTTTGAAAAAATATTTTTTCAGCGAAGCCCAAGTTGCTGAAAAGTAACGTTGAGCCCCGATGGATTCGATGGCAAAGTGTGGTCAAAAATTTTAAATTTATATTAAATAATTAATGAGACACTTACGGATAATATAAATGTATCTTATAGTGAGATAAACTACACCAAAGGCAAACAGCCCCCCTCAAAAAAGGCTGTTGCCAATGTAAACAAACAGTGTAAAACACCAGAAAACATGACTCCAGGCACTGAAAAAACTGGCCCGGAATCAGTCATCAAAATTACACTCTATCTGATGCAAAACAGAGACTCCCAGGGGAGAATCTGCAGAACATCAGATGAAAGATGCAGAACACAACATTTATACACCCATGGGTGAAAACGTAACTATGGGGAAAATAACAGAAAACATTCTGTATCCAAGCAACTCTCCCAGGAAAATTTTAGAAATGAACTTTCTCAAAAATATGCCAAAAGCATGGGAGAATTGCAAGGGGGGACTTTAGAAGGCTAGGGAAGAGGAAACACTGAATAAGCAGTGCAACATTTAGCAAGAATGACAACAAGAGGCCCATGCCTCGAAAATAGGCAACTTAACATAATTTCATCAAAAAATTTTAAGTACAGCCCTGATTATTTTTTGTCACTTCTTTTTTCCTCTCCTCCTTCTATCCTCCTTAGAATCACCATTTCTCCAAAAATTACGTGTCTGGCATCCTTTAAACTGAGATTTACAAGCACAAAGATCAGTGAGATGTTGACTGATGAAGGGCCAAACAGAGAATGATAATTGGCGCCAATTTCGGGACGTCCGTGTCACTGCGCATGCGCAGTGGGGGCGTAGTATGGAGGTCCTTTAGGACATGATTTCTGTTTGTTTTGGATGCAAATTTTGTGGATTGGGGGGCAAAATTTGTGTTTGGCCCTGGTTTTGTTAGAGTTAGCACCAGCTAAGTCTGGGTCATTGGTACAGTATAAAAATACTACTGTTTCCAGAGGCTCAAATGATTACTTAGCTAAATAAGAACCGAAGTTAAATTCCATATAGGAATTTAATCTAAAGATTCTAAGTCTATTTATCAAAAAGTTACTAACTGACTTAGATAAAGAGACATAAGACTCAATTGTAAACTATCATAGAGTGCATAGGTATGAGGTAACATAAACCTATAACCTTAATAATAACAGGCTGCAGTAGATCTTGTCAAACAAGTATACTAAAAAGTTGCAATGAGTAGTATGGAGGGATCAACAATATGAACATAATGATCCCTACACCAACGACGGAAGAGCCTCCACTTTAGCCGCATAGAATAGCAAAGAAGAGGATCTCCTATAGTAAGAAATCGCGTCCAAAGCTCATCCAGTACAATGCTTACAATGCAATACGGACCACACAACGGAATACGTGAAGGTTGCGACCTTGCAGGTTGTGATAAAGATGACACGATTTACCCAGCGAAAAAAGATCATCTCATTGAGGAAGATTTCACGTTAAGTCCCACAGTAGACAACAGAGTAAATTACCCACGGTCTCTGTGAAGATAGAGATGCTATCAACAGAAATGTATTGTGGTTGTTTATCTTAGCAATACCTGCTGAAACAACAGCGCCGGAGGATACGCGTATCCTATCATTCCGTCCTATTAGATCAATAGAGCGTTAACAACATTAGCTCAGAGATCCGGACAAGCCAACACATACGTCTGCAATTGATTAGCAAGCTGTGTCGTAAATAAATCATCATTGGGCGCTCCCATAGATAGCAAATCTGATTGAATACTTGTTTGTTGAGAGTCCATTCTGACGGCAACAAGAGACCCCTAAGTGAACGGGAGTCCGGTAAAACAATCAGACGACCTGGAATATGACGGACCGAAACAGAACTTGGTGTACTATAACCAACAGACGGATTCTTTCCATTAAATTGAATAACGGAAACGAATGAGTGCCTCCCTGGTTCCGGAGATACGCCACTACTGTCGAATTAACAGACAGGATTTGGACATGCGTTTCTGAATAATGTTCATGCAATGACATAAAGCAAGCCTAAAAAACATTATTCCGCGGAAGATAATTGGTTGCTTAGAGACTGCGGAACCCAAAGACCCTGGCACTTCGAATCCGTTGGGATCAATATTATATCCCAATCTGTTTGACTGGCAACCGTCATAACTACAACACTCGGGTCCGGCAACTGCAGTGGCACTCTCTGAGTCAACCACCGAATGTTTGCCCCAGTCTGAATCTCTTGTAACACTAGATAGACAAGAGAACGTGTAAATCGAGCAATTCATGGATTGCTGAAAAGTTGCCGTCGAAGAGAAGCTTCTCCGAGAACGAAGCGACTCTGAGAGAGTTCTTAACCTTACTATCCACGCGCGTGGATGTAGCTAGGGCTGCGTCACGTCTAACCAACTCCAATCAGCCACTGAAGGGCGGAGTTATACGTGAACAAACTACTGCCCTCAAAAGAAATCACATTGAGAATAATATCCCGTAAATCTTTTCTTGAAGACGTAATGATAACGCCTCAGTAAGGTGGATTACATATGATAAAGCGTCTAAGTTAAGTCTACTAGACATCATTGTCGTTTCCAACACTGTGGTTGGAAAAGACATAGACGGCGAAAAAAGAATATTTCCAGTCTTTAACCACGCCGTCTAGACGCATATGAACTCTCGGTATGCCCTGCTCTGCCAAAATAAATTATTCGTATAAATGATAAAACGGCAGAAATGAGCAACGCGGACAAGAAACTAAACTATCATGCTTGGTAGCAGGCTTGTATGCATATATAGCGTCGAAAAATAAAACACATGTTGTAATGAAATTATTGGACTGCGTCGGTAAGTCAGGGACAATGTCCCTGAACCGATCCAAAATTCCGTGTCCAATGACGCTATAAGTCTCTTATCCAACATCGCAGCAATGTAGTCCGAAATAACAATCACTGGAAGATAATGCCAGAAGATATGAATGGCAGCTTCCGATACTACGAAAGGGAAAACTCGAAATCTTTCGAATCCCTTTCGCCATCCTGTCGGACCCTATAAAGCGTTCGGTCGTCCGTACCTGATGCAACCGCGGACCGCACCGACCCAGCGCCGTCGGATAATTCCTGATTCGACCAAGAAACTGTCGATTGCTGGGATGCTGCGAAACAACTGTGCTAACTCGGATAGCACGTCCGTCACTGAGGCCTGAGAAGAAGCGGTCCTACAATGCATTGCCGCTGGAAGCTCCGTGATCGTTACCCCGTGCATACTACCAATATGCGAGCGAACGGAGTGTATAGGCCTCGTGTCCCTTGGCTACCGGATGACGTGACCTATTCGCCGTGGAATCACTGAATGACGAAACTGATCGGAAACTCGAGGTCACGTAGCCAATGTGCAGTCGTGTGCCCTGCTGTGAGGATGAGGAAGCATTATGGACAGTCTCTCGGACTGTCAATATAACGGAGCGTCCCGACCGACAGACATATGCTCCGAATGTAAAATATATGAACCACAACATGCGGTCCCCTATGTTGTTGGACGAGAGAGGGACCTCTCTCGCTCACAGCCCGGACGGACCTGGACAAGCCAGGAACCAGACTAACAGGCTTCCTCCGATCTGTCCTCAATCTGCAGTCACTGGGTGAGTACTAAAGTAATTAAAGTGCTCGCATCATCCAAATCTCCTTCCAAGACTGCAACGGACGAACCCGGCAGCCGAACCATTCGATGAATGCACGCTACACCGGGTGAGCTAGCGAATGTCACTTCGTCGATCCTACAAGGGATCTCTTAGGCGATAAACATATTCCATGAGCACTTATTGCCACTAGCTCTTCATTAACTATGACGACAGAGGCACACTTTTGAAAGACATCTCCGTAACTTTGCTAACAAGAAACCAGAAATGCTTGGTTATAGCAAGCATATAATAATAATATATATAGCGTCGTTCAATAATTCGAAAGTTTGTGTGACATTATTGGACTATGTCGGAACTGAGGGACGATGTCCCTGAACCGAACCAAAAATTTCTAAGTCCACCGATGCTATCAGTTTCTTATCCGGCATTGCAGCATTCTGGTCCGACGAAAGAAGCTGTAGAAGATCAAGTCAGATGACATACACAACAGCATATGTTGTTCCGAAAGGGAGAGCTCGAAATCCTCCAAATCCCTTTCGGTATCCCGTCGGACCGGCTGAAATTTTCGGACGTCCGTACCCGCTTCCGCGGAGCGTCCCGACCCAGCATCGTCGGATAAAAAATATGCGACAGATTCAGTTGATGCTGGGATGCTGCGATAAACTGTGCTATTTAGGAAAGCACGTCTGTTCCCGAGGCCTGTGCAGTAGCGGTCTTATGATGCATTGCCGCCGGAAGCTCCGTGTACGTTGACTCCCGCACACTTCCTATGCGAACGTCCGGAGTCTGCAGGCCTCGTGTCCCTGGCTACCGGATGGTGTGACCTGGTCGCCGATGATTCTCTGACTGGCGAAGCTGACTGGATATCCGAGGTCACGTAGCCAAGAGCGGTCGTGTGCGCTACCATGAGAATGAGGAAGCCTTATTGACAGTCTACTCCGGACTGACTATATGTCGGAGCATCCCGAACGACGGACGTATGCTCCGAATGCGAAACATTTTGTACCACAACATCTGGGGCCAGATGTTGTTGTACAAGAGAGGGGCCTCTCTCGCTCGCCGTCCGGATGGACCAGAACGAGCTATGAACCGGACTAAAAGGCTTCCTCCATTCTCCCTCTAATCCGCCGTCACTGGGTGTGCATTTGGTTGATTTATAGTGCTCGCATCACCCCAAAATTCCTTCTAGACCGCAACGGACGAACCCGGCTGCCGAACCATTCGATGAATGGACGCTACACCGGGCGAGCTAGCGGACGTCAAAGGCCGTCGAACCTACTAGGGTCCTCTTAGGCAATTGGCGTATTTACATGAGCACTTTTCCGCTAGCCCTTCATTAATTGTGACGACGGAGGCACACTGTTGGAAGACATCACAGATACATCACCCTAATCTTGATCGTCTGAAATAGAAATTGATAAAGTAGAGTGACCCTGCGGGGAAAGGACCGGAGTGTCCAATTCCCCACTAACATACCGTGACATACGCTTCCCATATTGTCATCGAAATCATACGATACAGAACAGGAGTTAATGCGAGTACACTGACCACATATAGAATGATTATAAAAGTCAGAGGAAGACTTCCTCTTATTACAATTGATCAAAATCCTTTCAATGTGAAAAGAAAACAAGTCCTGGTACTCGCACTAACCCCTGGCAATCAAAATACATAATAATAATATGATCCATTAATATAGAAAAAATGAAAGTGTCAATGACACTGTAGCTCAACTTGTCAAGACAAAGACATGTACATGTATAGTATGTGACACAGCAATGACAAACATCTAGGTAATGACCTGATAACAAAGGTACATATAAAGTATTGTAACGGTCTGTACATAAATACTGACCGTTGCCTGTAACAAATGTATAGGTAAAGTATTGTAAAGGTGGGTGACAGTCAGATGCTGAACTAGAAAAAAATCTTTGAGTCCCAGAGTGGGTCTGACTGAACCCCAAAATATTTGTTCTCATAGCACAGTGATAACAAAGGCACCCCAAAACACACTCGTTCCTGTCCCAAGGTTCTGAAAACAAAAGTACTCAAGAAGTTTTGTGAAGATCAGTTCATAAATACGAGCTGTATAGAACTTGTGACAAAAAACTGATTGGACCTAATTTCGGTACAAAATGGCCACTGGCAGCCATCTTGAATTTTGGACCGTACCCAGAAACACTCATTCTCATCCCAAGGAGATAACAAAGGTACCCAAGAAGTTTTGTGAAGATCGGTTCATAAATACAGCCTCTACCCTGAGCCGTATTGACATGTGTGCTTACATTGTGTAAGTAGCACTGAATAAATCAAAGTTCATCTAATTTGCATAATTTCTGCACGAAAAAAACCCCCTTACAATATGTGATGTATTCCATGTTACTAAACATTCATACAAAAATTTATTCAAATCAGAACTTTCATACAGAAGTTCTATACAAAAGACTGATTGCACTAATTTTGGTACAAAATGGCTGCTGGTGGCCATCTTGAATTTCGGACCACACCCAAAAACACTCGCTCTCATCCCACGGTGATAACAAAGGTACCCAAGAAGTTTCGTAAAGATTGGTTCATAAATATGGCCTCTAGTCTGAGCTGTATAGAAGTTGTGTACAAAAAACTGATTAGACCTAATTTCGGTACAAAATGGCCACTAGCAGCCATCTTGAATTTTAGACCGCACCCAGAAACACTCGTTCTCATCCCAAGGTGATAACAAAGGTACCCAAGACATTTCGTGAAGATCAGTTCATAAATACAGACTCTAGTCTGAGCCGTATTGACATGTGTACTAACTGAGTGTAAGTCGCACTGAAAAAATCAAAGTTCATCTAATTTGCATAATTTCTGCACGAGAAAAAAACCAGTATTATATGTGATGCATCCCATGGTACTAAACATTCACACAAAAAAATTATTCAAATCAGGGCTTTCATATGGAAGTTTTGTGCAAAAATCTGATTGCACCTAATTTTGTACAAAATGGCTGCCATCGGCCATCTTGAATTTCGGACCGGACCCCAAAACACTCGTTCTCGTCCCACGGTGATACCAAAGGTACCCAAGAAGTTTCGTAAAGATCGGTTCATAAATACGGCCTCTAGCCCGAGCCGTATTGGCATTTGCACTTACAGTGCTGAAAGTAACCCCAAAAAACATCAAAATTAGTCTAATTTGCACAATTTACGTACGAGAAAAAAACCCGTATTATATGTGATGTATCCCATGGTACTAAACATTCATACAAAAAATTATTCAAATCAGAGCTTTCATATGGAAGTTCTGTACAAAAAACAGATTTCTGCATCGTCGGTACAAAATGGCAGCTGGCAGCCATCTTGAATTTCGGACCGTACCCAAAAACACTCGTTCTCGTCCCATGGTCATAACAAAGGTACCCAAGAAGTTTCGTAAAGATCGGTTCATAAATACGGCCTCTAGCCCGAGCCATAGCAGCTTGGCACTTACAGCTCTGAAAGTAACACTAAATAAATCAAAGTCAGTCTAATTTGCATAATTTACGCACGAGAAAAAAACCCGTATTATATGTGATGTATCCCATGGTACTAAACATTTATACAAAACTTTATTCAAATCAGACCTTTCATACAGAAGTTCTGTACAAAAAACTGATTTTTGCATCATCGGTACAAAATGGCCACTGGCAGCCATCTTGAATTTCGGACCACACCTAAAAACACTCGTTCCCATCTCAGGGTCATAACAAAGGTACACAAGAAGTTTCGTAAAGATCGGTTCATAAATACGACCTCTAGCCCGAGCCATAGCCAATTGTTGACGTACGGACAGACGGACAGACGGACAGACGGACAGACGGACGACGGGCCATGACAATTGCTCAAATTTGACTTCGTCAAAGTTGAGCTAATAATTGAAATCAAAATATTTTGAAAAAATTGTTTTTCAGAACAGCCCAAGTTTCTGAAAAGTAACGTTGAGCCCCAATGGATCCCAAGCCTAAGTGTGGACAAAAATTTTAAAAATATTTTAAACAATTTATTCAACACTTACGAACAATAATAATGTATCTAGTTATGATTAAAATAACATCAAGATATTATTTTCCAGAAATCCCCCCCTCACACAGAGGGCTGTTGTAAATGTAAACAATGAATGTAAAAACACAAAAATAAGACTCCAGGCACCCAGGCCCGGAATCAGTTACCAAAAATACACTATCTGATGCAAAACAGAGACTTCCAGGGAAGAAACTGCAGAACATCAGATGGTAGATGCAGAACACAACGCCTAACCACCCGTAGGTGAAGACGTAAACATGGGGAAAAGAACAGAATTCATTCTGTTATTCAGCTAAAACTCCCAAGAAAATTTTGTAATAATAATTACAAAAACTATGCCAAAAGCATGGGAGAATAGCAAGGGGGGACTTAAAGGACAGGGAGAGAGGAAAACACTGAAAAATCAGTGTAACTAAATAATCAGAATGACAACAAAATGGCTGCTGCCTCGAAAATAGGTAACTTAACATAATTTCATTAAAAAATTTTAAGTTACAGCCCTGATAATATTCTGTCACACATTTTTCCTCTCCTCCTTCTCTATCCTCCTTAGAATCACCATTTCACTAATATTTATGTGTCTGGCATCATTTAAACTGAGATTTACAAGCACAAAGATCAGTCAGATGTTAACTGATGAAGGGCCAAACTTAGAATGATTAATGGCGCCAATTTCGGAACGTCCTTGACACTGCGCATGCGCAGTAGAGGTGAAGTGTGGAGGGCCATTCAGGACATGTTTTCTTTGGTTTTAGATGCAAATTTTGGGGATTGGGGGGCAAAATTTGTGTTTGGCCCTATATTTTAAGAGTTAGCACCAGCTATGTCTGGGTCATTGGTACAGTATAAAAATATTAGTTATTCAAGAATTGTTTTTGAAGTGTCGTCTGCTTTTCATGTTAGGTAAAGGGTTAACAAGAGCCAGGATCATGCCTTTACTGGGTAACAGGCAAGCCTGGAAATAAGCAATCTGTCATTTGCAGAATGAGGTCTCCAGGGGGTGAGCTTGCTAATGCTTTCCCATACAGTGAGCCTATGTGTCCTCTGGGTACCTCTTTCTGTTTATGCTTCAGACCTTGATTCCGATTATGGTTCACAATGGGTAAATTTAGTGCTGTGCAGGGTAGAATCACCAAATTCACCCTCTGGTGACCTCATTCTGCAGATGACAAAGCATTACTAATACAGTACTGAAGCTCCTATCATGATTCAGAAATGAAATAGACAGTAATATGACACTCATCTACATGATGTGTTAGTAAAAAGAAAGGACACTTGATTCTTCAAAAAACTCACGTCCAATGTGCACTCATTCATGATAGGCCGAACTGTTAAATCTGAAACCTCTTTTTCAAAGCATTTCTAAGAGGCAGATAGACATATTAGTACAGCTAACACAATTTCAACATAGATGTTGTTTATCAAACTTGAATTTTCACCAGGAAAAAAAAGTATGCAGATTTTTTTTGTATAATTGGACAATCTGGTTTCATGTATAATTGGACAAACTGGTTGACTTACCAGTAAAAAGTTAAAATGTTTCATTAAATACTATATAAATAACCACATTTCTATTGGCTGGATCTTATACATGTGACTGGTACTCAAAAAGCCAGGTACACCGATTTTCCCGTGAATATCAACTTTCTAAATATAGCTTATGGAAATCTTTTCTCTAGTTTTATTTCTATAAATAATGAAGTCAATCACCTCCAACTTTGAGAAACGTGTTGACATACTGTGATGTATTGTTTATTTTTATGTTATTCTGCAGATGATAACTATTTTATTGTTAAATAAAAGTATTTCTGGTTGATATAATTGACCTTTTAATTGATAAATAGAAGATTTTTTTTGAAGATGGGGAACAGTATATGGAGAGTGTATTATCACTAAATCACCTGCAGAGTGGAGATTCCACCCAAGCAATAATTGCAAATTAGTTGCAAAGCATAACTAGCACCAGCAAAGTTTCTGCCAATGGACCTCCGGGTTAAACCCAGAGGTCCATTGGCTGAAACATTGCTTGCGTTTTTTGTCAATATGTACAAAATTTGAAAGTTATAGCTTGGGTGATAACTCCACTCCATGGGTGATTTAGTAACAATCCACTCTCCACATACTGTATATAATAAAACAGTTATGGACTTTTGTGGTGGTAAATATGATATGATATGAACCTAAAAAACTTATATCTTTTAGGTTCATATCACATCATATTCACCACCACGAAAGTCCATAATTGTATATTAGTGGCTATTTTATTTTGTTCTCTGAAACACTGTTAATCATCAAATTTTCAATACAGCTGCTTAGTAAATACCTTAAGTATTGGCTCCATATATGGTCTAATTAATCTTGCTGCATTGGCCACTAAATTTCCTAGAAGCTTAGCTGCTTGTTCTTTATTCCTTCCAACACCACTGTGCTGTAATTCTGTTAAAATCTAAAAATATTAAAAATATTATTCAATTTATTCTTTCAGCTGTTTTCTATCTCATGTTGGATTTGAGTGAGCATGTTGTGTTGGTGTGGTAGAATGGGAAGGAAGAACCAAAATGATTTCTATTTGACTGCTTGTTATTAATAATTATCTCAACACAACAGATGTTGGGGGGGCAAAAGTTAACATCTGAGACTGTTTATGGTAATGTTTTTTGTTTTATAAAAAAAGAGTATCCTTCTGAAAGCCCCCAAACTGTACAATGTCAAGTTTTGGTGAAAAATGGACGAAAAGAGCAAATTAAATCTTTTACAACAAAATTCTGTCAAACATTTTATCGACAGAGGTAAACAAGTTTTATATGGTTGTCGATTTTATGATGTTAACATCATGCCCCTAGGGATCATTTCCTACCACTATATTAGGAATAACAACAATTCTAAGTTCAAGGTTATAAACAAACAACACACCAAAAATACAGTGGAATCCTGTGAACTGAATAGCCACTTTGCTGGGGGCGCGGTGGCTCAGTAGGTAGAGGTGCAGGCTGCAAGCCGAGAGGTCCTCAGTTCGAATCCCACCTGCGGCAACCGCGTTGTGTCCTTGGGCAAGACACTTCACCCCCATTGCCTACGTGGGGGCATGGTGACATTGTGTACTAAGGCGTACTGCACGTCGATGGTGCACCTGTCTTCAACCAATGCTAACCCTGCTTGTGTGGAGTTCGTATGTTGGGGAGCTGACAGTTGCTCGCCATTGCTCGGTGGTTCTCTCCGGGTACTCCGGCTTCCTCCACCCGTAAAACTGTCGAGGTCATGATTAGCCATTGTGCAAAAATATGTGACCTTAAACACCAATAAATAATAGCCACTTTGCTTGCAAAATTGTTTTTAAAAATATTTAATTAATATCCTGGTTTGTTGAATTCACATGAAAGACCTTACGATCATTTTTATGTAAAGTTAAAATGAAAGTGTCAATGACACCGTAGCTTAACTTGACTGTGTGTAGTGTTTGATGAAAAGGATAATGTTCAATGTTTATGAAAGGATTATGAAATAAGACAAGGATTGTGATAATTGAGATAATTGCGAATATGTTAATTTTTTTTTTCGTGGACAGGTCGTAATCTTTGATGCCCACACGCACGTTTGCCAGGTAATAAAATTCATCAGCAGCAAAATTTTAATTAATGAAGCACCGGGTGGTACCCGGTGCTTCATTAATTAAATTTTTGCTGATTATTCCTATAATTGGTGTTTGGAATCCAATATTATTGCGTCCGTGGAAATATTGCCCACCCGTGAAAAGTGACCAATCCACAGTGACTGTACTTTCAATAAGAATAATTTGAGGTGCAGACTGTACTAAAGACCTGAGGCCAGGGTTAATGTGGCCCTCACAGTTAATGTACGTCAACCAAAGTTACCAAGTTACAGTAAAATCATTCCGAAACAAGACATCCTACCAAGTTACAATGAAATCCCTTCATAAATATAACTATATAACTTGTAGACTTTGCTAACAGAATCTATGTCAAGTGACGGTCTGACAGTCACAGTTGATCAATCGTGGCCAAAATAGGACAGTCTCATCTAGATATCATACCAGGTTATCCTACCAAGTTACAATTGAATCCCTTCATAAAACAAAATGTAGATAGTGCTAAAGGAATCTAGGTCACATGACGGCATTAACGGTTGACCGATCGTGCTCAAAATAAGAGTCTCATCTGGACTTCATACCGAGTTATCCTTCCAAGTTACAATGGAATCGCTTTATTAATATGAACTGTTGACTGCACTAAACAAATCTAGGTCACGTGACTGTGCAGCCATCACAGTAAGGCTTCCACGTTTAGACTAAATTGTAAACGTTTAAACGACTGTCTGTAAATGAAACGGAAACGTTTACACATACTAACAATGCAAGTAGTCATTATTTGATAGAAGTGTGTAATAATACACAGTAAGTTTATCATATATTTGCATACAAGGCATACAATTTATGTTACTGAGACAGCCGATTTACAGTTCGTCTAAAAACGACATAGACGAACGATCACAGCATGCAGATGCCGAAGGCAAAGTCGCTCGGTCTATGGGGGGGCGGGGGGGGGGGGGGGGGGGGTGATTCTCCCCCAGGTAAATTTTTAAATTTATGGGGGTATCTGAGCTCATTCTGGTGGGTTTGGGGTGAAATTCCTTGTGTTTTTTCAAACAGTAATGTTGGAGCAAGTTGCCATGGCACACAATAGTGACAATACCGGACTTGAGAGTGGAATGCAATGTCGCAAAATTAAACAAAGTCTACAAACCATGCAGGGGAATCCAAATTTTCAAACACCGCAAGTGCCAGTCTGTCTGTCAAACTCCATAAATCGATCCTAAGATCATCCCATGTGTGAATAATAAATGAATAATCCATGTCAGGTGAACGAAATCATCGAGAACAATTGTGTATCACTTTGGGAATATACATGTAAATCCGAATAAACTAAAACATCCCACACATGTTTCGAAGGAAACACCAAAGATAAGCATGTGCCATGCGGCTCACGTGAATGTGTCACATATGATATCCCATGATTTGAAGATGATTTCGTTCGGTTACTGTGGCGGCGGCGCCAGTCGGAACCAGTACACAGTTTTTCTGAAGCATTACCAAAATATTGCATTGCAAAGTTGGAAATTTTTTGTTGTTGTTTCTTTGACTTTCTGCATTAATCTGCAATTTTGAAATTACTCTATTAAAACTTCATTTCGTGCACACGTTTACCAGAACTGTAAACGTTTAATGCCCATAAACGAAACGTTCACATTTACACGTGTAAACGTGGAAGCCTTACATCACAGTTGACTGATTACTGCCAAAATTAGGCGTTCTCATCTAGACAATCATTATACAGAGTCATTCTACCAATTTACAATGAAATCCGTTGATAAATGCAACCTGCAGACTGTGCTAAAGGATTCTAGATAATGTGCCCTTGTGGCCATCATGGTTCACTGAATCTGACCAAAATAGGATGCTCTCATCTAGACATTATACAGAGTCATCCTACCCAGTACAATGAAATCCCTTCATTAACACAACCTGTAGACTGAGCTAAAGGTTTTCAGGCTTTGGGCCTGCACAGCCATCACGGTTGACCAATCGCAATTTAAAAAGGGACATTCTCATCTTGACATTATACAGAGTCATCCTACCAAGTTAGAATGAAATCTCTTCATAAATATGACCTTTAGACCATGCTAAAGATTTTGAGTTTTGTGACCGCACAGCCATCATGATTGACAGATCACACCAAAAAGGGGACGCTCTCATCTAGTAATGACCTCGAACCTGCATGTGACATTTTGTGATGATCGGATAACAACTATGGGGTGTAGCTTGTGCTAATGAAAATGTGAACAGACTGACAGACAGACTGACAAACTTCTGCATGCATGATGGCAATAGCTTATCTTGACTTTGTCAAGTTAAGCTAAAAATTAAAAATATGTATAGTTTAAGACTGGAGCTGGATTCCAGGGTTGGTGCACTCTCCCATAAATTGTAACAAGACGAACCCATGCAGACAAAATAATTGCACTTCAAAGAAAGTAAGAAACACCTCCACAGAATATGAAGACTTTCAAGCTTCAAGAATAATGCCCAAATGTTAAAAAATTTATAGTAATTTATATATTTTTTATACTTACCAATGACCCAGACTTAGCTGGTGCTAACTCTAACAAAACCAGGGCCAAACACAAATTTTGCCCCCCAATCCCCAAAATTTGCATCCAAAACAAAAAGAAATCATGTCCTAAAGGACCTCCATACTACGCCTCTACTGCGCATGCGCAGTGACGCAGACGTCCCGAAATTGGCGCCAATTATCATTCTTACTGGCAGTGCCTGGTCAGCGCTATGTACTCAGCGGGGAGGCAAGAGTTCCCAACTCCAGGGAGGGCCATCCCCATCTGGGTCATTGGTAAGTATAAAAAATATATAAATTACTATAAATTTTTTAACATTTTTATACTGTACCAATGACCCAGACTTAGCTGAATAGTAAACAGGCTGGAGGGCCTAGGACATAGAGGAAAATCCAATAAGCTCAACTATATAGTAAAGAGGTAACCCCTTAAGGAGAAAAGGAGTATTAGGCTTTACATGTATCTTTCTTATTTAATATTAAATTAGAAAGATACACTACCCTTAATAATTGAGCACAATAACATTCATGTTCTCTATTAACATCCAGTATAACCCTTATACTAATTATTTTTAAAGCAAGCCAATAAATAAAGTAGTCCAGAGAATTGAGACTCTTTATAGTCATTTAAAAGTGTCCGAGTATTGTATATTAAAGCCCGTTTGACACTTGACATATACAAATGCTTCACACCGAGCTACACTTTAAAAATAAGACATGAATGAATTTAAACATTAATATTACACTTTAAAACCATCCCGGAAGCGACTCAGAAATACTGACTTGGAGGAGGCATTCCCTTGCTTTTCACTATAAAGCAGGTGACCTAAGGGAACACCCGCCCCCCCCCCCCCTTCCCCTGGGTCAAATAGCCCAGAGCGAAGAGGGCAGCCGGACGGAGTCACTGCCAGAACAGAAAGCCTGCATAACTATAGTTGCAACTGCAGCGGAACTCCTTGAGTTAACCACTGAATGTTTGCCCAAGTCTGAATCTCTTGTTTCACTTGATCTGACAAGAGAACGTCTACATCGAGCGAATGAATTTTCACACTCCAATTCTGAGTCAGGAAAATTTGAAGAGGACGTGTGCGTAACCGCCCCATCGGAATGAGATCCGCGGCGGCTCCGCACAGACCTATCAGTCTCATAAATTCTCTCGCCGTGACTTTGTCTGCGTGCAGACAATAGCGAGCGTAACAACTGACTAATTTCGCTCTGGTTAACGGCAGACGAACGAGATTGTTGTGCGTCTCGAAGCTCATTCCCAGATGAGTGAATGACTTGGACGGCACCAGATCCGACTTCTCCTCGTTTACTATAAAACCGAGACGTCGGAGCAATAGAAGAAGATTCTGAACATCGTTCTGAAGCGTTAACTCGTTGCCGTACTTCTGAAGAATGTCGTCCAGGTAGGCCGACGTTACCGCAGACGAATGAGCTCGGAAGTAGATCATTACCGAGTTCATTACCCGAGTGAAAGCCCAGGGTGCTAGATTCAATCCGAAGCACATCGCCCGGAATTGATACACCACTCCTAGGACTGCGAAGCGTAGATACTTTCGGAATGTCGGATGTACCATGACGTGAAAGTACGCATCTTTGAGATCTATGCTCGTTGCATAATCGTTCACCCGAATACTCGCTCTGACCGATCGAATCGTCTCCATATAAAACTTCGGAGCGACGATCAGCTTGTTTATCCAGCTCAAATCTATGACTGGACGGAACGAGCCATCTGGTTTCGGAACCAGAAACAGATGGCTGTAGAATCCCGGAGATTCCTGGTTTTCTACGACCTCTACCGCGTTCTTCATTAAAAGAGACTGCACCTCTGATAACAGAGCGTCTCTTTTCTGTGGATTTGACGGAAGATGAGTCCACTTTGGACTTCGAGTTAATGGAGGCTTTCGTTTGAAGGATATCTTTAGACCTTCCGAAGTCACTCCTCTCACCCAAGGGTCATCCGTAATCGACGCCCACTCTTGTGAAAAGCTCGACAACCTTCCGCCAACCGGAACGCGATAGAGGTTTAAGCCATCACCTCCTGGATCTGCGAGGCCTGCGGTAGGAGAAACCACGTCTTCCACGACCCGCACCTCGCCTCGTCGACCTCGGGGCGTCCGACCGATTGTCCCGGCCTGAAGGACGTCCCGAACGAGAGTCGCTATCCTGACGGTCTCTCGAATAAGACCAAGAGGACGCACCTGAACCTCTATAGGAACCTCTCTTGGGCGCATTAGAGCCAGAAGTGCCTGTCTTATTCGTGTCTGCTGTATCCGACTTCTTAGGAGCAGATCTGAACAAAAGAGAATCATTAGCTTTCTTTTTAATTTTATCATAAATAGCGGAAAGCTTGCCGTCAAAGAGAAGTTCTCCTGAGACCGAAGCGACTCTAAGAGAGTTCTTCACCTTAGAATCCACTAGTGTGGATGTAGCTAGGGCTGCGTCACGTCTAACCAACTCCAGATTTGCCACTGAAAGGGCGGAGTTACACGTGGAATAAGCTACTGCCCTTGAAAGAAGTCTTAAAGAGGATTGTATATCCTGAAACTCTTTCCCCTGAAGGCGCAGTGATAACGCCTTAGTAAGGTGATCTGCGTAAGATAAGGCATCTAAATTGGCTCTGTTAGACGCAATAGCTGTTTCCAACACCGCGGTTGGAATAGAAGCTGACGACGGTAATGATAGCTCTAAGTCTTCCGCCTCGTCGTCCATACGCAGAGGAACTCTCGGTATACCCTGTCCTGCCGTATCGAATTTATTCCTTGCATTAATGAAAGGCAGGTTGAGAGTATTAGCGGACAAGAAATCTGCTTTCCCCGTCCTGGAAGCAAGTTTAAATATAGCGTCGTTCAATAATTCAAATGTTCTTGCAACATTATTGGACTGCGACGGAAACTCGGGAGCGATGTCCCTGAACCGCTCAAAAAATTCAGAGTCCAATGACGCTATAATTCTCTTGTCCGGAAGTGCAGCAGTCTGGCCCGACGGAACAACTTGAGGGAGAAAGTGCCGGATGAAGTCCACGGCAGCTTTATGTTGTTCCGAAAGGGATAGCTCCAAGTCATCCGTATCCCTTTCACCATCCGGTCGGACCTCATGATGTTCCCGGTCGTCCGCCCCCGATGCTTCGGCGGAGCGTACCGACCCAGCGCCGTCGGATAATTCTCGATCCGACACCGTTTCTGTCGGCTGCTGGGATGCTGCGATAAGCTGTGCTATCTGCACAAGAATGTCCGGCGTCGAGACCTGCGGAGGCGCAGTCTTTCGCTGCTTCGCCGAGGGCAGCTCCGCATCAGATGGCTCCCGCATACTTTTCCTATGTGAACGTCCAGAGTCCATCGGTCTCGAATCCCTGGCTGCCGGATGGTGTGACCTGGTCGCCGAAGAATCCTTCATCGGCGAAGCTGGTAATATATCTGCGGTCACGCAGCCAAGGTGCGGTCGTGTGCGCTGACGAGAAGAGGAAGCCTTAACAGTCTCTGCGGACTGCTTATACAACAGAGCGTCCCGAGCGACGGACGTATGCTCCGCTAAAGACACATTTTGTACCACAACATCTGGTCCCAGATGTTGTTGTACGAGAGAGGGGCCTCTCTCGCTCGCGGCCCGGCTGGACCTGGACGAGCTAGGAACCGGACTCAAAGGCTTCCTCCGTTCTCGCTTACTATCCGCCGTCAACATCTATTATGTTTATAGTGCTCGCATCACCCAAAATTTCCTCTTGGACCGCATCGGACGAACCCGGCTGCCGAACCATTCGGTGAATGGACGCTACACCGGGCGAGCTAGCGGACGACATTTGTCTAATCTCCATGAGCACTTTTGCCGCTAGCTCTCAATTCATTTGTGACGACGGACGCACACTTGAAGAAGATAACATGGAAACATCACCCTGTTCTGGTTCCTCTGAAATAGAAACTGAGAGAGTAGAGTGATCTTGCGGAGAAAGAGCCGGAATCACTCTTTCTCCAGAAACAACATATCGTGACACACGTTTCCAATGTTTCTCATCCCAATGTTCACATATAGGACAGGGATTAATGCGAGAACACTGACTACAATTAATACAATGATCATGAAAGTCAGAGGAAGATTTCTTCCTATTACAATTTGAACAATGTCCCTTCATTGTGAAAGAACAACAATAAGTCCTAGTTACTCGCAAAAACCCCTGACACAAAGATACATAATAACATGATCCATTAATAAATGAAAAAACAATTGCAAAACAAAATAATTTTTAAAAAATATTTTTTCAGCGAAGCCCAAGTTGCTGAAAAGTAACGTTGAGCCCCGATGGATCCGATGGCAAAGTGTGGTCAAAAATTTTAAATTTATATTAAATAATTAATGAGACACTTTCGGATAATATAAATGTATCTTATAGTGAGATAAACTACAGCAAAGGCAAACAGCCCCCCTCAAAAAAGGCTGTTGCCAATGAAAACAAACAGTGTAAAAACACCAGAAAACATGACTCCAGGCACTGAAAAAACTGGCCCGGAATCAGTCATCAATTACACTCTATCTGATGCAAAACAGAGACTCCCAGGGGAGAATCTGCAGAACATCAGATGGAAGATGCAGAACACAAACGTTATACACCCCTGGGTGAAAACGTAACTATGGGGAAAATAACAGAAAACATTCTGTAACCAAGCAACTCTCCCAGGAAATTTTAGAAATGAAATTTCTCAAAAATATGCCAAAAGCATGGGAGAATTGCAAGGGGGGACTTTAGAAGACTAGGGGAGAGGAAACACTGAATAAGCAGTGCAACAATTAGCAAGAATGACAACAAGAGGCCCATGCCTCGAAAATAGGCAACTTAACATAATTTCATCAAAAAATTTTAAGTACAGCCCTGATTATTTTTTGTCACTTCTTTTTCCTCTCCTCCTTCTATCCTCCTTAGAATCACATTTTCTCCAAAAATTACGTGTCTGGCATCCTTTAAACTGAGATTTACAAGCACAAAGATCAGTGAGATGTTGACTGATGAAGGGCCAAACAGAGAATGATAATTGGCGCCAATTTCGGGACGTCTGCGTCACTGCGCATGCGCAGTAGAGGCGTAGTATGGAGGTCCTTTAGGACATGATTTCTTTTTGTTTTGGATGCAAATTTTGGGGATTGGGGGGCAAAATTTGTGTTTGGCCCTGGTTTTGTTAGAGTTAGCACCAGCTGAGTCTGGGTCATTGGTACAGTATAAAAATATGGGTTTCCATCACTCTACCAGTTAAAATAGTCAATTTCTTATTTTTCGATTCAATCAAAACACATTATTAATTGAAAATAACAGGGTTAGTCACACTTTCTGGTTATAAAATAAAAATTCATTTCTAACTGAATAACTAACCCTGTGCACTGTACAGCCTTAGTTTAAATGTCATCTATATCAACTCTTTACCCAATGTAATGATCAAAACCAGCCAGTACTATTCAAACTCAGCTTAAGAACACTTGTTGGATTTGTTTTTAGTGAATTCCAAAAATGAAAACATATTCTTTTTTCAATTAATAGCTTGTTTCAATCAGATGAAATATTTCAGTTGGCTGAAAAAGCAAACCTGAACAGTTTGCTTTTCCAATCAACTGAAATATTCCATCTGACTGAATGTAAAAATACATTAAACATTCATTTTCTTTGAATCAGTGCAAGAAATATTTCTCAACTGACAATCGAATCTTGATTGGACAGAATCTCTGATGTCATAACTATCAGACATGTTTGTTGTCAGAATATTTACGACTATGCCACACAGTCCACTAATTATATCTCGATGTGTTCAAGGTTAATTAAATACTTCTTGATTGACATATCTATAACTAGGGCATGAAAGAATATTGCATATCTTTGTAAGTGAAAGGACATCACATTACATCAGTGATATGCAAAGTGTAAACTCTGTGAAAAGTGGCTAAACAAACAGTCTTTAAGGCCAAATAAAAAAAATGAATTCATTCTCAGGCAATTTTTTTTTTCAAATCAGTGAGGGAGGGAGGATTTGATTTTTATTTTTTTTTTGTTATTTTTTTTTTTTCGTGTAAAGGGTTGAGTATACTCAGTAAATCTTTTTACCGTCTTTCCACTTGAAAAAGAGAAAAGGTTGTACTTTAGTGTAATTATAGTATACCTTTTATAACTAACTGCCGTAACAACAGCTAAAAGGATTTGTATTTTATTGTTCTTTTTAATGGTATAGATCTGTCAAAAATCATGATCCATTAGAATAGGCCCCCAATAACCAGTGCTTGGGGTAGGAGTCCTTTAAAATGGGAAACATGGCTCTAAATGATTGGTTAAAGTTGAGTTTATATCGGTGTTGCGGCCATTATTAGCTATTGTCCAGAAATATATTACCTTAAATACCAGCAAATAAATAAATAATTAAATCATGATCCAGTATATCAGAATTTGCCTTGTTACAGTTTATGGGAGAGTGCCTCTGGGCACTCTCCCATAAACTGCAACAAGAAAAACCAATTTACTGCAAACACAGCTAAATAATTATATGTCGATAAATGTAAAAAAATGACGATTCCAAGTCTTCACAAATTCTTTAAAAAATATGACATAATAAAAATGTCTAATGAGGAGGTTCAAATCCAACGAGGGAGGGCCTGAGAATCAAAACATTATTTTTTTTTAGCCTAAACAAACAGCCTTTAACAGCATCAAATTCCTTACAGAATTTGACTGGTGGCTGAGAGTTTGTTCACTCTCCATGATTCATAGGAGGAAAGAGTTCCTAATAGGGTTTAATCCCGGGAACAGGAATTCCTGGCTTCCCGGTTTCGAAAGTTGGCCCCGATACCCGGGAAATGTACAGCACGGAATGGGTAATGAAGCGTGGCACTGTTTGTGTACTGAACTAAAGTTTTCTGAATTGAAACTTTGTAGGATTTCACTGGCCCTTCCACCCCTTAAATTTTTACAGTCCTGATTCCCAATGAACCATTTCCAACAAATCACTGTAACTCTCAACCAATTCTGAGTTCTGGCAACCCCTCCCCCCCCCTCCCCCCCTTTCAACAGCAAGATCTTCTTCACTCGCTTCGAAGTTCAAACTCGTCTTCATTTTCAGAATCACTAGTATCACTATTCACTACCTCCTCCAACACCAACACCCTCTTCACAGCCGTCACCAGTCTCCTCTGCATTAAGCAGAGGAGACTGGTGATGGCAGTGAAGAGGGTGTTGATGTTGAAGGAGGTAGAGGTGGTCCAAAAAAAATGAAGACAAGATTGAAGCGGGTTTGGGTTTTCATACTTATCTTACAAAAAGAACTTTTCCATTTGGAGATGGGAGATTGCCAATGAAATATGCTCATTATCATTAAAAGAAATGCATCATGTTACCCTCGTAAATTTGCTTGATATTACCTGGGAAATTTCCCAATTCCTGGTTCTGAGAGTAATTTCATTCCCATTCCCGGTTCCTAGAAAACCAGGGAATATATTAAACCCTAGTTCCTAAGAATGAAACAAGAAACTTATCTTTGTAATGTTACAAACCTGGATGAGCACTTTTCTTAATGAAGGCATAACATATGCAGGATTCTTTGTACTTAATCTTCCAATCATACAAATTGCAAGTTCTCTAATTTCAAACATTTCATCATTGAGTGCAACAAAAAGAGCACTAAGATTTTCAGCCTGTGCTAGATGAGGATCAAATCTATCATCAAGTGATGCCAGAACACATAAACGAATATCAGAATCTAAAACAGAAAACAATATTTTCAAGAAATCAAACAAAAAAGGTTTTAACCCTTTACCTAACATGAAAAGCAGACGACACTTGCAAACAAAATCCTTGAATAAATAACTAATCTTTTTCATTTTTTGTCTCAAAAACATAGGTTATGACCCCTCTTTGGAATGAGCTCGTTCCAAAGAGGTGTCATAACCTATGTTTTTGAGACAAAAAAAGAAAAAAATAATGAAAATTAATTGGCGATTTTTGTGAATAGCACTGGCCGGTTTTGGCCGTTACGTTGGGTAAAGGGTTAACTATAAAAGCTTTCAAAGATAAATATATACAATGACAAAAACTTATTCATTTAAAACACTGAAAATTGAAATTGTCCATCACTAATATAAGGTCAATTTTTTTGTTTGTTTATTAGGCACAACCTACGTCATTTTAATCTGCCACATCAGTTATTTTTTTACCTCGTTTTGGTTTACCAGGTTTTTATGAAGCTATTTTGCACTTCAAGTACTAAAATTTTAACCACCAATATCTTGTTTGCCAGAGCTCATTGAGCATTGTCAAACAAGATATAGTTTGTTAAGTCCTTTTGGCTGACACATGTTCTCTTTTCATAAACAATGCCAACTTAAAAAATGAAAGTGTCAATGACACTGTAGCTTAACTTGTGTGTTGTGTTTGATGAAAAGGATAATGTTCAATGTTTATGAAAGGATTATGAAATAAGACAAGAACTGTGATAATTGGGAATATGTTCATTTCTGTTCCCTGTGTGCTATGTTTATGATAAAAATAATATGAGGTGTACACTGTACTAAAGAGCTGAGGGGTGGGTTAATATGACCTCACAGTTAATGTATGTGGCCCTCACAGTTAACGTATATCAACAAAAGTTACCAAGTTACAGTGAAATTATTCCAAAACGAGTCATCCTATCAAGTTACATTAAAATCCCCTCATAAATATGGCCTGTAGACTGTGCTAAAGGTTTTCGGGCTTCGGGCCCCTGTAGCCATCAGTTTCCCAATTGCGTCCAAAGGGGACGTTCTCAACTAGACATTATATGAAGTCAATCTACCAAGTTACAATCAAATCCCTTAATAAATATGACCTGTAGACTGTGCTAAAGGTTTTTGGGCTTTGGGCTCTGGCAGCCATCATGGTTGAATGATCGCAACCAAAAGGGGACATTCTCATCTGGACACTATTTGGAGTCATCCTACCAAGCTACAATGAAATCCCTTCATAATTATGACCTGTAGACTGTTCTAAAGGTTTTCGGGCTTTGGGCCCCTGAAGCCGTCACAGTTGCCCAATCGTGTCCAAAAGGGGACGTTCTCATCTAGACATTATATGAAGTCAACCTACCAAGTTACAATGAAATCCCTTCATAAATATGACCTGTAGACTGTGCTAAAGGTTTTCAGGCTTCGGGCTCAGGATGCCATCATGGTTGAATGATCGCAACCAAAGGTGACAATCTCATCTGGGCATCATCTGGAGTGATCCTGCGAAGTTACAATGAAATCCCTTCATAAATATGACCTGTAGACTGTACTCAAGGTTTTCGGGCTTCGGGCACCTGTAGCCATCACAGTTGACCAATCACGACCAAAAGGGGATGTCATCATCTAGGCATTATATGGAGTCAACCTAACAGGTTACAATGAACTCCTTCTATAAATATAACCTTATGCCTATGCTAAAGGTTTTTGGGCTCGGGCACCCATCAAGGCTGAATGATCACGGCCAAAATGGGACGTTCTCATCTAGACATTATTTGGAGTCATCCTACTAAGTTACAATGAAATCCCTTAATAAATATGACCTGTAGACAGTGCAAAAGGTTTTCGGGCTTCGGGCACCTTTAGCCGTCAAAGTTGCCCAATCATGTCCAAAAGGGGACGTTCTCATCTAGACATTATATGAAGTCAACCTACCAAGTTACAATGAAATCCCTTCATAAATATGACCTGTAGACTGTGCTTAAGGTTTTCGGGCTTCGGGCTCGGGCAGCCATCATGGTTGAATGATCGCAACCAAAGGGGACAATCTCATCTGGGCATCATCTGGAGTGATCCTACAAAGTTACAATGAAATCCCTTCATAAATATGACCTGTAGACTGTGCTCAAGGTTTTTGGGCTTCGGGCACTTGTAGCCATCACAGCTGACCAATCATGACCAAAATGGGATGTCATCATCTAGGCATTATATGGAGTCAACCTAATAGGTTACAATGAAATCTTTCCATAAATATGACCTTTTACCTATACTAAAGGTTTTTGGGCTTGGGCACCCATCAAGGCTGAATGATCGTGATCAAAATGGGACGTTCTCATCTAGACATTATTTGGAGTCATCCTACCAAGTTTCAATGAAATCCTCTCATAAATATGACCTGTAGACTGTGCTAAAGGTTTTTGGGCTTTGGACTCTGGCAGCCATCATGGTTGAATGATCGCAACCAAAAGGGGACATTCTCACCTGGACACTATTTGGAGTCATCCTACCAAGCTACAATGAAATCCCTTCATAATTATGACTTGTAGACTGTTCTAAAGGTTTTCGGGCTTTGGGCCCCTGAAGCCGTCACAGTTGCCCAATCGTGTCCAAAAGGGGACGTTCTCATCTAGACATTATATGAATTCAACCTACCAAGTTACAATGAAATCCCTTCATAAATATGACCTGTAGACTGTGCTAAAGGTTTTCGGGCTTCGGGCTCGGGCAGCCATCATGGTTGAATGATCACAACCAAAGGGGACAATCTCATCTGGGCATCATCTGGAGTGATCCTGAGAAGTTACAATGAAATCCCTTCATAAATATGACCTGTAGACTGTACTCAAGGTTTTCGGGCTTCGGGGCACCTGTAGCCATCACAGTTGACCAATCACGACCAAAAGGGGATGTCATCATCTAGGCATTATATGGAGTCAACCTAACAGGTTACAATGAGATCCTTCTATAAATATAACCTTTTGCCTATGCTAAAGGTTTTTGGGCTCGGGCACCCATCAAGGCTGAATGATCACGGCCAAAATGGGACGTTCTCATCTAGACATTATTTGGAGTCATCCTACCAAGTTACAATGAAATCCCTTCATAAATATGACCTGTAGACAGTGCAAAAGGTTTTCAGGCTTCGGGCACCTTTAGCCGTCAAAGTTGCCCAATCATGTCCAAAAGGGGACGTTCTCATCTAGACATTACATGAAGTCAACCTACCAAGTTACAATGAAATCCCTTCATAAATATGACCTGTAGACTGTGCTTAAGGTTTTCGGGCTTCGGGCTCAGGCAGCCATCATGGTTGAATGATCGCAACCAAAGGGGACAATCTCATCTGGGCATCATCTGGAGTGATCCTAAGAAGTTACAATGATCTCCCTTCATAAATATGACCTGTAGACTGTGCTCAAGGTTTTCGGGCTTCGGGCACTAGTACAATGAAATCCCTTCATAAATATGACCTGTAGACTGTGCTTAAGGTTTTCGGGCTTCGGGCTCGGGCAGCCATCATGGTTGAATGATCGCGATCAAAATGGGACGTTCTCATCTAGACATTATTTGGAGTCATCCTACCAAGTTACAATGAAATCCCTTCATAAATATGACCTCTAGACTGTGCTAAAGATTTTTGGGCTTTGGGCCCCTGTAGCTATCACCATTGCCCAATCACACCCAAAAGGTGACTTTCTCATCTAGACATTGTATGAAGTTAACCCACCAAGTTACAATGAAATTCCTCAACAAATATGACCTGTAGACTGTGGTAAAGGTTTTCGGGTTTTGGGCTCGGGCAGTCGTAACGGTTGGCAGATCATGCCCAAATGGGGAAATTCTCATCTAGACATCATAAGGAGTCATCCTACCAAGTTACAATGAAATCCCTCCACATTAAACATGACCTGCAGACTGTGCTAAAAGTTTTTGGGTTTCGGGCTTGGGCAGCCATCACGGTTGATAGATCATGCCCAAAAAGGGAGCGTTCTCATCTAGGCATTATACAGAGGCATCCTACCAAGTTATAATGAAATCCCTTCATAAATACGACCTGTACACTGTGCTAATGGTTTACGGGTTTTGGGCTCGGGCAGCCATACCGGTTGCCCGATCGCGACCAAAAGGGGACGTTCTCATCTAGACATGACCCCAAACCTACATATGAAATTTCGTGACGATCAGACAAGAACTGCGGGGTGTAGCCCGTGCTAAAGGAAAATGTGAACAGACGTCACAGACTAACAGACTTCCGCACGTGTGATGGCAATAGCTTATCTTGACTATGTCAAGTTAAGCTAAAAATAAATAAAATGGTTTATGTCCGATATTTAACCGAAGTTAACAAAATTGATAAATTTGTCCCTTGAGTGCAACAAGGCTTTGCAATGCTTTAGCACTGCAAAGCCTTCTTGCACTCAGTAGACAAAACACACCACCGCCCTGCTATTCTGTAGATTATGGGGTCTAAAACATAAAACAAACCAAGAACATGAATTTTTGATGGCAAAGAAATAATTACAAAAATAAAAAAGAAAATAAAAAAATGCCCGCACACATGCAATTTTACAAAAAATGGCCTGAGAAACAGAAGATTTACTTTGTGGAACCTTTTCATACTTCAGTTTGATTTTGCAAAGTTTTGATAATGTGAAATCTCTGCCCTCCAGTGTAAATGTGTCATGGCTCTACTGCAATTCCTGGTCTTCAGTTGCAACTATAGTTATGCAGGCTTTCTGTTCCGGCAGTGACTCCGTCCTGCTGCCCTCTTCGCTCTGGGCTATTTGACCCAGGGCAAGGGGAAGGGGGGGGGGGGAGGGTGTTCCCTTAGGTCACCTGCTTTATAGTGAAAAGCAAGGGGATTCCTCCTCCGGAGTCAGTAATTCTGAGTCGTTACCGGGATGGTTTTAAAGTGTAAAATTAATGTTAAAAATTCATTCATGTCATATTTTTAAAGTGTAGCTCGGTGTGAAGCATTTGTATATGTCACGTGTCAAACGGGCGTTAATATACAATCCTCGGACACTTATAAGAGAGTATAAAGATTCTCTGGACTAACTTTATTTATTGGCTTACTTTAAAAATAATTAATATAAGGGGTTATACTGGATGTTAACAGAGAACATGAATGTTATTATGCTCAATTATGGAGGGTGTTGTGTCTTTCTAATTTATCATAAAATAAGAAAGATACATGTAAAGACTAATACTCCTTTTCTCCTCGAGGGGTTGACTCTATTTATATAGTTGAGCTTATTCAATTTTCCTCTATGTCCTAGGCCCTCCAGCCTTTTTACTATTTTACTATTCAGCTATGTCTGGGTCATTGGTACAGTATAAAAATGTTAAAAAATTTATAGTAATTTATATATTTTTTATACTTACCAATGACCCAGACGGGGATGGCCCTCCCAGGAGTTGGGAACTCATACCTCCCCGCTGAGTACATAGCGCTGACCAGGCACTGCTTGTAAGAATGATAATTGGCGCCAATTTTGGGACCTCCTTGATACTGCGCATGCGCAGTGGAGGCAAAGTATGGAGGACCTTCAGGACATGATGTCTTTTGGTTTTAGATGCAAATTTTGAGGATTGGGGGGCAAATTTTGTGTTTGGCCCTAGAATTTTAAGAGTTAGCACCAGCTATGTCTGGGTCATTGGTACAGTATAAAAATATTAATTGGCAATTTTTGAGAATAGCGCTGGCAGATTTTGGCCGTTATGTTAGGTAAAGGGTTAAATAATATAATTACTGTTAATAATGAAAAGTAATAAACAGAGTAATCGCTTGACTGGACTGGTTACATGAAATAATTCATTCGAGGTGAGGGACTATATTGTAAAACACTTGTGCACATTCGTGCACTCATGTTTGTACAACGTTCCTTACCTCTCATGAATTATTTCGTGTAACCAGTCCAGTCAAGCGATTACTCTCTATATAACAAACAGTCAATAATGTTCACTCCAATTTCTGTTTCCTCTGTTTAACAGTTCTTGTACCAACAAAGAAGAACTCGTCTACAGCAACTCTCTTCTGATTGGCTCTAAACATCTATTCTTGAAAAGTCACCTCGACTACTGCAACTCTCTTCTCATTGGCTCTAAAACATCTATTCTTGAAAAGTCGCCTCGACTACTGCAACTCTTTTCTGATTGGCTCTAAAACATCTATTCTTGAAAAGTTGCCTCGACTTCTGCAACTCTCTTCTGATTGGCTTTAAAATATCTACTCTTGAAAAGTCGCCTCGACTACTGCAACTCTCTTCTGATTGGCTCTAAAACATCTATTCTTTAAAAGGCCACTCGACTACTGCAACTCTCTTCTGGTTGGCTCCAAAACATCTATTCCTGAAAAGTCGCCTTGACTACTGCAACTCTCTTCTGATTGGCTCTATAAAATCTATTCTTGAAAAGCTGCAACACATCCAAAATTGTGCTGAACGGGTCATAATCAGAACTCAAAAGTACTGCCATATAACACCAGTACTCTCTGAGTTACACAAGCTACCCGTTAAGCAAAGAATTCAATTTAAAACTGTCCTTTTGGTGTTTAAGTGTATCTCGGGATCTGCACCATCCTACCTGTCCGATCTGCTTACCACCCACAAACCACCAACGTTTCTTAGGTCATCAGGTCAACTCAATCTGGTTCAGCCCGCATCTAAATTTACTAGTGCTGGTGATAGGGCCTTGTGGTTGCTGGCCCAAAGCTTTGGAATTCTCTTCCAATCGACATAAAAAATAGTAAATCACTTGAATCATTCAAGTCTGGTACTAAAACCTACCTTTTCTGTAAGGCATTTCCTTCAGTGGTCTTTTAATTTTGGTCATAAACTGACATTACCAGGTGCGTGAGTGTGACTGAGTCAGTGAGGATTGCCTTGTTACTCATCAAGTCACACTCACATACTTGTTTTGGTAAAGTTGTAGTTTGTTTTTTTTTTTGTCTTAATTCAATACCCCTTTTTCTTTTAGGTTCTGTCGCTTATCGCCACGATATAGCCTTGGTTGCTGATGTGGCATTGGGTACCAATAAATGATAATAGTGATCCATGTATCAATATATCTGTGAGAGAATGTATGTGTATGTGTGTGTATCTATTATGCAATTACTGTACAGCCATTGAGTGTGGATTCTAGGCTTTAAAATTATTATTATTTAAAATTATTATTATTAATTTGACATTTGTCGTTGATTCAGATTCTTTCTATGCTTTGTTAGGTTGCTTATCAATTTTATGAGGGCATATTGCATTCCAGTTCAGGACTCTTTTATGAAAAACATTTTGAAAATACTCAGCAGATTAACCCTTAAGGGCCAAATTCCCACTTTGATCATTTTTACACCAACAGAACAGGTGCCCCAACATGCTGCCTCAGGGTGAACTCAAAAGTTGAATTCTAAATTTGTTGGCAATTGTTTTTTGGCAAGTCTTGGCTGCCTATATAGGCAGCCAAGCCTGCCTAAAACAACTGCAAAGGTACTTAGAATGTATACTATCAGAGTGTGGCGAAATATTTATAATGACACTGCTGCGCAAATTGTCCAAGAAGGGACTGAACTAAATAGAAAGATCCAGTAATGTCAAGTCATTCACTCAAGTTTCTACAGAAAAGACATCACATCAAAGCAACATATGAAATATGAAAAAGATCAGGTGAGAGGTATGGCCTGTAGGGTCTGCTAAGGGACATGCTGACAACTAAAATGTCAAATCCAGGATGGCCACTGATGGCCATGTTTTTCAATGAAATTCAGAAAAATTTCATAGCTGCCATCTAAACATCACACCAAAGGTACATATGAAAAGATGGGGGTGACGGATGTGGCCTGTAGGGTGTGTTAATGGGATTATTGACAATTTAGATGCAAATCCAAGATAGCTGCTGGCAGCCATGTTTTTCAACAAATTTCAAAACAATTTGATAGCTCCCATCTAGACATCACACCAAAACTACATATAAAATTTGGAAAAGATTGAGCGAGAGATGTGGCCTGCAGAGTGTGTTAATGGAATTGCTGACAATTCATATGCCAAATCAAAGATGGCTGCTGGAGGCCATATTTTTTAACGAAATTCAGAAAAATTTGATAGCTCCCATCTAGACATTGCCACAAAGCCACATATGAAATTTGGGATTGATCGGGTTAGATCTGTGGCCTGTAGGGTGTGCTAAAGGAATTGTTGGACAATTTATATCCAAATCAAAGATGGCTGCTGGCAGTCATGATTTTCAACAACATTCAGAAACATCTGATAGCTCCCATCTTGTTATCATACTAAAGCAACATATGAAATTTGAAGAAGATCGAGTGAGGGTGTACTAATGGAATTGTTGACAATTTATATGCCAAATCTAAGATGGCCACTGGCAGCCATGTTTTTCAACAAAATTCGGACAAAAATTGAGAGCTCCCATCTAGACATTGCCGCAAAGCTACAAATGAAATTTGGGACTGATCGGGTGAGAGCTGTGGCCTGTAGGATGTGCTAAAGGAATTGTTGGACAATTTATATCCAAATCCAATATGGCTACTGGAGGCCATGTTTTTTAACAAAATTTCGAAAAAATTGGATAGCTCCTATCTAGACATTGCCCTAAAGTCACATATGAAATTTGGAACTGATCGGGTGAGAGCTGCGGCCTGTAGTGCTCAAGGAATTGTGGATGGACAGACGTATAGATGTATGTACAGATGGGCTACAGGTCACAACTCATCCCAATAGCTCATACTTGACATTGTGAAGTTGAGCTAAAAATCTCCAAGCCCTTAAGGGTTAAGATTTAAATATCTAAGTTATATCCTAGACACATATAGAGACACTATCATAAAACAAATTTTCTTTATCTCTCTTGTCAAGTATTGAGTTTCAAAACATTCACCATTTTCTCAATAATATACAGTTAGACGCACAAGAAAATAAAAAATCCTCAATGAATGTATTGGGAGTGAGTAAAAAATTTATCTTTTACAAATTCCCCATTATTATACATACAGTGGAGCCCACTTAATTGGATATCTCTTAACTGTATATCCCTGTTAATTGAATATAATTTCCCAACACAAAACCATTTACCATACCTCCAGTATAAATTTGACCTGTTAATTGAATATAGGTTATAGAGTAAACTCCTGTTAATTGAATAAAATATCCTGTAACCTGTCAAGAAGTTACCATGACTCTCCCCAGTTTTCCTTTGTTTATAGACCTATTTGGCCTCAGTACATCCAATACAGGCATTTAATCTATTATATCTTGTTTGATTATATCATGGAGCTCTGTCAAACAAGATATAATAGAATAAATGCTAAGTTTATCTCTAGAATACAGGAAAGTGACACAATCCCTGTAAATTGAATACTCCTAATAACTGAATAATTTTCATAGGCAAAGTAGCTATTCAATTAACAGGGTTCCACCGTATTACCATGAAAAACAAATATAATCATTCACTGGAACAATTGGACAAATGTGCCCTATTTTTACAGTCACATGACATATAATGAAGAATGATGGTTGGTTAAATAAATATATACTTGCACAAAACTTCACTTACCCAAATCTGTGATTCCAACAATGAGTAATTTATTTAGGACTTCAGCAACTGTATTCATGGCAGTCATACTGTACTGTCCTTGATTGGAAGCAAGCAACTAAATAATAAATAATGAAAAAAAATATATCAAAGATCATAAACCCTTCTGGCAGCACAGACAGAATGGCTGCTGTGGACTGGTCACTTTCCACGGCTGGGCAATATTTCCACGGACACAATGATATTAGATTCCAAACACTAATTACAGAAATAATCATCAAAAATATTATTAATGAAGCACTGGGTACAACCTTTTCATAAAGCTGAAATTTAATAACATTGTGAAGTTAGTAAACCAGGGTGAAAATATTCTTGAACTTTTTTTTTAGTTATAACACCAATGTAAGTCTATATGTTGGTCGTTTAAATTAAAGCATAGTTTTTTCAAAATTCATAATTTAAATAGATTTTTTTTATTTTTCAAGTAATTACTAGAGCCCCTCTCATATATCAGTTATTGTTTCTATTCCACCTAACTATGGGGTTAACAGGGACTTGCAATAGGTTTCTAAAAGAATTGCACAACAATATGAAAACAGAAATAAAACTAGAGATGGTCTGTCACCCGGTATACCCCCACCGTGGCATACCACCTAGTGTGGGTGACTGAAAAGGGGCAATCAATTTTTCTAAGTCAAAAGAAAATCCAACATGGCCTCCAGTAAAGATTATGTCACGCAGTGCTCCTCATCATGTTGATCATTTTTGTGAAGTTTCATAAAAATGTGGCTAAAACTGTGGAAGTAGTTCGCCCCACAAGTTTACATGTGCAATATGCTGCCGCCGCCGACAGATCGACCAACCGACGGACAAGTTGACTCCTATATACACCCCCCTAAACTTCATTTTGTGAGGGTATAATGATAGCAATGCTCGGCCCAAACCATATCCTTGCCACATCAGTGATGGCAAAACAATAATACCTTACCTAGACCGACATTCCTTTGACAGGATAGTTTGGTAATTTAGCACTTGCTCTTGATTTTTTTAATATTTTGTCAGAATCTCTGAGCAACAAGCCTGAATATAAGCAACCTGTCATTTGCAAAATGAGGTCCCCAGAGAGTGAATTTGCTGATGTTATCCCATACAGTGGGCCAATTTATCCTCTAGGTATATCTTTCTGTTTTGCCTTGAGACCTTGATTCAGACTGAGGTTCACAGAGGGTAAATTTTGTGATGCTACCCTGCTGTGCAGGGTAGCATCACCAAACTCACCCAATAGGGACCTCGTTTTGCAGATGACAGTCTGCTTATTTTCAGACTTGCTGAGCAAATTCTAATTATACCTCCTTATGAAGGACTGGTCCTAATCATTGCTTGGAATATTGTTTACAAACCTTTTGGATTTACCCTCTACTATCAAACTAACCTTTTACAAGTATTCACAGTTGGTTAACTCCTGCTGCTGGTAGATATTCCTGTCCAAGAGATAATTTCTCCTGCCACAGAATAAGTATAATTTGGGCACAATATTAATCAAAGATTTCTCCTGTAAACTGAACAGATTTTTTGGTCCATGATTTCATAAGTTAAATTCAGATGAATTTTTCATCAAATCTAGTCTTGGTTGCTTCATGGCAGCCATGGCGAGATTTGCTGGAAAATATCTTGAAAATACTCAATGGGTTAAGAGTTAAGGGGTATCCCAATTCCGCTTGAGTAGTCAGTCTTGTCACTAAATGACCTTCACTTTCTTTGCTTAATTCAGTTTGCCCACTTCAACTCCCAGTTTCTGTTTTCATACCTATTCAAGACACTTTTTTATTACACATCCATTAAACTTTAAACCCTTGTATTCAACGGAATTGCCGCTATGATATAAATGATTCTGTATTCAACAGGTGATATACAAGCCAGAGCTTTTTTATCGCACCGTTTAGTTACGCTTCTAAAAGTTTCCAAATTTTGTTATACAATCATCGACTGTCTGTCGCATAGTGTGAAAATGAAAACGTCCAAAGCAAACTAAAGTCGGTTCACAAAAAAATAGTTAGCCAAAAATGAGTTAATATTTTTTAAAAACACAATCATTTCCAACCAGAACATTAACCCAGTCCCGTGGCCGTCTCGTTTTGTGGATCCCATTATATCTAAATTGGTCAACTTTATTTTGGTAAATCTTCGTACATCTTGAGAGGTTTCAAACTTCTTTTAAAAATGTTTCTCCCAGCTGTTTTGCAAATCTGCACAAATTTGTACTTATATTTTTACTAACAGTAATAGCCACCAAATGGTTAGGCGTGAAAGGGCACCAGCCGAAGAGAAACAGCGATACGAGTTTCAACAAACACTGGTTCCGAAAAGGTTGTTTTGATTTTTTATCAATCCATTTGATCAGTACAGCTTCAGTCAAAACAAACTCTTCACCTTTGGGTTTAAACATCGGAATTAAAATTTGTTTATTTAAATGAATTTTAATGCATGGGTTATGTAATAAACACAGAACGTGATGGGTGTTTGAATCGGTACGGCTCTCGCGAAATATGACTATGCCATTCCAACTCATTATGTAAAACACCCACCGATTCAAACACACATCGCGTTCTGTCTATATCTATTTGGGTACACTGATCTCTTCTTCAACCTTTCAACACTGATGTTCGCCAGTAAATTCAGAATATATGAAAATCAAATGAATATTTGACGAAGATTAAATTTATTCACGTTTTCCTCGCGAGAATCATTACGAGGATCTATATATTTAGGGAGCACGGCGGCTCAGTGGTTACAGTATTGGATTTCAAATCGAAAGGTCGATCTACGATTCGATTCCTGGCAGGGTTAACTTCGTGTCCCTGGGAAATGCACTGAATCCCGATTTTCCACGTAAGGGCCCAATGACGCTGTGTACTAAGGTTTAATACACGTGGATGGTGCAATTGTCTTCACCAATGCTAACTCTGCATGTCCGGAGTTAGTACGTTGGGGAGTCTGACAGTTGCTCGCGGCTGGTCGGTGTTTCTCTCCAGGTACTCCGGCTTAATCCGCCCGTGGAACTGTAGTGATCCTGGTGGCAAAAGTGTCGTTAAACCGCAATAAAATTATACATGTTTACGTAAACGAAGATATGGTAGTCGATGCACATACATGGGGAGGTGAACAACTTTGTTGGGTAGTTACATAGTTGTTTTAAAACCTCCAGCCCCACCCATATATTTAATTATTACAGAACCTCCTTTCAAAGACAAAATGGATTCGACTGACATCTTGTGCTTAGTAGTTACTCTTAATGGCCTGGAGATTTTTATACATTTTTGCTATACTTTGAAAGTCTGCCTGCAGAGGCATTGCAGTTGTTTCTAGTCAAGTCTTGGCTGCCTGTAGAGGCAGCCAAGACTTGACTAGAAACAACTGACTAGGTACTTAAAAAACAAGTTTTGAGTTTACCCAAACAATGCTTGTTGGGGCACCTGTTCCGTTGCATTAAAAAGTTATCAAAGTCGGAATTAGGCCCTTCAGGGTTAATAGCTGCAAGAGCAGCTTTAACCCTTTACCCAACGAATCGCCCGTATCCGCCCACATAATATGCAAATTTAGCAGCTGAAAAAATATTATTTTTCGAAAAATTTTGACAAAACCATATCATGTGACCCCTCTTTGGAACAAGCCCGACAAGCTCGTTCCAAAGAGGGGTCACATGATATGGTTTTGTTGAAATTTTTTGAAAAAATTAAAAAAATGATATTTAAAATAATAAATTTTGAAATCATCTGCGTTGGGTAAAGGGTTAATTACTTTAGGGTCATGTTTTTTGTATGACTCCCCCCAACACCCCGGCTTTGCTTTATAAGTCCATAGCTATTTGTCCCTATTCAACCTACCAAACTGTCCATATTCTCTGAAGTTACAAAAATATTATGTCACAGAATATAGTTGTTGATGTTGTTGATATGCCACCAGCACAAGTACCACACTTGTGAAAAAGTGTACAGATATGCAGACCTCTATACCTATATTTATTGGCCTCTACAGCCAAAGTTTTGACTGGATATGAAATCTGCGCAAAAACACCCACCTCAGCACTTATCCTCATTTTGTTTTCTGGACTGGGGTCATTAAGTGTTTTTACAGTGCAAAGTTTAAACCCGTGATGCACAAAACTAAAAACAAATAACCTAAAATTTCATAAGATTTTAAGACATACTTTGAAACCTTGAAAACACTTTTTTTAATTTTTGTCTCTTTTCACCTGTGTCCCAACTCACCCCGGTTTAAAGTAGCACAGAACAATCATTGTTTTCATATGGCTGCCTCATGACTCCAGACTGCAAATAGCAATTGATCTTTGTGTTCAAGTTAAAAAAAAAATATACAAAGAAAAAACAAATTTAAACATTTGCATTTAAAAATAATAGAAAATATTTGCGGCTTTTTGAACACCTCTTTCATTTTTTTTTGAAGGCCTTTATTTCAAGGGTTTTTGTTTTGATGCTTTTTTTGTGTTGAGGGATTTGTCATGCACAGTCTTAGCAAATTGTTCTAGTATAGTAGGTGGTTGTATTGTGAGTGTTTTATGTATTGAGGGCTTTTGTCTTACACCCTTCAGTTTAAACAATTGTTCTAATATGGTTGCTTGTGAACAACATATTCTGAAATAATAATCTGACAATTGCCTGGAAGACTTCCTCATGACTTCACAGTGAAGAACATGTTCCAAAGACACAACATTTATCCAGGTTGGATTTGTAGCATCAAAGGTTAACAAGAGACTTACATTTAAGAGAGGAGTGAGAAGTCTTGCACAAGTCTGAACTGCCTCCATTCGTATTTCTTTATGTTCACTTGATAGATACTGCTCTGCACAGTGCTTCACAAACTGAGTCAAAGAATGACCTACAAAATTAGAAAAAAAAGTTGAAATAAAACACAGCCTACATAACTGACCTATTCCCAAATATCATTTTATTCTTTATCCAACAAAGTGGACTACTGTGGCATGTGTAATAATATACATTTAGAGGCTGAAAATTTGTTCAAGATCATTTATTCATTTAAGTTTCTTGGTTCAGTTATGATTTTAGTGCGATGTGGAGCTTCTCTCACTCTATAATTACCCCCAAAAGAAGTAGGATAATATAAGATTAAGATGGGAGTCAACAGAAGGGCTTTTTTGTAACTAAACAGGCCTGAAAATAAGCAGTCTGACATTTGCAGAATGAGGTCCCCAGAGGGTGAATTTGTTGATGCTATCCCATACAGTGGGCCAATTTATTATATGCATATCTCTTTCTGTTTAGTTTTGAAACCCTGATTCAGATTGAGGTTCACAGAGGGTAAATTTAGTGGTACTACCCTGCTGTGCAGAGTAGCATCACTAAATTCACCATCTGGGGACCTCATTTTGCAGATGACTGCCTGCTTATTTTCTGGTTTGCAACTAAATAAACCTCGGTCCAAAAATACAATCTTTCTTATTTGTTTTTCTATACTCCAACAACTACCTTGAAACATAGTACATACAATAAGTGTTGTGAACTGTGACGTATACTCCAGAAACCACTTTTGTATTTGTATTTTTAGTTACAATGTACTTTACTTCTTGTCCGAATAAAAAAAAGAAAGAAGATCATTTATTTCTCCAAAACTCAGCTTATGCTGCCTAAATGGAATGAGCTTGTTAAGCTTGTTCCAATAAGGGGTTTTAACCCTTTACCTAACATAGCTTTTTTAAACAATAAATTAAATTTGGCATTTTTAAAAAAAAATTCTCACAATTTTTCAATAAAACCATACAAATAGGGATATCATTAGAACCGGCTCAATGAGCTGGTTCTGATGATATTCATATTTATATGGTTTTATCAAGAGATTTGCAAGATATTTTAGGCTGTGGTAGGCTTATTTTCGGCAATTTCCTGGCTATTTTTTTTCGCTGCTATGTTAGGTAAAGGGTTAAACTATGTTTTGGAGGTGAAAAATGAAAATAGTTAGTTATTCAAGATATTAGTTTGTAAGTGTCGTCTCCTTGTAATGCCAGATAGAGAGTTGCATAATATGCACCCAATGCATATTTGGAATCAATTTTATTGTGACAGATTGGGCCTTTTTTCTATTTTTTTTGTTAACCAATAAAACAGTCCTTAATATAGTTGTATATAAAATTTAACTCCTTAAACTATATGTGGGGAAACAAGTTTTGTTCAACAGTAAAAATTTCCCATAATGCAGTTTCAAATTTAACCAACTATATCTAGTTTGATTTGACAGAGTTCAGTAAGTAAACAAGAGAAAGTTGACACTTTACCCAACCTAACTGCAAAAACTGTCTAGTGTTATTCACAAAAATCACTATTCAATTTTTATTATTTTTTTAATTTTCTGTCTGAAAACTATAGCTTATGACACCTCACTGGAACAAGCATGTTGAGCTCACTTCAATGAAGAGTCACAAGCAATGTTGCAAAAGGGAGCAGTGTGGCACAGTGGTAGACTGTTGGAGTTCTATGCTAGAGGTCCTGAGTTCAATCCCCATTCGGGACGATCCGCGTTGTGTCTTTTGGCAAAGCACTTTATCCCGGTTGCCTACATGGGGGCACAATGACGCCGTATACTAAGGCATACTGCACATTGATGGTGCACATGTCTTCAACCGCTGTAACCCTGCTTGACCAGAGCTTGAACAGAGTTAAAATGTTGAGAGGCTGACAGTTGCTCATCGATGCTCAGTGGTTCTCTCTGGGTAATCTGGCTTCCTCCACCTGTAAATCTGTCACAATTAGCCATTGTGCATAAGTATGTGACCTTAAGTACCAATAAAAAAATATGATGCAAAAAAAAAAATTGGTTATTCAAGAATTTGGTTTGCAAGTGTCGTCTTCCTTTTATTTCAGATAAAGGATTAAACCTTTCCCCAACATAATGGCCAAAACTGGCAAGCGTTATTCACAAAAATCGCCAATTAATTTTCATTATTTTTTCATTTTTTGTCTCAAAAACATAGGTTATGACACCTCTGTGGAACAAGCTTGTCAAACTCGTTCCAATGAGAGATCATAACCTATGTTTTTTGAGAAAAAAAATGAAAATAATTAGTTAAGGCCTAAAAAAATAAAAAATCTGTTTCTCAGGCCCTCCTGCATGGGCCTTTTGGCGGCCGCATGCTCTCTTTTTATAACCAATTTAAACTTAAAAAAATAAAAATTAAATGGTTTATGTCTCATATTTTACCTAAGTTAAAAAAATTGATGAATTTGTCCCTTGAGTGCAAGAAGGCTTTGCAATGCTTTAGCATTGCAAAGCCTTCTTGCACTCAAGGGATGAAGTACATCACAGCCCATGCTATTCTGTATATTATGAGGCCTAAAACTTGAACCAAGAACATGAACTTTTGATGGCAAAGAAGAAATTACTGAAATAAAAAATAAAATAATAAAACGCTCGCCCACATGCAATTTCACAAATAATGGCCTGAGAAACAGAAGATCTACTTTGTGTGGCCTATTCAAGAATTTTTTTGCAAGTGTCGTCTGCTTTTCATATTAGGTAAAGGATTCATTAAATGTTTAGTCCTACACATGCAAAATAGTATTATCAAAGAGATTTAACCCTTTACCCAACGTAACGGCCAAAACCGGCCAGCGCTATTCTAAAAAATCGCCAATTAATTTTCACTATTTTTTTCATTTTTTGTCTCAAAAACATAGGTTATGACCCCTCGTTGGAACGAGCTCGTCGAGCTCGTTCCAACGAGGGGTCATAACCTATGTTTTTGAGACAAAAAATGAAAAAAGTTAAAAAATTTATAGTAATTTATATATTTTTTATACTTACCAATGACCCAGACATAGCTGGTGCTAACTCTTAAAATATAGGGCCAAACACAAATTTTGCCCCCCAATCCCCAAAATTTGCATCTAAAACTAAAGAAAACATGTCCTGAAAGGCCCTCCACACCTCGCCCCCACTGCGCATGCGCAGTGTCAAGGACGTTCCGAAATTGGCGCCATTTATCATTCTAATAACCAGTGCCTGGTAAGCGCTATGTACTCAGCGGGGAGGCAAGAGTTCCCAACTCCTGGGAGGGCCATCCCCGTCTGGGTCATTGGTAAGTATAAAAAATATATAAATTACTATAAATTTTTTAACATTTTTATACTGTACCAATGACCCAGACATAGCTGAATAGTAAAAAGGCTGGAGGGCCAAGGACATAGAGCAAAATGGAATACGCTCAATAAAATAAAATAGAGTCATCCCCTGTAGGGAAAAGAAGTAATAGGCCTTACATGTATCTTTCTTATTTATGATAAATTAGAAAGATACAACACCTTCCAAAAAAATGAGCTTCATACATCCATGTACTCTATTAATATCCAATAATCCTAATACTAATAATTTTTAAAGTAAGCCAATAATAAAGTAAGTCTAGAGAATAGAGACTCTTATACTCCTAAAAGTGTGTGAGAATTGCATAATCATGTCCGTTGACATATGCAATATTCAAAAGCTATACTTTAAAAACTAAGACTTGAATGAATTTTATAAACTTAAACTTCTCACTAAACAACCATCCCAATAACAGCTCAGAATTACTAACTCCGGAGGAGGTATCCCCTTGTTTTCATAGTAAAAACAGGTGACCCAAGGGAACACCCTCCCCCCCCCCCCTTTTCTTGCCCTGGGTCAAATAGCCCAGAGCGAAGAGGGCAGCCGAACGGAGACACTGCCGAAACAGACAGCCTACCTAGCTATAGTAGCAACTGTTAAGTGAATGACATTCTGAGCAGTAGATAATAGACCTAACAATAGAGGCCTCCAGAAATGGACTCGATATTTCTGAGATAAAATTCATGAATGGATGGCTGAGCGCAATGAGCAGCCTTCAAAAATCTATAATAGCAACACTATTAATGTAAGCCCAAGAAGTAGAAGAACTCTTACTTCATGAGCCGAAATCTTAAGCACAACTGCTAAGCCAATGATATACCATAAGCAGTACGCTAGTTAATAGAATCGATTAACAATAAAATGGAGCGTAACGTCCTTCTACTAGACATCAAAGACAGAAGAAGCTTACGCCCTTGTAATAAACAGATATCTGTTTATAAATACATAAACTGTACCCGGAAAGAGTAAAGGCCTTTGCCCATACGAAGACGGAAGGACCTTAAAATAATAGGTTCCGGATAATAGGAGCCTAACTCCTATGCAACAATCCAACCTAAATAGTAACGGAAGTATTGATTCCGAAACTATGAAAGTGAAAATCATCCATCGATAGTGCATGAAACTCACTGACTCTACAGTAAAAGAGAAACCAACAGAATTACTGTCTAAAAGGTCAGAATTTGAAAACTACTGTTTCTAGAGGCTCAAATGATTACTTAGCTAAATAAGAACCGAAGTTAAAATCCGTATAGGAATTTAATCTAAAGATTCTAAGTCTATTTATCAAAAAGTTACTAACTGACTTAGATAAAGAGACAAAAGACTCAATTGTAAACTATCGTAGAGTGCATAGGTATGAGGTAACATAAACCTATAACCTAAATAACAACAGGCTGCAGTAGATCTTGTGAAACAAGTATACTAAAAACTAGCAATGCGTAGTATGGAGGGATCAACCATATGAACATAATGATCCCTACACCACGACGGAAGAGCCTCCACTTTAGTCGCATAGAATAGCGAAGAAGAGGATCTCCTATAGTAAGAAATCGCGTCCAAAGCTCGTCCAGTACAGTGCTTACAATGCAATACGGACCACACAACGGAATACATGAAGGTTGCGACCTTGCTGGTTGTGATAAAAATGACACGATTTACCCAGTGAAAAAAGATCCTCACATAGAGGAAGATTTCACGTTAAGATCCACAGTAGACAAGAGAGTAAATTACTCATGATCTCTGTGAAGATAGAGATGCTATCAACAGAAATGTATTGTGGTTGTTTATCTTAGCAATACCTGCTAAAACAACAGCGCCGGAGGATACGCGTATCCTATCATTGCGTCCTATAGATCAATAGAGCGTTAACAGTATTAGCTCAGAGATCTGGACAAGCCAACACATACGTCTGCAATTGATTAGCAAGCTGTGTCATAATAAAACATCATTGGGCGCTCCCATAGATAGCAAATCTGATTAAATACTTGTTTGTTGAGAGTCCATTCTGACAGCAACAAGAGACCCGTAAGAGAACGGGAGTGCGATAAAACAATCAGACTACCCAGAATATGACGGACCAAAACTGAACTTGGTGTACTATAACCAACAGACGGATTCTTTCCATTAAATTGAATAACGGAAACGAAAGAGTGCCTCCCTGGTTCCGGAGATACGCCACTACTGTCGAATTAAAGGACAGGAATTTGGGCATGCGTTTCTGAATAATGTTCATGCAATGACATAAAGCAAGCCTAAAAAACATTATTCCGCGGAAGTTAAACTGATAGCTAAAAGACTGCGGAACCCAAAGACCCTGGCACTTCGAATCCGTAGGGATCAGTATATATCCCAATCTGTTTGACTGGCAACCGTCATAACAGCCACACTAGGGTCCGGCAACTGCGGCGGCACTCTCTGAGTCAACCACCGAATGTTTGCCCCAGTCTGAATCTCTTGTAACACTAGATAGACAAGAGAATGTATAAATCAAGCAATTCATGGATTGCCGGAAAGTTGCCGTCGAAGAGAAGCTCCTCCGAGAACGAAGCGACTCTGAGAGAGTTCTTAACCTACTATCCACGCGTGGATGTAGCTAGGGCTGCATCACGTCTAACCAACTCCAATCAGCCACTGAAGGGCGGAGTTATACGTGAACAAACTACTGCCCTCAAAAGAAATTACATTGAGAATAATATCCCGTAAATCTTTTCTTGAAGACGTAATGATAACGCCTCAGTAAGGCGGATTACGTATAATAAAGCGTCTAAGTTAAGTCTACTATACATAATGTCGTTCCCAACATTGAAATTGGAAAAGACATAAACGGCGAAAAAGAATATATGCAGTCTTTAATCACACCGTCTAGACGCATATGAACTCTCGGTATGCCCTGCTCTGCCAAAATAAACTATATGTAAAAAAGATAAAATGGCAGAAATGAGCCACGCGGACAAGAAACTAAACTATCATGCTTAGTAGCAGGCTTGTATATATATATAATATATAGCGTCGAAAAATAAAACACATGTTGTAATGACAATATTGGACTGCGTCGGTAAGTCAGGGACAAAGTCCCTGTACCGATCGAAAAATCCGAGTCCAATGACGCTATAAGTCTCTTATCCAAGATCGCAGCAATGAAGTCCGAAAAATAATCACTGGAAGAAATGCCAGAAGATATGAAAGGCATCTTCCGATACTACTAAAGGGAAAACTCGAAATCTTTCGAATCCCTTTCGCCATCCTGTCGGACCCTATAAAGCGTTCGGTCGTCCGTAGCTTGATGCAACCGCGGACCGCACCGACCCAGCGCCGTCGGATAATTCCTGATTCGACCGAGAAACCGTCAATTGCTGGGATGCTGCGAAACAACTGTGCTAACTCGGATAGCACGTCCGTCACTGAGGCCTGAGGAGCAGCGGTCTTACGATGCATTGCCGCAGGAAGCTCCGAGATCGTTACCCCGTGCATACTTCCAATATGCGAGCGAACGGAGTGTATAGGCCTCGTGTCCCTTGGCTACCGGATGGCGCGACCTATTCGCTGTGGAATCACTGAATGCCGAAACTGATCGGATACTCGAGGTCACGTAGCCAATGTGCGGTCGTGTGCCCTGCTGTGAGGATGAGGAAACATTAAAGACAGTCTCTCGGACTGTCAATATAACGGAGCGTCCCGAGCAACGGACATATGCTCCGAATGTAAAATATCTGAACCACAACATGCGGTCCCCTATGTTGTTGGCTTCCTCCGATCTGTCCTCAATCTGCCGTCACTGGGTGAGTACTAAAGTAATTAAAGTGCTCGCATCACCCAAATCTCCTTCCTAGACCGCAACGGACGAACCCGGCAGCCGAACCATTCGATGAATGTACGCTACACCGGGTGAGCTAGCGAATGTCATTCCGTAAGCGATAGACATATTCCATGAGCACTTATTGCCGCTAACTCTTCATTAACTATGACGACAGAGGCACACTTTTGAAAGACATCTCCATAACTCTTCGAACAAGAAACCAGAAATGCTTGGATAGCAAGCATAAAATAATAATATATATAGCGTCGTTCAATAATTCGAAAGTTTGTGTGACATTATTGGACTATGTCGGAACTGAGGGACGATGTCCCTGAACCGAACCAAAAATTTCTAAGTCCACCGACGCTATCAGTTTCTTATCCGGCATCGCAGCATATGTTGTTCCGAAAGGGAAAGCTTGAAATCCACCGAATCCCTTTCGGTATCCCGTCGGACCGGATGAAACTTTCGGACGTCCGTACCCGCTTCCGCGGAGCGTCCCGACCCAGCATCGTCGGATAAAATATATGCGACAGATTCAGTTGATGCTGGGATGCTGCGATAAACTGTGCTATTAAGGAAAGCACGTCCGTTCCCGAGGCCTGTGCAGTAGCGGACTTACGATGCATTGCCGCTGGAAGCTCCGTGTACGTTGACTCCCGCACACTTCCTATGCGAACGTCCGGAGTCTGCAGGCCTCGAGTCCCCGGCTACCGACCCAGCGCTGTCGGATAATTCTCGATCCGACACCGTTTCTGTCGGCTGCTGGGATGCTGCGATAAGCTGTGCTATGTGCACAAGAATGTCCGGCGTCGAGACCTGCGGAGGCGCAGTCTATCGGTGCTTCGCCGAGGGCAGCTCCGCATCAGATGGCTCCCGCATACTTCCTATGCGAACGTCCGGAGTCCATCGGTCTCGAATCCCTGGCTGCCGGATGGTGTGACCTGGTCGCCGAAGAATCCTTGATCGGCGAAGCTGGTAATATATCGGCGGTCACGCAGCCAAGGTGCGGTCGTGTGCGCTGACGAGAAGAGGAAGCCCTAGCAGTCACAGCGGACTGCCTATACAACGGAGCGTCCCGAGCGACGGACGTATGCTCCGCTAACGACACATTTGTACCACAACATCTGGGGCCAGATGTTGTTGAACGAGAGAGGGGCCTCTCTCGCTTGCCGTCCGGATGGACCGGAACGAGCTATGAACCGGACTAAAAGGCTTCCTCCGTTCTCCCTCCGATCCGCCGTCACTGGGTGTGCATTAAGTTAATTTTATAGTGCTCGCATCACCCCAAAATTCCTTCTAGACCGCAACGGACGAACCCGGCTGCCGAACCATTCGGTGAATGGACGCTACACCGGGCGAGCTAGCGGACGTCAAAGGCCGTCGAACCTACTAGGGTCCTCTTAGGCAATTGGCGTATTACATGAGCACTTTTCCGCTAGCCCTTCATTAATTGTGACGACGGAGGCACACTGTTGGAAGACATCACAGATACATCACCCTAATCTTGATCGTCTGAAATAGAAATTGATAAAGTAGAGTGACCCTGCGGGGAAAGAACCGGAGTGTCCAAATCCCCAACAACATACCGTGACATACGCTTCCCATATTGTCATCGAAATCATACGATACAGAACAGGAATTAATGCGAGTACACTGACCACATATAGAATGATAATAAGGTCAGAGGAAGACTTCCTCCTAAAACAATTGATCAATATCCTTTCAATGTGAAAAGAAAACAAGTCCTGGTACTCGCACTAACCCCTGGCAATCAAAATACATAATAATAATATGATCCATTAATATAGAAAAAATAATTGAAATCAAAATATTTTGAAAAAATATTTTTTCAGAACAGCCCAAGTTTCTGAAAAGTAACGTTGAGCCCCAATGGATCCCAAGCCTAAGTGTGGACAAAAATTTTAAAAATATTTTAAACAATTTATTCAACACTTACGAACAATAATAATGTATCTAGTTATGAATAAAATAACATAAAGATATTATTATTTAGAAATCCCCCCCTCACAGAGAGGGCTGTTGTAAATGTAAACAATGAGTGTAAAAACACTAAAATAAGACTCCAGGCACCCAGGCCCGAAATCAGTTACCAAAAATACACCATCTGATGCAAAACAGAGACTTCCAGGGAAGAAACTGCAGAACATCAGATGGTAGATGCAGAACACAACGCCTAACCACCCGTAGGTGAAGACGTAAACATGGGGAAAGAACAGAATTCATTCTGTTATTAAGCTAAAACTCCCAAGAAATTTTAGTAATAATAATTACAGAAACTATGCCAAAAGCATGGGAGAATAGCAAGGGGGAACTTAAAGGACAGGGAGAGAGGAAAAACACTTGAAAAAACAGTGTAACTAAATAATCAGAATGACAACAAAATGGCTGCTGCCTTGAAAATAGGTAACTTAACATAATTTCATTAAAAAATTTTAAGTTACAGCCCTGATAATATTCTGTCACACATTCTTTTCCTCTCCTCCTTTTCTATCCTCCTTAGAATCACCATTTCACTAATATTTATGTGTCTGGCATCATTTAAACTGAGATTTAAAAGCACAAAGATCAGTCAGATGTTAACTGATGAAGGGCCAAACTTAGAATGATAAATGGCGCCAATTTCGGAACGTCCTTGACACTGCGCATGCGCAGTGGGGGCGAGGTGTGGAGGGCCTTTCAGGACATGTTTTCTTTAGTTTTAGATGCAAATTTTGGGGATTGGGGGGCAAAATTTGTGTTTGGCCCTATATTTTAAGAGTTAGCACCAGCTATGTCTGGGTCATTGGTACAGTATAAAAATATTAGTTATTCAAGAATTTTTTTTGCAAGTGTCGTCTGCTTTTCACGTTAGGTAAAGGGTTAAAGGAAAATGAAAGTGTCAATGACACTGTAGCTCAACTTGTTTAAGACATGTACATGTATAGTATGTGACAAAACAATGACAAACATCTAGGTAATGACCTGATAACAAAGGAACATGTAAAGTATTGTAATCGACTGTACATATATGCAGACCGTAGCCTGTAACAAATGTGTAGGTAAAGTATTGTAAAGGTGGGCGACAGTTAGATGTTAAACTAGAAAAGAAATCTTTGAGTCCCAGAGTGAGTCTGACTGAACCCAAAAATATTTGTTCTCATAGCACAGTGATAACAAAGGCACCCCAAAACAGTCGTTCCTGTCACAAGGTGATAAAGGTACCCCAAGAAGTTTTGTGAAGATAAGTTCATAAATACAGACTCTAGCCCAAGCCGTATTGACATGTGAACTTACTGTGTATAAGTAGCACTGAACAAATCAAAGTTCATCTAATTTGCATAATTTCTGCATGAGAAAAAAACCTGTATTATATGTGATGTATTCCATGTTACTAAACATTCCTACAAAAATGTATTCAAATCGGAACTTTCACACAGAAGTTATGTACAAAAAATTGATTGCACTAATTTTGGTACAAAAAGGTTGCTGGCGGCCATCTTGAATTTTGGACCACACCCAAAAACACTCGTTCTCGTCCCACGGTGATAACAAAGGTACTCAAGATGTTTCGTAAAGATTAGTTCATAAATACAGCCTCTAGCCTGAGCTGTATAGAAGTTGTGTACAAAAAACTGATTTGACCTAATTACGGTACAAAATGGCCACTTGCAGCCATCTTGAATTTTGGACCGCACCCAGAAACTCTCATTCTCATCCTAAGGTGATATCAAAGGTACCCAAGAAGTTTCGTGAAGATCGGTTCATAAATACAGACTCTAGCCCGAGCCATATTGACATGTGCACTTACTGTGTATAAGTAGCACTGAATAAATCAAAGTTCATCTAATTTGCATAATTTTTGCACAAACCTGTATTATATGTGATGCATTCCATGTTACTAAACATTCCTACAAAAATTTATTCAAATCAGAACTTTCATACAAAAGTTCTGTACAAAAAACTAATTGCACCAATTTTGGTACAAAATGGCCGCCGGTAGCCATCTTGAATATCAGACTGCACCCAAAAACACTCGTTCTCGTCCCAAGGTGATAACAAAGGTGCCCAAAAAGTTACGTAAAGATTGGTTCATAAATACGGCCTCTAGCTTGAGCCATATTGGCATTTGCAGTTACAGTGCTGAAAGTAACATTAAAGAGATCAAAGTTAGTCTAATAGGCATAATTTATGCACGAGGAAAAAACCTGTATTATATGTGATGTATCCCATGGTACTAAACATTCACACAGAAAATTATTCAAATCAGCACTTTCATATGGAAGTTCTGCGCAAAAATCTGATTGCACCTAATTTTGTACAAAAGGGTGCTAGCGGCCATCTTGAATTTCAGACAGGACCCCAAAACACTCATTCTTGTCCCAAGGTGATAACAAAGGTACCTAAGAAGTTTCATAAGGATCGGTTCATATATATGGCCTCAAGCCCGAGACGTATAGGCAACTGCACTTATAGTGCTGAAAGTAACAGTAAATAAATCAACGTTAGTCTAATTTGCATAATTTACGCATGAGAAAAAACCTATACTATATGTGATGTATCCCATGGTACTAAACATTCACACAAATGAAATTATTCAAATTGCAGCTTTCATATGGAAGCTCTGTGCAAAAATGTGATCGCACCTAATTTGGGTACAAAATGGCTGCCAGCGGCCATCTTCAATTTCGGACCAGACCCAGAAACACTCGTTCTCGTCTCACAGTGATAACAAAGGTACCCAAGAAGTTTCGTAAAGATCGGTTCATAAATACGGCCTCTAGCCCGAGCCGTGTGTACAGTGCATCAGACGGACAGATGGATGATGGGCCTTGGCCAAAGTTGAGCTAAAAATGATTGATGAGGCGGATTTTCAATGACGAGGGAGGTGCCCGAGAAACAAGAATATTTTGTTTATAGCCTTGATTGATTGAACAAATGAATTATATATGTGAAAATAACCAACTGTTTCTCACAACATTTGGCTGAAATCACTCATTCTGGTTTGATAAAAGATCTTGAAAGCAGCAATATATGTAAATTTGAATTTTACGGCTTTTCCCACCTGGACAGAGTTTAATATAAAAATACTTTTAACTTGCAAAAAGTTAAAAAATTTATAGTAATTTATATATTTTTTATACTTACCAATGACCCAGACATAGCTGGTGCTAACTCTTAAAATATAGGGCCAAACACAAATTTTGCCCCCCAATCCCCAAAATTTGCATCTAAAACTAAAGAAAACATGTCCTGAGAGGCCCTCCACACTTCGCCCCTACTGCGCATGCGCAGTGTCAAGGACGTTCCGAAATTGGCGCCATTTATCATTCTAATAACCAGTGCCTGGTAAGCGCTATGTACTCAGCGGGGAGGCAAGAGTTCCCAACTCCTGGGAGGGCCATCCCCGTCTGGGTCATTGGTAAGTATAAAAAATATATAAATTACTATAAATTTTTTAACATTTTTATACTGTACCAATGACCCAGACATAGCTGAATAGTAAAAAGGCTGGAGGGCCAAGGACATAGAGCAAAATGGAATACGCTCAATAAAATAAAATAGAGTCATCCCCTGTAGGGAAAAGTAGTAATAGGCCTTACATGTATCTTTCTTATTTATGATAAATTAGAAAGATACAACACCTTCCAAAAATTGAGCTTCATACATCCATGTACTCTATTAATATCCAATAATCCTTATACTAATAATTTTTAAAGTAAGCCAATAATAAAGTAAGTCTAGAGAATAGAGACTCTTATACTCCTAAAAGTGAGTGAGAATTGCATAATCATGTCCGTTGACATATGCAATATTCAAAAGCTATACTTTAAAAACTAAGACTTGAATGAATTTTATAAACTTAAACTTCTCACTAAACAACCATCCCAATAACAGCTCAGAATTACTAACTCCGGAGGAGGTATCCCCTTGTTTTCATAGTAAAAACAGGTGACCCAAGGGAACACCCTCCCCCCCCCCCCTTTTTCTTGCCCTGGGTCAAATAGCCCAGAGCGAAGAGGGCAGCCGAACGGAGACACTGCCGAAACAGACAGCCTACCTAGCTATAGTAGCAACTGTTAAGTGAATGACATTCTGAGCAGTAGATAATAGACCTAACAATAGAGGCCTCCAGAAATGGACTCGATATTTCTGAGATAAAATTCATGAATGGATGGCTGAGCGCAATGAGCAGCCTTCAAAAATCTATAATAGAACACTATTAATGTAAGCCCAAGAAGTAGAAGAACTCTTACTTCATGAGTCGAAATCTTAAGCACAACTGCTAAGCCAATGATATACCATAAGCAGTACGCTAGTTAATAGAATCCATTAACAATAAAATGGAGCGTAACGTCCTTCTACTAGACATCAAAGACAGAAGAAGCTTACGCCCTTGTAATAAACAGATATCTGTTTATAAATACATAAACTGTACCCGGAAAGAGTAAAGGCCTATGCCCATACGAAGACGGAAGGACCTTAAAATAATAGGTTCCGGATAATAGGAGCCTAACTCTTATGCAACAATCCAACCTAAATAGTAACGGAAGTATTGATTCCGAAACTATGAAAGTGAAAATCATCCATCGATAGTGCATGAAACTCACTGACTCTACAGTAAAAGAGAAACCAACATAATTACTGTCTAAAAGGTCAGAATTTGAAAACTACTGTTTCCAGAGGCTCAAATGATTACTTAGCTAAATAAGAACCTGAAGTTAAAATCCGTATAGGAATTTAATCTAAAGATTCTAAGTCTATTTATCAAAAAGTTACTAACTGACTTAGATAAAGAGACAAAAGACTCAATTGTAAACTATCGTAGAGTGCATAGGTATGAGGTAACATAAACCTATAACCTAAATAACAACAGGCTGCAGTAGATCTTGTGAAACAAGTATACTAAAAAATAGCAATGAGTAGTATGGAGGGATCAACCATATGAACATAATGATCCCTACACCACAACGGAAGAGCCTCCACTTTAGTCGCATAGAATAGCGAAGAAGAGGATCTCCTATAGTAAGAAATCGCGTCCAAAGCTCGTCCAGTACAGTGCTTACAATGCAATACGGACCACACAACGGAATACATGAAGGTTGCGACCTTGCTGGTTGTGATAAAGATGACACGATTTACCCAGTGAAAAAAGATCCTCACATAGAGGAAGATTTCACATTAAGATCCACAGTAGACAAGAGAGTAAATTACTCATGATCTCTGTGAAGATAGAGATGCTATCAACAGAAATGTATTGTGGTTGTTTATCTTAGCAATACCTGCTAAAAACAACAGCGCCGGAGGATACGCGTATCCTATCATTCTGTCCTAAAGATCAATAGAGCGTTAACAGTATTAGCTCAGAGATCTGGACAAGCCAACACATACGTCTGCAATTGATTAGCCAGCTGTGTCATAATAAAACATCATTGGGCGCTCCCATAGATAGCAAATCTGATTGAATACTTGTTTGTTGAGAGTCCATTCTGACAGCAACAAGCGACCCGTAAGAGAACGGGAGTGCGATAAAACAATCAGACGACCCAGAATATGACGGACCAAAACTGAACTTGGTGTACTATAACCAACAAACGGATTCTTTCCATTAAATTGAATAACGGAAACGAAAGAGTGCCTCCCTGGTTCCGGAGATACGCCACTACTGTCGAATTAAAGGACAGGAATTTGGGCATGCGTTTCTGAATAATGTTCATGCAATGACATAAAGCAAGCCTAAAAAACATTATTCCGCGGAAGTTAACTGATAGCTAAAAGACTGCGGAACCCAAAGACCCTGGCACTTCGAATCCGTAGGGATCAGTATATATCCCAATCTGTTTGACTGGCAACCGTCATAACAGCCACACTCGGGTCCGGCAACTGCGGCGGCACTCTCTGAGTCAACCACCGAATGTTTGCCCCAGTCTGAATCTCTTGTAACACTAGATAGACAAGAGAATGTATAAATCAAGCAATTCATGGATTGCCGGAAAGTTGCCGTCGAAGAGAAGCTCCTCCGAGAACGAAGCGACTCTGAGAGAGTTCTTAACCTACTATCCACGCGTGGATGTAGCTAGGGCTGCCTCACGTCTAACCAACTCCAATCAGCCACTGAAGGGCGGAGTTATACGTGAACAAACTACTGCCCTCAAAAGAAATTACATTGAGAATAATATCCCGTAAATCTTTTCTTGAAGACGTAATGATAACGCCTCAGTAAGGCGGATTACGTATAATAAAGCGTCTAAGTTAAGTCTAATATACATAATGTCGTTCCCAACATTGAAATTGGAAAAGACATAAACGGTGAAAAAGAATATATGCAGTCTTTAATCACACCGTCTAGACGCATATGAACTCTCGGTATGCCCTGCTCTGCCAAAATAAACTATATGTAAAAAAAAAAAAAGATAAAATGGCAGAAATGAGCCACGCGGACAAGAAACTAAACTATCATGCTTAGTAGCCGTCTTGTATATATATATAAATATATAGCGTCGAAAAATAAAACACATGTTGTAATGACAATATTGGACTGCGTCGGTAAGTCAGGGACAAAGTCCCTGTACCGATCGAAAAATCCGAGACCAATGACGCTATAAGTCTCTTATCCAAGATCGCAGCAATGAAGTCCGAAAAATAATCACTGGAAGAAATGCCAGAAGATATGAAAGGCATCTTCCGATACTACTAAAGGGAAAACTCGAAATCTTTCGAATCCCTTTCGCCATCCTGTCGGACCCTATAAAGCGTTCGGTCGTCCGTAGCTTGATGCAACCGCGGACCGCACCGACCCAGCGCCGTCGGATAATTCCTGATTCGACCGAGAAACCGTCAATTGCTGGGATGCTGCGAAACAACTGTGCTAACTCGGATAGCACGTCCGTCACTGAGGCCTGAGGAGCAGCGGTCTTACGATGCATTGCCGCAGGAAGCTCCGAGATCGTTACCCCGTGCATACTTCCAATATGCGAGTGAACGGAGTGTATAGGCCTCGTGTCCCTTGGCTACCGGATGGCGCGACCTATTCGCTGTGGAATCACTGAATGCCGAAACTGATCGGATACTCGAGGTCACGTAGCCAATGTGCGGTCGTGTGCCCTGCTGTGAGGATGAGGAAGCATTAAAGACAGTCTCTCGGACTGTCAATATAACGGAGCGTCCCGAGCAACGGACATATGCTCCGAATGTAAAATATCTGAACCACAACATGCGGTCCCCTATGTTGTTGGCTTCCTCCGATCTGTCCTCAATCTGCCGTCACTGGGTGAGTACTAAAGTAATTAAAGTGCTCGCATCACCCAAATCTCCTTCCTAGACCGCAACGGACGAACCCGACAGCCGAACCATTCGATGTCCCTGAACCGAACCAAAAATTTCTAAGTCCACCGACGCTATCAGTTTCTTATCCGGCATCGCAGCATATGTTGTTCCGAAAGGGAAAGCTTGAAATCCACCGAATCCCTTTCGGTATCCCGTCGGACCGGATGAAACTTTCGGACGTCCGTACCCGCTTCCGCGGAGCGTCCCGACCCAGCATCGTCGGATAAAATATATGCGACAGATTCAGTTGATGCTGGGATGCTGCGATAAACTGTGCTATTAAGGAAAGCACGTCCGTTCCCGAGGCCTGTGCAGTAGCGGACTTACGATGCATTGCCGCTGGAAGCTCCGTGTACGTTGACTCCCGCATACTTCCTATGCGAACGTCCGGAGTCTGCAGGCCTCGAGTCGGATAATTCTCGATCCGACACCGTTTCTGTCGGCTGCTGGGATGCTGCGATAAGCTGTGCTATGTGCACAAGAATGTCCGGCGTCGAGACCTGCGGAGGCGCAGTCTATCGCTGCTTCGCCGAGGGCAGCTCCGCATCAGATGGCTCCCGCATACTTTTCCTATGCGAACGTCCGGAGTCCATCGGTCTCGAATCCCTGGCTGCCGGATGGTGTGACCTGGTCGCCGAAGAATCCTTGATCGGCGAAGCTGGTAATATATCGGCGGTCACGCAGCCAAGGTGCGGTCGTGTGCGCTGACGAGAAGAGGAAGCCTTAGCAGTCACAGCGGACTGCCTATACAACGGAGCGTCCCGAGCGACGGACGTATGCTCCGCTAACGACACATTTGTACCACAACATCTGGGGCCAGATGTTGTTGAACGAGAGAGGGGCCTCTCTCGCTTGCCGTCCGGAAGGACCGGAACGAGCTATGAACCGGACTAAAAGGCTTCCTCCGTTCTCCCTCCGATCCGCCGTCACTGGGTGTGCATTAAGTTAATTTTATAGTGCTCGCAACACCCCAAAATTCCTTCTAGACCGCAACGGACGAACCCGGCTGCCGAACCATTCGGTGAATGGACGCTACACCGGGCGAGCTAGCGGACGTCAAAGGCCGTCGAACCTACTAGGGTCCTCTTAGGCAATTGGCGTATTACATGAGCACTTTTCCGCTAGCCCTTCATTAATTGTGACGACGGAGGCACACTGTTGGAAGACATCACAGATACATCACCCTAATCTTGATCGTCTGAAATAGAAATTGATAAAGTAGAGTGACCCTGCGGGGAAAGGACCGGAGTGTCCAAATCCCCAACAACATACCGTGACATACGCTTCCCATATTGTCATCGAAATCATACGATACAGAACCGGAGTTAATGCGAGTACACTGACCACATATAGAATGATAATAAGGTCAGAGGAAGACTTCCTCTTAAAACAATAGATCAATATCCTTTCAATGTGAAAAGAAAACAAGTCCTGGTACTCGCACTAACCCCTGGCAATCAAAATACATAATAATAATATGATCCATTAATATAGAAAAAATAATTGAAATCAAAATATTTTGAAAAAATATTTTTTCAGAACAGCCCAAGTTTCTGAAAAGTAACGTTGAGCCCCAATGGATCCCAAGCCTAAGTGTGGACAAAAATTTTAAAAATATTTTAAACAATTTATTCAACACTTACGAACAATAATAATGTATCTAGTTATGATTGAAATAACATAAAGATATTATTATTTAGAAATCCCCCCCTCACACAGAGGGCTGTTGTAAATGTAAACAATGAGTGTAAAAACACTAAAATAAGACTCCAGGCACCCAGGCCCGAAATCAGTTACCAAAAATACACCATCTGATGCAAAACAGAGACTTCCAGGGAAGAAACTGCAGAACATCAGATGGTAGATGCAGAACACAACGCCTAACCACCCGTAGGTGAAGACGTAAACATGGGGAAAGAACAGAATTCATTCTGTTATTCAGCTAAACTCCCAAGAAATTTTAGTAATAATAATTACAGAAATTATGCCAAAAGCATGGGAGAATAGCAAGGGGGAACTTAAAGGACAGGGAGAGAGGAAAAATACTTGTAAAAACAGTGTAACTAAATAATCAGAATGACAACAAAATGGTTAAGTTACAGCCCTGATAATATTCTGTCACACATTCTTTTCCTCTCCTCCTTTTCTATCCTCCTTAGAATCACCATTTCACTAATATTTATGTGTCTGGCATCATTTAAACTGAGATTTAAAAGCACAAAGATCAGTCAGATGTTAACTGATGAAGGGCCAAACTTAGAATGATAAATGGCGCCAATTTCGGAACGTCCTTGACACTGCGCATGCGCAGTAGGGGCGAAGTGTGGAGGGCCTCTCAGGACATGTTTTCTTTAGTTTTAGATGCAAATTTTGGGGATTGGGGGGCAAAATTTGTGTTTGGCCCTATATTTTAAGAGTTAGCACCAGCTATGTCTGGGTCATTGGTACAGTATAAAAATATAAGATTCTTTAAAGAAGGGCTGTGTAGAAGTTTTGTAATTCTATTCAAGTCCAAATCATCCTGATGATTTGATTTGAATCATGCGGATTCCGAAATTTTCATATCATTGAGATGTTTTAAAAATTCTATCAAATATCTCCTCTTAAACTCTTAGTCTATCATCAGTTCACCTGTACAGGTGACCTGATGATGTAAGAAAAGTTCGAGGAAATTCTATTTCCAAAACTACTTTGATTCCATTCTGAAATATTCTGCTTTTTTCTCCTAAACTCTTAGTCTATCATCTGGTTTCCAGAGAACTGAAAATAGAATAAAAGTTCAAGAAAGTTCTACTACTTTGATTCCATTCTGGAATATTTTGATTTTTTGGATTGATTTTCCAAAACAGACAAGTCGCTGTTGTATAAATACTTGAGTGGATACCAAGCCAGAAAATAAGCAGACTCATCTTCAAAATGAGGTCCTCAGAGGGTGAATTTAGTGATGCTACCCTGCATAGCAGGGTAGCATCACTAAATGTACCCTCTTTGAACCTCAGTCTGAATCAGGCTCCCAAAACTAAACAGAAAGAGGCATCCAGAGGATAAATTGACCCACTGTATGCGACATCATCATCAAATTCACCCTCTGGGAACGTCATTCTGCAAAAGTCAGACTGCTTATTTTCAGGCCTGGTGGATACAGACAATATATTTACGGTTGTAAGAAGGTCCAATATCTACAACCTGATTCAAGATTCGACTCAATTCAAACTCCTCTGCATGATTCGATTCAGAATTCATATCGACTGGAAATCTGAGATTCATGGAAACCTACTTTAATGTCTTTGGGAATAAGACATAATAAAATATATTTGGTATATTTCAATTTACCTAAAAATATTTTGTAATATTTTACCTTCAAAATCAAAGCTTCCCAGAGTTTTCAAAGCTAAGGTGATATTCATAACATCTTGACTTTCTGATATACTTGCTAAAGAACCTGAAAATACAGAAATATAGAAAATTTAACCCTTTACCCAACGAATCGCGGGCATCCGCCCATGTAATATGCAAATTCTGCAGCTGAAAAAATTATTATTTTTCAAAGAATTTCAACAAAACCATATCATGTGACCCCTCTTTGGAATGAGCTCGTCAAGGTCGTCCCAAAGAGGGGTCACATGATATGGTTTTGTTGACATTTTTTTAAAAAATTTAAAAAATGAAATTTAAAATAATAAATTTTGAAATAGTCTGAGTTGGGTAAAGGGTTAAACAGCACTTCCCTCTGTTAAAGAGTTATATATAAAAGTTCTCGTTCTCAATTACAGTGGAGCTCTCGCATTGATATTTGTAAATTAAATATGCTTGTTAATTGCATATAACTTCCAAACATAATGAAACCCAAAGATCTGCATAACGCTCTTAACAATTTTTATACGGCACCACAAAAGTAGAACTTCTGTTTCTCAGGCCATTTTTTGTAAAATTGCATATGGGCAGGCGTTTTTTTATTTTTTATTATATTTTTGTAATTATTTCTTTGCCATCAAAAGTTCATGTTCTTGGTTTGTTTTATGTTTTGGGCATCATAATCTACACAAAAGCATGAGTGGCCATGTAATTCATCCCTAGAGTGCAAGAACTCTTCGCAATGCTTTAGCATTGCAAAGCCTTCTTACACCTAAGGGAAAATTTATCAATTTTATTAACTTGGGTAAAGTTAAAAAATTTATAGTAATTTATATATTTTTTATACTTACCAATGACCCAGACTTAGCTGGTGCTAACTCCAACAAAACCAGGGCCAAACACAAATTTTGCCCCCCAATCCCCAAAATTTGCATCCAAAACAAAAAGAAATCATGTCCTAAAGGACCTCCATACTACGCCTCTACTGCGCATGCGCAGTGATGCAGTCGTCCCGAAATTGGTGCCAATTATCATTCTTACTGGCAGTGCCTGGTCAGCGCTATGTACTCAGCGGGGAGGCAAGAGTTCCCAACTCCAGGGAGGGCCATCCCCGTCTGGGTCATTGGTAAGTATAAAAAATATATAAATTACTATAAATTTTTTAACATTTTTATACTGTACCAATGACCCAGACTTAGCTGAATAGTAAACAGGCTGGAGGGCCTAGGACATAGAGGAAAATCCAATAAGCTCAACTATATAGTAAAGAGGTAACCCCTTAAGGAGAAAAGGAGTATTAGGCTTTACATGTATCTTTCTTATTTAATATTAAATTAGAAAGATACACTACCCTTAATAATTGAGCACAATAACATTCATGTTCTCTATTAACATCCAATATAACCCTTATACTAATTATTTTTAAAGCAAGCCAATAAATAAAGTAGTCCAGAGAATTGAGACTCTTTATAATCATTTAAAAGTGTCCGAGTATTGTATATTAAAGCCCGTTTGACACTTGACATATACAAATGCTTCACACCGAGCTACACTTTAAAAATAAGACATGAATGAATTTAAACATTAATATTACACTTTAAAACCATCCCGGAAGCGACTCAGAAATACTGACTTGGAGGAGGCATTCCCTTGCTTTTCACTATAAAGCAGGTGACCTAAGGGAACACCCGCCCCCCCCCCCCCCCCCCCTTCCCCTTGCCCTGGGTCAAATAGCCCAGAGCGAAGAGGGCAGCCGGACGGAGTCACTGCCGGAACAGAAAGCCTGCATAACTATAGTTGCAACTGTTTAGTGGACGACATTCTGAGCAACAGATAACGGACCTAAACAATGCAGGTCTCCAGAAATGGACTCAATATTTCTGAGATAAAAATTCGTAAATGTGGATGGCTGAGACCAATAAGCAGCCTTCATTAAATCTGTAATAGCAACACTATTAGCATAAGCCCAGGAAGTAGAAAGAGCTCTTACTTCATGAGCAGAAATCTTAAGCACAGACTGCTGAGAAGAAGATAAATCTTCATAAGCAGTACGGATAGTTAACTGAATCCATCTAGCAATAGAATGGACAGAAATGTCCTTTCTATTAGGCATCAAAGACAGAAAGAAACGTTTCCGTCCCTTTCTGATAAACTGAGATCTCTGTTTATAGATACGTAGTGCTCTAACAGGACAGAGTAAAGGCCTACGCCCGTCTGAAGACGGAAGAGCCTTAATAACAATAGGTTCCGGATATTTATTAGGAGCCTGATTCTTAGCTAAAAAACCCACATTAGTAGTGAAGGTGATAGTGTTCCCAACACTACGATAATGAGAATCATCCACCGATAGTGCATGAAGCTCACTGACTCTTCTGGCAGAAGAGAAAGCTAAGAGAAAAGCTGTCTTATAAGATAAGAATTTGAAATCTACTGTCCCAAGAGGTTCAAATGGCTTTTCCTTCAATTTAAGGAGAACCCAAGCTAAATTCCACTTAGGAATTAATCTAAGAGTTCTGGGTCTATTTATCGAAAAGTTTCTAACCAAATTCGATAAAGAGACATTAGATCCAGTTTGTAAACTATCATGATGTGCATAGGTATCAGATAACATAGATCTATAACCCTTTATAGTAACAGGCTGCAGTTTGATTTCGTCAAACAAGTATACTAGAAAGTTTGCAATGTCTGGTATAGAGGGATCAAATATATCTACAGAATAATCCCTACACCAACGACGAAAAACCTTCCACTTAGCCGCATAGTTTAGCGAAGAGGAGGTCCTCCTACAGTTATAAATCGCGTCCACTGCTCGTCCTGTAAAGTGCTTGCCATGCAAGAAGGACCGCACAACGGAAAAACGTGAAGGTTGAGACCTTGCGGGTTGTGATGGAGTTGGCGCGATTTCCCCTGCGAAAGAAGATCCTCTCGTGGAGGAAGCTTCCGCGGTAGGTCCCACAACAGACACCTGAGTAGATTTATCCACGGTCTCTGTGGCGACAGAGATGCTACCAACAGAATCTTGCATTGAGATTGTTTTATCTTTAGCAATACTTGTTGAATTAACGGTGCTGGAGGATACGCATATCCTATCATTCCGTCCCAAGGGATCGACAGAGCGTCTACTGCAAATGCTCTTGGATCCGGACACGGAGACACATACGTCTGCAACTGATTGTTGAGAAGTGTCGCAAATAAGTCTATCATTGGCCGTTCCCATTGGTAGCAAATCTGATTGAATACTTGTTTGTTGAGAGTCCACTCCGACGGCAACAAGCGACCCTTTCGTGAAAGGGAGTCTGCTAGCACATTCAGACGACCCGTTATGTGACGGACCGAAAGAAGAACGTGATGTTCTAACGCAAACAGAAGGATTCTTTCCGTTAGATTGAACAACGGAACTGAATGAGTGCCTCCCTGATTCCGTATATACGCCACTACTGTCGTATTGTCGGATAGGATTTGGACATGAGCATCGTGAATAATGTCCATCCAGTGACGTAACGCAAGCCAAATTGACATCATTTCCTTGATGTTTATGTGCTTGCACAGGAATTGCGGATCCCAAAGACCCTGGCATCTCGAATCCGTTGGGATTAATGATGCACCCCAACCTGTTTGACTGGCATCCGTCATAACGGTAAAACTCGGATCCGGCAACTGCAGCGGAACTCCCTGAGTTAACCACTGAATGTTTGCCCAAGTCTGAATCTCTTGTTTCACTTGATCTGACAAGAGAACGTCTACATCGAGCGAATGAATTTTCACACTCCAATTCTGAGTCAGGAAAATTTGAAGAGGACGTGTGCGTAGCCGCCCCATCGGAATGAGATCCGCGGCGGCTCCGCACAGACCTATCAGTCTCATAAATTCTCTCGCCGTGACTTTGTCTGCGTGCAGACAATAGCGAGCGTAACAACTGACTAATTTTGCTCTGGTTAACGGCAGACGAACGAGATTGTTGTGCGTCTCGAAGCTCATTCCCAGATGAGTGAATGACTTGGACGGCACCAGATCCGACTTCTCCTCGTTTACTATAAAACCGAGACGTCGGAGCAATAGAAGAAGATTCTGAACATCGTTCTGAAGCGTTAACTCGTTACCGTACCTCTGAAGAATGTCGTCCAGGTAGGCCGACGTTACCGCAGACGAATGAGCTCGGAAGTAGATCATTACCGAGTTCATTACCCGAGTGAAAGCCCAGGGTGCTAGATTCAATCCGAAGCACATCGCCCGGAATTGATACACCACTCCTAGGACTGCGAAGCGTAGATACTTTCGGAATGTCGGATGTACCATGACGTGAAAGTACGCATCTTTGAGATCTATGCTCGTTGCATAATCGTTCACCCGAATACTCGCTCTGACCGATCGAATCGTCTCCATATAAAACTTCGGAGCGACGATCAGCTTGTTTATCCAGCTCAAATCTACGACTGGACGAAACGAGCCGTCTGGTTTCGGAACCAGAAACAGATGGCTGTAGAATCCCAGAGATTCCTGGTTTTCTACGACCTCTACCGCGTTCTTCATTAAAAGAGACTGCACCTCTGATAACAGAGCGTCTCTTTTCTGTGGATTTGACGGAAGATGAGTCCACTTTGGACTTCGAGTTAATGGAGGCTTTCGTTTGAAGGATATCTTTAGACCTTCCGAAGTCACTCCTCTCACCCAAGGGTCGTCCGTAATCGACGCCCACTCTTGTGAAAAACTCGACAACCTTCCGCCAACCGGAACGCGATAGAGGTTTAAGCCATCACCTCCTGGACCTGCGAGGCCTGCGGTAGGAGAAACCACGTCTTCCACGACCCGCACCTCGCCTCGTCGACCTCGGGGCGTCCGACCGATTGTCCCGGCCTGATGGACGTCCCGAACGAGAGTCGCTATCCTGACGGTCTCTCGAATAAGACCAAGAGGACGCACCGGAACCTCTATAGGAACCTCTCTTGGGCGCATTAGACCCAGAAGTGCCTGTCTTATTCGTGTCTGCTGTATCCGACTTTTTAGGAGCCGATCTGAACAACAGAGAATCATTAGCTTTCTTTTTAATTTTATCATAAATAGCGGAAAGCTTGCCGTCAAAGAGAAGTTCTCCTGAGACCGAAGCGACTCTAAGAGAGTTCTTCACCTTAGAATCCACTAGTGTGGATGTAGCTAGGGCTGCGTCACGTCTAACCAACTCCAAATTTGCCACTGAAAGGGCGGAGTTACACGTGGAATAAGCTACTGCCCTTGAAAGAAGTCTTAAAGAGGATTGTATATCCTGAAACTCTTCCCCTTGAAGGCGCAGTGATAACGCCTTAGTAAGGTGATCTGCTTAAGATAAGGCATCTAAATTGGCTCTGTTAGACGCAATAGCTGTTTCCAACACCGCGGTTGGAATAGAAGCTGACGACGGTAATGATAGCTCTAAGTCTTCCGCCTCGTCGTCCATACGCAGAGGAACTCTCGGTATACCCTGTCCTGCCGTATCGAATTTATTCCTTGCATTAATGAAAGGCAGGTTGAGAGTATTAGCGGACAAGAAACCTGCTTTCCCCGTCCTGGAAGCAAGTTTAAATATAGCGTCGTTCAATAATTCAAATGTTCTTGCAACATTATTGGACTGCGACGGAAACTCGGGAGCGATGTCCCTGAACCGCTCAAAAAATTCAGAGTCCAATGACGCTATAATTCTCTTGTCCGGAAGCGCAGCAGTCTGGCCCGACGGAACAACTTGAGGGAGAAAGTGCCGGATGAAGTCCACGGCAGCTTTATGTTGTTCCGAAAGGGATAGCTCCAAGTCATCCGTATCCCTTTCACCATCCGGTCGGACCTCCTGATGTTCCCGGTTGTCCGCCCCCGATGCTTCGGCGGAGCGTACCGACCCAGCGCCGTCGGATAATTCTCGATCCGACACCGTTTCTGTCGGCTGCTGGGATGCTGCGATAAGCTGTGCTATCTGCACAAGAATGTCCGACGTCGAGACCTGCGGAGGCGCAGTCTTTCGCTGCTTCGCTGAGGGCAGCTCCGCATCAGATGGCTCCCGCATACTTTTCCTATGCGAACGTCCGGAGTCCATCGGTCTCGAATCCCTGGCTGCCGGATGGTGTGACCTGGTCGCCGAAGAATCCTTCATCGGCGAAGCTGGTAAAATATCGGCGGTCACGCAGCCAAGGTGCGGTCGTGTGCGCTGACGAGAAGAGGAAGCCTTAACAGTCTCTGCGGACTGCTTATACAACGGAGCGTCCCGAGCGACGGACGTATGCTCCGCTAAAGACACATTTTGTACCACAACATCTGGTCCCAGATGTTGTTGTACGAGAGAGGGACCTCTCTCGCTCGCGGCCCGGCTGGACCTGGACGAGCTAGGAACCGGACTAAAAGGCTTCCTCCGTTCTCGCTTACTATCCGCCGTCACTGGGTGTGCATCTATTATGTTTATAGTGCTCGCATCACCCAAAATTTCCTCTTGGACCGCATCGGACGAACCCGGCTGCCGAACCATTCGGTGAATGGACGCTACACCGGGCGAGCTAGCGGACGACATTTGTCTAATCTCCATGAGCACTTTTGCCGCTAGCTCTGAATTCATTTGTGACGACGGACGCACACTTGAAGAAGATAACATGGAAACATCACCCTGTTCTGGTTCCTCTGAAATAGAAACTGAGAGAGTAGAGTGACCTTGTGGAGAAAGAGCCGGTATCGCTCTTTCTCCAGAAACAACATATCGTGACACACGTTTCCAATGTTTCTCATCCCAATGTTCACATATAGGACAGGGATTAATGCGAGAACACTGACTACAATTAATACAATGATCATGAAAGTCAGAGGAAGATTTCTTCCTATTACAATTTGAACAATGTCCCTTCATTGTGAAAGAACAACAATAAGTCCTAGTTACTCGCAAAAACCCCTGACACAAAGATACATAATAACATGATCCATTAATAAATGAAAAAACAATTGCAAAACAAAATAATTTTGAAAAAATATTTTTTCAGAGAAGCCCAAGTTGCTGAAAAGTAACGTTGAGCCCCCATGGATCCGATGGCAAAGTGTGGTCAAAAATTTTAAATTTATATAAAATAATTAATGAGACACTTTCGGATAATATAAATGTATCTTATAATGAGATAAACTACCACAAAGGCAAACAGCCCCCCTCAAAAAAGGCTGTTGCCAATGAAAACAAACAGTGTAAACACACTAGAAAACATGACTCCAGGCACTGAAAAAACTGGCCCGGAATCAGTCATCAATTACACTCTATCTGATGCAAAACAGAGACTCCCAGGGGAGAATCTGTAGAACATCAGATGGAAGATGCAGAACACAAACGTTATACACCCATGGGTGAAAACGTAACTATGGGGAAAATAACAGAAAACATTCTGTAACCAAGCAACTCTCCCAGGAAATTTTAGAAATGAAATTTCTCAAAAATATGCCAAAAGCATGGGAGAATTGCCAGGGGGGACTTTAGAAGGCTAGGGGAGAGGAAACACTGAATAAGCAGTGCAACAATTAGCAAGAATGACAACAAGAGGCCCATGCCTCGAAAATAGGCAACTTAACATAATTTCATCAAAAAATTTTAAGTACAGCCCTGATTATTTTTTGCCACTTCTTTTTCCTCTCCTCCTTCTATCCTCCTTAGAATCACATTTTCTCCAAAAATTACGTGTCTGGCATCCTTTAAACTGAGATTTACAAGCACAAAGATCAGTGAGATGTTGACTGATGAAGGGCCAAACAGAGAATGATAATTGGCGCCAATTTCGGGACGACTGCGTCACTGCGCATGCGCAGTAGAGGCGTAGTATGGAGGTCCTTTAGGACATGATTTCTTTTTGTTTTGGATGCAAATTTTGGGGATTGGGGGGCAAAATTTGTGTTTGGCCCTGGTTTTGTTGGAGTTAGCACCAGCTAAGTCTGGGTCATTGGTACAGTATAAAAATATATCAGACATAAACCATTTAATTTTTATTCATTTTTAAGTTTGCATTGGTTATAAAAAGAGAGCATGCAGAAGCAAAAAGGACCATGCAGGGGGAGGGGGGAGGATCTAAAAAACAGATTTTTAACTTTTTTTGACCTAATAAGATCTACATTTAAGGGGTCGTCCAACCTAACTTTGGTCCATTTTTTGACATTTTTCCCAATGCCTCAGAAACAGATAAGAGAAGTAATGAAAAGCAAATTATATATCAAAATAATAAGTGCATAGAAAAGGTACATATAATTTTTTTCAGGAAAAAACTGAATTTTAGGATTTTGAAGAAGATTAATTTGCCAATGGCATAAGTAACGAACTGGTAAAACCACAAAATAATCGGTAATTCGAAAGCCTTGTCCTCAATATAATGATAACATACTACAGACTCGGAGAAAGCATTTTTTTGACAAACACTCTGGTGGGTTTTGATGTTTGAATGTAATAACACCAACACAAATTTGGACGTTCCGGATGTGGCCATGTTTCAATGATGTTTATTCCGGTCATGTCATTATGATGTGGTTCTTGCCAAAATACTAAATTTTGGCAATCGTAAGAATTCAAGGACGTGATCACGCCCTTTATTTGTTCGAGACAATGTATGAGCAGATTTGCAAACAGGTTTCAGCAAATACTTGAGCTGTTAATGTCATAACTGTAAATATGGTTCGAAATTCCCCCTCATGTTTACAGGCCATCTGAACTTTTTTGTTGACAAAAAATCTGAATTATTGCGCACTAGAAAGACAACATGAACCACTTGTGAAAAAATAACTGAGTGTATAAAGTCGGGACGATACACATAAAATAAGCCATATTCATAACAAAGTAAGCAGAATGCTTCAGAAATCACTTTTTCACAAAGTATATTCCAAGTGACCTGGAACTATATTGAGCGTGCTGATTTCCCCCAATGTTGTGAAGTTATTTACTTCCTAGTAACCTTGGAATTTGTTACGGCTGTGTTTGATGTCTACAAAGGACCGATTGAAGATGGGTTGAAAATGATGCATTCGCACTTTTAAGTAAGATGCGCATGGACAATGCTGAGAATTTAGTTTTTTCTTGCAACCAACCATACTAACACGAGCGTCGATCAGTGTCTTTTGTCATCGTTTTACACTGACAAATGTGCAGGGCTCGTTTTTCGTCCGATTTTTCGGGAATCCAATTAGATTCCCGTAAATTATCTTGATGGGAATCCACCAGAATCCAGTGTGGCAAGCAAGGGTCGCCGGTACCAGTGGTGGATACAGGAATTCTCAAAGGGGGGGGGGGAACCATGCAGATGCTGAAGGCATCTGCCGCGAGTGCCGAAGGCACGAGCTTTTGTAGGGGGGGTCTGGGTTCTCCCCCCAGAAATTTTTTGGAAATGAGCGACCAAATGGGGCATTCTGGTGGCTTCTGGGGTGGAAATCCTCTTGAATTTTTGAACGGCTAATTAACACTTTTTAAGCAGCATGTTTCAGAATTTCGAATTTTGTCATACATTCAAGACAGAATTTGAAAATTTGAAATATGCTCTTCAGATCCGTTTACCATAATATTTGTATTTTGGACACACTGTTTACAGTCATAACAGACTAATTTACCCAATCCCATATACGTACAGGTTGAAAAATGTTCAGGGTGCACAGCTTGCATCGAAAATGGGAAAGTGCTCAAAACGGCGCAGTGTGAGAGTATATTTTATTATCGAGCAATAAATTTCACAGCATTCCCAGTTAAACAATAAAAAAGTCCAAACGTACCTGACTACCATCTGTTTGTTGTTTTTATTTTTAATTTCTCCCAATTTTCCACTCCCAAGAATTCAAAAGAACACGCTGGATCCTCATGTGGCCTACACTTGTCTTCCAAGGGTTACAAGACGATTTACCCGCACAGACGACTCGCTCCGAGTTCTTGTGGACAATTCGTCAATTAAGTCAAAATGACTCTTTGATTGGGGTGTTTGTGTGTGTGTGTGGGGGGGGGGGCATGGTGGGAGGGGGCATGCGCCCGGTTGGCAGATTCTAAAAATGCAATCCTTGCTCTGTAATCTTTGAGCTCAGTCAGTACTTGGTGACAATATTTATGATATGATTAATGCCCCAAGCTGCCCACAGCACTGCTCCATGGGAAGGGGGGGGGGTCACCTTGCTGACTGTGCTCAAACATTACAGAGCAAGGAGAAATGTTAGTATGCAGGATGGTGGGTCCATTCCATTTTTTCTGAAATAAACTTTAAAAATCATGAAAAAACTGAAGACCAATATTGTCAGTGTTAGCAGAAGATAGTTTTAATGATGCCTTTCAATCATTGCTGGTGTAAGAGTTTGTTTTAATACAATAAAATACTCAATGAATTACTGAAAATCAACTTGAAGTCAGTGATTTTTTATGTTCATTTAATTCCATAATTTATGCTCAATTATGGTGGTGAGGTCCTTACAGTAGACATGTAAAAGGCATCATCATTGACTGACTCAGGTATTTCCTGGCAGGTCGAACACAGGTCTGAGGACTCTCATGGGAAGACTGGACACAGGCCGGCATGTTGTTGATGTACACAGGGAATAGTAGGGGGCCTAAGACTGCTCCAGGCATCACGCAGCATCTTGGTAATGTTTCTCCATTGGAGTGACATTACCAAGATACAGCGTGACACCAGGAGTTCCCCGTGGAACAGTCCTAGCCCCCTTATTATTCTCCATGTGCACCAATGACATGTCAGTCTGTGTCCAGTTGCCTGCTCACTTGTTTGCGGACACCATTGCTCAACTGAAAAAGGAAATTCTTGGACTAGTCTTCACTTAAGACTTTCTAATTATAACAAAATAACTCTGGAGTGATTTAATATTAGGTATGGCTTCTTCACTGTTTTAATCATTTTCAAGTGATTTTTTTCTGCTTATTTGATACCTTATTTTATGGCATTCCCCGTGTCACAGGACTTAAAAGTAAACGCAGGATAAAAGTCATTGCTTAACCTTGAATTTGAAAATTGCAAAGTAAAGTAAAACTTTAACTTTAAAGTCTGAATGAAATTAATATAAAAGAAAGTCTTGTTCATCTTAACCACTTTAAAGTTCTGAGTCGTTATGATTTTAATTATTGTAGGTTTTGCTACAAAATATTTTAATCCTAACCTTCATGTGTTGGGAGGCACATCATCCTTATCACATACTAATGGTCCTGGACCTGGACTATTAGTAAGTGATGAGAATGCCATGCCTTCCGAGCTCCAATACAACATGGATTGGTGGTTAAGATTTAAATATTTAAAGTAATATTTTATGGCACTGTGCTTTATGTGAAGGCAGTAGTGTCAGCAAGTGTGTGACATGGCCTACAAATCAGATTAATATTTAAAACGTAGCATCATAGTCATGGGTGTTACTATAAACACTTTCACTTGAGGAGCTGCAAGACAAAGAAGACTCATCACTTAATGCAAGAGAAGCAACCGAACTGGATGGTGCAGAATGAGATGAAGGCTTATCTTTTATTGACTTGCACAGTTTTCTTACACGTCGTTTACTCAAGCCAATTCCTGGCACTTTACCATCTGTACCACTGACAAATTTATTTGCCGCTCTTGTGACAATCGTATGCTTCCTTGTCCCATGACACCCATCCTTACGAGTACTAAAATGCAGCAAGTCAGTTATGGTTGTATGTGAGAGTGAAGCTCTCCAGTCAGCAACAATCCGACACTTAGCAGAAAAACCCCTTTCTACAACCGCCTCAGAGAAGGGGAGTGCCATTACCAATTCAACAACAAGAAAGAGATCTCGTTTTTCTTTTTCTAGTTTATAAACATATGGCCAATATGCATTGGTTTCCATCTCCTGAAGAGGTGGAGATAAAGCCCTTTTCAGCAGAAAAACCTTCTAAGGCTGAATGCAAAGGGTCACTGTAATGTTCAATGATAGCATTTAAGTCGGAGTTTTGAAATTCACGAATGTGTTTGAGCTCATCAGGAGATGGTTTTTTGTTAGACGATAAGGGCCAAGATGAAACATGTATCCACATAAGATGGCTAAGGATGTGTTCATTGTTTTCAAATTCTTGAAAACGAGTTTCAGTTGCATTAATAATTTGTTTAACTGCATCTGTTCTCTCTTTGGGGATAGCAGTAACGGCTGCTTCACAATATTTCAAGGAAATTGACTGATTGCACAACTGTGTGTCCGATTGGACCCTTATTAGAACCCCATCCTTATCTCTCTTTCTTTTTACACGCTGAAGTTGTTTAACTGGTAAGTAAACTTCTTTCTGTTCATTTACATCACTGCCCCCGGCACTGGAGGTCTCTCGGCGTGTAATTATTGTTGGTATGACTGGATTACTTGCTGTTTTGGCCTCTGCAATTATTTTAAGAATTGATAGTTCATTTTCACCGGCATTGTCAACAAGTTCTTCCAGACTAATTCTCATTGCCCGCAGCTCAACTAAAGCGTGTGTAATATTCATTGTTTTGCAGTCTTGTATAAGGTGACATGTTTTAGCTGCGATATCAAGGATGTCCTTATATGACCAACATCTGGTGAGAAATTTACCATCCAAGAGTTGCTTTAGCATTCCTCTTGCAGTTTCAGAATTGTCACGAGGACCACTTTGAGATGCTTGGTCAGAGAAATAATAAACATAAACGGCCCAATTAAGTATAAGGGACTCCAGTGCTCTGGCACTAAACAAAATAAATCTCGTCCCACTTGACCTGGGTGGCTGTACAACCCGACAAGCTAGAGTTTCTGATGCTGCATGAACTCCAGCCCACTCCTTGGGCGAATTCCGAAAATGCAGGAAAATACTATCCAAAAAATCAGCGATTTCACAGTATTTTGACACTTTTAGTGCATCAGCAATCGCAAGTTCAAGGCGGTGACTTAAACAGTGAATGGCAACAAGAGGCCCCAAGGGGCCTGAGGGCGCTCACCTGACATGGTAGCCTAAATATCAACCCAGAGAATTGATTTCAACAAGTTGCATCTGATCCTCCTAAGAAAAGCTTATACCAAATATCCAAAGATTCTGACCAGTGGATCTAAAAAAAAAATAGAAGATTTTTAAAGAAGATTCCTCATATTGAACTAAGTTATAATTCGGGCTCCCACAGTGAGTCCAAATATGGACCTAGGGACTTGGCTTGAACAAAGTTGAATCTCACTCCCTAAGCATGGTGCATACCAAATATCAAAAGATTCTGCCTGCTGGATCTTGAGAAGATTTTTAAAGAAAATTCCTCATTTTGAACTAAGTTACAATTCAAGCTCCCACAGTGAGCCCAGATATGGACCAAGGGACTTGGCTTGAACAAACTTGAATCTCACCCCCTAAGCATGGTGCATACCAAATATCAAAAGATTCTGCCTGCTGGATCTTGAAAAGAAGATTTTCAAAGAAATTTGCCTGAAATGCATTAACTTCGAATTCGGGCTTCTATAGTGAGCCCAAATATGAATCCAGGGGGCCAATTTGAACAAACTTGAATCAGATCCACCCCACAATGTTGCATAACAAATAACAAAAGATTCTGCCTGCTGGATCTGGAGAAGAAGATTTTTAAAGAAATTTGCCTGAAATGCACTAAGTTCGAATTTGGGCTTCTATAGTGAGCCCAAATATGAATCCAGGGGGCCGATTTGAACAAACTTGAATCAGATCCACCCCACAATGTTGCATACCAAATATCCAAAGATTCTGCCTGCTGGATCTGGAGAAGAAGATTTTTTAAGAAATTTGCCTCAAATGCACTAAGTTCGAATTCGAGCTTCTATACTGAGCCCAAATATAAACCCAGGTGGCCGATTTGAACAAACTTGAATCAGATCCACCCCACAATGTTGCATGCCAAATATCAAAAGATTCTGCCTGCTCGCTCTGAAGAAGATTTTTTAAGAAATTTGCCTGAAATGCACTAAGATCGAATTCGGGCTTTTATAGTGAGCCCAAATATGAATCCAGGGAGCCGATTTGAGCAAACTTGAATCAGATCCACCCCACAATGTTGCATACCAAATATCAAAAGATTCTGCCTGCTGGATCTGGAGAAGAAGATTTTTTAAGAAATTTGCCTGAAATGCACTAAGTTCGAAATCGGGCTCCTATACTGAGCCCAAATATGAACCCAGGGGGCCGATTTGAACAAACTTGAATCAGATCCACCCTACAATGTTGCATACCAAATATCAAAAGATTCTGCCTGCTGGATCTGGAGAAGAAGATTTTTTAATGTTTTTCCCATTGCCTACAGTGTTAAAAAGTGCTGACTCAGCACTTTTTCAAAGTCCCGAAACTGTACCCTATGATAAAACCGATGGCAATTTTTTTTTACCAATCCTTTCTGTTGGTCCCAAGGAAGCTGCACACCAAATAAAAATTCTCAGTGCCGTGCAGTTTTTGAGATATAGGCGTTTTAATTTTTTTCTATTTTTAGCTCCTGTGGTTCCCACGGGGCTACAGGAAAAAAAATTTCTGCATAAATTAGGTACTTATGACCCAATAAGCCCTCACATAAAATTTGGTTCAAATTGGCCTCTCGGTTTAAAAAATAGAAATTTGGGGTGGGGCCAAAATTTTTGCTCCTCCCATAACATCGCCAAGTATAGACCTACAAACTTCTCTTGAACAAAATTGAGTCTACACCTCAAAAGGAAGCTGCATACCAAATATCAAGTCTCTGCTATTGCTGGTTCTTGAGAAGAAGATTTTTTAAGAATTGGAGCATTTTTGCCCCACCCCTCTGCTCAATATGAGCCGAAACCTAATTTGCCCAAAAATCAAAATGCCGCTATATAACCCCTACTCACATGAAATTTCATTAACATGCGGCCAGTGGTTTGGAAGAAAAAGACCCAAACACCACCTTCACGCCGGACGACGGACGCCGGACGACGGACGACGGACGACGGACGAAAAGTGATCAGAAAAGCTCACCCTGACTTTCAGTCAGGTGAGCTAACAAACCATGGAATTTTCTTTTTCATTTGTGACATAAGTCCAGTGCGTGATCCAAAATTGACAGCCGCCCCATCAGCTGACCCCCCTATAATTTTATGGTTATACAGTTTTAATGCCTCAATAATTTTGGACATTGGGGTTTCAGATGTCAAAATAATAGCCTCAGTTTGATTACAATCACACTGACCATCACCGTCATTATGTTCACATGGCTTGTGTGTGCCAGGATCATGACCAAAAACTGATAACAAGCAAATTGAAATGGCATGTTTAAGATTATTTGCATTCACGCTGATGTAGTCTTTCATTGAAATAAAATCAAACAGTTCAATTTTAGGACAGAGATTATTGGCAGTTAGTGCTGGGCGGTATTTCGGTATACCGATTATAATCGGTATAATTTTCAATACCGTTACCGATACCGCCGAATAAAATCATAATCGGTATACCGAAAAGTCGGTTTTACCGCGGTGTGCAGACCACAGTTTGCTCGTCTCAATTTTCAGGAAGTAATTTTCCATTACTGGGACGGATTATCATTCGTTTTATTTCGGTGTTTTCCCTACCCATCGCCTTGTCCGCCCTCACAGACCTGGGAACATTTCCTTTTAAATTGCTCTAGTGGATTGTCTTGACAGTCACCACAAAAAGAAGGGTGAATAAATATTTATTTACATCGATTCTGAAACAAATTCACTTTTGAAGTGAGAAGACACATGTGTTATACAGGAAGCATGCGCACCGGGTCACGTTGAACATTTTGACCAATGACATTGCTGGGATTTCAATCCAGGAAGTTTTGATTTGGATAACCCAAGGGATTCCCTATATTTTAATACGCGTACGTGAAAGTGATTGGCTATTTTCACACACTGACATGATAACAACATGTGGCCCTAAAAATAGTCAGGACAAAATGTGTCGTGTTTCAACCTCAACGCAAGGAACTTTATTGATTTAATTTCATCAAATAAATGAAAGTAATCTGTTTATGTGCCCATTGTCAAGACAAATACGATGGCACTTAGCCATTCCGCTATCACTATTACTTGAAAGACATTTTATTTTAGGTGTTTAGGTGTGCTAATTTTAGCACTCACAGATGACGTGATTAATTTTAAGGTGGGATGCTTTGATTGCTTTCGCATACAGTTTTCAGAATCTAAGCTTGGGCTACTGTGACTAGAAGACCCCCCCCCCCCCCCCCACTCGCCTCCAAAATCAATCGTCATCAATATGGCCCGCAGCTAGTTTGGGTGAAATCCCAGCAGATGTTTCAGCCCTTATCATGCAGTGTTTCCGCTATACCGAGAGGGAGGGGGGGGGGGGGGCATCCAGGTCTACTCGCCCTTGGGTCAACTCGCCCCCGCATTTTTTCTGGGTCAACTCGCCCCGTCCAGAGGGCGAGTTGACCCGAATTTGAGGGGCGAGTTCACCTGGGAAAAACTTTATTGAAGATATTTTTTTTTTTTGGGGGGGGGGGGGAGGGGGGTTTGTTTTGTTAAATCGCGCATTATAAACTGAAAAATGAAAATTAATATGAAAATAACTGAAGTACTTAGCATAATTTGTTTAATCATCATTTTAGTAAGGTAAGTGAAGGTTCGGCCCAGATAATAGGAAGATGGAAAACAGTGGTGGGAGAAAACAAATGTGTTGTACTTTCGGAGTTAAAAAAATATAGTAAAACCACTGTCTTTAACTGGGGGCAACTTGACCCGAGGCGACTTGACCCGGGGCGACTTGACTCGGGGGCGACTTGACCCGAGGACGAGTTGACCCGTTCCTGCAGGGGGTCCCTTCAACGGCCCCATTCCCCTAGCTAATATTCCCCTGTTGAAAATACACACAGGTTATTCCTAACGTGCGAGAAGTCAAACAGAACAGACTAACAGAGCTGAATTGTGAAATGATACCCACATCATAGCAGGCATTTTCCCTGACGTCAAATAAATCGGGGAACTCCAATAACTGATTGGGCAAACCAGTGATGGAACAAGTCTCAATATCCCCACATGGTGACGTATTCACATAGATTATCACAATGAAGAAGGCTTGTTTCTGTATCCCCACTTATCATTGTATTTAAAAATAACCTTTTCAATTTTAACCAATGAGAAAGCACCCGGTTTGTGTGCGGTGTTACAACATGGCTACGTCCATGTACACAGTGATAGTTCCATAATATATTTGACGCACTGGAAAATTTGGATTGTTAAATTAATGACACAGTTGTAATAAAGGTTTTCATATTTAATTCTGAGCACTGCACATTTTTATCTGTCGGAATTCAAACCGGGGGAAAAAAATTGCAGACGCATATGCGTTTTTGCCGATGCAAATTCAGTGCTGGACCCACCGCAATTGTTTTGAACTTTTGTTTTGCCGAGGCTATTTTACAAATTTCCAGGGCTGGTGTTCATAAATTTCCCCTATGACCAAAACGGCCTTGTTTTTTTTTACCCCAGCGGAAACGCTGCCTTATGACACATTTTTGACGGACGTTTCGTGACTTTCGTCCCATACTAGGCGATACTTTGATTGACGCATCACAGTTGAAAATAATCGGTATAACGGTATACCGCGGTATTTTTTTGTGAATACCGTGATATTTTTTTATCCCAATACCGCCCAGCACTATTGGCAGTTCTTATGTAAAAAAGTTCTCCTTCATGAGAAATTTTTTTCTTGTAAACAGAGGAACCATCTACAAGAAATGAAATGAAGTTTGATTTCTCAACCGAGGATAGGACGTCATTCCTCATTTCATTTCCAAGTAAATTACAGAAAGCCCTAGCAGAATGGTCGTCTGTGTACGCCCCTGAGATATTTACACCATTTTCATCCATTAACGCACACAACTTGGGGAAGTCGGTGAAAGATCTTTCATTGTCTGCAATATACCATGCAACATTCATAATGGTCACACACTGCTTGATTGCGCCCTCTTTCCCAAAACTAAACATTTTTTCTAAAGTTGATTGATCAGCAGGGATTTTTCGTGGTTTTTTTCAAGATCTAATGCCTTGTTGTGACAATTACTTGTTAAGTCTTTTTAAATTTGGCAATAATAAATGCATAGTCCCGAGTTCACCATAACTTTTCACATCAGATGCAATTCGACCATGACATGTTGTCACGATGGTCTTACAATGCTTCGAGCATAATTGGCAGATGGCTTTTATAATTTTCGACCCAGATTCATTTTTGGTGTAAATGAAACTTTCTTTGACTTCGTTTGGCCACAATTCAAAAGAAGCAGCTGAAATTGGCTTTCCCTTTTTCTCGTTATCCTCACTTGATGTCATGTTGAGTGTGAAGTGATATGAAGGTGCTAAACAATAACAATACCATACTGGTAGTCATAGCAACAGTGAACAGAGTTTCTACAGACAGCGGATAAAAAAGTGGCCCCACCAACTCGCCCTTGTTGAAATTAAGATTACACTTTCAATTTCGATGTTACTTCATCATCTGATCACGTCAACACCTGGTTACTTTATCATCGAGGCATTTGGTACTTCTTTGGTCGTTTCGGCCTTTTATGGTCATTTCGCCATGTGGTGTGGTTTTTTTTTTACTATAAACGGGGGTACGAAATGACTTGGGAAACATGGCCGAAATTCTATTGCGCAGGAATGGTGCAGTTTTTAAAAGTCTACCAGTTCTACTCCACTTCCAGTTCAGTTGTATTCAACCAAATATGTCACAATTCTGTAAACAATACATTCGAACTTACTAACTGGTATTGCCATTGAGATCGAGTTTTCAGTTTGCGAATGCAACTTAGGTCAAAAATGTAAAAATAAAACTCAAAAATATAAGATTTATACATTGGGATACACGGGAATCCATTTGGATTCCCGCTGGTTGTGTTTACGGGAATATTACGAGAATCGGATTCCCGGATTCCCGTCAAAAAACGAGCCCTGATGTGACAAATCTCCTTCACCGGAAACTATCCCCAATTTGCATATCACAATAAACATAACTGCTGTCAGCGTGACCGTGTGGTCAAAACCGAAACAAATTATCAAATCCACGGTCAAAATTAGCTGCAATTGGCTTCTAAACAAATGAAATACACGAAATATTTGCAATTTCTTCATTATCCATGCCGAGTTACTTTTTAACCAGACCACATGTGTTCAGTTTCGTTTGTCGGCATCAAACTGATATTGTTTGTGGTAATTAATAGTATGTGAAGGCGAAAGAAGCCAAATATTTCCCATCATCTTTTAATTAATTAAAATTGATAATTCCTTTTATTTTACTGAAATTATGAATTGATAAGGTGGGTGTGTTGCAATTATTATGCCCCAGACCTGGAAGTTGGAAAATCAAAGGTGCATCTAGGGTCTTCTTAATCTTAGTCTTACCCATTCATCATTACATGTACCAACATTCTCCCTTGTATCTCAACCATTGCTAATCCAATTTGAAGAAGATTTGGTGTTGTGATCGAGCATCATGGGGAAACAATGCATGTGTTTCTTCCCTCATTTTTTCAGAGTTGTGGTACTTTTTCACTCTTTTGAGTTAGAAAATTTTGTTTATAACTAGTTGATTTGTTACAATTTGTTGCAAAGTGCCTGCTGATACCCTCAAATGTATTGCTACAAAATATTTCTTGTGAAGATTTTATTCCTATTACTTATCAAGAAACAACCTAATGAATATTCTGTATAAAGCCACCAATCTGATGTTTGACATGTTTATCGGAGCTGTTTTGAAGGCTTTTGGAACTCAAAATGTTGATTATGGCAGGACTTTTCTATTCACCCATTAATCGATAAATTAAGTGTTATAGTTGGAAGAAAGAAGCATGAAAGGTCCAGAACTATAAGTCTAAAAACAATGTGTTGCAATGTAACATGATTTTTGCAGATACACTTATTTGGAGGGTTACCTGTCTGATAGTATTTGGAACATGTGTGGCCAGGATCTTCAAAAAGAAAAAAAGAGTTAAACTTTGAGAAAAAAGGCATATGCCTTGAGTGCCAGAGGTAGAGTCATACAAGGAAGAGAGCCCTTCCCCGGGAATTTTTTTGTGTCAAATGGAGCTCACTTGTCACCTTTTGGGGATTGCTTTGTGTACTGTGTTCTTGAAAAAAATATGTGAGATCCTCTGGATGTGTCCTTCTAATCTCAATATGCCAATAAGCCTCCTTGGGGAAAGTACATGCAATAATGTTTATGTAAGGTCGATTTGATTTGTTTTGAATAACAATGTACTTTTAAGTACATTAGATGGTTTATTGCAGTGACAGGTTACAGTTACCCTTATTTCTTCTCCAACAGATATCATAAGTGTATTGGTGTCTAAGAGTAAACAAAGCTATTATACTTATTGATAAACCAGACAAATTTAACAATTTAATCACTATCAAATTGATGCATGGGATAAAAGGGGTTACAGTGCAAGGGGTTTGTAAATATATCTATTCAACTACAATGTATGACTTAGCAGTGCATTCTACATAGGACAATATCATATTTTCTTTCCAAACCATTACAGTAACACATACATCTTGATATTGGGAGACATTCTTTTGTCCTTCCATACTTCTTCTGGTGGACTCCTTCAAGTTGACCTTTGTTGCACTCCCCACATCAAAACATAAACAAAAGAAAACGTCTGCCTTCAGTCAGTGAGCACTCCACTTATAACATTTGGTCTCAATCTTTACTACTTTCATGAATTAGGAAAAGATTTCTTCGAGTATGTACTTCAATGTTTATAGAATACAGCTGTTATTTTATTTTGAGGTATTTTACTGTGAAAAATTTGTTCTCTTACTTATGCCATAGCAAACTTTCAGGTGGTGCTATTTACACATGGCAGCAGTTCCATGGCAAATTTCGGTCTCCAAATGTTCTATGTTTCATTCCAAGCATTTTGGTATATAATTTATTGGGGTTATTCATTTTGGGCCTTTTTTAGACTTGAAAGAAAATTACATGAAATTTGACCAAAGTTAGGTTGGACGTCCCCTTAAGCCTGCATGAAAACCACAAAAAACTGCAAAACTCAATATGGTCACAATCGAGAATGCTGCAGTCAAGAAAAGGAATGGACATGTATTTTTGTCTCAACTCTTAAGGACCTATTTAAGACAATTATAACTTTTCTGGCAGGTGCCCCAACATATAGCATGAGGCCTACTTCCCCAACATATAGCATGAGGCCTACTTCCCCAACATATAGCATGAGGCCTACTTCCCGAACATATAGCATGAGGCCTACTTCCCCAACATATAGCATGAGGCCTACTTCCAAGCAATAATCAAGTTACTTTGGCAAAGGTTTCCAGTAAAGTCTTGGCTGCCTATTGACGTGACCTGTTTATGGAACAGTGCAAATTATGGAAAAAACTGTTCATTTTTTGAAGGGTTAACTGCTGAAAAACACTCTGAACTGCATCCTCAACATTTCACTAATATTTTCCACTTACTCAGTTGTTGTTGTTATTACAAAAGAAAACTTTTGACATATCTCATTAACACATTTAATATATTTTACCATCATGAAAAATATTGACACATATGAATATCTCCATAAAAAGCAAAAAAAACATTTTCTGTCTCATGAAAAGTTTGGAAAAACAATTAACCCTTTACCCAATGAATCAGCCAGATCCGCCCACATAATATGCAAAATCAGGAGCTGAAAAAAATATTACTTTTCAAAAGATTTCTTTTGAAAAATTTAAAAAAATGATATTTAAAAGAAAACATTTTGATATAGTCAGCGTTGGGTAAAGGGTTTAACAAATATCAACAGAACTTGAATTGAAATTTGTGCAATAAGCTGTGAAATTCATCTAATTTGGTAAACAAAAATTATAAATTTAAAATAATTAATTTATTTTTCATACTTACCAATGGCCCAGACTTAGCTGGTGCTAACTCAAAAATATCGAGGGCCAAACACAAATTTTGCCCCTCCAATCACCAAAATTTGCATGCAAAACAGAAAATTAGAAGTCCTACCTGCCCTCCATACATTTACTCTCCGAGCATGCGCAGACGCCAGGAAGTGACCGGAATTGGCGCCAACATCATTCTTTGTAAAAGAGAGTATTACATAATAATTCAGCGAGGAGGTATGAGAGCCCACTCATGGGAGGGCCATCTCCGTCTGGGCCATTGGTAAGTATAAAAGATATTATTTTAAATTTACAATATTTTTATACCATAACCCAATGGCCCAGACTTAGCTGAATCGTAAAAAGGTGGAGGGCCTAGGACTTCCGAAGTAGTAGACCAACATAGTTCCAATCCTGCAATCTATGATGAAAGGAAATTAGAATAATTAGGAATTACATGTATGTCTCTCTATACAGTAATAGAGGAGACATATCCTAAATAAGGAGCCCAGTTTAAGTAATTCATTAATCTAAGCATGAAGACTTTGCTAATTAGGATGTAACGAGTTCCTAATTTTTAAGGCTAGTCCGGACTAACCCCCAAAAATTAGGATGGCATATCTAAGAATGAGAGAAAATCCCGCACAAACATATGCCATACAATGACACTTCAGTTGTATGCAGGATATAATTACGGATAAAACATCTTCCTTCATAGTTACATACCCATCAAGCCAGAGAAGAGGTAAAAATCCCCCCCCCCCCCCCCCCTTTTCTTTTGATGGAATTTTCAAAAGAAAGAGGGTAGAGCTCTGGAATCAATAAGAGCGGTTCCAAAAAACAGTACAAATAATCGTCAAACAGGCACTTAGGTATTAATCCATCATTAATAAATGGTGCTTAATGCCACTTCAGAAGTTAAGGCTATAGCGACGATCCTGGTATTTAATATTGCCCACTATATAACATACACCACAGGCAGCATACACAGAAACGTCAAAAAACGGTGATATAAAATATAACATACACATGTCCAATCGAGCCACACTGAACGATCCCTGGAGAGAAAACACACTTCCGAGGTAACCCACAGGCAGCCTCAGCAGAATAAATTCCAGTAACAACACTTTCCAATGTGTACTATCTGATATCTATGACCGTAAACACGTGAGAATATGCGATTTGAGTACTGACATAATAGAAACCTAGATCTAGAAATGGAAGTAGGTATGATTAATAGGCTCCGACACAGGCCGTCCCAGAAATAGATAAAATTTCAAGGTCCACAAAATACAATAAACCATTAGCCTAATAATATAATGCGCGAGAGTATTAAAATCCAGCATGTAATCATCTGAATACCAGTTAACTGATTATGCAGCCTCCGAGGTACTCAAAGAGTAGCAATTTAATTATGATTTTTTAATAAGAGCTCGTATATAACAAATCAACAAATAATTACAGGAAACTAATCCAACTAAAAAGCGGATGTGCCCATGAGGTCGCCATAGAGCACGACCCAAATGCATAGTAAGTATGTATTAAATTATACGAGTCTTACGGGAAGAAAACTATGACTTGCCCGGTAATTGCCTCTAACACAAAGGCCCAAAGTGTGTGTGTGTGTGTGTGTGTGTGGGGGGGGGGGGGGGGGGGGAGGAGGTGGGGGATTCGAAGTCTTATCACAATCCTCTCACCCACATTACTTAAATGTTCCTGTGCCAGTCATCAAATAATATAGGAATCGCATTGGTTCCCTCACATCTAACCGAGTCGATTATGCCACTATGGGCGGAGAAGGATGTGAAAAACAAAACTTCCCCTGAAAAAGAAGGCCCTCTCGTGGAGGATGCTTCTGGGGAGCATCCCATAACAGACACTTGAGAAAGCTGATACAAGGTTTCTGTGACGACAGAGGTGCTACTGGTAGGATTCACAACGAGACTGTTTAATCTTAAACGTAATCTACTGAATCAAATGAATTGGAGGATACGCGTATCCTGTCATCCATCCCCATGAATTCTGCAGAGCGTCAACTGCATGCACTCAATGGTCTGGGCACGGCGACACAAATGACGGTAACTAATTGTTCCGGTGCATTGCAAACTGAACTATCATGGGGCGATCCCACTGATAGCAAAACTGTCCAAATACTTGCCTGTTGAATGTCCAATGCAAATGCAACAGGCGGCCTTTCCAAGGAGTCAGCTAGTACGTTCAGACGACCCGGTATATGATGGATAGAGATGAACATGATGATACATGACGAAATAGAAAAATCTTCTCTGTTAGTTGGCATAACGGAAATGAATGGGTGCCACCTTGGTTCCTGATGTACGCTACCACTATCAAGTTGTCCAACAATATCTGGACATGCATGTCTGCTAATAATGTGAATCCATTGATGTAGCATTTACAATATTGACATCATTCTTTGATGTTTATGTGTTTCTCCAGGAACCGAGAGTCCCAGGACCCTTGCATTTCAAGTCTGTCGAACTCAGGGTCGTGCCACAATCTATTGACTCACATCCGTCATAATCGCGAAAGCCGGATCTGGCAGCTGCAGTGGAACTCTCTGAGTTAACCACTGAATATCTACCCAAGTCTGAACCTTTTGTTTACTAGATCCGTTAAAACAATACTAGTCTTGAGCGAATGCCTTTTCACACTCTAGTTCTGGGTAAAGAATAACTGGAGTGGATGTGTGCGTAAGCGACCCATCGGAATAAGATCCGCAGTCACTCCGCACAACCCTATCAGTTGCATAAAATCCCTCGATGTTAATGCATCTGAGTGTAGACAAAAGCGAGCATAACAACTGACTAATTTCACTCTGGGTAACGGCAGATGAACCAGATTGTTGTGAAACATTACCAAGTTCATTATTCGAGTGAACGCCCAGGGCGCTAGATCAAACCGAAGTAAATCACTTGTAACTGAAATACTATCCCTTGGATGACGAACCGTAGGTACTTTCTGAATGCAGGATATACCAGGACATGAAAGAACAGATTCTTAGATCTATGCTTGCTGCATAGTCGATCACTTGAACACTCTCTTTTACCAACTGAATGATTACCATAAATAAACTTTTGGAGCGATGATAAACTTGTTATCCATCTCCAGTCTATTATCGGTCGTAACGAGCTCTCTGGCTTTGGTACGATTAACAGGTGAGTGTAGAATCTTAGAGAATCTTGATTCTCAATGATCTCTATTACATTCATTGTCAAGAGAACCTTTACCTCCGATTGGAGAGACTCTTATGCAAGGATTTGACGGAAGCTTAGTCCATAACAGACATCAAGTTAGTGGTGGTTTCTCTCAAAAAGATAGCCGTAGGCCGTCCAAGACCACACTTCTTGCCGCCTGGTCTTCCATAAATGTTATACAGTTTGATGCAAATCTTGATAACCATCCGCCAACTGCTAAGCAATAGAGATCCTAACCCTCACCTGTAGAACCTGCGAGGCCTATGGAAGGAGAAACTACATTCCCCTAGCGAAGAGCCTCGAGCCACCGGCTTAGGGGCGTCTTACCGGTAGTCTCGATCAGACCTATGCCCCCTATCCGAGTCGCTGTATTGATGATCCCTAGAGTAATTATAGGAGGGTTTCCTATATCCTCGCGAGGAGTCCTTTTTAGAAGATTTTCTGTCTAGGATGTCCTCCCTTACTCTTTTCAGCTGTTGCGGGTCGATTAGATGCCGACTCAAGGAGCAGAGTATTGATGCTTTCTTTGTAGCTTGGTCATAAACCAATGAAAGCTTATTGTCAAAAACTTAGTGTCCAGATACCAGAGCGACACTTAGAGAGTTTTTCACCTTGTCATCTATTAAACATGATGACACAAGGGCCCCGTCACGTCTGATTAACTCAAAATTAGCCATTGTTAAGACAGAGTTATACTTGATAAATATAATAGCCCTGGAAAGGACACTTAAAGAGGTACAAAAGTCCTTAAATTCCTTTCCATAGAGATGTTGCACCGCAGTTCTCAAAGGTGATCTGCATAAGTCTAAATTCGCTCTGAATGAAGAAATTGCCACCTGAATTGTGTCCGAGTGAATAGTGAATGGCAAAGGTAAGGCCGTAACTAGGTCCCTAGCCTGCTCATCCAAACGCAGATGAACTCTCTATACATCTTCCCCGGCTGTTATAAATGAACGTAGTTCAACAATCGGTAAAATTACGGAAGATGATGACAAGAAACCGCCTTACTTCTTCCCACTGGAAAGTTGAATATGGCGTCGTCTAAATGGCTGGAGGCCTGCGGCACGTGTGTAGACTTAACCGGAAAAGATATGATCTCCTCTTTTTCTAGATAAAGTCAGCGTCCAACAACGCTAGCATTTTCTTTCTAGTAGTCGCAGCATTCTGATTCGCTGGAACAAATTCAGGGTAGTGTAGATGGATTAAATCCATCCCAACCATGTATTGTTCCGAAAGGGAAGGGTAAACCTCCTCTGTGTCCCTTTCACCATCCATCTGAATCAGTTGAAAATCATGGTCAGCGGCATCTGAACTTGCAGATGACTGGACTGACCCAGCACCATCCGACAGCTCAGGTTCTGAGACTGCCGTCGGCTGCTTCTGCACTTGCTGGGATGCTGCGATGAGCAGCGCAATCTGCGACAGCAAGTCCATTATGGAGGCCTAAGGAGCTGCAGTCTTCAGTTCCTGACCGCCGGCTGCTCCTGGGACGGTGTTTCTGAGACAGCTCTTTTCTCTGGATGCCCTGATAAATGAGGCCTCGTCTCCTTAGCTACTGAATAGTGCTACTTTCGAGTGGTCGCAGCATTCTGATTCTCAGCAACAACTTCAGGGAAGTATTGATGCATTAGATCCATCACCACCCAGTGTTGTTCCGAAAAGGAAGGGTAATTCTCCTCCAAATCCTTTTCACCATCCGACTGAATCAGCTTAGACTCACGGTCATCGGCATCTGAACGCGCAGATGACTGGACTGACCTAGCACCATCCGACAGCCCAGGTTCTGTGACTGCTGTCGGCTGCTTCTGCACTTGCTGGGATGCTGCGATGAGCTGCGACAGCAAGTCTGTTAAAAGAAAGAAGACAATTCCTAATTGAAATTGAACTTAAATTATTGAAGATTTTTACTGATATGTGGTGTCTTCCAAAATTAGTATGAAGTCAGGAGACTTTAAAATTATTTTTTTGATTGATGTATATTTATTTGTACATGTTTGCAACAAAGCAAGATTATTTTATTTATTTATTTATTTATTTATTTATTTATTGGTGTGCAAAGCATGATTAAAACACAATTGTTTTGTAAACATCCAGTTTGCTATATTCTGCAGAAAATAACTAAAATATTACGTGGATGGTATTTATGTTACGAAAAAAGTGCATAAATATAATTAAACACAAATGTTATTTCCTTATTAAGTGATAGAATGACAATTTCTTCTTGCTTGCCAATGTTTATTCACATGCCTTTGCCTTGTTACATTTTATAGGAGAGTGCCAAGTCACTCTCTCATAAACTGTAACAAGGCAAATAATGAAAGTGTCAATGACACTGTAGCTTAACTTGTGTGTTGTGTTTGATGAAAATGATAATGTTCAATGTTTATGAAAGGATTATGAAATAAGACAAGAATTGTGATAATTGGGAATATGTTCATTTCTGTTCCCTGTATGCTATGTTTCTGATAAAAATAATATGAGGTGTACACTGTATTAAAGAGCTGAGGGGTGGGTTATTATGACCTCACAGTTAATGTATGTGGCCCTCACAGTTAATGTATATCAACGAAAGTTACCAAGTTACAGTGAAATTATTCCAAAACGAGTCATCCTATCAAGTTACATTGAAATCCCTTCATAAATATGGCTTGTAGACTGTGTTAAAGGTTTTCGGACTTCGGGCCCCTGTAGCCGTCAGTTTCCCAATTGCATCCAAAAGGGACGTTCTCATCTAGACATTATATGAAGTCAACCTACCAAGTTACAATGAAATCTCTTCATAAATCTGACCTGTAGACTGTGCTAAAGGTTTCGGACTTTGGGCTCAGGCAGCCATCATGGTTGAATGATCGCAACCAAAAGGGGACAATCTCATCTGGGCATCATCTGGAGTGATCCTACGAAGTTACAATGAAATCCCTTCATAAATATGACCTGTAGACTGTGGTCAAGGTTTTCGGGCTTTGGGCCCCTGAAGCCGTCACAGTTGACCAATCACGACCAAAAGGGGATGTCATCATCTAGGCATTATATGGCTCAAACTAACAGGTTACAATGAAATTCTTCCATAAATATGACCTATAGAATATGCTAAAGGTTTTGGGGTTTTGGGCTCGGGCAGCCATCGAGGCTGAATGATCGAGACCAAAAGGGGACGTTCTCATCTAGACATTATTTGGAGTCATCCTACCAAGGTACAATGAAATCCCTTCATAAATATCACCTGCAGACTGTGCTAAAGGTTTTCAGGCTTCAGGCCTCTGAAGCTGTCACAGTTGCCTAATGGTGTCCAAAAGGGGATGTCATCATCTAGGCACTATATGGTGTCAACCTACCAAGTTACAATGAAATCCCTTCTAAAATATGAACTGAAGACTGTGCTAAAGGTTTTCAGGCTTTGGGCTCGGGCAGCCATCATGGTTGAATGATCGCAACCAAAAGGGGACAATCTCATCTGGGCATCATCTGGAGTGATCCTACGAAGTTTCAATGAAATCCCTTCATAAATATGACCTGTAGACTGTGCTCAAGATTTTCAGGCTTTGGGCACCTGTAGCCATCACAGTTGACCAATCATGACCAAAAGGGGATGTCATCATCTAGGCATTATATGGAGTCAACCTAACAAGTTTCAATGAAATCCTTCCATAAATATGACCTATAGACTGTGCTAAAGGTTTTTGGGCTCGGGCAGCCATCAAGGCTGAATGATCACGACCAAAAGGGGAAGTTCTCATTTAGACATTATTTAGAGTCATCCTATCAAGCTATAATGAAATCCCTTCATAAATATGACCTGTAGACTGTGCTAAAGGTTTTCAGGCTTCAGGCCTCTGAAGCCGTCACAGTTGCCTAATGGTGTCCAAAAGGGGATGTCATCATCTAGGCACTATATGGTGTCAACCTACCAAGTTACAATGAAATCCCTTCTAAAATATGAATTGAAGACTGTGCTAAAGGTTTTCAGGCTTTGGGCTCGGGCAGCCATCATGGTTGAATGATCGCAACCAAAAGGGGACAATCTCATCTGGGCATCATCTGGAGTGATCCTACGAAGTTACAATGAAATCCCTTCATAAATATGACCTGTAGACTGTGCTCAAGATTTTCGGACTTTGGGCACCTGTAGCCATCACAGTTGACCAATCATGACCAAAAGGGGATGTCATCATCTAGGCATTATATGGAGTCAACCTAACAAGTTTCAATGAAATCCTTCCATAAATATGACCTATAGACTGTGCTAAAGGTTTTTGGGCTTGGGCAGCCATCAAGGCTGAATGATCATGACCAAAAGGGGAAGTTCTCATCTAGACAATGAAAGTTACAATGAAATTCCTCAATAAATATGACCTGTAGACTGTGCTAAAGGTTTTCGGGTTTTGGGCTCGGTCAGTTGTCATGGTTGGCAGATCACACCCAAATGGGAAAATTCTCATCTAGACATCATAAGGAGTCATCCTACCAAATTACAATGAAATCCGTCCATATTAAACATGACCTGCAGACTGTGCTTTCGGGCTTGGGCAGCCATCACGGTTGACAGATCATGCCCAAAAGGGGACGTTCTCATCTAGGCATTATACAGAGGCATCCTACCAAGTTACAATGAAATCCCTCCATAAATACGACCTATAGACTGTGCTAATAGTTTTCGAGTTTTGGGCTTGGGCAGCCATACCGGTTGACCGATCGCAACCAAAAGGGGATGTTCTCATCTAGACATGACCCCAAACCTGCATATAAAATTCTGTGATGATCAGATAAGAACTGCGGGGTATAGCCCGTGCTAAAGGAAAATGTGAACAGACTCACAGACTTCCGCATGCGTGATGGCAATCGCTTATCTTAAACAGAAGAAATAAATTCACTTCAAAGATGATGTAAATGAAATCCACCGAATATGAAACCTTCAAGTTCTGGTACCTTCACCCAAAATTTCAGCTCAAATACTGACATAACACAAAAAAAAAACAAAAAAAAATTCTTATTACCTCATTGTTTTGAAAAATTAATTGCCCAAGCACCAAATGTATTTTTTTATTTGGTCTAAACTGAATATAAAACAATAGTATCGTTTGTCACCTACTGTAATCTTTCTGATGTATATCACAAAACTCTATTTAGGAAGAATTCTGTATTTCTGATTCCCCATGATTTTGAACAAATTTAAAATAAAAGTGGAATTCCATCCTAAAATTTATCTTTACCTGTTGGAGGAAGAGAAGAAGCAGGACTCTTTGGTGCTCCTGGGTGTCTCAGAGGTCTTCCCATAAGTATTAATGATAAACTCTTCAACAATCCATCCTGAATGTCTTTCTTCAGCTGTGGTATTTCCTTTGCTAATACTCTCAGCGCAGCTGTCAAAGGTGCACTGCAATTAGCAAACAAAACAAAGTCAAAAATATGTAATTACAGTAAAACCTGTCTTGAGAGACCACTGTCTTGAGAGACCACCTGTCTTGAGAGACCACATCTGCCAGGCACCGATTGGTTTTACTCTATAATGGACCTGCTATGGGAGACCACCTGTCTTGAGAGACCACCTGTCTTGAGAGACCACTGAGACCTGGTACCAACTTGTAATTTTATGCCATAATTGACCTGTCTTGAGAGATCGCCCCTTTGAAGACTGAAACCATGACAAAAACTTCTTACCTTTTCTGGAATTGGAAAATCCATTGTGTTATACTAACACAATTAAAAGTATTAACACCTCTTAATTGGGTTTTAATTGCTAACTCATTAAAGATTGAGATGTTTTTATAAGACCCCTGTGAAAAGATTAGGATTATTGCTGAATAAACAATTTCATACATACCTGAAATGTGATAGGAATAAAAATAAATTTGTGTTGAAAATCTTTTTGTAACAAATTGAAATGGACTGTTATAAAAATTATAAAAATAAATTAGTGTTGAAAATCTTCATTGTTACAAAAACTTCATAAAAAAAAGAACTACAAAGTAATTACAAAAATCCATTCTTCTCTATTTCTGAATTTTGTGGTTGGTTATTCACTGACTTGAGAAAACCTGAAACCTGTTATGAGAGACCACCTGTCTTGAGAGACCACTTTTGTGTGGCCCAAAGGGCGGTCTCGTAAGACAGGTTCTACTGAATACTAGGACTGTCATGATTAATCGATTAATCGATTGTTGCTTGGTCACAGCGAAATCAATTAGTATTTTTCGTTGTCGAATAATCAGTAAATTGTATCCCGCTTCAGACGTTTAATAATTAAAAGAAAATTTGATGAAAAAAACTATTGTTTCTAAAGGTAAAGAGTTAAGAACATGGATGTTAAACCCCAAGAAGCCGTTGGAAGCATTTGTCATTCAGGTACATTCATCAAAGCTTTGATGTTCTGAACTTTTGAACCATCAGTGTAATAATCAAGACCGATCGGCAGTTGCAAAGTTCGCAACTGCCGAGCGGTCTTGATTATTACACCGACGGTTCAAAAGTTCAGAACATCAAAGCTTTGAATGTACCTAAAAGAGGATCGTCTTCGTTGTTTACCGGAGGTAGGTCAACTGACTTGAACTTTATTTTTTATTGACTTCAGAGAGAGGGAGGGGGGGGGGGGGGGGAGGCATCTGGGTACGATTAATCAATTATTATCGATTATTTGCGACGATTAATCGATTCCTAAATTAAAAAATCGTGACAGCCTAACTGTATACACTGACCTAAAAGTTATGTAAACTGGTTTAAGTTAAAACAAGATAGTCTAGCAGCATCCATATCCTCTTACAGTTTCTCCAATAATAACATATATATGAATCAACACAAGTTTCATCAGGGGCCAAATAGACCTGCAAAGTTAACCGCTTAATCGATTAACCAATGATCAACGTCTTGATCGATCAAACTAGAGGGCTGCCACATCCACGGGGCAGCTGATCCCCCCGAAAAAAGTGTGGTCATCATCCAGAAACTTAAAAGTACATTGCACCACATATCAAGTTTGGTTACAATCAAACTATCTTGAGGGAAGTTACCATCCGGAAACCAAAAATCATAAGATTTTCTAAATTAAAAAGGGGCATAACTCTGGTAATATTAATCAGGATGAACCCGGATTCGAACTTGACCTGTATTTTTATATGTTTAAGCCACATATCAAGTTTGGTTACAATCAAACTATTTCAAGGGAAGTTATCATCCGGAAACGAAATGTAAACGGACGGACGGACGGATGGACGTACGGATGGACGGACGGACAAAAAAAAACGCGTGACGACTATATCCCCCGAAATTTTTTTTCGGGGGGATAAAATTAATTGATTGATTGACCATTACTTTTGAACTATTGTATTATATAGGTTAACAAGGGAACAAACTTGCTCCAAAACAGGCCCATGTTGTCACACTGACTCACATCAATTATATGAGACAGAGTAAAGCATACCAGTTACGTGCTGACATACTTGTGCACGTGCATGTATCAGTAGCTGGAAATGGTCATTCTTAACCCTTTACCCAATGTGGTTGAAAGACGATACTTGCAAAATAAATTCTTAAATTACTAAAAAAAAATTCAATTTTTGTCTCAAAAATATAGCTTGTCCCAATGAGAGGTCATAAGCTATGTTTTTGAGACAAAAATTGTAAACATAATAAAATTTGGAGACTTTTGTATATAGCGCTGGTCAGTTTTTTTCATGTTATGTTGGGTAAAGAGTTAATATGCTGTAAATCATCAACGATACGGAAATTATTCAGCTACCTATTAGGGTAAGTGATTAATCGGTTAATCAAGGTTAATCAATGTGATTAATCAATCAAGAACACCCTTTGATCGTTTCAGTTCTAGGGCCTAATTCCAACTTTGTTCAGTTATTACCACGAGAAAACAGAAGCTACAACTTGTAGTAATCGATTCAACTTGAATGTTACATTTTTAATACCATGATAGTTCTTTCTAGGTAAGTCTTGGCTGCCTGCATTGGCTGTCAAGACTTGCCTAGAAATAGCTGCAAGGCCATGACATGCACACCGTCAAAGTGTGGCAAAAATGTACAAGTAAAAAGAGGCCATCAAAGTCCATGGATATTTTATAAACATATTAAAAGTTTAAAAAAAAAATCAGTTGTTCATTATAATTAATTTACCAGACCTAAGATGACACACTACTTGGGTGTGGGATATATTTCTCCACATTAATTATCAACCATGTTAGAATGGGTGTTGGGGTTGGACGCCCCTTAAAATGTTCTGGCAAAATTCTAAAAAGTTGTGAAGGCCCATTGCTAAGATGTGATATGTCAAATGTGAAATTATTTAGACCAGTGAATTTGTGAGAAAACACTTTTGAATGTTTTGCCTATTACTCAGTGTTAAATACACCCAACTCCTGCCTTCCTCTCACAAAACACAATCACCACACATGACAGCAGGGGTTTGAGTAGATCAAACTTGTACTTGTAGTAGGTAAGGAAAAGTTTTTTATATTGTTTTCCCCATTACCCACAGTGTTAAAATCTTAGACCCAATGACGTCCCTAAATATGACACCAGGGCTTGATTTGAACAAACATTGTAAATTTAGACACACACATTGCTTTACTCCCTCGCCATGCCTTAAAACCTCTGAATGCCCTTTTAAAAGCTTATTTTTGTGTTAGCACTTTCTGTATTTTTTCTAAGTTCATTTATCTCATTTTCCATACCATTCATGTCAAACAGTGTATTTGAACCTTCTCAAAACTCATTGCACTGTCTTTCATCAGAATTTAGTCTTTTATCATGAATAAAATCTTCCATACTTTCTTCTATATTAAAGTTTGGTGCAGTCAATTTTAAACAAGGTTCTTCAAAAGTAAAAATCTCAGATAAGGGCCCACAAAGCAGATCTTCTGTTTCTCAGGCCATTTTTTGTAAAATTGCATGTGAGTGGGCAGTTATTTTATTTTTTTGCTTTTGTGATTATTTCTTTGCCATCAAAAGTTCATGTTCTTGGTTTGTTTTATGTTTTAGGCCTCATAATCTAAAGATAACTTGGGTGGAAGTGTATTTCAATCTTTGAGTGCAAGATAGTTTTGCAATGCTAAAGCATTGCAAAACATTGTTGCACTCAAAGGAAAAATTTCTAAATTTTATTAAAGGGGTAAAATATCAGACGAAGCATTTAATTTTTATTTGTTTCGGTTTACATTGGTTATAAAAGAGAGCATGCAGCAGCCAAAAGGACCATGTGATAGGCCAAGTATCAAGATACAGTACTAGACATTATGACAGGCCCAAAAGCATTGGTACTTTAAGATCAATTTATTTATTAATTTTTTTATTTGGTGTTTTACGTCACATATTTCTACACAATTGCTAATCATGACCCCCAACATGGAAATAAAGTGAATTTTAGTCAATCGTTTATAACTGTACTGCACATTTCAGGAGACTTCCACCCAAGCATTTGTGACTATTTATTGGTGTTTAAGGTCATATATTTCTGCACAATGGCTAATCATGACTGCAATAAGGATATAAAGTCAATCACTGCCAAGTCAGAAAATAAGCAGACTGTCATCTGCACTTAGATGTGAGTCTTCCATGGAAGACGTGTGTCGCCTGCACTATATTTTAATATTTCAGACAGAATTCTAAGTGGAAAAGGGGCGTAACTCTGGAAAAAATACAGCGGATCAAAAAATAAAATAGGAGGTGCACAATGCCATTATGTGATAAAGAAGCACTGAAAGTTTCATCAAAATCCATTCATAGGTTAAAGAGGAGTGGCGGATAAGAGAAAGTGTGACGCGGAAGACGCAGACGATGCGGACGACGCAAGGCGACAAAAGTAATCCCTATGTCGCTCCCCACTTCGTGGGGCAGGCGACACAAAAATGAGGTCTCCAGAGAGTGAATTTAGTGATGCTACCCTGCACAGCAGGGTAGCATCACTAAATTTACCCTCTGGGAAACTCAGTCTGAATCAGGGTCTCAAAACTAAATTGAAAGAGGTACCCAGAGGATAAATTGGCCCACTGTATGGGATAGCATCATCAAATTCACCCTCTGGGGACTTCATTCTGCAAATGTCAGACAGCTTATTTTCAGGCCTCAGCACTGCCCATCATTTATTCCATATATTCTTACATAGTCTTGTAATACATATAAACAAGAGGCCCCACGGGGCCTGAGGGCGCTCACCTGATACTGGCCGAGTCATATCACCAAAATAGCAAGGGATTCTGCCTTGTGGTTATTATCAGTTTTTCAACATAAAAGTGTTTTCTCTACTTAGTAACCCAGAGTGTTCATATGTTAGATCCCCATATTGGGTACTCAATAATTTATCTATTTATTTATTGGAATTTAAGGTCACTTTCTAAGGCTACATCATTACAGAGGCATAATTATAATATCAGGTTTGGTCAATCGTTTATGCCTATTACTGCCCACTTTACAGGGCTTTCAACGCAGGAATTGGTTACTGGGCCCAATTTTATCAATAAACCAGAACTTGAACAAATTTCAATTTGCCGCTTCTAAGAAAACTAAAAATCAAATATCAAAAGATTCTGAGAGGAGTATCAGAAAAAAAAGATTTTTTAAGAATATTTCTCATACTGAATTAAGTTATACATTGGGCTCCCATAGGGAACCCAAAAACAAAAGCTTCTGAAGCAGTGGTTTGGGAGAAGAAGATTATTCAACGTTATTCCCATTACCTACAGTGTTAAAAAATGATGACTCGGCACTTTTAGTCCTAGAAAAGAACCTTATGATAAAATTTTTACCATTTTTTTCTTCCGGTCCTAAGGAAGCTTCACACCATATAAAAATTCTCAGTGCCATGTAGTTCTGGAGATATGGGCATTTAAAAAGAAAAAAATTTTTTAGCTCCTGCAGTTCCCGTGGGGGACAGGAAAACAATTTTCGGCATAAATTAGGTACTCATGACCCAATAAGCCCTCATATCAAATTTGGTTCAAATCGACTTTTTGGTTTGGAAAATAAAAATTTTGGTATAATTTGGGCTCCCACAGTGAGCCCAAATATGAACCCAGGTACTTGGCTTTACCAAACTTCACTCTCAGCCCCTAAGAATGCTGTACATCAAATATCAAAACATTTTGACTGGTGGATCTGAAAAAAAAATTTTTTTTAAAGAATATTCCTCATATTGAACTAAGTTATAATTTGGGCTCCCACAGGGAGACCAAATATGAGCCGAAGGACTTGACTTGAACAAACTTGAATCTCACCTCCCTAAGCATACTGTATACCAAATATCAAAAGATTCTGACCGGTGGATGCGAAGAAGAAGATTTTAAAAGAATATACCTCGTATTGCACTAAGTTACAATTTGGGTTCCCAAAGGGAGTCCAAATATGAACTCAGGGACTTGGCTTGAACAAACATCAATCTCACCCCCCTAAGGATGATGCATAGCAAATATCAAAAGATTCTGATTTGTGGATCCGAAGAAGAAGATTTTTAAAATATATCCCTCATATTGCACTAATTTGAACATTTGGGTTCCCATAGGGAACCCAAATATGAACCGAGGAATTTGATTTCTACAAATATGTGAATCAATGTTCCAAAGATGTTATATGTAAAATATGAAAGCTTTTAGAGCAGTGGTTTGGAAGAAAACAATTCTTTATTTTTTTCCCATTGCCTACTGTGTTAAAAAATACTGACTCAGCACTTTTTCAGAGTCCCGAAAAAGTACCCTATGATAAAACCGATAGCAATTTTTTTTTACCAATCCTTTCTGTTGGTCCCAAGAAAGCTTCACACCAAATAAAAATTCTCACTGCCGTGCAGTTTTTGAGATATAGGCGTTTTAATTTTTTTCTATTTTTAGCTCCTGTGGTTCCCACGGGGCTACAGGAAAAAAAATTTCTGCATAAATTAGGTACTTATGACCCAATAAGCCCTCACATAAAATTTGGTTCAAATTGGCCTCTCGGTTTAAAAAATAGAAATTTGGGGTGGGGCCAAAATTTTTGCTCCTCCCATAACATCGCCAAGTATAGACCTACAAACTTCTCTTGAACAAACTTGAGTCTACACCTCAAAAGGAAGCTGCATACCAAATATCAAGTCTCTGCTATTGCTGGTTCTTGAGAAGAAGATTTTTTAAGAATTGGAGCATTTTTGCCCCACCCCTCTGCTCAATATGAGCCGAAACCTAATTTGCCCAAAAATCAAAATGCCGCTATATAACCCCTACTCACATGAAATTTCATTAACATGCGGCCAGTGGTTTGGAAGAAAAAGACCCAAACACCACCTTCACGCCGGACGACGGACGACGGACGCCGGACGACGGACGGCGGACGACGGACGAAAAGTGATCAGAAAAGCTCACCCTGACTTTCAGTCAGGTGAGCTAAAAATGTAGGATATTTATTAGCTGGCATATATTCCTGCCCAGGACAGCAATTCTGTTGCATCTGGAATAAGTATAATTTGAGCCCTGTAAACTGATGTCAAAATATCAAAATTTCAGGCAGCAAATTTTCCCATAATTCAACTAAACTTTACCCAATTCAATCTTGTTTGACAGAGCTCATTGAGCTCTGTCAAACAAGAATGAATTGGTTTAATTTTTATTTAATTTCAAATTTGAGTTGGTGAAATTTTCATCTTTTAACATCAGCTTAATCAGTAATTTCATAACTACAGTTTCTTGGAATCTGTTACAAAATTCAGTCACGGCTGCCTGACAGCGCTAAAAACTTTACTTCATACCAAAAAAAATACAAAGCAGGTTACCAGTTCAAGTGCAGAGAGATCCAAAATGTATTTTTCACAAGAAAAAGCTAACTTTTTTCACATTTTCACTTCCTATGCAAACATTTCAAAATAAGTAACAAACAAAAAAAAAACTTTAGAAAAGGCCACACTAAGCAGATTTTCTGTTTCTCAGGCCATTATTTGTAAAATTGCATGCGGGCGAGCGTTTTTTTATTTTATTTTGTATTTCAGTAATTATTTCTTTGCCATCAAAAGTTCATGTTCTTGGTTCAAGTTTTATGCCTCATAATCTGCAGAATAGCATGGGTGGTGGTGTATTTCATCCCTTGAGTGCAAGAAGGCTTTGCAATGCTAAAGCATTGCAAAGCCTTCTAGCACTCAAGGGACAAATTCATCAATTTTTTTTAACTTGGGTAAAATATCTTGGGTGAAAATTTAATTTATTTTTTTTTTATGTTTAAATTGGTTATAAAAAGAGAGCATGTGGCAGCCAAAAGGACCATGTGGGAGGGCCTGAAAAACAGATTTTTAATTTGTTTAGGCCAAAACAAAACATTATAAAAAAGTACCTGAGTCCTGTTGTAAACATTGGTTCTAACAATTCTCTAATATCTCTAGTCATCTGAGGACCAAGTGCTCTTGCAAGCATACTAATACAGGAGAAAACATTTGGATCAGTCACAATAGCTCTATGCTTCCTGAAACATAATAAGAATATTTTATACAATACACTGAAGCCAACTTAATTGGATATCTCTTAACAGAATAACCCTGTTAATTGAATATAATTTCCCAACACAAAACCACTTACCATACTTCCAGTACAAATCTGTCCTGTTAATTGAATATAGGTTATAGAGCAAACTCCTGTCAATTGAATTATTTATTTATTTATTGATGTTTAAGGTCACATATTTATGCACAATGGCTAATCATGACCGTGACAGTTTTACGGGTGGAGGAAGCTGGAGTACCCGGAGAGAACCACCGAGCAACGACGAGCAGCTGCCAGCTCCCCAACATCGTAACTCCGCACTGCAGCACAGGCAGGGTTAGATTGGTTGAAGACATGCGTACCATCGACGTGCAGTACGCCTTAGTACACGGCGTCATCGTGCCCCCACATGGGCAATGGGGGTGAAGTGTCTTGCCCAAGGACACAAAGCGGTTGCCGCAGGTGGGATTCGAACCGAGGACCTCTCGGCTTGCAGCCTGCACCTCTACCTACTGAGCCACGTCAATTGAATAAAAAGTCTTCTAACCTGTCGAGAAATTGCCCTGACTCTCCCAAGATTTCCTTTGTTTATAGACCTACTTTGCTTCAGTATATCCAATACAGACATTTAATCTATTATATCTTGTTTGACAGAGCTCATGGAGCTCTGTCAAAGAAGATATAATAGCATAAATGCTAAGTTTATCTCTAGAATACAGGAAGGTGACACAATCCCTGTTAATTGAATACTCCTGTTAATTGAATAATTTTCAATGGCAAAGTAGCTATTCAATTAACAGGGTTCCACTGTACTGTAAAAGATAGTTCGGTAAGGCCTAAAAAAATCCTCAAATTAGGCATAAAAAAAGTTAAAAATCTGTTTCTCAGGCCCTCCAGCATACCCTTTTGCCTGCCGCATCCTCTCTTTTTTTAACCAATGCAAACTTAAAGAAATAAAAATCAAATGGTTTATGTCTGATATTTTACACAAATTAATAAAATTGATAAATTTGTCCCTTGAGTGCAAAAAAAAAAAACATTATAAAAAAGGCTTTGCAATGCTTTAGCAAAGGGACGAAGTAAACTACCACCAATGCTATTCTGTAGAATATGAGGTCTAAAACATAAAACAAACCAAGAACATGAACTTTTGATGGCAAACAAATAATTACAAGAATAATAAAAAGTAAAAAAAAAAACCCCTGCCCTCATGCAATTTTACAAAAAAATGGCCGGAGAAACAGATCGCTGTGGGGCCTAATGTCTCACATATATTTTTTGACATTGAAGCAAATATCTCTCAGATATCAGCAACTAATTTCTTAAAAATATGAATAAAAAACCTATTTGGACACAATTTTCATTTATATTTTTCTGTTTACATATTGATCTGTCATACGTGTTTGCCAATCACACCTTAGTATTATTTTTGTTTTAATTTCAAGCAGATGTTAGAACTGTCAAATTCTAAAAATAAGACCAAACTTTTAATTTAATGGATTCTATGGTATACAGGCATGTAATAAACACAAAACATCATGCTGTATGAATGCGATAGTCAATATGGCACTCATGCCACCATGGAAAGATAGAACTTGAGGTGGCGCCTCTTGTTCTATCCTTCCATACTAGCACTTGTGCCATATTGACGAACACATCGTTTATATCTGTGAGATCCTTTCTGACAGTCCCAAAGAATGTTTCCTCCCATGATTTTGTTTTACGAGTATTCATCAGAATCCAATACATATAGATTGCAGTCAAAGATAGACCACACTTCCCAGAGACCCAGCCTGGATCCCTGAACATTGTTTGAAAAAATGTCAAACTTCTATACATTCATGACTGAAATTCTTAACCCTTTACCCAACGTAATGGCCAAAACTGGCCAGCGCTATTCTCAAAAATCGTCAGTTAATTTTCATTATTTTTTCATTTTTTGTCTCAAAAACATAGGTTATGACCCCTCATTGGAACGAGCTCCTCGAGCTCGTTCCAATGAGGGGTCATAACCTATGGTTTTGAGACAAAAACTGAAAAAAGTTAAAAAATTTATATTAATTTATATATTTTTTATACTTACCAATGACCCAGACATAGCTGGTGCTAATTCTCAAAAATTTAGGGCCAAACACAAATTTTGCCCCCCAATCCCCAAAATTTGCATCTAAAACCGAAAATTACATGTCCTAAATGGTCCTCCATACTTTTCCTCCACTGCGCATGCGCAGTGTCAAGGAGGTCTCGAAATTGGTGCCAATTATCATTCTTACAAGCAGTGCCTGGTCAGCGCTATGTACTCAGCGGGGAGGTACGAGTTCCCACTCCTGGGAGGGCCATCACCGTCTGGGTCATTGGTAAGTATAAAAAATATATAAATTACTATAAATTTTTTAACATTTTTATACTATACCAATGACCCAGACATAGCTGAACAGAAAAAAGGCTGGAGGGCCTAGGACATAGAGGAAAATCCAATAAGCTCAACTAAATATAATAGAGTTATCCCCTCGAGGAGAAAAGGAGGATTAGGCTTTACATGTATCTTTCTTATTTATGACAAATTAGAAAGACACAACACCCTTCATAATTGACCATAATAACATCCATGTTCTCTATTAACATCCAGTATAACCCTTTATACTAATTATTTTTAAAGTAAGCCAATAAATAAAGTAAGTCCAGAGATTTGAGACTCTTTATACTCTTTAAAAGTGTCCGAGGATTGTATATTAATGCCCGTTTGACACGTGACATATACAAATGCTTCACACCGAGCTACACTTTAAAAATATGACATGAATGAATTTAAACATTAGCTTTACACTTTAAAACCATCCCGGTACTGACTCAGAATTACTGACTCCGGAGGAGGTATCCCCTTGCTTTTCACTATAAAGCAGGTGACCTAAGAGAACACCCTCCCCCCTCCCCTTCCCCTTGCCCTGGGTCAAATAGCCCAGAGCAAAGAGGGCAGCAGGACAGAGTCACTGCCGGAACAAAAAGCCTGCATAACTATAGTTGCAACTGTTTAGTGGACGACATTCTGAGCAACAGATAACGGACCTAAACAATGCAGGTCTCTAGAAATGGACTCAATATTTCTGAGATAAAAATTCGTGAATGTGGATGGCTGAGACCAATATGCAGCCTTCATTAAATCTGTAATAGTAACACTATTTGCATAAGCCCAAGATGCAGAAAGAGCTCTTACTTCATGAGCCGAAATCTTAAGCACAGACTGCTGAGTTGAAGATAGATTATCATAAGCAGTACGGATAGTTAATTGAATCCATCTAGCAATAGAACGGACCATAATGTCCTTTCTATTAGGCATCAGAGACAGAAAGAAGCATTTTCATCCCTTTCAGATAAACTGAGATCTTCGTTTATAAATACGTAAAGCTCTAACCGGACAGAGTAAAGGCCTATGCCCGTCTGAAGACGGAAGGGCCTTAATAACAATAGGTTCCAGATATTTATTAGGAGCCTGATTCTTAGCCAAAAATCCAACATTAGTAGTAAAGGTAATAGTGTTCCCGACACTACGATAGTGAGAATCGTCCACAGATAGTGCACTCACTGACTCTTCTAGCAGAAGAGAAAGCTTAGAGACATTAGATCCAATTTGTAAACTATCATGGTGTGCATAGGTATCAGACAACATAGACCTATAACCTTTAATAGTAACAGGCTGCAGTTTGATCTCATCAAACAAGTATACTAGAAAGTTTGCAATGTCTGGAATGGAGGGATCAAAAATATCAACAGAATGATCCCTACACCAACGACAAAAGACCTTCCACTTAGCCGCATAGTTTAGCGAAGAGGAGGTCCTCCTACAGTTAGAAATTGCGTCCACTGCTGGTCCTGTAAAATGCTTGCCGTGCAAGAAGGACCGCACAACGGAAATACGTGAAGGTTGACACCTTGCGGGTTGTGATGTAGTTGACGCAATTTCCCCTGCGAAAGATCCTCTCGTGGAGGAAGCTTCCGCAGTATGTCCCACAGCAGACACCTGAGTAGATTTATCCACGGTCTCTGTGGAGACAGAGATGTTACCAACAGAATTTTGCATTGAGTTAACGCTTCTCCACAAGAGACTGTACTTCTGATAGAAGAGCGTCTCTTTTCTGCGGATTTGACGGAAGCTGAGTCCATTTTGGACTTCGAGTTAATAGAGGCTTTCGTCTGAAGGATACTCTTAGTCCTTCCAAAATTACCCCTTGAACCCAGGGGTCGTCCGTAATTGATGCCCAACTGTTTATAAAACTTGACAATCTTCCGCCTACCGGAACACGATAGAGGTTCATACCATCACCTCCTGAACCTGCGAGGCTTGCGGAAGGAGAAGCTACGTCCTCCACGACCCACACCTCACCCCGTCAACCTAGGGACGTCTGACCGGTTATCTCGGCCAGTATAGCGTCCCCTACATGAGTCGCTGCCTTGACGGTCTCTAGAATAAGACCTAGAGGACACATAGGAACCTTTATAGGAACTTCCCTTGGGCGTACTTGTCCCAGAAGTGCCTGTCTTACTCTTTTCTGCTGTATCCGACTTTTTAGAAGCGGATTTGAATAGCAGAGAATCCGAAGCTTTCTTAGTTATCTGATCATAGATTGCTGAAAGCTTGTCGTCGAAGAGAAGCTCTCCGGAGACCGAAGCGACTCTGAGAGAGTTTTTCACCTTACCATCCACACGCGTGGATGTAGCTGGGGCCGCGTCACGTCTAACCAACTCCAGGTTTGCCACTGAAAGGGTGGAGTTATACGTGGAATAAGCTATGGCCCTTGAAAGAACTCTTAAGGAGGATTGTATATCCTGGAATTCTTTCCCTTGAAGACGTAATGATAATGCTTTAGTAAGGTGATCTGCGTATGATAAGGCATCTAAGTTAACTCTATTAGACATTATTGTTGTTTCCAACGCCGTGGTTGGAATTGACATAGATGACAGTATAGACAATTCTAGGTCTTCAGCCTGGTCGTCTAGACGCAGAGGAAATCTCGGTATGCCCTGTCCTGCCGTTTCAAATTTGTTCCTTGAATTGATGAAAGGCAGATGTAGAGCATTTGCAGACAAGAAACCATACTTGCTCGTTTTGGTAGCAAGCTTATATATAGCGTCATTCAATAGTTCAAATGTTCTTGTGACATTATTGGACTGTGTCAGAAACTCAGGGACGATGTCCCTAAACCGGTCAAAAAATTCTGTGTCCAGTGACGCTATCAGTCTCTTATCCGGCATCGCAGCATTCTGGTCCGACGGAACAACCTCTGGAAGATAATGCAGGATAAAATCTATGGCAGCTTTATGTTGTTCCGAAAGGGAAAACTCCAGCTCCTCTGAATCCCTTTCACCATCCTGTCGGACCATATGAAGTTCTCGGTCGTCCGTACCTGATGCTTCAGCGGAGCGTACCAACCCATCGTAGTCGGATAATTCCTGATCCGACAGAGATTCTGTCGTCTGCTGGGATGCTGCGATAAGTTGTGCTATTTGTGATAGCACGTCCGTCACTGAGGCCTGTGGAGCAGCGGTCTTACGTTGCTTTGCCGCTGGAAGCTCCCTGGACGTTGACTCCTGCATACTTCTTTTATGCGAACGTCCGGAGTCTATAGGCCTCGTGTCCCTGGCTACCGGATGGCGTGACCTGGTCGCCGTGGAATCCCTGATCGGCGAAGCTGGCTGGATATCCGTGGTCACGTAGCCAAGGTGCGGTCGTGTGCGCTGCCGTGAGGATGAGGAAGCCATATTGACAGTCTCTCCGGACTGTTTATATAACGGAGTGTCCCGAGAGGCGGACGTATGCTCTGAATGCGAAACGTTTTGTACCACAACATCTGGTCCCAGATGTTGTTGTACGAGAGAGGGACCTCTCGCTCGCAGCCCGGATGGACCTGGACGAGCTAGGAACTGGACTAATAGGCTTCCTCCGTTCTATCCTCTGATCCGTCGCCACTGGGTGTGCACTTTGTGTTATTATAGTGCTCGCATCACCCAAATCTCCTTCCTGGACTGCAATGGACGAACCCGGCTGCCGAGCCATTCGATGAATGGTCGCTACACCGGGCGAGCTAGTGGACGCCAATGCCGTCGATCCTACTAGGGACCTCTTAGGCAATTGACGTATTTTCATGAGCACATTTGCCGCTAGCTCTTCATTTAACTGTGACGACGAAGGCACACTTTTGGAAGACATCATGGAAACATCACCCTGTTCTTGTTCCTCTGAAAAAGAGATTGAAAAACTAGAGTGACCCTGCGGAGAAAGGACCGGCATGGCCTTATCCCCGCAAACAACATACCGTGACACACGTTTCCAATAATTGTCATCCCAATTGACACACACTGAGCAGGAGTGCGAGTACACTGACTACAATTAATACAATGATTATGAAAGTCAGGGAAGATTTCCTCTTATTACAATTTGAACAATATCCTTTCATTGTGAAAAGAACACAAACAGTCCTAGTGTCCTAGTACTCGCACCAACCCCTGAAAACAAAGATACATAATAACATGATCCATTAACAAAGAGAAAAAATAAATGAAATCAAAAAAATTTTTTGAAAAAGTTAAAAAATTTATAGTAATTTATATATTTTTTATACTTACCAATGACCCAGACATAGCTGGTGCTAACTCTTAAAATATAGGGCCAAACACAAATTTTGCCCCCCAATCCCCAAAATTTGCATCTAAAACTAAAGAAAACATGTCCTGAAAGGCCCTCCACACTTCGCCCCTACTGCGCATGCGCAGTGTCAAGGACGTTCCAAAATTGGCGCCATTAATCATTCTAATAACCAGTGCCTGGTAAGCGCTATGTACTCAGCGGGGAGGCAAGAGTTCCCAACTCCTGGGAGGGCCATCCCCGTCTGGGTCATTGGTAAGTATAAAAAATATATAAATTACTATAAATTTTTTAACATTTTTATACTGTACCAATGACCCAGACATAGCTGAATAGTAAAAAGGCTGGAGGGCCAAGGACATAGAGCAAAATGGAATACGCTCAATAAAATAAAATAGAGTCATCCCCTGTAGGGAAAAGAAGTAATAGGCCTTATATGTATCTTTCTTATTTATGATAAATTAGAAAGATACAACACCTTCCAAAAATTGAGCTTCATACATCCATGTACTCTATTAATATCCAATAATCCTTATACTAATAATTTTTAAAGTAAGCCAATAATAAAGTAAGTCTAGAGAATAGAGACTCTTATACTCCTAAAAGTGTGTGAGAATTGCATAATCATGTCCGTTGACATATGCAATATTCAAAAGCTATACTTTAAAAACTAAGACTTGAATGAATTTTATAAACTTAAACTTCTCACTAACAACCATCCCAATAACAGCTCAGAATTACTAACTCCGGAGGAGGTATCCCCTTGTTTTCATAGTAAAAACAGGTGACCCAAGGGAACACCCTCCCCCCCCCCCCTTTTTCTTGCCCTGGGTCAAATAGCCCAGAGCGAAGAGGGCAGCCGAACGGAGACACTGCCGAAACAGACAGCCTACCTAGCTATAGTAGCAACTGTTAAGTGAATGACATTCTGAGCAGTAGATAATAGACCTAACAATAGAGGCCTCCAGAAATGGACTCGATATTTCTGAGATAAAATTCATGAATGGATGGCTGAGCGCAATGAGCAGCCTTCAAAAATCTATAATAGCAACACTATTAATGCAAGCCCAAGAAGTAGAAGAACTCTTACTTCATGAGCCGAAATCTTAAGCACAACTGCTAAGCCAATGATATACCATAAGCAGTACGCTAGTTAATAGAATCCATTAACAATAAAATGGAGCGTAACGTCCTTCTACTAGACATCAAAGACAGAAGAAGCTTACGCCCTTGTAATAAACAGATATCTGTTTATAAATACATAAACTGTACCCGGAAAGAGTAAAGGCCTATGCCCATACGAAGACGGAAGGACCTTAAAATAATAGGTTCCGGATAATAGGAGCCTAACTCTAATGCAACAATCCAACCTAAATAGTAACGGAAGTATTGATTCCGAAACTATGAAAGTGAAAATCATCCATCGATAGTGCATGAAACTCACTGACTCTACAGTAAAAGAGAAACCAACAGAATTACTGTCTAAAAGGTCAGAATTTGAAAACTACTGTTTCCAGAGGCTCAAATGATTACTTAGCTAAATAAGAACCGAAGTTAAAATCCGTATAGGAATTTAATCTAAAGATTCCAAGTCTATTTATCAAAAAGTTACTAACTGACTTAGATAAAGAGACAAAAGACTCAATTGTAAACTATCGTAGAGTGCATAGGTATGAGGTAACATAAACCTATAACCTAAATAACAACAAGCTGCAGTAGATCTTGTGAAACAAGTATACTAAAAAATAGCAATGAGTAGTATGGAGGGATCAACCATATGAACATAATGATCCCTACACCACGACGGAAGAGCCTCCACTTTAGTCGCATAGAATAGCGAAGAAGAGGATCTCCTATAGTAGGAAATCGCGTCCAAAGCTCGTCCAGTACAGTGCTACAATGCAATACGGACCACACAACGGAATACATGAAGGTTGCGACCTTGCTGGTTGTGATAAAGATGACACGATTTCCCCAGTGAAAAAAGATCCTCACATAGAGAAAGATTTCACGTTAAGATCCACAGTAGACAAGAGAGTAAATTACTCATGATCTCTGTGAAGATAGAGATGCTATCAACAGAAATGTATTGTGGTTGTTTATCTTAGCAATACCTGCTAAAACAACAGCGCCGGAGGATACGCGTATCCTATCATTCCGTCCTATAGATCAATAGAGCGTTAACAGTATTAGCTCATAGATCTGGACAAGCCAACACATACGTCTGCAATTATTAGCAAGCTGTGTCATAAATAAAACATCATTGGGCGCTCCCATAGATAGCAAATCTGAATGAATACTTGTTTGTTGAGAGTCCATTCTGACAGCAACAAGCGACCCGTAAGAGAACGGGAGTGCGATAAAACAATCAGACGACCCAGAATATGACGGACCAACACTGAACTTGGTGTACTATAACCAACAGACGGATTCTTTCCATTAAATTGAATAACGGAAACGAAAGAGTGCCTCCCTGGTTCCGGAGATACGCCACTACTGTCGAATTAAAGGACAGGAATTTGGGCATGCGTTTCTGAATAATGTTCATGCAATGACATAAAGCAAGCCTAAAAAACATTATTCCGCAGAAGTTAAACTGATAGCTAAAAGACTGCGGAACCCAAAGACCCTGGCACTTCGAATCCGTAGGGATCAGTATATATCCCAATCTGTTTGACTGGCAACCGTCATAACAGCCACACTCGGGTCCGGCAACTGCGGCGGCACTCTCTGAGTCAACCACCCAATGTTTGCCCCAGTCTGAATCTCTTGTAACACTAGATAGACAAGAGAATGTATAAATCAAGCAATTCATGGATTGCCGGAAAGTTGCCGTCGAAGAGAAGCTCCTCCGAGAACGAAGCGACTCTGAGAGAGTTCTTAACCTACTATCCACGTGTGGATGTAGCTAGGGCTGCATCACGTCTAACCAACTCCAATCAGCCACTGAAGGGCGGAGTTATACGTGAACAAACTACTGCCCTCAAAAGAAATTACATTGAGAATAATATCCCGTAAATCTTTTCTTGAAGACGTAATGATAACGCCTCAGTAAGGCGGATTACGTATAATAAAGCGTCTAAGTTAAGTCTACTATACATAATGTCGTTCCCAACATTGAAATTGGAAAAGACATAAACGGCGAAAAAGAATATATATGCAGTCTTTAATCACACCGTCTAGACGCGTATGAACTCTCGGTATGCCCTGCTCTGCCAAAATAAACTATATGTAAAAAAAGATAAAATGGCAGAAATGAGCCACGCGGACAAGAAACTAAACTATCATGCTTAGTAGCAGGCTTGTATATATATATAAATATATAGCGTCGAAAAATAAAACACATGTTGTAATGACAATATTGGACTGCGTCGGTAAGTCAGGGACAAAGTCCCTGTACCGATCGAAAAATCCGAGTCCAATGACGCTATAAGTCTCTTATCCAAGATCGCAGCAATGAAGTCCGAAAAATAATCACTGGAAGAAATGCCAGAAGATATGAAAGGCATCTTCCGATACTACTAAAGGGAAAACTCGAAATCTTTCGAATTCCTTTCGCCATCCTGTCGGACCCTATAAAGCGTTCGGTCGTCCGTAGCTTGATGCAACCGCGGACCGCACCGACCCAGCGCCGTCGGATAATTCCTGATTCGACCGAGAAACTGTCAATTGCTGGGATGCTGCGAAACAACTGTGCTAACTCGGATAGCACGTCCGTCACTGAGGCCTGAGGAGCAGCGGTCTTACGATGCATTGCCGCAGGAAGCTCCGAGATCGTTACCCCGTGCATACTTCCAATATGCGAGCGAACGGAGTGTATAGGCCTCGTGTCCCTTGGCTACCGGATGGCGCGACCTATTCGCTGTGGAATCACTGAATGCCGAAACTGATCGGATACTCGAGGTCACGTAGCCAATGTGCGGTCGTGTGCCCTGCTGTGAGGATGAGGAAGCATTAAAGACAGTCTCTCGGACTGTCAATATAACGGAGCGTCCCGAGCAACGGACATATGCTCCGAATGTAAAATATCTGAACCACAACATGCGGTCCCCTATGTTGTTGGCTTCCTCCGATCTGTCCTCAATCTGCCGTCACTGGGTGAGTACTAAAGTAATTAAAGTGCTCGCATCACCCAAATCTCCTTCCTAGACCGCAACGGACGAACCCGGCAGCCGAACCATTCGATGAATGTACGCTACACCGGGTGAGCTAGCGAATGTCACTCCGTAAGCGATAGACATATTCCATGAGCACTTATTGCCGCTAACTCTTCATTAACTATGACGACAGAGGCACACTTTTGAAAGACATCTCCATAATTCTTCGAACAAGAAACCAGAAATGCTTGAATAGCAAGCATAAAATAATAATATATATAGCGTCGTTCAATAATTCGAAAGTTTGTGTGACATTATTGGACTATGTCGGAACTGAGGGACGATGTCCCTGAACCGAACCAAAAATTTCTAAGTCCACCGACGCTATCGGTTTCTTATCCGGCATCGCAGCATATTTTGTTCCGAAAGGGAAAGCTTGAAATCCTCCGAATCCCTTTCGGTATCCCTTCGGACCGGATGAAACTTTCGGACGTCCGTACCCGCTTCCGCGGAGCGTCCCGACCCAGCATCGTCGGATAAAATATATGCGACAGATTCAGTTGATGCTGGGATGCTGCGATAAACTGTGCTATTAAGGAAAGCACGTCCGTTCCCGAGGCCTGTGCAGTAGCGGACTTACGATGCATTGCCGCTAGAAGCTCCGTGTACGTTGACTCCCGCACACTTCCTATGCGAACGTCCGGAGTCTGCAGGCCTCGAGTCCAGAGCAGTCGGATAATTCTCGATCCGACACCGTTTCTGTCGGCTGCTGGGATGCTGCGATAAGCTGTGCTATGTGCACAAGAATGTCCGGCGTCGAGACCTGCGGAGGCGCAGTCTATCGCTGCCTCGCCGAGGGCAGCTCCGCATCAGATGGCTCCCGCATACTTCCTATGCGAACGTCCGGAGTCCATCGGTCTCGAATCCCTGGCTGCCGGATGGTGTGACCTGGTCGCCGAAGAATCCTTGATCGGCGAAGCTGGTAATATATCGGCGGTCACGCAGCCAAGGTGCGGTCGTGTGCGCTGACGAGAAGAGGAAGCCTTAGCAGTCTCAGCGGACTGCCTAAACAACGGAGCGTCCCGAGCGACGGACGTATGTTCCGCTAGCGACACATTTATACCACAACATCTGGGGCCAGATGTTGTTGAACGAGAGAGGGGCCTCTCTCGCTTGCCGTCCGGATGGACCGGAACGAGCTATGAACCGGACTAAAAGGCTTCCTCCGTTCTCCCTCCGATCCGCCGTCACTGGGTGTGCATTAAGTTAATTTTATAGTGCTCGCATCACCCCAAAATTCCTTCTAGACCGCAACGGACGAACCCGGCTGCCGAACCATTCGGTGAATGGACGCTACACCGGGCGAGCTAGCGGACGTCAAAGGCCGTCGAACCTACTAGGGTCCTCTTAGGCAATTGGCGTATTACATGAGCACTTTTCCGCTAGCCCTTCATTAATTGTGACGACGGAGGCACACTGTTGGAAGACATCACAGATACATCACCCTAATCTTGATCGTCTGAAATAGAAATTGATAAAGTAGAGTGACCCTGCGGGGAAAGGACCGGAGTGTCCAAATCCCCAACAACATACCGTGACATACGCTTCCCATATTGTCATCGAAATCATACGATACAGAACAGGAGTTAATGCGAGTACACTGACCACATATAGAATGATAATAAGGTCAGAGGAAGACTTCCTCTTAAAACAATTGATCAATATCCTTTCAATGTGAAAAGAAAACAAGTCCTGGTACTCGCACTAACCCCTGGCAAAATACATAATAATAATATGATCCATTAATATAGAAAAAATAATTGAAATCAAAATATTTTGAAAAAATATTTTTTCAGAACAGCCCAAGTTTCTGAAAAGTAACGTTGAGCCCCAATGGATCCCAAGCCTAAGTGTGGAAAAAAATTTAAAAAATATTTTAAACAATTTATTCAACACTTACGAACAATAATAATGTATCTAGTTATGATTAAAATAACATAAAGATATTATTATTATTTAGAAATCCCCCCCTCACACAGAGGGCTGTTGTAAATGTAAACAATGAGTGTAAAAACACTAAAATAAGACTCCAGGCACCCAGGCCCGAAATCAGTTACCAAAAATACACCATCTGATGCAAAACAGAGACTTCCAGGGAAGAAACTGCAGAACATCAGATGGTAGATGCAGAACACAACGCCTAACCCCCCGTAGGTGAAGACGTAAACATGGGGAAAGAACAGAATTCATTCTGTTATTCAGCTAAAACTCCCAAGAAATTTTAGTAATAATAATTACATAAACTATGCCAAAAGCATGGGAGAATAGCAAGGGGGAACTTAAAGGACAGGGAGAGAGGAAAAACACTTGAAAAACAGTGTAACTAAACAATCAGAATGACAACAAAATGGCTGCTGCCTTGAAAATAGGTAACTTAACATAATTTCATTAAAAAATTTTAAGTTACAGCCCTGATAATATTCTGTCACACATTCTTTTCCTCTCCTCCTTTTCTATCCTCCTTAGAATCACCATTTCACTAATATTTATGTGTCTGGCATCATTTAAACTGAGATTTAAAAGCACAAAGATCAGTCAGATGTTAACTGATGAAGGGCCAAACTTAGAATGATTAATGGCGCCAATTTCGGAACGTCCTTGACACTGCGCATGCGCAGTAGGGGCGAAGTGTGGAGGGCCTTTCAGGACATGTTTTCTTTAGTTTTAGATGCAAATTTTGGGGATTGGGGGGCAAAATTTGTGTTTGGCCCTATATTTTAAGAGTTAGCACCAGCTATGTCTGGGTCATTGGTACAGTATAAAAATATATTTTTTCAGAAAAGCCCAAGTTTCTGAAAGTAACGTTGAGCCCCAATGGATCCCAAAAAAGCCTAAGTGTAGACAAAATTTTTAAAAATATTTAAAAAAAATTAAAGCAGCACTTACGTATAATAATAATGTATCTTGTTATGATTAAACTAATACAAAGACAAGAAATCACTCTCAACAGAAACCGTTGTCAATGTAAACAAGAAGTGTATAACAACCGGAAACATGACTCCAGGCACTGATAAACATGGCCTGAAATCAGTTACCAATTACAACACTATCTGAAGCAAAACAGAGACTTCTAGGGAAGAAACTGCAGAACATCAGATGGTAGATGCAGAACACAACGCCTAAACACCCATGGGTGAGGACGTAAACATGGGGAAAAAAAACAGAATTCATTCTGTTACCAAGCTAAAACTCCCAAAAAATTTTAGTAATAATATTACAGAAAAGCATGGGAGCATGGGAGAATAGCAAGGGGGGACTAAAGGAAAGGGAGAGAGGAAACACTTATCAAGCAGTGTAACTTTATAGCAAGAATGACAACAACAGGCCCATGCCTTGAAGGGAACATAACATAATTTCATAAAAAAATTTTAAGTTACAGCCCTGATTATTTCCTGCCACTAATTTTTCCTCTCCTCCTTCTATTTCCTCTTTAGATCCACCATTTTTCTAATATTTATGTGTCTGGCATCATTTAAACTGAGATTTACAAGCACAAATATCAGTCAGATGTGAACTGATGAAGGGCCAAACAAAGAAAGAATGATAATTGGCGCCAATTTCGAGACCTCCTTGACACTGCGCATGTGCAGTGGAGGAAAAGTATGGAGGACCATTTAGGACATGTTATTTTCGGTTTTAGATGCAAATTTTGGGGATTGGGGGGCAAAATTTGTGTTTGGCCCTAGATTTTTGAGAATTAGCACCAGCTATGTCTGGGTCATTGGTACAGTATAAAAATATTAGTTGTTCAAGAATCTTTTTTGCAAGTGTCGTCTGCTTTTCATGTTAGGTAAAGGGTTAAACATGTTCATGTATAATCAAATTGTTTATTCTATTGATTTATGTTTATTGGTGTTTAAGGTCACATATTTCTGCACATTGGTCAAGCGTTACATGGATTTAAAGACAAGGCCAGCCACTCATTTATAACCATGTTGTTGCCCACTTTAGAAGACTTCCACTGCAGGTATTGGTAACAAGGTCGTATTTTACCAGAAAAACAGAACTTGTTTACCACAGTAAAACATGCTCTGCTTCACTTCCCAGGGCTCCAACAAAGACGTTATTCTTCTTTCACTTCCTGGGTACCATTCTGGTTAAACCTTATAAAAAATAAAAAGTACTCTGAGTCCTCCAATTGGCATGACAAGTTTTTCTCTTCGTTTCCTGGGAAGACCCTGAACATTCACCTATGAGTGATATTATAAGTTACCTCCACCAACATGTATGGTATATGAAGATTTAATACCTGGATGTCGGTTTTTAAACACCGAGCCACAGGCTCGGTGTTTAAATGTGACATCCAGGTATTAAATCTCCATATACCATACATATTGGTGGAGATAACTTTTTTGTCCCGTTTGAAACACAATATAAGCATAGTGGAAATAAATTTGTGGATGCATTTGTCAGCTCCACAATCACTTGGACCAAATTCATGATAATTAATTTATTTTTATAACTGAAGAAGACAACAGATAAAGTTGGGTCATTAAGTAAACGATTAAACAGTATTTTGTTGACATATCGTCCCTTGAGTTCTACTGGCACATAGAACATATTAGTACTCAGGGTACGAATCATTTGCTCTTATTTTATTTTTATGATTGAATTGTCGGAAATCTGATGATATTTGTGACTATTTTCGTGTTTTTTAGTTCTATTTTTATTTCAAGGCGAGCAAAAGCAGAAAGCTTTCATTCAAACCATATACCCTGATGTTTCACGTGTGCTTATACCCTGATGTTGCACGCTCTCATATACCTTAGATGTTGGGTGCATCCTTTGCCATGCCTATTTGTCCAAGGTATTCTGACCAATCAAAAGACCAAATTTATCGGGATATAGGGACAAACATTATTAACCCTGCATAAGATGAAATGAAGTGGCAGCAGAAAATATATTTCTTCCTACCCCTCCGATTCATTTCGCCATTTGTGATCCAATTTAGATGAAAATTCTCAAATATTACGATTAACTTGTGGATATGAGCATATTCTACAATTTTCGATCTGCACTCACTTTAACTAATGCAAGTAATGGGTTCATATTTGGGCTCCTTTTATGAATCTTGATTTTTGCTTACTGTGCTTCAATTTGGTACAAATGCTTTAATTTTCTTCTTCTTCAGATTCACCACTCAAGAAACTTTTGGTATTCAGTAGTCTTATGGGTGGTGTTTGTGCAAATGAAGTCCCTGGGTTCATATTTCGGTTCCAATGATCACTGTAAAAAGAGCTTTGTAGTAGAGTTTAATATATTCCCGGTTTTCTATAATAATGGGAATGGGAATGAAATTACACCAAGAACCGGGAAATATTCCAGATAATATCAAGTAAATTTATGATAGTAACAAGATGTAGAGACTTTTGTGAAAATGAACGTATTTTATTGGCAATCTGCTTACAGAAAAATTCTTTTCCTGAGAGAAGTGTGAAAACTCAAACCCGCTTCCAACTCGTCTTCATTTTAAAAATCACTAGTGTTATCACCACTGGCTCCTTCTTCACTGTCGTCACCAGTCTTCTCTGCTACAAGCAGGAGACTGGTGACAGCAGTGAAGAAGGAGTTGACTGAAGGAGGCAGTGAATAGTGAGTGATACTAGTGATTTTGAAAATGAAGACAAGTTTGAACTCTGAAGTGAATGAAGATTCTTGCTGTTGAAGAGAGGAGTCCTACAGCTAAAATGATTTTGTGAAAAAGGTTCTTCAAGAAGCAGGACTGTAAAATGTTCAACACAGTTTCGGTTCTGTGCTATAGATTTCCCAGGTATCGTGATTGGCTTTTGGAACTGGGAACCCGGGAATTCCTGTTCCTGAAATTAAACCCCACTTTGCAGTGAAATGATCTTAAAATCAAAGAAAAGGGAACTTTAATAAATATAAGAAAATGAAAGTGTCAATGACACTGTAGCTCAACTTGTCAAGACAAAGACATGTACATGTATAGTATGTGACACAGCAATGACAAACATCTAGGTAATGACCTGATAACAAAGGTACATATAAAGTATTGTAACGGTCTGTACATAAATACTGACCGTTGCCTGTAACAAATGTATAGGTAAAGTACTGTAAAGGTGGGTGACAGTCAGATGCTGAACTAGAAAAAATCTTTGAGTCCCAGAGTGGGTCTGACTGAACCCCAAAATATTTGTTCTCACAGCACAGTGATAACAAAGGCACCCCAAAACACACTCGTTCCTGTCCCAAGGTGAAAACAAAAGTACTCAAGAAGTTTTGTGAAGATCAGTTCATAAATAAGAGCTGTATAGAACTTGTGACAAAAAACTGATTGGACCTAATTTCGGTACAAAATGGCCACTGGCAGCCATCTTGAAATTTGGACCGTACCCAGAAACACTCATTCTCATCCCAAGGAGATAACAAAGGTACCCAAGAAGTTTTGTGAAGATCGATTCATAAATACAGCCTCTACCCTGAGCCGTATTGACATGTGTGCTTACATTGTGTAAGTAGCACTGAATAAATCAAAGTTCATCTAATTTGCATAATTTCTGCACGAAAAAAAAACCCTTACAATATGTGATGTATTCCATGTTACTAAACATTCATACAAAAATTTATTAAAATCAGAACTTTCATACAGAAGTTCTATACAAAAGACTGATTGCACTAATTTTGGTACAAAATGGCTGCTGGTGGCCATCTTGAATTTTGGACCACACCCAAAAACACTCGCTCTCATCCCACAGTGATAACAAAGGTACCCAAGAAGTTTCGTAAAGATTGGTTCATAAATATGGCCTCTAGTCTGAGCTGTATAGAAGTTGTGTACAAAAAACTGATTAGACCTAATTTCGGTACAAAATGGCCACTAGCAGCCATCTTGAATTTTAGACCGCACCCAGAAACACTCGTTCTCGTACCAAGGTGATAACAAAGGTACCCAAGACATTTCGTGAAGATCAGTTCATAAATACAGACTCTAGTCTGAGCCGTATTGACATGTGTACTTACTGTGTGTAAGTCGCACTGAAAAAATCAAAGTTCATCTAATTTGCATAATTTCTGCACGAGAAAAAAACCCGTATTATATGTGATGCATCCCATGGTACTAAACATTCACACAAAAAAATTATTCAAATCAGGGCTTTCATATGGAAGTTCTGTGCAAAAATTTGATTGCACCTAATTTTGTACAAAATGGCTGCCATCGGCCATCTTGAATTTCGGACCGGACCCCAAAACACTCGTTCTCGTCTCACGGTGATACCAAAGGTACCCAAGAAGTTTCGTAAAGATCGGTTCATAAATACGGCCTCTAGCCCGAGCCGTATTGGCATTTGCACTTACAGTGCTGAAAGTAACCCCAAAAAACATCAAAATTAGTCTAATTTGCACAATTTACGTACCAGAAAAAAAAACGTATTATATGTGATGTATCCCATGGTACTAAACATTCATACAAAAAATTATTCAAATCAGAGCTTTCATATGGAAGTTCTGTACAAAAAACAGATTTCTGCATCGTCGGTACAAAATGGCAGCTGGCAGCCATCTTGAATTTCGGACCGCACCCAAAAACACTCGTTCTCGTCCCACGGTCATAACAAAGGTACCCAAGAAGTTTCGTAAAGATCGGTTCATAAATACGGCCTCTAGCCCGAGCCATAGCAGCTTGGCACTTACAGCTCTGAAAGTAACACTAAATAAATCAAAGTCAGTCTAATTTGCATAATTTACGCACGAGAAAAAAACCCGTATTATATGTGATGTATCCCATGGTACTAAACATTTATACAAAACTTTATTCAAATCAGAACTTTCATACAGAAGTTCTGTACAAAAAAACTGATTTTTGCATCATCGGTACAAAATGGCCACTGGCAGCCATCTTGAATTTCGGACCACACCTAAAAACACTCGTTCCCGTCCCAGGGTCATAACAAAGGTACACAAGAAGTTTCATAAAGATCGGTTCATAAATACGACCTCTAGCCCGAGCCATAGCCAATTGTTGACGTACGGACAGACGGACAGATGGACAGACGGACAGACGGACGACGGGCCATGACAATAGCTCAAATTTGACTTCGTCAAAGTTGAGCTAAAAATGAGATAAAAGCATATAAGCAGACATAACATACTTCACTGGAAGATCTTTAGGTGGCAATGAAGCTCTCACTACTTCCATCACTCTTGGTAGATGTCTGAAAATGTTGTCTCCAACAGACACAGCCAATAAGCCAATTGCTTGAAATGCAGGAGTTCTCTCCCTTTCTCTTTTTAACATTCCAAGTAAAAAATTCATCGTGTCATTTAAATATCTAAAAATAGAAAAGTCAACGGAGTTATCATCATCACTTTAGATATAAAAACAATCTAAGACCTAAAAAAGTGAAAAATCTGTTTTTCAGGTCCTCCCACATGGTCCTTTTTGCTGCCGCATGCTCTCTTTTTTTTATATTTATTTATTTATTGATGTTTTAAGGTCACATATTTATGCACAATGGCTAATCATGACCGTGACAGTTTTATGGGTGGAGGAAGCCGGAGTACCCGGAGAGAACCACCAAGCAACGACGAGCAGCTGCCAGCTCCCCAACATCGTAACTCCGCACTGCAGCACAGGCAGGGTTAGATTGGTTGAAGACATGCGTACCATCGACGAGCAGTACGCCTTAGTACACGGCGTCATCGTGCCCCCATGCAGGCAATGGGGATGAAGTGTCTTGCCCAAGGACACAACGCGGTTGCCGCAGGTGGGATTCGAACCGAGGACCTCTCGGCTTGCAGCCTGCACCTCTACCTACTGAGCCACCGCGCTCCCTCTTTTTTTTATAACCAATGGCAACTTAAACTAGAGGCTCTAAAGAGCCTGTAATCGCTCACCTGGAACTGCATATAATTTATTTATTTATTTATTTATTTATTGGTGTTTGAGGTCATATACTTATGCACAATGGCTAATCATGACTGTGACAGTTTTACGGGTGGAGGAAGCTGGAGTACCCGGAGAGAACCACCAAGCACTGACAAGCAGCTGCCAGTTTCCCAACATCGTAACTCTGCACAGCAGCACAGGCAGGATTAGATTGGTTGAAGATACGTGTACACAGCGTCATCGTGCCCCCATGTAGACAATCGGGATTAAGTGCCTTGCCTAAGGACACAACGTGGGAGTCCGAATCGATCACTCAGACGGTCACCCATCCGAGGATTAACCGGGCTCGATGTTGCTTAACTTCCGTGATAGGACGAGAACTGGTTACCGCAACGCCACTGCATCCCGAGGAACTACATATAAAAATGTGATTTCCTACAGGCTTTCCATGGTAACTATGAGCTGCAATTGTGGCCATGTATGCAGCATTACATCAACATTACATGAGGATCATTGGTAGAAGGTGTCCCAGTCCTCAATCATGTGAAGTTTCAAAACATTTGACTTTGTAGTCTCAGAGGGGAAGATTTTTGCAAGATCCATCAATCAGAATCAGAGAATGTCTCCGGTGGCCATATTTTCCAACCAATGGGAACAAAAAGAGGATTGTTTCTAGAGGGCCTCCTATAGACCATTCCTGCAAAGTTTGATTCATGTTGGCTCAGTAGTTCCAGAGAAGAAGATGAAAATGTGATTCCCATAGGGTTTCTATAGGAACTATAAGCCGCAATTGTGGCCATGTTTGCAACACGATCAACATTAAATGAGGACCGTTGGTAGAGGGTGTCCCAGTCATTAACCATGCAAAGTTTCAAAACATTTGGCCCTGTGGTTTCTGAGAAGATTTTTCAAAATCCACCAATCAGAATCAAAAAATGCTTCTGGCAGCCATGTTTTTCGATGCACGGTAACAAAATGAGGAGCGTTTGTAGAGGACCTGCCATAGACTATCCCCGCCCGGTCTGGTTCACATTGGCTCCGTAGTTCCAGTTTGTTTGTTTGTTTGTTGGTGGTTAACGTCACATATTTATGCACCATGGCTAATCGTGACACAACATGGAGATGAAGTCAAGTTTAGTCAATCGTTGATCTACATGTTGCCCATTTTAGAGGACTTTCACCCCAAGCATTGGTGACTGGGTCCTATTTTACTAGTAAAGCGGAACTGGTTTACCACAGTAAACAAGTGCTGCTTACTTCCCAGGGTTCCCACAGGGATCCGTAGTTCCAGAGAAGAAGATGAAAATGTGATTTTCCATAGGGTTTCTATAGTACCTATAAGCCACAATTGTGGCCATGTTTACAACCCGATCAACATTAAATGAGGATTGTTGGTAGAGGGGGTCCCAGTCATCATTTATGTGAAGTATCAAAACATTTAATCTGGCAGTTTCAGAGAAGATTTTTGAATATCCACTAATCAGAATCAAAGAATGCCTCTGGTGGCCATGTTTTTCAACCCACGGAAACAAAATGAGGATTGTTTGTAGAGGACATCCCATAGACCATTCCTACCGAGTTTGGTTCATGTCGGCTCAGTAGTTCCAGAGAAGATGAAAATGTAATTTCCCATAGAGTTTCTATAGTAACTGTAAGCCGCAACTGCGACCATGTTTGTAAACAGATTCACATTAAATGAGGATCATTGGTAGAGAGGGTCCCAGTCATCATTTATGTGAAGTTTCAAAACATTTGGCATGGCGGTTTCAGAGGAGAAGATTTTTAAAAAGCCACCAACAAGAAACAAAGAATGCCTCTGGAAGCCGTTTTATCATTCGACGGGAACAAAATGAGGATCATTTGTAGAGGACCTCCCATAGACCATTCCTGCCAAGTTTGGTTCACACCGGCTCAGTGGTTACAGAGAAGAAGACGAAAATGTGAAAAGTTTACGGATGCCGGACACCGACAGATGCCAAGTGATGTGAAAAGCTCACATGGCCTTTCAAGCCAGGTGAGCTAAAAAGAAAAACTGAATGGTGTATGTCTGATATTTTACCCAAGTTAATAAAACTGATAAATTTGTCCCTGGAGTACAATAAAGGCTTTGCACTGCTTTAGCATTGCAAAGCCTTCTTGCACTGAAGGGATGAAATAACTACTACCCATGCGATTCTGTAGATTATGTGGCTTAAAACTTAAAACAAACCAAGAATAAGAACTTCTGATGGCAAACAAATAATTGCAGAAATAAAAAATAAAATAAAAAAAACACCTGTCCACATGCTATTTTACAAAAATGACCAGAGAAATAGAAGATCTACTTTGTGGGGCTTAACATCACTCACATAGAAGTGGATGTGAACCTCGGTTTCCCTGGAAATCAATGCTGAAAATCTGTTGATCGAGAGGTGGCCACCTGGTACTGCAAAGTGATATTGAAAAAAAAATTGCAATATTCTGATATTAAAGGTGGTTTGAGATGAAAATGTTTAAGGTGACACTCTCATTTTTTTTGGCAAGTCAGAATCTACTGGTATTTGTGGTAGATACATAATAAATATTCATACATGTACATACATGTACTTACATTCTGGAAAATATTTCTGGATTGAAAGCAGCAAGTCTTGGAAACACCACTAATAAGGTTTGTTGTAAATGTGGACTCCTACTGGTTCTGTACTTCAACAATAAATTACAAACCTGTTACAATGACAAAACGAAACTAAGCAGTGCTGCAAAAATTGTTACTTAATCACAGAGGTTATACAAGAATACCGCAAAACACTACTGCAGCATTCATGTTATATTCCAGCAAATGGAGCTGAACTCAAAAGACCTAAGGGTATGGGGATGGATTTTCAAAATATTATTTGGACATTACATGCAATAATTTTGGGTGGGGGGAGGGGGAGGGGGCAGTGGAGAGGGGAATTAACAATTCTTGCAGGGTCATGTAAAACAGTTCCAGTAGTATAGCCTGTTTCTCAAATAACAAGATGTTGCATATTTCAGACTCTCTGATAAATTGCTATTATCAGGGTTTCCACTCAAAACACTAAAAGAATTTTTTTCACAGCAAATTTGTATATTTTTCGTCAGAATGCTTGATTATTTCATTTTATTATACACTAAACAATAGATTATCGAAGAAATTGCGGAAAGATAGAAATCGTATGCCCCACTGTGAAGATAATAGAAATTTTCACTTTCATGGTATCAATCAAAATGGCATCTTTCAAAGCATCACTTCAAGGTGAATACTAGTCAAATTATCACTGGAAATGATCAATTTGTTTTAAAAATGTATAATGAAAAGTAAATCTAGTGTTTTTGAGAGGATTCCGATCATTTCCAGAAATAACACATATTCACCTTGGTTTGATGCATGAAACCCACTAGTCCAAACATGGCCTGAAAGTATGTAATATAAGTTTTTGGTTTGGAACGTCCTTTCAAAGGACGTACCAAACCAAAAACTTGTATTACAGACTTTCAGGCCATGTTTGGACGAGAAACCCGCCAGTTGAATGAGATTGCAAGATGCTATCTGTTCCGAGTATCAATAAAATCATTTCCGCATTTCAATGATTCAATGCGCTGTTTACTTTCATGCATCAATTCAAGGTTGAAAGAGTGGTATTATCAGATTCTTACAAAAAGCGTATAATAAAAAGAAAATCTAGTGTTTTTGAGTGGATTCAGAAAATTATCTCACTTGTGACCGAAACAAAGTTCTCGCGAAAAATAAACATTTGTCTTGCTCACTCATTAGATAATTTTTGGTATCCACTCAAAAACACTATAGTATACAGTATACTCCCCCCCCCCCCCCCCCCCCCACAACTCATTTCGGAGGGTATAAAAACAATTACAGCCATTTCTCTTCCTCATAACCATAAACATCAGCATAATATAAAATGATCGAATATAAACTTACTTTGTCAAAATGAGCAGTCATCAATTCCTTACATGTTCTGCTTTCCAAAAATATTGGCTTGTTTTGTGCTCGTTGATTGCTCAGATTGAAGCTTGTTAATGGAGACAATTTTTGCTGCAACTGTTGCAAGGCCATCATACTACCAGATCCTTTAGATTTCAAAGGCAAATTCTGAAAAGGATTTATAACAGAAAATCTGGAATAAGCATAACTATTTCTAAACGTTTTTGCTTGCTCAGTCTGTGAACCCTATACCTCAGATTGGGCAAAATGGTCAGGTCCCAGATTGTGGAAAAAAATGTTGAAACAATTACAACCTCAATATTATTTATTTTTTGGTGTTTAAGGTCACATATTTCTGCACAATGGCTAACCATGACCGTGACAGTTTTACGGGTGGAGGAAGCCGGAGTACCCGGAGAGAACCACCGAGCAATGGCGAGCAACTGTCAGTTCCCCAACATACCAACTCCACACAAGCAGGGTTAGCATTGGTTGAAGACAGGTGCACCATCGACATGCAGTAGCCTTAGTACACAGCGTCACTGTGCCCCCACGTGGGCAATGGGGGTGAAGTGTCTTGCCCAAGGACACAACGCGGTTGCCGCAGGTGGGATTCGAACCGAGGACCTCTCGGCTTGCAGCCTGCACCTCTACCTACTGAGCCACCACGCCCCCAATTACAACCTCAATTATAATATTACTTCCATTCGGCTGATATAAGTTTTAGATCAAATATAATACTGTACCATCAGAGATGCACAAAATGGACTACCCTGCATTAAGATTAAAGATGGTCAATATACCGACAAACTGAAATAATACCGATCTCATGGGGATACCGAAAATTTGAATCGAATCAAACCAAGTGTTGAATACAGATACTGTTTGAATTTTCCAATTTTCCTACATTCGCAATTTATAAATCCTGTTGAGGCTTGATAACAGTTGAAAGGTTCATTTTCTTCAAAGAAGTGACTGATTTTCTTTTCAGTTTTGGTAACCCTCAATGGACTGGGCAATGGTCCTGAATATCCACTAGAATACAAGCTGTACATGTCCAGCTGCTCAACAGTGATTTCTAGTCAGGTCTTGGCTGCCTGTTAACCCTTTACCTAACGTAACTGCCAAAACCGGCCAGCGCTATTCTAAAAAATCACCAATTAATTTTCATTATTTTTTTCATTTTTTGTCTCAAAAACATAGGTTATGACCCCTCGTTGGAACGAGCTCATCGAGCTCGTTCCAACGAGGGTCATAACCTATGTTTTTGAGACAAAAAATGAAAAAAATTAGTTATTCAAGAATTATTTTTGCAAGTGTCGTCTGCTTTTCAGGTTAGGTAAAGGGTTAAGGCAGCCAAGACCTGACTAGAAATAACTGCTCAAGTATTTTGTCTACTGTCAGCAGGACCTCCTAAAGATGACATGGTCAGGGCACTTGCTTCGAGATCACAAAAGCTTGAAATAGGTCTTTAAACATTAAGGAGCATTCAGAACAAGTCACAAAATTATTGTAAACATGACTTGTGTTCAAAAAATAATGCCACTGTTGAGCTCATTGGCAGTGTCATTCATTCATAGCATTGTGGTAGAATGATACTACAACAACTTACTCTGATTTTCCTAATGTGAATTCCTCTTTGGTACTATCAGCAAATCTCAGTCAAGTTAGATATGGAATACCGAACCGATACCAGGGTATGCCCCCCTTAAAAATATCCAAGCTAATACCAAACTCAAAATTCCAATACATGTACCACCCATCTCTTGTTAAGTTCCACCAAAGGTTATCTAAAATTTTCTAGGATAATCCTTTCTTGCTTCTCTAAAATCACCCGGTTCAAATAAGAGTTTCAAACAAATTTTATCATAAACAACAGTCAATTGTTCGCTTCTATTTTGTTTTGGAGTTTGTGTTTTTGTTTTGTTTAAGAATCACTTATTTGTCAGTAGTTGCTGATTAATCTCAATTTATGCCATTATGCTTTCTCTTGCCCTATTGGTGGTGTATTTTGAAGACCCAAGTTATACATCTGATCAGTTATTTTCTTGTCCAATTAAGGCTGAAAGGGCAGGTAGTGGAGACATCACAATGTACTTGTAGAAGGAAGATCAACTGAACAGTGCTAAAGACAGACAATTTAATTTTGTGTTCATTAACCCTTTACCCAACGTAACGGCCAAAACCGGCCAGCGCTATTCTCAAAATCGGCAATTAATTTTCATTATTTTTTCATTTTTTGTCTCAAAAACATAGGTTTTGACCCGTCGTTGGAAGGATCTCGTCAAACTCGTTCCATTGAGGGGTCATAACCTATGTTTTTTGAGACAAAAAATGAAAAAAGTTAAAAAATTTATAGTAATTTATATATTTTTTATACTTACCAATGACCCAGACATAGCTGGTGCTAACTCTTAAAAATATAGGGCCAAACACAAATTTTGCCCCCCAATCCCCAAAATTTGCATCTAAAACTAAAGAAAACATGTCCTGAAAGGCCCTCCACACTTCGCCCCTACTGCGCATGCGCAGTGTCAAGGACGTTCCGAAATTGGCGCCATTTATCATTCTAATAACCAGTGCCTGGTAAGCGCTATGTACTCAGCGGGGAGGCAAGAGTTCCCAACTCCTGGGAGGGCCATCCCCGTCTGGGTCATTGGTAAGTATAAAAAATATATAAATTACTATAAATTTTTTAACATTTTTATACTGTACCAATGACCCAGACATAGCTGAATAGTAAAAAGGCTGGAGGGCCAAGGACATAGAGCAAAATGGAATACGCTCAATAAAATAAAATAGAGTCATCCCCTGTAGGGAAAAGAAGTAATAGGCCTTATATGTATCTTTCTTATTTATGATAAATTAGAAAGATACAACACCTTCTAAAAATTGAGCTTCATACATCCATGTACTCTATTAATATCCAATAATCCTTATACTAATAATTTTTAAAGTAAGCCAATAATAAAGTAAGTCTAGAGAATAGAGACTCTTATACTCCTAAAAGTGTGTGAGAATTGCATAATCATGTCCGTTGACATATGCAATATTCAAAAGCTATACTTTAAAAACTAAGACTTGAATGAATTTTATAAACTTAAACTTCTCACTAACAACCATCCCAATAACAGCTCAGAATTACTAACTCCGGAGGAGGTATCCCCTTGTTTTCATAGTAAAAACAGGTGACCCAAGGGAACACCCTCCCCCCCCCCCCCCCCCCCCCTTTTTCTTGCCCTGGGTCAAATAGCCCAGAGCGAAGAGGGCAGCCGAACGGAGACACTGCCGAAACAGACAGCCTACCTAGCTATAGTAGCAACTGTTAAGTGAATGACATTCTGAGCAGTAGATAATAGACCTAACAATAGAGGCCTCCAGAAATGGACTCGATATTTCTGAGATAAAAATTCATGAATGTGGATGGCTGAGCGCAATGAGCAGCCTTCAAAAATCTATAATAGCAACACTATTAATGTAAGCCCAAGAAGTAGAAGAACTCTTACTTCATGAGCCGAAATCTTAAGCACAACTGCTAAGCCAATGATATACCATAAGCAGTACGCTAGTTAATAGAATCCATTAACAATAAAATGGAGCGTAACGTCCTTCTACTAGACATCAAAGACAGAAGAAGCTTACGCCCTTGTAATAAACAGATATCTGTTTATAAATACATAAACTGTACCCGGAAAGAGTAAAGGCCTATGCCCATACGAAGACGGAAGGACCTTAAAATAATAGGTTCCGGATAATAGGAGCCTAACTCTTATGCAACAATCCAACCTAAATAGTAACGGAAGTATTGATTCCGAAACTATGAAAGTGAAAATCATCCATCGATAGTGCATGAAACTCACTGACTCTACAGTAAAAGAGAAACCAACAGAATTACTGTCTAAAAGGTCAGAATTTGAAAACTACTGTTTCCAGAGGCTCAAATGATTACTTAGCTAAATAAGAACCGAAGTTAAAATCCGTATAGGAATTTAATCTAAAGATTCTAAGTCTATTTATCAAAAAGTTACTAACTGACTTAGATAAAGAGACAAAAGACTCAATTGTAAACTATCGTAGAGTGCATAGGTATGAGGTAACATAAACCTATAACCTAAATAACAACAGGCTGCAGTAAATCTTGTGAAACAAGTATACTAAAAAATAGCAATGAGCAGTATGGAGGGATCAACCATATGAACATAATGATCCCTACACCACGACGGAAGAGCCTCCACTTTAGTCGCATAGAATAGCGAAGAAGAGGATCTCCTATAGTAAGAAATCGCGTCCAAAGCTCGTCCAGTACAGTGCTTACAATGCAATACGGACCACACAACGGAATACATGAAGGTTGCGACCTTGCTGGTTGTGATAAAGATGACACGATTTACCCAGTGAAAAAAGATCCTCACATAGAGGAAGATTTCACGTTAAGATCCACAGTAGACAAGAGAGTAAATTACTCATGATCTCTGTGAAGATAGAGATGCTATCAACAGAAATGTATTGTGGTTGTTTATCTTAGCAATACCTGCTAAAACAAAAGCGCCGGAGGATACGCGTAACCTATCATTCCGTCCTATAGATCAATAGAGCGTTAACAGTATTAGCTCAGAGATCTGGACAAGCCAACACATATGTCTGCAATTTATTAGCAAGCTGTGTCATAAATAAAACATCATTGGGCGCTCCCATAGATAGCAAATCTGAATGAATACTTGTTTGTTGAGAGTCCATTCTGACAGCAACAAGCGACCCGTAAGAGAACGGGAGTGCGATAAAACAATCAGACGACCCAGAATATGACGGACCAAAACTGAACTTGGTGTACTATAACCAACAGACGGATTCTTTCCATTAAATTGAATAACGGAAACGAAAGAGTGCCTCCCTGGTTCCGGAGATACGCAACTACTGTCGAATTAAAGGACAGGAATTTGGGCATGCGTTTCTGAATAATGTTCATGCAATGACATAAAGCAAGCCTAAAAAACATTATTCCGCGGAAGTTAAACTGATAGCTAAAAGACTGCGGAACCCAAAGACCCTGGCACTTCGAATCCGTAGGGATCAGTATATATCCCAATCTGTTTGACTGGCAACCGTCATAACAGCCACACTCGGGTCCGGCAACTGCGGCGGCACTCTCTGAGTCAACCACCGAATGTTTGCCCCAGTCTGAATCTCTTGTAACACTAGATAGACAAGAGAATGTATAAATCAAGCAATTCATGGATTGCCGGAAAGTTGCCGTCGAAGAGAAGCTCCTCCGAGAACGAAGCGACTCTGAGAGAGTTCTTAACCTACTATCCACGCGTGGATGTAGCTAGGGCTGCATCACGTCTAACCAACTCCAATCAGCCACTGAAGGGCGGAGTTATACGTGAACAAACTACTGCCCTCAAAAGAAATTACATTGAGAATAATATCCCGTAAATCTTTTCTTGAAGACGTAATGATAACGCCTCAGTAAGGCGGATTACGTATAATAAAGCGTCTAAGTTAAGTCTACTATACATAATGTCGTTCCCAACATTGAAATTGAAAAAGACATGAACGGCGAAAAAGAATATATATGCAGTCTTTAATCACACCGTCTAGACGCGTATGAACTCTCGGTATGCCCTGCTCTGCCAAAATAAACTATATGTAAAAAAGATAAAATGGCAGAAATGAGCCACGCGGACAAGAAACTAAACTATCATGCTTAGTAGCAGGCTAGTATATATATATAAATATATAGCGTCGAAAAATAAAACACATGTTGTAATGACAATATTGGACTGCGTCGGTAAGTCAGGGACAAAGTCCCTGTACCGAACAAAAAATCCGAGTCCAATGACGCTATAAGTCTCTTATCCAAGATCGCAGCAATGAAGTCCGAAAAATAATCACTGGAAGAAATGCCAGAAGATATGAAAGGCATCTTCCGATACTACTAAAGGGAAAACTCGAAATCTTTCGAATCCCTTTCGCCATCCTGTCGGACTCTATAAAGCGTTCGGTCGTCCGTAGCTTGATGCAACCGCGGACCGCACCGACCCAGCACCGTCGGATAATTCCTGATTCGACCGAGAAACTGTCAATTGCTGGGATGCTGCGAAACAACTGTGCTAACTCGGATAGCACGTCCGTCACTGAGGCCTGAGGAGCAGCGGTCTTACGATGCATTGCCGCAGGAAGCTCCGAGATCGTTACCCCGTGCATACTTCCAATATGCGAGTGAACGGAGTGTATAGGCCTCGTGTCCCTTGGCTACCGGATGGCGCGACCTATTCGCTGTGGAATCACTGAATGCCGAAACTGATCGGATACTCGAGGTCACGTAGCCAATGTGCGGTCGTGTGCCCTGCTGTGAGGATGAGGAAGCATTAAAGACAGTCTCTCGGACTGTCAATATAACGGAGCGTCCCGAGCAACGGACATATGCTCCGAATGTAAAATATCTGAACCACAACATGCGGTCCCCTATGTTGTTGGCTTCCTCCGATCTGTCCTCAATCTGCCGTCACTGGGTGAGTACTAAAGTAATTAAAGTGCTCGCATCACCCAAATCTCCTTCCTAGACCGCAACGGACGAACCCGGCAGCCGAACCATTCGATGAATGTACGCTACACCGGGTGAGCTAGCGAATGTCACTCCGTAAGCGATAGACATATTCCATGAGCACTTATTGCCGCTAACTCTTCATTAACTATGACGACAGAGGCACACTTTTGAAAGACATCTCCATAATTCTTCGAACAAGAAACCAGAAATGCTTGGATAGCAAGCATAAAATAATAATATATATAGCGTCGTACAATAATTCGAAAGTTTGTGTGACATTATTGGACTATGTCGGAACTGAGGGACGAAGTCCCTGAACCGAACCAAAAATTTCTAAGTCCACCGATGCTATCGGTTTCTTATCCGGCATCGCAGCATATGTTGTTCCGAAAGGGAAAGCTTGAAATCCTCCGAATCCCTTTCGGTATCCCGTCGGACCGGATGAAACTTTCGGACGTCCGTACCCGCTTCCGCGGAGCGTCCCGACCCAGCATCGTCGGATAAAATATATGCAACAGATTCAGTTGATGCTGGGATGCTGCGATAAACTGTGCTATTAAGGAAAGCACGTCCGTTCCCGAGGCCTGTGCAGTAGCGGACTTACGATGCATTGCCGCTGGAAGCTCCGTGTACGTTGACTCCCGCACACTTCCTATGCGAACGTCCGGAGTCTGCAGGCCTCGAGTCCCCGGCTACCGACCCAGCACTGTCGGATAAATCTCGATCCGACACCGTTTCTGTCGGCTGCTGGGATGCTGCGATAAGCTGTGCTATGTGCACAAGAATGTCCGGCGTCGAGACCTGCGGAGGCGCAGTCTATCGCTGCTTCGCCGAGGGCAGCTCCGCATCAGATGGCTACCGCATACTTCCTATGCGAACGTCCGGAGTCCATCGGTCTCGAATCCCTGGCTGCCGGATGGTGTGACCTGGTCGCCGAAGAATCCTTGATCGGCGAAGCTGGTAATATATCGGCGGTCACGCAGCCAAGGTGCGGTCGTGTGCGCTGACGAGAAGAGGAAGCCTTAGCAGTCTCAGTGGACTGCCTATACAACGGAGCGTCCCGAGCGACGGACGTATGCTCCGCTAGCGACACATTTGTACCACAACATCTGGGGCCAGATGTTGTTGAACGAGAGAGGGGCCTCTCTCGCTTGCCGTCCGGATGGACCGGAACGAGCTATGAACCGGATAAAAGGCTTCCTCCGTTCTCCCTCCGATCCGCCGTCACTGGGTGTGCATTAAGTTAATTTTATAGTGCTCGCATCACCCCAAAATTCCTTCTAGACCGCAACGGACGAACCCGGCTGCCGAACCATTCGGTGAATGGATGCTACACCGGGCGAGCTAGCGGACGTCAAAGGCCGTCGAACCTACTAGGGTCCTCTTAGGCAATTGGCGTATTACATGAGCACTTTTCCGCTAGCCCTTCATTAATTGTGACGACGGAGGCACACTGTTGGAAGACATCACAGATACATCACCCTAATCTTGATCGTCTGAAATAGAAATTGATAAAGTAGAGTGACCCTGCGGGGAAAGGACCGGAGTGTCCAAATCCCCAACAACATACCGTGACATACGCTTCCCATATTGTCATCGAAATCATACGATACAGAACAGGAGTTAATGCGAGTACACTGACCACATATAGAATGATAATAAGGTCAGAGGAAGACTTCCTCTTAAAACAATTGATCAATATCCTTTCAATGTGAAAAGAAAACAAGTCCTGGTACTCGCACTAACCCCTGGCAAAATACATAATAATAATAAGATCCATTAATATAGAAAAAATAATTGAAATCAAAATATTTTGAAAAAATATTTTTTCAGAACAGCCCAAGTTTCTGAAAAGTAACGTTGAGCCCCAATGGATCCCAAGCCTAAGTGTGGAAAAAAAAATTTTAAAAATATTTTAAACAATTTATTCAACACTTACGAACAATAATAATGTATCTAGTTATGATTAAAATAACATAAAGATATTATTATTTAGAAATCCCCCCCTCACACAGAGGGCTGTTGTAAATGTAAACAATGAGTGTAAAAACACTAAAATAAGACTCCAGGCACCCAGGCCCGAAATCAGTTACCAAAAATACACCATCTGATGCAAAACAGAGACTTCCAGGGAAGAAACTGCAGAACATCAGATGGTAGATGCAGAACACAACGCCTAACCACCCGTAGGTGAAGACGTAAACATGGGGAAAGAACAGAATTCATTCTGTTATTAAGCTAAAACTCCCAAGAAATTTTAGTAATAATAATTACATAAACTATGCCAAAAGCATGGGAGAATAGCAAGGGGGAACTTAAAGGACAGGGAGAGAGGAAAAACACTTGAAAAAACAGTGTAACTAAATAATCAGAATGACAACAAAATGGCTGCTGCCTTGAAAATAGGTAACTTAACATAATTTCATTAAAAAATTTTAAGTTACAGCCCTGATAATATTCTGTCACACATTCTTTTCCTCTCCTCCTTTTCTATCCTCCTTAGAATCACCATTTCACTAATATTTATGTGTCTGGCATCATTTAAACTGAGATTTAAAAGCACAAAGATCAGTCAGATGTTAACTGATGAAGGGCCAAACTTAGAATGATAAATGGCGCCAATTTCGGAACGTCCTTGACACTGCGCATGCGCAGTAGGGGCGAAGTGTGGAGGGCCTTTCAGGACATGTTTTCTTTAGTTTTAGATGCAAATTTTGGGGATTGGGGGGCAAAATTTGTGTTTGGCCCTATATTTTAAGAGTTAGCACCAGCTATGTCTGGGTCATTGGTACAGTATAAAAATATTAATTTTTCAAGATTTCTTTTTGTAAGTGTCGTTTCCTTTTCATGTTAGGTACAGGGTTAAATATTAGAGTGCTGGAAGCCCATATTTTGCAATTATTCTAAGGTGTAGGTGTCGCAACTTGAAAATTTCATACTCTGTGATTGTGTTTCATATTATGTTTCATATTCTGTGGATGTGTTTCATATTATCTTTTAAGTGAAAGTGAAATTATTAAGTCTGTGGCTTTGCCTTGTCACAATTTATGGGAGAGCACCTCTATGCATGCTTTCATAAATCGTAATAAGTTAAAGCCAAATGAGGAAATTTTTACATCCAAAAATAAATCTGCACTTTACCAGTTAAAAACAAGTAAAAAGTTGGCATAGCCAACAGATGCTCCCTGAATGCCAAGGGTGGCTATGCTCCCCCCCCCCCCCCCCCCCCACTGCCAAGCATGAATTTCTAGTCACTTGTCTTTGTTGATATTGAATTAATATATTATCTTATCTTATCTTATCTCCATTAAACCATAGCACCAATAAAGCAGGCCACCAAATGTGACAATGGGACACTGATGCCCCCGATTTATGAAAAACTATATTTTAGTGGTTAACAAAGTCCAAAAAGGGGCCTTAACTTTGATAAAAAAAATTTCGCACTCAAAATCAAACCCCCTGGTATATTGTCTACAGTAAGCTATAAACCTATGTATAAAATTTTGTTCTCAATTCGTTCAGTCAAACTACAGTTATCGTCTGGAAACCAATATCAAAATGTCTAATTTGGAAAAGGGACATAACTCTACCAAAAAATATCAGACCAAGCCCACAATGAATGAATGAATGAATGAATGATTTTATTTCATTATCAATCCCAACCTGTATTATGTGGCGATAAACCTATATATAAAATTTTGTTTCATTTAGTTCAGCCAAAGTAAAGTTAATACCTGAAAACCATTTGTTTCGGACAGACGGACAGGGCGGCGACTATATGCTTCCCGGGAAGCATAAAAAGTACAACAAAACAGAGTGCAATGAGGAACTCAAAAGGGTATGCAAATTTGTTTATCATAACCTTTGTGGGGTTATCTTGGATTTTCAATTTGTGCAGCCCTATACCATTTATGGTTACCCACTAATTGTTTTCTGAAATGTATTTGATTCTTTCTGTTTGATAGAAAGGTTTAACCCTTTACCCAACGAATCGCCCGCATCCGCCCACGTAATATGCAAATTCAGCAGTTGAAAAAATATTATTTTTCAAAACATTTCAACAAAACCATATCATGTGACCCCTCGTTGGAACGAGCTTTGTTGAAATTTTTTGAAAAATTTTAAAAAATGATATTTAAAACTAGAACTATCACTGAAGGTGATTAATACCCCCGCTTTGGGTTTTTAGAGGAATGCACTTCTGATCATGTAGGCGAAGGCCATAAGGAAATGTATACATAAAGATTATTTTTTGTTGTTGAAATTTGTATTTGCATGTGGCCTTCCACAGAACAGCACTGAATACTTAAAGAGCCCACACATATATGGTTTACATTTGGAAAAACACATTTACAATGTGCAACATGTATTCAAAATCGGTTCATTAATGTAGGAGGAGTTGCACACACAAGAATCCCATTTGAAAACCCATAATAAATCCAAGTTAAAGGGAGATAACCTAGTTAAAATTGTCGCAGATCAAAAATTTGGGAATATGCATATGTTCACTTAGTTGTGATAATGTTTGAAAGGTTTCGTCAAAATTGATTGATAAATGTAGGAGGAGTTGCACGCACAAGAATTTCATGTAGAAACCCATAATAAATCTAAGTTAAAGGGAGATAACCTAGTTAAAATTGCCACAGCTCAAAAATTTTGGAATATGCGCATGTTTACTTAGTAGTGATGATGTCTGTAAACTTTCGTTCAAATTGATTGATAAATGTAGGAGGAGTTGCGCACACAAGAATTTCATGCAGAAACCCATATTAAATCAAAGTTCAAGAGAGATAACCTGGTTAAAATTGTCGCAGATCAAAAAGTTTGGAATATGCACATGTTCACTTAGTAGAGATGATGTTTGAAAGGTTTCATCAAAATCGGTTCATTAATGTAGGAGAAGTTGCGCACACAAGAATTTGTTCGAACGGAAAGACATAATAAATCTAAGTCAAAGGGAGATAACCTGGTTAAAATTGTCGCAGATCAAAAATCTTGGAATATGCGCATGTTCACTTAGTAGTGATGATGTCTGAAAAGTTTTGTCCAAATTGATTGATAAATGTAGGAGGAGTTGCACGCACAAGAATTTCATGTAGAAACCCATAATAAATCTAAGTTAAAGGGAGATAACCTAGTTAAAATTGCCACAGCTCAAAAATTTTGGAATATGCGCATGTTCACTTAGTAGTGATGATGTCTGTAAACTTTCGTTCAAATTGATTGATAAATGTAGGAGGAGTTGCGCACATAAGAATTTCATGCAGAAACCCATATTAAATCAAAGTTCAAGAGAGATAACCTGGTTATAATTGTCGCAGATTAAAAAGTTTGGAATATGCACATGTTCACTTAGTAGAGATGATGTTTGAAAGGTTTCATCAAAATCGGTTCATTAATGTAGGAGAAGTTGCGCACACAAGAATTTGTTCGAACGGAAAGACATAATAAATCTAAGTCAAAGGGAGATAACCTGGTTAAAATTGTCGCAGATCAAAAATCTTGGAATATGCGCATGTTCACTTAGTAGTGATGATGTCTGAAAAGTTTTGTCCAAATTGATTGATAAATGTAGGAGGAGTTGCACGCACAAGAATTTCATGTAGAAACCCATAATAAATCTAAGTTAAAGGGAGATAACCTAGTTAAAATTGCCACAGCTCAAAAATTTTGGAATATGCGCATGTTCACTTAGTAGTGATGATGTCTGTAAACTTTCGTTCAAATTGATTGATAAATGTAGGAGGAGTTGCGCACATAAGAATTTCATGCAGAAACCCATATTAAATCAAAGTTCAAGAGAGATAACCTGGTTAAAATTGTCGCAGATCAAAAAGTTTGGAATATGCACATGTTCACTTAGTAGAGATGATGTTTGAAAGGTTTCATCAAAATCGGTTCATTAATGTAGGAGGAGTTGCGCACACAAGAATTTGTTCGAACGGAAAGACATAATAAATCTAAGTCAAAGGGAGATAACCTGGTTAAAATTGTCGCAGATCAAAAATCTTGGAATATGCGCATGTTCACTTAGTAGTGATGATGTCTGAAAAGTTTTGTTTAAATTGATTGATAAATGTAGGAGGAGTTGCGCACACAAGAATTTCATGTAGAAACCCATATTAAATCAAAGTTCAAGAGAGATAACCTGGTTAAAATTGTCGCAGATTAAAAAGTTTGGAATATGCACATGTTCACTTAGTAGAGATGATGTTTGAAAGGTTTCATCAAAATCGGTTCATTAATGTAGGAGGAGTTGCGCACACAAGAATTTGTTCGGATGGAAAGACACAATAAATCTAAGTCAAAGGGAGAAAACCTGGTTAAAATTGTCGCAGATCAAAAATCTTGGAATATGCGCATGTTCACTTAGTAGTGATGATGTCTGAAAAGTTTTGTCCAAATTGATTGATAAATGTAGGAGGAGTTGCACGCACAAGAATTTCATGTAGAAACCCATAATAAATCTAAGTTAAAGGGAGATAACCTAGTTAAAATTGCCACAGCTCAAAAATTTTGGAATATGCGCATGTTCACTTAGTAGTGATGATGTCTGTAAAGTTTCGTCCAAATTGATTGATAAATGTAGGAGGAGTTGCGCACACAAGAATTTCATGCAGGAACCCATATTAAATCAAAGTTCAAGAGAGATAACCTGGTTAAAATTGTCGCAGATCAAAAAGTTTGGAATATGCACATGTTCACTTAGTAGAGATGATGTTTGAAAGGTTTCATCAAAATCGGTTCATTAATGTAGGAGGAGTTGCGCACACAAGAATTTGTTCGGATGGAAAGACACAATAAATCTAAGTCAAAGGGAGAAAACCTGGTTAAAATTGTCGCAGATCAAAAATCTTGGAATATGCGCATGTTCACTTAGTAGTGATGATGTCTGAAAAGTTTTGTCCAAATTGATTGATAAATGTAGGAGGAGTTGTGCACACAAGAATTTCATGTCCGGAAAGACGTACGGACGGACGTACGGACAGACGGACGGACAGACGGACGGATGGACGGACGGACGTACGGACGTACGGACGTACAGGGCGATTCCTATATAGCCCCCACTTCTTCGAAGCGGGGGTATAATAATATATTTTGATATCGTCTGCGTTGAGAAACAATTTCCATATATTACTAAATAACAGACAAGTCTGGAAATATGCAATCTTTCATTTGCAGAATAAGGGCCCAGAGGGTGAATTTGCTGGTGCTACCCCATACAGTGGGCCAATTTATCCACTGCGTACTTCTTTCGGTTTAGGCCTGGAACCTTAATTCAGATTGAGGTTTATGGAAGGTAAATTTAGTGATGCTACCCTGTGGTGCAGGGTAGCATCACCAAATTCACCCTCTGGGGACCTCATTTAGCCTCTGTCAGTCTGCTTATTTCCAGGCCTGATAACAGATAAAACAAACTCTGCTATTTCAGTCGGTGAACTACAAACATAAAATGAACCTTTTCATACCTTTTGACTCTTATCCAGAACAGACTGCTGGTATGTTGTTTCTTCCATATCTAACCGAAGTCTCTGAAATAAAAAAAAAAGAAGAGATTTATAAAATAACTAGAGGTGTGACTGTCCCAGATGGGCCCGTTGATACCCCACGCTGCCATATTCTATTTATTATTATTATTATTTATTGGTGATTAAGGTCACATACCTATGCACAATGGCTAATCATGACCATGACAGTTTTACGGGTGGAGGAAGCCGGAGTACCCGGAGAGAACCACCGAGCAACGACGAGCAGCTGTCAGCTCTCCAACATCATAACTCTGAACTCTGCACTGCAGCACAGGCAGGGTTAGATTGGTTGAAGACATGCGCACCATCGACGTGCAGTACGCCTCAGTACACAGCGTCATCGTGCCCCCATGTAGGCAATCAGGGTGAAGTGTCTTGCCCAAGGACACAACGCGGTTGCCGCAGGTGGGATTCGAACCGAGGACCTCTCGGCTTGCAGCCTGCACCTCTACCAACTGAGCCACCACGCCCCCTGCCATATTCTAAGACAAAACGGGGCATAACTCTAGGAAAAAAGGTCCAATCAAAACTATAATCGCAGGTGCACAGGTTCCCATGATAGTGCTTATCCATACCAAGTTTCAATGAAATCGATCCATGAACATCTGAGTAAATCTCTGGACAAAATTAAAGGCAATTCAGGCATTCTAAGAAGAAAAGGAGCATAACTCTGTCAAAAAAGTCTGATCAAAACTATGATTGCAGGTGCACTGGATCCCATAGTAGTGAACCTCCATACCAAGTTTCAAAGGAAGCGACCCATAAACATCTGAGAAAATCTCTTGACAAAATTCAACCATTCTGAGACAAAAAGGGACATAAGTCTGGCAAAAAACATACGATCAAAACTATAATTGTAGGTACACAGGTTCTCATGTTAGTAAACAACCATACCAAGTTTCAAAGGAATCAACCCATAAACATCTGAGAAAATCTCCTGACAAAATTCAAGGCCTGCTTTTTTAAATCGAAAAGGGACATAATTCTGGTAAAAATAATCAGATCGGAACTATAATCGCAGGTGCAAAGGTTCTTATGGTGGTGAACATTCATTCCAAGTTTCAAGCAGTTTGGTCAATAAACGTTTTGAGAAAATCTCCAGGCAAAAATATGTCTAGGTATGGACAGACGGATTGATGGGGATATAATAAACAATGTAATCCAAATGCACATCATTCAACTGCTACATGAAATAGGGATTTGTTTGCTGCTTCAATGTTAACCTTTTACCCAAAGAATCAGCTGCATCCACCCAATCGAGTTTGATAAGCCATGCCTTGACTAAAAATCATTGCTAAGCCACTTAACGTATAGAGGCTATGGGCTGGTGGAAATTCAGCACACTTGTCCAGGCCCCTAAGGGTTAATCCTATACACAATGCACACAATATCAAAATATGTTATTTTTATTCTTTTCTCTACAATATTTTTCAAAATCATATCATGTGACCCCTCATTGGGATGAGCTCTCAACAGCTGAATTTGCATATTATGCAGGTGGATGTGGTCGATTCATAAGGTAAATGAAGAGTTAACCTACATGCAGTAAAGTTAAATTTGTCCTGATGGTATGGTATATACAAGGTTCAGTGTTTGGATGTAATATGAAACAAGATGGGGGGAGGGGGGGGGGGCACAGCCCAGCATTGCATACCACCTTGCTACATACCAAATTTAATTGAAATTCATCCACTCACTGCAGTGATATGAATTCAGACAGATTCATGGACGGATGGACAGATGGATGGAAGAAAGGACAGGTGGGTGGGTGGACAGTTGGATGGATGGATGGATGGATGGATGGATGGATGGATGGATGGATGGATGGATGGATGGATGGATGTTTTGATTGAAGTACAGTGGATCGTGCCTAATTAGATATTGGTTAATAGAAAAACTCTGCTAATTATACTCAATCTCTTTTCTAAGAGATTGGGAGTATTCTGGATACTCCCAATCTCTTAGAAAAGAGATTGAGTATAATTAGCAGAGTTATTCTATTAACCAAAATCTAATTAGGCAGGATCCACTGTACTTCAATCAAAACTAATTCAATGAATATAAAAGTCACAGCCATATTCAAGTTCTCAAACCTTAAATTCTGCAAGGAATCCAATGTGGTTATGCGCTGATTGTTTTCATGGAGTTTGCATTTAATGTGATGTCCCTCTACACACAAAGATATACATATATTCTTCCATGCTGAAGTTATAGGTATTCCAATCAAGAAGTATTTAATTGAGCTTGAAGACATCATGATAGAAACACAATTAGTGGAACTACACAGCACAATCATAAACTACTCTTCCTTCATAATGATTTAGTAAACAAACACATCTAATGATATTGGTAAAGTCATGAAAGTTTCGGGTAAAGTCTCAATTAAGAAACATTTCTTGCTTTGATTCAAAGAAAATGAATGTTTATAGTATATTTTATAAAAACCCTTTGAATCACCGTTTCCTGGAATGGTATCGCCTTTGTGTACACTTACAGTGAGATGGGTCAGTCCAACATCAATATACAGGGAGGATAAAATAATAACTGCTGTCTGCAGCCATAAGGAAAGGAATGCATAAGTCTCATATGACCAATATGACATCATGCCAAAGTAACAGAATGTTTTTTTACAGACAATTGGATCTAAACACAGGCAGTGGACTATTGAACTCGTAGAGTGCTATAAGCCACTATCATGGCTCTATTGAAAAGTGCTGAAAGCCACTATAGTCACTTTACACTGTATGCATTAACTTGATGTTTTCTCACAATCAGGACAAATGAAAGTGTCAATGACAATGTAGAGAAACTTTGAATATAACTGGAATTAGTATTTGCTGTGACCAGGTCAACAATAATGAATATGACAGGAATCAATATTTGTTGCGACCAAGTCAACAATAATGAATAAGTGAAAAAGAGTAATTCGCATAATATATCCACGAGAAAAAAAAACATAATATATGTGATGTATTCCTTGTTACTAAATATTCGTACAAAAATTTATCCATATCAGATCTTTCATATAGAAGTTCTGTACAAAAAACTGAATGCACCTAATTTCGGAACAAAATGGCTGCCAGTGGCCATCTTGAATTTCGGACTGGACTTCAAAACACCTGTTCTCGTCCCATGGTGATAAAAAAGATATCCAAGAAGTTTCGTAAAGATTGGTTCATAAATACGGCTCTAGCTCGAGCCGTATTGGCATTTGCAGTTACAGTGCTGAAAGTAACACTAAAGAGATCAAAGTTAGTCTAATTGGCATAATTTATGCACGAGAAAAAAACCTGTATTATATGTAATGTATCACATGGTACTAAACATTCACACAAAAAATTATTCAAATCAGCGCTTTCATATGGAAGTTCTGCGCAAAAATCTGATTGCACTTAATTTTGTACAAAATGGCTGCCTGCGGCCACCTTGAATTTCAGACTGGACCCCAAAACACTCGTTCTTGTCCCAGGGTGATAACAAAGGTACCCAAGAAGTTTCGTAAAGGTAGGTTCATAAATACGGCCTCTAGCCCGAGCCATATCGGCATTTGCACTTACAGTCTGAAAGTAACACTAAATAAACCAAAGTTAGTCTAATTTGCATAATTTACGCACGAGAAAAAAACCCGTATTAGGCCAAATAAAAAAAATGAATTGATTCTCAGGCAATTTTTTTTTCAAATCAGTGAGGGAGGGAGGATTTTATTTTTATTTTTTTTTTTTTATTTTTTTTTTTTTCATGTAAAGGGTTGAGAATACTCAGTAAATCTTTTTGCTGTCTTTCCACTTGAAAAAGAGAAAAGGTTGTATTTTAGTGTAATTATAGTATACCTTTTATAACTAACTGCCGTAACAACAGCGAAAAGGATTTGTATTTTATTGTTCTTTTTAATGGTATAGATCTGTCAAGCATCATGATCCATTAGAAGAGGTCCCAGTAACCAATGCTTGGGGTAGGAGTCCTTTAAAATGGGAAACATGGCTCTAAATGATTGGTTAAAGTTGAGTTTATATCGGTGTTGCAGCCATTGTGCAGAAATATATGACCTTAAACACCAGCAAATAATTAAATCATGATCCAGTATATCAGAATTTGCCTTGTTACAGTTTATGGGAGAGTGCCTCTGGGCACTCTCCCATAAACTGCAACAAGAAAAACCAATTTACTGCAAACACAGCTAAATAATTAAATGTCGAGAAATGTGAAAAAATGACCATTCCAAGTTTTCACAAATTCTTTAAAAAACATAACATGATAAAAATGTCTAATGAGGAGGTTCAAATCCAACGAGGGGGGGCCTGAGAATCAAAACATTATTTTTTTTTAGCCTTATATGTGTTGTATCCCATGGTACTAAACATTCGTACAAAAAATGATGCAAATCAGAGCTTTCATATGGAAGTTCTGCGCAAAAACCTGATTGCACCTAATTTTGTACAAAATGGCTTCTAGTGGCCATCTTGAATTTTGGATTGGACCCAAAAACACTTGTTCTGGTCCCACGGTGATAACAAAGGTACCCAAGAAATTTCGTAAAGATCGGTTCATAAATACGGCCTCTAGCCCAAGCCGTGTTGACGGCGCGACAGATGGACAGATGGACAGACAGACAGACAGATGGCCAGACGGACGGACAGACGAACAACAGGGCATGACAATACTTGAAATCTGGCTTCGCCAAAGTTGAGCTAAAAATGTTTATATGAAACTGTTTTGTTACAATTTGTAGGAGATTGCCAACAGGAACTCTTCAATAAATTATGACAAATCAATTTTTTATGAACAATATTTTGCTAAACCATGGCTCCCTAGCTGGTAGGAAAAGAATCTTTAAAAAAAATAGTCATGTTACAAATCACCATTGAAAAAAATTCAGCACTCTACCAGTTAAGGGCTGGACTCATTGCAAGCCATAGAAGCATGAAATACCTTACAGAATATGACACATGGCTTGACTGCTTGGGTTATATCTTTCTGTAAATGCTTACCTCGCCTTCTACATTGCTGCATCTCAGTAGTTCATTAATAATTAACAAAGAACCATGGGCCCAGTCATCTCTTGTCATTTTTTTCTCTCTGCCTTGCTGCTCATCAAAAGGTCTAATAGATTCATCATAACACTGCTTCAAAATAAAACAATGAAAAGTATTAATAATTTAGGTTTCACAAAGTAGATTTCTTTCTTTGGCCATTTTTCGGCAAAAAACATGTGAGCGGCAGTTTTTTATTCTATTTTTTATTTTTGTAATTATTTTTTTGCCATCAAAAGTTCATGTTCTTGTTTTGGGCCCCATAATCTACAGAATAGCAAGGGTCCCTTGATTGCAAAAAAAGCTTTGCAATGCTAAAGCATTGCAAAGCCTTGTTGCACTCAAGGGACACAAATTTATCAATTTTATTAACTTGGGAAAAATAACGGCCATAAACCATATCATTTTTATTTTTTTGAGTTTACATTGTTCATAAAAAGAGAACATGCGGCAGTCAAAAGGACCATGTGGGAGGGCATGAAAAACAGATTTTTTACTTTTCTTGGCCTTACTGGAAAAATGCCAAACTATTCTTTGAAGCACGAACAAAATATCTAAAAGTATGAAGAAAATCTTTTCTAAAAGTATAAATCTAGCTTTCATTTTCAACGAAGCATAAGCAATTCTTACACCAATGCATCCAGGCGAATATGATCACACAATATTTTCTCCCAACACATTTTTGCAGTTAACAGTACCTTACATTCCAGACTTAATTTAATATTCAATTTTTATATCCACAACACCTGGTTCATAACTCTCATATAAAGAAATTTTGTTTGTCTATCCTTTACAGGGGGGTAATCAGCTATGATTTAAAAGTAAAAACAAATATTTTGGGAAGTTATCAAATGCAGATGAATAGATTTGTATCTTTTTCTGGGTAAATTCAAGATCTGTGAAGACAACACTGGTACATGAAACTACTATGGTCTGTGAATGTCTCAGAAAGATTCAGCGATGATAACTTTTCAAAAATATTTTTGAAAACATCCACTTTCATTTATTAGAATAATAATGAACCGGTGAGTATTATGAGTTTAGAAAGCCAGTAAATCTCAGGCACGTACAGTTAAAACTAGAAGTCCTGTCACGAATAGTGCGCTTATCTAGGCTTAATTGCGCGTTGGAATTGCGCGCAATTGCCATATCGAATGCCATCCAAAGCACGGCTGGGTCTCCTGGTTACTCATAGCAAACACATGCAATGTTTCTGCCAATGGACCTCCGGGTTACCCGGAGGTCCATTGGCTGAAACATTGCTTGTGCATAGGCCATATGTACAGAATTTGAAAGCTTTACTTGGGCTATAACGCGTACATTAACGCGCATATCAACGTGCTATTTGTGCGCATTTCATGACAGGACTTCTAGTTTTAACTGTAAATACACAGAACGACACACACGTGTGAATGGGTTAATTGATATGGCACTTGTGTCATCGCAAAAGATAAACTGAGAGGCCGCAAGTGCCATATTGATTAACCCATTCACACGTGTTTGTTGTTCTGTGTTTATTACATGCCTTCACATCTATAAAAGCAATTATGAGAAAGACACTCAGCAATTCATTTGACAACTCGTCCCTGAGTTCCAATGTGTTCTATGTAACAGTAGGCACATAAAACACATTGGAACTGAGGGGACGAACTACCAACAAAAAGAAGAGACTTTATCACAACTTATTTTGCAAGGGGAGCCCTTGTTACTATTTTTAGCTATCGCTAGTGATTCAAACAGTAATTACAGTGCACGATTTGTATAAAATTCCAATGAATGTTTGCTTCTATTTGAAAATAGTCCATCAACGATTTCTGTTCGGCACATGAGTGCGGAACAGATTTTCATTTTCTGCATGGTTTTGTGTTGCTGTAGATGGGGATTTCATAGAACAGGCATGTAATAAAAGTCAGACTTTCCAACTCATTAACCAGATCACAATAAAGATGTGTACAAACAATATTTCACAAGAAAATATGGTGCATATTCCAATTCTGTATAAAACAAATAAGGCCTAAAAAAATAAAAAATCTGTTTCTCAGGCCCTCCCGCATGGTCCTTTTGGCTGCCGCATGCTCTCTTTTTATAACCAATTTAAACTTAAAAAAAATAAAAATTAAATGGTTTATGTCTGATATTTTACCTAAGTTAAAAAAAATTGATGAATTTGTCCCTTGAGTGCAAGAAGGCTTTGCAATGCTTTAGCATTGCAAAGCCTTCTTGCGCTCAAGGGATGAAATACACCACCACCCATGCTATTCTGTAGATTATGAGGCCTAAAACTTGAACCAAGAACACGAACTTTTGATGGCAAAGAAGAAATTACTGAAATAAAAAATAAAACAAAAAACCGCTCGCCCGCATGCAATTTCACAAATAATGGCCTGAGAAACAGAAGATCTACTTTGTGTGGCCTAAAAGGCTGGCACAGCCAACAGGTGTTCCCCGAAAATGCAAGCAGACAGATATAACGGACAGAACACATAGGAAGTTAAATAAAAGTGTCAATGACACTGTAGCTTAACTTGTGTGTTGTGTTTGATGAAAAGGATAATGTTCAATGTTTATGAAAGGATTATGAAATAAGACAAGAATTGTGATAATTGGGAATATGTTCATTTCTGTTCCCTGTATGCTATGTTTTTGATAAAAATAATATGAGGTGTACACTGTACTAAAGAGCTGAGGGGTGGGTTAATATGGCCTCACAGTTAATGTATGTGGCCCTCACAGTTAACGTATATCAACGGAAGTTACCAAGTTACAGTGAAATTATTCCAAAACAAGTCATCCTATCAGGTTACATTGAAATCCCTTCATAAATATGGCCTGTAGACTGTGCTAAAGGTTTTCGGGCTTTGGGCTCGGGCAGCCATAATGGTTGAATGATCGCAATCAAAAGGGGACATTCTCATCTGGGTATCATCACAGTTGACCAATCACGACCAAAAGGGGATGTCATCATCTAGGCATTATATGGAGTCAACCCAACAAGTTACAATGAAATCCTTCCATAAATACGACCTATAGACTATGCTAAAGGTCTTTGGGCTCGACAGCCATCAAGGCTGAATGATCACGACCAAAAGGGGATGTTCTCATCTAGACATTATTTGGAGTCATCCTACCAAGCTACAATGAAATCCCTTCATAATTAAGACCAGTAGACTGTTCTAAAGGTTTTCGGGCCTCGAGCCCCTGTAGCTGTCACAGTTGCCCAATCTTGTCCAAAAGGGGACGTTCTCATCTAGATTTTATATGAAGTCAGCCTACCAAGTTACAATGAAATACCTTCATAAATATACCTGTAGACTGTGCTAAAGGTTTTCTGGCTTTGGGCTCGGGCAGCCATCATGGTTGAATGATCGCAACCAAAGGGGACAATCTCATCTGGGCATCATCTGAAGTGATCCTACGAAGTTACAATGAAATCCCTTCATAAATATGACCTATAGACCATGCTCAAGATTTTCGGTCTTCGGGCACCTGTAGCCATCACAATTGACCAATCACGACCAAAAGGGGATGTCATCATCTAGACATTATATGGAGTCAACCTAACAAGTTACAACAAGAGCTGGACTTTCGTCCGGTGCATACCCCCACATGGTGTACCTCCTAGTGTGGGCATACCTATGACCAACAAATATTATTTATGAATATTCTCATATGGACTGATGGACAAATGCACAGATGGACCAACGCAATCCAGTATACCCCCCCCCCCCCCCCCCCCCCCCCATTTTCTTTGAAAATTTTCAACAATTTCCAACAATTTCATCAGTCAAAAGGTATGGTAAATTGTTTGGTGTTTGGAAGTTTCATGCAATGAGGCAGAAGCCTTTGTCATAAGCAAACTGCAGGCCATATTTCACTGAAATCCCATAACCCATACCTGAGATACAGGCTGAACAGACAAATTATGTCTATTTCCTACAATTTCTAAGTCAAAAAAGGGGGATAACTCTAAAAAGGAGAATGTGAGAAATATCGATGAATCCTTTTTTTAAAGCCTATACCATAAGCAGTGTTCATGGCAAATTTCATTGCAATAGAACATTCAATACCCAAGATACAGGCTGAGCAGACAAAATTTGGCTCGGACTGACACAATTTCTTAGTAAACAAGTAATAAAAAAAAATAACTAGTGTGGGCATACCTATGACCAACAAATATTATAAAAAATAATAATAATTTACTTAAGTTATGAATATTCTCGGAAAGACTCACACACGGATGCAGAGACAGACGGACAGATGGACAGACGGATGCATGGACGCATGTAATCCAGTATACCCTCATTTTCTTCGAAAGTGGGGGTATAATGAAATCCTTCCATAAATACGACCTATAGACTATGCTAAAGGTTTTTGGGCTCGGGCAGCCATCAAGGCTGAATGATCACGACCAAAAGGGACGTTCTCATCTAGACATTATTTGGAGTCATCCTACCAAGCTACAATGAAATCCCTTCATAATTATGACCTGCAGACTGTTCTAAAGGTTTTCGGGCTTCGGGCCCCTGTAGCTGTCACAGTTGCCCAATCGTTTCCAAAAGGGGATGTTCTCATCTAGACATTATATGAAGTCAACCTACCAAGTTACAATGAAATCCCTTCATAAATATGACCTGTAGACTGTGCTAAAGGTTTTCGGGCTTCAGGCTCGGGCAGCCATCATGGCTGAATAATCGGAACCAAAGGGGACAATCTGGAGTGATCCTGCGAAGTTACATTGAAATCCCTTTATAAATATGACCTGTAGACTGTGCTCAAGATTTTCGTGCTTCGGGCACGTGAATTTATTTATTTATTTATTGGTGCTTAACGCCACATCGACAACAAAGGTCATATCGTGGCGAGAAAGTCATGAAAATGAGTTAAAAGGTAATGGTCAGGACTGCTTTTAAAAAGAAAAGTGATAGATGAACGATAATACAATGAAAATGTGAAAATGAATATTCATAATGAAAGAAGAACAACAAATATAATACAAATCAACCTATTGATACCAAATCATGATGGGAAGATTAAAAGACAAAGCTCTAAAACTTGCTAAAAAGGTTGATTTCTTTTAGAAAAGACAAAAGCTTGCGCGGACTGGTAGTGTAAAAAAGGTCTCTAAGAGACTCCACAGTGAAAAACCGCCGCCTAACGTGATCGAAATCTGTACAATCTAAAAGAATGTGTTCCACTGTCAGCCCCTGCTGACAAGGAACACATTCAGGTCGCAGAGTGCCCTCTAATAAGAAACTATGAGTGAGTCTGGTATGACCAATATGACATCGTGTAAGGATAACGCGATCTTTTCGACAAAGATGAGAAAGAGGATAATAATCAGACACAGTTGGTCGGAATCGGTGGAGCTTGTTATTGGTAGCTCCATCCCATTCCGACTGCCACAAAGACCGGATGTATTTAGAAATAAGTGGCTTGTAATCACTGTAAGGAATTGGAAAATCAGTGATTGGCTTACTCAGAGCCTTTTTCGCTGCACTGTCTGCCCTGGTGTTACCAGCAATACCAACATGTCCAGGTAACCAGCAAAACACAATATCATATTGGTCAGACTTCATTACAGTAAGTCGTTCACGAAGTGACAAGATTAGAGGGTTCTTCAACCTGGGGTTGAGAAGAGCCTGTAAACAAGAAAGAGAATCGGAGAAGATAATGGACTTCCATTCCTCTTCAGCCTCAATCTCATCGAGCGCAAGGTCAATAGCCTTTACCTCAGCTGTAAAAATGGAACTCGTATCAGGTATCCTGGTTGAGGTGGTCTGATCACCACTAACGACAGCAGATGATACTCTATCATTATCCTTGGATCCATCTGTATAGAACATAGTGTATGCTCTATAGTGAGACTTAATCTCGGCATACGCTTGCTTAAATTGCAAAGAATTTGTGTTTGCCTTTTTAGAAGAGGCCAGGTCTAAAATAACCTTGGGTTTTGACAGACGCCAAGGGGGTATATTTGGTTTACGATTTTCTGCCACAGAATCTGGAGCAACACCAGTAGCCTCCATGTGGGTTTTGACTCTGAGTCCCAGTGGAGGAATCTGTTTTGGATTTTTATCAAAAAAAACTTTATTTAGAGATTTAAAAACATAGCAGTAAGCAGGATTTGATGGATTTGCAGATAATTTTGAGACATATTGCAAAGAGAGTTTAATTCGACGCTTCTCAAGAGAAGGCTCGCCTGCTTCGATAAGAAGAGAATCTATAGGTGACGTACGAAACGCACCAAGGCTAATTCTGATACCACTATGATGGATGGCATCAAGAGGTTTCAGATAGGATTTCCTAGCCGAACCATAAACCACACAACCATAATCCAACTTTGACCGTACAAGAGCTCTATACAGATGGAGCAGAGTTTTTTGATCGGCACCCCAATCAGTGCTGCCAACAACTTTTAGCAGATTAAGTGCTTTCTTGCATTTAATTTTTAGTTGTTTGATGTGAGACCTAAAACTTAGTTTCTCATCAAACAACAAGCCAAGGAATTTCACTTCCTTTACAACTTTAAGTGGAGTTCCATCTAAAAATAACTCCGGATCCAGGTGGTGTTTCCGGAGTTTACAGAAATGAACACAATTTGTTTTACTTTTTGAAAACTTGAAACCATTTTCAGTAGCCCAGCGCTGAACCTTGTTTAAGGATAGCTGAAGTTTGCGCTCAATAGCAGGCATTTTCTTGCCACTGTAGCAGATGAGGAAATCATCTACATACAATGAAGAATCAACATTTGTTTCAATAGCTGTCACAATGCTGTTGATTTTTATTGAAAAAAGAGTAACAGATAGAATACTACCCTGAGGTACTCCCAATTCCTGGTCGTGAGGGTCAGATAATGTTGACCCAAGACGAACCTGGAAATTGCGGTCCTTTAAAAAATTTTCAATAAAAAGTGGCATTCTGCCTCTCAACCCCATGTTGAAGAGGTCTTTTAAAATCCCATACGCCCACGTAGTGTCATATGCCTTCTCCAGATCAAAGAACACGGCGACCACGTGTTCTTTTCTGGCAAAGGCATTTCTGATAAACGTTTCAAGGCGGACAAGATGATCAACCGTGCTTCTCTGGTTTCTGAAGCCACATTGAACATCTGCCAGCAGATTGTTCGATTCCAGAAACCAAACAAGCCGATCGTTGATCATTCTTTCCATGGTTTTGCAAAGGCAACTAGTGAGTGCTATTGGTCTATAGTTGCTTGGATTGCTGTGGTCCTTATCAGGCTTGGGAATAGGAATGATTGTTGCTTTGCGCCAGGAAGATGGAAACTGGCCAGTCACCCATATATCATTAAAAATAGAAAGTAAAAGCTTGAGCGATGAATTTGGCAAATGTTTTAAAATCTGATAATGTATTTCATCAGGACCAGTTGCTGTATCTTTTGCTTTACTCAATGACGCTAGTAGCTCATCAATAGAAAATGGTTCATTATAATTTTCATCATTATCAGATTGGAATTTTAGTTTTTGTTTCTCCTGTTGCTTTTTAACAGGGATAAATTGCGGAGTGCAATTTTCAGAAGAGGAATTTTTGGAAAAGGTAGAAGCTAGGGTGTTCGAAATATCTTTTTTAGATGTTATTTTATTATTATTATGTTCGAGGTGCTGTACTGTAGATTTTGATTCTTTACCTTTAATTTTCTTGATCATTTTCCAGACCTTTTTGATGGGGGTATTTTGATTCAATCTTGAAACATAATTTTGCCAGGACGTTTTCTTCTTTTGTTTGATGAGCCGTCGGGCTTGTGCTCGACCAATACGTAATTTATCTAAATTATTCGTCGTTGGTGACTTATTAAAATCCCGTTCAGCCTTTTTGCGTTGATGAATAGCCTGTTTGCAATCCGTGTCGAACCATGGTTTATGGAAACGTTTTGGATTTGCCGAGGTTTTAGGAATGACTTGGCTTGCAATGTCAATCAACTCTGTGGTGAAGTGTTCAATCTGGTCAGTACTGTCCTGAAAGTTCTCCCGTGTGAGGCGTTCAGAACAAAGCGATGAGAAAGTGTCCCAGTCAGCCTTTTTAAAGTTCCACTGGGGCACCCTCTCATCATCCGCCGGAACTACACTCTCCAACACAATCGGAAAGTGGTCACTCCCGCACAAGTCATCTTCTGCCCTCCATGAAAAATCAAGGAAGACAGAAGGGCATGCAATTGTTAAGTCAATTGAAGTGTAAGAACCAGATGCGGGATGCAAGTAAGTATCTGACCCATCATTGAACAAGCACAAGTCATATTTTGTAATGAACTCTTCTACAGTTTTACCTTTTGCATCTTCTTGACTGCAGGAATTACCCCAAAGGGGGCTATGTGCGTTAAAATCACCCAACAAAATGTATGGAGTTGGGAGTTGTCGGACCAGCAGCTCAAGGTCATTCAGTTGTAAGGCTTTACTTGGTGAAACGTAAATAGAACAAAGTGTAACTGTTTTGTCTAATGTTAGGCGTACCGCCACAGCCTGTAAATTTGTCTGTAATGGTACAGAACTGTGAATGATGTCGTTCCTAACTAAGACAGTCGTTCCACGAACATGAAGATCATTATCGTCAGCCCAGGCATTATACGAAGTATAATGTTTAAAAGCTGAATGATCCTGAGCCTCGGGTTTCCTTAAAAGCGTTTCCTGCAGGCAAAAAGCCGCAGGTTTATATTTTTGGCTTAATAGACCGAGTTCATCAAAATTCGCTCTAAAACCTCGACAATTCCACTGTATAATATTTTGTTTGCGTGTGTTATCCATGTTTTAGTGGTGATTTGGAAGGTGGACGTATGGGCGAAATTGCCCCCGTGTTTCTGTTGGGTGATATTTTACGTGGGGACTTATTTTGAGAAGAGTTTGAGCATAAGTGCCCGAACGTTTCATCGATGCACTCACCGATTTCCATAGATTCAAACCCTTCAAACCTGTTACGGGTAACAGGGTCTTGAAGGGCCTTAGGTGTTCTATCCGATAACTGTTTCTGTTTTTCTTTATCTAATTTCTTTCTGAGTTTTTCTTGATTTTTTTTCTGACTCTGACTAAGATTTTGAAGTTCTGCTTTCGACTTTGAGTTAGGTTCATTTTTCCTTCCTGGTTTCGATTCTGGTGCTTTATCATCCTCTGGTTTAAGTTTTGCTTGTTCTTTTTTCTGACCCCCTTTCAAGTTTTCTTTTGGTAGTGTTTGAGAAATTGGTGTTGTTTTTGAAGTTTGTGGTGTTTGAGTTGACTGTTGCAGAAGGTGGTCACTGTGCTGTATTGTAAAGGACTGTAGTAAGGTTGGTATTGAACCTACGAGCCATGTATATTGTGTCTGGCATTCTATCGACTTTGTTGAAACTTTCTGTTTTGTTACTGTAGCGTATGATGGTGTTGTAGTATGTATGCCAGGAAGCGAAGAAACAATTTCTCTGGCCTGTTTGAAACTTATCTGTCTTTCACATTTGATTTTTTGTATGTTTTTTTCTTTTTGCCAGATGGGGCAATCTTTTGATGATGACATATGATTGCCCTGACAATTTACACATTTAAAAATATTGGTGGTACATGGCTCGTCATGTTTTTGGCCGCATTTGTAGCAGATTGACTGGCCTCTACAAGAGTTCTGACTGTGTCCGTATTTTTGACATTTGAAACATCGAAGTGGATTTGGGATATATAGATCCACTCCGACGTTCATGTAACCTATTTTGACTGATTTGGGTGGCTGGGGAGTATTGAAAGTAAATATATAGGTGTTTGTACTGATTTCATTGCCATTCTTCTTTATTTTTATTCTTTTTACACCTGTTACTCCCTGTGTTTTCATTTCCGTAACGATTTCTAATTCATCAATATCGGCAAGCTCACGGGTTCGAACAACGCCTCTGCTGGTATTGAGGGTTCTGTGAGCTTCCGATTTTACTTCAACATCTAATAGTTTCTGGGTCTTCAAGAGATTGAATGACTGGATTTTACCAGCACATTCAATCAATATGCCACCTGACCGTATTTTTTTCAAATCTTTAACAGTGCCAGCGATCCCCTTTATTGCCTTCTCTAATGCGAAGGGGTTAAAATTAACATTTTTGTTTTCATCTGCTGGACGTATATATATGAATCTAGGCCAGTCATCTGTTTGGTAATCAGTATCAGAATCAGAGTCAGACGATTTATCATTAGTCGTATCCAAAGGTCGTTTTATTTTGGTTTTGGTAGCCATAGTGTATAGAATTTATGATTCACTGCCCCGGCTCCCACCCACCACGGAGTCCAACAAGGGGTAGGGTTACTGCCCTGCAGTGAACCCACCGGGTTGCCGGTATTCCCACATACCTGGTATGGGGCAGTATACTCAGCCAGTGTTGATGCCGAAGTATGCCACTGGCTGATTGGCCCGTGTGTGGAAGTGCCAGGTCTTCAGATGGCGACCATCCAACCAATCACTTTATAAAACACTGTAATGACGGTTGCCACGTGAAACTGAAACAAACAGTGCAGCAGAAATAAGTATTTGGTTAAAAAATGAGTTTAAAAACAGCACACAATGGCAATTATGATAAATGATTAAAAGAAATGACTGATTGAATGGCCACCAAATGCCCCCCGACGTGACACCCAGTACTTTTTGGGGTGGGGGCTCCCGATTGGCCAGAACGGACCATCCGACCATCCTTCTACTCCCGAAATTGGGGCCAAAGCAGTGTGTTGAACACTATTATCTCCGAAATGGAGACCAGGGCTCCATCCCGGAGACTGCCCTAACCGGGGCCACGAGTCCTCAACTGCCAGGATTCCTTCTTCCGGGGCCTTCGGAATGCACCTCACGGGAGAACAAGGTGCCTGCAAGATGGTATTAGCAGGGTTGATCATTTTGGTCCGGGGCTGCGTATTCGTGTATTTCGCAGCGAACCAGCTCAATTGAGCAAACCTGCCAATTAAAAATTAGCAAACCTGCCCAATTGAGCAGGCCGTCCTCTATCCGCCACCTGAGGACCCGCCTAGTAGGGGATGATCAAACCCCCCTAGGGGGCACGTGAAGCCATCACAGTTGACCAATCACGACCAAAAGGGGATGTCATCATCTAGGCATTATATGGAGTCAACTTAACAGGTTACAATGAAATCCTTCCATAAATATGACCTTTTGCCTATGCTAAAGGTTTTTTGGTTCAGGCACCCATCAAGGCTGAATGATCGCGATCAAAATGGGACGTTCTCATCTAGACATTATTTGGAGTCATCCTACTAAGTTACAATGAAACCCTTCATAAATATGACCTGTAGACTGTTCTAAAGGTTTTCGGGCTTCGGGCCCTGGTAGCCGTCACAGTTGCCCAATCAGGACCAAAAGGGGACTTTCTCATCTAGACATTGTATGAAGTCAACCCACCAAGTTACAATGAAATTCCTCAATAAATATGACCTGTAGACTGTGCTAAAGGTTTTCGGGTTTTGGGCTCGGGCAGTCGTCACGGTTGGCAGATCACGCCCAAATGGGGAAATTCTCATCTAGACATCATAAGGAGTCATCCTACCAAGTTACAGTGAAATCCCTCCATATTAAACATGACCTGCAGACTGTGCTAAAAGTTTTTGAGTTTTGGTCTTGGGCAGCCATCACGGTTGATAGATCATGCCCAAAAGAGGACGTTCTCGTCTAGGCATTATACAGAGGCATCCTACCAAGTTACAATGAAATCCCTTCATAAATATGACCTGTAGACTGTGCTAATGGTTTTCGGGATTTGGTATCGGGCAGCCATACTGGTTGCCCGATCGCGACCAAAAGGGGATCGTCTCATCTAGACATAACCCCAAACCTGCATATGATATTTCGTGACGATCAGACAAGAACTGCGGGGTGTATCCCGTGCAAAAGGAAAATGTGAACAGACTCACAGACTAACAGACTTCCGCACGCGTGATGGCGATAGCTTATCTTGACTATGTCAGGTTAAGCTAAAACGGTAAAGGTGAAACATCAATGCAAACTGGAGGTATTATCCATAAACCATTAATTTTAGAATTTTGCAGCTTTTCAAGGGGCATAACTCTGGAATGGGAAATACCATAACAACGAAAATCAAACTTGACCTGCATTTTATAGTAGGTAGTAACATAGCAAAATAATAAGGTCATACATCAAAGCAAACTGAAGTTATCAACAAGAAACCACTGATTTTACCATTTTGTATCTTTTCAAGGGGCATAACTCTGATTTTACCATTTTGTGTCTTTTCAAGGGGCATAACTCTAGAACAGGAAATGCCATAACGGTGAAAATCGAACTTGACCTGCATTTCATTGTAGGTAATAATGGTGCAAAATAATGAGGTCATACATCAAAGCAAACTGGAGTTAACATCCCGAAGCCATTTGTTTCAGATGGGTGGACAGACGGTCAAAGTGGCAACTATATGCTACCCCAAAATTTTTTCTGGGAGCATAAAAACATATTTCATACTATTTCCAGGCCTTTAACACACTAGCAAATATGGATCTATGGTACTGTGAGGTGCATGGTTCGAGAAAAAGTGCTGGTATTTTCTTCTTGGTGTCTATTTTAAGTTTCAGGTTTACCCCCTTAGAATGAAAGTTTACAGCCCCTTGTTATACGTCTTCACCATTATCACTGGTTCTCGTCTTTGAGATAAAGTTTACTCAAGAAGGTTCAGCTTTCCAGTGTCATATTTGAATGTAGATTACGCATGATGTCTAATAGGAAATGTCACAAACATGAATATTTTAGATCTTAAGCTTTAAGTGATTAAACAGAGACTTTGCCAGAGAAAAGACTGGCATCGACAGTGTTGTATACAACACTGTCGATGCCAATTTTTTTCTCTGGCGAACTCTGTGTTTTTTTTTTAAATTATTTCTCAGTTACATTGTTTGATTCGACACAAAGGCTCTATGGTATATTGGAAGTATCAAGAAAATCTGGCCAAACTATATATAGCCAAAACACTGCAAAAACTTTGGAAAGAGTTTCAGGCATCTCATAATTTGGGCAGAATTACCTTATTTAGACACAGCATTTACCATCGTTATTTGGGAAGAATTTGAAGGCCTGACTTTTCCACACGTTCAAAATCCCATCAAAACCTTTCTGTACAAGAAATATTATAAATACCTTGTACCACTGTGATCTCTGTGTAGCTTTTGTTTCCCTTTGTGAAGTAACAACTAAAGCTGCCCTCAATGCTGCCACTGCACCTTCCCTCACTGATGCCTGGAACAAATAAATTACAAAAGTTATTGAATAACTGCCATGTGTGTTAAAAATATTCAGTTGACAGGATTATTCAGAAAAATGGAAAGGGGTCATTCTGTTGTATTCTAGTGATAAAATGAGCATTTGTAACACATCCATTAAACTTTAACCCTTGTATTTAACGGAATCGCCGCTATGACATAAATGTTTCTGTATTCAACTGGGGATGTACAAGCCAGAACTTTTTTCCCAACACAGTTTATACTGTTCCTTTCCCATTGAGTCATTAGTTACGCTTTGAAAAGTTTCCACATTTCATTATACAATTATCAATCATCTGCCGCGTAGTGTGTAAACGAAAATGTTCAAAGCAAAATAACGTCAGTTCACAAAAAAATTAGTTAACCAAAAATGAGATAATATTAAAAAGCAATCATTTCCAACCACAACATTAAATCAGTCCCATGGCCATATATCTAAATTGGTCAACTTTATTTCGGTAAATCTTCGGACATCCTGACATGTTTTGGACTTCTTTTAAAAAAGTTTCTCCCAGCTGGTTTGCAAATCTGCCCAAATTTATACTTCCATTTTTACTATCAGTAACAGCCACCAAATGGTTAGGCGTGAATGGGCGCCTGCCGAACTGAAACAGCGATACAAATTTCAACAAACATGCCCAATAGAAAAAATAACGAATGTAATTTAGACTGGTTCCCAAAAGGTTATTTTGATTTTTTATCGATCAATTTGATCAGTACAGCTACAACCAAAACAAACGGACTCTTCACTTTTAGGTTTAAATATCGGAATTAAAAATTTGTTTATTTAAATGAATTTTAATGCATGGTCCGTGTAATAAACATAGAATATGATTTGTGTTTGACCATGATTTGAATTAATAAAACCAATAAAGCGCAACAGAAACATTTAAATCATAGTAATGATTCCATTAAATACAAAGGTTTAAAGTTTAATGGATGTGCAATAGTGATTTTTTATTATCTGATAAACGCATGCATGGACATCAATGCCCATGCGTGGATTACGACCAGTCCACGGTGACTGAACTGAATTAGAAGCATAACTACTCTGTATTTAAAATAATACAAAGTTGCTGATATAATAATTCCCAAGTATTCTTAAACAATGCACAGTTGTTGCTCACAGCGGTCGTTCATTTGGACAAAAACGATGGTAAATAGACAGAACGCGATGAGTGTTTGATCTGTGGGTGTTTTACATAACGAGTTGGAATGGCTTTGTCATATTTCACGAGAGCCGTAAGGTCTTGCAAAATCTGACTACGGCATTCCAAATCATTATGTAAAACACCAACCGATTCAAACACACATCGTATTCTGTCTATTTATTCTATCTAGTTTTACAGAGCTCATGGAATAGTAACAGCAAAAGAGCAATTTGTTGGAATTCAAAAATATCTGATCAAACATTTTATGGTATTTTATAAGAAAGCATGTACAGTGGAACCCTGTTAATTGAATAGCCACTTTGCCTATGAAAATTATTCAATTAACAGGAGTATTCAATTAACAGGGATTGTGTCTCTTTCCTGTATTCTAGAGATGAACTTAGCATTTATTCTATTATATCTTGTTTGACAGAGCTCCATGAGCTCTATCAAACAAGATATAATAGATTAAATGCCTGTATTGGATGTACTGAGGCCAAATAGGTCTATAAATAATGGAAAACTGGGGAGTGCAAGGGTAATTTCTCTGCTTGTTACAGGATTTTTTATTCAACTAACGGGAGTTTACTCTATAACCTATATTCAATTAACAGGTCAAATTTGTACTGGAGGAATGATAAAAATGGATTTGTGCTGGAAAATTATATTCAATTAAGAGGGTTATTCAGTTAAGAGATATCCAATTAAATGGGCTCTACTGTATTATTTATCCCATAAATGGACGTTTATTCGAACAATAAAAGTCTTTGATAAATTTTTGCCTTATTCACCTAGCAGCTGCCAGTAGGGTGATAATTTTTCAGCGTAGGTTTAACACTGAAAGAATTTATTCCTATAGTAGCGACAGACTTGTTGACCTCTGACCTCAACCCCATTCATGTTGTCATGACCTGTTTGACATTTGTGGGAGACATAATGAACCAACATTTATCAAATGCTGACCGTCGCTGAAATGTTTAGTTTTAGAATATATGACACATTTCAACTCTGTCTAACAATAACGCGAACAACAGTTAACAAAGAAAACACAAAGTAAATCAATCGAAAGCAAAAAGTATTGAAAAGTATACAAGTTCTATTGTAAAAGGCAGGGGCATGATGACAAAAAACCCCCCAATAAACAACGAAAGTTAAAAAAAATTTATAGTAATTTATATATTTTTTATACTTACCAATGACCCAGACATAGCTGGTGCTAACTCTTAAAATATAGGGCCAAACACAAATTTTGCCCCCCAATCCCCAAAATTTGCATCTAAAACCAAAGAAAACATGTCCTGAAAGGCCCTCCACACTTCGCCCCTACTGCGCATGCGCAGTGTCAAGGACGTTCCGAAATTGGCGCCATTAATCATTCTAATAACCAGTGCCTGGTAAGCGCTATGTACTCAGCGGGGAGGCAAGAGTTCCCAACTCCTGGGAGGGCCATCCCCGTCTGGGTCATTGGTAAGTATAAAAAATATATAAATTACTATAAATTTTTTAACATTTTTATACTGTACCAATGACCCAGACATAGCTGAATAGTAAAAAGGCTGGAGGGCCAAGGACATAGAGCAAAATGGAATGCGCTCAATAAAATAAAATAGAGTCATCCCCTGTAGGGAAAAAGAAGTAATAGGCCTTACATGTATCTTTCTTATTTATGATAAATTAGAAAGATACAACACCTTCCAAAATTGAGCGTCATACATCCATGTACTCTATTAATATCCAATATAATCCTTATACTAATAATTTTTAAAGTAAGCCAATAAATAAGTAAGTCTAGAGAATAGAGACTCTTATACTCCTAAAAGTGTCTGAGGATTGCATAATCATGTTCGTTGACATATGCAATATTCAAAAGCTATACTTTAAAAACTAAGACTTGAATGAATTTTAAAAACCTAAACTTCTCACTAAACAACCATCCCAATAACAGCTCAGAATTACTAACTCCGGAGGAGGTATCCCCTTGTTTTCATAGTAAAACAGGTGACCCAAGGGAACACCCTCCCCCCCCCCCCCCCCCCTTTTTCTTGCCCTGGGTCAAATAGCCCAGAGCGAAGAGGGCAGCAGAACGGAGACACTGCCGAAACAGACAGCCTACCTAGCTATAGTAGCAACTGTTAAGTGAATGACATTCTGAGCAGTAGATAATAGACCTAACAATAGAGGCCTCCAGAAATGGACTCGATATTTCTGAGATAAAATTCATGAATGTGGATGGCTGAGCGCAATGAGCGGCCTTCAAAAATCTATAATAGCGACACTATTAATGTAAGCCCAAGAAGTAGAAGAACTCTTACTTCATGAGCCGAAATCTTAAGCACAACTGCTAAGTCAATGATATACCATAAGCAGTACCGATAGTTAATAGAATCCATTAATAAAATGGAGCGTAACGTCCTTCTACTAGGCATCAAAGACAGAAGAAGCTTACGCCCATAGTAATAAACAGATATCTGTTTATAATTACATAAACTGTACCCGGAAAGAGTAAAGGCCTATGCCCATACGAAGACGGAAGGACCTTAAAATAATAGGTTCCGGATAATAGGAGCCCAACTCTTATGCAAAAATCCAACCTAAATAGTAACGGAAGTAGTGATTCCGAAACTACGAAAGTGAAAATCATCCATCGATAGTGCATGAAACTCACTGACTCTACAGTAAAAGAGAAACCAACAGAATTACTGTCTAAAAGGTCAGAATTTGAAAACTACTGATTCCAGAGGCTCAAATGATTACTTAGCTAAATAAGAACCGAAGTTAAAATCCATATAGGAATTTAATCTAAAGATTCTAAGTCTATTTATCAAAAAGTTACTAACTGACTTAGATAAAGAGACAAAAGACTCAATTGTAAACTATCGTAGAGTGCATAGGTATGAGGTAACATAAATCTATAACCTAAATAATAACAGGCTGCAGTAGATCTTGTGAAACAAGTATACTAAAAAATTGCAATGAGTAGTATGGAGGGATCAACAATATGAACATAATGATCCCTACACCACGACGGAAGAACCTCCACTTTAGCCGCATAGAATAGCGAAGAAGAGGATCTCCTATAGTAAGAAATCGCGTCCAAAGCTCGTCCAGTACAGTGCTTACAATGCAATACGGACCACACAACGGAATACATGAAGGTTGCGACCTTGCGGGTTGTGATAAAGATGACACGATTTACCCAGTGAAAAAAAGATCCTCACAAAGAGGAAGATTTCACGTTAAGATCCACAGTAGACAAGAGAGTAAATTACCCATGATCTCTGTGAAGATAGAGATGCTATCAACAGAAATGTATTGTGGTTGTTTATCATAGCAATACCTGCTGAAACAACAGCGCCGGAGGATACGCGTATCCTATCATTCCGTCCTATAAATCAATAGAGCGTTAACAACATTAGCTCAGAGATCTGGACAAGCCAACACATACGTCTGCAATTGATTAGCAAGCTGTGTCGTAAATAAATCATCATTGGGCGCTCCCATAGATAGCAAATCTGATTGAATACTTGTTTGTTGAGAGTCCATTCTGACAGCAATAAGCGACCCGTAAGAGAACGGGAGTCCGGTAAAACAATCAGACGACCCGGAATATGACGGACCAAAACAGAACTTGGTGTACTATAACCAACAGACGGATTCTTTCCATTAAATTGAATAACGGAAACGAAAGAGTGCCTCCCTGGTTCCGGAGATACGCCACTACTGTCGAATTAAAGGACAGGATTTGGGCATGCGTTTCTGAATAATGTTCATGCAATGACATAAAGCAAGCCTAAAAAACATTATTCCGCGGAAGAAAACGGATTGCTAAGAGACTGCGGAACCCAAAGACCCTGGCACTTCGAATCCGTAGGGATCAGTATTATATCCCAATCTGTTTGACTGGCAACCGTCATAACAGCCACACTCGGGTCTGGCAACTGCGGTGGCACTCTCTGAGTCAACCACCGAATGTTTGCCCCAGTCTGAATCTCTTGTAACACTAGATAGACAAGAGAACATGTAAATCGAGCGATTCATGGATTGCCGAAAAGTTGCCGTCGAAGAGAAGCTCCTCCGAGAACGAAGCGACTCTGAGAGAGTTCTTAACCTTACTATCCACGCGTGTGGATGTAGCTAGGGCTGCGTCACGTCTAACCAACTCCAATCAGCCACTGAAGGGCGGAGTTATACGTGAACAAACTACTGTCCTCAAAAGAAATTACATTGAGAATAATATCCCGTAAATCTTTTCTTGAAGACGTAATGATAAAGCGTCTAAGTTAAGTCTACTATACATCATGTCGTTTCCAACATTGAAATTGGAAAAGACATAAACGGTGAAAAAGAATATATGCAGTCTTTAACCACACCGTCTAGACGCATATGAACTCTCGGTATGCCCTGCTCTGCCAAAATAAACTATTCGTATAAATGATAAAATGGCAGAAATGAGCAACGCGGACAAGAAACTAAACTATCATGCTTGGTAGCAGGCTTGTATATATATACATGTATATAACGTCGAAAAATAAAACACATGTTGTAATGACAAATATTGGACTGCGTCGGTAAGTCAGGGACAATGTCTCTGAACCGATCGAAAAATCCGAGTCCAATGACGCTATAAGTCTCTTATCCAAGATCGCAGCAATGAAGTCCGAAATAACAATCACTGGAAGATAATGCCAGAAGATAAAAAAAAAAAGGCAGCTTCCGATACTACTAAAGGGAAAACTCGAAATCTTTCTAATCCCTTTCGCCATCCTGTCGGACCCTATAAAACGTTCGGTCGTCCGTACCTGATGCAACCGCGGACCGCACCGACCCAGCGCCGTCGGATAATTCCTGATTCGACCGAGAAACTGTCAATTGCTGGGATGCTGCGAAACAACTGTGCTAACTCGGATAGCACGTCCGTCACTGAGGCCTGAGGAGAAGCGGTCTTACGATGCATTGCCGCTGGAAGCTCCGTGATCGTTACCCCGTGCATACTACCAATATGCGAGCGAACGGAGTGTATAGGCCTCGTGTCCCTTGGCTACCGGATGGCGCGACCTATTCGCCGTGGAATCACTGAATGATGAAACTGATCGGATACTCGAGGTCACGTAGCCAATGTGCGGTCGTGTGCCCTGCTGTGAGGATGAGGAAGCATTAAGGACAGTCTCTCGGACTGTCAATATAACGGAGCGTCCCGACCGACGGACATATGCTCCGAATGTAAAATATCTGAACCACAACATGCGGTCCCCTATGTTGTTGGACGAGAGAGGGACCTCTCTCGCTCACAGCCCGGACGGACCTGGACAAGCCAGGAACCGGACTAACAGGCTTCCTCTGATCTGTCCTCAATCTGCCGTCACTGGGTGAGTACTAAAGTAATTAAAGTGCTCGCATCACCCAAATCTCCTTCCTAGACCGCAACGGACGAACCCGGCAGCCGAACCATTCGATGAATGTACGCTACACCAGGTGAGCTAGCGAATGTCACTCCGTAGGCGATAGACATATTCCATGAGCACTTATTGCCGCTCTTCATTAACTATGACGACAGAGGCACACTTTTGAAAGACATCTCCATAACTCTGCGAACAAGAAACCAGAAATGCTTGGTTATAGCAAGCATAAAATAATAATATATATAGCGTCGTTCAATAATTCGAAAGTTTGTGTGACATTATTGGACTATGTCGGAACTGAGGAACGATGTCCCTGAACCGAACCAAAAATTTCTAAGTCCACCGACGCTATCAGTTTCTTATCCGGCATCGCAGCATTCTGGTCCGACGAAAGAAGCTGTAGAAGACCAAGTCAGATGACATACACAACAGCATATGTTGTTCCGAAAGGGAAAGCTCGAAATCCTCCAAATCCCTTTCAGTATCCCGTCGGACCGGATGAAACTTTCGGACGTCCGTACCCGCTTCAGCGGAGCGTCCCGACCCAGCATCGTCGGATAAAATATATGCGACAGATTCAGTTGATGCTGGGATGCTGCGATAAACTGTGCTATTAAGGAAAACACGTCCGTTCCCGAGGCCTGTGCAGTAGCGGTCTTACGATGCATTGCCGCCGGAAGCTCCGTGTACGTTGACTCCCGCACACTTCCTATGCGAACGTCCGGAGTCTGCAGGCCTTGTGTCCCTGGCTACCGGATGGTGTGACCTGGTCGCCGAAGAATCCTTGATCGGCAAAGCTGGTAATATATCGGCGGTCACGCAGCCAAGGTGCGGTCGTGTTTGCTGACGAGAAGAGGAAGCCTTAGCAGTCTCCGCGGACTGCCTATACAACGGAGCGTCCCGAGCGACGGACGTATGCTCCGCTTGCGACACATTTTGTACCACAACATCTGGGGCCAGATGTTCTTGAACGAGAGAGGGGCCTCTCTCGCTTGCCGTCCTGATGGACCGGAACGAGCTATGAACCGGACTAAAAGGCTTCCTCCGTTCTCCCTCCGATCCGCCGTCACTGGGTGTGCATTAGGTTAATTTATAGTGCTCGCATCACCCCAAAATTCCTTCTAGACCGCAACGGACGAACCCGGCTGCCGAACCATTCGGTGAATGGACGCTACACCGGGCGAGCTAGCGGACGTCAAAGGCCGTCGAACCTACTAGGGTCCTCTTAGGCAATTGGCGTATTTACATGAGCACTTTTCCGCTAGCCCTTCATTAATTGTGACGACGGAGGCACACTGTTGGAAGACATCACAGATACATCACCCTAATCTTGATCGTCTGAAATAGAAATTGATAAAGTAGAGTGACCCTGCGGGGAAAGGACCGGAGTGTCCAAATCCCCAATAACATACCGTGACATATGCTTCCCATATTGTCATCGAAATCATACGATACAGAACAGGAGTTAATGCGAGTACACTGACCACATATAGAATGATTATAAAGTCAGAGGAAGACTTCCTCTTAATACAATTGAACAATATCCTTTCAATGTGAAAAGAAAACAAGTCCTGGTACTCGCACTAACCCCTGGCAATCAAAATACATAATAATAATATGATCCATTAATATAGAAAAAATAATTGAAATCAAAATATTTTGAAAAAATATTTTTTCAGAACAGCCCAAGTTTCTGAAAAGTAACGTTGAGCCCCAATGGATCCCAAGCCTAAGTGTGGACAAAAATTTTAAAAATATTTTAAACAATTTATTCAACACTTACGAACAATAATAATGTATCTAGTTATGATTAAAATAACATCAAGATATTATTTTCCAGAAATCCCCCCCTCACACAGAGGGCTGTTGTAAATGTAAACAATGAGTGTAAAAACACTAAAATAAGACTCCAGGCTCCCAGGCCCGAAATCAGTTACCAAAAATACACTATCTGATGCAAAACAGAGACTTCCAGGGAAGAAACTGCAGAACATCAGATGGTAGATGCAGAACACAACGCCTAACCACCCGTAGGTGAAGACGTAAACATGGGGGAAAAAACAGAATTCATTCTGTTATTCAGCTAAAACTCCCAAGAAAATTTAGTAATAATAATTACAAAAACTATGCCAAAAGCATGGGAGAATAGCAAGGGGGGACTTAAAGGACAGGGAGAGAGGAAAACACTTAAAAAACAGTGTAACTAAATATTCAGAATGACAACAAAATGGCTGCTGCCTCGAAAATAGGTAACTTAACATAATTTCATTAAAAAATTTTAAGTTACAGCCCTGAAAATATTCTGTCACACATTTTTTTCCTCTCCTCCTTCTCTATCCTCCTTAGAATCACCATTTCACTAATATTTATGTGTCTGGCATCATTTAAACTGAGATTTATAAGCACAAAGATCAGTCAGATGTTAACTGATGAAGGGCCAAACTTAGAATGATTAATGGCGCCAATTTCGGAACGTCCTTGACACTGCGCATGCGCAGTAGGGGCGAAGTGTGGAGGGCCTTTCAGGACATGTTTTCTTTGGTTTTAGATGCAAATTTTGGGGATTGGGGGGCAAAATTTGTGTTTGGCCCTATATTTTAAGAGTTAGCACCAGCTATGTCTGGGTCATTGGTACAGTATAAAAATATAAGAAAGATAAACATTGTTCATTCAATAAAGTATTTTTGCAACTTTAGCTCAAGTTTGTGGGGGAATTATTTTTAGACAGAAATGCATCACTGCGCCTTGTTTATTTTTGACAGTCTTGCTTGTCAATCGATATGGACCAATGTGCTCCTTACTTCTCACAGTGTTTTGCAGCCAGTAACAGCATGATTTCATCGCAACTGCCCTGTAAATGATTTATGGGGATAAACAAAATAAATGTATAGTGCTTTCAAGTAAAAAAGTATTCTACTGGTAGGATTAAGAATGAAACTGACTCACCAGTTTCATTCTTAATCATACTCATAGAATACATTTTTTACTTGAAAGCACTGTATGTTTATTCTATATACATATTCCTAATTGAGGAAATCATTTAACCAGCAATTTGCTGTCTTGAAACAAATGTCTCATGCTGCAGACTTTAGCAGTTTTATTTGTCATAGGAGAAGTTTTTATTTTCTCTGCATGTATGCACTCTAAATCCTTCAAAATGCATTTTGGAACAAAGAAAACAAATTGCCTAATTGGCACCAGGAGAGGGGGAGGGGGGATAATTCCTGACAATTGTCATTGGATAATGGTAGTCATCAAACTTGAGGTAGATATTCTTCCCAAGGAGTTATATACCACCCAAAAAATTGATATTTGGTTACTAATGTTTAAGTTATTCCATAAACAAGCATTACCCGATATTTTTTAACAAAGGGCAATAACCCTCATAATTTTCATCGAATAACTTTGGTCATCAAACTTGATGTAGACATTGTTGCTATAGAGACAGATATAGAAAAGAAACAAAATCGTTTTTTTATTGTTACAGTTATGCTATAAACAAGCATTACACTATATTTTTTATTAAACAAAGGGCAATAACTCCATTAATTTTCATAGGATATCGCTGGGCATCGAACTTGACGCAGACATTGTTGCGATAGAGACATTTATCAAAAGAATTGAAATTTGTTAACTATTGTTCAAGTTATAACATAAACAAGCATTACACGATATTTTTTATTAAACAAAGGGCAATAATTCCCATAATTTTCATTGGATATCACTGGTCATTGAACTTAACTTAGACACTGTTGCTATAGAAACATACACCAAAAAGAATTTAAATCCATTAACTGTTGTTCAAGTTATGCCGTAAATAAGATTTACAGAATATTTGTATAATAAAGGGCAATAACTCCCATAATTTTCAAGAGATATCAGTGGTCATCGAATTTTATGTAGACATTGTTGCTATAGAGACATATACCAAAAAGAATTGAAATCTGTTAACTATTATTCAAGTTATGCCATCAAGTTCGGATGGATGGATGGACGGGTGGATGGATGGATGGACAGATGGATGGATAGATGGGTGGATAATAAATTACAGCTCACTACAGAGCTTTCGGCACCATCAACCTTTAGAAAAGCCTCACCTCCTCAGTGATTTGGAAATTTAAATGCACGAGAAGCAAATGTATTGTCAGGGATTCTTTTGGGTGTCTACAGGGGCTGAATATGGGACCCTTTCCCAATGGCATTTGGGCAAGATTTTTCCAATTCAAACTAACGATTTCCCAATCTCAGTCCTCATTCAAGCAAACAAAATATTTAACAATTGGTGTCCTGAACTGAAGAGTCATAACCCCTCAGAAAACCAGTATTTACCAACCTAAGCAAGAATAATAAAAAACACCTGAATTCAAGGACAGACAACAGGAGTGTTCTTTAAATCTTAAAAGAGCTAATTCTGATTTCATCACTTTTTACTGCTACAGAATGGGTGCCCCAGCAGGTAGGTTGTTGATACACTTGCAAGTTACCTTCTAAGAACCTTATATTGGCAGCCAAGATTTGCCAAGACACAACTGCAAAGTCCCCAAATGTAGCCTATGTGTGTTCTCAGTTCAATTTGAATGCAATATTTCTTAATCTTTGTGTGTTTCTCTCCCCCAAAACAAATTCTCAATTGAAGCATTCCTGGTGTGAATTTTGTAAATGCAATTCTCGGACCCTTTCCCAAAGAGGGCAAAAGAATACCTGATTTTTTTGTTGGCCTTAGGGAGGATTTTTTCTCTCAACAGAACACTGATGATAACATCATCACTGTACAACAACAAAGATAAGAAATTGGAAACAAAAGTGAAGGAAAGGTGTGCCTAATACAGTACAGTCGCAGTGGACCGGTTGTTATCCACACGTGGGCTAATAATGTTCATGCAAGCAGGTAATAATGAAAGTGTCAATGACACTGTAGCTCAACTTGACAAACTTGAACTTGGTAAGTTATAAATGAAATGGCAAAATTGAAGATCATTGGTACCAATGTCATTTTTTTTTGACAGTGGCAACATTTTTTGACAGAAACCGAAGAAAATCGATAGCTCCCATCTAGAGGCCTCCCCAAACAAGTATGCCAGGTTTCAAAGCCCTGTAGGGTGTACAAAAGGGAAATATTGTGGTCTGACTAGACTAAATTCTAAGAACATTGGCCGTGGCAACATTTTTTGACGGAAATTGAAGAAAATCGATAGCTCCCATCTAGAGGTCACCGTGAATAAGCATACCAGGTTTCAAAGCAATCTAGTCATAAATGTGCCCTGTAGGGTGAGCCAAAGGGAAATATTGTGGTCTGACTAAACTAAGTTCTAAGAATGTTGGCTGCGGCAACATTTTTTGATGGAAATTGAAGAAAATCGATAGCTCCCATCTAGAGGTCACCCCAAACAAGCATGCCAGGTTTCAAAGCAATCCGATCATAAATTTGCCCTGTAGGGTGTGCCAAAGGGAAATATTGAGTCTTCTGACTAAACTAAGTTCTACGAACATTGGCCGTGGCAACATTTTTTGCCGGAAATTGAAGAAAATCGATAGCTCCCATCTAGAGGTCACCCTAAATAAGCATACCAGGTTTCAAAGCAATCAAATCATAAATGTGCCCTGTAGGGTGCGCCAAAGGGAAATATTGAGGCCTGACTAAACTAAGTTCTATGAACGTTGGCCGTGGCAACATTTTTTGCCGGAAATTGAAGAAAATCGATAGCTCCCATCTAGAGGTCACCCCAAACAAGCATACCAAGTTTCAAAGTAATCTGATCATAAATGCGACCTGTGAGGTGTGCCAAAGGAAATTGTGGACGTACGTACTAACGTACTAACGTACGTACGTACGTACGCCGACGGACGAGAAGTGATGGCAATAGCTCAGCTTGACTTTGTCAAGTTGAGCTAAAAATCATCGTCGGCAAAATTATATAGCCCGGTACTTCATTAATTAAATTTTGGTTGATTATTCCTGTAATTAGTGTTAGAAATCCAATATTATTGCATCCATGGAAATATTGCCCACCCATGGAAGTTACCAGTCCATGGAAAGTTACTGCCTAATATTCATTACCAAGCCGTACTGAATATCAGAAATATCTAGTAAAATATACAGCAGTCTACCTTTGGATCTCTTGCTGCATTGAATATACAATCAAAAAACTGTAGAACTTGTTGAAAGAAGAATGTAGGTGTTTGAACAGCTAGTTCTTTCAGCACCAAAACCTGTAAAAGAATAAGAAACAAAATTCAAAGTTTACAGTTATTAGGATTTTAATAAACAATTGCCAAGGTATTTGGAATATAATTTGCAAGTGAACTCCATTCTGCAATAAAAATAAAACAGCCTTCACACTTGATAATAAACAGCTGCGCCATGAGCGCATGATATGCCCGTTATTAATTACAAGTGGGAACAACACAATATGAGTATACATGTGTACTTGTCAGGTTACATATACTTGCCACCAAAAAATCATGAAAATTGCTCAAAGTCCAACATGTGGAAAATTGCCTATATTTTGATGAATAAAGTCCCATAACTCTGGAATGAAACATCGGACAGCGACACAAATTGAAAGGGAGATTCCTTCTATCAACATATACTTGCAACCAAAAAATCATGAAAATTGCTCTAAGCATTTTCAAGTTATTGTTCGACATGTGAAAAATAAAGTCCCATAACTCTGGAATGACTAATCAAACGGCGACACCAACCAAAAAGGAGCTTCCTTCCATCAACATAAACCACCTACCAAAAAATCGTGAAAATCTCTCAAAGCGTTCTCGAGTTATCGTACGACGTGTAAAAAATCAACAATTTTCTAAGTAATAAAGTCCCATAACTCTGGAATGACTAATCGAACGGCGACACTAAACAAAAGGGAGCTTCCCTCCATCAATATACACCACCTACCCCAAAATCTCGAAAATCTCTCAAAGCATTCCTGAGTTATCGTACGACGTGTAAAAAATCAACAATTTTCTAAGTAATTAAGACCCATAACTCTCGAATGACTAATCGAACGGTGACGCTAAACGAAAGGGAGCTTCCCTCCATTGATATACACCACCTACCCAAAAATCATGAAAATCCCTCAAAGCATTCTTGAGTTATTGTACGACATGTGACCGGACGGACAGACGGACAGAGGTATACCATAATAAGACCGTTTTTTCAAAACGGGCGTATAAAAACTGGTCACATAACACACATCAGGTAAGCAGACTTATGTTGTTCTAATTTTAATACGAAAACAAGTTTTACGATTTATTAAATGCTATTCTGTATGTCTCACACAGGCAGGGTCATATCCAGGTTGTTTTTTGGTATACCAGTTTGGGCACCCTGTAGTGTTGTGCGGGGTTTTTTTCTGACCTCAGTTTTGGTTAGGTTTGGTTTTGTCCAAAAAACTTGGTTTATAGGTCGATTTTCATTTTTTGGCAATAAAAAGATTGTAGACATGAAAAATATCACACAGTGGCAATAAAAATACATATTCTGTCATATTTTAAATGATAATTCATCTGGTAATGGCTAACATCAATTTACCCCCTCCCCCCCCCCCCCCCCCCCCCACACACACACACACACACCAACACAAATCTCCTATGTAGGTGGACACGTCCAATACCACCACCCCACCCTCCCCCCCCCCCCCCCCAAAAAAAAAATACTTTAAAAGACTCAAGGCAGGACTATAGGAGCGGTGCCAGGAAATTGGCAGGAAACAAAAGTTGAGGGAACAGGTAAATTGTGAGGCGAGGAAAGCTGCATTGCATCACTCCAAGGAATTCTCCCTCACAACCTCTCCGCAATCTACTGCCGACCTTAAGACTCTGGTATTATTGGAAGACTCCTTGCAACCACTGGCTATCCTGGTCTCAAAATCCAGGTGGACCTAGCAGCCTTGTACTGGCCTAACACCCACCTCCCACCCCACCCCGAGATATTTTTGAAAAAAATGTACTCTGAACTATGCCATCTGAGATGGATCACTTCTAAGACACACATTGGTACATTGATATAAAGTATAGGTTGCTCTCAGTACAGGTCCCCGTCCCCCCCCCCCCCCCCCCACCCCATCAGTTATGCAACCGGATTTGAAAATGTAACTGGTAGCTTGGAATGTGGAGGCAATATTTCCAGGGGGTGGGCTGATTGGGCTTGACAGTCGACACCACACCACATCCTTTCCATAGGTAACCCAGACTCCCACACACTCTTCCTAAATTCCGCAGCCATCCACCGCCATGAGGTGCCACGCTCGTTTGTTTTTTAGAATGACCCTAATTTACACTGACAAGTTTTTATCTCTAATGTTTTGAACTGTACCTTTTTGCATTTGCCTTTCGAAATTGCCATTCCACTTTCAATTTCCATCTGTTGCTTGCGAAACTAAATCAGTTCTGTATTTTTTTGAGGCAAAATGTTTAATTTAATTGTGTGCAGGGTTTGAATGGTCTGCACACTGCAGGTAAATACTAATTAGTCGCGGGGACATTCCATCGTGGTATGCGCTCGCATGCATACATTGGATCAATGCATCAAGGGAGGTGACAATGTTGAACGTTGAACGTTAAATTCTAAGCACGTGTCCGGGAACCCACACGACAAGTATGTTTTGTTTTTCAGAGTAATCCGCTATTTAAAAAACAAAGACAATTTTTTCCTTGATTTTATTCACGATTTTGTTGTAAGGTAATTAATAAACACAAACATGTGGAGATACGAAGCCACTTGCGAAGTCCCCAAGTTTCCCATTTTGATGTTTGTTGGCATGTCAAGATTGTCATTCTGAGAATTTCTGACAGAACAAAACCAGCCCACTTTTTTAACCGTGCTGTGTGATTGGACAAGAATTGTCATACATCACACAAAAATTTCTTGGAACGTGTGATCATTCTTCTAATGCGACAGTGACTCCTGTTAGACAGTGTTTGTTTCTCTGGAGTCTGAATACTGACGACAGAGTTATCAGTTAACGTTACGGATTTAGTTTTAAGTCGTTGACAATGCAAACTGAAAATTGTAAACGTAAGTTTCAAACATTTTGCAGAGAAAACCGTACTGATTTACCAATACTGATTTATGGACTCAAATTTAAAACTAGACATCCATATCAATAAAATATGTCAAAAATGCTACTGGCAGCTTCGTAATGTTTGAAGACTGCGACCTTATCTTAACCAGTCAGCACTTGAAAAACTTGTGCACTCCTTCATCACCTCACAACTAGACTATTGTAATTCAGTGTTAGTGGGGCTGTCCCAGTGCCTGATTCAGAAGCTTCAAAAAGTTCAGAATACTGCTGCTAGGATAATTACTGGTACCAAATGCTCTGAACACATAACACCTGTTTTAAGACAATTACACTGGCTTCCAGTTAAACAGAGAATTGATTTCAAAATATTGATCTTAGTATTCAAATGTATCCAGAAACTGGCTCCAGTTTACCTGCAAGAGCTCCTCACTGTATATAAACCAACGCGCAGTCTCCGATCTAAAAACCAAATTCAACTAGTTGTGCCTTTCAGCAGATCTAATCAGGCTCATGATCGTGTGTTCTCCATCGTGGGTCCCAGATTGTGGAATTTCCTGCCAATTAGTGTCAGAATTTCAGAAACTCTCGATGTCTTCAAAAGAAATTTTCCCTATTTACTGAAGCATTCTACTAAATCTCTCTAAGAGGCAACCAAAACAGATGTGACTCTTCATTTCAGAAAAGTGTATTTATTTCTGTCAAGCGTTTTAGAGCACTATTTGTGGTTTTACGCTCTAGAAAGTTAAAAAATTTATAGTAATTTATATATTTTTTATACTTACCAATGACCCAGACTTAGCTGGTGCTAACTCTAACAAAACCAGGGCCAAACACAAATTTTGCCCCCCAATCCCCAAAATTTGCATCCAAAACAAAAAGAAATCATGTCCTAAAGGACCTCCATACTACGCCTCTACTGCGCATGCGCAGTGACGCAGACGTCTCGAAATTGGCACCAATTATCATTCTTACTGGCAGTGCCTGGTCAGCGCTATGTACTCAGCGGGGAGGCAAGAGTTCCCAACTCCAGGGAGGGCCATCCCCGTCTGGGTCATTGGTAAGTATAAAAAATATATAAATTACTATAAATTTTTTAACATTTTTATACTGTACCAATGACCCAGACTTAGCTGAATAGTAAACAGGCTGGAGGGCCTAGGACATAGAGGAAAATCCAATAAGCTCAACTATATAGTAAAGAGGTAACCCCTTAAGGAGAAAAGGAGTATTAGGCTTTACATGTATCTTTCTTATTTAATATTAAATTAGAAAGATACACTACCCTTAATAATTGAGCACAATAACATTCATGTTCTCTATTAACATCCAGTATAACCCTTATACTAATTATTTTTAAAGCAAGCCAATAAATAAAGTAGTCCAGGGAATTGAGACTCTTTATAGTCATTTAAAAGTGTCCGAGTATTGTATATTAAAGCCCGTTTGACACTTGACATATACAAATGCTTCACACCGAGCTACACTTTAAAAATAAGACATGAATGAATTTTAACATTAATATTACACTTTAAAACCATCCCGGAAGCGACTCAGAAATACTGACTTGGAGGAGGCATTCCCTTGCTTTTCACTATAAAGCAGGTGACCTAAGGGAACACCCGCCCACCCACCCCTTCCCCTTGCCCTGGGTCAAATAGCCCAGAGCGAAGAGGGCAGCCGGACGGAGTCACTGCCGGAACAGAAAGCCTGCATAACTATAGTTGCAACTGTTTAGTGGACGACATTCTGAGCAACAGATAACGGACCTAAACAATGCAGGTCTCCAGAAATGGACTCAATATTTCTGAGATAAAAATTCGTAAATGTGGATGGCTGAGACCAATAAGCAGCCTTCATTAAATCTGTAATAGCAACACTATTAGCATAAGCCCAGGAAGTAGAAAGAGCTCTTACTTCATGAGCAGAAATCTTAAGCACAGACTGCTGAGAAGAAGATAAATCTTCATAAGCAGTACGGATAGTTAACTGAATCCATCTAGCAATAGAATGGACTGAAATGTCCTTTCTATTAGGCATCAAAGACAGAAAGAAACGTTTCCGTCCCTTTCTGATAAACTGAGATCTCTGTTTATAGATACGTAATGCTCTAACAGGACAGAGTAAAGGCCTACGCCCGTCTGAAGACGGAAGAGCCTTAATAACAATAGGTTCCGGATATTTATTAGGAGCCTGATTCTTAGCTAAAAAACCCACATTAGTAGTGAAGGTGATAGTGTTCCCAACACTACGATAATGAGAATCATCCACCGATAGTGCATGAAGCTCACTGACTCTTCTAGCAGAAGAGAAAGCTAAGAGAAAAGCTGTCTTATAAGATAAGAATTTGAAATCTACTGTCCCAAGAGGTTCAAATGGCTTTTCCTTCAATTTAAGAAGAACCCAAGCTAAATTCCACTTAGGAATTAATCTAAGAGTTCTGGGTCTATTTATCGAAAAGTTTCTAACCAACTTCGATAAAGAGACATTAGATCCAATTCGTAAGCTATCATGATGTGCATAGGTATCAGATAACATAGATCTATAACCCTTTATAGTAACAGGCTGCAGTTTGATTTCGTCAAACAAGTATACTAGAAAGTTTGCAATGTCTGGTATAGAGGGATCGAATATATCTACAGAATGATCCCTACACCAACGACGAAAAACCTTCCACTTAGCCGCATAGTTTAGCGAAGAGGAGGTCCTCCTACAGTTAGAAATCGCGTCCACTGCTCGTCCTGTAAAGTGCTTGCCATGCAAGAAGGACTGCACAACGGAAAAACGTGAAGGTTGAGACCTTGCGGGTTGTGATGGAGTTGGCGTGATTTCCCCTGCGAAAGAAGATCCTCCCGTGGAGGAAGCTTCCGCGGTAGGTCCCACGACAGACACCTGAGTAGATTTATCCACGGTCTCTGTGGCGACAGAGATGCTACCAACAGAATCTTGCATTGAGATTGTTTTATCTTTAGCAATACTTGTTGAATTAACGGCGCTGGAGGATACGCATATCCTATCATTCCGTCCCAAGGGATCGACAGAGCGTCTACTGCAAATGCTCTTGGATCCGGACACGGAGACACATACGTCTGCAACTGATTGTTGAGATGTGTCGCAAATAAGTCTATCATTGGCCGTTCCCATTGGTAGCAAATCTGATTGAATACTTGTTTGTTGAGAGTCCACTCCGACGGCAACAAGCGACCCTTTCGTGAAAGGGAGTCTGCTAGCACATTCAGACGACCCAGTATGTGACGGACCGAAAGAAGAACGTGATGTTCTAGCGCAAACAGAAGGATTCTTTCCGTTAGATTGAACAACGTAACTGAATGAGTGCCTCCCTGATTCCGTATATACGCCACTACTGTCGTATTGTCGGATAGGATTTGGACATGAGCATCGTGAATAATGTCCATCCAGTGACGTAATGCAAGCCAAATTGACATCATTTCCTTGATGTTTATGTGCTTGCACAGGAATTGCGGATCCCAAAGACCCTGGCATCTCGAATCCGTTGGGATTAATGATGCACCCCAACCTGTTTGACTGGCATCCGTCATAACGGTAAAATTCGGATCCGGCAACTGCAGCGGAACTCCTTGAGTTAACCACTGAAAGTTTGCCCAAGTCTGAATCTCTTGTTTCACTTGATCTGACAAGAGAACGTCTACATCAAGCGAATGAATTTTCACACTCCAATTCTGAGTCAGGAAAATTTGAAGAGGACGTGTGCGTAACCGCCCCATTGGAATGAGATCCGTGGCGGCTCCGCACAGACCTATCAGTCTCATAAATTCTCTCGCCGTGACTTTGTCTGCGTGCAGACAATAGCGAGCATAACAACTGACTAATTTCGCTCTGGTTAACGGCAGACGAACGAGATTGTTGTGCGTCTCGAAGCTCATTCCCAGATGAGTGAATGACTTGGACGGCACCAGATCCGACTTCTCCTCGTTTACTATAAAACCGAGACGTCGGAGCAATAGAAGAAGATTCTGAACATCGTTCTGAAGCGTTAACTCGTTGCCGTACCTCTGAAGAATGTCGTCCAGGTAGGCCGACGTTACCGCAGACGAATGAGCTCGGAAGTAGATCATTACCGAGTTCATTACCCGAGTGAAAGCCCAGGGTGCTAGATTCAATCCGAAGCACATCGCCCGGAATTGATACACCACTCCTAGGACTGCGAAGCGTAGATACTTTCGGAATGTCGGATGTACCATGACGTGAAAGTACGCATCTTTGAGATCTATGCTCGTTGCATAATCGTTCACCCGAATACTCGCTCTGACCGATCGAATCGTCTCCATATAAAACTTAGAATCCACTAGTGTGGATGTAGCTAGGGCTGCGTCACGTCTAACCAACTCCAGATTTGCCACTGAAAGGGCGGAGTTACACGTGGAATAAGCTACTGCCCTTGAAAGAAGTCTTAAAGAGGATTGTATATCCTGAAACTCTTTCCCCTGAAGGTGCAGTGATAACGCCTTAGTAAGGTGATCTGCGTAAGATAAGGCATCTAAATTGGCTCTGTTAGACGCAATAGCTGTTTCCAACACCGCGGTTGGAATAGAAGCTGACGACGGTAATGATAGCTCTAAGTCTTCCGCCTCGTCGTCCATACGCAGAGGAACTCTCGGTATACCCTGTCCTGCCGTATCGAATTTATTCCTTGCATTAATGAAAGGCAGGTTGAGAGTATTAGCGGACAAGAAACCTGCTTTCCCCGTCCTGGAAGCAAGTTTAAATATAGCGTCGTTCAATAATTCAAATGTCCTTCCAACATTATTGGACTGCAACGGAAACTCGGGAGCGATGTCCCTGAACCGCTCAAAAAATTCAGAGTCTAATGACGCTATAATTCTCTTGTCCGGAAGCGCAGCAGTCTGGCCCGACGGAACAACTTGAGGGAGAAAGTGCCGGATGAAGTCCACGGCAGCTTTATGTTGTTCCGAAAGGGATAGCTCCAAGTCATCCGTATCCCTTTCACCATCCGGTCGGACCTCATGATGTTCCCGGTCGTCCGCCCCCGATGCTTCGGCGGAGCGTACCGACCCAGCGCCGTCAGATAATTCTCGATCCGACACCGTTTCTGTCGGCTGCTGGGATGCTGCGATAAGCTGTGCTATCTGCACAAGAATGTCCAGCGTCGAGACCTGCGGAGGCACAGTCTTTCGCTGCTTCGCCGAGGGCAGCTCCGCATCAGATGGCTCCCGCATACTTTTCCTATGCGAACGTCCGGAGTCCATCGGTCTCGAATCCCTGGCTGCCGGATGGTGTGACCTGGTCGCCGAAGAATCCTTCATCGGCGAAGCTGGTAATATATCGGCGGTCACGCAGCCAAGGTGCGGTCGTGTGCGCTGACGAGAAGAGGAAGCCTTAACAGTCTCTGCGGACTGCTTATACAACGGAGCGTCCCGAGCGACGGACGTATGCTCCGCTAAAGACACATTTTGTACCACAACATCTGGTCCCAGATGTTGTTGTACGAGAGAGGGGCCTCTCTCGCTCGCGACCCGGCTGGACCTGGACGAGCTAGGAACCGGACTCAAAGGCTTCCTCCGTTCTCGCTTACTATCCGCCGTCACTGGGTATGCATCTATTATGTTTATAGTGCTCGCATCACCCAAAATTTCCTCTTGGACCGCATCGGACGAACCCGGCTGCCGAACCATTCGGTGAATGGACGCTACACCGGGCGAGCTAGCGGACGACATTTGTCTAATCTCCATGAGCACTTTTGCCGCTAGCTCTGAATTCATTTGTGACGACGGACGCACACTTGAAGAAGATAACATGGAAACATCACCCTGTTCTGGTTCCTCTGAAATAGAAACTGAGAGAGTAGAGTGACCTTGCAGAGAAAGAGCCGGCACCGCTCTTTCTCCAGAAACAACATATCGTGACACACGTTTCCAATGTTTCTCATCCCAATGTTCACATATAGGACAGGGATTAATGTGAGAACACTGACTACAATTAATACAATGATCATGAAAGTCAGAGGAAGATTTCTTCCTATTACAATTTGAACAACGTCCCTTCATTGTGAAAGAACAACAATAAGTCTAAGTTAATCGCAAAAACCCCTGACACAAAGATACATAATAACATGATCCATTAATAAATGAAAAAACAATTGCAAAACAAAATAATTTTGAAAAAATATTTTTTCAGCGAAGCCCAAGTTGCTGAAAAGTAACGTTGAGCCCCGATGGATCCGATGGCAAAGTGTGGTCAAAAATTTTAAATTTATATTAAATAATTAATGAGACACTTACGGATAATATAAATGTATCTTATAGTGAGATAAACTACAGCAAAGGCAAACAGCCCCCCTCAAAAAAGGCTGTTGCCAATGAAAACAAACAGTGTAAAAACACCAGAAAACATGACTCCAGGCACTGAAAAAACTGGCCCGGAATCAGTCATCAATTACACTCTATCTGATGCAAAACAGAGACTCCCAGGGGAGAATCTGCAGAACATCAGATGGAAGATGCAGAACACAAACGTTATACACCCATGGGTGAAAACGTAACTATGGGGAAAATAACAGAAAACATTCTGTAACCAAGCAACTCTCCCAGGAAATTTTAGAAATGAAATTTCTCAAAAATATGCCAAAAGCATGGGAGAATTGCAAGGGGGGACTTTAGAAGGCTAGGGGAGAGGAAACACTGAATAAGCAGTGCAACAATTAGCAAGAATGACAACAAGAGGCCCATGCCTCGAAAATAGGCAACTTAACATAATTTCATCAAAAAATTTTAAGTACAGCCCTGATTATTTTTTGTCACTTCTTTTTCCTCTCCTCCTTCTATCCTCCTTAGAATCACATTTTCTCCAAAAATTACGTGTCTGGCATCCTTTAAACTGAGATTTACAAGCACAAAGATCAGTGAGATGTTGACTGATGAAGGGCCAAACAGAGAATGATAATTGGCGCCAATTTCGGGACGTCTGCGTCACTGCGCATGCGCAGTAGAGGCGTAGTATGGAGGTCCTTTAGGACATGATTTCTTTTTGTTTTGGATGCAAATTTTGGGGATTGGGGGGCAAAATTTGTGTTTGGCCCTGGTTTTGTTAGAGTTAGCACCAGCTAAGTCTGGGTCATTGGTACAGTATAAAAATATCAATTATTATTATTATTATTATTACACATTTTCAGTTTGGGTTTTAGAGCCTAACCGAAACCGACTCACAAAACCAGTTAACCGCACAAAACTAGCACCCAGGTGATCGGACAGAAAAAAAACAGGATATAAAGAAAAAGGAAAAAAGAAACACTTTTGGGCAGGACAAAAGAAAAACAAGAAAGAAAGAAACCAAAAGAAAGAAACACTTTTTTTTTAGTGTACTACTCAAAGTTTGCTAAGCACTATGTACATTCAACTACCTGTTTTACGTTTTAGTTGAAATATTGTAATGAAAAGTGTATAAATTTTTTATTTAATTTTATCTTTAATGATTTAAGTACAGAAATTGGGATTTTATTTGTGTTTGACATTATTTTTAGCTTTTGAATTTGATAACCATGGAAAATGGATATTATTGGTAAAAGAGGAAATTTTTCAATATGCCAAAAAGTTGACGGAGTGAACTGGTATGGTTTCAATATCAAGTATGAGACCTATTACTGTTAATTACAGCTTAACAACACCTCATGCTCCCAATCAGGTTCCAGGTGGTCCTTTCTGGGATGTTGTTCCATCCTTGACCAGCATGGCACCAAGCTCCTGGACACTTCTTGGCTGGACTGGACAGGCTGAAATTGCAAGCTGCAACTCATTCCAGACACGTTCGATTGGACTGAGGTCAGGGGATCTTGCTGGCCAGTCCATACGTTCAATCCCCTCCTCTGTCGGTACTCCCCGACAGCATGGGCAACATGAGGATAGGCATTATCATCCATCCAAATGAATCTATCACCCACTGCGCCTGCATACAATCTGACGTGGACATCCAGGATCTCATCAATATACCATTGTGCAGTCAATGTAACATGTTCAAGGACAAAGAGCTCTGTACGTCCATCCCAGCTGATGCCGCCCCAGACCATGGTTGACTCTCCAACATAGCCGTCATGCTCAGCAATGTTGGCTGCATGGAATCGCTCTCCTGGTCTTCTCCATACCCTGGAACGCATATCTGCGTGGTCTAGGCAGTACCTTGACTCATCTGTAAAAAGGACAGGTCGCCAATCTTCTCTGGTCCATCCAACGTGGGACATGGCCCATTCATATCGTGCCTGGCGGTGGTTCTGGGACAGCGGAATGCAAATACATGGTATTCTCGATTGGAGACCACCTTCGTGCAACCTTGCCCAGATAGTCTGCGTCAAAACATTTACCCCGGATGCAATCTGAAGGTCACTGCGAAACTGGGTTGCTGTGGCAAAGCGGTTCCTACAGGCCTGAATGATCAAAAACAGGTCTTCTGCTGCAGATGTTGCCCTGTCTCTGCCACCACCATGCCATCTTAATGGTGTGCCATACTGCTGAAATCTTGTCCAGGCTCTGGTCATCACTGTATGGTGCACACCACAGACTTCACCAACCTGACAATGGAAAACCCCTTGCTCCACCATCCCTACAGCCTGCCACATTTCTGCTTCAGACAAATGTCTTCTTACATTTGCAATATTCAATCATTAAATCGCAAGAGTTTGTGTTGAAATGAAGATTGAATACCCTATACATGTCATGTACATGTAGACAGTTCACAAAAACATCATGAAAATCAAGGGGTACAAGCTTTCCATGACTGTCACGAAAAGTCAACGAGCTCGTTCCAATGAGGGATCATAAACTAGGTTTTTGATGCAAAAAATGAAAATATTTAGTTATTCAAGAATTTTGTTTGCAAGTGTAGTCTGCTTTTCATGTCAGGTAAAGGGTTAACACTATTTGATGTTATTACAGTAAACCTGTCTTGAGAGACCACTGTCTTGAGAGACCACCTGTCTTGAGAGACCACCTGTCTTGAGAGACCACATCTACCAGGCACCGATTAGTTTTACTCTATAATGGACCTGCTATGGGAGACCACCTGTCTTGAAAGACCACCTGTCTTGAGAGACCACTGTGACCTGGTACCAACTTGTATTTTTATGCCATAATGGACCTGTCTTGAGAGACCGCCCCTTTGAAGACTGAAACCATGACAAAAACTTTGTACCTGTTCTGGAATTGGAAAATCCATTGTGGTTATACTAACATAATTAAAAGTATTAAAAGCTCTTAACTGGGTTTCAATTGCTAACTCATTACAGATTGAGATGTTTTTATAAGACCCCTGTGAAAAGATTAGGATTATTGCTTAATAAACAATTTAATACATACCTGAAATGTGACAGAAAGGAATAAAAATAAATTTGTGTTGAAAATCTTTTTGTAACAAACTGAAATGGACTGTTATAAAAATTATAAAAATAAATTAGTGTTGAAAATCTTCAAAGAAGATTTTCAACACTAATTTATTTTTATAATTTTTATAACAGTCCATTTCAATTTGTTACAAAAACTTCACAAAAAAGAACAACTACAAAGTAATTACAAAAATCCTTTCTTCTTCATTTCTGAATTTTGTGGTTGGTTATTCACTGACTTGAGAAAACCTGAAACCTGTTTTGAGAGACCACCTGTCTTGAGAGACCACTTTTGTGTGGCCCAAAGGGCAGTCTCTCAAGACAGGTTCTACTGTACTATTTATTTATTCATCTATTTTATTATTTATCTCCCTATTTATTTAGTAGGGTTTAACAACATTTTAACAGACAGGGTCATATCATGTCAGTGACAGTTTTACAAGTGGAGGAAGCCTGAGTACCCAGAGAGAACCACCGAGCAACAACAAGCAGCTGTCAGCTCTCCAACATCTGAACTCTGCACCGCGGCACAGGCAGGGTTAGATTGGTTGAAGACATGTGCACCATCGACGTGCAGGGCTCGCAAATAGGGTAGCCCGACGTCCCGGGACAACCAGAAATTTTCTCGGGCAACTAAAAATGCTATTCCCTCTGCCCGACGGGCAACCAGATTTTTTCTGACTGATTTTAAAAGATAATTCTTTGAGAAAATTAAAATATAAAAACGAGCGGGAATTAATGATTAAACAACTGTTAAAATGGTTGAATACGCATTCCGCTGGTTAGGGGAAGTACTTACAGTGGCGGCGACGCATAAACTTCAGCAGTCAACAGGTACATAATTCCTTTTCTGATCTATGATATTATTGATGGCACATGCTGGGATTGGTTGTCAATAACGCACCGCTATCTTTTATCACATGAACAAACTGTGTTGGAAGTTCCGAACTGGAATTGAAATCGACAGTCTGTCATTCAATTCACTTAGTGACTGAGGTCGACTTGCACGAACATCGCCATGGATCTATGACAATATTTCAAACGTAAAATAACTGTACCTGCAAGAGAAACATCTGCCGAAGAATCGGCGCAGATTTCTGCTGATAACGCATCATTGGATCCAGAACACAAATCGAAATCGAAACCGGTTTCAAAGAAACGCGCATATGTGTTGGAAAAGAGAAAAAGGTCCTTCGTTCCAGAATGGTCCAGTCAATTTGATTGGATCCAGTACGATCAAAAACAGGGGGTTATGTTCTGCAAAGTTTGTCGTGATTGCCCACTTGAAGCTGACAGTAAAAGTCCATTTGTCCAAGGAACGTCTGTGTTTCGGAAAGATCCAATAAAAACCCATGAAAAGTCAAAAAGCCACATAAAATGTTCTCTAGCCCTAAAAGCTAAAAGTGAGCCTCACAAGATGCCAATTGCAAAAACTGTTACTAAAATGAATAGAGCAAACTTTGAAATTCTTCAAAAACTTTTCAGGACAGCTTATTTTATTGCCAAAGAAGAGCTACCCATGGCTAAATTTCCAAGTGTTTGTCGCCTACAGGTTTGTAATGGTGTGCAGCTTAACCAAACTTACATAAATGATCATGCATGTCGTGATTTTATTGGGGCAATAGCTTTTGAGGAGCGAGATAAGACAAAACGGCTACTTAAAGACTGCAGATTTGTTTCAGTTTTATCTGACGGTAGTACAGATTTGGGAACAATTGAGCAAGAATTGGTGTTCATCAGATTTGTTTATGAAGGGCGTATGGTCACAAAAATGGTGAAGTGTGTGGATGTTGAACATGCCCATGCTGTTGGGGTACTGGATGCGATTGATAGGGCAGTAAATAGTATTGGAATAATCGATGAGGGTGAATGGAACAGGAAAGTCATTTGTGCTAATTTTGATGGTGCATCAGTCATGATGGGTGAAAAAAATGGTGTTGCAGGCCGTCTAATGCGACGTGTTGGCCATATCATCATTCTTCATTGCATAGCTCACAAATTAGAGCTTGCGGTTCTGGATGCTATAAAAAATGTGCCCTATTTAGATACATTTGAGGAAACTCTGAAATCGATCTTTAAAATGTACTATTATTCTCCAAAAAAAATGCGCAAGCTCAAAGACATTGGTGAGCTTTTAGATGAGAAACTAGCATACTTCTCTGGCCTGAAAAGCACCAGATGGTTACCCAGTAGACTGCGGAGTATGAGGGCAGTTGAAATTAATTATAGCGCTACTGTTTCACACATGGAACATATGGCAAGCAGCAGTGCCAAAGATGGGGTAAAACCTGAAGATGCAGCTAAAGCAAAGGGTATCGCGGCAGAATTGAAAACTGCCAGATTTGTGCACTTTTTGTTTTTCATGCTAGACTATAGTGGTACTCTGGCTAAATGTAGCAAGAACTTCCAGTTTGAGGATATATTTGTTACTAGAGCTATGCAGGTTCTCGACAGTACAAGTTCCGACCTTTTACTGCTTAAAGCAACTCCAGGAAGCAATATGAAATCCTTCTGGAATGAACTATCAGGCAGTGATAAGATGATTTTTCGGGGAATTCAGCTCACAAAAAGTAAGAGGCCTGTGAGACAAAGTCGCAGCAACATGAAAGAAACTGCAGTTAAGCCTTCACCCTCCACAACTGAGTCGAGAGAACCTCCTGACACATGTTGTTGAAGAAGAAATTGTGGAGCCGTGGAAAGATGACTTTGACAAAATTTGTGATGATACTATTAAATACTTAAATAAGCGATTCTCTAACTTTACTAAGAAACCACTGTCAAGCTTTAAATGTCTCGACATTTCCCTGCTCCCACATGACAAAGAAGACATGGCTGTTTATGGAACACGAGAAATCAACGAAATAGTCGAATATTTCACGCCAGTATTGACAGACGAGGAAATACGTGAAATACCACAGGAATGGACGACTTTAAAGGTATGGATGGCATCCCACAGGGGACGGAAGCTCAATGATGTGTATGCCGACTTACTGAATGAAAATCCAGAAAGCATGAAAAATATAATGTCTTTGGTTAATATTGGACTGACATTGTCTCCGTCAACAGCTACTTGTGAAAGGGGGGTTTTCTTGCATGAACAGAATTAAGCAAAGTCAGCGTACAGCTTTAAAGGCAGACAACCTCAATGATTTAATGCTGATCTCCAACGATGGTGAGTCGATTGAAACATGCTCCCCAGATTTTGCTCTTGATCACTGGCTGCTTTCTGGGCAAAGGAAACGACACATATCACATAAAACACCAAAGCGACTCAAGAAGAAACGGATGACCGCTGTAGAACTGGAGCCGACTTGCAGTATTCCTGGTGGCGAGTCAGACTCGTCGGAAATAAATGACAAAACACTAAGTGGGCAAGACTCAGATCCAGACTCTGATAGTGACTAAAAAAACTATGTTATTTTAATGCTTGTGGCACAGTGCCACAGGTACTCCTGACTTTCTTATATATTCAATAACTTATAAATTTGCCATAAAAACATACAAATATTGATAAAATCTGAGCCAGCTGGTTGAGCTGACTCTGATCATATCGATGTTTGGTTGGTTTTATTGGAGAAAATGTAGAGACTTTGACAAAAGTTATTTCTGGCAATATCTATAAGTACTGGGCAAAGTACTATTAGCCTGTAACTCTTTTAATTTTTTAGTTGAAAATAAAGTTCTCGCATATTTCAGTTAACTCACAGCGTACTGTGTTGTTTACCATCATGCATGGGCACTGAAAAGACATGCATTTTAACCCTTTACATAAAGCTGGGAGCAGACGACACTCATGAAAAAATTCTTGTGCTGCAACTAAAGATGTCCGTGCTTTGCTTTCAAAACATTGGTCAGGGCCCCTCATTGGAATGAATAAGGGGTTATAACCTATATATTGGAAGCAATAATGAAAATATAAAAAAAAACAAGATTGAATAGTGATATCAGGTGTTGTGTTAGTCGGTTTTGAATATTACATAAGTAGGCCACTGAAACGTAAAGGGTTAATAATATGTAAACTAGGCCCTGTCAGGCTGATGCTTTGTAATCACAATATAAAATTTGACACCCATTTTATGGTATGAAGTATCATTACTAGGTCTAACTCTTACGTCTACTACAAGAGGACTCATCAGTATTAATACTGTAAGTCATAGGGTATGTAACAGTTCTTTGACCTTCTTTCCGAAATAGTTGTTCAGTTGAGAAAAAAGGGTTACATGAATTTGCATGTAAAGTATTCAACAAACCTAAACAAATGGTCAACACGTGTCGTCGGTACTGACTAGCCCTGTCGGAGTCCCACTGATACTGTTAGAAACAGGCTCAGCTGACAGCCCCCCTCCCCCCACCCACCCCATGCACAAACACACTCAAACCACCCACAGCGACATTCAGGGCAAATTTTGATATTATTCAGTAATGCTCACGAGTGGAGTCTGGTTGTATTTGAATCAATGTTCCCAGATATTGGGAGTGCACCGGTACGATAAGCAACCGAGAATGGCGTGACGTCATATCCCTGTAGAGACAATACTGTGCACTCATAATGTCCCGAACAAAGATTCAAACACAACCATTACCTTCCCAGAAATCGTTTTTCGAAAGTGAAAGTGGATGTTGCGCTCATTCAGCATTGCAACGGTCTCTGTTGCTGATCTTCCTCTTGGTCAGGTACTTATTTATTTTTTTGTTACTGTGTTCAACAAACGATACGTAAGAATATGTTTGAGATTAGTTGAGATAGTAAGTTAATGTAGCGTAGTGAACCAGGACACTTTGCAGGCCGTTACGTAATAGGGGGAGGGGGGGGGGGGGTTACGGTTCAAACTTCCCTATCCGACGTGTCAGTTGTCATGACGAAAGGTGAATGGCTTTTTTGCACAACAGTGAACTGAATCTTGATCTGTGACAGTTTCCCCATCTTTCACCACTTCACCTGTTGTTGTACATCGTCTGTTGTCATATATCTGATCGATTCACATTCAAATGTGTACAAATTGAGCAATCAAATATCAGTTCTAATGCCGGGCCACCATTTTCTGGGGCGGGCAACCAGATCCCAAAAGAAGTCTGCCCGACAGGCAATCACATTTTTTCACTATTTGCGAGCCCTGACGTGCAGTACGCCTTAGTACACAAAGTCATCGTGCCGCCATGTAGGTAATCAGGGTTAAGTGCCTTACCCAAGGACACAATGCAGGAGTGCGAATCAGTCGATGAAATGGTCACTCATCCAACGACTAACCACGCTCGACATTGCTTAACTTCGATGATCTGACGAGAACTGGTTACCGTGATGCCACCGCACACACACACACACCCTTTTTATGTCCCTATTCTTTTTTGACAAGTAATACAACTTAATATGTTTAAATTTGTATGACAGGAAATATAACTAGTCATATTTAATTTAAACAATATTTATTTCAGAAATATGAACAGTAGCATTACAAGTAGCAAAGAGTTGCGGATTCTGCAGTAAGCTTTATTTTTTTTATTTATTCTTATTTGTTTTACAAGGATTGGCAAACAAGTTACCATATGCAACTTATATTAACACCTCTCCTTGGCCCAATGGTGCAGGTGTGTGGGATGACCTTCGTAGCAGCAACTTCGTGGCCTCGCTCTTGTCGAATACTAAGAATTGATCTTTAGCCTGCACGGAGGGTGTCTCTCTCGGCACAGAGGACAGCCATTTTACATCCCCACTTGATAGGATGGAACGCTGTGAGAGCATCAACCCCACAATTGATGAGAGTGTTCGGATACCTTGAGGACTTTCCCCAACAGGGGATTGATCCCGGGACCTTTGGCATGGGAGACCAGTGCATTTATCCACTCTACCACCACTCTCTTTGTACAAAAATTATTTGGTACAGGACATAAAGAAAAAGGAAACAGTAAGCTTGTAAGCTTATAGTAACCGTCTCCACACAGAAGACAAAATACATGTCACACACTACATGAGGAAAATGGGTTATTTTGTATTTAGTAGTTCTCAGGTAAGAGAGTGGAAGCAGTGTAACTGGAAGCAAATAACACTGACCAAGGACCAACGCCCAAAGAAGGTCACCACAATCTGGTACTAGATAGTTAATTTCAGAGTGGCAAAATCCATAGGAGCTTAATGTAGAAATGGATTCATTTGCATGAAGACTCATACCGATTTCTAAGTATTGTGAATTATAGGGCATTGCACAACCGATTTGGGAAACATTAACATTGGGGGTCGAGCATAGCAACTCACGTGATGCATGATGGCAATGATGTGTAGACTCTGAATATCACTTTTCAGAGAATACATCCAACGATTAATTTTGTCAAAAGCCAATAGTAAAACAGGTAAAAACAGTGTCAAGCAGTAACTAAAATGGCAGGAGATTAAATTGACCTGTCATCACAGAATCTTTTTGTAGCTATATACCAAAAGCACCAAAAGTTCATGTTCTTGGTTTGTTTTATGGTTTAGGCCTCATAACCTACTGAATAGAATGGGTGTGGTGCATTTTGTCCCTTGAGTGCAAGAAGGCTTTGCAATGCTAAAGCATTGTTGCACTCAAGGGACAAATGTATCAATTTTATTAACTTGAGTAAAATATCAGACATAAACCATTTAATTCTTTTAAGTTTTCATTTGTTATAAAAAGAGAGCATGCGGCAGCCAAAAGGACGATGCGAGATGTCCTGAGAAACAGTTTTTCAAACTTTTTTTTAAGCCTTAATGGCACTTTTCACAGCCAGGTTCACCTTGTGTCAGAGCTTATTCAATTAAAATGTATCCAGTTAAGTGGGAACTACTATAATTCTAGAAAAGAAACATATCACTTACAGCTGCATGTCTCTTTCCTTCATGTCGAACCCCCGACAACCACTCCAATGCTCTCTTCACTTCAAATTCTACATACTCTGCAGCATACGTTCCAGAAGAATATGCCAATATTCCAACAGCCTTTGCTGCCATTTCCATAACACTAACATCATTTGATGGAAGCAAGTTCCTCAAATAATTAGCAAATCGACTTATTCTGGTTGTCGTGTTTCCAACATCTACACCAATCAAAATTACTGAAAAAAAAATAATCACATTTTAACCCTGAGTTTTGATCCAGGCCTGGCAATATATAAAATCAAGGCGTGCAAAACAATTGCTCTCCTCAGATTGCTTGGGAGTGCAATTGCACCTGAAATTTTCAATGCAAAAACTTGTATGCTATTTTGGTTTTATTCACTTCGAGGTATTAATATTGTGACTGAAAAATTGTACTATATTCAGCTGCATGGTGGAAAAATCTAAATTTTATAGTAAATTTCCTTTCTTATTATACCTACCACAATTGTTTACTACAGGCTTGCACTACAGTGGAAGTCCCTAACTCGGATAAAATACTCTCTATTTTTGTCTTTCCCAAGCAATTTGGGAAAGAAAAGTGGTGCAAAAGCACCAAGAAAAAAAATAAAAAAATAAAAAAAATAAGCCAAAACTGGGTCGAGTGCAACTGGCGCAGACCCAGTACGGGACGCTCTCTCCCAAGTACAACTCCACGACTTCCGTTGTCAGTACGCATATACTGTCTCTAAAGACTCATTCTTTTTGAATCCGTCAACGTTAGAGTTATGTGATCAGCGGGGAGGAAAGACTCTTTACCCTTAAAGAAGATAGGAGGGCCTCCATGTAAACAATTGTGATAGGTATAATAAGAAAAGAAATTTACTATAAAATTTAGATTTCTTATCAACCTACTCACAATTGTTTACTACAGGCTGAATAGACAATAGGCTGGAGGGAATCGCATAACCAACCCACACATAACCCCATTGCACTGGAACCGTGAAGCAGAAGGAAGAGGTCCCGAGGCTTATCAACCATAACGTCGCAATCATTGGTAAAGGACAATGAAAGGAGACGTATGGGCCTGTGTGACACACAGACAGAAAAAGGACAGTAACAGCACAAGGCTGAAACTGACCTTCAAGAAGCCTAATGGCTATGGCAGACAACAGCCTGAGCAGAAGAAAGAAGACCCAGGGCAAAAAGGTCCTCCGACTGCTCCTGCAACTGGCGCAGATAAAATGTGGAGAAAGTAGAGGCATTTCTCCAGTAGGCTGCCTGCATAACATCCGACAACTTGATGGAGTTAGAATAAGCCCAAGAGGTGGATAGTGCCCACACCTCGTGAGCAGAAATACGATTGGTAATACAATCGCCAGCTGCTAAACGACCGTAAGCCGTACGAATAGCAAGACAAATCCATCGAGAAATGGATTGAGGAGAGATCTTCTGTCGACCCGGAATAACTGACAGAAAAAAACGTTTCCTGCCTTTCCGTATGAAACGTGTCCGATCGAGATAAATGCGAATAGCACAGACCGGAAAGAGCAAAGAGCGATTACCCTCAACAGAAGGAAGAGCCCTGATACAGATAGGAGGAGGAGTAGTATCTGGTAACTGATTTTTGGCCAAAAAAGAGCAATCAGTGGTAAAAGTAACACTGATGGGAGAGCTCCTAAAAAAGGCCGGGTCAACCGAGAGGGCGTGAAGCTCAATAACCCATCTAGCCGAAGCAAATGCCATCAGAAAAGCCGTCTTATATGTGAGAAAATGCATATCCACCTGGGATAAAGGTTCGAACGGCGCCCCCCCTCCCCCCCCCAAGCAAAGCAGCACCCACGAAAGATTCCATCGTGGAGTAAGCTGCAAAGTCCGAGGCCTTTTCAAAGAAAAGTGCCGAACAAGCTTGGAGAGGTAAGGATTAGTGCCGATACGACGCTTCCCCACATAAGAAAAAGTCTCTGAAAGCATGGACCTGTAACCCTTGATGGTAACAGGCTGGAGACCCCGAGAATCAAACAGATATACCAGAAACTCCGCAATCTGTGAAATTGAAGGAATGGCATAATCAACAGAGTGATCAGCACACCATCGACAGAAGACCTTCCATTTAGCTGCATAAGCTAAACCAGTGGAGTGCCTCCTTGAAGAAGAATTGTACTCCACTGCTTGTCTCGAAAAACCTCTATGGAGGAGACAGGACCTGACAAAAGATATGTGTGAAGGTACAATGAAGTCGGGTCGACATGAAACCTCCTCGGGCGATCTTGACAAAGAAGGTCGCAGCGTAGCGGGAGACATGCCGGAACCGCCGCCATCAGCGAGTGGAGCTGATTGATCCACACCCGCTGAGGTGACAGGGGAGCGATCAGAATGATTTGACAACTGCATGTTCGAATTTTAGCTAGAACCTGAGTAGAATTGGAACCGGCGGGAAGGCGTAGCCGTCTAGACCGTTCCAATCGAATGACAGAGCGTCCACGGCAAAAGCCAGAGGATCTGGACACGGGGACACGAAAGTGTCCACCTGATGGTTCCAACGAGTCGCAAAGGGGTCGATGTGGGGACGTCCCCAGAGATCGCAAAGCGACTGGAACACTGCCCTGTGGAGCATCCACTCAGTGGAAATAACCCTGCCCTGTCGGGACAGGGAGTCGGCTAGGACGTTCAGACGACTGGGAATGTGACGAACAACCACTCCGGCGTGAACATCCTGAGCGAGCAGTAGAAGATCCCGAGCTAATTCGTACATCGGAACCGAGTGCGTGCCGCCCTGGTTCCAATGTAAGCATCCACTGTCGAATTGTCGGACAGCAGAAGGACCTGGCGATTCGACAGGTGAGGGATCCACTGCCTAAAACTCAGAAGAAGAGTAAGAAGCTCCTTCTGGTTGATGTGTAGAGCTGCTTGATCCTGGTCCCACATCCCGTGTAGGGAAAGACCGAGAGGATCCAACGTCGCACCCCATCCAAGATCGCTAGCATCTGCCGTCAGAACGCGATCGGACGTGGGTAAGTCCAATGGAACACCCTGCATAATCCACTGAACATCTGTCCAGGGAAGAAGGTGAGGATACAGAGATTCCGGAAACGGAAGTACCTGATCCAGATAATCTACATTCGGCCTCCAAAGACTGAGCAGAAAGTGTTGGAGAGGTCTGACACGCAGCCGACCTAGAGGAATGAGATCCGTCACCGAACCGCAGAGACCGATCAGCCGGAGAAAACTCCGAGCGGTCGCGGACGTGGACTGGGACAGAGTCAGAGCAAAAAGCTGAGAGAATCACAGCCTTGGCCTGGGGAACCGCTACCAAATTGAATTGGGTTTGGAAAGCCATCCCCAGATGACAAAATGACTGAGAACGGACCAGGTCCGACTTCTCCTCGTTGACTCTGAATCCTAGCGACGTGAGCAAGCTCAACAGAGTGGCGACATCCGACTCCAGTAAGGCAGCATTGGAATGCCTCTGGAGGATATCGTCCAGATATGCTGAAGTAGTCACCCTGGACTGTGTGCGATGGAACGCTATCACATGCGACATCAGTCTGGTGAAGGCCCAAGGAGCCAGGTTGAGGCCGAAAGGCATGGCCTTGAACTGGTAAACTCGCCCCAGAAAAGTGAACCTGAGATACTTCCGTGACGCCCGATGCATCGGAACGTGGAAGTAAGCGTCTCGCAGATCGATGCTGGCAGCGAAATCTCCCTGGTGAATGGATTGGCGGACCGACCTGAAAGTCTCCATGCTGAACTTGGGAGCAATGATAGACTGGTTCAGGATACTCAGATCGATAACCGGTCGGAGTCGGCCGTCCTTCTTCGGCACCAAGATCAGGCAGGAATAGAAACCCACTGACTCTATGTTCTTGACGACCTCGATCACCCCCTTTGCCAGGAGATTGCCAATCTCTGTGGACAAAAGTTCCTGACGTAAAATGTCTGAAGGAACTGTGGTTGGAAGAGGCACCCTTGACAGAGTGGGGTGCCGTCGGAAGGATATTCGCAGCCCGGACCAAACAACATCTAACACCCACGGATCGGATGTGATGGTGGCCCAATGGTCTGCGAACTCTGCTATCCTTCCTCCAACCTGGGACGAGTCGAGGTGAGGACCTTCATTTCGAGCCCCGACGAGGCCCGCGAGAGGAGAAACCACCTCCTCTACTAAATGAAGAATCCTGAGACTTCCCACGATTCTGCCGACCTTTACCCTTACCCCTTGAGTAAGAAGTAGAGGCGGCGGCAGAAGGACCAGCCCTTTGCTTCACAAAGGAAGCAGAAGGGTACTTGTTAGGCTTGGAACAGCCCTTGCCTCCCCTAGAAGGCTGATCAAGCTGACGAAACAGCAGCTGATCTTTGGAATGACGTAGGACGTCATCCCGGACCATCGACACAGAACCATGGAAAAGTTGCGGACCTGCCAAAGAAGCAGATCGAAGAGCAGCACGCTGCTCCTCAGGAAGGGATCGTCCTGTGTCCAGCCCAGCGTCCCTTCGAACTAATTCCAGATTAGGCGTGTTATAGGCATGCGTGTGAGTAAGATGCATAAGCGCCTTGGACAGCACACGCAAAGGAGCCTGTACCTCGTCAAACTTATCTGGAGGCAGATAAGCAGCCAAAGCTGAGATGACGTGATCTGAGAGAGAAAGCATGCCAAGCATCTCTCTAGATAAGCCCAACGTGGACTCCAGAGTCGTCATTGGAATGACGGCAGACTTGGGGTTGGAAAGCCCGAGGGAAGTGGAGTCCTGATCCAGAACCGTCAAGTCTGGCAGACCGACGGATTGGCGGAATCGTAGGAACGATAACGCACAGGAGGCCAAAAGGTGTCAACCCTGGTGAAGAACGAAGTCTTCAGAGCCTTGGAATTCAGCTTGGAGTCCAATGCTGAAAAAGCTTCAACCACCTGTACTGACTGGCACGGTCGAAGGCGCCCAGAAGCAGGTTGCTCCACAGGCTGTAGGCGCTCGACCGACGATCGCGGCCTGGCTGCCACTGTCGTCTGGTTAGTAGGTTTGAGATCAGGCAGAAACCCAAACACAAAGTCAAGAGCTGCCCCCAAGTCCGAAGACTGCTGGCCCTCGACATCAAGCATGTCGGACTCCTCCCCAGAGTTGGAAGACACATAGCCCATCGTGGGCAAACCAGCCGACGCCTCCCATGGTGTCGGGACACCAGGGGAATCAGAAACCAGCCTGTTTCCAATCCCGGGAGGCGGCGCCATAGGAGGCACCTGGAAACTACTCGTTGCCTCGCTGGAAGCAACAGGAAGGCTCTTTGATAGAACCTGAGTGAGTAAGGAGAGGGTCTCCCTAAGCTCACTGCCCGTACTGGCCGGTTTGACAGGGGAGCGAACCGGCAAAGTGGCTTCACCTCTGACCCTCTTAACCAGCGAAGGGTCACGATCCTCCAAAACACCTGACGCGGGACGACAGGCGGCAGCCGAAACATCTGAAGGCAGACATGTATAGGGGTACGAGGCACCCCGAGGATCAATATCGCGAGAACTCATGAGAGTCACTGCGGATCTCTGCGGGGCAGAAGGTCCAGGCTGCACAAAAGGCGTTGGTCCCCCAAAACTGGTCATGTGGCCAGAATGAGTGGACGGAAATGCCACGGAGTTCATAGTGTCTCCACTAAGAACATCCGAATCCAAAGACACAACTGTGGTGCTCGACGGCGTAGAGACCACAGAGATGGGTTCGGCCGGCAGCCCCTTCCAACTTCGCCGAGTTGAAGTCACGGAAGGCTGAGGCCGATATCCCACGTCTACAGTACCAGACATTCCTGCAGTCCCCTGCAGCGAAAAGCCGAGGCCGGCTGAAACTGACAACGAAGCAGACGGACCAGCAGTAGTAGTAGATACGTCGGGAGTCGTTGAGGCTGGTGGAATAGTGGAGAGAGCACACCTGCTCGGCTCCGAAGGAGGAGTCACAACCCTAGTGACAGCCTCAGATGTCGACTGGAGGGGGACCATAGTCCCGGAACCAGGCACCTCTTCACCAGAACACTCAACGGCTCCCGCAGTATCCACTACAGGAAAAGACTGCACATCCCCCACGGAGGAGGAATAACTCTCACCAGACAAGGTCGGCTTGGGAGCCCGGGAGCTCACGTTCTCCTTTCCCGCAGGAGGCACGGCCACGAGAACGAACGACACGGTTAACTGACGCCCAGAAAGTGGATGACCATGATCCACAGACACCACATGGCCGCTTGGCCGAACACCTATTACAGGAGGAACAAGAAGAATGTAAATCGTCCACATGCTTTGGCAGCAGACATTGCCCACAAGGAATTGTCCTGGGCATGATAGAGGTGAGAGGAGCAAAGAAGGTGAATCAGAAAACAGAAGAACACCCCCAAAGAAGAGAGAAAGGTGACAGAAACAAAGACCCCAGACCGTCGACCGGGAACCACACAGCAGGATGACTACTCTCAAAAGAAAGAAGAAAAACTGTAAGAGTGGTACCCCGCTGACACCTAACTCTAACACAATTAGAAAATTTAGCAAATAAAGCATTAACAATAATTGTGAAAAATAATAAGTCCGAACTGCATGGCACACGAAATTCGCGCGCGACTAGAGAGAGAACAATTAAAATACATTATGGATATATAATATTATATTGAAGAGAATATAAAGCAAACTGTTTCTGAGAATACAAAGGATACACTGATGCACTATGAATCAGGAATCATCATACAACGAGCTGGATAAACACTGATAAGCGTGCAGAAACATCTTGACATAAAGAGGATGATAAAAAGAATGAGTCTTTCGAGACGGTATATGCGCACTGGCAAAAGAAGTCGTGGAGTTGTACTTGGGAGAGAGCGTCCCGTACTGGGTCTGCGCCGGTTGCACTCGACCCAGTTTTGGCTTATTTTTTCTTGGTGCTTTTGCACCACTTTTCTTTCCCAAATTGCTTGGGAAAGACAAAAATAGAGAGTATATTATCCGAGTTAGGGACTTCCACTGTAGTGCAAGCCTGTAGTAAACAATTGTGAGTAGGTTGATAAGAAATCAAATGATTTATGTCTGATATTTTACACAAATTAATAAAATTGATAAATTTGTCCCTTGAGTGTGAAAAAAAAAACATTATAAAAAAGGCTTTGCAATGCTTTAGCAAAGGGACGAAATAAACTACCACTAATGTTATTCTGTAGAATATGAGGTCTAAAACATAAAACAAAACAAGAACATGAACTTTTGATGGCAAAGAAATAATTACAAGAATAAAAAGTACAAAAAAAACCCCGTCCTCATGCAATTTTACAAAAAAATGGCTGGAGAAACAGATCGTTGTGGGGCCTAATGTCTCACATATATTTTTTGACAGTGAAGCAAATATCTCTCAGATATCAGCAACTAATTTCTTAAAAATATGGATAAATAACCTATTTGGACACAATTTAACTTATATTTTTCTGTTTACATATTGATCTGTCATACGTGTTTGCCAATCACACCTGAGTATTATTTTTGTTTTTATTTCAAGCAGACATTAGAACTGTCAAATTCTACAAATAAGACCAAACTTTTAATTTCATGGATTCTATGGCATACAGGCATGTAATAAACACAAAACATCATGATGTGTGAATGCGATAGTCAGTATGGCACTCGTGCCACCATGGAAGGATAAAACTTGAGGTGGCGCCTCTTGTTCTCTCGACCCAGTTTTGGGTTATTTTTTCTTGGTGCTTTTGCACCACTTTTCTTTCCCAAATTGCTTGGGAAAGACAAAAACAGAGTATTTTATCCGAGTTAGGGACTTCCACTGTAGTGCAAGCCTGTAGTAAACAACTGTGAGTATGTTGATAAGAAATTGGCACACACATCTTCTCATTAAAAATGTTACATTCAATTCTTATGTGACTGTTTTCTACACTCAAAATGTATTGAAATGCAACACAGAATGGGCCATGAATTATTGCAAATCAATACAACATTGACAAATCATCCACTGAGTTTCAATGCGTTCTCTGTGCCAGTAGGCACAGAGAACACATTGGAACTCAGGGGACGAAACGATAATATATTTTAAAGGCAGTCCCAAACAGGTCTGGCATTCCATAAAATCAAGGGGTGCAGAAAATTGCCCTCCTCAATTTTTTCTTGGCATGCAGTAGGCGTGCAGCACTCCTGCACTCCTAAAGAATGCCAGACCTGTTGATCACATTTCTTTTTAAACAAAGCAGGTGTCCCAACATGCAGTCTTGGGGTTAACTTGAATTCCAAATCCAAGAACCTTCGCAGTTGTTTCTAGGCAAGGCTTGGCTGCCTATCTTGAAAGCCAAGACTTGCATGCAAACTGCAAAAGCACAGATTGGAGACTCTAAAAGTGTTTTAAAATGTATGAACATCTTCAGTACTTTTTTATTGGGGTTTAATAACACTTTTGACAGCCTCGTGTCGAGCAGTTTTACAGGTGTAGAAAGCCAAAGAGAACCACCAGGCAGCTGCAAGCAACAGTCTGACTTTCCAACACGAAGATTATCATTGGTTGAAGACAAGTGCACCATTGAAGTGCAGAATGCCTCAGTTCACAGCACCACCATGTCCCCACATAGGCAATCATGATTAAGGGCCTTACTCAAGGACACAACACAGCCGCCCCTGGAGGAAACCGAAGCCCGTTCCAGCTTACCTGGTCTTTATGCTGCATTTATGAGATTGTCATAATTACCTGAGTTTTATTCCATTTAAGTAAACTGTGTCATACTTGTTGACTTTTTGTTATATACACTACTGCGCAAGCGACTGTTACATGAATATCCTAGGTCCGAAGTGAGACAAAAGTATTAAACCCACCCAAGATTACGCGGACAATGAAAGCAGTAATTAAATTGGACAAGACATTTGGAGTGAAAGGGATTGACTCCAGAGAGTATAATCGTGGCATTAACCCTTTACCCAACGAATCGCCCGCATCCGCCCACCTAATCTGCAGATTCTGCAGCTGAAAAAATATTATTTTTCGGAAAATTTGAACAAAACCATATCATGTGACCCCTCTTTGGAACAAGCTCGTTGAGCTCGTTCCAATGAGGGGTCACATGATATGGTTTTGTTGATGTTTTTTGAAAAAAATTAAAAAAGATATTTAAATTAAAAAATCTGATATCGTTTGCATTGGGTAAAGGGTTAATTGTGAAATAGATTAGACCAAATAAACTACTGCATGTTCATGTAACAGAATGTCAGAATAACCAGTCATCAATAATTTTCGGAATCAAATTTATGTATGTTTGTGTCGGAATGTTGCAATTTGTCAAAATTTAAAAAAAAATATTCTAACTGATTAAAAACGTAAATATTTTATGAGTGTTGGTAATGGTAAGGCCAACGTCATTTCGTCGAGTTGAGATTGTTGAGTTATACATGTATTTTGACCACAAAATTGTGAGAGTCATGTAAAATATGACAATAATTACATCCTTTTTGCTCAGGTGCCCTAGAAATTAATTACTGCTGTAATCTGTTTGACCGAGAATCACGGCGATTTTAATATCGTGTTGGACATTGACTTGAGAAACAATCGCCAATATTAGTCGGCAACTCCTCTTAGATCTTGAGTGAAGATATCGTGGACATATATTATGTAAAGGTCACTTGCGCAGTGGTGTATCAGGAAAAAAATACAAAGATAAAAATAGGAGCCATTCTAAACAACTGACCATGGTGAAAATATGACATTCTCTTCTCATCATCTTACTGAGTCATCCTGCCAAGTTCTCAGAAAATTAATCCATAAATACAACCTCTAGGGTGAACTGAAGAAATCCAAGATGGCTTGAATACTTAGATTCAATATTCTTATATTTCTTTTCCATCAGTTGCAAGCCTGAAAATAAGCAGACTGGCATCTGCAGAATAGGGCTGTCACGATTTCTGAATTTAGGAATCGATTAATCGTCGCAAATAATCGATAATAATTGATTAATCGTACCTAATTGTTGTTAAGTGTAATAATCAAGACCGGTAGTCAGTTGCGAACTTCGCAAGTTCGCAACTGCTGACCGGTCTTGATTATTACACCAACGGTTCAAAAGTTCAGAACATCAAAGCTTTGAATGTACCTAAAAGACAAATGCTTCTAACGGCTTCTTGAGGTTTAACGTTGACTTTCTTGACCTTTTACTTTTGAAAACAATACTTTTTTCAACAAATTTGTTTAAATTATTAAACGTTTAAAACAGGGTAAAATTTACCGATTCATCGACAACGAAAAATACTAATTGATTTCTGTGTGACCGACCGACAATTGATTAATCAACTAACCGTGACAGTCCTACTGCAGAATGAGGCTCCCAGAAGGTGGATTTGGTGATGCTACCCTGCACAGCAGGGTAGCATCACTAAATTTACTCTTTGTGAACTTCAATCTGAATCAAGGTTCAAGGCCTAACAGAAAGTACCCAGAGGATAAATTGGTCCACTGTATGGGATACCATCAGCAAATTCACCCTCTGGGGATCTTGATATGTAAATGGCAGATACAGTTAAAACTAGAAGTCCTGTCAGGAAATGCGCACAAATAGCACGTCGATCTGCGCATTAATTTGCACGTTATGACCACAGTAAAGCTGTCAAATTCTGTTCATATGGCCTGTGCACAAGCAATGTTTTAGCCAATGGACCTCCGGGTAACCCGGAGGTCCATTGGCAGAAACATTGCATGTGTTTGCTATGAGTAACCAGGAGAACCTGCCGTGCTTTGGATGCCATTCAATATGGCAATTGCGCGCAATTCTTACGTGCAATTAAGCCTAGATATAAGCGCAGAGTCGTGACAGGACTTCTAGTTTTAACTGTAGCTTATTTCCAGGTTTAGTCAGAAGTGATTGTACAGTATTGAAGCGAAGAAGGTGGTCAAGAGGATTTTGAATGGATTGCGATCCAGTCAAAAATTCTTTTGTCCACTATTTTGATCACAATGTTATATAATATCAGAAATCTGAACTACATGAATTGTTGTTATTTAATGATACTTTTAACAGCCAGGGTCACATCATGTCAGACAGTTTTATAGGTGGAAAATGTTGGAGTACCCAGAGAGAGCCACCAAGTAACTGTCAGACTCTCCAAATTACTCTTGTTTTCTAAATAATTCTATTATTAATATTATTGGTTCCACCCCATATGATGCTTATTTGGGCCGCTATATTTATTCACACCAGATTGGACTGCCAGCCAAGCCAGAAAATAAGCAGACTGTCATCTGTAAAATGAGGTCCCCAGAGGGTGAATTTAGTGATGCTACCCTGCACAGCAGGGTAGCATCACTAAATTCACCCTCTGTGAACCTCAATATGAATCAGGATCTGAAAACTAAACAGACAGAGGCACCAGAGGATACATTGGCCTACTGTATGGGATAGCATTATCAAATTCACCCTCTGGGGACATCATTTTGCAAATGTCAGACTGCTTATTTTCAGGCCTGCTGCCAGCCCATCATCAAGATGCACTAATTCTGACAAATTTCTTAAAAGTTCACCATATCTGTACAAAGTTGGAATTATTTGAGTATTTTGAGGTAATTTATCCAGGATATGGCACACTTAACTGTTTTATAGTCAGTTTCAAACCTCAGTTTTAGGCAAACATATTCTATCCTTTATTTATGCTGTTTATTTAGATTTCTCCATTGATTTATTGGGGTCTTAACCCTTAGCACACTGGTCATGTAACAGAATTTTCTCCAATCACTCCATTTTTTAACTATGAATTTAACCAATTATATCTTGTTTGACAGAGCTCACTGAGCTCTGTCAAACAAGGTATATTTGGTTAAATATCAAACTGTATTATGGGAAATATTTGTCACTGAAAACTTTGCCGTTTTGACATCAGAGTGCAGAGGGTTAACAATACTTTCAACAGCCGGGTCATCTTGTGTTGGAATGTACTAAGGATGGAGGAAGCCAAAGTACCCACTGACACCCACTGAGTGATGGTGAGTAACTGTCAAATTCCTCAACATACTAACTTCACACAAGTAGCGTCAGCATTAGTTGAAGACAAGTGCACCATCGATGTGCATAACGCCTTACAGTTAAAACTAGAAGTCCTGTCATGAAATGCGCACAGATAGCACGTTGATCTGCATGTTAATGTACGCGTTATGGTCATAGTAAAACTATCAAATTCTGTACATATGGCCTGTGCACAAGCAATGTTTCAACCAATGGACCTCCGGGTAACCCGGAGGTCCATTGGCAGAAACATTGCATGTGTTTGCTATGAGTAACCAGGAGAAACTGCCATGATTTGGATACCATTCGATATGGCACAATTGCGCGCAATTCCAACGTGCAATTAAGCCTTGATAAGCGCACTATTCGTGACAGGACTTTTAGTTTTAACTGTAGTACACAGCAACACCATGCCCCCACTTGAGCAATTGGGATTAAGTGCCTTGCCCAATGACACAATGCAGTTACCCCTGGTGGAAATCGAACCGTGTACCTTTCAGTTTGAAGTTCAGTGCGTAACCACTTAGCCACCGCACTCCCACCACATACAGTTAAAACTAGGAGTCCTGTCATGAACTGTGTGCTTATCTCGGCTTAATTGCGCGTAGGAATTGCATGCAATTGCCATATCGAATTGCATCAGATTCCCCTGGTTACTCAGAGCACACACAGGCAATGTTTCTGCCAATGGACCTCCGGATTACCCGGAAGTCCATTGGCTGAAACACTGCTTGTGCACAGGCCATATGACAGAATTTGCTAGCCTTATTATGGACATAACGCATAGATTTACACTCAGATCGACTTGCTATTTGTGCGCATTTCATGACGGGACTTCTTGTTTTAACTGTACTATTATTTCATTCCAACATATTTTCCACCAAGTGGTATTACTTCACCCCATGCTATTATTTGATCACAAGCAGACCTTTAGAATAGTCTAGTTTGTGAACAGTTTGATCCCCATCTAGGATGACCCACGTTCTGTCCTTGGGGAAGGCACTTCAGCTCAGTTGCCTACATGGGGCACGATGACGCCGTGTACTAAGGCGAACTGTACATCGATGGTGCACATGTCTTCAACTGCTGTAACCCTGCTTGTGTAGAGCTTCAACAGAATTAGAATGTTGAGGAGCTGACAGTTGCTCATCGATGCTCGGTGGTTCTCTCTGAGTAATCCAGCTTCCTCCACCCTTAAAACTGTCACGATCATGATTAGCCATTGTGCATAAGTATGTGACCTTAAACACCAATAAATAAATATTTTGTGAACACTGCAGACTTTCCAAGTCAGTCGCTGTTAAACCCCAGACAATTTTTTTTTATCTGTAATACTGACTGTCAGAAATGCCAGGGGTTTGCAGATTTTTTTCGTTTTGTTTTTGGAGTTTTTTCGTTGAGGGGAGAGGGGGTTCTTGGGGCTGTTTTGGGGCCTCAGAATATCTATTAACTCGACCTGTAAAGGCAGCAGCTTGAGGTAATATTTTTTGTAATAGTGGCTGTCTGAAATACCATTTTGTTTTTTTTTTCATTTTGTGTTTGATTGCATGGGGGCAGAAAGGGGATCTTGGGGCTGTTTTGACCCTTTGGAGCCAAATTCCAACTTTGATCACTTTTACTGTAACAGAACATGTGCCTTAACATACTATCACTGGATATATAGAATAAACGCATAGTGTTTTCCAGTAAAAAATTTATTCTACGAGTAGGATTAAGAATGAAACCGACGAGACTCTGGCAAGTCGTTTTCATTCTTAATTCTACGAGAATAAATTTTTTACTTGAAAACACTATACGTTTATTTTGTTTATCCCATAAATCTTCTACAGGGCAGTCGCTGTAAAATCATGCTATAATTTTCTACACCCCCAGCTACTTCTTCCACCACAAGTCACGCGAAAGTCAAGTATATCACTGTCAATTGTGTCTCAATTGTAGTAACCTGAACTTCGACCTTTTCAATAACTTCCTTTCCAATACTCCCCTATGTAGATGTGGCGACCCCGAGACTGCTGAGCATTTTCTTTTGCTATGCCCACTTTATGTAACGTCACGAGAGCAAACCATTGGGTCCATCGAGGCTCACGTTACAATGGAAATACTGTTGTACGGGTCTACGACCTACAGCACAGCAACCAACAGGGACATATTTGTGAAGGTCCACCAGTACATACGATTAACCCTTTACCCAACGTAACGGCCAAAACCGGCCAGCGCTATTCTCAAAAATCACCAATTAATTTTCAAAATATTTTCATTTTTTGTCTCAAAAACATAGGTTATGACCCCTCGTTGGAACGAGCTCGTCGAGCTCGTTCCAACGAGGGGTCATAACCTATGTTTTTGAGACAAAAAATGAAAAAAATTAGTTATTCAAGAATTTTTTTTGCATGTGTCGTCTGCTTTTCATGTTAGGTAAAGGGTTAACTCATCGCTTCTCATAGTGCTGTGTTGCATGATTATGACAGATATGAATTGGCTAGGTACCTGCACTGTCTGGGTCAACAACGAATCTTAAAACCCTTACCCCCAAACCCCCACCTATCCCATATCCCAAATCTTCCAATATTTCCTCCAGGTTATCAGTAAATACTTATATATTTTAAGTTACAACTAAAATTATGAATTGTGCACTTGCCATGTATGTTGTAACTTACAAGTCTGTCATGGAGACAGCGCTTTATAAGCTTTTAGCTTTCTGCTGAATCCATTTTCTTGATATTTGCTTGTACTTTCTACGTACTAATTTGTAACCTTATATATGATTATCTGGAAATAAAATACTGTTTAAACCAATTTGCTACAAAACACAGCGAGAAGTGAGGAGCACATTGGTCCAATTCGCTCGATCAGCAAAATTCGCAAAAATAAACAAGGCACAGCAATACATTTCTGTCTAAAAATAATTCCCCTACAAACTTGAGCTAAACTTGCAAAATACTTTATTATATGAGCAGTGGGTGGTGTTTTCTACTGGCATTGTGTAATACTTTCAAAAAGACTTAAAGAAATCAACTATTAATTATGCTAGATAAATGTGGTAGAGGCCAGAGGTCAACAAGTCCGTCGCTACTAGGGGAATAAATTCTTTCAGTGTTAAACCTATGGGGAAAATTTATCACCCTACTAGGTGAATAAAGCAAAAATTTATCCAAGGCCTTTATTGTTCACATAAATGGCCATTTATGGGATAAAAACACGAAAGTTACATTACAACTTGTCAGTTGTTTCTAGGCAAGACTTGGCTGCCTAGACTTGCCTAAAAACCAGTGCAAAATCTACAGTACAGTACGTGGAGAGTGTGTTATCACTAAATCACCTGCAGAGTGGAGATTCCACTCAAGCAATAATTGCAAATTTGTTGTAAAGCATAACCAGCACAAGCAAAGTTTCAGCCAATGGACCTCCAGGTTAAACTTGGAGGTCCATTGGCTGAAACATTGCTTGTGTCTTTTGTCGATATGTTCAAAATTTGAAAGTTATAGCTTGGGTGATAACTCCACTCCACGGATGATTTAGTTACAATCCACTCTCCATGTACTGTATATGGTCCATCATTATGTAGCAAGAATGTATACAAATCTCCAGGCCTTTCAGGCTTAAATCACATTTTATGAAGCTCAGCAAAAAGTATAAAACACAAAAATAAGTATTTAGTCACCACTAATTTGGACACATTACGGTAATTTTGGGACACTGGATACCTGCATGAGTTTGGTGGAATTTAAAAGGACGTACCAAACCAAAAACTTATATTACAGACTTTTAGGTCATGTTGGGATTAGCAGGTTTCATGCATGAATTCAAGGTGAATATGTGTTGAATTATTGCTAAAAATGATTAGTATCCACTCAAAAACACTAGATTTTCTTTTCATTTCTTTTGATAATACATAGAGGATATTCACGAAAATTTGATGAATACCGAAAATATCTCGTGAGTGGCTACAAAGAAATATGAGGATCTTCACGAGCGACGCAGTCGCGAGTGAAGATCCTCATATTTCTTGTAGCCACGAACGAGATATTTTCGGTATTCATCAAATTTTCGTGAATTTTCTTTTATTTAATGCTCTACGACTACAAACTCTCCAATTTGTGGCCTTTATTTGCCATTAAGGCGCACAATTTATGTGCCGAACCGGCGTCCATACAAAAATTACAACAACCAAACTCCAACCATTGGAATGTGTGAATATCCGCACAAAAAGTAGTCCCGTCTTATTTCTCCCCTAACTTTACGATTTACCAAGGCTGGCGAATTGAAATAATCGCAATGTGTTTCGAAGAAATAGAACAATAACAAAAAACACCACTTTCTTATTTTCAATAACAAGACACGTCATTTTATTTTTTTTGAACTCAATGCACTGAAGACGTGTGAAGTTGAACTGAAGAAATTTGAAAGTGATTTCGGCTTTTCGCTGGAAGGTGAATGAGAAAGTCAAACTTTGAAACCGCTGATTTAATGAATTGATTTAGTCACTGTCACTATCAATTATTCGAATTCGTTTGTATTTGGGACTCTGGAATTCATTACTGATGTGCTGACTCTGTGATGATTGCATGCAAATGTTTATCGGCCCATTAAACGTGCTGCCACTGAACATCGAAGACAGTGGAAATGAACCTACGATGAAATATCGATTTCTAAATATCATTTTGATATTTCGTTTTGCCGACCGACAGGGGAATATGACTTAATTTTTCAGCGTGAATTGATGCCTGAGCATTAAATACATATTGTTATAAAGTTTTGTCAAAGAATATTCAGAGGTTAAGAAGTTATGTCCCGGACAAACAAAATGTTGACGATGGATGGATTGGACGGATGGACAATGGACAACTTAGCTTTAGAAAAGCTCTGCTGACATTTTGATTCTCACAGCTGGAGTTCAAGAGAATCAAAACCAATTCACTTAAATTGGCACAAAGTTTGGAACTGATTAATTACAAGCTCATATTTGGGAACTTTCAAATAATAATGATAAAATAAATACAGAAATGAGCAAGCTAAAAAATACAATGACAAGATTTTCAGGGAATTCAACCGACACTTGGAAAACAGAAAGGGAATGCAATCTCAATTAAGATGACTACTACAGACAATTAAGATGACTACTACAGACAATTAAGATGACCACTACAGACAATTAAGATGACTACTACAGACAATTAAGATGACCACTACCGACAATTAAGATGACTACTACAGACAATTAAGATGACCACTACTGACAATTAAGATGACTACTACAGACAATTAAGATGACCACTACCGACAATTAAGATGACTACTACCCACTCTATCGTTCAATATTTCCCAGTGCTACAGTACTGTGAACACAAAGAGGAAGCCAAATTTCGGCTGAATCTTGACTGGGCCATGTTCTGGTCAAAATTATCTATCTGCTCTTCTTCCTGCAACACTTATGATTCTCAATATCCAAATACCACATTGAATCCCGGATGCTAAATTTCCAGTTGTTTAGGCCGAAAAAAAAATTAAAAATATGTTCCTCAGGCCCTCCTGCATGGTCCTTCTGGCTGCCACATGCTCTTTTTTTTATAACCAAAGCAAACTTGAAAAAAATTAAAATTAAATGGTTCATCTCTTGATATTTTACCCAAGTTAATAAAATTTATTCTCAACGGACAAAATACACCACCACCCATGCTATTCTGTAGATTATAAGGCCTAAAACATAAAACAAACCAACAACATGAAGTTTTGATGGCAAAGAAATAATCTAAAAAATAAATAAAAAAACGCCTAGCCACTAGCAATTTTACAAAAAATGACCTGTTAAACAGAAGATGTACGTTATGGTGACTTATCAACAATCAGTTTTAATTTCAGAGTATTTTATTTATGAAATTCTAACACAGTGGGGTATAAGTACGTCACAACCCAGAGGTCCAATGACAGAAACATTGCCTATGCTTGCTATAAGTAACCAGGAGAACCTGCCGTGCTTTGGATGCCATTCTATATGACAATTCCTATGCGCAATGAAGCCTAGATAAGCGCACAGTTCGTGACAGGACTTCTAGTTTAAACTGTACAAGATGAATATGTTTAGCTATTGAAGAATATTTTTTGCAATTCTTCCCCATACAGTATGGCCGAAGTAGACTGGTCACTTTTCACAAGTGGGCAATATTTCCAGACGCAATTAATATTACGTTCCAAACATTAATTATAGGAATAATCATCCAAAATTTAATATTATTGAAGCACAAGGTACAACCTGGTGCTTCATTAATTCAATTTCCTGATGATGATTTTTATTACCTCGTAAACACATACATGACCATCACTGCTCACGCATGGATTGTGACCAGTCCGTGGCAACTGAACTGGAGTTGTGATACGTTAAGAAATAAAGAAATTTATTATGCCTCACGTTTGTAACATCAGCCGTGATTGGTTAATTTGACACCTTCTAAAAGTCAAAGTACTGGAGTTTTGGGGCAAAACACGTGTACTATCGGAACGATCTTCCCTGGAGACAAGAGAACAAAGAAAATGTAAGCTCCACTACCATTGATCAGCGTTGATTACGAGTGCTGACGCTGTGTCTGATTAACTTTTTTTCGTCACCGAAAGACACAAACTTACCAACAAATATGGGTGTGTTTTTAATTTTAACTGCAAAAAAATGAATTCAAAAGAATCAGAAATATTAAAAACTCACATGTTGTTCACCACTTCAGCTGATCCTGAATATGAGTTATGACTTCAATCAATTATATTTCCACAAGTTTAGTACTCCTCGACCTCACTGAGCCACTGCCTCAAGTTCAAAATAAATTGTTTCACTCCGCTTAATTCTAACAACTGTCGTTGTCAAAGAAACATGAATTTATATTCCATTAATTTATACCACTTATCACACAAGCATTAATAATGAACAGCATGATGCAGTTGTAAACACTGACATTTGGTGATAAAGAAACTCCCAAAGCGACGGCACTTGTGATAAGTCATTTTCGATGAGACCTCATTCGTTCGAAATGTTTTTGGATTCAACTACATTGTTATTACAAGATTGATGTCATGAACATTGCAGTTAACGCTTAACGATGAAAGTTAATTTTTGTTCGGCTGCTTCAGGTTTTATTTCAGAAATCATACAAACTCAGGTACTATCGACCGATAGAACATGAAAAGAAACATTCTAATATTATAATATAAATTTTCAAATGACTGATGAAGAAACAGGAAAAAATTAAAATATGGTATAAAAAGACTATTTGTCTTACCAATGGCTAAGATTCCACCTTTTCTGTCATTAACATCAGTACTGGAAACCATTTCAAATATATAGTGATTGAAGTCATCCATGAAAGAAGTGTGTTCCTCAACAGCCATTTCTCGCAGCTCTGTACTGACAAAGTGGTGTAAGTCATTTGCTGTCTTGAATCGGATATCTTCATTTTTGTTCTTGAGGCCAGATATGAACTGATTCTTTATTGCTGCAGTCGACATGATTCTTCAGATTTTTTTACAATCTGGGACACTCAAACTATAGGAAGAAAAAATAATTCTTTCAAGTTTTATTCTGCCCATCAAACCTCACATACTCGCAACCATGTTCTGGAACTTCCAAAATAGCAGGCCTGTGGATCTGAGGCGAACAGCCGTTTGGGTCGCATGAAGGTTACCTAAAATGAATGAAAGTGTCAATGACACTGTAGCTTAACTTGACTGTGTGTAGTGTTTGATGAAAACGATAATATTCAATGTTTATGAAACGATTATGAAATAAGACAAGAATTGTGATAATTGAGAATATGTTAATTTCTGTTCCTTATATGTGGAGCTGAAATGGTTAAGGGTTTTTCTTGATCGATTAATCACATGGATTAACCTTGGTTAACCGATTAATCACTTGTCCAAATAGATATCTGAATAATTGCCTAACCGTTGATGATTTACAGCATGAACCATTTACCCAATGTAACAAACAAAACCGACTGGGCCTATGTACAAAAATCTCCATTCAAATTTATTATGTTTTCAATTTTTGTCTCAAAAACATAGCTTATGACCCCTCATTGGAACGATCTCATTGAGCTCGTTCCAATGAGGGGTCATAAGCTATGTTTTTGAGACAAAAATTGAAATTTTTTAGTAATTCATGCTTTTATTTTGCAAGTATCGTCTGCTACCCGCCAATGGGTAAAGGGTTAAGAATGACCATTTTCAAATACTGATACAGTATGATGATCATGCAAGTAAACAAGTATGTCACCAAGTAACTTGCGTGCTTTACTCCATCTCTTATAACTGATGTGAATCAGCGTGACAATGTCTGCCTGTTTTGGAGCAAGTTTGTTCCTTTGTTGATCCATATAATACAGCAGTTCAAAAGTACCGTTAATCGAACAATTACTTTTTGGATCGATCAAGATGTTGATCATTGATTAATCGATTAATCGGTTAACCATTTCAGCTCTACTTGTATGCCTTGTTTTCAATGAGAATAATTTGAGTGTAGACCGTACTAAAGAATTAAGACCTGGGTTGATGTGGCCCTAAAAGTTAACGTATGTCAACCAAAGTTACCAAGTTTCGCTAAAATCATTCCAAAATGAGTCATCCTACCAAGTTACAATGAAATCTCTTCATAAATATAACTTGTAGACTTTGCTAAAGGAATCCAGAACACATAATGGGTAGGCAGTCACGGTTGACTGATCATGACCAAAATATGAGAGTCTCATCAAGATATCATACCAAGTTATCCTACTAAGCTACAATGAAATCCCTTCATAAAAAAACAACCTGTAAGCAGTGCTAAAGGAATCTAGGTGAAATGACCAGGTGGCGGTAACGGCTGACCAATCATGACCAAAATAGGACAGTCTCATCTAGACATCATACTAAGTTATCCTTCCAAGTTCCAATGAAACTGTTTCATCAATATGAACTGTAGACAGTGCTAAACAAATCTAGGTCACGTGTATGTGCAGCTGTCAGGGTTGACCGCTCATGGCCAAAATACGACATTCTCATCTAGATATTATACCGAGTCATCCTACCAAGTTCCAATAAAATCCCTTCATAAATATGACCTACAGGCTGTGCTAAATTAAAGGTTTTTGGGATTCGGGCCATCACAGTTGACTGATCGTGACAACAAAGGGGCTAGTCCCATCTAGACATTATACAGAATCATCCTACCAAGTTACAATGAAATCCCTTCATAAATACAACCTGTAGACTGTGCTAATGGTTTTCGGGTTTTGGGCTTGGGCAGCCATACCGGTTGACCGATCATGACCAAAAGGGGATGTTCTCATCTAGACATGACCCCAAACCTGCATATGAAATTTTGTGACGATCAGACAAGAACTGCGGGGTGTAGCCCGTGCTAAAGGAAAATGTGAACAGACTCTCACAGACTAACAGACTTCCGCACATGTGATGGCAATAGCTTATCTTGTCTTGACTTTGTCAAGTTAAGCTAATTATATGCAAAATTTCAAAACTACATGTAAGCGGATGGATAGTGGGATCAATACTGTGATGGTTCTGTTATAACCATAAATATGGCCTGTAGACGGTGCTAAAGGTTTTCAGGTTTCGGACCCCTGTAGCCGTCAGTTTCCCAATTGCATCCAAAGGGGACATTCTCATTTAGACATTATATGAAGTCATCCTACCAAGTAACAATGAAACCTCTTCATAAATATGATGACCTGTAGACTGTGCTGAAGGTTTCAGGCTCTCACAGCTATTACAGTTGACTGATCGTGACCAAAAGGGGACGTTCTCATCTAGACATTATACAGAGTCATCCTACCAAGTTACAATGACATCCCTTCATAAATATGACCTGTAGACTGTGCAAAAGGTTTTTAGGTTTCAGGCTCTCACAACCATCATGGTTGACCGAACGTGGCCAAAAGGGGACATTCTCATTTAGACATGACCCCCAAACCTGCATATGAAATTTCGTGATGATTGGACAAGAACTACGAGGTGTAGCCTGTGCCATGGAAAATGTGAACAGACTCACAGACTTCCGCATGCGTGATGGCTATAGCTTATCTTAACTTTGTCAAGTTAAGCTAAAAACATGTGAACGAAAAATAGGTTGCACCAAATTGTTGCCGGGTCACGCAAAATTTTTGCCAAGCTGAATGATCAAGTATGAATAAATGGTGGAATCATGTTGAGCATCAACCAATCACCAGTTTCATAGGTGCTTGCATCTGCCTGAAGTATAGCTGCTCTGTTTGCCAATAAATGGCCACCAGAGTAGCTATTCTTCAGGCAGATGCAAGCACCTATGCAACTGATGACTGGTTGATGCATGACATCATTTTAAACTGCTGATCATCTTAAGTTGTAACATAGGTACAGAATCAGGAAATGGCAATAATTCATGCCTCTGCCACAAACAGTGATTATGGGTGCCCTATTCTTCTGCAGCATGCTAGCCCATGCCAAGATTAGGCTATATCTGCAACTAATTTGTATCTGAATTGCTGCAACAGAGCCTCATTATTGTAACAGACTGACTGACCTGTGGCTGTGGGGCAGAGGTGCTCCCAAGAGGGGTAATTGTACTTTCTACAGTATATATAAATCAGGCTTCTGTCACCATGGACGTAAGCCAGAAAATAAGCAGACTGACATCTTCAAAATGAGGTCCCCAGAGGGTGAATTTGGTGATGCTACCCTGCACAGCAGGGTAGCATCACTAAATTTACCCTCTGTGAACCTCAATCTGAATCAGGTTCTCAAACTTAAACAGAAAGAGATACCCAGAGGATAAACTGTCCCACTGTATAGGATAGCATCAGCAAATTCACCTTCTGGGGACCTCATTCTGCAAATGACAGATTGCTTATTTTCAGGCTTGCATGGACACCAAGAAATGAGATGGCTAACTGGTAACCAGAACATGGGTTTGGTAAGAAGGCTATATGCTTGGATAATCAAAGAGGGTGTGGGCAGTAGAGATGCGGATCAGACTGGTGGTCCGGTCAAGGGGAGAGGTGGTCCAGTCTGGCCCAGTCCAACCCTAGGTGGTCCGATATTCTTACCTGGACCAGTTCCAGACTGGTCCAATCATTATAAAAATACCTTGAATGAAGTGAAATGTGTTAAAATCTTACTTTTGGTAGTACCAAATTTAGATTTTAACACATTTGTTTTATTTAAGATTACAATGACTGAATTGGTATTGTGTTAAAGAAAGCATCAAGTTACTGCCATCTGACGGGCAAGCTTGGTAACTCTTGGCATGTTATATAATATATTGTATGCACATTGTGGAAATGTGTAGTGTATTTTGAAATATTTTCTCATGTCACGATTTAGGGTGACTGGGGTTCTTTTTAGATCCGGTGAAAGAAAATGAAATAATTTCCATGATTTATTTACAAATGAATATACAATAAATTAGATTCTGCAAGTAAATCCCCGTGTGTGTGTGTCATGTAAGTGTCCCACCAAGTAATGCCAATCCAATCTATTCTACACGATATGGGTTAATATAAACCATGCAAAGTACCAAACAATGTGCAAAATATGACCAACACCCTGAGACAATAACCAAGCGCAAACCACACAGAAGTTACACACTCTCCTCACTGTCACCACACAGAAAATACACGTACTCACGTAATGCTACCACACAGAAATCACACTATTACGGAGATACGACCACAAAGACCACTAAGACCACTAAGTATAAATTATCAACAGTGGGAAAGTTTTGCACCAAGTATACTAGAACTTCATAACCTCGATTGGACTGGGTACGCTACCAAATATGCTTGTGTATATATTTGCACTGCTGTTTGTATGTGCATTTGCTACTACCCAAAAGTAAGTACACATTTCAAGTCACTTAGTCTATATCGCTCAGTCACTACTACCACAACGCGACACTACTGGCTTGCCATACAAACACTGTTCATCACACGGTAATGTCGTAGGAACAAATATCACTGGATACGGAAATATATTGGCTAAATCTGGCGCATGGAATCCAACGTTTATAAATAACTGAAACTGGATTTTCGGTTGCAACAATTTCATGCGAATAATAGATTGTTCATAGATATGCTCATTGTATGGTTGATTGGACGGACGTCTGTAGAAGTGTAGATACGATTAAAGCTGAACAGACTAACAGTCTATAATTATCAACGAAATTTCTGCAGTTATAAAACATACATACAGTTCTTACTGTCGGAAGGACGTACGCACAGTTAATAAACAACTCAACGTCCAAGTCACTTTATCTCTGTTTCTCATTTACATAGAACCAGCTTACCCGTCGCCATGCAGGAACTGGTCATACACTGCCCATCAAGAGTTCCATTTGCAGATGCACTTCAATTCCAACCACAGGTATGCATTTTATATGTTTTCGCGTACGTTACATCAAACATTTTTGTGTGTGTCTGTACACCGGAGATCTACCCAACAGAATGCCCTAACCGACAAACAACCGTCCACTACACTTCGAATGAACAACGCAATTTAGTTAATTAACGAAATTCACGGGACACTCGGACCACACACTTGACCAAGATACAATCTATTCAGAACGCACGAACAAACATCATACCCATAGCCTGTACATTCAACTAGTACCAACACACTCTCAACGTGCATTTACCCTTCCTCACTAAACCATCCATTTCCCTACTAATTTGTACATTTATTTTGTGACATCTCGTATCCATCATTTTAGAGAAGTCAGAGAGCAAATAAACGTGCTTACAGCTTGTGACAGTGAATCACTGTAGAGTCTGTAATGTAGGCACATGCTATATGTCATATAGCATGTAGAGGATAGAAGAAATGTGAAATACAGACTACATGTTATTAACCCTTTACCTAACATGAAAAGCAGACGACACTTGCAAGAAAAATTCTTGAATAACTAATTTTTTGTCTCAAAAACATAGGTTATGACCCCTCATTGGAACGAGCTCGACGAGCTTGTTCCAATGAGGGGTCATAACCTATGTTTTTGAGACAAAAAATGAAAAAATAATGAAAATTAATTGGCGATTTTTTAGAATAGCGCTGGCCGGTTTTGGCCGTTACGTTGGGTAAAGGGTTAATGTTGAAAGACTTGGAGCATTTGCACTATCTATCTTTAAGTTCTTAACCTAATATGAAAAGCAGACGACACTTGCTAACTAAATTCTTGAATAACTATTTTTGAATAACTATTTTTTTTCCATTTTCGTCTCAAAAACATAGGTTATGACCCCTCGTTAGAATGAGCTTGTTCCAAAAAGGGGTCATAACCTATGATTTTGAGACGAAAAATGAAATCATAATAAAAATTAATTGGCGATTTTTGTGAATCCCGCTAGCCGGTTTTGGCCGTTACGTTGGGTAAAGGGGTAGGTAACCCAAGCATATACTATATATCATAAGTCTTTCAGCACAAAAACATTTTATTATTAGCATTGGCACCTGACATATTCCAGATAGATTGGTCAGGTATGCATACCGGTATTCGGTATTGGATGTAGTGACTTGGAGTTAGATATAGAGCTGAAACAGTTAACCGATTAATCAATGATCAACATTTTGATTGATCCAAAAAGTAATTGATCGATTAACCATTACTTCGGCACTACTGTATTATATGGGTTAACAAAGAAACAAACTTCCTCCAAAACAGGCAAACATTGTCACACTGTCTCATATCAATTATATGAGACAGAGTAAAGCATGCAAGTTACTTGCTGATATACTTGTTTACTTGCATTATCATCATACTGCATCAGTGGCTGGAAATGGTCATTCTTAACCCTTTACCCATTGTGGGTAGCAGACGATACTTGCAAAATAAATTCAGGAATTACTAAAAATTTTCAGTTTTTGTCTTAAAAACATAGCTTATGACCCCTCATTGGAACGAGCTCAACGAGAATGGAGATTAGTCGGTTTTGTTTGTTACGTTGGGTAAAGTGTTCATGCTGTAAATCATCAACAGTATGGCAATTATTCAGATATCTATTTGGACAAGTGATTAATCGGTTAACCAAGGTAAATCCACGTGATTAATCGATCAAGAAAACCCCTTAACCATTTCAGCTCTAGTTAGATATTGCCAACTATAGGCAATATCACAATTTGCAACCTATCTTCAGTACATTGAAATGTACATGAGCCTATGAGGTTGGTTGACAATTTGACATGGTAATTACTAACTCGCTACCTTGTCTGACATCAGTCACTGTCACTAGTAATATGAATACCATTACTCAATAGAATTACGAAACCACTTATACAACTCGTTCCCCGAGTTCCCATGTGTTCTATGTGCCTACTGGCACATAGAACACATTGGAACTCAGGGGATGAACTATCATGTTCTCGACATTTTGGACTATATCTGACACATTGGGTATTACCCAAATTATGCAATGTGTCAGACATAGGCCCAAATGTCGAGAACATGGTAATTATATAAGCGGTTTCGTAATTTCAGAGATTGTCATTTCAGAGATCAAAGGTTAAAGAGGATATTTCTGTAAAACGCTCATTCGTTTCATCAAGGATCGTTGTTTTTGTCCTGGATGCAAGCTGTCAAGTTAAAGAAGATGGCTGTATGAATGCATTTTAGAAAGTGTCCCGCTAAACATCTAACCTCTAAAGCGGCAATGTCTGACTTTATAAAATGGCTTATTGTAATCGATAATGTATATTGTAGACTACATCGTCACTTGCCCATTTGCCCCAACCAGAATAAACTGTAACTGTCTTCCAGACTTTTAGATCAGTCTAATTTGGGCACAATGGCAAATATGGATGTGGCCTGCATGGTTGGAGAAAACGCACCGGTATTTTCTTCTTCTTGGTGTCTATTTTAGGTTTTAGGTCCCCCGTCTTAAAATGCTAGTTTACATCCCCTTGTTATAGGCCTTCACCATTATCACTGGTTCCCTCCCACTACCCTTTGACGTAAGTTTACTCGACTAACTCAAGAAGGCTTCTTGGTTTCCCAGTGTCAAGCCAAAGGTCTATTTGAATATAAATTACGCATCGCATATACTGGGAAATGCCACAAACATGAATATAATAGATTTCAAGCTCTAAATGCATGATCATATTGAATTCGCCAGAGAAAAGCAATTGCCGTCGACAGTGTCGTATACGACAATGTCGATGCCGATTGCTTTTCTATTGCGAACTCTGTGGGTTTTTAGAAAAATTATTTATCTGTTGCATTGTTTGATTCGAAGGTAAGCTCTAAGCTATATTGCAAGCATCAGGGAAAGTTGGTCAAACTATATATTGCCGAAACACTGCAAAACTTTAGAAAAAGTTTCAAACTACGCATAATTTAGGCCCAATTATCTTATTTGGGCACAGCGTTTGTCATCGTTAGTTGGGAAGAATTTAAAGGCCTGCTGTCGTCTCATATTTGTGTAATCTGCAATGCATAATTATTGTAATCTGGTCAATTGCCAATGTGCAATTATAAACAGAAAAATAATTCCAAAACACTTGCAATTGTTAGCTTGTTGCATCATGTTGATTGTTGATGGTCACACAGGAGTCACATAAACAGTAAACACAATACACATGTATTCCTTGTCAGTCAGACATTTCATAGGTTTTCAAATCCTTCTTCTTGGACGAGATGCTTGAAATTCCCACAGTTGCACAAACTACGCATCCGTAGGTATAGGGGAAGGTGGCGCTTCCCAACATTGTCATGCAAAAATGATAACTTAGCTACCGGTACTGTATCGGGTAATAGACAATTTCGTATTGAAGTAATCATGTCTCCTGTAACACTAAACAAGCACTCACTTGGAACACTAGTAGCAACTATGCACATCAACTTTTTCCCCAATTCAGACATGTATGGAAGCGTATCTTTATGTAACTTGAATTATTACTTCCACCAATCAAGTAGGTCAGTATTTATCCCAGCGCATGGCAGAGCATTGTACCTACTTATTTCTGTCTTTACGATATCTGAATTGCTCAAATTACCTGACACATGTACTCCAAGCATGGTGCCAAGAAAATGGCCAAGTCCTTTTTCTTGACATGGTGTCGGTGCTGTCAGATCCCCAACACCGGACACCAGAGAATCACTTCCACAAGTATCTGATGCCTGCACTTTTATTCACCTGATTAGCCCTGTAAGTTCTGATGTCACCTTTGCCTCAATAGTCAATCTCACCTCTAGAGTTCAACCGATGATCGGAACCGGCCATCACAATCGGCTGATTGTGGACAATCGGATGACAACGTCAACGGCGCCTGGAACATCGGTTCAGCCAATTGCTGCCAAGCATTTTGTGAGGATTCATTAACCGCATTTTATTATCTTCTGCAATTGTTCAATTGTTAATGTAAAATGATGTCAATGATACCATTCAATAAAGTTGAGAAACAACCATCATGTGTATTCTTAATCTCTCTGGACACCCCTTTACGGGATATTCAAGTTAAACGACATGTAAAGCTTACACTTGCGTACTTGCGGCAAATGCCAGTTCAGACCGGAAAAGTGAAGTTCGCACTCCTTTGACTCAAGTCGCTGTAAAATTACCAGTCGCACATACTTGGGCGGTAAACGTGGCTCTCCGAGCCACGTTTACTGCCCAAGTATGCGTGACTGGTAATTTTACTGCGACCCCAGTCAACAAAGTTTAACACTGTAAAAAATGTCCAGTTTAATGCAGTTCTTTCGAGCCTCGACTTGTCCAGTAGTGCACGGTATTACAATCAGAATCGGCATCAGAATCGGCCAGTTGTCAGCTCAGATAACTGGTAATCGGTCAGCGACCATTTTTGGTAATCGGTTGAACACTACTCACCTCCAACTTGTGACTGAAAGCATGGAAACGAGGGTTGACATATGGTCTCTGATGTCCACTTGATTTTCATCATCTTTCATATTGAAGTATTTGTTCATCTTCAGTTTTACTTGTTCCTTGATTCCGGGCAGGTCGTTTACTTTCGTTTCCAAGTGTTGCCCTGACATTGCTACAGCTGGTCCAACTGCCGATATTGTCACATACGGCGAGGAACTCATCCAAACTGTCACATCATAAAATGGTCGTAGCAGTGAAATTTACTTGGAGATAAGATTCCACTCAACTTCAGTGGGGAAGTAAGTGGGTTTTGGAGCATTCGTGTGTGGTAGGGCATCAGGGCTTAAAATTACACGCGAATCCGCGAATCGATTCTCGTAATGATTCTGGCAAACTACTCTGGCGCGAATCCAAGTGGATTCGCGTCAATTTACTGCTTGGATTCACTTTATGTATGATGTCATTGATTCATGATGAAGTTCCCACCTGGGTTATCATGAAATATATAATTTTGAAAAACTGTCCATTGATATTTATTGAGTTTGGTATCAAATCAAGTCATGGCTGCTGTAGCAGCCAAGACTTGATTTGATACCAAACTCAAGAAAATGTGAAGCATGTGGTAAATCATGGGTGGAAATTTTGACAACTTATTTTGTGATCTCACCAGCAACATTCAGCTAGTTTTTGCAGAATTTCATATCATTATTCATTTATTTATTTAAGGGTGTTTAAGGTCACATAATTATGCACAATGGCTAATCATGACCGCAACATGGATATAAAGTCAAGGGTTTTCAATCATTTATATCCCATGTAGCACATTTTAGAGGATTTCCACCTCAATCATTGGCTTTACTTCCCGGGTTCCCACGGGGGATTTCATATCATGGTTTAAATGGATTCGCGTGAAAATATTTCGCGAGAATTTTGTTAGATTCGCGTGATGCCAGACGAATTTTAAGCCCTGGGCATCATCTACAATGGTGGTTATAATGTCTCTAAGTTCGAAAAGTCTTGACAACATTAAATACGTTGAGTTCCATCGGGTACATACATCTTGAATGAGTATCAATGTCTTAAGTTTCTTTTCTCGTTTTGCAGCCTCCATTTTATCAGGACCTTGCTCTTGCGGAAATGCATTACCAGTTTCTTACACTGGTCTATGACTTCAGTTACTCCCCACACATCTCCTGGCAGCTCCCATGTGTCCAACACTTCAACAACATTGTCAGCGATACTTTACCCTGAGTGTTCTCCTGGAAAAGATACAGCTCCAAGTCTAACACCCTCCAAATCCCATGAATTTGAAATGAAATGCACAGTCAAACTGAGATATGAATGCATTGCCTTAGATGTCTGTATATCAAAAGTGGCACAGAAGTGACAGAAGTATGTGATGTGTTTTTCAAACAGTTTCTTCACTGTAGCTTTCCTATCGTTGTATAGTTTTGTGATCTCATTGTCCTTTGTGTCTCTCGAAGGAACTATGAATCTTGGATTTAATGTGTAAGAGTACTGTAGAAATCTACTGTCATTCACTATAGATACAGGCTGAATATCTTAACATATTATCTCAGCGAGATTCTGCTTACATTGCACATATTGAAGACTATCTTTCTTGTAGTATTCTTCTGACCCGAACTCGGATTCACCGACTGCAATTCCTTGCGGATCGGGATAGATTCAGATGATGATGCAGTTGAGGATGTCTTTTTTACATAGTTCAACATGGATGTGTGTCTTTTTGCTAGTGGTTCAATCAATGTATCGGAAATGTCTTTATGGTGCCTATTAAAAGGTTTTTTTAAAGGGCGATAGAGCCAAAGGCTCCCAAGGGAGATGTCGGCAATAGCCGACGTCAAGCGAAATCGTCTTTTATATTGTTTTCACTTTTTTTTATCCTTGGAAGTTTTTCGCAAGACGTGATTCGCCGAGACTTCACAGTGAATCAAGGATTATTCAAAAAAGCTCAGGTCCGACAACAAGTTGGAATTATTCACTTGATTGATCCAAAATATAGCAAGAATCTGATCTATGCCACTTAATCTGACCATGCCACTTAACTTCCATAGCAACACAGGACTCCCTAGCAATGGGCAGACAACTGTGCCGATTTTAACCGAATTTGGTACATGGACCCACAATGCATTACAAAGTCAACCTATTGGGTCATTAACTATGCAACATAACTCCCATAGCAACCAATATGACTCCATAGCAACAGGCAAACTACCGGGCCGATTTCAACCAAACCTGGTGTATGAAACCACAATGCCTCGGATATTCGATCTATTGGGCCACTGACCATGTCACATAACACCCATAGCACCCGGCATGACTCCCTAGCAATGTGCTGACTAGTACTAGTCACTACTGGGCCTATTTTAACCGAATTTGGTATCTGAGCCCATAATGCTTTGGGAAATCAACCCATTGGGCCATTTCTCATGTCACGTGACATTAATAGTAACCAAAGCAGTTCCTTAGCAACAGGGAAAGTACTGGGCCAATTTTAACCTAATTTAGAATGTGGATCCACAATGCATTACAAATTCGACATGGTGGATCAGTGGCCATGTTACATATCCCCCATAGCAACCAACATGTCTCCATGGCAATGGGCAAACTGCAGGGCCGATTTCAACCAAACTTGGTGTATGAAACCATAATGCCACGGGAATTTGATCTATTGGGCCATTGACCATCATGTCACATAACACCCATAGCAACCGGCACGACTCCCTGGTAACGGGCAAACTACTGGCCCTGTTTAACCAAATTTGGTATCTGAGTCCATAATGCATTGGGAGATCAATGTATTGGGCCATTTATCATGTCATGTGACATCCATAGTAACCAACGTGACTCCCTTGCAACAAGCAGCCTACTGTGCCAACTTTAACCGAATCTGGTATGTGGACCCCCAATGCATTACGAATTTGACATATTGGGTCAATGACCATGTTACTTAACTCCCATAGCAACCATTGTGACTCCATAGCAACGAGCAATCTACTGGACCGATTTCAACCAAACTAGGTGTATGAAACCATGCCTCAGGAATTTGATCTCTTGGGCCACTGGGGCCCATGTCACAAAACAACCATAGCAACCGGCGTCACTCCATAGCAATGCGCAAACTACTGGGCCTTTGTTAAGCAAATTTGGTATCTGTGCCCATAATGCATTGGGAGATCAACCTATTTGGCCAGTTATCACGTCAGCTGACATCCATAGTAACCAAAGCGACTCCCTTGCAACGGGGAAAGAACTAGGCCAATTTTGACCCAATTCGGTATATGTCCCCATCATACATTTGTAATTCAACTTATTTGGGCATGGACATGGTCACATGATTTTCATAGCAACCAACACGACTCCCTAGCAAAGGGCAAACTACTGAACCAATTTTAACCAAACTTGGTATGTGAACCCATAATACAGTTGGGAAATCGACCTGCTGGGCCACCGACTATGTCATGTGACAACCATAGCAAGGAACACGAGTCCCTAGCAAAAGGGAAGGTACTACATAAAATTTAGCCAAATTTGATATATGGACCCATAATAAATTTGGAATTCGACCCATTAGATCACTGACTATGTCTTGTGACTTCAATAACAACTGACGTGACTCCCATGCAACGAGCATTACTACACTTGGCAAGGAAATCATGTTGTCTCAACAGCCACCACTGTGCTTCCCTAGCAACGGTTAACTAATTGGTAGAGTTTGATGTTATTTCATAGCTAGGGAGCGTGGTGGCTCATTGGTAGACTGTTGGACTTTTATGCTAGAGGTCCCGAGTTTGATCCCCGTCCGGGATGCCCCACGTTGTGTCCTTGGGCAAGGCACTTTATCCCGGTTGCCTACATGGGGGCACGATGACGGCGTGTACTAAGGCGTACTGCACGTCTATGGTGCACATGTCTTCAACCGCTGTAACCCTGCTTGAGCGGAGCTTGAACAGCATTAGAATGTTGAGGAGCTGACAGTTGCTCGTCGATGCTTGGTGGTTCTCTCTGGGTACTCTGGCTTCCTCCACCCGTAAAACTGTCATGGTCATGAACAGCCATTGTGTACAAGTATATGACCTTAAACACCAATAAATAAATAATTTCACAGCTGGACCAAAAATTAATCTACCAGTGCAACCATAATGTCAGGTGGTTTCCTTAGTAACAGAATTCTGTCCTTAGGAATGGTCTACCCACGGGTTTAATTGAAATGAAATTTTTTATCTATGCACATAACTTATTCAGAGAATGAACAAACCACTCGACGAGCAAATCACGTAGCCCCATAGCAATTGTATGCTCCCTTACATGTTAGCCTAACTAATGGTGGATTTTTGTCCTATTTCAAAGTTAGGACTATGTCTGTCCAACAACATCATTTTATCTCCAATCCATTTCCATTGCAATGGACTAAATATTTACTCGATTTTTACTAAATTCTACATGTAGTACCATGACTTACATATAAACCAAATAGACCACGTTGCAAACTAGCCTGGCTCTATTTCATTTAATATACATAATTTTATTTTTCATAGCCTTTGTTGAGATATGTATCAATGCAAATGCAATTCTGGGAATGTCTTAAACCTTTGAAGCATTTCGGTATTTCTCATTAAGAGTACAAAAATAGGAACATAACCTATACATCTATTCTGGTAATTCTGGTGTTTTATCTTAGCAAAAGGAATTTCTTTGTGCGTATGTTTTCATACCTGCACTGCTGTGTCCTTGGTAGTAATAAGATAATAACATGGTGAATGGTACAAAATAACCTCATCTTTATACCACTGAAATATACATGATATCAGATTTGTTTCGATAATTACTTATCATTGAGTAAACATTATTTGAGTACATTTAATTAGTTGTTATCATATACTTTATTTCTTTATTCTTTATTTCCATACCCCGACATTTGCGGATTCGGAAAAAACAACAAATTGTACATACATAATTTTACATGTACACATTCACACGGATGATGATTGATGAATATCCTTTACGCAGTTCAGTGAATACGGTCATTATGTATATATTTGTAAATAAACCTGCCCTATTACAAACTACTGAAAAGTGCCCACTGGCTCTCTACAACAATTCTTCAAAAAATTCCTGTACACAGGGCTGAATTTTTTTTCCTCCCCAAGACCACCCCCCTTTTTGAAGGAATTTTGTTTTTTTCCGATTTCGAATGGTACACCCACCCCACCCCACCCCCCTAACCACCAATCTGGTCTAAATTGTCCAAATTTTAAATGCTTTCACTTGTATTTCATCTTCCTATTTCATTCTAACAGCCAGTCCAATTTTTTAAGCTGTCCAAAGGGAGGTAACTAACAAAACAAAGACATATGCAACTTGATGTAGCTCTGTCAGTGTCGGTGCAAATTTTACTTTAATTACATCTGGTTTCAGCTTTCCAAACAACATAAGGCAGGGACTGATATAAGCTTCACACATGGTAACCTTAAAATAGGTTACGGTGTGCCTAGCATACCGTAACCTGGAGGTTTCCGTAGTGTTGATGTAAGGTAAATTATTAAGGTAATCAGTTTCCTCTCGTAACCTAATAATAGGTCTCGAGTTTATAGAAAAACGTAACCTCCCCCATAACCTAACCTTTAGGCTACGGCTTAGGTCGGACCCTGATAAAGGGTAAGTAGATGGTACAGTATCACATTTGGTGCTCAATAGTCATGAATTCATCAGAATTCATGAGCATAAAAACCTGATTTCATGTATCCATTTATTTTCACAATGTCCTGCAACATCGAGCGGGCTGACACGACAACATGTGTTCTTTCTGAGTTTTCTCGGTGAGTGTTCTGTGAATTTCAACCTACAACTGAAGGATGAGTATTTTACAGGGGAGTAGGAAGGTAAAAATATTAGGGGAGGGTCGGGGTGGTGATTAACTATATTCATTAATTGTGATTGTGATTGCATACCGTTGTCCTCTATGTGATGTTGTGTACTGGTCCTACCACTTGGCAAATCACTATAAAGTGAAACATCCTGGTCTAAATTGTCCAGCAGAAATTCAGCCAATTGAGAAAGAGAGATTAATGAAAGTTTGATGTTCTTTTGAACAAAATTTCACTCTAAGTATAACCTGCTATAACCTGATATAAATGTTCATTTTATTTACTTTGTTGCATTTACTCACAGAGTCAAATACATTAGGCAAGTCGTTCAACCCATTTCCCAATGTAACAGTGAATGTAACCGTAAACCACCGTTCAACCCATTTCCTAATGTAACGGCAAACACTGGCCAGCATTATTCACTAAAACTGCCATTCAAATTTTATTATCTTTTCACTTTTTGGTTTCAAAAACATACCTTATGACCCCATCATTAGAATGAGTTCATTGAGCTTCTTCCAACGATGGGTCATAAGCTTTGTTTTTGAGACAAAAAATGAAAAATTTTAGTCAACAATTTTTTTCCAGGTGTCGTCTTCTATCCACATTGGTTAATGGGTTAATCTGGTGTCTGAGAGCCATAGGTGACCTCCCAATTCATAATAATTACCCCAATATATTGTAAAATCATCCCAAAATGCATCTCAACAAATTCCAACTGTAATATTATTTATTTATTTATTTATTTATTTATTTATTGGTGTTTAAGGTCACATATTTATGCACAAGGGCTAATCATGACGGTGACAGGTTTACGGGTGGAGAAAGCTGGAGTACCCGGAAAGAACCACCAAGCAACAGTGAGCAACTGTCAACTCCCCAACATACTAACTCCACACAAGCAGGGTTTAGCATTGGTTGAAGACAAGTGCACCATGGACATGCAGTATGCCGTAGTACACAACGCCACCGTGCCCCCACGCGGGCAATGGCGGATGAAGTGTCTTGCCCAAAGACACAACGCGGTTGCCACAGGTGGGATTTGAACTGAGGACCTCTCGGCTTGCAGCCTGCACCTCCACCTACTGTCTGAGCCACCGCACTCCTTCCAACTATAATTATCTGTTAAAAGTATGCAAGTAAAAAATTTAGAAATTTAGACCACCTGAAAAAAAGTGAGTTTTGGAGCTGCTGGACCACCCACCCACCCCGGCAATGTGTATCGGAATTTTTTTAAGAACCCCCCCCCCCCCTCCCCCCACCACTGCTCACAATTTCCGTTTTAGCCGACTGTCCGCTTGTACCCTGTGCTAAAGGAATTCTGAGAGTGAGAGAAATGATGAATACAAAACTGGGGAGGCATGTTGGGGAAACGTTCATTTGCTGGGTTGGGAGAGGGGATGGCGGGTAACGATTCATACATTGAAATTAGGTGACAAAGAATTATTTGTTAAAATACCTTTTATATATTTATGTTAGTCAGCCTTTTTTAAATTTATACGATTTTCTCATTAGTGTATATATGTGTCACATTTTTCGATTGGTAGAACTCGGGTTACTATCAAATTACGCCCTTTCCTTGCAAGGCGTAAAAATAAAAAATGGCATACAGGCGTCACTTTCGCCCCAGGTTATTCAGGCCTATTGTCACTTTGGTCCGAAGCAGTCTCTGGTCCCAATCATTTCACGCCCTCGTCATTTCATCCCCTACAGATATAGGTTTTATGGCATCAGGAACAAAACAACAATCACAATTCAAAACCGTTAATTAAATAAGTATTAAATAAGGAAGTGTTTATTTCCACATACGTATGTGGAAATAAGAGAACCACAGTGATTTGCTTTTTGACACATACGGAGGCCAATGTGGAAATAAGAGAACCACAGTGGGTTGCTTATTGACACATACCCTTGTTTACATTATTTTGGGTGAATATTGTTACCTTATTATTCTACAAAATAATTACTTTGTAGAATAATATGACAATAACATGACTTTTGGAGGGCGTTACGGTTCATTAGCGGCCTGCTCTAACTGTGGACCACATTGTATTTGGGAATATTGTTACCTAATTTTCTGCAATATAATGAATTCAGTGAAGACTGTCATAAAATTAATTGTCTTATCCATAATCCATGCAGTTTCTAATATATTAATCTCACTGACTGTGTGTTTCATAAAATAGCCTGTGTTTTTCTTACAATTGAGGAGATTGAGCAAAGACAATTTTTATAGTTCAAGTGTGAAAATACCAGTATTTATTTATTTATTTATTTATTTATTGGTGTTTAAGGTCACATATTTATGCAAAATGGCTAATCATGACCGCGACAGTTTTACGGGCGGGGGAAGCCGGAGTACCCGGAGAGAACCACCGAGCAACGGCGAGCAACTGTCAGCTCCTCAACATACTAACTCCACACAAGCAGGATTAGCATTGGTTGAAGACAAGTGCATCATCGATGTGCAGTACGCATTAGTACACAACGGCACCGTGCCCCCACGCGGGCAATGGAGATGAAGCGTCTTGCCCAAGCACACAACACGGTTGCCGCAGGTGGGATTCGAACCGAGGACCTCTCGGCTTGCAGCCTGCACCTCCACCCTACTGAGCCACCGTGCTCCCCGAAAATACCAGTAAATCATCAAACATTTTTAATAGTGGCAATTGATTGATTTCCAGAATACATCCATAAATGTGTGATATTTTATTCAGTTAATAGACTATATGCAATTAACAAGTCAAATTTGCATGCATGTATGGTAAATGATTTGGTTATTTGGAATTTATATTCAATTAACAGGGTTCGCAAATTAATTTATAATAATATCCAAACACCAAACCTTCAGTACACATTTGACCTCTTAATTGCATATAATCTATAGAGTGAAGTCCTGTTAATTTAATAAAATATCTTGAAATATACCAAAGAGTAACTCATATAGTTCTGTCAACTGAGATATAATAGAAAAAAAGCTTAGTCTATCACTAGAATACCGGTACAGAAAAATTACCGAATTCCTGTATATTGAATACTCCTGTTCAATCCTCAAAATAATTTCCAAATGTGAGCCTGGCACCATGACAGGTACCAAAAAGATTGTGTCTGCCCATTTTAAGTTTGAGCCTGTCATGAAGTTTGACAATAATCTTAACTTATCATATATTGGAAAGCTCTGTGTATGAGAGCTTTCCAATAAATGTTAATAAGTAAACGATTTGGTTCTGTTAAACATGCAAGATGAGCCTGACATTGACCATGACAGGCTGCTTATTTTGAGGCTTGCTCCTGTTAATTGAATAATTTTCTCTGGACGTCATTCATTTAACATGATTCCACTGTATGTGACCTTAAACACCAATAAATATATTCTTTCTTTAAATACTGCTCCACACCCCTTGCGGGTATTATGAGCAGGAAAAGGGTGCAACGTCGGGGAGTTAGTGCGAAAAGAGATGAAAATAAGAATAGTAAGGTCTGAAAAAAAGATGATAGACTAGTATTTTATTAACAGTGTTTAAAAAGATAAAATCAGGTTAAAAACAATCGATTCTGGCTTCAGGGATAGGTTAAATCTCTCACTGCCTTACCAAAGGACTCTTTGTCAGGCAGTGTTACAGTGTTTGATGGAAGATCATTCCATAAAACAATGGCATGTGGAAAGAATGAAAATTTGTAAAAATTTGCTCCTGTGTGGATCTGTCTGAAGTGGAAAGGGTACATGTGTCTGGTAAGTCTTGAGGGTTGTTGAACGTAGGGTGGGAGTGGTATGGCTACTTGTTCGTGAATTATTTTATAGAACATAACAAGCCTGGAGCACATACGTCTCTCTTCAAGGCTTCTCCACCCAAGGTCAAACCTCATTTTACTTACACTTTCACATGGAGAAAAATTATTCGTGACCCATCTAGCAGCTCGCCTTTGCACCATTTCCAATTTAAGTATGTTTGATTGTGTGTATGGGGATCATACAGCTGAGGCGTACTCGAGCTGGGGTCGTACAAGTGTCTTATATGCTAATTCGCGTACCTTTTTGTTTTTGGAAGGAATGTTTCGTTTAATAAAGCCTAAAGTTTTGTTAGAGGTGTTACTGATTCTGCTGATATGTTTGTTCCAGGAGAGATCATGTGAGATGTCAACTCCAAGATACTTTGCATCCGGGACAGAATCTAATATGTGGTTATGAAGTATGTAGTTGTGTTTCAAGATGTTTTTACTTCTCGATATATGTATCACTTGACATTTACTTGGATTAAATTCCATATCCCACTTTGATTCCCAAGCCTCGAGTCGGAGCAAGTCAGCTTGTAAGGCTTGGCAGTCAGTGCGATTTTGTACAGTAAGGTAGACTGCTGTGTCGTCTGCAAATAGTCTGACCTGTGAGGTCAGCGAGTCAGGAAAATCCTTTATGTAGAGCAGAAAGAGCAGAGGACCGAGAACCGACCCCTGTGGGACACCGGACGTCACAGGCACAACAGAGGAGGCCTCACCGTCAAGAACAACAGTTTGGGTTCTGCCTATGAGAAAGGATTTTATCCAGTTAATTATACATGGTGATACACCATGTTCCCGCAGTTTGTAGAGAAGTTTAAGATGGTTTACCTTATCAAAAGCCTTACTAAAATCTAGTAGCATCATAACAGTTTGTTTTCCATACATGAGGCTACGTGCAGGTCATCAATCAGTTCGATTAGTTGGGTTTCACATGATCGTTTTTCCCGGAACCCATGTTGAAGATTATAAAGAATTTTGTGCTGGTTGAAGTGTGAAACAAGATTTGATGCAATAATATGTTCTAAGAGTTTGCATAAAATACATGTTAGAGAGATGGGTCTATAGTTAGCCGGATTGCTAGTGTCACCCTTCTTGAATAGGGGAGCAACATTTGCATTCGTCCAAATAGTTTGCACAATGTTGGTTATTTCATTTGAAAGTTCTTTCAGGGTGATAGGTCTGATGTTATCAGGGCCTGGTGCTTTGTCTGGCTTTAAGTTTGAGAGTAATTTATGGACACCATTTCTACTGACCTCTATGTCTGGCATCTGTGGGAATTTACTGATGTTAAGTTTATTCCTACATGATTCGTCGAGTCTGAGAGGTGACATTTGTGAAAATACTGATTGAAATTGTCTGTTTAAAAGATTTGCCTTATCTACATTACACGACTTGAGTGTTTGACTAATTGCGTCTTCGGGTGGCGCAATGCCCTGTGAGTCCTGTCTTGAGTTCTTAATTAGGTTAAATAGTTTTTTGGTCTTCTTGAATTTTGAGTGATTGTTGTCCTGTGAAATATCTAAGATATTCTCAATATAATTTGCATATGCCGTTTTAATTTTACTTTTAATTAATTTCTTCAGTTCTTTAAAATGGGACTTAATTTTATCTGTTTTGTTTGTTTTTTTAGTTTTTGGAAGAGATGGTCTCGCTTCCGAGTTAACCTTTTTATGTCCTGAGTAACCCATGGTAGCGTTGGTTTGCAGTTCAGTTTTTTTGAGGGTATGAATTTGTTGATGCCTTTATGAATGGTGTTTTTGAATCTTACCCAAATATCACCGACAGAGGTGGTGTCACAATTTTCCAGAATTTTACTCTCCGATTCCTGAATGAATTTTTTAAAACCTTTCCAATCAGCTTTCTGATACAGAGAGATGGAACGGGATTTTTGTCTGTTTACCTGTGGTTTGAGATTAGCAGTAGCAATGATGATGTTGTGATCTGATAGGCCTGCATGAATGTCAATCTTATTTATTAGTGTTTCATTTGATGTCAGGAACAGGTCCAGTATGTTGTTGTATCTAGTGTTTTCGTTGATCATCTGAGTGAAATTGTGATCATGTAACATGTTTATAAAGATGTTATATATTTTATTGAAGTCACAGCCAGTCTTGGGAGATGGTATGTGTTCTGTGTCCCATGATATTTTAGGATAGTTAAAATCTCCAAGGACCCATTTTGTACCCTTTTTTGCTTGAACGAGTTTCATTGATTTTTCAAATTGCAATATGCTGTCCTCATCACTTTCCTTGGGCCTGTAGTATGCAGCTAAATATAAGGGCTTACACTTGGCAATTTCAATTTTTACCCATAATAATTCACAGTCTGTGTTCAGTTGTTTCTGTTCTGTGGCAATGAGAAAGTTTTTAACAAGGATGAATACACCGCCCCCTTTAGCATTTGCTCTATCTTTGCTCTATCTTTGCGGAAACATGTGTAACCAAGGGAACTGGGGAATATTTCGCTAGTGAGATGTTCTTTGGTTAACCATGACTCTGTACCTACAACTATTTCTGGGTTGTGCTCTTCCAGCTTTAAATGAAATTCGTGTTTTTCATTTAAAATGGAATGGAAGTTTGTGTACATTAATTTAATTTTAGGTCTGAAAACTTTATTTGTCCTTTGAGTTGGTATTGATGCTGTGGGTGTGCCTTTTTGTGGTGCATGAGGTATGTCACCAGGTTCTGATAATAGTGGAAAGCTATTTTCAGAGGAACCAGATTGGGTCATTTGGATGGGTGACTGCGAGTAGTTAGATTGATCACACGATGAACAGACCCATGAAAAGGACACATTTCCATTTACCAGTACCTTGTAAGTTTCTTCTTGAACATCTTTTTTGGCAGTTTATATGAAACCACTGATAGCAGCTGTCACACTCAATGGCTGGGTCAGAGTCGACGACTTCGAGATTACAACTGCCACAGGGGTATTTGGGACCCGGATTTGTCTCAACGTCAGATGATACCCACACTAATAGTAGGCATAAATATGTTAGAGGTAACCTACGGACCGTTTTAGAGGGGTACCTACAGTAGTACCTTTTCTTAGGGCTTGTGTTCAAGTGTGAAAGAAGTGAGCTACAAGCTGCCATTTTTTGGCAATGCTGCACATTTTCGGCAAGCACCAAGTCAAGATAAATAATCTGGTTGCTTCACAGGGTACAGTACCAGCTGAAATAATATATAGGATAACTCTTAAGAAAATGTCTCTGACATTTCTCCTTTGGTGAAAATTTCTTTCGTTGAATATTGTTAAGTCCATACAGTCAAGTGAATATTTCTGTGGACATTGTACAAGAAACCTTTAGTATATTGTCCTTTTTAAATAGGGGATCGGTATGAGCAATATATCGTTTATTGTTGATTATTCGCAGGGAACGCTTTTGCATGACCAATCATTTTTTTATTGATCTTGAATTTCCCCAAACTTGAATTCCGTATCTCAAATGGCTATGGATTAAAGCATAATAGAGAGTTTTTAGTGATTCGTGTGAAAGAGTCTTTTTTACCTTATTAAGACTATAATTTGTGCGGACTATTTTAGAATAGATTTGAGATATGTAGGTATTATAGGACAGGTGTTCATCGAAACTTATACTGAGAAATTTTAGTGATTTTTCAGGTTCGGTGTCTTCAACGTTAGTTATTTTTTGGTTATTGATAAAAATATCTAATTCTGAACGACCATTGTTGTTTCCCGTTTTGTTTATATTTTGTGTCATACATTTGGCATTTAACAGTAGTTGATTGGTTGAGCACCATTCGAATATGTTTTGAAGTTCATTATTGAAATTCGTCCTTAAACGGACTTCGTTTGAACCAGAATCACGTCCCGTCGTATCGTCGGCGAAACATAGAAGATTTAACGAAGTTGCATTAGCAATGTCGTTGATATATAGAAGGAATAGGATCGGACCTAAGATTGAGCCTTGCGGAACACCACAGTTCACTTCGGCTAAGTCTAATTTGTGTTCACTGTACACCACATATTGAGATCTATCGGGCAGGTAGCCTTTGAACCACTTATCAGTAAGTCCTCCGATACTATATATTTCCAATTTACCTAATAAAATATAATGATTAATGTTATCAAAGGCCTTTGACGAGTCTAGAAACAAGCCTAGCGTATTATTTTTGTTTTGAGTATTGTTTTCTTTCGCGGCGCTATTTAGCAGCTGAAGAACGGGGTGAATAATACTGTGGTGTTTTCGAAATCCGTATTGGTGAGGTTGTAGGATATTGAACCTGTCCAAATAACTTACAAGTCTAACGGACATCAGTTTTTCCATTACCTTAGAGAATACAGGTAGCAAGCTGATTTGTCTATAATTTGTAAAACAATGGACATCACCGAATTTAAATATGGGTACAACCTTCGCTATTTTCATTTTATCTGGAATTGAGTGTTCACCAAAGGTAGTGTTGATAATGTGTGCAAGAGAATCAGAAATTTCGTTCACCGTCGTGTTGAAATTCCATCGCAGTCCATTGTCGATAAATTTGGATTTTAATTTGTTAACAACAAAACTAATTTCTAGAGGACTTGTAAGTCTAAGATAGAAGTTATTCGGAAAAAGTATTGCTAATGTAATCTGTATATGCCTTGTTTGGCCTCTGAATTTTTTCGGATGTTGACTTTCCTACATTGGCGAAGAATTTATTGAATCCATTGGCTATTTTATGTGGGATATTTATTTCAGCATTGTCATGCGAGAAAAATGACGGTAGCGTGTTAGTGCGTTTCTGTTTATTAATCGCTTCATTTAAGATTTGCCATGTTTTTCGCATATTACTTTTATGTTCCCGTAGTGTGTCTCTGTAATAAATAGCTTTATATTATTTTTGGACTTTAATGACAATTCGACAACATTTTTTATAGTTTAAAATATTTTGATCGTTTGGGGATTTCAGTTTTTTATGGTAAAACTTCAATTTGTTTTAGAGGATATGGCAAGTCCCTTGGTCATCCAGGGTTGCTTTTTAATAAACTTCATCTTTGAGCGAACGTTCTTCAAAGGAATAGTGGTAAACATTCATATAAATATTCAGCAATGTATCATATGCCATATTTGGAGAAGTAGACTGCATGACAGGCGAGAAATCATTTTGTGAGAGGAGTCTTTTGAATTCAGCAATACTTTCAGTGTTTACGATTCCTTTCGGAAATACATGTTGGGTACTGGTTGTCTTGGGAGTTATTTGGGCATGAAAAATTCCAAAATGGTCGGAGACGTCAGAAATAATTATATCGGAAAGGGTGTTGGGTGGGAGACTTTTAGAAAAGATATGATCAATAATAGATGTAGAATGGCTAGTCATCCTCGTAGGCTTTGTAATATGAGGTAAGAATCCTTCGCTGAACATGAGATTGACAAATTCTTCTGTTTTGTTGTGAGTAGATGTTTTCAACAGATCCAAATTGAAGTCGCCCATTATGTACGCCTTTTTGTTTTCTGCGTTTAAAATATCAGTTATTTCATTTAGTTTGTATAGAAAGATATTTATATCGGCTTTGGGTGCTGTGTGCGGTCTATAAATGACACCAACTATTTTATTACTATTGTTATATTTAATTTCAACAGAGAGTGATTCGAGAATATGAGGGATAAAAATTCAGTGGTGGCGCCAAGGGGGAGGGGGGGGGGGTCAGGGGCTACACCCCGTCGGAGAGGTCCAGCTCCCCCCCCCCCCCCCCCCGTCGGAGATTTTTAGCCAGTCCGTCGGAGAGTCTCGTAAACCCGACTTCACGAGAAATTTCCGACAATCGAATGTAGATATCTCGTCTTGTCAGTCTCGAACCCGTGCAGCACTGGAACTTTGATAGAGAATAGTGATTCTCACGAAATTCCTTAATGTCGTTCGTCAAACTGGCTTTATAGATGAAATATATCCCGACCTTATTATAATATGTTTACTTTAATCCTTTACCTAAGGTAACGACCAAAACCGGCCAGCGCTATTCTCAAAAATCGCCAATTAATTTTCATTATTTTTTTCATTTTTTGTCTCAAAAACATTGGAACGAGGGGTCATAACCTATGTTTTTGAGACAAAAAATGAAAAAAATTAGTTATTCAAGAATTATTTTTGCAAGTGTTGTCTGCTTTTCAGGTTAGGTAAAGGGTTAAATAATCAACAAACATACTCAATTTGCTTCTATTTTGGTTCTCCAATTTACCAATTTTCACTCATTTTCCTTCGTTTGGGAGGTCAAATGTTATAGCCCCCCTGTCGGAGAGGTCAGCCCCCCTGTCGAGAAATCCCTGGCGCCACCCCTGTAAAAGTTTAGAGGTCCTTTCGCACTCTGTAGGCTAAACTCCCTTTAATATACATTCCCACCCCTCCCCGACCGTCGTTATCCTCAGGCCTTGTGTTTCTAATGAGTGAGTCATAACCCTCCAGACCATAAGAAATATTGGGAGGAATTTGAAATATTTCGGTAAATTGTTAATGTGAAATGAACAGGAAAAAATATATGTGGCAGTGGTGTTTTTTTGTGTGTGTGTGTGTGTTCAAATTTGGCGACTCCCCAACTACCGTTCAGTTTCGCACTCAATTGAAAAGTCATATTTTACTTGTCCCCCTCACCTTATTTTTCAATTCCCAGAATTTTCAAAGGACACCCAGTGTAAATATGTTCAGTCTTTTCTAAAATAGACACTGTAACATTTTTATTGAGGGTTTCAAAATCAATAAATATTGCCCCAATCAGCTCATCTCCTTCCTTTTATGCTCTATTAAATGTTGAGGTAAAATCCGTTAGGGGGCGCTTTTGCCCCCATTTAGTGTATTGTTAACCTCGTCTCATCGTACTTCATCGCATATATATAGTGTTTTAGTATAAATGTCTTTGACGCCTGAACTGAACGCCCGCTCTCTAAAAAAACTGCATCATGCGTATTGATCCTGGTATTTCATTTTTAACCCTTTGAAACCGAGCGACCTCTTTTCCGGCCAGAAACACGATACGTCATAACGTCATTAAAAGGGTGGCTATTCAGTAAATGTGTGGAGTAGACCAATCAATATTTTCAACGTGCAGCCCAGAGGCTGCACATTGAAAATATTGATCAGTCTACCCCAAATAATGAATATGGACTCTCTAATTGCTGCCATTGAACTGGCGTGGAAGATACCACTAGTGTTCAAATGGTTAATTTGACACAGAGGTAGCGCTATCGACTCTTGCTATAAAAAAGGATAGCGAGAGAAAAAGAAAACACCTTCCTGCATTACGGAATCTTTCTCCTCCAATAAAATTAAATCAGCACTGAAACAGCTTTACAGTCTGCTAACTGGCGGCTCTCAAAATACAAAATATACAAAAATGCACATGATACAAAGGGTCTCCATCTTACATCATGACTCTAACAACGAAGAGCAAACTTTATTTATCTTACACAACCGGTGCAAATATTTAAAGTATTTTCCAAAATAGACACTGTGACATTTTTATTGAAGGTTTCCAGATTCAAAAAATAATGCTCCAATCAGCTGACCTTTCGGGTGGTGTTAGGGTTTGATTTGACATTTTGTACACAGTATCCTGGAGGAACTAATTTGTTTTTAAAACTATTTCTGTGTTTAGCATAAACCTTTTCTTCTGGCAGACTATACCAAGATTTTACAACTTTCAGACAAATTAGTTTTTCCATAAATAAGTTGTTGCCTTTTTGGATAATTCTTTTACTGTCCGTTTCCCTTGGTGTTGTGCCCATCCGATTACAATATTAGTGTTCAACCGATGATCGGAACCGGCCACCACAACCGGATGACGACTGCGACGGCTCCTGGAGCATCGGTTCAACCGATTGTTGCCACGCATTTTGTAATAATTCACAAACCGCATTTTATTATCTTTTGAAATTGTTCAATTGTTAATGTAAAACGATATCAATGATACCCGTCAATAAAGTTGAAAAACCACCACAACGTGTATTCTTAATCTCTCTAGACGCCCCTTTACGGGATATACAAGTTAAACGACGTGTAAAGCTTTCAAATGAGCTAGCGTACTTGCGGTAACCGCCAGTTCATACCGGAAAAGTGAAGATTGCACACTCCATTGACCCAGGTCGCAGTAAAATTACCAGTTGCACGCAGTGGCGTTGGCGATGGGCCAGCAGGGCCCGCATTGCGGGGGGGGGGGGGGGGGCTAGAAGGGGGCGGGGGCGTCTTGAAGGACGTCCCAACGCTGGAGGAAAGAGGGAAAGAGAGACAGAGACAGAGACAGAGAGACAGTGTATATATACCAAATGCACATAATTTCAAACTCTCACTTCCACACGACGTAATCTTTGCAGTCTATGTATTATTCTTTTAACCCTTTACCTAACGTAACGGCCAAAACCAGCCAGCGCTATTCTAAAAAAATCGGCAATTAATTTTCATTTTTTTTTTTCATTTTTGTCTCAAAAACATAGTTTATGACCCCTCGTTAGAACGAGCTCGTCGAGGTCGTTCCAACGAGGGGTCGTAACCTATGTTTTTGAGACAAAAAATGAAAAACATTAGTTATTCAAGAATTATTTTTGCAAGTGTCGTCTGCTTTTCATGTTAGGTAAAGGGTTAAGTGAACGCTACATCATTGTAACTGATAGGGGTGAGAAATGAACAATATACATACATGGTGCCTCTCAAGTCACACATGTTGGGTGTGCATCGTTGGATGATGGGGGTGAAACTTAAAACATGTAATGAAAAAATCTACAGAGTCGTACTTTTAGAATCGATCCTATAGGCTATACCTTCATTTAATTTATGGCGTGTGTACTACGGGAAATCCTGTATGCTGTGCACGGTAACAACACAAAACTAGCTCCCGTTTTAAAGGCAACCACCATTATGAAAGGGCCCCTGTCTCTATCTCGCGGGGGGGGGGGGGGGGCACAAGATTTTCCGCTACGCCACTGGTTGCGCGCACTTGGGTGGTAAACGTGGCTCAAAGAGCCATGCTTACCGCCCAAGTGAGCGCGACTGGTAATTTTAGTGGACCTGAGTTAACCCTTTACCCAACGAATCGCCCGCACCCGCCCGCGTAATATGCAAATTCAGCAGCTGAAAAAATATTATTTCTCAAAAAAATTCAACAAAACCGTATCATGTGACCCCTCGTTGGAACGAGCTCGTTCCATCGAGGGGTCACACGATATGGTTTTGTAAAAATTGTTTGAAAAACTTAAAAAAATTATATTTAAAATAATACATTTTGATATCGTCTGAGTTTGGTAAAGGGTTTTAACGGAGTTTAATTAACACTGTGAATTTAATATTCAATTTAATGTAGTTCTTTCAAATCTCGACTTATCTAGCAGTGAACGAACGGACTGTAAACCCGTTAAATATGTTCAATTTAATGTCGTACTTTCGAGCCTCAACTTGCCCAGTAGAACATGGTATTACAAGTAGGGCTGTCGCGACTATCATTTTTTTGTAATCGACTAATCGTGACCAGTAATCGACGGTTAGTCGGTTAATAGTCGCTTCCCATGATTTTTTAGCAAATCATTCTTCTGTTCGTAAAACTCTGAAAATGACAATGGCACCAGTGTGTTCAGACGAAGTGGGGTTGTGGGAACAACAAATCGGTCCCGACTGAAGCTACATGTAGTCCAAATTGGACCCACAGTCCGTAATATAATTTTTGGGGTTGGTACGTCCTGTAGGACGTACCAACCCCAAAAATAATATTACTGACTGCGGGTCCAAGTTTGAACTAGATTGAAGCCGATGAATTAAAATGAATTTACCAAAGAACGTTCCTGCATATGTTTCCTTTCTGCAATAAGTTTCTCGAAATTTTGAACATTGAGATCTATGCATTCCCTCGTCAGTTGTTAAAATTGGATCTTAGTCTGAAGTTCCGAACTTTGAGAAGTGATCTGACGTTCTGACTTTCGTCCTAATTTTGTCACTTCCGCGCTTTGGGTTTTCCAATGGGTGCATTCGTGTGTACAAGACTGGAGAAATTCAGAAGAATCTATTCTTCTCGAGTAACTGTGAGTGTTCTTTCTTACACAGTCAGTGACAGTCGTACTGTCTTCCGGATATGAATGTTAACTATGTTTAGATATTTAAAGTTATTCAACTTCATCGATCATTCACCTCACAAAACAATGCAATTTAGCCCCGACGTGTAGTAGACGTGTACCACCTTGAAAATGAACGACGATCGACTAAAAATAAAAAACGTCGACTACTTCAATAGTCGACGGTTAGTCGACAAATCGAATAATCGCGACAGCCCTAATTACAATCGGAATCGGCCGATTGTGAGCTCAAATAACCTACCTGTAAACGGTCAGCGGCCATTTTTGGTAATCGGTTGAACACTATACATTATCATTGATGAAAGTGCATGTGTGTCTATCAAGATGGAAACAGCCGGCCGAACCGTCTTCTATGTATTTTTGCCTAAAGCGTCCTCTAGAAACTGTTGTGACCAATAGGTCTATGTGGGAAACAAAAAAGGAACAATATTTTCATAATATTTAATTTAATTTTTAGCACTTCCTTTGAAAAGTATACAAGCAGGCCTGGCATTCTGAAAAATGCAGGAGGGCAAACAATCGCTCTCCTCAATCAGCTTAGGAGAGCAATTAGCTATACACAGCATTTTAAGTATCCAGTTGAACGAACTCATTGAAACTGAAACCAACAGACTACATCAGTGATTTTATTAACTTTACTAAGGTAAAGCGAAATCTCTTAGACATCTAGATGTCTCACTCAACAACCGAACACACACTTGACAAGACCTGTGTGTGTACCCAGACCTGTTGTCCAAGAAAGTCATACGCCTACCACTACAACCTATAACCCCCCAAGGGGGGTTGAAGGTTGTAGTGGTAGGCGTATGACTTTCTTGGACGACAGGTCTGCTTGAATCTACAGTCACATCCTGGTGCACGTGCTTCAAGTGACAGGATAGTAGTAATGGTAGTATATTATAGTGTCAATATTCCTTGAATAATTACCCCTCAAACTGTGAAGTCAGTTGTTGAACTTGAAACTGACAGAAAAAAAAATATTGCTGTGATCCATTTTGCTTCAAATGATTGCAACTGTGTTTGGGTATGGTTGCAGCCATTACCTTTTACCACTAAACCACTTTCAAAATGAAATTACGTGATGTTATGTGACTTCGAAGTTAAATTACATTTTTGCTTTACAACAAAAATTTAATGTGACCATAATACATGTAATCTCAATCATCCCAGACCAAAATATTTAGGAGGGCAATTTTTCGCTCTCCTTAATTCTTTCAGGAGGGCAGTAAGGAGAGCTAAAAAATCGCTCCCCTGAAATTGCCAAGCCTGTACAAGCATGATATATTGTCAACAAAAATGCTCTGAAAAATATACAAACATACAATACATTTGGTAACAAAACGATATTTATGAACTGTCGCTAGGTTAAATATGAATAATTTAACAAAGTTTAACTTTAAACAAACATTTGTTGGAACGACATTTATAAATATTATTTTGCTACCAGATGTAGAAAATGTTGGCATTTTTCAACATTGGTAACAGAATGATATTTATGAATTGTCGCTTGGTTTGATGTGAATAATTTAACCCTTTACCCAACGTAACGCACAGCGCTATTCTCAAAAATCGTCAATTAATTTTCATTACTTTTTCATTTTTTATGTCTCAAAAACATAGGTTATGACCCTTCGTTGGAACGAGCTCGTCCCAATGAGGGGTCATAAGCTAGGTTTTTGAGACAAAAAATTAGTTATTCAAGAATTTATTTTGCAAGTGTCGTCTGCTTTCTTTGTTAAGTAAAGGGTTAACAAAAGTTTAATTATAAATAAATATTTGTCGGAGCGACATTTATAAGTGTTATTTTACTACCAGATGTTGAAAATGTTGGCATTTTTCAACATTGGTAACAAAATGATATTTATGAATTGTCGCTAGGTTTGATATGAATAATTTAACAACGTTTAATTTTAAATAAGTCGGAACGATATTTATAAATATTATTTTACTACCAGATATTAAAAATGTCGTCGGCATTTTTCAACATTTCACGACTAGGGCTGAAAGGGTTGGCTCCTTTTCACAACCGACTAACCGAGAGCTATAACCGGTTAATATCCGGTTATCCGCAGCCATCATTTCACCGAATCTGGGATCAAAACTATAGGAATTGGAATGCAGTATTCTCAGAAACTATTCCGTAGTGTGTATACAAACGAACGTTGTCGAGTACTTGACAACGTTCGTTTGTATACACACTACGGAATAGTTTCTGCGGTTACTCAGTACTCACAGAAATTGCCGATCATTGGCGAAGTCTTGAAGCCAAAGTCGATTATTTCTCAATATAGAGCGTTGCTTCGATGTATAATCTATCCCAAAGGAGAAGCGACAGATTTACTTCGCTTCAACCGTGGAATGACGATCACTATCAATATTTCGGATATCCGGTTGACGGTTTTTCTAATCGGTTAGGTAGGTAACCGGTTTCAAACCTGTTATCCGTTGAACCATTTCAGTACTATTCTCGACCTGATTTCCAGGTTGTCCCAAGTGCATTGTTTATGTTTTCGAGATAATCGATTTTTAAAGTTTGGAAGTCTGGTCGTCCCCTGAATTCCAATGTGTTCTATGTGCCAGTAGCCACATAGAACACATTGAAACTCAAAAGACGTGGTGTGGGCAAATTATTTGGTCTACATAGAGGTATCATTTCTCTGTGCGTGAGGGGTGAGCTTGGGTGGATGAGGATTGAGGACAGGATAGACTTATTGAAACTCGGTTATCTAATTATTTGGTAAATCTCCCCGACAGCCGATAGCTGAGGTCGCGGTCCCTGGAGCTGAGGGGAAAAGTTGGGAAAAACAGTAAAAAATGAGTGCCAGATGTGAGTAGTAGTGTATGTTCCCCTACACCCCCCAATTGCCGGACCCCGGTGGCGGACCCCGGAAGTGACGTCATGTCACGTGACGTAGTGGCGCCATGTTGTGTTGTCATGGTAACCCGCGTGAGCGGCCATGTTGTGACGTCATCTCCATAGTGATACGTGGTGTGAGTGTGCATGCGTAGCGCGTGTTGTAACGGTGATACGTGTTTCCGTCGTCCATTTTGTATACTGGAGGCCGCCATCTTGGTTTCTATGGTAGCACGTGATTGCTATGTTACCTAAATGCCTATAACAAGACAGGGTATGTTCGGAGGGTGTGTTCGATTGAATAGGAGTATTTTCCCGACTCGTAGAATTACCACAAACAACCCGACAAGTTTTACTATTTCGAATTCTTTCAGAACCCTATTTAGGACCGCCATTCTTTTGGCTTATAATAGTAGCTCGTAGTGCTATAGTACCAAGTGGTCCCCTGGGGGTGTGTTCGATTCAACTAGAGTATTTTTCTGACTTTTAATTCTTCCAGAATTCTCGAAGAATTACCCAAATAGACCCGAGCACCCTTACAGACCGCCAAAATCTCCACCAAACCACTCAAACGGACATGTGAAGCCCCATTTTGGGCATATAAAAATAACACGTTATTCCATAGTACCAAGGGGTACAGGGGGTATGAACAGTCTATCCAGTCCAAACTATCTCTTGTTCTCTCGTCCAAGTCTAATTATTACCAGTGCTTGATTTCCCATAATGCAGTTATCTCCCTTGTGTATATCAAAAGCATACCCAAACCCAATAAGCAATCGAGCAGTTACTGATAAACCATTGCTCGAATGACTCGAATCCCATCGAGCAAATGAGCTTTAGAGTAATTAGAGCAATCGGCTAGGAATCCCATTTTACGGAATGATTTATATGTATACATCGATTGAACATTTTAAAGGCTTGAGCGAAGATATAGCTGGGGCAACTGCGGGGGGGGGGGGGGGGGTGTAGGGGAACATACACTACTACTGATGATGTGTAATTTGGGGCGTGGTGGAGACCCTGGTACACTTTCTTCTAGAATGCCCAAAATATCAGTCTTACAGAATAAGATTCACTAGGAGTATAATGGAGAAGTGGGATGGGAGAATGTAGGACATGTGGTTATTGGGAGACTCAAGGGAGGGGGTTAATATGCTAATCGGAGAGATTGGGAAGACAGGGGCAAAGGATGTCATCAAGCAGTTCGTCTCCGAGTGTTGGAAGGAGAGAAGAAGCGTGGGAATGGGAAGGTAGTTGGGAGTACATGGGTAACCAAGGCCTTCTCACCCGAGAACGGCGACAAATCAGCGGCCGGCCAAAGTGTTATTATTATTATTATTATTATTATTATATACAGTTTCGAGTTGAAACGATAGAGATATCATTTCTCTGCACGACTGAATATGTGGTGTTGGTGATTAGCGGCTATATTTGTCATTTTTGCAAGTTTCTGGGGGAAGGGTAACCAGATTTGGAGTTGGGACAAGATGGAACTAACATGTAATGAAATGTGATGTGTTGTCCTACATGGCACCGCCATTTATTTTCACTTCCATTTTGTTCTATGTGGTTGAGTCAAAAGTAAAATATGCACTTATAGGACAAGACAGACACCATCGACGATATGAAATCCTGCAAGGCACGATGGAATTTTTGCTTATTAAACTTTAACTGCTCTATGTCCAGTAGGATTCTACGATATTTCATCGTTCTGGATAGGGCTGCACGATATTCAAAACTGAATACCGGTATCGGTATTCAAAAAAATACCGCAGTATACCGGTATATCGAAAACTGTTCAGATATATGAACTCAAGTACCACAATCGAGACTCGAGGCATCACAGTCGGACACTTTGGTCATTGACAGATCTCTTGTAGTTATTTTCTATTTTAATTGAATCTTTTTTAGTTCAGAACTAAAAATGAGTTTTTAATTTCCACTGTCTTCTCGCCATGATATAGCTTTAGCTGCTGATGTGGCGTTAAGAACCAATAAATAAATTGGAATGAATTAGTATGCCTTGATGATGCGGTTCGAAACACCTTTACCCAACGCAGACGATATCAAAATTTATTATTTTCAAAATTAATTTATAAGATTTTCCCCAAAGATTTCAACAAAACTATATCATGTGACCCCTCATTGGAACGAGCTCGTTCCAATGAGGGGTCACATGATATAGTTTTGTTGAAATTTTTGAAAATTATTTTTTACTGCTGAATTTGTATATTACGAGGGAACAAGCATACGATTCCTTGGATAAAGGGATAATATTATTCATTCGGGTCTACAGTTAAAAAACTCAAGACATCTTGAAAATTAAATTGTGGGTAAATAAATAATGACGATAAACCGATATTTTTGTAATTACACCGGTATTCAATCGATATTGGTTTGAATACCGGTATATATCGGTTTATCGATATATCGTGCAGCCCTAGTTCTGGAGACCACATAGATATCAGTTAAATGCAAGTACAAATTGATCATGCTCACGCACACCTTCGCAGATGATCTGAAACCCGTTTTATCGCCCAGAACTAATACTTCCTAAAGTAATCTTGAGTATTATTCCTAATGGCATTTCTAGACCAAAACAGTTAATGAATATGAACGAATACATAAGAACTTTATTAATTTAAAACCATTACAAAGTTGAATTCAATTGGAATAAATGTTTTATGACTACCGTCAGTTTCCCTTTTTATCGTCCAAGAGCCAGAGGAATCACGCAGAAAAGGTACAAATAGTACCACTGCTAATGAAATTCAATAATTCAATCGTTTCTGGTTTGCACCAACTTGAATTCGACCATATATGTGGACACTAGGGCTGAAACGGTTGGCTCATTTTCGTAACCGACTAACCAAGAGCTATAACCTGATAATAACCGTAGCCATTATATCACCGAATATGGGATCAAAACTAGGAATTGGAAAGCAGTATTCTCAAACTATTCCGTAGTGTGTATACAAACGAACGTTGCCGAGTACTCGACAACGTTCGTTTATTTATTTATTTATTTATTGATGTTTAAGGTCACATATTTATGCACAATGGCTAACCATGACCGTGACAGTCTTACGGGTGGAGGAAGCCGGAGTACCCGGACAGAACCACCGAGCAACGACGAGCAGCTGCCAGCTCCCCAACATCGTAACTCCGCACTGCAGCACAGACAGGGTTAGATTGGTTGAAGACATGCGTACCATCGACGTGCAGTACGCCTTAGTACACGGCGTCATCGTGCCCCCACGCGGGCAGTGGGGATGAAGTGTCTTGCCCAAGGACACAACGCGGTTGCCGCAGGTGGGATTCGAACCGAGGACCTCTCGGCTTGCAGCCTGCACCTCTACCTACTGAGCCACCGCGCTCCCAACGTTCGTTTATAACCACACTACGGAATAGTTTTTGCGATTGCTCATTACGCAGGGAAACTGTCGATCATCAACGAAGTCCTGAACGCCAAAGTCGATTATTTCTTAATATATACAACGCGGCGTTGCTGTGTAATCTATCACAAAGGAGAAGCGACAGATTTACTACGTTTTTAAACGTGGAATGACGATCACTATCGATATTTCGGATAACCAGCTGCCGTTTTTTTTTCTAATCGATTAGGTAGCTAACTGATTTCAAACCGATTATCCGGTTAACCATTTCAGTGCTAGTGGACACATTTGCTGTCGTATTTGTTGTCACATCTTAATCCGTTCAATCCATGCTCACGACTCGATGATTAGGAACAACGCTGATTGTAAAACAGAATGGTTTTATTCAAACAAAAGTAGTTCCAGGTCAAACTTGCCTCTGGAGTTTAAAAACCAATTTTGGGGGGCATCTCTATTGAATGTGTGGATTGGGTCAACACTATTTGTGGAACTTCGATACTGGAAGGAAATGTTGTGTGAATCATGATGCACTTTCAAAACATAGGTAGCGACAGAGTGGGTAGAATTTCGGCCAGACTGATTTAGCTAGATTAAGATCAATTCTTACAGAGACCGGTTTTGACACATCACTTACTGTCATGTTTTACCAACATCTAGGTGAGGCTGATGAATGTGAAAGACTTGAAATTTGTCTGAGCGAATATATAAAATTGGATAAATCCCCTCGTAGAAATCTCAGAATGTAAAGCAGTGCTTTTACAGTACTAAACAAGCTATGTTTAGCTGGTAAAGTAGGACCCAGTAACCAATGTTTGGGATGGAAGTCTTGAAAAATTTACGACATGGCTATAAACAATATTGGCTAAACTTGACATTTTATCCACTTTTACAGACAGAGTAAATTCCGAATTAGCCAAAATAATTCACTGGTGTTCTGCCAACAAATTAGCCCTCAACCCCACTAAAACTAAAAATATACTTCTTCACCCACAAAATGATTTGTACAGGGTAAACAACGTTAAATTATCTCTGAATAAGACAAATATTGAGGCCGTTGGGAACGAACAAGATCGAGCCGCTCTAAAGTTCCTCGGTGGGTTTATAGACGAAAATATGAAATTTAAACACCTTGATTCCGCAGTATGCTCAAGAATGGCAAGAGCAATTTTTGCCCTAAATAGGGCAAAGAAATTTCTCCCCGCAAAGGCAGTGAAAACTTTGTACTTTTCACTGATCCACTGTCATCTCGCCTATGGTATTCAGGTTTGGGGTCATTCGACCTACACCAGAATTCTCAAGCTGCAAAAAAGAGCCGTCCGAATCATAACTAGGAAAGCATATAACTCGCATACAGATCCTCTTTTCAGAGACTGTGGCATTCTGAAATTTAAAGACCTCTACAGCCTTCATGTCTCCCTCTTTGTGCATGACTGGATGAACAAAAAACTTCCTATGTCATTCGATAACACCTTTCAGGTCTACAGAAACTCTTCGGGGATGAATACAAGGCAGACGGGTAAAATAGAAACACACAAACCAAGAACTCAATTTTCTGCAGAATTGCCGTTCCATTCCTTCCCAGGAATTTGGAATAGTATAGACCTGCTAACTCAGCAATGTAGAAGACCTAAGTTAAAAAAATACTGCAGAATAAAGATATATCATATCATATCCGTGTTGTGGTCATGATTAGCCACGATGCAAAAATGTGACTTTAACCACCAATCAATAAATGAATGAAGATGACTGAATCTTAAATCGTAGGTAAAAGATCAAACGCATGAAAAAGCTATCAGATTTTGGTATTACTGATTTCCAGTAGACTGGTCACCCGTCGTAAACATCACAATTTTCGCAGCATAATGATCACCGTGATTTTATTTATTTATTTATTTATTTATTTATTGGTGCTGAGGTCACATATGTCTGCAATGGGGCTTATCATGACAGCAACACAGCCAAAAAAGTCAAGTTCAGTCTAATTGATTGTTCAAAGCCATGGTGCCCATTTTTGAGGACGTCCGCCAAAAACATTGATTACTATGTCCTATTTCGTCAGCGAAACAAAATAAATTTTTAAACAAGCACCGCTTTACTTATCAGGTCTCCCATGAAATTACCATAATGACTGTTATATACGAATACGAATCGAAATTGTGACGAAATATCTTAGTTTAAATAACCCCCACTCAGATGCAAGTGTGATTTTATATCCCTCAGGCATGGTATAAATCCTTTACTTAGATCATGCCTGATGTTGATATCAAATCACACTTAAACTTTGAGAATATCTTGAAGATCGAAGAAAATCCCCAAAAGCGAGAAATAAAATATAAAAACAAATAAACAAGTAAACGTGAACGAATTTAGTTTGTGCAGATATTCCAAGTTACAGTTTGTGGGAGAGTGTTTATATGCCCCTCTCATGATTTGTTTCAAAGCAAAGACATTTGAAAATATCAAGAAGACTAAAAAAAATCTAGCTCTCCATCAGTTAATGTGATACAGGCCACTGGACCCAGGCCCCCTGTCAAAATAATAAAAAATCAGTTTAAAATATTAAAAAAGATGGGAATAAATATTTTTTTTTTAGATGACGGTTTGGATCCATTAGCGGTCGGTTTGGGTCAAAATGTAGCCGCCGATTTGGGTCAAAATGCAGAGGGCGGTTCGACAAGAGAACGATTTGCGTGTACTTCCATTCTCAAAATACCATGTATAGATATATACATGTTATTTGCAGGGAACATGGAAGTCGCTTGCAAGTGGTCCATTTTAATAGATTGAAGAAGTGTTTTGATCGTCATGGGGCAACAACAGGTGCTGACGAGGCGAATTATCATATACAACCCTCTCTTGGTGATTCTGTTAACACAGATAAAGGTAATGGAATCCACCCTGCTCAGGGAGGTCCGTGGGGGAACTACCCCCCTCCCCCTCCCCCTCCACCAGTCTGATGAACCTATCAGCCGGCGGCGAGGGCGTATATCTACCGCCCCTGTTGGATAGAGTCTGAACTGTGTCATGCTATGATACCCATTGAACCCTTTACCCAACGTAACGGCCAAAACCGACCAACGCTATTCTCAAAAATCGCCAATTAATTTTCATTATTTTTTTCATTTTTTGTTTCAAAAACATAGGTTATGGAACCTCGTTGGAACGAGTTCGACGGAAAAAATAGTTATTCAATAATTTTGTTTGCAAGTGTCTGGTTTTCATGTTAGGTCAAGGGTTAAATAGATATATATTATATTTCAGAATTGTTTGAAGGGGAATTGAGGACGGCATATTGTTTGGACAATAAAAGGTGTTTGTTATTTCTCTGTTAAATGAGAAATACTTAAACTGTACCGCTACAATTTGTGGAGGAAGTCCTATCGTAGCGTTCTTACACATTGTAGTGGTGCAATTTAAGTTGAGAAATTTTTATATTTAAAAGTCAAAATGGTTGTTTTCCTAAGAGTATATTTAGCGTGTATACATGATGATTGAAGTGCCTTACTCGCGAGCATGGAGTATGAGTTTTCTTTCGCGTTGTAATTTTTATTCAATATTTGTAAAAAAGGGGAATATTTAATATCGCGAGAATTTTCAGGCATTTGTGTGGAAAAACAGGTTTTACTCTCGAGATATTGATTACACTTTAAATGAAATGTTGTGCTTTTGATTTTGACAGCCTAAAATGTCACTTTTATTTATTCCGTGAGCTAAAATAATTCAGTGCTGAACTCCGTGGGGTTGACGGAGCTAGAATTATATCCTGTTCTGCTACAGAAATTTATGTGTCGTCCTAAGACGGAATTGCGTGTCACAGAAAGTAGACAAATGATTGTAAGATTTTTTTTCTTCTTTTCAGTCTTTTTGGCAATTTGGGCCCCACTGGTCTGACCATGTTGAATAAAAGATCCATTGGGTTTGAATGGCGTAATTATGTGTTGATGAAATAATGCAACTGTAAACGGAGTTACAATTACGCTACTATACAACATTTTTCTGTAGTGTGTAGAGCTGTAGGTTTTTAAATTTCTTGTTCGGTTTCGGTTTTGGTTTTTCAGGTGGAATAAAACCTCGGTTCGGTTCGGTTTTCAGTTTGTTCATGAGGCCAAATAAAATTCAATAAAACTCATTCTTATGTCCGGAGTCATAACTGAATGGCAGTGAAATTGAGTGAAACTCAATGAATGCCCGAAATAAGCTATAATACATGAAGACTCAGGAAGGCCAATATAATAATTACCTAAATATACAGAACTTTTATTGTGCTTGACCATTTTTCGAGGTCTGACACCTACACGCAACTTGAGGAAAGCTGCAAACACAACTAAACTGAAATGTCGGAAATTCACAGAATGTAGCCTTCCCAGAGTAGTGAGAGTACCCAGACACTGCCATTGGCAGTGTCTGGGTACTCTCACTACTCTGAGATGGCTACATTCTGTGAATTTCTGCAGCAAGAGAGTATTTAATAAAAAACGAAAAACCTTAGATTACGGGATGTCGACGGTTTCGGTTTCGGTTTTTAAAAAAAACTAAAAACCTCGGTTCGGTTTCGGTTAACCTACAGCTCTAGTAGTGTGCAGGCCGTGAGGAATTCGCTTGATTGTTGATGATCGCATCGTGAAGCCTTCAATTATTTTGGTACACATTGTCCATTAGAGAAGTCCAAAGTACGGATAAGTTATTTTCCAATCACGTCCTTTATTTCGTGCGACTTGCAAGGTTCGCGTGCTAGTCGATGCCTTTAGATGGGGATGAAGGCGAATTTGTATGATGGATGGCATTAGGCTTTGTAGGGGTAAAAAAATGAGTTTCAAGAGTAATTAAATGGTGGTCAGTACGGGTTAAAATTTGTATAATTGCGATGTGTCCGTGGTGAATATGTAAGTTGATCGAAATTTTCTACACATGAAATTGGAAATGGCTAGATACCCAGAACAGTTTATTATTATGTTGGGCGTCATTCCTAATTCATAACTGATGTCTATTTGTTTTCATCATTTTTTGGAACATTGAACTATTTATTACAAATTGTGTTCATTGATACTGCTGTGGTTTGAACTTTCCTTTTGTGGGATAGAACATCGGGCTGTCACATCGTTAGTTTGGTATCCACAATAGACAGTGGCGGCGCCATGGGGGTATGGGGGGGGGGGGGTACTTACCCCTCCACTTTTTTCGCCAAGCGTAGTAAAAAAATACTATCATTTTAATTTTTGTATTGAACATTGCGGTGTAATGGGGGGTATGCTTAATTCCATATTCCCAAGTGCACTAAATCAGAGAGGTTTTTAAATTATGTTTGTGTGCCCCCCCCCCCCCCCCACACACACACATTAGGTGCAAACAACAAACAAGAGTCGAGGGCCCAAATTTCAACAAGGCGTGCCGCGTTCAAACGGTCTGAAACATACCGCTTAAGAGTATTCGAGGAATGCTAGAATCGAGAGCGTGCAACGCATCCGTTTGGAATGCAGTCTACTTTCAAGTGTCGTTTGGTGCTTTGTGCTCGCACTTTACAACAGCGTTCTTCCGTTAAAATGTCACCATGTACGACAGTTTCTATAACTGAAAGACCTAACCAGTAAGTTTCAAAAGGATAAAACTGTTTTAATTTAATTGTCTGAGAATGCTCCAGAGAACACCATTTACAGCGTGAGTTTTAAAAATTTTCTCAAATTCGGGGGGGGGGGGGGGGGGGTGTTCCCTCCCGAAGTTGAGAAAATTTGTAAAACTTACGCGCGGCAATACCCACCTGTACCCACTCACTTCTGTAACTATGGCGCCGCAACTGACAATAGACGAAATCAGCGATTGACATCTCGTCGACATTGAAAAATACAAAATTAGCTACTGATGGCCGAAATTACCACTCGCTGGACAACTTAGACAGCTATGACCCTGACTAGAAACTATAGCACTCAAAGTTTGCTAAGCACCACATATTTGACATATCATTGTGAAATTTTCTTGCGACACATTTGCGATATTTTTGGTGGATATGATTGAGGAATGTATTGAGATGGTCCCCAGTGTTTGCATAAGCTCTCTTGACAGGCAGACTTTTCGTGACAGTCATGGAAAGCATGTACTCCTTGATTTCCAAGATGTTTTCGTGTACTGTCTACATGTACATGAGATGTTTAGGGTATTCAGTCTTCATTTCAACACAAACCCTTGTGATTTAATGACTGAATATGGCGAATGCAAATGTAAGAAGACATTTGTCTGAAGCAGAAATGTGGCGGGCTGTAGGGATGGTGGAACAAGGGGCTACCCATCGTCAGGTTGGTGAAGTCCTTGGTGTGCACCATACGGTGATCACCAGAGCCAGGGCAAGATATCAGCAGTATGGCACCCTAGTCAGACGACATCGCGATGGCAGAGACAGGGCAACATCTGCAGCTGAAGACCGGTCTTTGATCATTGAGGCCCCTAGGAACCGCTTTGACACAGCGACCTAGCTTCGCAGTGACCTTTCAGAATGCATCCGGGGTAAATGTTTCGCCGCAGACTGTTCGGGCAAGGTGGACGAAGGTGTCTCCGATCGAGAAGACCATGTATTCGCATCAAGCTGTCCCAGAACCATGCACCGCCAGGCACGATATGAATGGGCCATGGACCACGTTGGATGGACCAGAGAAGATTGGCGACCTGTCCTTTTTAAAGAGTCAAGGTACTGCCTAAACCACACAGATAGGCGTTCTAGGGTTTGGAGAAGACCTGGAGAGCGATTCCATGCAGCCAACATTGCTGAGCATGACCGCTATGGTTGACGGTTAATCGTGGTTTGGGCGGCATCAGCAGGGATGGACGTACAGAGCTCTGTGTCCTTGAACGTGGTACATTGACTACACAGCGGTATATTGGTGAGATCCTGGATGTCCTCGTCAGATTGTATGCAGGTGCAGTGGGTGATTGATTCATTTTGATGGACAATAATGCCAGTCCTCATGTTGCCCATGCTATCGGGGAGTACCGACAGAGGGAGGGGATTGAGCGTATGGACTAGCCGACAAGATCCCCTGACCTCAATCCAATCGAACATGTCTGGAATGAGTTGCAGCTTGCAATTTCAGCCCGTCCAATCCAGCCAAGAAGTGTCCAGGAGCTTGGTGCCATGCTGGTCCAAGAATGGAACAACATCGCACAAAGGACCATCAGGAACCTGATCGGGAGCACGAGAAGGCGTTGTCAAGCTGTAATTAACAGTAATTTCGACCGAAAAATAGTATAAACATTGCTGGATTAAATATGAAACTACGAAAGAAGGATAAATGAGTTGGGGACGTTTTGACCAACTCTTGGGGACGTTTTGACCAACTCTTGGGGACGTTTTGACCAACTTTTGGGGACGTTTTGACCTATTGTTGGGGACGTTTTGACCAATTCTTGGGGACGTGAATGAATGAATGAATGAATGAATGAATGAATATTTATTTGCAATATATGTAACGCTTACATGTACAAAGTAATCGTAATACAAGGTTAAATATAATTAAATGAATGTGGATGTATAAAAACAATTATTCAATTGGTTACGTATATTGCGTGGAGATGGCATAGCCTAGTTGGCTGTCTTCCTGCCAAATCCACCAGACAGGTTATAACATTTATCGCAGACTGCAGTTTGTATTGGTTGGTGACGTATAGAAGACCTCCAGGTTGCTGTTAAGGTTGACTTACTCGCTCTCTCGTTATTAGCATCCACAAGATGTTGATTTGATTCTTATAACTATTGAATGTGGGTTCAATGGATAGTGGATGGCTAGTGGATAAATGTCAGTTTCACTTCGCAACTTCAATTTGGTTTTGAGACAAAATTGAATTTTAACGCATTTTTGTGATATGATATCCGCCAATGAACAGTATTCTACAGTTCATTGATAGATATTATATCACAAAATATGTCACTTTGTGTTACTCAAGAACAATACATGACACACAAACATTATCCAAAATTCCTCAATTTTTAAGAGTCTATAAGGTAATATTGAATTATAATGCCATCAGTTCATGGTAATTCTTTCGTGAAGCGAGCAAGATGTCAAGTCAAACGAGAGTCCGGCAAGCGAGAATCGGCTAATTGACCCTTAACATGGTATGTAACGTAGTGGTGGTGGGAAATAAACTTGTTATTACGTGCGGGTTAATGATGTGCGGGTTAATGATCCCCCTCCCTCTTTAAGGACTCACAAAACCATCTCTAAGTGCTACACTGAAATAAATACTATATCCGCCACACATCCCTGTCCCAGCATTACAGTGAACTATGTTCCACAGCACCCAAAAAGACTCGGCCAACGATGTGTGACAATTCTACTTTCACGCGCGGTATATTGTTCAATAGCCTTCCACAAATCAATTGCATTCTTGGCAATAGGGATTGTTGCAACACACTGATGGTAAATATGTACTAACGAATTTTTCAACCAATGTTTTCCGAAACAGTGATCTATTGTATATATTACGAATATCAGCGTCCAAATCGTTCCATTGTTTTGGAAATCGATTAGATGGGAGTGTATCCAGAGATTTGTTTCTAGTTTTCCCTATCTTCAATAGTCCCATCTGTCTAGTTGTTACGCCATCGTTAAGTACGTTACAAGAAAAGTAATTCTGAAAAGATGATGGTAGTCTATCGAAGTACCAATCATGAACAATTAATAGTGCATGTAACTGGTACAGGTCGGGCAATTTAAGAATTTTGTCTTTCAAAAAGAGTGGATCAGTGTGACAATTATATTTTCCGTTGTTTATAATTCTAATAGCTCGTTTTTGCGTTAGAAATAAACTATTCATATTTTTAGAGTGACCCCAAATTTGTAACCCATAAATGAGATGGCTATGGACAAGAGAATAATACAAGCAAAGTAGAGCGCGGCGTGGTAAGAACTTTTTGGCCCTATTCATTGCATAATTGGCTCTGGCGATTTTTTTAGCAAAGCATCGATACGTGGCTTTTGTAAGATAGCCTTTCATCAATATTTATTCCAAGGAACTTGACTGAACTGCAGGTTTCAGAGTCGGTTACGTGGGTAATTCGAGTGTGATTGATAAGGGTATGTCGGATTGGAACATCATCTCGTTTTGGGGGGTTAATTAATACATACTTGGTTTTGTTGGCGTTTAGCAGGAGGTGGTTAGCTGAGTACCACGTGTTCACATTTTTAAGTTCTTTATTTACATTGCGGTACAGAGAGTCAATGCAACTGTCCGATTTATAAACGGTAGTATCGTCGGCAAACGATAATACGTTTAAATTTTTTGAATTTGGAATATCATTTATATAGATAAGAAATAAGAGTGGCCCTAAAACCGATCCATGTGGAACACCGACTGCAACTGGTACTTGAGAAGAGTGTGTGTTCTGATATGCCACATACTGGGACCTACCAGAAAGATAATTTGCAAACCATTGATTTGCTGTCCCCCTAATCCCATAAAAATCTAGTTTGTTGAGAAGAATTGAGTGGTCAATAGTGTGACCAAAAAAAATAGGGGACGTTTTGGTTTGGGGACGTTTTGACCAGCACCCACCAAGAATATCCATTTTCAATGGTTATCGTATTCAAAAGCTAAAAATAACGTCAAACGCAAATCAAATCTTAATTTCTGTACTTGAATCATTAAAGATATAATTAAATAAAAAATATATACACTTTTCATTACAATATTGCAACTAAAACGTAAAACAGGTAGTTGGATGTACTTGGTCCTTTGCAAACTTTGAGTAGTATATGTAAAGACTTAAGTGTCAAAAAAGTCCCTAGAATCTACTTGATTAACACAGATAGTGGACGAAAACAAGGAAGATCAAAATACAAAAGACAATGCGATGATTTTGTTGGGATTTAGACAATTTCAGGAAGATATTGAATGTCCTGGAAGCTCTTGTGTCACGTTTTCACCGACAAAAATAATCGTTGCGTGTCTCGACACGTTCAAAACTTTCAAAACAGGTTAAAGACAATCAAGTCGAACGCATGAAACATTTTATTCTGATTGGGTGAGCTTGCGCGCGAGGTTTAAGATTGTGCAAACGCAAGGAAAACATTGCGCCTGTTTGAGAAATCATATGGCCTGGACTTAATTGTCTTGTGTTCATAGATTTATTTTGAATCTTTAATGTCACTACTTTTGATTGAAACAAATAACTGAAAGCAATGTTAGGGACGAAAAACTGCTGCGTTGGAAATAATCGTAAGCACCATTTCAAAAGTCAATCGATTTTCATCCGAAGCTTTCCGTGGTTGTCGGTCTTCTGAGCTCGGAGTGAATCGAAGGTGCCATCCTCACTTTTGTTGTGGCAGAAAAAGAATGGTTCGGTTCATTTCGTTCTGTGCCTGAGGCTGTGAGCTGACACTTCAGCGTTGAGTGGGCCTCTAATTGGAATACAACGTTCAATTTTGGAAACATTCGATAATCTCTTTACAACTCCGAATAGTTATGTGTTTTGAAATGCTCGGGACTGCCAATTTATTTTTAATTTGATTTTGAAATGACGCTGTGGCTATTTCCAATTGGAATTACGTCAGACGGCCAGGTTCCCTTATCGAATAGTGTGTCGAATTACAACATAGAGCAACATAGACACTATATAGAAGTATCATCACAAAAGTGGCAATCCTTTACACAGGGTTCCTATGGGGCCTTGGATCCATGAAATGGCCTTGGATTTGACTAAGGGGCATTCAAGGCCTTGAAATAGTGGAAAATGTGCCAGGAGGCCCAGGCTTTCCGCTAGGAAAAAAATGTTGAGGCCAGTAATGGGGAATCCAAGGATCCGACGGGGCGATCATGGTTGCCCCATCGAATCCTTAGGTTCACCATTACCGGCCTCATGATCTCATCTGTCTGAAATGCACATCTGAGACGCCCAATTGGAGGAGCTATGCCTTGTGCATGTTAAAATGGCTGACCTCAGAGTGTACACAAAATTTACTAATGTGGCCAATGGAACCCAGCCCAAATCGTGCACATATGCCATTTAACCTATCACCAGATCCTGTCGTTCCATAGTCAAGGTTATTGCAACTTGTTAAAAAAAATTGAATCTGGTTGATTTTTTGCTGTTCTTTTTTCCCTCTAATTCTCTACCTTTGATGCAAGCCTTAAGAGTGTCTGATGAGAGCCCTATGAGGATCTTTTGGGTAGGGGAAAGTCACCGAGGGGATTAGGGCCGTTGATGGGATCCCATGTCTATATAGCGGAAACCCTGGGAGGCCTTAAAAAATCTTGAATATTCAAGAAATAAAAATGCTAACAAAGCACATAAATTCGTATTCATAACTATACAGTTTTTACATGCCGGAGTTTGTGAAGGCGTGGTCCTATGTTAGACTTAGCCTATGACTCTACCCCCCTCCCCCCTGCCTATGGGAGAGCAGGTGCAAAGCAAGATATCAAAGTTAGGTGGACAAGAGTAATATCTAGGGGGTGGAGGTGTACTGAATATGATGCGCAACATAACCCGAAGCCACACAGTGGCAAGATGGGGGGGGGGACCCTACCTCAGGAAAAAAATGAAATTTGAGACATGAAAAATGCAATTTCCTTTACTCTGAGTCTGTGTCCATAATTTATAAGTTGTCAGAGGCATCAATAATCGTGGCCCTAGTCCTGTCACATGTATATGTTATATGAAATTGCCAATGTTCGTTTGTATACACACTAAGGAATAGTTTCTGAGAATACTGCTTTTCAATTCCAAAAGCTTTGATCCCAGATTCGTTGAAATAATGGTTACGGATAACGGGATATTAACTGGTTTTTGCTCTCGGTTAGTCGGTTGTGAAAATGAGCCAACCGTTTCGGCCCTAGAAACTTGCATGAAATTTTATTAATTTCTTCTACACTCTCATCCAGGGTTCTCTGCACATCCAAACAAGTTCACCCTCTTAATCCTAGAAAATAGATGGAAGATGCCAACACAAATGCAAAATGGTACAATGATTTGCCACAATGGTGAATGAATCAAAATAATTTTGTAACTCCCCTGTATCTGAAAAGCATTTTAAAAACAAAAATATCACCGAAAAGCATAAAAACAACCCTGTAATGACACATTAGTACTTCAACCTGCTGTTGTAAAGATTGGCACAAAAGTGGATGAGAATTTTGACTGAATTGGGACTAGGTGATCTGGTTGGAAATTCTCTGCCCACCTTTGTTGTGGGTCAATATCTGTCCATTCTGGGTGGAAGTTTCTTTCCATACATATACATGCATATTTCCCCCCATGGCACTTGATTTCTCATCTATCAAAAGAGGAAAGGCAAAAAATTCTCTGCTGTACATTCTATATTTTTGTTGCATCCTCTCCCACCTCAATCAAAAAATTATTATAATGAAATAAAAGAATATGATTAATAAATAAATAAACGATGAGTGTAAAAAGAAATAGAATGAATAGCGAAAAAATTGAATGAATTTGAAACCAAAAAGAAAAAATGGGACTCTTGATGTTGTTGATAGGGCCCTGTGAAGTTTGGAGTTTCGATTCGATTTCAATCTTAAATTGGTATTCTGTTCGATTTGAAATAGGCTGTCTGATTTGTTTTCCTTCAAATCTTTTCACTGGAATTTTGATGGGTAATAGTCATCTCAGTCGTCACACAAAGCATATAGCTGAGATAGAAATTGTCCACAAATAATGTTGAAAATAAAGTCTAATGGTAATTTCTGCTATATTAATCAGGGTTTGTAATCGGTACTGGAATTGATACCGATACTGGCAGTACTCGGCCTTTTAATCTGTACGATTCCCATCCTTCAGAACGGACGGTTCCGGTACTCGTATACGACACTGTCAACAGCGATTGCTTTTCTGTGGCGAATTCCATATGATCATGCACTTAGAGCTTGAGATCTATTATATTCATGTTAAATTTACATTCAAATAGACCTTTGGCTCGGCACTGGGAAACTAAGAAGCCTTCTTGAGTTAGTCAAGTAAACTTACATGAAAGGGTGGTGGGAGGGAACCTGTGATAATGGTGAAAGCCTATAACAATGGGTTGTAAACTAGTATTTTAAGACGGGGGACCTAAAACATGCCAAGAAGGAGAAAATACCAGTGCTTTTTCTCCAACCATGCATGCCACATCCATATTTGCCATTGTGCCCAAATTAGACTGATCTAAAGGTCTGTATGGTAATTTGATGTACTGGTTGTGAAGAGAAAATTGATTTATATTTGTTTACATTGTCTAGCACACAGACAACTTTGTATTAGATTGTACCTCCAGTACCAGTATATGCAGATGCTAAGGATTTTCTTCAATGCAAATTATTCCAGTTGAGGCCGATGTTTTGAAAATAAAAATATGCCAAACGAAGAGATAGTTTTTCAGCATAATGTCACGTCTACCTAAGATCCTGCGGAAGAATCTACAAACAATATCTAGAATAAAAACAATTATTTGGAAGTTGAAAATAGGTAATCAAGTTGAAAATAAGAATAAAATTTAGTCTGTGACAAACGGTCTGTTTAAACGCTAGGGATGTCACGATTAATCGATTGTCAATAGGTCAATCGGTCACGCCAAAATTGATTAGTATTTTTCATTGTCAAAAGAATCGGTAAATTATATCCCGTTTTAGACATTTAATAATTTTAAAAAAAGGTGGACAAACTATTATTTGTAAAGGTAAAAGGTCAAGAACTTCAACATTAAACCTCAAGAAGCTGTTAGAAGCATTTGTATTTTACAGTTAAAACTAGAAGTTCTGTCACGAATAGTGCGCTTATCTAGGCTTAATTGCGCGTTGGAATTGCGCGCAATTGCCATATCGAATGAGATCCAAAGCACGGCAGGTTCTCCTGGTTACTCATAGCAAACACATGCAATGTTTCTGCTAATGCACCTCCGGGTTACCCGGAGGTCCATTGGCTGAAACATTGCTTGTGCACAGGCCATATGTACAGAATTTGATAGCTTTACTTGGGCCATAACGCGTACATTAACGCGCATATCAACGTGCTATTTGTGCGCATTTCACGACAGGACTTCTAGTTTTAACTGTAGGTACATTCAAAGCTTTGGTGTTCTGAACTTTGGAACCGTCAGTGTAATAATCAAGACCGGTCGGCAGTTGCGAAGATCGCAACAGATGACCGGTCTTGATTTTTACACTGACGGTTCAAAAGTTCAGAACATCAAAACTTTGAATGTACGTAAAAGAGGATCGTCTTTGTTGTTTACTTGAGGTTGATCAACTGACTTGAACTTCATTTTTCAACAACTTCAAAGAGAGAGAGAGAGAGAGAGAGGACATCTAGGTACGATTATTATCGATTATTTGTGATGATTAATCGATTCCTAAATTAAAAAATCGTGACAACCCTACCCTTTACCTAACGAATCAGACACATTTGTCTGTGTAATTTACAAATTAAGCAATTAAAAAAAATATATTTTAAAAAAATGTCAACAAAACAATATCATGTGACCCCATACCAGAAAATAAGTGGTCAGACAAGGACAATGTCAGATGCAAAAAGGCCAATGTCAGACTGAGGTTTAAAATCATCAGTCGAAATGTCTGATGCCAAAATTATCAATGAAGTTCATTGATCAGAACATCATGCATGCCGGAAATCATCTAAATAAATAGCAAACCTAAAATTAATAATTATTGTTCTTTCTGGCCCTGGCATGTTGGGAAGTATGAAGAAAATGACTGTGCAGCTCATCAGTATTAACAGCATGTGAAGGAATATGATTTGATATAGCCAAACATGAATCTAAATTATGTCTGAAGGGTAATTCAGTTCCAATTCAGAATGAAACCAATCATACATTGTTTGGCAGGGCTCATTGAGCCCTGCCAGACAAGGTATGGTTGGATGAATTCTGAGCAGTTTTAAGATGAAGGTACATGTACACCCTGAACACATTATTTTGAATACTCAAACTCCATTTTGTGATATGTCAGATATCATTCTTAAATAAAAGACACAATTCATTTGGTGTCTGACATTTTGTCTGGAAGCGCACTGAAAATTATTTTCAGGCTTGTGTGACCCCCTCATTGTAACAAGCTCAGCAAGCTCGTTACAATGAGGAGTCACATGATTAAATTAATAAATTTTGATATGGTCTGCATTGGGTAAAGGGTTAAACACAGTTCTGCTCTATTTGAAATAATAGCATGTTAGGTTAGTGCAGAAAATCATATCTGAATGTTCTGATGCACTGTTGTCTATCACGATTTCTACAGCTTTGTAATGCATTGTGGCTGATTGATATCTAGTGCTTGTAATTAGCAATCACTAGTGATGAAGTCACACCTCCTGCAGACTTCTGTTCAGGGCTTATATTTCGTCTAAATTTGTGAGAATCCATTTGGATTCCCGTGAAAATGGTTTCGAAAATCCATACCTACTATGAGTGTCCCAGGAGGCCACCATGGTTGAACCACTGTTGTATACTGATAACACATGTTAACCTGTTACCCAACACACCTTTTTTAATTTTTAAAACTAAATTTGATAATTTTTAAACAATAAGTAATAAATAAAAGATAAAATAATTAAATGAACAATATTTACCAATAAAATCTTACAAATATGGCTGTCGTTGGAACCGGCTCAACGAGCCGGTTCCATTGACAGCCATATTTGTAAGATTTTATTGACAAAGTGTCAGGATATTTCAGGTCATGTTAGACGTCTATTGGTTAAATTGTTTCCGCTGTGTTAGTTAAAGGGTTAAATTGACTTAATTTTTTTCACGCGAATCCTAGCAGAGGTGCAGCAAGAATCTACATGGATTCTCATCGGTTTTATTGCGCGAATCTTTGTGCGAATCGATTCTCGGATTCTCGTCGAAATATAAGCCCTGCTGTTAGAGATGGTCAGTATACCATAAATGCTGTTTGGTATCGGACCAGAACCGATTTACCGTACCAATGGAATTTCAAAATACAGAATTTCGGTTTTGAAAAAAATATTTCCAACGCAAGTTACAAAATAAAAGGACAACAACAGAATATAAAGTATAATTCATGACAAGAGGATCCCATGGTAGAGCTGTGCGATATTGAAATTTCAGGTTTGGTATCAGTATTTTTCGGATAAATACCTCGGTTTCGGTACGGTATTCAGTAAATGCATAGATTAAGAACACTGAAAATAGTCGCAAACTGACCTAATTTCCTAACATTCAGCCATATAGTAACTTAACAGGTTCAGTACGGAAATCTCTTGAACTTGACAAGTTACTGTGATAACTGATTATTCTAGCAAGTTATTTAATGAATGACTTGATTCGTTGTGAATCATCACACTGCATCGCATGATGCATTAAATAACTTGCCAAGCTAATCAGTTGGCCTCTCTGTCCTTTGTACATGTACCATGCCCCTCCCCCATTGAATCGGGTAGAGGAAACATGTATGTTCTTCACCTTCAGGGCTTTTCGTTAAGTTTTCACTGGTAGTAACACTCTTAGTCAGGCCCTTCCCCCCACCCCCTCCCTTATTTTTCAAAGTTGCAACAAGATTAATGTCCACTGTCCAGTGAATTCAGTGTCCAATATCCACACAAATATGCAAGTAAATTTATCATAGACTATGATAATCCCAGTTGTGAAAACATTGTGCAATCATTGCCAATCATGCAATACGTCAATGCCATGGTGTCGTCCACCTTTCATTGTTTGGGTTCATCCTTGATAAACATATAAAATAACATGTTTTATGACATTCACCTAGTTGCAATTATAGGGGATTTTGAGTAGAATCACTCTATTGGTGTTCACTAACTTCGCTTCTGGTCCTTGGCCTCATAACACGCTTCTGAAAATTCCAGAGAAACCACGATATTTTTATACTGTACCAATGACCCAGACATAGCTGGTGCTAACTCTTAAAATATAGGGCCAAACACAAATTTTGCCCCCCAATCCCCAAAATTTGCATCTAAAATCAAAGAAAACATGTCCTGAATGGCCCTCCACACTTCACCTCCACTGCGCATGCGCAGTGTCAAGGACGTTCCGAAATTGGCGCCATTAATCATTCTAAGTTTGGCCCTTCATCAGTTAACATCTGACTGATCTTTGTGCTTCTAAATCTCAGTTTAAATGATGCCAGACACATAAATATTAGTGAATTGGTGATTCTATGGAGGATAGAGAAGGAGGAGAGGAAACTTGTGTGACAGAATGTTATCAGGGCTGTAACTTAAATTTTTTTAATGAAATTACGTTAAGTTACCTATTTTCGAGGCAGCAGCCATTTTGTTGTCATTCTGGTTATTTAGTTACACTGATTTTTCAGTGTTTTCCTCTCTCCCTTTCCTTTAAGTCCCCTCTTGCTATTCTCCCATGCATTTGGCATAGTTTCTGTAATTATTATTACTAAAAATTCTTGGGAGTTTTAGCTGAATAACAGAATGAATTCTGTTCTTTTCCCCCATGTTTACGTCTTCACCTGCGGGTGGTTAGGCGTTGTGTTCTGCATCTACCATCTGATGTTCTGCAGTTTCTTCCCTGGAAGTCTCTGTTTTGCATCAGATAGTGTATTTTTGGTAACTGATTCCGGGCCTGGGTGCCTGGAGTCTTATTTTAGTGTTTTTACACTCATTGTTTACATTTACAACAGCCCTCTGTCTGAGGGGGGGGATTTCTTGAAAATAATATCTTGATGTTATTTTAATCATAACTAGTTACATTATTATTGTTCGTAAGTGTTGAATAAATTGTTTAAAATATTTTTAAAATTTTTGTCCACACTTAGGCTTGGGATCCATTGGGGCTCAACGTTACTTTTCAGAAACTTGGGCTGTTCTGAAAAAATATTTTTTCAAAATATTTTGATTTCAATTATTTTTTCTATATTAATGGATCATATTATTATTATTATGTATTTTGATTGCCAGGGGTTCGTGCGAGTACCAGGACTTTGTTTTCTTTTCACATTGAAAGGATTTTGTTCAATTGTAATAAGACGAAGTCTTCCTCTGACTTTTATAATCATTCTATATGTGGTCAGTGTACTCGCATTAACTCCTGTTCTGTATTGTATGATTTCGATGACAACATGGGAAGCGTATGTCACGGTATGTTAGTGGGGAATTGGACACTCCGGTCCTTTCCCCGCAGGGTCACTCTACTTTATCAATTTCTATTTCAGACGATCAAGATTAGGGTGATGTATCTGTGATGTCTTCCAACAGTGTGTCTCCGTCGTCACAATTAATGAAGGGCTAGCGGAAAAGTGCTCATGTAATACGCCAATTGCCTAAGAGGACCCTAGTAGGTTCGACGGCCTTTGACGTCCGCTAGCTCGCCCGGTGTAGCGTCCATTCATCGAATGGTTCGGCAGCCGGGTTCGTCCGTTGCGGTCTAGAAGGAGTTTTGGGGTGATGCGAGCACTATAAATCAACCAAATGCACACCCAGTGACGGCGGATTAGAGGGAGAACGGAGGAAGCCTTTTAGTCCGGTTCATAGCTCGTACTGGTCCATCCGGACGGCGAGCGAGAGAGGCCCCTTTCTCGTACAACAACATCTGGCCCCAGATGTTGTGGTACAAAATGTTTTGCGTTCGGAGCTTACGTCCGTCGCTCGGGACGCTCCGACATATAGGCAGTCCGGAGTAGACTGTCAATAAGGCTTCCTCATTCTCATGGTAGCGCACACGACCGCTCTTGGCTACGTGACCTCGGATATCCGGTCAGCTTCGCCAGTCAGAGAATCATCGGCGACCAGGTCACACCATCCGGTAGCCAGGGACACGAGGCCTGCAGACTCCGGACGTTCGCATAGGAAAGTGTGCGGGAGTCAACGTACACGGAGCTTCCGGCGCAATGCATCGTAAGACCGCTACTGCACAGGCCTCGGGAATGGACGTGCTTTCCTAAATAGCACAGCTTATTGCAGCATCCCAGCATCAACTGAATCTGTCGCATATTTTTTATTCGACGATGCTGGGTCGGGACGCTCCGCGGAAGCGGGTACGGACGTCCGAAAATTTCATCCGGTCCGACGGGATACCGAAAGGGATTCGGAGGATTTCGAGCTTTCCCTTTCGGATCAACATATGCTGTTGTGTATGTCATCTGACTTGTTCTTCTACAGCTTCTTCGTCGGACCAGAATGCTGCGATGCCGGATAAGAAACTGATAGCGTCGGTGGACTTAGAAATTTTTGGTTCGGTTCAGGGACATCGTCCCTCAGTTCCGACATAGTCCAATAATGTCACACAAACTTTCGAATTATTGAACGACGCTATGTATATTATTATTATATACTTGCTATTACCAAGCATTTCTGGTTTCTTGTTCGCAAAGTTACGGAGATGTCTTTCAAAGTGTGCCTCTGTCGTCATAGTTAATGAAGAGCTAGCGGCAATAAGTGCTCATGGAATATGTCTATCGCCTAAGAGGTCCCTTGTAGGATCGACGGAGTGACATTCGCTAGCTCACCCGGTGTAGCGTACATTCATCGTATGGTTCGGCTGCCGGGTTCGTCCGTTGCGGTCTAGGAAGGAGATTTGGATGACGCGAGCACTATAATTACTTTAGTACTCACCCAGTGACGGCGGATTGAGGACAGATCGGAGGAAGCCTGTTAGTCCGGTTCCTGGCTTGTCCAGGTCCATCCGGGCTGTGAGCGAGAGAGGTCCCTCTCTCGTCCAACAACATAGGGGACCGCATGTTGTGGTTCAGATATTTTACATTCGGAGCATATATCTGTCGGTCGGGACGCTCCGTTATATTGACAGTCCGAGAGACTGTCGATAATGCTTCCTCATCCTCACAGCAGAGCACACGACCGCACATTGGCTACGTGACCTCGAGTATCCGATCAGTTTCGTCATTCAGTGATTCCACGGCGAATAGGTCACGCCATCCGGTAGCCAAAGGACACGAGGCCTATACACTCCGTTCGCTCGCATATTAGTAGTATGCACGGGGTAACGATCACGGAGCTTCTAGCGGCAATGAATTGTAGGATCGCTTCTCCACAGGCCTCAGTGACGGACGTGCTATCCGAGTTAGCACAGTTTTTTCGCAGCATCCCAGCAATCGACAGTTTCTTAGTCGAATCAGGAATTATCTGACGGCGCTGGGTTGGTGCGGTCCGCGTTTGCATCAGGTACGGACGACCGAACGCTTTATAGGGTCCGACAGGATGGCGAAAGGGATTTGGAAGATTTCGAGTTTTCCCTTTCGTAGCATTGGAAGCTGCCATTCATATCTTCTGGCATTATCTTCCAGTGATTGTTATTTCGGACTACATTGCTGCGATGTTGAATAAGAGACTTATAGCGTCATTGGACACAGAATTTTGGATCGGTTCAGGGACATTGTCCCTGACTTACCGACACAGTCCAATAATGTCATTAGAACATGTGTATTATTTATCGACGCCATATATGCATATAAGCCTGCTACCAAGCATGATAGTTTAGTTTCTTGTCTGCAATGCTCATTTCTGCCTTTTTATCATTTATACGAATAATTTATTTTGGCAGAGCAGGGCATACCGAGAGTTCATATGCATCTAGACGGCGTGGTTAAAGACTGGAAATATTCTTTTTCGCCATCTATGTCTTTTCCAACCACAATGTTGGAAACGACAATGATGTCTAGTAGACTTAACTTAGACGCTTTATCATACGTAATCCACCTTACTGAGGCGTTATCATTACGTCTTCAAGAAAAGAATTACGGGATATTATCCTCAATGTGATTTCTTTTGAGGGCATTAGTTTGTTCACGTATAACTCCGCCCTTCAGTGGCTGATTGGAGTTGGTTAGACGTGATGCAGCCCTAGCTACATCCACGCGCGTAGATAGTAAGGTGAAGAACTCGCTCAGAGTCGCTTCGTTCTCGGAGAAGCTTCTCTTTGACGGCAACTTTTCAGCAATCCATGAATTGCTCGATTTACACGTTCTCTTGTCTATCTAGTGTTGCAAGAGATTCAGACTGGGGCAAACATTCGGTGGTTGACTCAGAGAGTACCACTGCAGTTGCCAGATCCGAGTGTTATAATTATGACGGTTACCAGTCAAACAGGTTGGGATATAATATTGATCCCAACGGATTCGAAGTGCCAGGGTCTTTGGGTTCCGCAGTCTCTAAGCAACCACTTATCTTCCGCGGAATAATGTTTTTTATGCTTGCTTTATGTCATTGGATGAACATTATTCAGAAACGCATGTCCAAATCCTGTCCGTTAATTCGACAGTAGTGGCGTATCTCCGGAACCAGGGAGGCACTCATTCGTTTCCGTTATTCAATTTAATGGAAAGAATCCTTCTGTTTGTTATAGTACACCAAGTTCTGTTTTGGTCCATCATATTCCGGGTCGTCTGATTGTTTTACCGGACTCCCGTTCACTTATGGGTCGCTTGTTGCCGTCAGAATGGACTCTCAACAAACAAGTATTCAATCAGATTTGCTATCAATGGCAGCGCCCAATGATAATTTATTTACGACACAGCTTGCTAATCAATTGCAGACGTTTGTGTTTGCTTGTCCGGATCTCTGAGCTAATGTTGTTAACGCTCTATTGATCTAATAGGACGGAATAATAGGATATGCGTATCCTCCGGCGCTGTTGTTTCATCAGTGTTACGGTGTGGAATTATTAATGATATTGGTAACAGAAAGAAATCTGAGAATCAGCAACAAAACTATGAATTTAACTATTCTGAAATTTAATTAAAAAAAATTGATATAAAAAAAAAAATGATACAAAGATCTTTTACACTAATTGGGTTACAGAAAATAAAAAAAAAACAATGGTACTTATCAATTATAGAATTAGTCCAAAGTACAGTTTGACAGAATCCAGTAATCCAGTGGCGAAGTATCTTCTGAAGAAAGTTACCAGCTGGTAGATGTAGTATTAAATCCAAGAATGTCTCTTCAGAAACAGTATCCCGTAGATTTGTAATAAAATTTTCACTTAGAAATTTCAGCAGTCTCCAATAAAATATAACAAAATGCTCCGTAAAATTCAAATGGAGTAAAAATGCAAGAAATATTGGCGCCACAGGCAATTTCCAAATAATCCAGTAGAATCCTGGCTTTTCACAAAATAATATTATTCTGTTTCACAGAAAGTATAAATTCTCTTTTCCAAGACGAACAGATTCTCTTCAAAATTCTCTTTTGGAATCAATCTCCAAATTCACAAAGAAGCACTGCTTCTATAATAAATGCACTGTTCTGAAACAATAATAATCTCCAATGGAAACAACTGCTGTGAAAATAAGTTCTTCTGAAATGGCTTTCTAAAATGAGTTTTTGAATTCTGTTGACAAACCTTTATATAGTAACCAGATAGAATGTCCCAGAAGAGGAAGTTTCTGCAATGTTCTAACAGTTTCTAGGGGATTCTGTTAAAGTTCAAGTAAACAAGGTCATTGACCTATTTAAACAATTAAACAATCAACAGCTATATGTACAATATATCAGTGTAACAAAGATGTAAACAAGGTCACTGAGTGCAAAAGAGTTAGACCAGTCAGAAAATGCAGAAATAAAAAAAAAATCTTTCTCACATAATTATCAACTTAAGGATATATCAATCTCAATATAATATGGGGGCTATAACACACCCCGCCTTAAAAGAAAAAGTTTGAAGGTACTGAAAACTTTTACATAATTTTAGCAGACTCTGACTGGTTTACAATACACACACACCATAATCTTCACAATTTTATTTTATTTTTTTTTTTTTTAATAAACATATATACACTTGAATTGAATAGGGACCGATCATATCATTTTAAATTAGGATATTCTGGAAAGAGCATCAGCTACAACATTATCTCTTCCCGAAATATGCCTAATCTCTAAATTATATTCTTGAAGGGCTAAACTCCACCGCAATAATCTTTGATTCTTGTTTTTCATTTTATTGATAAAAGTTAAGGGGTTATGATCGGTGTAAACTGTAATTGGACATTGGGCGGTTCCTAGATACACATCAAAATGGGTTAATGCCAAAATTAGAGCCAAAGTTTCTTTTTCTACTGTAGAGTAATTCTTTTGATGTTTGAGAAATTTTCTGGAAAAATAACATACAGGGTGATCAATACCTTGGGAATCTTCCTGGGCAATATACCCACCTGCTCCATTGTCACTTGCATCTATGAATAATTTGAAGGGCTTTTCATAATTGGGACTGGCCAGGACAGGGGAATTATTTAATAAAGTTTTTATTCTGTTAAAGGATTTCTGACATTCCTCAGTCCAAACAAACCTAACCCTTTTGCTCAATAAACTGGTCAAAGGGGAGACAACATCTGAAAAATTTAAACAAAATTTTCTATAATATCCAGCCATGCCTAAGAATCTCATGAGCTCTTTTTTAGAGTTTGGTACTGGAAAATTTACAATGGCATCAACTTCAGCCGCAATCGGCCTCACCTGGCCCTGCCCCACAACATGACCTAAATAATTTACAGTTGCTTTGCCAAATTCTGATTTTACCAAGTTAATAGTTAGGTTGGCTTGGGTCACTTTGTCAAAAAATTCTTGAATATGCTTTAGATGATCAGCCCAATTTGTATCTGTGTGTATAATAACATCATCAATATAAGCTTCACTGTGATCTAGGTCTGCAATTAAGTGGTTAACCATGCGCTGGAACGTTGCCGGAGAGTTTTTCATGCCAAAAGGGGTAACTTTATATTGATACAATCCAAATGGTGTAACAAAAGCAGATATTTCTTTTGCTTTTTCTGTTAAAGGGACTTGCCAATAACCCTTTAACAAGTCAAATTTTGTCACAAATTTAGCATGGCCAAGTTTGTCAATGCAGTCATCAATTCTTGGAATTGGATAATTGTCTGTTTTGGTGAGGCTGTTCACCTTTCGGTAATCCGTACAAAATCGGTAACTGCCATCAGGTTTTGGGACGAGTATACAGGGCGAACTCCAGTTGCCATGGCTAGGTTCTATGATATCATTGTCCAGCATATACTGTATTTCCTTTCACATGATCTCAGCTTTGAAAGGGTTCAATCTATATGGATGCTGTTTGATGGGATTTGCCTCTCCTACATCAACATCATGAAAAATAACAGATGTCCTACTAGGCACATCGGGAAATAAGTGTTGATATTTGAAAATTAAATCAACTAAATCTTTTCTTTGGTCAGGCAGTAAATAATCAGTTTTATTTTGTAGATCTCTCAGGACATCTGAGTTCTGTAACTTCAGAGGTACATTTTCGCCGCCTTCATGAATATCCTCTACAGGATTTTCCAGCTTATCCATGTGGGTGACTGTTGAGACTGGTAGAGAGTTTGGTTCTCTCTCATAATATGTTTTCAACATATTTATATGGCACAGCTGAGTATTTTTGAGTCTATCAGGAGTCTCAACAACATAATCAGTATCACTGATCTTGTGCTTAACAAAATAAGGGCCTGAATATCTTGCTTGTAAAGCATTGCCCTTTAAAGGGAATAATACTAGCACCTTGTCCCCAGATTTAAAGGTGCGAAATTTTGCCTTTTTGTCATACCAGGTCTTCATATGACTCTGGGCTTTCTGTAAATGTTTATTTGCCATTTCTCTGGCCTGGTGCAATTTTTCCTTAAAAGTGGACACATAGTCCAGGAGAGAAATTTCAGGTGGCTCTTCCTCGAGCCATTTCTCCTTCAAAGCAGTGAGTGGACCCCTCACTGAGTGTCCAAACACTAATTCAAAAGGGCTGAACCCCAGAGATTCCTGTACAGTTTCACGGACTGCAAATAAAAGGAGATGTACTCCTTCATCCCAATCCTTCTCATTATTCTCCCCATAGGCCTTTATCATGGTCTTCAGTGTTTGATGAAAGCGTTCTAGAGCTCCTTGACTTTCGGGATGGTAGGCACTTGATGTGTACTGCTTAATTTTGAGCTCATACATCACCTGCTGAAAAAGGTTTGACATAAAATTTGAGCCTTGGTCCGATTGCACTGACTTGGGTACACCGAAAGTTGTAAAAAATTTTATCAAGGCCTTAACTATTGTCTTAGTTTTAATATTTCTTAGAGGTATAGCTTCAGGAAATCGTGTAGAAGCACACATGATGGTAAGAAGATATTCATTTCCAGATCTTGTTCTAGGCAATGGGCCAACACAATCAATAATAATTCTACTAAATGGCTCCTCAAAAGCAGGGATTGGTTGAAGGGGAGCAGGAGGAATCTTCTGGTTGGGTTTTCCTACAATTTGACAGGTGTGGCAGGTTTTACAAAATTCGACAACATCCTGTCGAAGCTTGGGCCAGTAAAAACATTGTTGAATACGAGAGTAGGTTTTCCTAACTCCCAAATGTCCAGCCATTGGATTTTCATGAGCCAGGCTTATTATTTCATTCCGGTATTTAGTGGGGACAACTATTTGATAAATAACCTCCCAATCACTATTGGAGGGTACTTCTGGTGGTCGCCATTTCCTCATAAGCACACCAGATTTTCTGAAATAACCGACAGGGGAGTTTTGGGCTTCAGCCTGTGTTAGAGCCTTTTCACGTGGCTCGGCAAGGTCAGGATCACTTTCCTGTTCCTGAATTAAAGATGTCCGGGAAATGACATTCAAGGAGGTCCCCCTATCACTCTCAGGTGTAGTGGCCTCTTTACAGTGTCTGGACGAATCATCACTTTGACTCAAAAAAGTCTGAGACAAATCAATGTCTTCAGAATCCGTAATTCTGTGACAGTTCTTATCCTCAGCTTTGCTGTTTAAATCAACACAATTGAGGTTGTTATCAACCTCAGTTTTCTTTGCCATGGACCGAGTCACAGCACATGCTGGAAAGGCAAAAGGAAAACATTCCTTCAAATTAATAATACTTTCATCTGTGCTCGGCTTATCCACCACTTGAGGTTCTACAGTGACTTTGTCACCAGCTAAGTCATTTCCCAATAATAAAGAAATACCTTTTACAGGTAGAGTAGGTCTGATTCCTACTGTTACAGTCCCATTTACTAAGCTACTTCTTAAATTTATTTTATGAAGTGGGACCTTTAAAGAGTTTGACTCAATACCTGATATTAGAACTTGTGCCCCTGTAGCACTTTCTTCAGAAAATGGCAAAATGCCTTCTAACATTAATGACTGAGTAGCTCCTGTGTCTCTCAGTATTTTTATTGGTAAGGAACAGTGCTTATCCCCATCAAGGGAAACAAAGCCTTCAGAAATGAATGGCTTATAATTTTCTAAAGCATCTTGCTTTATAACATAATTTTCAGGGCATGGAGCACATGCTAGTGCATTCTGTGAAGTTGAGGACTCATTTTTCCTTTTTAACAGCCAGCAATCAGATAATAAATGACCTGGTTTCTTACAATAATTACAAGTTTTACTTGAACTGTTGGGTCGTAATGGTGTGGGACTGGCATTAGATGGCTTATTCTCATTAGGCTTCCTATTAAATTTGGGTGGTGAAAAGTTTGGAGGATTGGAAGGATGATTAGAAGGATGAGTTTTATCTGAAGTAGGTCTAGGTCCACTTTGGAAAGAATTCTTGTGAGGCCAAAAATTTGTGGAGTTACGACTCATTTTATGAGTTAGGGCATAGTCATCTGCCAGTACTGCTGCTCTATTTAATGTGTCAACTTTTTGTTCATCCAGGTGGGCCTTTATATCTGAATGTATCTTTCCTTTAAACTCCTCAATCAGCATCATTTCCTTTAATTTTGTAAAATCTTTCCCTATTTCTTTTGAGTGGCACCACCTGTCAAATAAATTTTGCTTTTCTCTGGCAAATTCCACATGAGTTTGATTTTCATTTTTATAATAATTTCTGAATTTCTGCCTATAGGCCTCTGGAACAAGTTCATATGCCTTAAGTATTGCCTCTTTAACAGCGTCATAATTGTTGCTTTGCTCAGAAGATAGAGCGGAATAGATTTCTTGGGCCTTCCCTTTCAAAACACTTTGCAATAGCAAAGTCCAGACATCCCTTGGCCACTCTAAACTTGTTGCCACTTTTTCAAAATGTAAAAAATATTTATCAACTTCTTTTTCTTGAAAGGGGGGAACTAGCCTAACATGTTTAGTTGCATCAAATCTACTTGGGGAAATTACATTTGAGCCTTGACGCTGTGATTCTAATTCTTTTATTTTTATTTCCTTTTGAATTTCTAATTCTTTTAAGTGCATTTCTTTTTGAGTTTCTATTTCCCTTAATTTTAATTCCCTATCCTCCTTTTCTTTTTGAGCCTGAATTTGTATTTGTTCCCTTTCTTTTTGAGCTTCTAATTCTTTTAATTTTAATTCCCTGTCTTCTTTTTCTTTTTGAGCCTGAATTTGTTTTTGTTCCCTTTCTTTTTGAGCTTCTAATTCTTTTAATTTTAATTCCCTGTCTTCTTTTTCTTTTTGAGCCTGAATTTGTTCCCTTTCTTTTTGAGCTTCCAATTCTTTTAATTTCATTTCATTTTCCTGCCTTTTCATTTCTTGTTGCATTTCTAATCTCTTTAGTTCCAATTCTAACTTTTTAAGTTCAAGAGCATCAGTAGGTTGTGGTTCAGCGACATGTGACCCAGACTGAGGCAAAAGACCCTCCTCAATATAATGATTAACAATGAGCTGTTTAAGTTTATGCTTGTTCAGACCAGGGGTGGCAGGTAATTTTAGATACTGAGCAAGTTGAAATAAATCCTCCTTCTTAAGAGATTCTAAAAGGGCCAAACTAGGAGATCTTTCAAATTCAGAAATAAATTCTGTCACAATAAATACCATGATGAAAAGGTTTGCTGGTTCTCAGAATATAAATAATGAATTAAATGATACTGAAATTTTCTAACAAAATTTAAATGTTTTGAAAGTGAGCCAAAATAATAATTGCAATATGCAAATAAAGCTTTCTCGTAATCTTATATTCAATCTCGGCAACGAGCCCCCAATTTCCTGTTACGGTGTGGAATTATTAATGATATTGGTAACAGAAAGAAATCTGAGAATCAGCAACAAAACTATGAATTTAACTATTCTGAAATTTAATTAAAAAAAATTGATATAAAAAAAAAAATGATACAAAGATCTTTTACACGAATTGGGTTACAGAAAATAAAAAAAAAACAATGGTACTTATCAATTATAGAATTAGTCCAAAGTACAGTTTGACAGAATCCAGTAATCCAGTGGCGAAGTATCTTCTGAAGAAAGTTACCAGCTGGTAGATGTAGTATTAAATCCAAGAATGTCTCTTCAGAAACAGTATCCCGTAGATTTGTAATAAAATTTTCACTTAGAAATTTCAGCAGTCTCCAATAAAATATAACAAAATGCTCCGTAAAATTCAAATGGAGTAAAAATGCAAGAAGTATTGGCGCCACAGGCAATTTCCAAATAATCCAGTAGAATCCTGGCTTTTCACAAAATAATATTATTCTGTTTCACAGAAAGTATAAATTCTCTTTTCCAAGACGAACAGATTCTCTTCAAAATTCTCTTTTGGAATCAATCTCCAAATTCACAAAGAAGCACTGCTTCTATAATAAATGCACTGTTCTGAAACAATAATAATCTCCAATGGAAACAACTGCTGTGAAAATAAGTTCTTCTGAAATGGCTTTCTAAAATGAGTTTTTGAATTCTGTTGACAAACCTTTATATAGTAACCAGATAGAATGTCCCAGAAGAGGAAGTTTCTGCAATGTTCTAACAGTTTCTAGGGGATTCTGTTAAAGTTCAAGTAAACAAGGTCATTGACCTATTTAAACAATTAAACAATCAACAGCTATATGTACAATATATCAGTGTAACAAAGATGTAAACAAGGTCACTGAGTGCAAAAGAGTTAGACCAGTCAGAAAATGCAGAAATAAAAAAAAAATCTTTCTCACATAATTATCAACTTAAGGATATATCAATCTCAATATAATATGGGGGCTATAACAAGCAGGTATTGCTAAGATAAACAACCACAATACATTTCTGTTGATAGCATCTCTGTCTTCACAGAGACCGTGGGTAAATTTACTCTGATGTCTACTGTGGGACTTATCGCGAAATCTTCCTTAATGTGAGGATCTTTTTTCGCTGGGTAAAATCGTGTCATCTTTATCACAACCCGCAAGGTCGCAACCTTCACATATTCCGTTGTGTGGTCCGTATTGCATTGTTAGCATTGTACTGGACGAGCTTTGGACGCGATTTCTTACTATAGGAGATCCTCTTCTTCGCTATTCTATTAGAGATGGGCGGTATTGGAATTTTGAGTTCGGTATCGGTTTCGGTATTTTTGTGTGGGCATACCGCGGTATCGGTTCGGTATTCGGTATGTGACTTCAGATTCACTGATAGTACCAAGGGGGAATCCATGTCCGAAAAAATACAGAATAAGTTGTTCTTGTATCATTCTATCACAGTGCTACACATGCCATTGTTGATGGGCTCAACATTGTCAATCTTTTGTCAACACAGATCATATCTACAGTAATTTGGTGACTTGTTCTAAATACGCCTTAACTTTTCAAGCTCACTTAAGGCGTCTGTAATCATAGAATGTGTGTCCTGAAGATGTCATCTTTAGGTGGGCCTGATGACAGTAGTAAAATGATCTGGTCAGTGAGATCTAGCCAAGTCTTGGCTGCCTGTTAAGGCAGCCAAGACTTGGCTAGAAATCACTGCTAAGCAACTGGACATGTACAGGTCGTAGACTATTGATAATTTAGTACAACTGCCCTGGTCCTTAAGGCTTAACAAAACTGAAAAATAAAATCAGTCACTTCTTTCATGAAAATGAACACTTCAACTGCTATCAATCCTCACCAAGGCCTTATAAATAGTGAATGCACTGGGAAAATTGAAAATACTGTTGGTTTCGGTATTCAAAGATTGGGTCGGTTCGGTTTTTCGGTGTCCCCATGATATCGGTATCGGTTCGGTTTTTCGGTATATTGCCCATCTCTACTTGGCTGCCTGTTAAGGCAGCCAAGACTTGGCTAGAAATCACTGCTAAGCAACTGGACATGTACAGGTCGTAGACTATTGATAATTTAGTACAACTGCCCTGGTCCTTAAGGCTTAACAAAACTGAAAAATAAAATCAGTCACTTCTTTCATGAAAATGAACACTTCAACTGCTATCAATCCTCACCAAGGCCTTATAAATAGTGAATGCACTGGGAAAATTGAAAATACCGTTGGTTTCGGTATTCAAAGATTGGGTCGGTTCGGTTTTTCGGTGTCCCCATGATATCGGTATCGGTTCGGTTTTTCGGTATATTGCCCATCTCTACTTGGCTGCCTGTTAAGGCAGCCAAGCCTTGGCTAGAAATCACTGCTAAGCAACTGGACATGTACAGGTCGTAGACTATTGATAATTTAGTACAACTGCCCTGGTCCTTAAGGCTTAACAAAACTGAAAAATAAAATCAGTCACTTCTTTCATGAAAATGAACACTTCAACTGCTATCAATCCTCACCAAGGCCTTATAAATAGTGAATGCACTGGGAAAATTGAAAATACCGTTGGTTTCGGTATTCAAAGATTGGGTCGGTTCGGTTTTTCGGTGTCCCCATGATATCGGTATCGGTTCGGTTTTTCGGTATATTGCCCATCTCTATATTCTATGCGGCTAAAGTGGAGGCTCTTCCGTCGTTGGTGTAGGGATCACTATGTTCATATTGTTGATCCCTCCATACTACTCATTGCAACTTTTTAGTATACTTGTTTGACAAGATCTACTGCAGCCTGTTATTATTAAGGTTATAGGTTTATGTTACCTCATACCTATGCACTCTATGATAGTTTACAATTGAGTCTTATGTCTCTTTATCTAAGTCAGTTAGATAAATAGACTTAGAATCATTAGATTAAATTCCTATATGGAATTTAACTTCGGTTCTTATTTAGCTAATTAATCATTTGAGCCTCTGGAATCAGTAGTTTTCAAATTCTGACCTTTTAGACAGTAATTCTGTTGGCTTCTCTTTTACTGTAGAGTCAGTGAGTTTCATGCACTATCGTTGGATGATTTTCACTTTCGTAGTTTCGGAATCACTACTTCCTTTACTATTTAGGTTGGATTTTTGCATAAGAGTTAGGCTCCTAATATCCGGAACCTATTGTTATTAAGGTCATTCCGTCTTCGTACGGGCATAGGCCTTTACTCTGTCCGGTTAGAGTTTATGTATTTATAAACAGATATCTGTTTATTACTACGGGCGTAAACTTCTTCTGTCTTTGATGCCTATTAGAAGGACGTTACGCTCCATTCTATTGCTATTGGATTCAATTAACTATCGATACTGCTTATGGTATATCTTTGACTCAGCAGTTGTGTTTGAGATTTCGGCTCATGAAGTAAGAGTTCTTCTACATCTTGGGCTTACATTAATAGTGTCGCTATTATAGATTTTTGAAGGCTGCTCATTGCGCTCAGCCATCCACATTCATGAATTTTTTATCTCAGAAATATTGAGTCCGTTTCTGGAGGCCTCTGTTGTTAGGTCTATTATCTACTGCTCAGAATGTCATTCACTTAACAGTTGCTACTATAGCTAGGTAGGCTGTCTGTTTCGGCAGTGACTCCGTTCTGCTGCCCTCTTCGCTCTGGGCTATTTGACCCAGGGCAAGAAAAAGGTGGGGGGGGGGGGGGGGGGGGAGGGTGTTCCCTTGGGTCACCTGTTTTACTATGAAAACAAGGGGATACCTCCTCCAGAGTTAGTAATTCTGAGCTGCTATTGGGATGGTTGTTTAGTGAGAAGTTTATGTTTTAAAAATTCATTCAAGTCTTAGTTTTTAAAGTATAGCTTTTGAATATAGCATGTGTCAACGGACATGATTATGCAATCCTCAGACACTTTTAAGGAGTATAAGAGTCTCTATTCTCTAGACTTACTTTATTTATTGGCTTACTTTAAAAATTATTAGTATAAGGATTATACTAGATATTAATAGAGTACATGGATGTATGATGCTCAATTTTGGAAGGTGTTGTATCTTTCTAATTTATCATAAATAAGAAAGATACATGTAAGGCCTAATACTTCTTTTTCCCTAGAGGGGATGACTGTATTTTATATTATTGAGCGTATTCCATCTTGCTCTATGTCCTTGGCCCTCCAGCCTTTTACTATTCAGCTATGTCTGGGTCATTGGTACAGTATAAAAATGTTAAAAAATTTATAGTAATTTATATATTTTTTATACTTACCAATGACCCAGAGATGGATGGCCCTCCCAGGACTTGGGAACTCTTACCTCCCCGCTGAGTACATAGCGCTTACCAGGCACTGGTTATTAGAATGATTAATGGCGCCAATTTCGGAACGTCCTTGACACTGCGCATGCGCAGTGGAGGTGAAGTGTGGAGGGCCATTCAGGACATGTTTTCTTTGGTTTTAGATGCAAATTTTGGGGATTGGGGGGGCAAAATTTGTGTTTGGCCCTATATTTTAAGAGTTAGCACCAGCTATGTCTGGGTCATTGGTAAGTATAAAAAATATATAAATTACTATAAATTTTTTAACTTTCCATGACAAATTAAAGTAAATTTTCATTTTCCATAAGAAAAAATGTACAAATCGATTAGTTACTAATAATAGCAAATCGTTTTCAAAGCATTTACTGCACCTCGATCGACCAAATGAACTTTGATATGCTAAATCTGATGTTGTCTGTTGGCTTCCGTACATTGTTTTTTAATGTGTCTTGAAGCTAAGGTCAATCACGTCTTTCCCATGTGCATTGATGTGCAGTATAAATTATTTATTCGAAAGAATACAAAGCAGATGATCGTGTGTTAAAGTTTTGAGGCTTGTATTTTAGTAAAATGATCAGTTGTTAAAATAAAAGTATCTGCAACTTAAAATATTAATGCTGAATTGAACGAAATGCTATAAAAAAATTGCTGAGACGCGATAACCACTGGCAGTATCAATGTTTGTATGTCATGTTGTCAGTGTATTGAATTTTCAAAACCTGTGGATTATTTCCAACCAAATGTCATCCAGTCAGCTACCCACCCGACCCCCAATGTCCCCTGTGAATAAATCGTACAATAATTTCTAGAAAATATATTGAATCAGCCAAAATGTTGGAAACACTGGAAACGGGCCGTATTTCTTCAGAAACGGCAGTACCAAGTTAACAACTTGCATTTCTAGAAAATATATTGAATCAGCCAAAATGTTGGAAACACTGGAAACGGGCCGTATTTCTTCAGAAACGGCAGTACCAAGTTAACAACTTGCCATTTTTCATTTTTCTGCCGTAACTTTTTTATTTCTTTCTGCGACGTATTTGCAGCATCTGCTACCTACCCGTCGCTTACAAAGTTCACATTTGCGCATTTTCTTATCAGTTCAATCAAAATATGCTACCCATAGGCTTTTAGATTTATGTTCCACCTTGATGAGTTGACTTTCAGTCAATTTCGCTGAAAAATATAAATACCGAAATAAGCAGTATTTTGATTTGGTTTAGGTACGGTTTTCGATATCCCTATAATACCGAAACTGCACCGCAAATTTGGTATACTGCACAGCACTATCCCATGGACTGTGTACGTCTAAAGGCAGTCATCACCAATCATTTGATGTAACAAAGAAGCTGAGAGAAAATACTCAAGGGGTACTTTCACATCTTGAGAGACGGCTTGTCAGGTTTTAATTCCAATATTGTCACTTGACGGGGACGCGGTGGTGTTGCGGTAACAGGTTCTCATCAGATCACCGAAGTTAAGCAATGTCAAGCCCGGTTAGTCCTCGGATGGGTGACTGTCTGAGCGATCGATTCGGACTCCCGCGCTGTGTCCTTGGGCAAGGCACTTTATCTCGATTGTCCACATGGGGGCACCATGACACCATGTCCTAAGGCACCCTGCATGTCGATGGTGAGCATGTCCTCAACCAATCTAACCCTGCCTGTGCTGCAGTGTGGAGTTACGATGTTGGGGAGCTGGCAGCTGCTCGGTGATTCTCGGTGGTACTCCGGCTTCCTCCACCCATAAAACTGTCACCGACACGATATGACCTTGGCTGTTAATGTGTTGTTAAATCCTAATAAAAAAAAAAATTGCCACTTGACCATTGCTTGTTTTGAATATTCTGCTTCCCTGCTCCTCTTTTACAGAACAAATATGATTATTATATGTTATTATTTATCGAAGCTTAATACCACATCAGCAGCACAACCTATATCGTGACGACAGTCGATGATGTGGCATCAAGCCTTTACCTAACGAATTAGCTGCATCCGTCCACGAAATTTACAAATTAAGTAGTTAAAAAATATATCTTTCAAAAAATTACAATGGAACCATATCATGTGACCCCTCATTGGAACAAGTTTGAGAAGCTCGTTCCAATGAGGGGTCACATGATATGGTTCCATTGAAATTTTTTGAAAAATTTGAAAAAACAAATATTAAAATAATAAATTTTGATATCGTCTGTAGAGATGGGCGGTATTGGAATTTTGAGTTCGGTATCGGTTTCGGTATTTTTGTGTGGGCATACCGCGGTATCGGTTCGGTATTCGGTATGTGACTTCAGATTCACTGATAGTACCAAGGGGGAATCCATGTCCGAAAAAATACAGAATAAGTTGTTCTTGTATCATTCTATCACAGTGCTACACATGCCATTGTTGATGGGCTCAACATTGTCAATCTTTTGTCAACACAGATCATATCTACAGTAATTTGGTGACTTGTTCTAAATACGCCTTAACTTTTCAAGCTCACTTAAGGCGTCTGTAATCATAGAATGTGTGTCCTGAAGATGTCATCTTTAGGTGGGCCTGATGACAGTAGTAAAATGATCTGGTCAGTGAGATCTAGCCAAGTCTTGGCTGCCTGTTAAGGCAGCCAAGACTTGGCTAGAAATCACTGCTAAGCAACTGGACATGTACAGGTCGTAGACTATTGATAATTTAGTACAACTGCCCTGGTCCTTAAGGCTTAACAAAACTGAAAAATAAAATCAGTCACTTCTTTCATGAAAATGAACACTTCAACTGCTATCAATCCTCACCAAGGCCTTATAAATAGTGAATGCACTGGGAAAATTGAAAATACTGTTGGTTTCGGTATTCAAAGATTGGGTCGGTTCGGTTTTTCGGTGTCCCCATGATATCGGTATCGGTTCGGTTTTTCGGTATATTGCCCATCTCTACTTGGCTGCCTGTTAAGGCAGCCAAGACTTGGCTAGAAATCACTGCTAAGCAACTGGACATGTACAGGTCGTAGACTATTGATAATTTAGTACAACTGCCCTGGTCCTTAAGGCTTAACAAAACTGAAAAATAAAATCAGTCACTTCTTTCATGAAAATGAACACTTCAACTGCTATCAATCCTCACCAAGGCCTTATAAATAGTGAATGCACTGGGAAAATTGAAAATACCGTTGGTTTCGGTATTCAAAGATTGGGTCGGTTCGGTTTTTCGGTGTCCCCATGATATCGGTATCGGTTCGGTTTTTCGGTATATTGCCCATCTCTACTTGGCTGCCTGTTAAGGCAGCCAAGCCTTGGCTAGAAATCACTGCTAAGCAACTGGACATGTACAGGTCGTAGACTATTGATAATTTAGTACAACTGCCCTGGTCCTTAAGGCTTAACAAAACTGAAAAATAAAATCAGTCACTTCTTTCATGAAAATGAACACTTCAACTGCTATCAATCCTCACCAAGGCCTTATAAATAGTGAATGCACTGGGAAAATTGAAAATACCGTTGGTTTCGGTATTCAAAGATTGGGTCGGTTCGGTTTTTCGGTGTCCCCATGATATCGGTATCGGTTCGGTTTTTCGGTATATTGCCCATCTCTAATCGTCTGCATTGAGTTAAGGGTTAAACACTAATAAATATGATTGATCATCATCCTTCTTGATGCAACATAGTGTAACCAGTATACATGGACTCACCCTGTCTGAACAGAGGTTTTTTTTTCTGTTTGTTGTAGTTTTGTCAGGAAGCAAACAGCCAATCAATAATTTTGGCAATCACCTTTTGTCCATTTTTAAACAGTAGTTGGTGTGAATAAGGTTTGAAAACAGCCTTGTCAATATACTGAGCTCCCATTTTATGACCTTAAGAAAAATGTTATTTTTTAATGACCAGATGACAGAGGAAAACTATTAGCATTAGGTGTAAAATTTATGTTTCCACAAATTTTACTGTCTCTTATCATCTGTGGTATTTAAGGATTAATGATAAAGACTGATTGAAAGGACCTGATAAAGAACCCAGTCCTGGCAGTCTAGAAAATCAAGGAGTGCAGAACAACTGCCCTCCTCAGATTGCTGGAGTGTGCACTTTTATCTGGAATTTTCAATACATATTCACGTGTGCTATTTTGGTTTCAGTACGTGGAGGGTGGATTGTCACCCAATCGCCTATGGAATGGAGATATCGCTCAAGGTACTCAAATTTCGTAAAGAAACACAAGAAGCACAAGCCAAGTTTCAACCAATGGACCTCCGGGTTAAACCAGGGACCGACCTGGGCATGCCCCAGTGCGTATTTGGTTCTGAAACATCAGGACCTGACTCTTAAATCTCGGAAATAGGCTTCTCAGTTGGCGCGTAACTTCTCAGATCATATTTTGATATTCTTTAGATGGATAATCGAGAGAGACACTCTTACATGTATTGTATATATGATTATCATTTATCATTGTTGTAGAGTGCTTAAGTTAATACTTCAAGTCTTAATTACCAAGCATTAATCTTCACTGTGGTTTCTGATCAAGTCTTGGCTGCCTAAATAGGCAGCCAAGACTTGATCAGAAACCACAGTGAAGATTAATGTTTGCTATAGTGTACTAAATGAAAATGATGAGAGCTATTACAGACTTACAGTGTGTGTTACAAACAGCAGTGTGACTCCGTAAATTGAAATCTGGCGCATGAATTGAAAAAAATAGGCTCCAAGGCTAGAGCGTATTTTAAATAGTCCTGATCGGTCCCTGTTAAACCCGGAGGTCCATTGGCTGAAACTTTGCTTATGCTAATTACACTTTGCATCAAATTAGCATTTATTGTTTGAGAGAAATCCTCACTCCACAAGTGATTTATTGACAATACACTCTCTATGTACTGTATATTCACTTCAAGGTATTACTATTGTGACTGAAAAATTGTACTACATTCAGCTTCATAGTGGAAAAATTGGCACACACATTATCCATACAGGCCCGAAAATAAGCAGTCTGACATTTGCAGAATGGGGTTCCCAGAGGGTGAATTTGATGATGCTATCCCATACAGTGGGCCAATTTATCCTCTGGGTACCTCTTTCTGTTTAGTTTTGAGACCTTGATTCAGATTGAGGTTCACAGAGGGTAAATTTAGTGATACTACTTTGCACCCATATTCTCATTATTCAGAATGTTGCATTCAATTCTTATGTGACTGTCTTCTACACTCAAAATGTATTGAAATGCAACACAGAATGGGTTGTGAATTATTTCGAATCAATGCAACATTGACAAATGATAATAGATTTTAAAGGCAGTCCCAAACAGGTCTGGCATTCCAGAAAATCAAGAGGTGCAAAAAATTGCCCTCCTCAATTTTTTCTAGGTGTACAGTAGACGTGCAGCACTCCTGCACTCATAAAGAATGCCAGGTCTGAGAACCCAACTCAATTCTTTTCCATTTGCTTTATTTGTTTTCTGAAAATGTTTCAAGATTAGCTCATGGTGACGCCAAGACTGTTCAGAAAAGTTGAAAAGCAAACTAAGACAAGTCACAGAAATCAAAAAAAAATTATGAAAACCTCTTGGCTTCAGCAGAATTTAGTGTCAGTACTCTTATGAACAGATCCTGTCCTGGAAATAAGACGGGTGCGAATGCAATTGCTCCCATCAGCACCCATGTTTTCTATTTTACGGGAGCTAAAAAATGCATGTGTTGAAAAATATTGTGGAGCACAAATATACTGTGAGGGCATATAAATGTGTGTTGTTTTGAGAAAGCAGCACTCTATAGCCAGTGGCAAGTTACTGTCATAATTTAGCAATTCCTTATACATTGAGCCCCTTGAACCCGATTGGCCACTCTTCTGGCCAGGAACAATGATAACATCTTTAAATATGCTGGCTGTTCGGTAAATGTGTGGGGTAGAGCAGTCCTTTTTTTACAACATCTGAAAATACAAGCAGTGGGCCTAGTGAAAATATTGATTGGTCTACCCCAAATAATGAATATGGGCTCTTCTAATTGCTGCCATTGAACTGGCATGGAATATACCACTAGAGTTTAAAGGGTTAAGGTTTCTGGTCTTTGGTGACAGAATTCCCTGAAAATTCATATACTAACATTTTACTGGTGCAATTTACTCCAGTCTCTGAATTCATGAGAGCTTAAAACTGCACCTGTCAATTTTGCTCATTTCCAGCACTGCAGATCATCTGAAAATACAAGCAGTGGGCCTAGTGACTTGGAGGGTGGGGGAGGGGTGGTGTTTGCTTTAAAATTATGTAGTCCTATTTTTAACTACTCTTTGCTGGAGAAGGGGGAAAAATACCCAACCCTGGACCACTCATAAGGCTATATCCAGGTAACTCTAGCATATTTCAGGCAAAACTTCTTGATTCTGAAATTCGTCCAATATCTGAATAAGAGATGGGTGGTATTGGAATTTTGAGTTTGGTATCAGTTTCGGTATTTGTAGGGCTATACCTCTGTATCGGTTCGGTATTTGGTATCTGACTTGACTGAGATTTCCTGATAGTACCAAACAGGAATTCACATCAGGAAAAACAGAATAAGTTGTATCATTTTGCCACAACGCTATAAATGACACTGCCAGTGAGCTCAATAGTGGCATCCTTTTATGACCACAACTCATATCTACAGTAATTCTGCGAATGGCTCAAAACGCACCTTAATGTTTAAAGACCTATTTCAGGCTTTTGCAATCTCAGAGCATGTGCCTTGACTATGCCGTCTTTAGGAGGTCCTACTGGGGCAGTGATTTCTAGTCAGGTCATGGTTGCCTAGTTTAGGCAGTCTAGACTTCACTAGAAATCACTGCTAAGCAATTAGACGTGTACAGGTTGTAGTCAGTAGTGCTCAAACGACTAGTGAATTCCAAAGTCGACTAGTCAATACCCAAAAGTCAAGTCGACTTCAACTAGTCATTGGTGATAACCTGTCTCCTTATAACAGTGTTGGTGTTCCGGTAGAGTGCTGAAGGTCCAAATTTGGCTTACTTGGGCATTCATATACAGCACCTTACTGGAACATTATTCCGTTAATGTGCTTCTAATTATGCTAAGAGTGAAATTATATAGTCTTAATTTAATTTGCTTTGTTGTGATTTATGGGTGAGTGCCTATAGGCACTCTCCCATAAATTGCAACAAGGCAAATTAATAACATATCCTGATAGCCCAAAATAATTCAGCACTCTATTAGTACCAGTTAAAACAAACTACTGTCACTACTATTAGATGGCAATAGATGTATACATTGATTGCCCAATATTGCTGTTCAAACTGTCTGACAGTGGCACAGAAGGGATACTATTTACCTAAAAGCTTGAACTCCGACTAGTCGACTGCACAATTGAGAGTCGACTACTGGTTTGCCCAGAGTCGACATCGACTAGTCGACTAATCGTTTGAGTACTAGTAGTCAAGTGGGAGTTCAGGACAGTTGCCCAGTACATTGAGGGTTAACAAAACTGAAAAGAAAATCAGTCACCTCTTTCATGAAAATGAACCTTTCAACTGTTATCAAGCCTGAACAGGGACTTATAAATAGCTAATGTGATTTGAAAATTCAGACGGTGTTGATATTCATTGATTGGTTTGGTTTGGCTTTTTGGTTACCCCCACGATATCGGTTTGGTTCTTCGATATATTGCCCATCTCTAGTTCAGATGTTACATGCTGAGGTCGGGTTAGAATTTGCTAACCGAAAAACCCAGAGATAGGCTAAAGGGGTGCCAACCAGCTTCTATTAAATGTCTTCAATCAGTTAAGAAAAAAGGAGCATTTGTTTCTGGTTAAATCCAATAAACCGAACACCAATTTGCAATAACAGGGTTCTGGTGGACCATGGGAGATTAGATATCTTGAAAGGTCTTGAATTTGAAAAAATGTAAGATCCTTGGAAAGTCCTGAATTTGAAGTATGATGCCTTGAAAAATCTGGAAAATGCCCAATATTGGAAATACATATGGTTTGATGATTGTACAGTAATGTGATGACCAAACTGGACAGAGTTTTTTGACAGGATCCTGACTGGGTTGCAATCCAGTCGAAAGTACCTTTCTGCTTTTCTACCCAAAGTAGTGTAGAATCTCATCTGTTGGGAAAAAATTGGGAGAACATTGATTCATTTTTTTCCTGATTTGGTTGAATTACTGTAAAAATTTGTGAATGTGAAACATGTTGGTAGGTTATAAAATTGAAACTAATTAGAGTACATGGAAGTTTTTTTTCAAGTTTTTACACTACATGTACATTTTGCTTTGTAGATTTAGAAGATTTAAAATTATGTCAACCAAGAAACGGAAGAAAATTTACAGTAAGTGACAGTTCTTTGCAAGAATGAATTATTTTGAGAGTGCAAGAAAATGCTCTTGTAAAATGGGTTATGGATATAGCCAGGAGGTTTTAATATTTTTATGCTAGAACCCAATGGCCTAGACTAGTTAGTGCTAAGTTATCAAGGGCCAAACACAAATTTTCAACCGCCCCCCCCCCCCAATCCCCAAAATTTGCTTGCAAAACCGAAAATTAAAAGTCCTATCTGGTCCTCCATACATATACTCACTGCGCATGTGCAGCCATCAGGAAGTGACTGGAATTGGCACAGACATCATCTTTGTTTGGCCTTAAAGCCAGCAACAAAGAACTGACATTTGTGCTTTAAATCTCCTTTTTTGAGAATGCCAGTCACAAATCAATGCAAGAATTGGTGGATCCAAGGCTGTTGTTGGAAGTGTTCAACGGTGGTTTTAGACGTTCAAGATTGTAACTTTATAATAATCCTAAACTTATTTCATGTTTCCCAATTTCGGGATATACGCCTGACGTCATCATTTTTGTTAATGATTATTCCACTGTTTGTTGAGTATTCCTTCCTTATCCTTCCATGAACCCTTCCTGTTAAACTCTTAAGCTTTTTTGGCTATTTTTCATTGAAAAGAGAATTTTGCCCAAGTTCTTGTTTCCGAACGATAACTTTAGTTGTAATCGTTTGAGATGAGTTAAATTTGGCGTGTGGATTTAGTACAACAAAATACAGGTTGGGTTCGATTTCCGTCTTTAACGGCCCATTTTTAGTAGAGTTATGGCCCTTTATTTATGAGGATTTTGCCCAAGTTTTGAAAGCCCATTAGCAGTAGAGTTATGGCACTTTGGTGATGAGAATATAGCCCAATTTTTTCATTTTCCAATGACATTACATTTATCGTTTCTAGGAAATAACTTCGGTAATAATGGTTCACATGGAAATAAATTTGTTATGTCGGCTTTTTACAACAAAATAAGAGTGAATTCCATTTCAGGTTTTGAAAGCCCATTAGCAGTAGAGTATGGCGCTTTGGTGAGCCCAATTTCTCATTTTCCAATGATGTCTTGTTTTTATTTTGTGATGACCTCAGATCGCTTAATATGAAACTGTGAAAACAGGTGAATTACCCTTTACCCCAGGCAGGGTAGGGGAATGTGCAATGATTGGAGGGGGGACAGACATAGTCGAGGCAACAAAAATTTCAAACTTTACCCCAGAGAAACTTGTGCATGTTCCACTTTCCTCACCCTTGGGGTGTTAGGTTGTTTAGTCTTGCATCTTCCTTCTATCCGATGTATCGTTTTTTCTTCGTATGAAGATCTAGCTTTACATCTGCTAGCATTTGAATTGGTTCAGACTTTGGGCCTTTTTGTGTGCCTGATGTCTTGTTTATATTGACAACGTCCTCATATATAGGTAGTTTTGTTATATTCTATTACCGTAGAATTACTGTAGGATACATGGATTATTATGCTGATAGTGTAGCTCAAAAAATTTGAATTTTGTCCCCACTTAGGCTCTGTCGGGATGCCTTTGGGCTCTTAATGTTCCCTTTGGGAACTTAGGCGTTTTTTCAAAATTTGTTGTTTCCGAAAAATATTTTGAATTTAATTTTGATTGTTATTATTCAGGTATCTTAATTATATATATATTTTGTTGTGGAGTTTGGAGGATTGATATCGACTTTAGTCGATGCACACCTGCGGACTCTTGTCATTCTTGTTTCACTGGGATGACTGATGTTGGAGTAGGGTGTTCATGTACGTTGTTGGCAGTGAGGTTCTGAGGCCAGGCCTCTCACCACGTTATAATTCATTTTGTCAGTTTCTATTTCAGAGGAATATGAACATGGTGATGATATTCTGACACCCAACCAAGTGTGCTACCGTCGTCGCGCTCCATGGAGCATATAGAACTAGCTGCTGTGCTCATGATTGCAAGAGTTAGCGCCTTTTGTTAAGAGTTTTAATCTCTTGCAAGCAGCTAGCTCGACCAATGAAGTGGTACTCCGTCCATGGGTGCCATGACGCCGGGTAAGTCTGTTGTGGATGAAGGAAGTGTGGATGTGGGTAGAGCGAGCACTTAATTACAAATAGCTCACCCAGCAACGACGGAAATAGGGAGGAAGTCAGCAAGTTCTTGTACTCAACGAGGTCTAATATACCATGAGCAGGAGAGGCTCCTCTCTAATCTATCAACATCTGGGGCCAGATGTTGTTATGAGAAACTTGCACAAGCCGGAGCATATGTCCGCCCTCCACTCGGGACGCTCTGTTTAGTCTGCAGCCGGGGTCATCTTCAGTCACGGCTTACTCCGCTGCGTTTCACAAGGCAAAATGAAGTTTTCTGGTTGGAAACTTGCACGAGACGGAGCATATGTCCGCTCAGGGCGCCCCGACTAGTCTGCAGCTTGGGTCGGCTTCAGTCACGACTTCCTCCCCTATGTTATTTAAGCACACACGATCGCATCCTAGCTACCCGATTTCGGATATCCAACCTGCTGCACGTAGAAGGAACCACTCTTCACCTGTGTAGTCAGACCATCCGGTAGCTAGGAAGAGGAGGCCTCGATCATCGGGACGTATGGAGAAGAGATCCATCTCCGAAACACCGTTCCAGGAGCATCAAGCATCTAAGAAACTGAAGACCGCCCCGGCCTCGATGACGGACTTGCTGTCACAAATTGTGCTGCTGATCGCAGCATCCCAGCAAGTGCAGGTGCAGCCTCCCTCAAACTCAGAACCTCAGCTGTCGGACGGTGCTGGGTCAGTCCAGTCGTCTGTTCAAGCAGATGCAATGGACTGAGATTCGCAACTGATTCTCTCGGATGGTGAAGGGGATAAGGAAGAGAATTACCCTTCCCTTTCGGAACAGCACATGGTTGCGAGACATTTCATCCATCAATACTAGAATTTGTTCTGCCGAATCAGAAATGCTGCGGCGACCAGAGAGAAACTGCTGGCGTCGTTGGACACAGACTTTATCCGGACAAAGGAGGAGGTCCTTTCTTTTCTGGTTCAGTCTAGGCAGGTGTTGCAGGCCTTTGGCCATATAGTCGACACAGTATTTAAATTCTCGAGTGTGAGGAAGAAGGCAGTTTCTTATCTTCACCTTCCATAAACATACCGTTTTTTGGACCGCGTTCATTTAAAAACGGTCGGGGAAGATGTTCAGAGAGTTCCTCTGCTTTTGGATGAGCAGGCCGGGGATCTAGAGGTATCCTTACCTGTATCAATCACTATTTACTCAGACACAATTGAGACGTCAATTTCTTCAAATAGAGCGAATTTGGACGCTATGTCTTACGCAGATCACCTTACCGGAGCTATGGCGCAACATTTCAACGGAAAGGAATTTAAGGACGTTCGTAACTCTCTTAGAGTTCTTTCCAGGGCAGTTATGTATACCACGTATAACTCCGCCCTAACAGTGGCTAATCTGGAGTTAATCAGACGTGATGCTGCCCTTGCGTCTTCATCATTCATAGATGCCAAGGTGAAAAGCTCTCTCAGAGATGCTCCGGTCTCCGGAGGTACTATTTTCGACGACAAGCTTTCAGTAGTCTATGAACAGGCTACTAAGAAAGCATCTAGTGCTCTGCTTTTGAAGTAAGTGTATCAACGACCCGCTTCAGCAGACAAGAGTAAAGGAGGGCGTTCCAGACACGTGTTCCTCGTACCGAAACCAGGCGGTTCGTTCTGACCGGTAATAGACTTGAGCTGGATAAACAAGCTTATCGTGGCTCCAAAATTCTATATGGAGACGATTCGGTCGGTAAGGGCGAGTGTTCAAGTGAACGACTATGCAGCAAGCATAGATCTAAAGAATGCATACTTTCATGTCCCATTACATCCGGCATTCAAAAAGTACCTGCAGTTTGCCGTACAAGGGAGGGTTCTTTGATCTGAACCTGGCTCTCTGGGCATTCACTTGAATAATTAACTCGATAATGTCATACTTCCGAGCTCATTCGTCTGTGGTAACGTCGGCTTACTTGGACGACATTCTACAGAGACACGGCAACAGAATTATTCTTCAGATCGATGTTCAGAGTCTGCTTCTATTATTCCGACATCTTGGTTTCATCGTAAACGATAAAAAGTCGGATCTAGCTCCATCCAAGTCGTCCATTCACTTGTCAATGAGCTTCGAAACTCACAACAATTTGATTCGTCTGCCGTTACCCAAAGCAAAATTAGTCAGTTGTTATGCTCCCTTTTGTCTACGCTCAGACGCATTAACAGTGAGGGAATTCATGCGACTGTTGGAGCTGTGCGGAGCGGAGCGGCTGTGGAGCTTATTCCGATGGGCCGTCTGCGCACACGTCCCCTCCAGATATTCTTTACTCAGAACTGGAGTGTGAAGACGCTTTCGCTCGAAACCAGTATTGTTTTAACAGACCTAGTAAAACAAAGGGTTCAAATTTGGGCAGATATTCAGAGGTTAACTCAGGGAGTCCCGCTGCAACTGCTGGATCCGGCTTTCACGATTATGACAGATGCGAGTCAGACGATTTGGGGCTCGACCCTAAGTCCCACAGACTTGAAGTGTCAGGGTCTCTGGAGAAACACATAAACATCAAAAAGATGATATCAATATGGCTAGCACTACAACACTGGATTCACATAATAGCAGACTTCATGTTCAGATTTTGTCGGACAGTAGTAGTAGTATACATCAGGAACCAGGGCTACACTCATTAATTTTCGTTATGCGAACTAACGGAGAAGATTCTTCTATATGCCATAAATCATCATGTTCACCTTTCTGTCCGTCATATACCAGGTCGTCTGAACGTACTAGCAGGCTCGCTCTCTCGGAAAGGTCGCCTGTTGCAATTGGAGTGGATGCGCAACAAGCGAGTGTTCCGGCAAATTTGCTACCAGTGGGATCGCCCCATGATAGATACGTTTGCGACGCACCGGAACAATCAGTTACCGACTTTCATGTCTCCATGCCTTGATTCAGCAGATTCTGTTAAAGATCAAACAGTCTTGTTGCGAAATCCTACTGGTAGCACCTCAGTCGTCTCAGAAACCTTGGATCAATCTTCTCTGGTGTCTGCTATGGGACGTTCCCCAGAAGCTTCCTCCACGAGAGGACCTTCTTTATCAGGGGAAGTATTTGTTCTTCACGTCATTCTCCGCCCTTAGTGGCATTTTGGAGTCAGACGTGAGGGAGCCTTGCGGTTCCTATATTATTTGATGACTAACACAAGAACGATTGAAGTAATGCGGGTGAGGGGGGTTTGATATGACTTTGAATCCCCCCCTCCCCCACCGCCAATGTGTTAAGAGGCGAATACTGGGCAAGACATAGTTTTTTCCCACAAGTCTCGTTTGATTTTTTGTACTTTCATGCTTTTCATGACTTCTTGACTGGCGGCAGGGTCGTGTTTTATGGGGACCTCATGGGCACATCCACTTTTTTAGTGGTTGGTTTCCTGTGGTGGTTGACAGCGATGCAAACCCAAACAAAAAATAACCTGAATTTTAATAATCGGTATTCCGGTGTACCCTGGTGTTATATTCTGAATTGCGGGGTATTTGAGTTGGCCAAATCACCCAAGCCTAAAATGTGATGTGTTGAATGTATTGAGAGTGAAACAGCTGGCCTATTATAGTGGTATCGCGATACAACAAAATTTGGATGTCCGCACCGGTACCCATATCGTGAGTTACTGTATTGGTATGTATCAGAGTACCGGGATATCATCCCAAGCCTATTTGGTATGATGTCTTTTCTGTAAGAAACTTGAGCAAATGACTTGGCATTACTGGAACTTGCTATTTAGTTTAGTCCATTCTTGGTCAAGTTGTCAAATACACATTCATTTACTATGGCACATGTACTGGTTGTACTCGCAAGAGGATAACAGTACTCTCAAACTGTAAATTATTTAAAAACAAAAAATTGATTCTTACAGCAAGAGTTTGTGAGAATCAAAATCGATTCTTGCAAATATCGATAATTCTTTAAGTTTGCTTACTTGGTGCTAAGTGATTCAGATCTTTTGTCTGATACATCTTATTCTGAACGATACTCCACAGTAAATGGCAATAGAAGTTTGGATGAACTAATTCTAAATGCAAAATCAATGTAGCATTAATGATTTGACCAGTTAAATGGTAATCTTCACGAACTTGGTCGATTGATTCATGAATTTATGCGTCAATGATTTTCTGTATAACATTTGCCGTTATCTTCATTATATATTGAAATTGTTTTGTTTATATTTACAGATATCTGTTGAAGGGAACATTGGATGTGGGAAAACAACCTTTTTGAATCATTTTAAACAAGTTCCTGGGATACAGGTAGACTATTGGAATATTTTTACTTTGTCTTCAAAAGATAAAACTAGCTTTTGTGTGCTTTACCCTTTACCCAGCCCTGTGAACTGAACAAATTTGTGCTGACAAAACAAGTGCCGTGCAGGCTTGGCAATTTCAGGAGAGCGATTTTTTAGCTCTCCTTACTGCCCTCCTGAAAGAATTAAGGAGAGCGAAAAATTGCCCTCCTAAATATTTTGGTCTGGGATGATTGAGATTACATGTATTATGCTCACATTAAATTTTTGTTGTAAAGCAAAAATGTAATTTAACTTCGAAGTCACATAACATCACAGAATTTCATTTTGAAAGTGGTTTAGTGGTAAAAGGTAATGGCTGCAACCATACCCAAACACAGTTGCAATCATTTGAAGCAAAATGGATCACAGCAATATTTTTTTTTCTGTCAGTTTCAAGTTCAACAACTTACATCACAGTTTGAGGGATAATTATTCAAGGAATATTGACACTATAATATACTACCATTACTACTATCCTGTCACTTGAAGCACTTGCACCAGGATGTGACTGTAGATTCAAGTAGACCTGTTGTCCAAGAAAGTCATACGCCTACCACTACCACCTTCAACCCCCCTTGGGGGGTTGAAGGTGGTAGTGGTAGGCGTATGACTTTCTTGGACAACAGGTCTGGGTACACACACAGGTCTTGTCAAGTGTGTGTTCGGTTGTTGAGTGAGACATCTAGATGTCTAAGAGATTTCGCTTTACCTTAGTAAAGTTAATAAAATCACTGATGTAGTTTGTTGGTTTCAGTTTCAATGAGTTCCTTCAACTGGATACTTAAAATGCTGTGTAAAGCTAATTGCTCTCCTAAGCTGATTGAGGAGAGCGATTTTTTGCCCTCCTCCATTTTTCAGAATGCCAGGCCTGGCCGTGGTAAAATGTCTATGCCTTGGCAAAAACACATTTTACTCTGGCAATTTTGAATCGGCATTTGAGATTCCGGTATTCATTATGTGATTTAAGTTGCAAATGCCTTTTGGTTGTAATGAATCATCTGCAACAGAATCACAAAAGGGCAGTAGACAGCATGTGTCTGTCTGGTGTGTTGACTTTCTCTTTGATGAGGTGTTTTTCGCCACAGGTTATAACTGAAAAAATCCCTCAGGATCAGTAATGCTGCTTCCAGAATAAATTGACTCTCAATGGTATTTTTCTGAAGTGTTTTGTATTATAGGAAAGCCTTGTTTTGATTTTATTAAACTGCTTAAACCTTTAAATGTATGTCATATAAAAACTTATTTTAAAATCTAACATTTAAAATTTGTTTTGCAATGGTCACTGTCGGGCAACGAGGGGATGTTTGTCAAGGTGCATTTAATAATTTCTTACCACCCTCTTTTCATGATTTGCAAATTATTCCTTCCAGAAATTCCAGTTGCAAGGAATTCATTATTGGTAAACATCGAACTGTTTGTGACATATTTATCTTAAAAGTAAATAGAAAAAAGATAATCAACATACCACGTCCCTGTGATTTTTGAACGGAAAGGCCTGATATCAACTTATGGAATATAAACTTTCATTTGATTATTCCCGACTACTCGATTGCTGGTTTTATTGTCAACTAGTGTCGAAAAATTTAACCGGCAATGACTAGTTGTTTCAACACTAATGCACATGTTAACGATAGACTGAACTTGACTTTATATCCATGTTCCGGCCATGATTAGCCATTGTGCAGAAATTTTTGACCTGAAAAACCAACAAATAAATAAATAATTTACTCATGGGAACCCGGGAAAGTGAAGCAGTGCTCAATAATTGTGGTAAACAAGCTCTATTTTACTGGTAAAATAGAACCCTGCAGCCAATGCCTGGGGTGTAAGTCTCCAAAAATGGGCAATACGGGTATAAACAGTTGGCTGGATTTGACTTTTTATCGATGTTGCAGTCACTATTCGTCATTGTACAGAAATATGTGACCTTAAACACCAATAAATAAATCAATCAGTCATGTCCTCCCTTACATTGAACTGTATCATCACACTGATTGAAAATACCTTTTTTCCCATATGGCCTAAAAAAAATAAAAATCTGTTTCTCAGGCCCTCCCACATGGTCCTTTTGGCTGCTGCATGCTCTCTTTTTTATAACCAATGTAAACTTATAACCAATGTAAACTTAAAAAAAATAAAAATTAAATGGTTTATCTTAGACATAATTTATGTCTGATATTTTACCTAAGTTAAAAAATTGATAAATTTGTCATTTGAGTGCAAGAAGCCTTCTTGTACTCAAGGGATGAAATACTCCACCTTCCATGCTATTTCGTAGATTATGAGGCCTAAAACATAAACCAAGAACTTGAACATTTGATGGCAAAGAAATAATTACACAAATAAAAAATGAAATAAAAAAAAGCTTGCCCGCATGCAATTTTACAAATAATGGCCTGAGAAACAGACAACCTACTTTGTGTGTCCTAAACAATAAAGCATTTTGTCGGTATATCATGGATATGCTTCTTTTTAGCTCACCTGGCCTAAAAAGCCATGTGAGCTTTTCTCATCACTTGGTGTCCGTCGTCTGTCGTCCCGCAATCCGTAAACTTTTCACATTTTCATCTTCTTCTCTGTAACAGCTGAGTCGGTGTGAACCAAACTTGGCAGGAATGGTCTATGGGAGGTCCTCTTCCAACGGTCCTCATTTTGTTCCCGTCGGATGAAAAACATGGCTTCCAGAGGCATTCTTTGATTCTGGTTTGTGGATTTTCAAAAATCTTCTCCTGAAACTGCCAGGCAAAATGTTTTGATACTTCACATAAACAATGACTGGGACCCCCTCTACCAACGATCCTCATTTAATGTTGATCGGGTTGCAAACATGGCCACAATTGCGGCTTATAGTTACTATAGAAACCCTATGGGAGATCACATTTTCATCTTCTTCTACGGAACTACTGAGCCGATGTGAACCAAACCTGTTAGGGATGGTCTTTGGGAGGTCCTCTACAAACAATCCTCATTTTGTTCCCGAGGGTTGAAAAACATGGCCACAAGAGGCATTCTTTGATTCTGATAGGTGGATTTTCAAAAATTTTCTCCTCTGAAACAAACGGGCCAAATGTTTTGATACTAAGTAATGGCTGGGACCCCCTCTATGAACGTTCGTCATTTAATGTTGATCGGGTTGTAAACATGGCCACAATTGCAGCTTATAGTTACTATAGAAACCCAATGGGAAATCACATTTTTATCTTCTTCTCTGAAACTACTGAGCCGATGTGAACCACACTTCGCAGGAATGGTCTATGAGTGGATGGAAATATGTGGCCGCCAGAGGCTATATTCTAATGCTTAACCCAATGCCTCTCCTATCTGCACAAAAGATCAGTACTGTCAGCAAAAATACTTCTTTTTTGAGAATCTGGTAAGGGTTGGTTCCAGTTTTCTCCACTGAGAACTGGGGAAAAAATACCCCAAAAATATTGTGCATACAGTACAAGTCAAAATAAGCTGTAGTATAACTGCAATAAACTAAACTGCTGCTCCTGCCCTGACAAGATCAGAATCTGACATTTTCTGGAAAGCTATCAGTGAGAGCTTTCCAGAAAATGATGTCAGCTTCTGGTCTTATCAGTGTAGGAAGAGAAAAAGATACACATTTTATAGGATTATCCTACAACTTATTTTGACTTGACTGTAAACTATTGGAAGTGTACATGGATGCTGATATATGCTCATTACTCATGTTCTTATCAGATAAATTATAATCTTGGTTGTTGACAGGTGTTTGGAGAAAACAGAAGATTTTGCTAACATTCTTGCAATCATGTCAGCTTAGATGACAGTAATTATTGTATATCTTTTTAAGATTTGACAAAAATTGGCGTAATGTGTTTCCTGTAACCCTTTTACCTATCCAAAGCTATTTTGAAAAGAGAATACTGTCTGAAAAAAGTTGTAATTTTTCAAAAATATTTAACCTTCTTTTACTGATTTTTTTGTTGAAAACAGAATTCATAAATGTGTGCATTTTCAAGAAAATCTTCTTTGAAACTACAAGGCCAAATGGTTTGAAAACTTAGTGTGACTGATGACTGTAACTCCCCTCTACCAATGATCCTCATTTTAATCTTCATTGGGTTGCAATTATGGCTGCAATTGTGGCTTATAGTTACTATAGAAACCCTATAGGAAATCACATTTTCATCATCTTCACTGAAAGTACTGAGCCAATGTGAACCAGACTTGGCAGGCGTTGTCAATGAGAGGTTCTCTACAACTGTTACTCATTTTATTCCTGTTGGGTGAAAAAACGTGGCCCCCAGAAGCATTCTTTGATTCTGATTGCTCAATTTTGAAAACTCTTCTTCTCTGAAACCACAGGGCCAAATGTTTTGAAACTTTGCATGGTTGATAACTGTGACAACCTCCACCAACTTTCCTTATTTTAATGTTGATCGTATTGCAAACATGGCCACAATTGTGGTTTATAATTACTATAGAAAAAAACTACAGGAAATCACGTTTTTATCTTCTCTCTGGAACTGTTGAGCTGACATGAACCAAAAACTTGGCAAGAATGGTCTATAGGAGACCCTCTACAAACGATCCTCTTTTTGTTCCCGTTGGCTGGAAAATAATGCCACCAGAGACATTCTATGATTCTGTTTGATGGATTCAGATGTTTTGAAACTTCACGTAATTGAAGACGGGGACACCTTCTACCAATGATCCTCACATTTTTTATATGTATTTTCAGGTGAGCGATTACAGGCTCTGTAGAGCATCTAGTTATTTCTCATGGATTGAAAAATATAATTCGTCTCTTTCAGGTTGAACCAGAGCCAGTAGATTTATGGAAAAATGTTGCAGGAAGTAATTTACTGGTTAGTTAGAATTTTTTTTCAGATAAATTCAAATTTATTCTTTTAAAACATGAGTCTATATTAGTTTTGGTTCTATTTTGATTTGAGGGTTTCTTCTATTTTGGGGTGTTGGAGATGAGTGAGGAACATAAAGTAACTCGGTCCTCATTAGCAAAATGTAGGTCTCGTACGATGGGAAGTTAAATTACTTATATATTACGGGGGGTATATAGGAGTCAACTTGTCCGTCGGTCGGTCTGTCATTGTCGTTGTCATTGGACCATTTCACATGTAAACTTGTGGAGCAAACTACTTCCACAGTTTTAGCCGCATTTTCATGAAACTTCACAAAAATGAACAACATGATGAGGGGAAGTGCATGACAAAATTTTGTTCCGCTCGGTTTCAAGATGGCCGGCTGGTGACCATATTGGATTTTTTTTTTTACTAAGAAAAATTCAATGCCACTTTTCAGTCACCCACACTAGGCAGTATGCCATGGTGGGGGTATAGTGTGCGACAAACCATCTCTAGTTTTGGGATATATTGTTAACTTTACATATGTATCAACTGGAAAATTGAAATTTAATTTTATTCACTTAGGCTATTAAAAAAAAAATAGCTCTCAAACACCTCCCTTGTTAATATTCTGCAAGGGGGTGCGGTGGCTCAGTCGGTAGAGGTGCAGGCTGCAAGCCGAGAGGTCCTCGGTTCGAATCCCACCTGCGGCAACCGCGTTGTGTCCTTGGGCAAGACACTTCACCCCCATTGCCCATGTGGGGGCACGATGACGCCGTGTACTAAGGCGTACTGCACGTCGATGGTACGCATGTCTTCAACCAATCTAACCCTGCCTGTGCTGCAGTGCGGAGTTACGATGTTGGGGAGCTGGCAGCTGCTCGTCGTTGCTCGGTGGTTCTCTCCGGGTACTCCGGCTTCCTCCACCCGTAAAACTGTCACGGTCATGATTAGCCATTGTGCATAAATATGTGACCTTAAACATCAATAAATAATAAATATTCTGCAAAAATCCTCTCTCTTCATAAAATTGCAATCTGATTGAGAAAACGTTGTGATCACAGTACTGCACAAGTTCATATTTTAATTAATTAATCATTCTAACATAATGATAGGTGTATTTTTGTCCTATTATAGTTCTATGTCAAAACCAAGTTTATCAACTGGTAGAGTGTAAGAAGCCACTATCATGGCTCTACTGAAAAGTGTTGAAAGTTACTTTAGTGGCTTTACACTATGTGCATTAGCTTGTTGTTTATCCACTTATAGATGAAGAAAGGTTCATATTAAATTTTGTTACAATTTATTGGAGAGTGCCATCAGGCACTCTCCAATAAATAGCAACAAAACAATTATTGATGAACAAAATCATGCCGAACTATGGCTCCCCTTTCTGGTAGCATTGCATCTTTGAATTAAATAGTCATGTTATAAATCACCTTTGAAATATAACTTAGTCCTCTACCAGTTAACCCTTTACCCAATGCAGAGAATATCAAAAATTATTATTTTAATTACTATTTTTTTAAATTTGTCAAACAAATTCAACAAAACCATGTCATGTGACCCTTCATTGGAACGAGCTCGATGAGCTCGTTCCAATGAAGGGTCACATGATATGGTTTTGTTGAAATATTTTGAAAAATATATTTTTTTTCAATGGCTCAATTTGCAAATTACGCGGGCGGATGCGGGCGATTCGTTAGGTAAAGGGTTAATAATGCATTGATTAAATATTTATCTTTTCAGGAACTGTTGTACCAAGATGCCAATAGGTGGTCATTTGCATTCCAGTCTTATGTCCAACTTACTATGTTGAATATTCATGAACGAAACAAAAAAGTAAGTTATTTTTTTTTGCTATGCCCTTTTATTATGCCAGCCGGATAGATTAACTAATGAATGGTCTAAGCCGATGACTGAGAAATACACAGGTAATGATGATCAACTGTGATGCCATATTAATTCAGTATACCGACACTGGTGGTATATTAATTTTCACTGTTCACCATTTTTATGTCCTTGTCATAAAATGGCCCCGGACATTTTGTGTTACCCTTGTCTGTCCATCAATCCATCATTCCAGAATAGCAGTTTTCTGGACAAGTTTTTCACCATACATTGAGATAATTGGCTGTTTTCTGGGATATGGCTTTGTCATGGGTACCAACAAATCGAGCTCGAGTTTCAGACCTCGAAATAAGAGGCGAATGCTCGTAGCGTTTGCCTATCGGTTACGCAGGTTTGTTTTCAGGCGAACGCTTGGTCGGTTAACCAAAAATCGCGCCGATGGCCGACGAAGTTAGTTGTTACGGGATGAGAAATGTTATCAACGTTTTTCCTCCCACTGATTTAAAAGAAGCACTGCAGACTGCGGTGAACAAAACGAGAACAAAATGCTCATATGGTTATCATACAGCGTGTTTCAATCATTACTGTACTTGTCCCCGCAAGTATAAATCTATAGTATTAGCGGTACTAAAGATCTGCAGTACTAACTCGCGGCGCCCTCTGGCTCTTGAAACAATTAATTTGTTTCGATTCTGAGAAAAGCGATTGTCTGTTACAGCTAAAGGGAGCTAACTGCTTTGTTAATACATTTACCGCACGTGAGGTATTAACTCTTGCACTGCGCGAAGCTGAAAATAAGTCTTTGATACAATAAAAAGGAGACATATTGAAAATCAAATGAGCTGTTGTTAATTATTTGCATTCCGCCCCTTTTTACCTTACCAATCCATGAGAAAAATTTTCGAACACATTCTGGAAACGTCTTTTATTCACCAATGCTGACTTCTTATTTACGCGCTTATTCCATTTGAATAAACAGCCAGCATGGTTGTGAACATGGGTTTTTCCAAATGATTTCGAACATTGTGGCACAAATAAAGTTTTAGTTTGGAACTTTGGATTACATTCTCCGGATTCCGAAATGTAGGGAAAGGTAGATATGAGTTACAATTGTTTCTTTTCCAATGTTAATCAGAGACTGCCAATGCAACTCCCATCCCCTAAAGTTCAATGTATTCGTAATACAGACGTCCATCGACGGTATTTGACCCCATCCCCACACATTTGCCCAATTCCAACTCCCAGTTCGAGACAAATGTGTTTGGGTTTCTGAAATAATAAGCCACACAGCCAAATAAACAATTAAAATTCTTTAATTTTTATTAGACACAAAAAAATCATACAAAGCAAAGAACAACAAATGTTAATGCATGCATATGTTAATTTGCGTGTGTGTGGGGGGTGGGGGGGCTTGTGTATGTTCTTGTTTTGTACTGCGCCTGCCTTGGGTCCTTTGTGTCTAAACGCCAAACTAACTGAAGCTTTGTCTGTATTAATACTTTTAATGCAATGGTTAAACAATAGGTTTAGGAAAAAAATCTAGGTAACAGGTTAACCATTGTCAAATGAGGCAACCTGCTGGAAGGTTTATCAAAATTTTGTTATTTCGAGGCCTGGAGTTTGGTCCCGGTCAGATGATTTTTTGCAGAGTTATTGACTTTGAAGTTCCAAAATAAGTTTTCTGGATTTTTTTTCACCATTCACTGAGATAATTGGCAGATTTCTGTTATTATAAGTTATCTCCGCCAACAGTATGGTATTTGGAGATTTAATACCTGGATGTCGGTTTTAAACACCGAGCTGAAGGCGTGGTGTTTACATGGGACATCCAGATGTTAAATCTCCATATACCATACATGTTGGCACAGATAATGTTTTTGTCCCCTTTGAAACACAATAGAAACATAGTGGAAACAAATTTGTTTAATGCGTTTCTCGTGCTCCACAATCAGTTGGACCAAACGCGTGAATAATTGTTTTGTTTTTACAAACAGAAGACAACAGATAGAGTTACATCCCTTTCCCTTGGAAATGCGTAAACATATATTGGCTATTTGGTTATCAAATTTGCTCTTGTTTTATTTTTCTCAAGTTGTTTGATTTAATTAATCGACTATTTAATTTATAACAACAAAATATGATCAAATTGATGGAAATCTGATGATATTTTGTGACTATTTTCAGGTTTTTTGGTTCAGTTTTTGTACCGAAGCGAGCGAAAGCAAAAAGCTTTCATTTAAACCATATACCCCTGATGTTTCACATGCCCATATACCCTGGATGTTGCATGCTCTCATATATCTTGGATGTTGGGTGCAGCCTTTGCCATGGCTATTTGGCCTAGGCATTCTGACCAAGCAGAAGACAGAATTTATCGGGATATAGGGACAAGTGGCTTTGTCATTGGTAACTACAAATCAAATTCCATCCTGATCAGATGTTGTTTCTCAAAGTTATTGAAACTTGAACTTTCAAAGCATCAGAAAGCAGGCCAAATTGTAAATGCTGTCCAAAGTGTTGGAGATAATAATCAATACTTTTCGTGGCGATCAGTGATATGTTGGATTACTTCCCATGGATTGCATCACTACTCATTTGCTTTTGTAAATGTATGAATGCTGATAGGAAAATTTAAGGAAAACATGAAATGGTTTGCAAACATCTGATGATGATCAAATTTCAGAGAGAAAAGGCAGACATAATAAATATGTTGAAGGACATGTAATTGGTGGATACAATGTCACATGAGGCTCAGTGAGAATAATTTTGAGCTCGGCTAAAGCCTTGCCTAATATTGTTATCTCTTGATCTCGTGTGACACCATATCTGTGAACTAAATGTCCTGTAACTTATATTATTTTTCTTTTGGAAATAGAAACTATTATGCCTGGAAGGGATTGAATGGGTGATTTTCCCTTTTTGGAAATCACTGATAGGAAACATGCTACTCTAAAATATGATTTTTAGCTCAACTTTGGCGAAGCCAAATTTGAAGTATTGCCATGGTCCGCCGTCCGTCTGTCCATCCATCACGCTGTACACACGGCTTGGGCTAGAGGTCGTATTTATGAACCGATCTTTACGAAACTTCTTGGGTACCTTTGTTATCATCATGAGACGAGAACGAGTGTTTTGGGGTCGGGTCCGAAATTTAAGACGGCCGCTGGCAGCCATTTTGTACCAACATTAGGTGCAATCAGATTTTTGCGCACAACTTCCAGATGAAAGCTCTGATTTGAATAATTTTTTTGCATGAATGTTTAGTACCATGGGATACATCACATATAATACAGGTTTTTTTCTCGTGCAGAAATTATGCAAATTAGACTAACTTTGATTTATTTAGTGTTACTTTCAGCACTGTAAGTGCAAATGCCAATATGGCTTGGGCTGGAGGCTGTATTTAATAACCGATCTTCACGAAACTTCTTGGGTACCTTTGTTATCACTTTGGGACGAAAACGAGTATTTCTGGGTGCGGTCCAAAATTCAAGATGGCTGCCAGTGGCCATTTTGTACCGAAATTAGGTCCAATCAGTTTTTTGTACACAACTTCTATACGGCTCAGACTAGAGGCTGTATTTATGAACCGATCTTTACAGTACTTTACATGTGCCTTTGTTATCAGGTCATTACCTAGATGTTTGTCATTGCTGTGTCACATACTATACATGTACATGTCTTAAACAAGTTGAGCTACAGTGTCATTGACACTTTCATTATTAAAAAAAAATGATATTTAGTTAGTTTTGTTTCTTGAAGGAAAAATTACAAACTTGAGACCTAGCTAAAATGTTTGACACCAAATGTTTGTTGTACATTTATTTCAATAATGTAATGCTCTATAATCATGGAACTAAATTCTTGGAATTTGTAAGGTGAATACAACTTTTAAGGAGCTGAACAATGATTGGATTTTGAGTATTCTGAGAATCATCAAGTTTATCCAGAAAATTGAAATTTTTTAAATTTCTCGTTAATAGTGTTTTTCAAGCTTTATGACATTCTTTTTTTCAGGGCAACAATTTGAAGATCATGGAGCGGTCAATTTATAGTGCCAAATATTGTTTTGTAGAAAACTTGTACAAAAGGTAAAACCTCATTGTTCCTTGAATCTTTCAAATGCCATTAGAAAAAGTTGGAAGAGTTTTAAACATTGGACTGTTAAGTGCTTCATGTCTAAGGTGCATTACTAAATCTTGCACACCTATGTCACATGTCCACTGTGGGAACTTGGGGAAGTGGAGTAGTGATTATTTCATGTGGTAAACAAGTTCTGCTTTACTGGTAAAATAGGACCCGGAACCATGCCTGGGGTGGCTGTCCTTTAAAGTGGGTAGCATGAGTGTGAACGATTGGCTAAACTTGACTTGATCCCGATGTTGTAGTCATGAGATAGCCAAAGATACTGAAAGTGACCTTAACCCTTAAGAGCTAATTCCGACTGATGACTGAAAGAGAACAGGTGCCCCAACATGATGTCGCTGGGGAAGCTTGCAAGTTACGTTCTAAGTGCCTGGGCAATTGTTTCTATGCAAGTCTTGGCTGCCTCTTGAGGCTGCCAAGACTTGCATTGTCACAACAGCAACAAAGCCACAGGATGAAGACTTTCAAAAACGTAGGAAAAATGCATAAATTTCTCCAGCCCTGTAGGGATTAAACACCAATAAATATATAAATAAATAAATAAATAAATAAACAAATAAATAAATAAATCTATGATGCAAATAAATCTATGGAGATAAATGTTTTCTTGTATTCTTAAAATGTTAGCAGAAGGATATTTGTAATAATATCTACACCATGCCTCAGACCTGCAGTTAAAGGGTCCCCAGATTTTAACTGGTAGAGTGCTAAATTATTTTTTGATTTTCAAAATTAGTTCACATGTCTTTGCCTTGGTACACAAATTATACCAAGTCAAATACATATACAGTACATGGTGAGTGGATTGTAACTAAATCACCCATGGAGTGAAGTTGTCACCCAAGCTATAACTTTCAAATTGTGTACATATCGACAAAAACACAAGCAATGTTTCAGCCAATGGACCCTAGTGGGATCATGGTGAAACCTCAAATCAAATGAGTGGCACATTGAAGATGACTGATGGAAGTTGGAGTGCTATAAACCTGATTTGTTCTGACTGTGATGGCTCAAGTCCCGACTGATAAAATAATCCAACTACATTATCAAGGCATGTCTTCGTAGAAGCATGCCTTGATAATGCCGTTGGAATGTGTAAGGATTATAGTTCATCGTCGACATTGTTGGAAAACTTTAAATTTGCTCTTCACAGTGGTAGGGAACTAGTGATATTGAAATTAGCAAGGTTAGTGGTTTTAGTACAGTTATTTCCAAATGAAACAAAATACTGCAGTTTGATTGGCTGAGAGGTACGGTGTAACTTGCAATCCACAGTTGCTCTTTTTTACACCATGGTTAACCATGGTGTAAAAACAAGAATACACAATCGCAGGCTATATGGCTAACAAGTACCCATATTTAATGGTTAATTCATACCTTCTGCTCGGTTATGTTAGAACAAAAATAAAAATGCTGGAAATTTAGTCTTTATGTGTTATAAAATATTACAGATATGGATGTCATTTGAACTGGCTCATTGAGCCAGTTCCAATGACATACATATTTTTCTGGTTTTATTAAGAAACTTACAAAGTACAAATTTTCTCTCGGTTTTTTCCCACCATTTAGGATAAACTAGTAAGTACACCAAACTTCTTCGAAATAAATCCGTTATCCTTTTGTTTTCCAGGGTGTATGAGAGTTTACACCGGTCTGGGAACTCATACACCCTTCGGTTTCACCTCAGGGTGTATGAGTTCCCAAACCGGTGTAAACTCCCATACACCCTGGAAACCACAAGGATAACTAATAATATTATGTTAATGTAGTGTTAGTTATACTCTGCCTTTTATTTCAGCATTATTTATGAAAGATTTCAATCCGAACAATACGTTTTGTGAGATGCAGAAGATAACTGATACCAGGCTTTATCTCACAATCGGGGCGTTTTTGCACTGTTACGCAAGTAAAGTTTAATGTATCTGGGGCCCTTGTTCTGAATCCGTATCGAGAGCCCCTGATACAAGCGCGTGATTCTGCTGTTGTCAAAACAACGGCATTAATATCATCTTTCAATTCGCATTTTTCCCTTCAGAGAAAACAATATTGGGTGAGGCGAAGCCGAACCTAATATTGTTTTCTCTGGGGAGCGCAGTGGCTCAGTAGGTAGAGGTGCAGGCTGCAAGCCGAGAGGTCCTCCGTTCGAATCCCACCTGCGACAACCGCATTGTGTCCTTGGGCAAGACACTTCATTTCCATTGCCCGCGTGGGGGCACAATGACGCCGTGTAGTAAGGCATACTGCATGTCAATGGTACGCATGTCTTCAATCTAACCCTGCCTGTGCTACAGTGCGGAGTTATGATGTTCGGGAGCTGGCCGCTGCTCGTCGTTGCTCGGTGGTTCTCTCCGGGTACTCCGGCTTCCTCCACCCATAAAACTGTCACGGTCATGATTAGCCATTGTGTATAAATATGTGACCTTAAACATCAATAAATAAATAACTAAATATTGTTTTCTCTGAGCCACATATGACACTTTATCTGCCAACTAAATGCCCTGTAACGTATTTATTATGCACGGCATGCTAAAATGTCACTGGGGAAGTTAACTCAATGAATAGTTAAATTATGCGTACTTTTTGGCATCTTGGGCTGGTTTAAAGCCTATTATCGCGATTTTCCTGAACGCTCAAGTCGAGGCTTCTCTCTTGAAGTTAAAGGATTAGCTTTATCTATTAAATGTGGAAAACTCCACCTCAGTAAACGATGAATGGCATATTTTAAAATATAATAAACCTTTACACCAAGAGGGATATTTAATTCACCAGTAATTATTGCAGAAGTAACAACCAAATTCATGTTGACGAAACACACAGTTGCTCCACTTTGCAAGACAATATTCAGTAAAGTGAATTCCAGTGAAGTAGTTTTCTCCGAAGTGTAACGTCATCACTGACCTCAATATGGAAATCAATGAATGCTATTCTATTTTTCAATTTGTGCCTTTCCATCGATAAGGCAAATGAAAAAGTTTCTCTTAAAATAGTTTTATAAAACATTTTGTGGTCAATATTGTGAGATAAATTTATCATCACCACAGTGTGTGTCTCCGGAAATTCTGATCAAGTCTCGTTGTAGGCACAGAATCGCATTTCGACTCGCCCTAACGGGCTCGTCGAAATACTATTCTGTTCCTACAACTCAACTTGATCTGAATTCCCGGAGACACACACTGTGGTGATAATCTGTATTTATCTCACAATCATATAGATTTTGGCCTGAAAACCACGAGAAACGGTACGTATCACATAATGTGTTCCGATTCCGTATCATATAGACGACTCATTCTGATTCCATATGATATAGACGACTCATTTCCGGTAGTGCTGCGGGCTATCATAACAGGCACATGGATACATTCTATGTGCGTTTCAGTGATCGACTGAACATTATGTCCCAAAAATGTTTAAAAATAATTTAACCCTTTGCCTAACATGAAAAGCAGATGACACTTGCAAAAAAAATTCATGAATAACTAATTTTTTCATTTTTTGTCTCGAAAACATAGGTTATGACCACTTGTTGGAATGAGCTCGTTCCAGTGAGGGGTCATAACCTATGTTTTTGAGACAAAAAATGAAAAAATAATGAAAATTAACTGGCGATTTTTGAGAATAGCGTTGGCCGGTTTTGGCCGTTACGTTGGGTAAAAGGGTTAAGATTTAATCTGTGTATGTGACAGAATTGTCAGATAAATGAATTATCATGATAATGTGCATGGCCTGTGATTTGCATCAGATTCTCGGTGGTGTCCAAAATGGGATCACAACTCGCCGCCAAAGCCGGCTCATTGAAATCCCATTCTGGACACCACCTCGAATCTGATACAAATCACAGGACATGCACATTATCATGATAATCTATATATATTCCCATGAAAAAATTTCGAGAGAAAACAAATTGGGCAGCCGATTTCAAATCAAACCAAATATCAACTTAAGATTTGAAATTGAATCTTATCTTGAAGCTTTGCAGGGCCCTATTGTCTTCTCCCAAACCACTGCCTCTAGATTGTATTGTCTTGTTTTTTATGCATACCTTTTGAAAGTTAAGGACAAAGACCTTATTACATCATATATAGAATGATAATATAATTTTATAAAAATTTCTTACTGATAAATTCTCAGGAGATCTTTTAGTGTTCTTTTCTTATATTTTTTTCAGTAATTTAATGAGTGAAGTAGATTATTGTGTTTTAACAGAGTGGTTTAATTGGATTTTAGAACACCTTACTCCAAAAGTAGATCTTATTGGTGAGTTTACAGTCTTACATTTTCAGCTCAAATACAGAGTTGCAGCTCAATGCAGTGATTAAACCTGAAAATAAATAGCTTACTTTATAACCTGTTAGCAGGTGACACTGTATAACATGGTGATAACCGACAGGAAAAAAGTTTTATCATTCTTTTTGCCTTCTCTGTGTTTGCATGCGAACTCTCCACAGTTGGTGATATTTATTTTGGCAGAAATTCTGTTAAGATGTGAAGAGCCTGCTATTTTATTCATGTGTGGATGCAATGAGCAGCCTTTGAGTAGAATTTCTCTTGAAAGATTGTCAAATGGACGTTCTGAAAAAGTTGTAGAAAGTTGTTAGAAAATATACTATGATAATTCTGTTGCTTGTTTTGGTCAAAATGTGTACCATTTACAAGCTGTATAATTGGTCTATATTTGTTGTGTGAATTATATTTTTGACTGTTGCATGTACATCTGGTAATTTCAATCGTTCGGTCTCTTAACTTTTAAAATACATTGGGAAATGACAATGTATTTGGTATACAAATGTAGCTTTTCAGTCTTTAGATTTTGAGATGAACTGTTGCTCGTGTGCACTTTTCACATTTTCATCTTATTCTCTGGAACTGCTGAGCGGATGTGAACCAAACTTGGCAGGAATGGTCTTAGGAGGTCCTCAACAAACAATCCTCATTTTGTTGCCGTCGGATGAAAAACATGGCCACTAGAGTCATTCTTTGATTCTGATTGGTTGATTTTTAAAAATCTTCTTCTCTGAAACTACAAGGCCAAATATTTTGAAACTTCACATGATTGATGATTGGGACACCCTCTTCTAACAATCCTCATTTAATGCTGATCGGGTTGCAAACCCCACAATTGTGGCTCTTAGTTACCATGGAAACCCTATGGGAAATCACATTTTCATCTTCTCTGGAACAACTGAGCCGATGTGAATCAAACTTGGCAAGAATGGTCTATGAGAGATTCTCTACAAAATTTCCTCTCTTGTTCCTGCCGGATAAAAAACATGGCTGCTAGAGGCATTCTTTGATTTCCTTAAGCTAGGAGCCAATTTGAACCAAATTTTGTATGTGGTGCAGTAGAAGTCGTTTTAACTTGTAGTTGTAAACACGGCAGAAACGGAAATGAAACCTCGGTTATAAACGAAAAACAACAGTGATACTTTTGATGTACTTACGTAAACATAGTTATCGTTTACATTTTGTTTATTTGTTGGGGTTATGAAATAGAGGATTACTGTGAATTCATATTTGTGTGCAACATGCGTAATATTTCACTGTGGTTATAAATGCAAGTTTAAAAAAATATCATAAATACTACTTTCTTTTAGTATTACATGTATTACCTCTTGTGCGTCATTTGTGCATACCCCAATTAGGAATGACTATCATTTGAAGATGTTGCAAGTACACTCGTCGTGGAATGTCCTGGTTTCATGTAATATCATAAATACTACTTTCTTTTAGTATTACATGTATTGTATTACCTCTTGTGCGTCATTTGTGCGTACCCCAATTAGGAATGACTATCATTTGAAGATGTTGCAAGTACACTCGCCGTGGAATGTCCTGGTTTCATGTAATATCATAAATACTACTTTCTTTTAGTATTACATGTATTGTATTACCTCTTGTGCGTCATTTGTGCATACCCCAGTTAGGAATGACTATCATTTTATTTTAAGGTTTTGCAAGTACACACGTCGTGGAATGTACTGGTTTCACGTATGCCTGGAAAAATACGACAAATCATTTCACGGATGCCGATATGTGAAAAACCTTGTGAATGATAATTCAATGAAACATGCCTGTGTGAAGTTGTGTGAAAGTGATTAATATAATTTCCAATGTCTCTGAAAATTGAGCAACGTGCAATTAATCCAGTACACAAATATTCATGCTAATCTGTTTGATAGGCTTATTATCAAGACGACAAAGTCTGAGCTCTCTTTTTAGACAGTATTAAATTACACTACAAGTTGGAAGTAGATGCAGCAAAACCACAATTAATTCGTTTTTTTATGTGGTCATAAACTATTTTACAAACCTGAGTTACTTTCTGGATGAATTTAAAATCCACAGACCTGGACACTATTGTTGCAAATGCCACTGGAAAAGCAAATAAACTATATATCTGATCATATTGGAGGTTTCAGAAATTGGCTTTTCAACATTTCTGTGGACCGGATGAGTCTAATTAGCATTCAATAGAAATACATCAAGTTTTAAAAAAGCCCCAAAAACCCTCTAACATGTGATGAGAATGAAAATGCTCAGTCTGAGGCAGTATAGACAGCAATCCCACATGCAGTTAACCCTTTACCTAACCTGAAATACAGATGACACTTGCAAAAATAATTCTTGAATAACTAATTTTTTTCATTTTTTGTCTCAAAAACATAGGTTATGACCCCTCGTTGGAACGAGCTCGATGAGCTTGTTCGAATGAGGGGTCATAACCTATGTTTTTGAGACAAAAAATGAAAAAAATAATGAAAATTAATTGGTGATTTTTGAGAATAGCGCTGGTCGGTTTTGGCTGTTAGGTTTGGTAAAGGGTTAAATCGGAAATAAAAATAGAAAATACTGTGACTGACGCGAAGTTGAGAATTGACGCTGCTTCTGAAAAGTTCCAATTTATCGAAATTTTGGTGACATTGAAGTTAATTTTACAGACGGAAACACATCCATAGAAGTTGAACAATCCATAACCTTAATTCCAAATAAAACGCAGAGTAGGCTACATGGACTAAATTACTGTTTATGCTGGCTTAGTAAGTTGTAGAGTCTGACAGGTGCTTGCTGCTACTCAAATGTTCTCGCAGGGTATTCAGGCTTCCTCCACCCGTAAATACACAGAAAGACACATGCATGTGAATGTTCATGTTCGGAAAAAACCAACATAAACACAACAACTGCGCAGGTTATGGCACAAATGGTGCTCTGATTCTGAAACGATTAAGTTTCAGTCACAAATGAGTGTTTGATTTTCTTGACAGGGATGAAGACATTGGGGTGATAAACAAACAACGAAAAACAAATAAATACGAGTATCTTTATACGCCCGTTTAAAAAACGGTCGTATTATGTCATCAGTCTGTCTGTCCGTCCGTCTGTCTGTCCGTAAACAATTTGGTTTCCGTTCATTTAAAGTTGAACGCCGTGATGGATCGACATCAAACTTTCAGAAGTTGTTTTTAGCATTAAAATACAGGTCAAGTTCGATATTGGTGTTTCTCAGTCCATCTGCTGCAGAGATATGGCCCTTTGAAAACACAATTTTTCTAAAAAAAATTGGTTTCCGTTCATTTAAAGTTGAACGCCTTGACGGATCGACATCAAACATTCAGGAGTTGTTTTTAGCAATAAAATACAGGTCAAGTTCGATATTGGTGTTTCTCAGTCCATCCGCCGCAGAGTTATGGCCCTTTGAAAACACAATTTTTCTAAAAAAATTGGTTTCCGCTCATTTAAAGTCGAACACCTTGACGGATCGACATCAAACTTTCAGATGTTGTTTGTAGCAATAAAATACAGGTCATGTTCGATATTGGTGTTTCTCAGTTCATCTGCTGCAGAGTTATGGCCCTTTGAAACCACAATTTTTGAAAAAAAATTGGTTTACGTTCATTTAAAGCTGAACGCCAAAATTTTCAGATGTTGATTTTATACACCCATTTGAAAAACGGGACGTATTATGTGAATGGTCTCTCCACCCGTCTGTCTGTCCGTCCATGGACACATTTCGTTTCCGGACGATAACTTTAGTTGTAATGGATTGAGCTGAGTTAAATTTGGCATGTGGATTAGTATGACAAAATACAGGATGGGTTCGATTTCTGCTTCTAGCGGCCCATTTGCAGTAGAGTTATGGCCCTTTATTTATGGGAATTTAGCCCAACTTTTCATTTCTGGACAATAACTTTAGTTTGCCTTGACCGATTTATTTCAAATTTTCAGTTTTTTGTTTTTGACCACAAAATACAGCTCAAGTTCACTTTTGACCACAATCGCATATACCTTTCCAGAGTTATTCCCCTTGAATGATTGCACATTTGTGGATTTTGTGGTTTCCAGATGATAACTTTAGTTTGCCTTGACTAATTTGTTTCAAATTCTCAGATTTTGTTTATGACCACAAAGCACAGCTCAGGTTCACTTTCGGCCAAAATTGCATGTACCTTTCCAGAGTTATTCCTCTTGAATTTGTGCATTTTGTGTTTTCCGGATTATAACTTTAGTATGGCCTAACTGTTGGACGTAGAATGCATCAAATATTTGGTTTCCGGATGATAACTTTTATTATTTGTTTTTCGATTGGTTCCAAACTTGGTATGTTGTTTAATCACAACAAAATACAGGTCAAGTTCGAATATGGGGTTGGTCCAAACAATTTTCACCCTCATCCCCATCCTTACCCCAACCCTTCAAAAATACAAAACGGCATATATTGTCCCGCTACGCGGTGCTCTTGTTTAAATCTTTAATAATAATTTTCCTTTATTCTTTTATCTTATTCAACACGTGATAACTCGTGAAAACTTACCTATTTCCGTTGCATCCCAAATTGGCAAAACGTAACTTGCAACTAATTCTTGTTGATTAGTGCATCAGTCAGTTGATACCTGTACCAAGTCAAGTTTACGTTTGAATTCCCCTGCCGTGTGCGTCCAACCTCTCGAAAATATGGCGAAAACCTTTCCCCTCTCATACTTAACACATGCCTGTGCCTATTTACCTGTTTATTTGGTGGTTTTGGTCCTTAAAACCAATGTGCCCTTTTCAATTTCCCTGTTTCCCATTTTCGTGCAATGACGGTCCAAATAAAAAGGCCCAACGTGAGCCATTTATTTCAGTGCGGCGGTGCCTGAGAATCAGTTCCTTTTTTTTGGCCTTAAAACAACATAATTATAACAGATATTCATTATTATATTATCAAATTAATGAGTTACAGACAGTACTACAAAAGGAACATAACTATGCATAAGTTGCATAATAATATATCACAAATATCATCAGGAAATGGGAAAAAACAATAATTGCCTTGTAATTGGAATTGCTAATCAATTTGTGTGAACTGCTAATCATTTTCTCTAAATTCCATGTACATTGCTAATCGAAAATTTCAAGTTAAATCGATCCCTGAATTCATTTGACAATTATCAACAAAAAAGAACACATTTTATCGCCAACCAAATGTGCGAGGGGAACATGTGTTACTATTTCGTCCTCTGAGTCCCAATGTGTTCTATGTGCCTATTGGCACATAGAACACAATGGAACTCAGTAGACTGTTTTTATCTATCGCTAGTGATTCAGATTGTAATTGCGGTGCATGATTTGTGGAAAATTCCAGTTAAATTTTGCTTCTATTTAAAAATAGTCTGTCAACGATTTCCAGATTTTCATTTTCTGCATGGTTCAGTCAGTGTTGCTGTAGATGGGGATTACATAGAACAGACCTGTAACAAAACCCTTGTTGTTAGTATCATTAACCCGCAATAAACAAACAAATCATATTGAGCTGAAATCAAATTATTTCATCATTAGATGATTTGTTGTTGAAGTAGCGAATTTTTCCCATAATACAACTATGAATTTAACCAATTCAATGGGGTTTGACAGAGCTCATTCTGACAGAACAATTGTAGATGAACAGATTCTCCCCCCCCCCCCACCCTCCCCAAAATAATCTATCCTCTACCAGTAAAAGAAGACCAAAAAGTTTTATAGATTTCTTAGATTTTTTTACATTCCCATTTGCATGCAGGTCCTAAAAAAAGTTAAAAATCTTTTTCTCATGGTCCATTGGGCTGCCAAATACTCTCTTTTTTTACCAATGTAAACTTAAAAAAATAGAAATTAAATGGTTTATGTCTGATATTTTATCTAAGTTAATAAAATTGATAAATTTGTCCCTTGAGTGCAAAAAGCATTGCAAAGCCTTTTTGTACTCAAGGGACGAAATACACCACAAGCCATGCTATTCTGCAGATCATGAGGCCTAAAACACGAAACAAACCAAGAACATGAACTTTTGATGGAAAAGAAATAATTACAAAAATAAAAAACTGCCTGCCCACTTGCAATTTTACCAAAATGGCCCAAGAAACTGAAGATCTAATTTGTGAGGACTAATCGAAAATGTATCCAAGATGAAAACTTTGACACTGGGACTTCAGTGTGAAAAGGTTTAATTTGAGTTTAACCCTTTACCTAACACGAAAGAAGATGACACTTGCAAAAAAAATTCTTGAATAACTCCTTTATTTTTATACTGTACCAATGACCCAGACATAGCTGGTGCTAACTCTTAAAATATAGGGCCAAACACAAATTTTGCCCCCCAATCCCCAAAATTTGCATCTAAAACTAAAGAAAACATGTCCTGAAAGGCCCTCCACACTTCGCCCCTACTGCGCATGCGCAGTGTCAAGGACGTTCCGAAATTGGCGCCATTTATCATTCTAAGTTTGGCCCTTCATCAGTTAACATCTGACTGATCTTTGTGCTTTTAAATCTCAGTTTAAATGATGCCAGACACATAAATATTAGTGAAATGGTGATTCTAAGGAGGATAGAAAAGGAGGAGAGGAAAAGAATGTGTGACAGAATATTATCAGGGCTGTAACTTAAAATTTTTTAATGAAATTATGTTAAGTTACCTATTTTCAAGGCAGCAGCCATTTTGTTGTCATTCTGATTATTTAGTTACACTGTTTTTTCAAGTGTTTTTCCTCTCTCCCTGTCCTTTAAGTTCCCCCTTGCTATTCTCCCATGCTTTTGGCATAGTTTCTGTAATTATTATTACTAAAATTTCTTGGGAGTTTTAGCTGAATAACAGAATGAATTCTGTTCTTTCCCCATGTTTACGTCTTCACCTACGGGTGGTTAGGCGTTGTGTTCTGCATCTACCATCTGATGTTCTGCAGTTTCTTCCCTGGAAGTCTCTGTTTTGCATCAGATGGTGTATTTTTGGTAACTGATTTCGGGCCTGGGTGCCTGGAGTCTTATTTTAGTGTTTTTACACTCATTGTTTACATTTACAACAGCCCTCTGTGTGAGGGGGGGATTTCTAAATAATAATATCTTTATGTTATTTTAATCATAACTAGATACATTATTATTGTTCGTAAGTGTTGAATAAATTGTTTAAAATATTTTTAAAATTTTTGTCCACACTTAGGCTTGGGATCCATTGGGGCTCAACGTTACTTTTCAGAAACTTGGGCTGTTCTGAAAAAATATTTTTTCAAAATATTTTGATTTCAATTATTTTTTCTATATTAATGGATCATATTATTATTATGTATTTTGATTGCCAGGGGTTAGTGCGAGTACCAGGACTTGTTTTCTTTTCACATTGAAAGGATATTGATCAATTGTTTTAAGAGGAAGTCTTCCTCTGACCTTATTATCATTCTATATGTGGTCAGTGTACTCGCATTAACTCCTGTTCTGTATCGTATGATTTCGATGACAATATGGGAAGCGTATGTCACGGTATGTTGTTGGGGATTTGGACACTCCGGTCCTTTCCCCGCAGGGTCACTCTACTTTATCAATTTCTATTTCAGACGATCAAGATTAGGGTGATGTATCTGTGATGTCTTCCAACAGTGTGCCTCCGTCGTCACAATTAATGAAGGGATAGCGGAAAAGTGCTCATGTAATACGCCAATTGCCTAAGAGGACCCTAGTAGGTTCGACGGCCTTTGACGTCCGCTAGCTCGCCCGGTGTAGCGTCCATTCACCGAATGGTTCGGCAGCCGGGTTCGTCCGTTGCGGTCTAGAAGGAATTTTGGGGTGATGCGAGCACTATAAAATTAACTTAATGCACACCCAGTGACGGCGGATCGGAGGGAGAACGGAGGAAGCCTTTTAGTCCGGTTTATAGCTCGTTCCGGTCCATCCGGACGGCAAGCGAGAGAGGCCCCTCTCTCGTTCAACAACATCTGGCCCCAGATGTTGTGGTACAAATGTGTCGCTAGCGGAGCATACGTCCGTCGCTCGGGACGTTCCGTTGTATAGGCAGTCCGCTGAGACTGCTAAGGCTTCCTCTTCTCGTCAGCGCACACGACCGCACCTTGGCTGCGTGACCGCCGATATATTACCAGCTTCGCCGATCAAGGATTCTTCGGCGACCAGGTCACACCATCCGGCAGCCAGGGATTCGAGACCGATGGACTCCGGACGTTCGCATAGGAAAAGTATGCGGGAGCCATCTGATGCGGAGCTGCCCTCGGCGAAGCAGCGATAGACTGCGCCTCCGCAGGTCTCGACGCCGGACATTCTTGTGCACATAGCACAGCTTATCGCAGCATCCCAGCAGCCGACAGAAACGGTGTCGGATCGAGAATTATCCGACAGCGCTGGGTCGGTAGCCGGGGCCTCGAGGCCTGCAGACTCCGGACGTTCGCATAGGAAGTGTGCGGGAGTCAACGTACACGGAGCTTCCAGCGGCAATGCATCGTAAGTCCGCTACTGCACAGGCCTCGGGAACGGACGTGCTTTCCTTAATAGCACAGTTTATCGCAGCATCCCAGCATCTACTGAATCTGTCGCATATATTTTATCCGACGATGCTGGGTCGGGACGCTCCGCGGAAGCGGGTACGGACGTCCGAAAGTTTCATCCGGTCCGACGGGATACCGAAAGGGATTCGGAGGATTTCAAGCTTTCCCTTTCGGAACAACATATGCTGCGATGCCGGATAAGAAACTGATAGCGTCGGTGGACTTAGAAATTTTTGGTTCGGTTCAGGGACATCGTCCCTCAGTTCCGACATAGTCCAATAATGTCACACAAACTTTCGAATTATTGAACGACACTATATATATTATTATTTTATGCTTGCTATCCAAGCATTTCTGGTTTCTTGTTCGAAGAGTTATGGAGATGTCTTTCAAAAGTGTGCCTCTGTCGTCATAGTTAATGAAGAGTTAGCGGCAATAAGTGCTCATGGAATATGTCTATCGCTTACGGAGTGACATTCGCTAGCTCACCCGGTGTAGCGTACATTCATCGAATGGTTCGGCTGCCGGGTTCGTCCGTTGCGGTCTAGGAAGGAGATTTGGGTGATGCGAGCACTTTAATTACTTTAGTACTCACCCAGTGACGGCAGATTGAGGACAGATCGGAGGAAGCCAACAACATAGGGGACCGCTTGTTGTGGTTCAGATATTTTACATTCGGAGCATATGTCCGTTGCTCGGGACGCTCCGTTATATTGACAGTCCGAGAGACTGTCTTTAATGCTTCCTCATCCTCACAGCAGGGCACACGACCGCACATTGGCTACGTGACCTCGAGTATCCGATCAGTTTCGGCATTCAGTGATTCCACAGCGAATAGGTCGCGCCATCCGGTAGCCAAGGGACACGAGGCCTATACACTCCGTTCGCTCGCATATTGGAAGTATGCACGGGGTAACGATCTCGGAGCTTCCTGCGGCTATGCATCGTAAGACCGCTGCTCCTCAGGCCTCAGTGACGGACGTGCTATCCGAGTTAGCACAGTTGTTTCGCAGCATCCCAGCAATTGACAGTTTCTCGGTCGAATCAGGAATTATCCGACGGCGCTGGGTCGGTGCGGTCCGCGGTTGCATCAAGCTACGGACGACCGAACGCTTTATAGGGTCCGACAGGATGGCGAAAGGGATTCGAAAGATTTCGAGTTTTCCCTTTAGTAGTATCGGAAGATGCCTTTCATATCTTCTGGCATTTCTTCCAGTGATTATTTTTCTGACTTCATTGCTGCGATCTTGGATAAGAGACTTATAGCGTCATTGGACTCGGATTTTTCGATCGGTACAGGGACTCTGTCCCTGACTTACCGACGCAGTCCAATATTGTCATTACAACATGTGTTTTATTTTTCGACGCTATATATTTATATATATATATACAAGCCTGCTACTAAGCATGATAGTTTAGTTTCTTGTCCGCGTGGCTCATTTCTGCCATTTTATCTTTTTTACATATAGTTTATTTTGGCAGAGCGGGGCATACCGAGAGTTCATATGCATCTAGACGGTGTGATTAAAGACTGCATATATTCTTTTTCGCCGTTTATGTCTTTTCCAATTTCAATGTTGGGAACGACATTATGTATAGTAGACTTAACTTAGACGCTTTATCATACGTAATCCGCCTTACTAAGGCGTTATCATTACGTCTTCAAGAAAAGATTTACAGGATATTATTCTCAATGTAATTTCTTTTGAGGGCAGTAGTTTGTTCACGTATAACTCCGCCCTTCAGTGGCTGATTGGAGTTGGTTAGACGTGATGCAGCCCTAGCTACATCCACGCGTGGATAGTAGGTTAAGAACTCTCTCAGAGTCGCTTCGTTCTCGGAGGAGCTTCTCTTCGACGGCAACTTTCCGGCAATCCATGAATTGCTTGATTTATACATTCTCTTGTCTATCTAGTGTTACAAGAGATTCAGACTGGGGCAAACATTCGGTGGTTGACTCAGAGAGTGCCGCCGCAGTTGCCGGACCCGAGTGTGGCTGTTATGACGGTTGCCAGTCAAACAGATTGGGATATATACTGATCCCTACGGATTCGAAGTGCCAGGGTCTTTGGGTTCCGCAGTCTTTTAGCTATCAGTTTAACTTCCGCGGAATAATGTTTTTTAGGCTTGCTTTATGTCATTGCATGAACATTATTCAGAAACGCATGCCCAAATTCCTGTCCTTTAATTCGACAGTATTGGCGTATCTCCGGAACCAGGGAGGCACTCTTTCGTTTCCGTTATTCAATTTAATGGAAAGAATCCGTCTGTTGGTTATAGTACACCAAGTTCAGTTTTGGTCCGTCATATTCTGGGTCGTCTGATTGTTTTATCGCACTCCCGTTCTCTTACGGGTCGCTTGTTGCTGTCACAATGGACTCTCAACAAACAAGTATTCAATCAGATTTGCTATCTATGGGAGCGCCCGATGATGTTTTATTTATGACACAGCTTGCTAATCAATTGCAGACGTATGTGTTGGCTTGTCCAGATCTCTGAGCTAATACTGTTAACGCTCTATTGATCTATAGGACGGAATGATAGGATACGCGTATCCTCCGGCGCTGTTGTTTTAGCAGGTATTGCTAAGATAAACAACCACAATACATTTCTGTTGATAGCATCTCTATCTTCACAGAGATCATGAGTAATTTACTCTCTTGTCTACTGTGGATCTTAACGTGAAATCTTCCTCTATGTGAGGATCTTTTTTCACTGGGTAAATCGTGTCATCTTTATCACAACCAGCAAGGTCGCAACCTTCATGTATTCCGTTGTGTGGTCCGTATTGCATTGTAAGCACTGTACTGGACGAGCTTTGGACGCGATTTCTTACTATAGGAGATCCTCTTCTTCGCTATTCTATGCGACTAAAGTGGAGGCTCTTCCGTTGTGGTGTAGGGATCATTATGTTCATATGGTTGATCCCTCCATACTTCTCATTGCTATTTTTTAGTATACTTGTTTCACAAGATCTACTGCAGCCTGTTGTTATTTAGGTTATAGGTTTATGTTACCTCATACCTATGCACTCTACGATAGTTTACAATTGAGTCTTTTGTCTCTTTATCTAAGTCAGTTAGTAACTTTTTGATAAATAGACTTAGAATCTTTAGATTAAATTCCTATACGGATTTTAACTTCGGTTCTTATTTAGCTAAGTAATCATTTGAGCCTCTGGAAACAGTAGTTTTCAAATTCTGACCTTTTAGACAGTAATTCTGTTGGTTTCTCTTTTACTGTAGAGTCAGTGAGTTTCATGCACTATCGATGGATGATTTTCACTTTCATAGTTTCGGAATCGATACTTCCGTTACTATTTAGGTTGGATTGTTGCATAAGAGTTAGGCTCCTATTATCCGGAACCTATTATTTTAAGGTCCTTCCGTCTTCGTATGGGCATAGGCCTTTACTCTTTCCGGGTTCAGTTTATGTATTTATAAACAGATATCTGTTTATTACAAGGGCGTAAGCTTCTTCTGTCTTTGATGTCTAGTAGAAGGACGTTACGCTCCATTTTATTGTTAATGGATTCTATTAACTAGCATACTGCTTATGGTATATCATTGGCTTAGCAGTTGTGCTTAAGATTTCGGCTCATGAAGTAAGAGTTCTTCTACTTCTTGGGCTTACATTAATAGTGTTGCTATTATAGATTTTTGAAGGCTGCTCATTGCGCTCAGCCATCCATTCATGAATTTTATCTCAGAAATATCGAGTCCATTTCTGGAGGCCTCTATTGTTAGGTCTATTATCTACTGCTCAGAATGTCATTCACTTAACAGTTGCTACTATAGCTAGGTAGGCTGTCTGTTTCGGCAGTGTCTCCGTTCGGCTGCCCTCTTCGCTCTGGGCTATTTGACCCAGGGCAAGAAAAAGGGGGGGGGGGGGGGGAGGGTGTTCCCTTGGGTCACCTGTTTTTACTATGAAAACAAGGGGATACCTCCTCCGGAGTTAGTAATTCTGAGCTGTTATGGGGATGGTTGTTTAGTGAGAAGTTTAAGTTTATAAAATTCATTCAAGTCTTAGTTTTTAAAGTATAGCTTTTGAATATTGCATATGTCAACGGACATGATTATGCAATTCTCACACACTTTTAGGAGTATAAGAGTCTCTATTCTCTAGACTTACTTTATTATTGGCTTACTTTAAAAATTATTAGTATAAGGATTATTGGATATTAATAGAGTACATGGATGTATGAAGCTCAATTTTTGGAAGGTGTTGTATCTTTCTAATTTATCATAAATAAGAAAGATACATGTAAGGCCTATTACTTCTTTTCCCTACAGGGGATGACTCTATTTTATTTTATTGAGCGTATTCCATTTTGCTCTATGTCCTTGGCCCTCCAGCCTTTTTACTATTCAGCTATGTCTGGGTCATTGGTACAGTATAAAAATGTTAAAAAATTTATAGTAATTTATATATTTTTTATACTTACCAATGACCCAGACGGGGATGGCCCTCCCAGGAGTTGGGAACTCTTGCCTCCCCGCTGAGTACATAGCGCTTACCAGGCACTGGTTATTAGAATGATAAATGGCGCCAATTTCGGAACGTCCTTGACACTGCGCATGCGCAGTAGGGGCGAAGTGTGGAGGGCCTTTCAGGACATGTTTTCTTTAGTTTTAGATGCAAATTTTGGGGATTGGGGGGCAAAATTTGTGTTTGGCCCTATATTTTAAGAGTTAGCACCAGCTATGTCTGGGTCATTGGTAAGTATAAAAAATATATAAATTACTATAAATTTTTTAACTTTTTTCATTTTTTGTCTCAAAAACATAGGTTTTGACCCCTCATTGGAACGAGCTCATTGAGCTCGTTCCAATGAGGGGTCAAAACCTATGTTTTTGAGACAAAAAATGAAAAAAATAATGAATATTAATTGGCGATTTTTTAGAATAGCTGGTTTTGGCTATTATGTTGAGTAAAGGGTTAATTGAAAATTTTATGTTTTAGGATTGCTGAGTTGAGTGGTATTCATCCAGCCTTACTTTTTCTTTTGGCTTTTTGTAGTTTATTTGAAAGCTAGACCTGAAACATGTCAGCATAGAATACAAGCAAGAAACAGAAATGAAGAACAGTCTATACCATTAGTAAGCTGATAAACAATTTACATGCTGAATAATTTACATTTGAGGGTCTGTCCACTGGTGTGAGGGTGCGGTGGCATAGTGGTTATTAAAGCATTGGGTTTCAAACCAAAAGGCCTATGATGAGTCTATCCCGACCAGCGATAACTGCAAGGTGGCACTGTGTTCTGATGTGTAGTGTACTTCCACATGCTCGTCATTTTGAGGCGGGCGATCGCTCCGGGCCGCAGTTGCCCTCCAGAGTTCAAAATTCCGTGGACGGTAAACGTTCACCTAACCCCGATTTCTGCGGCCCATTACTTCAGTCGATGGCACCTCAAAATCTGCCGCCTCAAACGGCAATATTTTTATACTGTACCAATGACCCAGACTTAGCTGGTGCTAACTCTAACAAAACCAGGGCCAAACACAAATTTTGCCCCCCAATCCCCAAAATTTGCATTCAAAACAAAAAGAAATCATGTCCTAAAGGACCTCCATACTACGCCTCTACTGCGCATGCGCAGTGACGCAGACGTCCCGAAATTGGCGCCAATTATCATTCTCTGTTTGGCCCTTCATCAGTCAACATCTCACTGATCTTTGTGCTTGTAAATCTCAGTTTAAAGGATGCCAGACACGTAATTTTTGGAGAAAATGTGATTCTAAGGAGGATAGAAGGAGGAGAGGAAAAAGAAGTGACAAAAAATAATCAGGGCTGTACTTAAAATTTTTGATGAAATTATGTTAAGTTGCCTATTTTCGAGGCATGGGCCTCTTGTTGTCATTCTTGCTAAATGTTGCACTGCTTATTCAGTGTTTCCTCTCCCCTAGCCTTCTAAAGTCCCCCCTTGCAATTCTCCCATGCTTTTGGCATATTTTTGAGAAATTTCATTTCTAAAATTTCCTGGGAGAGTTGCTTGGTTACAGAATGTTTTCTGTTATTTTCCCCATAGTTACGTTTTCACCCATGGGTGTATAACGTTTGTGTTCTGCATCTTCCATCTGATGTTCTACAGATTCTCCCCTGGGAGTCTCTGTTTTGCATCAGATAGAGTGTAATTTGATGACTGATTCCGGGCCAGTTTTTTCAGTGCCTGGAGTCATGTTTTCTGGTGTTTTTACACTGTTTGTTTTCATTGGCAACAGCCTTTTTTGAGGGGGGCTGTTTGCCTTTGCTGTAGTTTATCTCACTATAAGATACATTTATATTATCCGTAAGTGTCTCATTAATTATTTAATATAAATTTAAAATTTTTGACCACACTTTGCCATCGGATCCATCGGGGCTCAACGTTACTTTTCAGCAACTTGGGCTTCACTGAAAAAATATTTTTTCAAAATTATTTTGATTTGCAATTGTTTTTTCATTTATTAATGGATCATGTTATTATGTATCTTTGTGTCAGGGGTTTTTGCGAGTAACTAGGACTTATTGTTGTTCTTTCACAATGAAGGGACGTTGTTCAAATTGTAATAGGAAGAAATCTTCCTCTGACTTTCATGATCATTGTATTAATTGTAGTCAGTGTTCTCGCATTAATCCCTGTGCTATATGTGAATATTGGGATGAGAAACATTGGAAACGTGTGTCACGATATGTTGTTTCTGGAGAAAGGGCGATGCCGGCTCTTTCTCCGCAAGGTCACTCTACTCTCTCAGTTTCTGTTTCAGAGGAACCAGAACAGGGTGATGTTTCCATGTTATCTTCTACAAGTGTGCGTCCGTCGTCACAAATGAATTCAGAGCTAGCGGCAAAAGTGCTCATGGAGATTAGACAAATGTCGTCCGCTAGCTCGCCCGGTGTAGCGTCCATTCACCGAATGGTTCGGCAGCCGGGTTCGTCCGATGCGGTCCAAAAGGAAGTTTTGGGTGATGCGAGCACTATAAACATAATAGATGCACACCCAGTGACGGCGGATAGTAAGCGAGAACGGGGGAAGCCTTTGAGTCCGGTTCCTAGCTCGTCCAGGTCCAGCCGGGCCGCGAGCGAGAGAGGCCCCTCTCTCGTACAACAACATCTGGGACCAGATGTTGTGGTACAAAATGTGTCTTTAGCTGAGCATACGTCCGTCGCTCGGGATGCTCCGTTGTATAAGCAGTCCGCAGAGACTGTTAAGGCTTCCTCTTCTCGTCAGCGCACACGACCGCACCTTGGCTGCGTGACTGCCGATATATTACCAGCTTCGCCGATCAAGGATTCTTCGGCGACCAGGTCACACCATCCGGCAGCCAGGGATTTGAGACCGATGGACTCCGGACGTTCGCATAGGAAAAGTATGCGGGAGCCATCTGATGCGGAGCTGCCCTCGGCTTAGCAGCGAAAGACTGCGCCTCCGCAGGTCTCGACGCCGGACATTCTTGTGCAGATAGCACAGCTTATCGCAGCATCCCAGCAGCCGACAGAAACGGTGTCGGATCGAGAATTATCCGACGGCACTGGCTCGGTACGCTCCGCCGAAGCATCGGGGGCGGACGACCGGGAACATCATGAGGTCCGACCGGATGGTGAAAGGGATACGGATGACTTGGAGCTATCCCTTTCGGAACAACATAAAGCTACCGTGGACTTCATTCGGCACTTTCTCCCTCAAGTTGTTCCGTCGGGCCAGACTGCTGCGCTTCCGGACAAGAGAATTATAGCGTCATTGGACTCTGAATTTTTTGAGCGGTTCAGGGACATCGCTCCCGAGTTTCCGTCGCAGTCCAATAATGTTGCAAGAACATTTGAACTATTGAACGACGCCATATTTAAACTTGCTTCCAGGACGGGGAAAGCAGGTTTCTTGTCCGCTAATACTCTCAACCTGCCTTTCATTAAAGCAAGGAATAAATTCGATACGGCAGGACAGGGTATACCGAGAGTTCCTCTGCGTATGGACGACGAGGCGGAAGACTTAGAGCTATCATTACCGTCGTCAGCTTCTATTCCAACCGCGGTGTTGGAAACAGCTATTGCGTCTAACAGAGCCAATTTAGATGCCTTATCTTACGCAGATCACCTTACTAAGGCGTTATCACTGCGCCTTCAGGGGAAAGAGTTTCAGGATATACAATCCTCTTTAAGACTTCTTTCAAGGGCAGTAGCTTATTCCACGTGTAACTCCGCCCTTTCAGTGGCAAATCTGGAGTTGGTTAGACGTGACGCAGCCCTAGCTACATCCACACTAGTGGATTCTAAGGTGAAGAACTCTCTTAGAGTCGCTTCAGTCTCAGGAGAACTTCTCTTTGACGGCAAGCTTTCCGCTATTTATGATAAAATTACAAAGAAAGCTAAGGATTCTCTGTTGTTCAAATCTGCTCCTAAGAAGTCGGATACAGCAGACACGAATAAGACAGGCACTTCTGGGTCTAATGCGCCCAAGAGAGGTTCCTATAGAGGTTCCGGTGCGTCCTCTTGGTCTTATTCGAGAGACCGTCAGGATAGCGACTCTCGTTCGGGGCGTCCTTCAGGCCGGGACAATTGGTCGGACGCCCCGAGGTCGACAGGGCGAGGTGCGGGCCGTGGAAGACGTGGTTTCTCCTACCGCAGGCCTCGCAGGTCCAGGAGGTGATGGCTTAAACCTCTATCGCGTTCCGGTTGGCGGAAGGTTGTCGAGCTTTTCACAAGAATAGGCGTCGATTACGGACGACCCTTGGGTGAGAGGAGTGACTTCGGAAGGTCTAAAGATATCCTTCAAACGAAAGCCTCCATTAACTCGAAGTCCAAAGTGGACTCATCTTCCGTCAAATCCGCAGAAAAGAGACGCTCTGTTATCAGAGGTGCAGTCTCTTTTAATGAAGAACGCGGTAGAGGTCGTAGAAAACCAGGAATCTCCGGGATTCTACAGCCATCTGTTTCTGGTTCCGAAACCAGATGGCTCGTTCCGTCCAGTCATAGATTTGAGCTGGATAAACAAGCTGATCGTCGCTCCGAAGTTTTATATGGAGACGATTCGATCGGTCAGAGCGAGTATTCGGGTGAACGATTATGCAACGAGCATAGATCTCAAGGATGCGTACTTTCACGTCATGGTACATCCGACATTCCGAAAGTATCTACGCTTCGCAGTCCTAGGAGTGGTGTATCAATTCCGGGCGATGTGCTTCGGATTGAATCTAGCACCCTGGGCTTTCACTCGGGTAATGAACTCGGTAATGATCTACTTCCGAGCTCATTCGTCTGCGGTAACGTCGGCCTACCTGGACGACATTCTTCAGAGGTACGGCAACGAGTTAACGCTTCAGAACGATGTTCAGAATCTTCTTCTATTGCTCCGACGTCTCGGTTTTATAGTAAACGAAGAGAAGTCGGATCTGGTGCCGTCCAAGTCATTCACTCATCTGGGAATGAGCTTCGAGACGCACAAGAATCTCGTTCGTCTGCCGTTAACCAGAGCGAAATTAGTCAGTTGTTATGCTCGCTATTGTCTGCACGCAGACAAAGTCACGGCGAGAGAATTTATGAGACTGATAGGTCTGTGCGGAGCCGCCGCGGATCTCATTCCGATGGGGCGGTTACGCACACATCCTCTTCAAATTTTCTTGACTCAGAATTGGAGTGTGAAAATTCATTCGCTCGATGTAGACGTTCTCTTGTCAGATCAAGTGAAACAAGAGATTCAGACTTGGGCAAACATTCAGTGGTTAACTCAGGGAGTTCCGCTGCAGTTGCCGGATCCGAGTTTTACCGTTATGACGGATGCCAGTCAAACAGGTTGGGGTGCATCATTAATCCCAACGGATTCGAGATGCCAGGGTCTTTGGGATCTGCAATTCCGGTGCAAGCACATAAACATCAAGGAAATGATGTCAATTTGGCTTGCGTTACGTCACTGGATGGACATTATTCACGATGCTCATGTCCAAATCCTATCCGACAATACGACAGTAGTGGCGTATATACGGAATCAGGGAGGCACTCATTCAGTTCCGTTGTTCAATCTAACGGAAAGAATCCTTCTGTTTGCGCTAGAACATCACGTTCTTCTTTCGGTCCGTCACATACCGGGTCGTCTGAATGTGCTAGCAGACTCCCTTTCACGAAAGGGTCGCTTGTTGCCGTCGGAGTGGACTCTCAACAAACAAGTATTCAATCAGATTTGCTACCAATGGGAACGGCCAATGATAGACTTATTTGCGACACATCTCAACAATCAGTTGCAGACGTATGTGTCTCCGTGTCTGGATCCAAGAGCATTTGCAGTAGACGCTCTGTCGATCCCTTGGGACGAAATGATAGGATATGCGTATCCTCCAGCGCCGTTAATTCAACAAGTATTGCTAAAGATAAAACAATCTCAATGCAAGATTCTGTTGGTAGCATCTCTGTCGCCACAGAGACCGTGGATAAATCTACTCAGGTGTCTGTTGTGGGACCTACCGCGGAAGCTTCCTCCACGGGAGGATCTTCTTTCGCAGGGGAAATCGCGCCAACTCCATCACAACCCGCAAGGTCTCAACCTTCACGTTTTTCCGTTGTGCGGTCCTTCTTGCATGGCAAGCACTTTACAGGACGAGCAGTGGACGCGATTTCTAACTGTAGGAGGACCTCCTCTTCGCTAAACTCTGCGGCTAAGTGGAAGGTTTTTCGTCGTTGGTGTAGGGATCATTCTGTAGATATATTCGATCCCTCTATACCAGACATTGCAAACTTTCTAGTATACTTGTTTGACGAAATCAAACTGCAGCCTGTTACTATAAAGGGTTATAGATCTATGTTATCTGATACCTATGCACATCATGATAGTTTACAAATTGGATCTAATGTCTCTTTATCTAAGTTGGTTAGAAACTTTTCGATAAATAGACCCAGAACTCTTAGATTAATTCCAAAGTGGAATTTAGCTTGGGTTCTTCATAAATTGAAGGAAAAGCCATTTGAACCTCTTGGGACAGTAGATTTCAAATTCTTATCTTATAAGACAGCTTTTCTCTTAGCTTTCTCTTCTGCTAGAAGAGTCAGTGAGCTTCATGCACTATCGGTGGATGATTCTCATTATCGTAGTGTTGGGAACACTATCACCTTCACTACTAATGTGGGTTTTTTAGCTAAGAATCAGGCTCCTAATAAATATCCGGAACCTATTGTTATTAAGGCTCTTCCGTCTTCAAACGGGCATAGGCCTTTACTCTGTCCTGTTAGAGCATTACGTATCTATAAACAGAGATCTCAGTTTATCAGAAAGGGACGGAAACGTTTCTTTCTGTCTTTGATGCCTAATAGAAAGGACATTTCAGTCCATTCTATTGCTAGATGGATTCAATTAACTATCCGTACTGCTTATGAAGATTTATCTTCTCAGCAGTCTGTGCTTAAGATTTCTGCTCATGAAGTAAGAGCTCTTTCTACTTCCTGGGCTTATGCTAATAGTGTTGCTATTACAGATTTAATGAAGGCTGCTTATTGGTCTCAGCCATCCACATTTACGAATTTTTATCTCAGAAATATTGAGTCCATTTCTGGAGACCTGCATTGTTTAGGTCCGTTATCTGTTGCTCAGAATGTCGTCCACTAAACAGTTGCAACTATAGTTATGCAGGCTTTCTGTTCCGGCAGTGACTCCGTCCGGCTGCCCTCTTCGCTCTGAGCTATTTGACCCAGGGCAAGGGGAAGGGGGGGGGGGGGCGGGTGTTCCCTTAGGTCACCTGCTTTATAGTGAAAAGCAAGGGAATGCCTCCTCCAAGTCAATATTTTTGAGTCGCTTCCGCGATGGTTTTAAAGTGTAATATTAATGTTAAAATTCATTCATGTCTTATTTTTAAAGTGTAGCTCGGTGTGAAGCATTTGTATATGTCAAGTGTCAAACGGGCTTTAATATACAATACTCGGACACTTTTAAATGACTAAAAAGAGTCTCAATTCTCTGGACTACCTTATTTATTGGCTTGCTTTAAAAATAATTAGTATAAGGGTTATACTGGATGTTAATAGAGAACATGAATGTTATTGTGCTCAATTATTAAGGGTAGTGTATCTTTCTAATTTAATATTAAATAAGAAAGATACATGTAAAGCCTAATACTCCTTTTCTCCTTAAGGGGTTACCTCTTTACTATATAGTTGAGCTTATTGGATTTTCCTCTATGTCCCAGGCCCTCCAGCCTGTTTACTATTCAGCTAAGTCTGGGTCATTGGTACAGTATAAAAATGTTAAAAAATTTATAGTAATTTATATATTTTTTATACTTACCAATGACCCAGACGGGGATGGCCCTCCCTGGAGTTGGGAACTCTTGCCTCCCCGCTGAGTACATAGCGCTGACCAGGCACTGCCAGTAAGAATGATAATTGGCGCCAATTTCGGGACGTCTGCGTCACTGCGCATGCGCAGTAGAGGCGTAGTATGGAGGTCCTTTAGGACATGATTTCTTTTTGTTTTGGATGCAAATTTTGGGGATTGGGGGGCAAAATTTGTGTTTGGCCCTGGTTTTGTTAGAGTTAGCACCAGCTAAGTCTGGGTCATTGGTAAGTATAAAAAATATATAAATTACTATAAATTTTTTAACTTTCGTGGATTGAAGGAGGTACATGTCACAAAAGAGCAGTTTGTGAAGTTTGTAGCGTGTCGTCAACGCAGTCACCCAGAGAAGTAAATAACTTTTCAAATATACATTATGTGATGACATACATTATAATTACACAAACCATGTACATTATGTGGAGAGTGTATTATCACTAAATCACCTGCAGATTGGAGATTTCACCCAAGCAATAATTGCAAATTTGTTGCAAAGCATAATAAGCACAGGCAAAGTTTCAACCAATGGACCTCTGGGTTAAACCTGGAGGTCCATTGGCTGAAACATTGCTTGTGTTTTTTTGTCCATATGTATAAAATTTGAAAGTTATAGTTTGGGTGATAACTCCACTTTGCGGGTGATTTAGTTACAATCCACTCTCCACTTACTGTACCTTAAAATGATATTAGTTGTCTACCCATCAGCCTGAAACAAAATGGCCCTCGCAAATTATAAATGAACCTCCTGGGGTCATTTTATGTGAACCCAAAATGGCCCTCCTGTGGTGATTTGATGCGAACCATAATGGCTCTCCTGCAATTTTCAAAATGACAAGCCTGCTTCTATGGTCCACTTGCCTTTAACCAGTGCTAACCCCTACTTGTGCAGAGTCAGTACATTGGGGAGTATGAAAGTTGCTCACCATTCCTCAGTGGTTCTCTCCTGCTACTTCGGCTTCCTACACCCATAAAACTGTCTGACACAAGGTGTCATTAACCCTTTACCCAACGCAGACGATATCAAAATTTATTATTTTAAATTTCATTTTTTCAAATTTTTCAAAAAATTTCAACAAAACCATATCATGTGGCCCCTCGTTGGAATGAGCTCATCGAGCTCGTTCCAACGAGGGGTCACATGATATGGTTTTGTTGAAATTTTTTGAAAAATATTTTTTTTCAACTGCTGAATTTACATATTACGCGGGCGGATGCGGGCGATTTGTTAGGTAAAGGGTTAAACCTGAATAAATTAATAAATATTCAGTGGTGTAGTGTTGCACCAATTATCGGAAGTGGTAATCATAATTAGCAATCATCCAACCCTGGGAAAGAGAGCAGTGCTTGCTTACTGTGGCAACAAGTTCTGCTTACTTATAAAATAAGACCTGGTAACTAGGGCCTTGCAAATCTTTGAAATTTGATTCAAATTGATTTGGTACAGTCCTCATGATTTGATTCGATTCGATTTCAATTGTGCACAATAAAAATTTTTGAACCATCGAGATGTTCCCAAAATCCTACAATGTGTATCCACTTGAACTCTTCGTCTTTCATCTTTCATCAGGTCTCCGGTACAGGAGAAGAAGAAGACGACATTTGAAATACATGATGTCACTTCATTCATAATTTTTAGAAGCATGCAAACCACAATGAGAGTGACGTTACATTTCAAAATTTTCTCACTGTGACTTTCAGTTTTTGCAATTCACCTTCATCTATCTGTATTCTTTATTTGTAAGGGACACCAGTATCTCAAAGATATTGTATAAAAATGAAAAGTCCAACTCAGAGACGTTGATGGCAAGATTATTTGTCCGTTGTCGTTTGCAAGGTGCATTGTTTATGTACTGGACCGTACAATTCCCTGCAACATGGAATGTATGTTGAGTCAAACTAGATGCATCATTAATTGTAGCATTGCAAGTTTTTGACAGAAATGACTTGTGATTGCCAATACTGCTGAAATCACCCGTCAGAAGTGCATACATTTGTTACTCACGACGTCTTGTAACTTTTATTGCTGTTGCAATAGTGATACAAGATCTTATATCTCCAAAATTTTATGGCTACTAAAGCCACACAAAGTAGATCTTCCGTTTCTGAGGCCACTTTTTGTAAAACTTCAAATGGGCGGGCGGTTTTTTATTTTAATTTTTAGCTTAACTTGACATAGTCAAGATAAGCTATTGCCATCACGCGTGCGGAAGTCTGTTAGTCTGTGACGTCTGTTCACATTTTCCTTTAGCACGGGCTACACCCCACAGTTCTTGTCTGATCGTCACGAAATTTCATATGCAGGTTTGGGGCCATGTCTAGATGAGAACGTCCCCTTTTGGTCGCGATCTGGCAACCGGTATGGCTGCCCAAGCCCAAAACCCGAAAACAATTAGCACAGTCTACAGGTCGTATTTATGAAGGGATTTCATTGTAACTTCGTAGGATGCCTCTGTATAATGCCTAGATGAGAACGTCCCCTTTTGGGCATGATCTATCAACCGTGATGGCTGCCCAAGCCCGAAACCCAAAAACTTTTAGCACAGTCTGCAGGTCATGTTTAATGTGGAGGGATTTCATTGTAACTTGGTAGGATGACTCCTTATGATGTCTAGATGAGAATTTCCCCATTTGGGCATGATCTGCCAACCGTGACGACTGCCCGAGCCCAAAACCCGAAAACCTTTAGCACAGTCTACAGGTCATATTTATTGAGGAATTTCATTGTAACTTGGTGGGTTAACTTCATACAATGTCTAGATGAGAAAGTCCCCTTTTGGACGTGATTGGGCAACTGTGACGGCTACAGGGGCCCGAAGCCCGAAAACCTTTAGCCCAGTCTAGAGGTCATATTTATGAAGGGATTTCATTGTACCTTGGTAGGATGACTCCAAATAATGTCTAGATGAGAACGTCCCATTTTGATTGCGAGCATGCAGCCTTGATGGGTGCCCGAGCCCAAAAACCTTTAGCATAGGCAAAAAGTCATATTTATGGAAGGATTTCATTGTAACCTGTTAGGTTTACTCCATATAATGCCTAGATGATGACATCCCCTTTTGGTCGTGATTGGTCAGTTGTGATGGCTACAAGTGCCCGAAGCCCGAAAACCTTGAGCACAGTCTACAGATCATATTTATGAAGGGATTTCATTGTAACTTCTTAGGATCACTCCAGATAATGCCCAGATGAGATTGTCCCCTATGGTTGCGATCATTCAGCCATGATGGCTGCCTGAGCCCGAAGCCCGAAAATCTTTAGCACAGTCTACAGGTCATATTTATGAAGGGATTTCATTGTAACTTGGTAGGTTAACTTCATATAATGTCTAGATGAGAACGTCCCCTTTTGGACGTGATTGGGCAACTGTGACGGCTAAAGGTGCCCGAAGCCCGAAAACCTTTAGCACAGTCTACAGGCCATATTTATGAGGGGATTTCATTGTAACTTGGTAGGATGACTCCAAATAATGTCTAGATGAGAACATCCCATTTTGATCGCAATCATTCAGCCTTGATGGCTGCCCGAGCCCAAAAACCTTTAGCATAGGTAAAAGGTCATATTTATGGAAGGATTTCATTGTAACCTATTAGGTTGACTCCATATAATGCCTAGATGATGACATCCCCTTTTGGTCATGATTGGTCAGCTGTGATGGCTACAAGTGCCTGAAGCCCAAAAACCTTGAGCATAGTCTACAGGTCATATTTATGAAGGTATTTCATTGTAACTTCACAGGATCACTCAAGATGGTGCCCAGATGAGATTGTCCCCTTTGGTTGCGATCATTCAACCATGATGGCTGCCCGAGCCCAAGCTCGAAAACCTTAAGCACAGTCTACAGGTCATATTTATGAAGGGAATTTCATTGTAACTTGGTAGGGTGACTTCATATAATGTCTAGATGAGAACGTCCCCTTTTGGACATGATTGGGCAACTTCGACGGCTAAAGGTGCCCAAAGCCCAAAAACCTTTAGCACTGTCTACAGGTCATATTTATGAAGGGATTTCATTGTAACTTGGTAGGATGACTCCAAATAATGTCTAGATGAGAACGTCCCATTTTGGCCGTGATCATTCAGCCTTGATGGGTGCCCGAGCCCAAAAACCTTTAGCATAGGCAAAAGGTTATATTTGTTGAAGGATTTCATTGTAACCTGTTAGGTTGACTCCATATAATGCCTAGATGATGACATCCCCTTTTGGTCTTGATTGGTCAGCTGTGATGGCTACAGATGCCCGAAGCCTGAAAACCTTGAGCACAGTCTACAGGTCATATTTATGAAGGGATTTCATTGTAACTTCTTAGGATCACTCCAGATGATGCCCAGATGAGATTGTCCCCTTTGGTTGCGATCATTCAGCCATGATGGCTGCCCGAGCCCAAAGCCCGAAAACCTTTAGCACAGTCTACAGGTCATATTTATGAAGGGATTTCATTATAACTTGGTAGGTTGACTCCATATAATGCCTAGATGATGACATCCCCTTTTGGTCGTGGTCGTGGTGCCTGAAGCCCAAAAATCTTGAGCACAGTCTACAGGTCATATTTATGAAGGGATTTGATTGTAACTTCATAGGATCACTCCAGATGATGTCCAGATGAGAATGTCCCCTTTTGGATGCGATCATTCAACCATGATGGCTGCCCAAGCCTAAAGCCCGAAAAACTTTAGCACAGTCTTCAGATCATATTTAAGAAGGGATTTCATTGTAACTTGGTAGGTTGACTTCATGTAATGTCTAGATGAGAACAGCCCCTTATGGACACCATTAGGCAACTGTGTTGGCTACAAGGGCCCAAAGCCCGAAAATCTTTAGCACAGTCTACAGGTGATATTTATGAAGGGATTTCATTGTACCTTGGTAGGATGACTCTAAATAATGTCTAGATGAGAACGCCCCTTTTGGTCGCGATCATTCAGCCTTGATGGCTGCCCGAACCCAAAACCCCAAAACCTTTAGCATAGTCTGTTGGTCATATTTATGGAAGGACTTCATTGTAACCCGTAAGTTTGATTCCATATAATGCCTAGATGATGACATCCCCTTTTGGTCGTGATTGGTCAACTGTGACGGCTTCAGAGGCCCGAAGCCCAAAAACCTTGAGCACAGTCTACAGGTCATATTTATGAAGGGATTTCATTGTAACTTTGTAGGATCACTCAAGATGATGCCCAGATGAGAATGTCCCCTTTTGGTTGCGATCATTCAACCATGATGGCTGCCAGAGCCCAAAGCCCAAAAACCTTTAGCACAGTCTACAGGTCGTATTACCCAATACCAACTCCGACTGTGAAAACCTTTCACTAGTTGTTTTGATTGCGATTGATTTAATTCTCAGAGTCAAACCCTTGACACTCAGTATGATTTTAATACCAATTGCACTGGTCTCTTCCCATAAGATTGACCAAATATTGAACAGTTTGACCCATTCAGACTGCCGTGTTTCAACTTAAAACACGTTATTGACTGAGATTAACCCTTAATACTCAGGATAGCACTGGTCTCTTCCCATAAGATTGACCAAACATTGAACAGTTTGACCCATTCAAACTGACGTGTTTCCACTTAAAACACGTTATTGACTGAGATTAACCCTTAATACTCAGGATAATTTAATAATACAAATTGCACTGGTCTCTTCCCATAAGATTGACCAAATATTGAACAGTTTGACCCACTCAAACTGCCGTGTTTTAACTTAAAACATGATATTGACTGAGTTTATCCCATCTCACGCTCGCTGCTGTTCCACAAACCCAATTTACAGCATTATATTAACCCTACCCTTCCATGGCTGACTGAATACCCATTCAGTTGTATTCTATACAAAATTACCATACACCAGCGACAGCAAAAAACCTACTTGAGGCTTCCCTTCTTCTCGTTGGTTTGATAAGCCTGGATTAGGCGAAACTAGTTACCCCCGGCGGACATAGTTCCGGACGAGTAACTAAGGACCTCTCGTATTACCTACGCCAGTTACAGTATGAATACACTTAACCTCTCCACCCACAGCCGACTCCGACGGCCTTCAAACAATACCTGATTCCTATTGTTTAAAGAAGCTCGTGCCTCCTCTCTTCTTCATAGGTACACATAATAACCCATGTCTTCCCGACAAATATTTACCGTTCAACCCTGAACCACTTGCATACTCCAGCTGTCAATACCCTTAAATTCCAGCACAGCACCCCCGAACAACCCTGATCCGAAAGGGCTAGCAAGATCCCTACCTCCGACGAACCCCAAAACGTCGCAGGATAGGTAGGACCAATATTGTGTCCGCCCGGAACCACAAAAGTATTGTAAAGCACGCTAACTCCAATAGTGGTGAAACCAACCCCGCTCAGCACCTGAATCCTACTGATCCTATACACGATGTCACCCCCCTCGATGTCGGTTACTGCCACCTTTACCCAGTTATACCAAGGCATCCCAACTAACAATTTGATCCTCCGAGATCTCATACTCTCACCCGGTCACATGAGAGGCCTAAATATATGTGACCTCCAGTCACCAATATCTACTCATCCACCGGCTGTACTACAGGACATCCCGTCCCAAGGTACTATTCGGTCCCAGATGTCCTCACCGGCGGAATACCACTCCACCCTGGAGATCCCTATATTCGCCACCCGAGAGGGCATAACTCCACCTGGGGTCGGAACCTACAAACCATTAACCCACATATTAACGCTACCACGAACCCAGCTTTTGAGAGTAACATCGTACCCACCCGAATCCAAACAGCACAACAAACCACTACCCTGTTGCCTGACTTTTCCCAACATTCTACCCAGTGGTCACGCTCTCCCGGAGCGACTCGCAAGGGAAATAACTCCAAAGACGGGTCAACCAGTCCCGCGCACATCAGGGAAGATAACTTGATCCCGTGTCCAAACATTCCCGAACAAGATGTACACCCCTCACTGTCAGAACTTGCTACCTTGGACCAGCCAAGCTCCTCACCCAGCAATACGATCCCCTGCGATCGCACACTCTCACCCGGTCACATGAGAGGCTCTAGAACTTGTGACCCCCTACTTTCCAAATCAACTCACCATCTGACTGCAAAACAGGACAACACGTCCTATAATATTAAGTGGTCATCTATGTTCTTACCGGCTTGAGCCCCATTCCTACCTGGAATACCATAATCTCGCCACCCAGAACATACTCCCACCTGAGACCACACCCCATCAACCATCCCCTCCCAAATTATATGGTGATATTAACCAACATCCAACTGATGAGAGTAACATCTTTCACACCCAGACACACATCGCGCATTACAATCACTGACCTGTCGCCCGACAATTCCCAGCCGTCAATACATTTCTCAACCTCGCCCGAGGACACTCCTAATGGTACACCAGGAAACCCAACCCCCCACACCCTGTACCACCCTACAATGACCACGATGATCCTACCTTACTACTATGCCTACCGGCTCAGTCGACTGCTCCCGCAGCGTCCTAATAAGATCAACCGCCAATATACCACACCCTAGTGGCGGAATACACCCCACCTGAACCGGTTCTAGCAAGAATGAACAGCGCCATGCAAGTAATACCTACCAGAAGATGTATTGGAGCGCCATCTAGCTAGCAAATAGCACACACGCAGCTCCACCCTAATCCATTTGGCTGATCTTGCCTGACAAGTATCTTTCCTCCTAGTACCTCCCTTATGAGTGACCCCCGGATTCCATGATATTGAAGAGATGCTCCAAGGCACGAGAGCAACGCCTGCCCGATCAGGTAATATAACGGTCCCATTCCCTGTTATGCTACATTGTAAACCCCTCCTCTTCCCAGGGGTTTCCCCCTCCCAACATACCCATGTAGCTTCCGCTATTGAACCCCTGATTGACCGGCAATCTGGTGCCTCCGTACCCATATAAGCCCCGTTTCCCTTGAGATTTATGCCTCACTTGGGGTGGATTATTACCTCCATTTATACTCTTGTATGTGTGGCTTTCGGGCCGATCTTGAGGGAGAATGCTTTACAGTGAGAGCCGGATGGGTACTGCTCAGAAGGTGCCTCCAGTCCCTTGTGTCGGCATATTTCTCTACTCCACTCGGACAGTTCCCATAGCTCAGCAGCCGGAGAATTAGTTATTGGTTGTATTGTATAAATACTGTCCCCCCGGCTTTCCCTCCCTCTACCATTCCTCCTGCTCATATTTCCTCTGGCACCACCCCTGTTTTTGTTCCCTCCCGTTAGTTGCTTTAATATTTACTATAACGCTGAGCACTTGATTAATTTCTGATCAAGACTGTATTGACAATACCCAGATTATTGTCCCCTCGCATCTCTTCCGACGTTATACGCTCGTGTCACCCTTTGATCTTCGAATCCACTCCTGTCACTCACTCCAGCCATTATTGTGATTAGCCTATCAAATTGCTGCAATCCAATCGTGAGAACCAGTCATACCTCAGTCATTCAGTATTTTACCCGAACCCAAGTTGACAAATTTGTATTACCCAATACCAACTCCGACTGTGAAAACCTTTCACTAGTTGTTTTGATTGCGATTGATTTAATTCTCAGAGTCAAACCCTTGACACTCAGTATGATTTTAATACCAATTGCACTGGTCTCTTCCCATAAGATTGACCGAATATTGAACAGTTTGACCCATTCAAACTGCCGTGTTTCAACTTAAAACACGTTATTGACTGAGATTAACCCTTAATACTCAGGATAGCACTGGTCTCTTCCCATAAGATTGACCAAACATTGAACAGTTTGACCCATTCAAACTGACGTGTTTCCACTTAAAACACGTTATTGACTGAGATTAACCCTTAATACTCAGGATAATTTAATAATACAAATTGCACTGGTCTCTTCCCATAAGATTGACCAAATATTGAACAGTTTGTCCCACTCAAACTGCCATGTTTTAACTTAAAACATGATATTGACTGAGTTTATCCCATCTCACGCTCGCTGCTGTTCCACAAACCCAATTTACAGCATTATATTAACCCTACCCTTTCATGGCTGACTGAATACCCATTCAGTTGTATTCTATACAAAATTACCATACACCAGCGACAGCAAAAAACCTACTTGAGGCTTCCCTTCTTCTCGTTGGTTTGATAAGCCTGGATTAGGCGAAACTAGTTACCCCCGGCGGACGTAGTTCCGGACGAGTAACTAAGGACCTCTCGTATTACTTACGCCAGTTACAGTATGAATACACTTAACCTCTCCACCCACAGCCGACTCCGACGGCCTTCAAACAATACCTGATTCCTATTGTTTAAAGAAGCTCGTGCCTCCTCTCTTCTCCATAGGTACACATAATAACCCATGTCTTCCCGACAAATATTTACCGTTCAACCCTGAACCACTTGCATACTCCAGCTGTCAATACCCTTAAATTCCAGCACAGCACCCCCGAACAACCCTGATCCGAAAGGGCTAGCAAGATCCCTACCTCCGACGAACCCCAAAACGTCGCAGGATAGGTAGGACCAATATTGTGTCCGCCCGGAACCACAAAAGTATTGTAAAGCACGCTAACGCCAATAGTGGTGAAACCAACCCCGCTCAGCACCTGAATCCTACTGATCCTATACACGATGTCACCCCCCTCGATGTCGGTTACTGCCACCTTTACCCAGTTATACCAAGGCATCCCAACTAACAATTTGATCCTCCGAGATCTCATACTCTCACCCGGTCACATGAGAGGCCTAAATATATGTGACCTCCAGTCACCAATATCTACTCATCCACTGACTGTACTACAGGACATCCCGTCCCAAGGTACTATTCGGTCCCAGATGTCCTCACCGGCGGAATACCACTCCACCCTGGAGATCCCTATATTCGCCACCCGAGAGGGCATAACTCCACCTGGGGTCGGAACCTACAAACCATTAACCCACATATTAACGCTACCACGAACCCAGCTTTTGAGAGTAACATCGTACCCACCCGAATCCAAACAGCACAACAAACCACTACCCTGTTGCCTGACTTTTCCCAACATTCTACCCAGTGGTCACGCTCTCCCGGAGCGACTCGCAAGGGAAATAACTCCAAAGACGAGTCAACCAGTCCCGCGCACATCAGGGAAGATAACTTGATCCCGTGTCCAAACATTCCCGAACAAGATGTACACCCCTCACTGTCAGAACTTGCAACCTTGGACCAGCCAAGCTCCTCACCCAGCAATACGATCCCCTGCGATCGCACACTCTCACCCGGTCACATGAGAGGCCCTAGAACTTGTGACCCCCTACTTTCCAAATCAACTCACCATCTGACTGCAAAACAGGACAACACGTCCTATAATATTAAGTGGTCATCTATGTTCTTACCGGCTTGAGCCCCATTCCTACCTGGAATACCATAATCTCGCCACCCAGAACATACTCCCACCTGAGACCACACCCCATCAACCATCCCCTCCCAAATTATATGGTGATATTAACCAACATCCAACTGATGAGAGTAACATCTTTCACACCCAGACACACATCGCGCATTACAATCACTGACCTGTCGCCCGACAATTCCCAGCCGTCAATACATTTCTCAACCTCGCCCGAGGACACTCCTAATGGTACACCAGGAAACCCAACCCCCCACCTCCTGTACCACCCTACAATGACCACGACGATCCTACCTTACTACTATGCCGACCGGCTCAGTCGACTGCTCCTGCAGCGTCCTAATAAGATCAACCGCCAATATACCACACCCTAGTGGCGGAATACACCCCACCTGAACAGGTTCTAGCAAGAATGAACAGCGCCATGCAAGTAATACCTACCAGAAGATGTATTGGAGCGCCATCTAGCTAGCAAATAGCACACACGCAGCTCCACCCTAACCCATTTGGCTGATCTTGCCTGACAAGTATCTTTCCTCCTAGTACCTCCCTTATGAGTGACCCCCGGATTCCATGATATTGAATAGATGCTCCAAGGCACGAGAGCAACGCCTGCCCGATCAGGTAATATAACGGTCCCATTCCCTGTTATGCTACATTGTAAACCCCTCCTCTTCCCAGGGGTTTCTCCCTCCCAACATACCCATGTAGCTTCCGCTATTGAACCCTTGATTGACCGGCAATCTGGTGCCTCCGTACCCATATAAGCCCCGTTTCCCTTGAGATTTATGCCTCACTTGGGGTGGATTATTACCTCCATTTATACTCTCGATCATATTTAAGAAGGGATTTCATTGTAACTTGGTAGGTTGACTTCATATAATGTCTAGATGAGAACGTCCCCTTTGGACGCAATTGGGAAACTGACGGATACAGGGGCCCGAAGCCCAAAAACCTTTAGCACAGTCTACAGGCCATATTTATGAAAGGATTTTATTGTAACTTGATAAGATGACTCGTTTTGGAATAATTTCACTGTAAGTTGGTACCTTTTATTGATATACCTTAACTGTAAGGGCCACATACATTAACTGTGAGGTCATATTAACCCACCCCTACCTCTTTAGTACAGTGTACACCTCATATTATTTTTATCATAAACATAGCATACAGGGAACAGAAATGAACATATTCCCACTTATCACAATTCTTGTCTTATTTCATAATCCTTTCATAAACATTGAACATTATCCTTTTCATCAAACACAACACACAAGTTAAGCTACAGTGTCATTGACACTTTCATTATTTCTGTACCTAATTATTTCTTTGCCATCAAAAGTTCATGTTCTTGGTTTGTTTTACGTTTTAGGTCTCATAATCTACAGAATAGCATGGGTACTGGTGGTGTATTTTGTAACTTGAGTGCAAGAAGGCTTTGCAATGCTAAAGCATTGCAAAGCCTTGTTGCACTCAAGGGACAAATTTATCAATTCTCTCAACTTGGGTAAAATATCAGACATAAACCATATTATTTTTATTTTTTAAGTTTGCATAGGTTATGAAAAGAGAGCATGTGGTAGCCAAAAGTACCATGCAGGAGGGCCTGAGAAACAGATTTTTAACTTTTTTAGGCCTAATGTCGTTTGCAATTGCATTTTCAGATAAATGATAGATAAAATATTTATTTTGTGTCTTTTTTAAAATTTTGCGAAGTAAAACAATTCCAATGCTGTGTTATGGTGTTTGAGAAAACTGATTTAGCCACTTTTGGTTTACTTTCAGGATTATTTAAAAGCATTAGATGTTTTACATGAAGAATGGTTGGCTGAAAAAAAATTTCCTGTTCCCGCTCCAGTTATAGTAAGACGCATTTTATTCAAGAAATCAAAAGATTTTACTTCATTCTTTCTATGCCCTGCCATAAGATGGCCGTGAGCATAAAGTATTATCCTTCATCCGTCATTCCAAAATAACAGTATTTTTATACTGTACCAATGACCCAGACGTAGCTGGTGCTAACTCTTAAAATATAGGGCCAAACACAAATTTTGCCCCCCAATCCCCAAAATTTGCATCTAAAACCAAAGAAAACATGTCCTGAATGACCCTCCACACTTCACCTCTACTGCGCATGCACAGTGTCAAGGACGTTCCGAAATTGGCGCCATTAATCATTCTAAGTTTGGCCCTTCATCAGTTAACATCTGACTGATCTTTGAGCTTGTAAATCTCAGTTTAAATGATGCCAGCCACATAAATATTAGTGAAATGGTGATTCTAAGGAGGATAGAGAAGGAGGAGAGGAAAAATGTGTGACAGAATATTATCAGGGCTGTAACTTAAAATTTTTTAATGAAATTATGTTAAGTTACCTATTTTCGAGGCAGCAGCCATTTTGTTGTCATTCTGGTTATTTGGTTACACTGATTTTTCAGTGTTTTCCTCTCTCCCTTTCCTTTAAGTCCCCTCTTGCTATTCTCCCATGCTTTTGTAATTATTATAGTTTCTGTAATTATTATTACTAAAATTTCTTGGGAGTTTTAGCTGAATAACAGAATGAATTCTGTTCTTTTCCCCATGTTTACGTCTTCACCTGCGGGTGGTTAGGCGTTGTGTTCTGCATCTACCATCTGATGTTCTGCAGTTTCTTCCCTGGAAGTCTCTGTTTTGCATCAGATGGTGTATTTTTGGTAACTGATTCCGGGCCTGGGTGCCTGGAGTCTTATTTTAGTGTTTTTACACTCATTGTTTACATTTACAACAGCCCTCTGTGTGAGGGGGGGATTTCTGGAAAATAATATCTTGATGTTATTTTAATCATAACTAGATACATTATTATTGTTCGTAAGTGTTGAATAAATTGTTTAAAATATTTTTAAAATTTTTGTCCACACTTAGGCTTGGGATCCATTGGGGCTCAACGTTACTTTTCAGAAACTTGGGCTGTTCTGAAAAAATATTTTTTCAAAATATTTTGATTTCAATTATTTTTTCTATATTAATGGATCATATTATTATTATGTATTTTGATTGCCAGGGGTTGGTGCGAGTACCAGGACTTTGTTTTCTTTTCACATTGAAAGGATTTTGATCAATTGTAATAAGAGGAAGTCTTCCTCTGACTTTTATAATCATTCTATATGTGGTCAGTGTACTCGCATTAACTCCTGTTCTGTATCGTATGATTTCGATGACAACATGGGAAGCGTATGTCACGGTATGTTAGTGGGGAATTGGACACTCCGGTCCTTTCCCCGCAGGGTCACTCTACTTTATCAATTTCTATTTCAGACGATCAAGATTAGGGTGATATATCTGTGATGTCTTCCAACAGTGTGCCTCTGTCATCACAATTAATGAAGGGCTAGCGGAAAAGTGCTCATGTAAATACGCCAATTGCCTAAGAGGACCCTAGTAGGTTCGACGGCCTTTGACGTCCGCTAGCTCGCCCGGTGTAGCGTCCATTCATCGAATGGTTCGGCAGCCGGGTTCGTCCGTTGCGGTCTAGAAGGAGTTTTGGGGTGATGCGAGCACTATAAATCAACCAAATGCACACCCAGTGATGGCGGATTAGAGGGAGAACGGAGGAAGCCTTTTAGTCCGGTTCATAGCTCGTTCTGGTCCATCCGGACGGCGAGCAAGAGAGGCCCCTCTCTCGTACAACAACATCTGGCCCCAGATGTTGTGGTACAAAATGTTTCGCATTCGGAGCATACATCCGTCGCTTGGGACGCTCCGACATATAGTCAGTCCGGAGTAGACTGTCAATAAGGCTTCCTCATTCTCATGTAGCGCACACGACCGCTCTTGGCTACGTGACCTCGGATATCCAGTCAGCTTCGCCAGTCAGAGAATCATTGGCGACCAGGTCACACCATCCGGTAGCCAGGGACACGAGGCCTGCAGACTCCGGACGGTCGCATAGGAAAGTGTGCGGGAGTCAACGTACTCGGAGCTTCCGGCGGCAATGCATCGTAAGACCGCTACTGCACAGGCCTCGGGAACGGACGTGCTTTCCTAAATAGCACAGCTTATCATCGCAGCATCCCAGCATCAACTGAATCTGTCGCATATTTTTTATGCGACGATGCTGGGTCGGGACGCTCCGCGGAAGCGGGTACGGACATCCGAAAATTTCATCCGGTCCGACGGGATACCGAAAGGGATTCGGAGGATTTCGAGCTTTCCCTTTCGTAACAACATATGCTGTTGTGTATGTCATCTGACTTGATCTTCTACAGGTTCTTTCGTCGGACCAGAATGCTGCGATGCCGGATAAGAAACTGATAGCGTCGGTGGACTTAGAAATTTTTGGTTCGGTTCAGGGACATCGTCCCTCAGTTCCGACATAGTCCAATAATGTCACACAAACTTTCGAATTATTGAACGACGCTATATATATTATTATTATATGCTTGCTATTACCAAGCATTTTTGGTTTCTTGTTCGCAAAGTTACGGAGATGTCTTTCAAAAGTGTGCCTCTGTCGTCATAGTTAATGAAGAGCTAGCGGCAATAAGTGCTCATGGAATATGTCTAACGCCTAAGAGGTCCCTTGTAGGATCGACGGAGTGACATTCGCTAGCTCACCCGGTGTAGCGTACATTCATCGAATGGTTCGGCTGCCGGGTTCGTCCGTTGCGGTCTAGGAAGGAGATTTGGGTGATGCGAGCACTATAATTACTTTAGTACTCACCCAGTGACGGCGGATTGAGGACAGATCGGAGGAAGCCTGTTAGTCCAGTTCCTGGCTTGTCCAGGTCTGTCCGGGCTGTGAGCGAGAGAGGTCCAACAACATAGGGGACCGCATGTTGTGGTTCAGATATTTTACATTCGGAGCATATGTCTGTCGGTCGGGACGCTCCGTTATATTGACAGTCCGAGAGACTGTCGATAATGCTTCCTCATCCTCAGCAGGGCACACGACCGCACATTGGCTACGTGACCTCGAGTATCCGATCAGTTTCGTCATTCAGTGATTCCACGGCGAATAGGTCACGCCATCCGGTAGCCAAGGAACACGAGGCCTATACACTCCGTTCGCTCGCATATTAGTAGTATGCACGGGGTAACGATCACGGAGCTTCCAGCGGAAATGCATTGTAGGACCGCTTCTCCACAGGCCTCAGTGACAGACGTGCTATCCGAGTTAGCACAGTTTTTTCGCAGCATCCCAGCAATCGACAGTTTCTTAGTCGAATCAGGAATTATCTGACGGCGCTGGGTCGGTGCGGTCCGCGGTTGCATCAGGTACGGACGACCGAACGCTTTATAGGGTCCGACAGGATGGCGAAAGGGATTCGAAAGATTTCGAGTTTTCCCTTTCGTAGCATCGGAAGCTGCCATTCATATCTTCTGGCATTATCTTCCAATGATTGTTATTTCGGACTACATTGCTGCGATGTTGGATAAGAGACTTATAGCGTCATTGGACACGGAATTTTGGATCGGTTCAGGGACATTGTCCCTGACTTACCGACACAGTCCAATAATGTCATTAGAACATGTGTATTATTTATCGACGCTATATATGCATATAAGCCTGCTACCAAGCATGATAGTTTAGTTTCTTGTCCGCAATGCTCATTTCTGCCTTTTTATCATTTATACGAATAATTTATTTTGGCAGAGCAGGGCATACCGAGAGTTCATATGCGTCTAGACGGCGTGGTTAAAGACTGGAAATATTCTTTTTCGCCGTCTATGTCTTTTCCAACCACAATGTTTGAAACGACAATGATGTCTAGTAGACTTAACTTAGACGCTTTATCATACGTAATCCACCTTACTGAGGCGTTATCATTACATCTTCAAGAAAAGAATTACGGGATATTATCCTCAATGGGATTTCTTTTGAGGGCAGTAGTTTGTTCACGTATAACTCCGCCCTTCAGTGGCTGATTGGAGTTGGTTAGACGTGACGCAGCCCTAGCTACATCCATGCGCGTGGATAGTAAGGTGAAGAACTCTCTCAGAGTCGCTTCGTTCTCGGAGAAGCTTCTCTTCGACGGCAACTTTTCAGCAATCCATGAATTGCTCGATTTACATGTTCTCTTGTCTATCTAGTGTTGCAAGAGATTCAGACTGGGGCAAACATTCGGTGGTTGACTCAGAGAGTGCCACTGCAGTTGCCGGATCCGAGTGTTATAATTATGACGGTTGCCAGTCAAACAGGTTGGGATATAATATTCATCCCAACGGATTCGAAGTGCCAGGGTCTTTGGGTTCCGCAGTCTCTAAGCAAGCACTTATCTTCCGCGGAATAATGTTTTTTAGGCTTGCTTTATGTCATTGGATGAGCATTATTCAGAAACGCATGTCCAAATCCTGTCCGTTAATTCGACAGTAGTGGCGTATCTCCAGAACCAGGGAGGCACTCATTCGTTTCCGTTATTCAATTTAATGGAAAGAATCCTTCTGTTTGTTATAGTACACCAAGTTCTGTTTCGGTCCGTCATATTCCGGGTCGTCTGATTGTTTTACCGGACTCCCGTTCACTTATGGGTCGCTTGTTGCCGTCAGAATGGACTCTCAACAAACAAGTATTCAATCAGATTTGCTATCAATGGGAGCGCCCAATGATAATTTATTTACGACACAGCTTGCTAATCAATTGCAGACGTATGTGTTTGCTTGTCCGGATCTCTGAGCTAATGTTGTTAACGCTCTATTGATCTAATAGGACGGAATGATAGGATATGCGTATCCTCCAGCGCTGTTGTTTCAGCAAGTATTGCTAAGATAAACAACCACAATACATTTCTGTTGATAGCATCTCTGTCTTCACAGAGACCGTGGGTAAATTTACTCTGATGTCTACTGTGGGACTTAACGCGAAATCTTCCTCAATGAGAGGATCTTTTTTCGCTGGGTAAAATCGTGTCATCTTTATTACAACCCGCAAGGTCGCAACCTTCACGTATTCCGTTGTGTGGTCCGTATTGCTTTGTAAGCATTGTACTGGACGAGCTTTGCACGCGATTTCTTACTATAGGAGATCCTCTTCTTCGCTATTCTATGCGGCTAAAGTGGAGGCTCTTCCGTCGTTGGTGTAGGGATCACTATGTTCATATTGTTGATCCCTCCATACTACTCATTGCAACTTTTTAGTATACTTGTTTGACAAGATCTACTGCAGCCTGTTATTATTAAGGTTATAGGTTTATGTTACCTCATACCTATGCACTCTATGATAGTTTACAATTGAGTCTTATGTCTCTTTATCTAAGTCAGTCAGTAACTTTTTGATAAATAGACTTAGAATCATTAGATTAAATTCCTATATGGAATTTAACTTCGGTTCTTATTTAGCTAAGTAATCATTTGAGCCTCTGGAAACAGTAGTTTTCAAATTCTGACCTTTTAGACAGTAATTCTGTTGGCTTCTCTTTTACTGAAGAGTCAGTGAGTTTCATGCACTATCGGTGGATGATTTTCACTTTCGTAGTTTCGGAATCACTACTTCCTTCACTATGTAGGTTGGATTTTTGCATAAGAGTTAGGCTCCTAATATCCGGAACCTATTGTTATTAAGGTCCTTCCGTCTTCGTACGGGCATAGGCCTTTACTCTGTCCGGTTAGAGTTTATGTATTTATAAACAGATATCTGTTTATTACTACGGGCGTAAACTTCTTCTGTCTTTGATGCCTATTAGAAGGACGTTACGCTCCATTCTATTGCTAATGGATTCAATTAACTATCCATACTGCTTATGGTATATCTTTGACTCAGCAGTTGTGTTTGAGATTTCGGCTCATGAAGTAAGAGTTCTTCTACATCTTGGGCTTACATTATTAGCGTCGCTATTATAGATTTTTGAAGGCTGCTCATTGCGCTCAGCCATCCACATTCATGAATTTTTTATCTCAGAAATATTGAGTCCATTTCTGGAGGCCTCTATTGTTAGGTCTATTATCTACTGCTCAGAATGTCATTCACTTAACAGTTGCTACTATAGCTAGGTAGGCTGTCTGTTTCGGCAGTGACTCCGTTCTGCTGCCTTCTTCGCTCTGGGCTATTTGACCCAGGGCAAGAAAAAGGGGGGGGGGGGGGGAGGGTGTTCCCTTGGGTCACCTGTTTTACTATGAAAACAAGGGGATACCTCCTCCGGAGTTAGTAATTCTGAGCTGTTATTGGGATGGTTGTTTAGTGAGAAGTTTGTTTTAAAAATTCATTCAAGTCTTAGTTTTCAAAGTATAGCTTTTGATTATAGCACGTGTCAACGGACATGATTATGCAATCCTCAGACACTTTTAAGGAGTATAAAGAGTCTCTATTCTCTAGACTTACTTTATTTATTGGCTTACTTTAAAAATTATTAGTATAAGGATTATACTAGATATTAATAGAGTACATGGATGTATGATGCTCAATTTTGGAAGGTGTTGTATCTTTCTAATTTATCATAAATAAGAAAGATACATGTAAGGCCTAATACTTCTTTTTCCCTAGAGGGGATGACTCTATTTTATATAATTGAGCGTATTCCATCTTGCTCTATGTCCTTGGCCCTCCAGCCTTTTTACTATTCAGCTATGTCTGGGTCATTGGTACAGTATAAAAATGTTAAAAAATTTATAGTAATTTATGTATTTTTTATACTTACCAATGACCCAGACGAGGATGGCCCTCCCAGGAGTTGGGAACTCTTACCTCCCCGCTGAGTACATAGCGCTTACCAGGCACTGGTTATTAGAATGATTAATGGCGCCAATTTCGGAACGTCCTTGACACTGCGCATGCGCAGTAGAGGTGAAGTGTGGAGGGCCATTCAGGACATGTTTTCTTTGGTTTTAGATGCAAATTTTGGGGATTGGGGGGCAAAATTTGTGTTTGGCCCTATATTTTAAGAGTTAGCACCAGCTATGTCTGGGTCATTGGTAAGTATAAAAAATATATAAATTACTATAAATTTTTTAACTTTCCTGACATGTGGCTTTGTCATGGCTACCTATAAATCGAGTTTGGTTTTGGTCCCAGTCGAGGTATTGACCTTGAACTTAGTTTATGAAGTGAAAACTCGAGAGAATCGGTTTATCAGACTTTTTTGTTTGCAGGGTCAAAAATGTCATCTTGATACATCTAGTTTTCATTTTGACTGGGGTCATGTTCTTGATTTTTTTTATGTTTTATGTCTCGTAATCTACAGCTTAGCATGGGTGCTGGTGGTGTATTTCGTCCCTTGAGTGTAAGAAGGCTTTGCAATGCTAAAGCATTGCAAAGCCTTCTTGCACTCAAGGGACAAATTTATCAGTTTTATTAACATTATAAAAAAAGAGAGCATGCAGCAGCCAAAAAGACCATGCGGGAGGGCCTGAGAAACAGATTTTTAACTTTTTTAGGCATTATTATTCAAATTTTAATTAATTTTCTGCACATGAGCAGACAAGAATATTTAGTGTTCCATGGGCACATTCATTCTTGTTTTCATATTGTCTTAAAAGTTCTGTTTTTCAATTGCAGGTTGTTGACACAGAAACAGACTTGATAAATCTGACCAAAAAGTATGAAGAACTTAAACCACAAATACTCTGTGAAGTGGGTCATAGATGATTCGCACTTAATTTATTATGCCAAACATATTCTTAAATGTGACAAGCACTGCTGTTTGTATGCGTGATAATTCGACATGTTTTGTATTGGTTTTTATTTCCTGTCTTAACTTTGAAAAAACATTGAAGACATAAATGGCCGTTGTGTTCAAACGAGATCACTGATTTCATTCTGTTATCTTATGATGAAACTTGTACTATTATTTTCTTGTAGAATTTGCCGAGGGGGTTAGAGGCAAGGCTGTGAATTTTAAATTATAGTACTGCGAATGTTCAAGTTGATATCAGGGAGCTGAATATGAAAATTTTGTATATGAATAACAAAAGCAATGCAGGAAGACTTGAGTTTTTCACCTTTAATCCTGGCTGACTAATATTACAACAACAACATCAAGGCATGCCTTTAAGGAATGAAGTAGTTGCATAGAGATTATTACCATTATGTGGATGTACAAAATATGTATCCGAGTCGAGCTCCGGGTTCTAAGGGCAGATCACGACGTGTCAAAGACGAGTCTTGATCTACCCTAAGAACCCGGAGCGAGACTTGGATACATATTTTGTACGTCCACATAATGGTAATAATCTCTATATATCATGGATCTCTGTCAAACAAGATATAATAGAATATATGCTTAGTTTATCTCTAGAATTTTCCAGTTTTCCAGTCTTCGACTCGTGATCTGCCCTTAGAACCCAGAGCGAGACTCGGATACATATTTTGTACATCCACTTAATGGTAATAATCATTTTATCTTACAACATATTGGGGATGAGTCAAGAATGTAGACTAATATATAACTAAATATTTATTCGTACAGATGAACAAAAAGAAAAAAATGGGGAACTCCTGTGAAAGGAATGTGCTTGTATCCAACCCCCTGATACAAGCATCTGTATCAGGGGGTCGGATACACAACAGTTGCGGAGTTAATACAGACAAAATACATCTTGATTGTAAGATAAAATATTTTATCAGTTGGGACGGGGTGTGCGGTTGCTGAGAGGTTAGAGTATTTAACTTCAGATTGAAAGGTCAACATTTGCATCCTAGCCTGTAGTAACTGAGTTGAGTCCTTGGGCAAGGCACTTAAACCTAATTGCCCATGTGTACTAATGCTTACTGCTTGTTGATAGTGCACTTGCCTAGTGTTCAACCGATTACCAAAAATGACCGATTACTGGTCATTTGAGCTCACAGTCGGCCACTGCTGATTCCGATTGCAATACTGTGCACTACTATACAAGTTGAGGCTCGCAAAGAACTACATTAAATTGAACATATTTTACATTCCGTTCACTACTAGATAAGTCAGTACTGGAAAGAACTGCATTAAATTGAACATATTACACAGTGTTAAACTCCGTTCTCTCAGGTCCAATAAAACGTTTACCACCAAAGTTCGCGCTACTGGTAATTTTTGCTGTGACCTGAGTCAATGGAGTGCAACCTTCACTCTTCCAGTATGAACTTGTGATTGACACAAGTACGTTCCGTTGTAAGCTTTATTTACATGTCGTATAACTTGTATATCCCGTAAAGGGGCATCTAGAGAGCAGAGATTAAGAAGAATACACATTGTGGTGGTTTTTCACCTTTATTGAATGGTATCATTGACATCATTTTACATTAACAATTGAACAATTGCAAAAGATGATATAATGTGGTTTATGAATCATCACAAAATGATTGGCAACAATCGGTATCCCCATGGTACCTGGAAATATCTGGCCAGCACTATTAAAAAAAGAACACAATTAAAATTATATTTTTTTTCACTTTTTGCCTTCAAAAATAGCTTATGACCCCAGCAATGAAACAAGCTTCTTCATTTCATTCCAATGAGAGGTCATGAGCTATTTTATTGAGGCATGAAAGGAGATTTTTTGTAATTCAAGAAATTTTTATTTGTATGTGTGGTTGCGTGTTTTGTTAGGTAGACAATTAATTAGACACGAATGTTTGTTTTGGAAACCTGTTTGTGCCACTTACATTTTTTATGATTTAGTGCAATATTTTTTCCCTGGTCATCAGATAAGCATTTGTCTGAGGAAAAGACATGAAATGTTTGTTGCTCAAAACTCATCAAAAAGAAAGTGTGGAAGAATCCAACAGATACCAAGTAAAGTGAAAAGTAAATTTTTATTAACCCTTTACCCAATGCAGACGATTTCAAAATTTATTATTTTAAATATAATTTTTAAAAAATTTTCAAAGAATTTCGACAAAACCATATCGTGTGACCCCTCTTTGGAACGAGCTCAACGAGGTATTTCCAAAGAGGGGTCACACGATATGGTTTTGTTGAAATTTCTTCTAAATATAATATTTTTTCAGCTGCTGAGTTTGCATATTACGCGGGCGGATGCGGGCGATTCGTTGGGTAAAGGGTTAAATCATATTTTTATTACTTTTCATTGCATTCTCTGTTCTATAGGTAGAAGTTTGTTTTTCGTTCTGTACTTATCATCAGTTACAAATCATGTGTACTGCCAAATTTGTATCGACCATCAAATAATTTTCAAATGTTGTAATATATTTTTTCACTGAAACGGGTAATATTCTATCCATTTGTTAATTGTCCAGATACTTTCATATATCTAGTAACTCATATCACCACGATTTATTTTCTAATTATGTGAGATGTTACTTAACTGGCTAGTGGTAGAGTGCTAGTTTATTTTATAGTTGATGGAACTTTTTGAATATCTGTGTTGTTATAGTGCTCATGAGAAAACCTAGAGCATAGGTTGAATGTGTCCTCAAAGTGCCAAGTCCTTTACTTTACTTAAACCCTCAAGTTCCCGGACACCTCCAAACTACCCCTCTTATATTGCTTTCAAAATGTTTCCCACATTGTGTATTCTTCCTTGAGAACTCAATCATTAATCTGCGTGTATCTTGACAGGGGTGCGGTGGTGTCACGGTAACCAGTTCTCGTCAAATCACCAAAGTTAAGCAACATCGAGCGCTGTTAGTAGTTGGATGGGTGACCATTTCAGCGACTGATTCACGTTCCAGCGTTGTGTCATTGGGCAAGGCACTTAATAACGACTGCCTACATGGGGGCATGATGACGCTGTGTGTTAGGGCATACTGCATGTCGAAGGTATGCATGTCTTCAACCAATCAATCCCTGCCTGTGCCGTGGTTCAGAGTTACGATGTTGGAGAGCTGACAGCTGCTCGTCGTTGCTCGGTGATTCTTTCCTGGTACGCTGGTTTCCTCCACCCGTAAAACTGTCACCAACATGATATGACCCTATATGTTAATGTGTCGTAAAATCGTTATTAAAAAAAAAAAAAATGTATCGTGACAATATTTTTACATAATTATTGGCTGCCTGTACAGCTCAAAAAAAGAAAAAATTAAAAAATCTGAACATCATTCACTTAATTCAATTTTAATCCTGGTACAAATACAGAGCACAACTCAGGTAGCATATGGGGATAGTACGGTACGTGTGAAATATACGAAAAACTTTCACTTGGATCGTTGATTCATGTCCCCTGTGCTTCACCCTCATTGTGATCTGTCATATTATGTTGTGGTTTTTAGCTCACCTACTTCTATTGAAGTGGTGAGCTATTGTCATGACCTCGGGCATCAGCGTTGGCATCGACGTCGGTGTCCGGCATGTCCAATATTGTAAGATTTAATGTTAAGGTTAATTTCTCAAAGATCAGTGGGCTCTGGCCTTTGATATTGCATATGTAGGTTGTAGGGGACTATCAGTATTTAACCCTGATACGACTTTTTTCCAGATTTCACCTAAAATTTTCTGCCAAAACTTGTAAGAATTTGCGTTTAGGTGTTGTAAGAATTTTAACGGAAATTTTTTTTTTTGCAGTAAAAATTTTCATGTTTTTCTCAGACTTGATACATTTTAAGTTGTAAAACTTTGTAAACTTTGTGTTTAGGTGAGTTGTGTTTCTATGTGTCTTTCCAGGCGATTGATTTTCTGCCAAAACTTGTAAGAATTAGCGTTTAGGTGTTGTAAGAATTTGCGTTAAAGTCAGCTTTTGTGCAGATTGTGGTGCCTTCACCTCTCATGACTGTTTATTTTCTCATTTCAATAACTACTTTAGGTATTAACCCTACTGCATGCAGAAATTTAACTGATTTCTTCTCTTTTTTTCAGTCACAATGTTCACGTTTTTCTCTGACTTATGCAATTTTAAGTTCTAAAAGTTTGTGTTAAGGTGAGTTCTGTTTCTATGTGTCTTTCCAGGCAATTGATATTGTACACATGGGTTACTGAACTACATTGCGCCCTCATCACATGCATATTTGAGGAATTTAAGGGGGATTTTGGGGACTTATATTCACATTCTTTAAAAAAACTTATTTTTAACTTTTTTTTTTTATTTAATACTTTCTCTTACTTGTTACTAGTAACATTAAGGCTTATTTTAGTTGTTGATGTGATGTATTTTTGTTGGGACTTATAGTCACTTTCTTGAACGAATGTTTTTCCGCAATTCCTCTTTAACCAATGAATGTGCTTCAATTACAATTTCAGTGATTCTGCATTACATAATGCCATTTTGCACCTCCTATTTTATTTTTTATTTGAAATGATGTATTTTTATTTTGTAAAAAATGAATTTATGAAAGCCTCTCCTAATTCTTTTTTATGATTTAATATCTGGCCTCATGATTCATATTCTTAATCAAACATTTCGGACCAAAACGACCAAAGCTATTCACAAAATTCACCATTCAGTTTTTTTTACTTTTTCATTTTTTGTCACAAAAACATAGCTTTTGACCACTCATTGGAACGAGCTCAACAAGGTCTTCCAATGAGGGGTCATAAGCTATGTTTTTGACACAAAAATGACAAAAACTAGTGCTTTAAGAATTTTATTTGCAAGTGTTGTCTGCTTTTCGTGTTAGGTAAAGGGTTAACTGGTTGAGTGCTAGACGCCACTATCAGAGCTTTGAAAAATGAGGGTACCAGTGTAAAACTTTTTCTTTGCTCATGTTTCATATTTAGTCAAATGCAAATAACATTTTGAAACGAATAGACCTTTTCATCGGTGCAGAATCGGAATCTTGATCTCATTCGCACGGAGGTCATCAAACTCGGTCGCATTCGCACAGAGCAGATTATCAAACCCATTCTGCGCATTTGCGATCTAATTTCCTATTCCACATCAATGAAAAGGTCTATTCGTTTCGGCGCCATTACCGGGTTATTGTTTTTACTGTTTTATATTTAAACAAAAACATGACCGATTTCGAAATCTCCGTTGCCGCCTCATGAGTACACAAATGACGATAATTAAAGGATAAAACCTAGTTTGGATTAATAAACTCTGCCCAAATGTAAGGAAATACGTGTACTATCCATTGCAGCCGGTAATAAGGGCGAAAGCTTAATATATATTCCTAATTTTGAATTTTGAGTTTTGAGTTCCCATAAAAACTTGATGGGAACTTTTTCTATAGGATTGAATGGGAAGAATCTGAACGTAGAGGGGTAGCTACTACGTTCAGATCGCTGAACTGAACTACAGTAGCAGAGACTTGATATTTGGTGTGCAGTTTCATTTTGAGGGGTAGACTCTGAGTTGTTCAAGAGAAGTCTGAGGGGCTTTATTTGCCATCGCTATGGGAGGGGCAGGAATTTTGGCCCCACCCCCAAATTCTATTTTCCAAATCGAAAGGCTGATTTGAACCAAATTTGATATGAGGGCTTATTTGGTCATAAGTACTTAATTTATGCCAAAACAAATTTTCTTGTTGTCCCATGGGAACCGCAGGAGCCAAAAATAGAAAAAAATTAAAATGCCCATATCTCTAAAATTACACGGCACTGAGAATTTGTATGTGGTGTGAAGCTTCCTTAGGACCAGCAGAAAGGAGTGGTAAAAAAAAAATTGCCATCAGTTTTATCATAGGGTACCTTTCTGGGACTTTGAAAAAGTGCTGAGTCATCATTTTTTAACACTGGGTAATGGGGAAAAAATTAAAGAAGTCTCTTATCCCAAACCACTGCTCCAAAAGCTTTTATATTTCGCATATAAGATCTTGGGAAGATTGATTCACATATTTGTTGAAATCATTTCCCTGGGTCCATATTTGGGCTCTTTATGGGAGCCCAAATGTTCAAATTAGTGCAATATGAGGAATATTCTTTAAAAATCCTCTACTTCAGATCCACCAATCAGAATCTTTTTATATTTGGAATGAAGAATCCTTAGGGGGGTGAGATTCAAGTCTGTTCAAGCCAACTTCCTGGGTTCATATTTAGGCTCCCTGTGGGAGCCCGAATTATAACTTAGTTCATTTGTTAAAGCCAAGTCCCTGTGGGAGCCCGAATTGAACCAAAATTTCTGTTTTCCGAACTGAGAGAATGGTTTGAACCAAATTTGATATGAGGACTTATTGAGTCATAAGTACCTAATTTATGCCCCCAATTTTTTTTCTGTCACCCTATGGGAACCGCAGGAGCTAAGAATAGAAGCAATTTAAAACTCTCATATCTCCAAAACTATACGGCTCTGAGAATTTTTTTGTGTGAAGCTTCCTTAGGAACAGCAGAAAGGGATGGTCCCCCCAAAAAATTGCTATCGGTTTTATCACAGGGTACTTTTCCAGGACTTGGAATGCGGAGTCATCATTTTTTAATACTTGTGAGTAATTTGAAAAAAAAACAGTAAAGAATCTTCTCCCACACTCCTGCTCCAAAGGCTTTCATATTTCACATATAACATCTTCGAAAGATTCATTCACATGTTGTTGAAATCAAATCCCTGGATCCATGTTTGGGCTCTCTATGGGAGCCCAAATTTTCAGATTAGTGCAACATGAGAAATATTCTTTAAAAATCTTCTTCCGATCCACCAATCAGAATCTTTTGATATTTGGTATGCAGCATCCTTAGGGGGTGAGATTCAAGTTTGTTCAAGCCAAGTCCCTGGGTTCATATTTGGGCTCCCAGTGGGAGCCCGAATTATAACTTAGTTCAATATGAGGAATATTCTTTCAAAATATTTTTCTTCAGATCCAGTAGTCAGAATCTTTTGATATTTGATATACAGCATTCTTAGGGAGGTGAGATTTGGGAGCCCAAATTATAACTTAGTTTAATATGAGGAATATTCTTTAAAAATATTTATTTTCAGATCCACTGGTCAGAATCTTTTGATATTTGGTAAAAGCTTTTCTTAGGAAGGGCAGATGCAACTTGTTCAAATCAATTCCCTGAGTTGATATTTAGTCTACCATGTCAGGAGAGTGCCCTCAGGCCCCCTGGGGCCTCTTGTTTTCTTTTTTATTCAGACACGATTTAGGGTACATCCTATGCACCAATTCTCTAGAAATTTGGCACAATTATACAACTTTATTTCTTCTGAAAACTGATGGATGAATATTTCTGAATTTCTGTCCTTGCTGTAAGTGATGGGAGTTTTACTTTCTCTTTTCTGAATTTCTTTCACTGAAGCGAGTGGTGCGAGTTTTACTTCTTTATCGTTTAATATAAACTCGTGTATTAAGTTCTCTACATTCAAATTTTGGAAATATCTTCAACAAAAACCACATCTAAAAATGCAATCAGTTTTTGTCTAGGGAAGCCGGTGGGATGACAGTAGGACGTCATTGTCAGAAAAATTAAAGTTTGTCCAATTTACATGAAATGTTGTAAGGCTCGAAAAATAAAAATATTTGTATTTTTTTTTATTTAATGTCATTTTTGACATTTTTATGATTTTACACCCTCCCTGCACCCCCCCCCCCCCCCCCCAACTCCAGTTTTGTACAACTACTTCCTCAACAACGCCAAAACATAGATCTAAACACAGTATGAGGGATAGTTGGTATGATGTTTAAGCACATTTGTATGCTCATTGATGCAACAAACTGAATGCTAGGACGTCAAATCTGAAGGGCTGCAAAAAACGTTGAAATTAAATTCCACTTTCGGAATGGTTTGACCATGTAACCTTTAAGCATCCATTTTAAATTTTAAATTTATACCAATTTCTTTGGATAAAGTTTTCATTTGTAATAATTAGTAACTCCTACAAGCCTGGGAAATAAGAGTCAGTCTATTGAATATAACATACAGTAAAACCTGTCTTGAGAGACCACATCGGACAGGCACCGATTGGTTTTACTCTATAATGGACCCGCTATGGGAAACCACCTGTCTTGAGAGACCACCTGTCTTGAGAGACCACTGTGATCTATCGAATGGAATGGTTTAACGCACTGAAGGCGCGCAGGGATGGTATGGGTAACAAGCCCCTTTCGACCCTCAGTGACTGTAAATGATTAATTTCCACATGTCTACTCGTGTTGAAGGAGGAACAGGTTCAGGTACTCAGCAGTTGTCACTGGTTATGGCGTGATGGTCTCTTTGACTGATGTTGGTTGAACCCTCGGGTGAGGACCAGTGTGAGAGGTTGGGTCCTCTCACAAAGGTACTACCTCTCCCCCGAAGGTGCAGTCGATCTGGATTTTCAGGCAAGTATAGTCTGCCACTTTGGAGATGATATTGAGTGATGGCCATCACTGGCAAGTATAATCTGTCTCTGCCACTGTGACCTGGTACCAACTTGTATTTTTATGCCATAATGGACCTGTCTTGAGAGACTGCCTCTTTGAAGACTGAAACCATGACAAAAACTTTTTACCTGTTCTGGAATTGGAAAATCCATTGTGGTTATACTAACATGATTAAAAGTATTAAAAGCTGTTAATTGGGTTTCAATTGCTATTCAGTTACATAACTCATTAAAGATTGAGATGTTTTTATAAGACCCCTGTGAAAAGATTAGGAATATTGCTGAATAAACAATTTCATACATACCTGAAATGTGACATTTGTGTTGAAAATCTTCAATGAAGATTTTCAACACTAATTTATTTTTATAATTTTTATAACAGTCCATTTCAATTTGTTACAAAAACATTATAAAAAAGAACAACTACAAAGTAATTACAAAAATCCATTCTCTATTTCTGAATTTTGTGATTGGTTATTCACTGACTTGAGAAAACCTGAAACCTGTTATGAGAGACCACTTTTGTGTGGCCCAAAGGGCGGTCTCTCAAGACAGGTTCTACTGTACCTCTCAAGACTGCTTGTGGCCTAGCAGGTATTGCTAGTCAAATAATGTCCGCCGGTTCAGAAACAACTGCTTGGATTAAAAGACTCTCTGCTAACTATTACTGCAGGGTTTCTGCCGGGAATTAATTAGTAGGTCTAGTAGGAGGGGAAAATCACAGATCATCTAGTGCGACCATGGTTTGCACCAGGCGATTCATGATTTAGGGTGAGCTATTTTGTGAGAATAATTATATTAAATCTTCAGGGAAACACCCAAAAGCTATTGCCGTTTCTTCTCTACATTCGGCATGTGACATCTTACCTAATCGGCAAAAGGCAGAAAATAGCGATAGTTTCCAAATGACACTCAGCAATCTTAAGTTGCAAAATGGCAATTCTGGAAATGGTGCTCCTAAAATGTGTCAACTTTGTTGGGAGAATGATCGTGTCTTGACTATAATTTTTTGGTGTCATGTTTTTTATTTTTTCGACCGGATTTTACATTATCAGTAAATGATCGGCGGGGGAATGGGCCTGGTTGATGGACCCTCAACTGTGGTAGCGGAAACCCTGATTACCCAGACCGGAGCACCTGCAGAATTACGTTACAGATGAATAGACTTGACTTCAGGGACCAATACTATAAAACTTTTACACAACTGTATTTTCTAGAATTGTATTTTCTACTTATAATAACTGACTAAAATGAATCATTAGCATTTTAAAAGATATAGCAATTTGCTAATGGGCAAATTGCCATATCTTTGAAAATGCTATGGTTCATTTCAACCCATTTAAAGTCCTAACTAGAATTGTTATTTACTACTTATTATTTACTGGTGTTGAAGGTCACATACTTATGCACAATGGCTAATCGTGACCGTGACAGTTTTATGGGTGGAGGAAGCCAGAGTACCCGGAGAGAACCACCGAGCAACGACGAGCAGCTGTCAGCTCTCCAACATCGTAACTCTGAACTCTGCACCGCAGCACAGGCAGGGTTAGATTGGTTGAAGACATGGGCACCATCGACGTGCAGTACACCTCAGTACACAGCGTCACCATGCCCCTATGTAGGCAATCAGGGTGAAGTGTCTTGCCCAAGGACACAACGTGGTTGCCGTAGGTGGGATTCGAACCGAGGACCACTCGGCTTGCAGCCTGCCCCTCTACCAACTGAGCCACCGCGCCCCCTTCCTAACCAGAAAAACAATTCTAGAAAATACATTTGTAAAAGTATTATAGTACTAGGCTCAGGTTTCTAAGTGTAAAAATAATCTTATTTTATCCCTGTGGACAAAAAGGATAAAAAATTTCCAACTTTGACACAGAAGATATAATGTTATGTCAGTTCTAAGGTTAACCCTTTACCCAATGCAGACGATATCAAAATTTATTATTTTAAATATTTTTTTTATTTTTTCAAAACATTTCAACAGAACAATATCATGTGACCCCCCCATTGGAACGAGCTCAATGAGCTTGTTCCAATGAGGGGTCACAGGATATGGTTTTGTTGAACAATTTTGAAAAATTTAATTTTTTCAAGTGCTCAATTTGCATATTACTCGGGCAGATGCGGGCGATTCGTTAGGTAAAGGGTTAATCTGTACTGAAAATATTCTCAAATGATTGTCTTCATGTAAATTCCATGTTTGAATTTGAGATATTCAGAGTTCGAATTGACTGGTTACAATTATTCAAAATTTATAAGATTGTGGAGAAGAATAAGTAAATGTCTGAATAAGAAATTGTTATTAATTTACCCTCCACTTTTTGTCAAAAACTAGGGTATACTGGATTGCACCTGTCCGTGCATCTGTGCGTCTGCCTGCACTCAGATTTCAATGAAATTTCATACAAATGTTCACTATCATGAGGTCTTTAAGTAGCATCAACCGTTTTGCTGTTGGAATATTTTTTCTATGAGTTAAGGCTCTTTGAACGCAAAAATAATCTATTTTTTGTCTGTTCGCCTTGTATTTCAGGTTTGGCCAATTGGATTTCAATGAAATATGGAATGAAGATTGTTTATGGGAAAGGGTTTCAAATGAGTCTCTAATAATATTTCTTACTTTTCACTTTTTAGACTTATCCCCCTTTTTAACTTTGAAAATTTGCCGTTTGCCTTGTAAAATAGCCAATTTTTTGTTTGTTCGCCTCATATTTCAGGTTTGGGTTATCAAATTGCACTGAAATTTGGAATGAAGATTCTTATGGGAAAGGCTTTCAAATGAGTCATGCCCCTGCAGTAAAACAAAAAAAATACATGCAAATCACCTCTCCACATAACAGGTGTTTATGGCCTTCACAATTACCTTGCTTTAAAATAAAGACAATAATTTTGATGTTTGTTTCGTAAAATAGCCAGTGTTTTGTCTGTTTGCCCTCTATCTCTGGTTTGGGGTTTGTGGCTCTCAATGAAATTTGGAATGAAGATTGTTTATGGGAATAGCTTTCACAGTATCATGGTTCATTTCTTCTCTTGTCATTGTTTGGTGGTATGCACCATGGGGGTTTGTTCCAATTCTTTTTATCTTACTTCACAATTTCACTGTAATCAGCAAGCTTTTTCAGGCGATGATAATCATTTTAGATGTAAATACTGTGATCTATATAAATAATATTATACTCATAAACATTGTTGTTTTTATTTAAAAATTTGCCAAGTACATGTATAGCTCTTTTCCTGCCATGAAAGACTTCAAACACAGCTAAATATGCCCAACAAATTAAAGGTACTTAACATCCACTGCCGACAACTCCCTCTGTTCCTTCACCTTCGCTGTTATGTGAAAGAATAACTGCCACAAACAAATGCGACTGTGTATTATTTTTAAGAATGACATTCATTCTAAAAAGAATTACTGGGCATTCTTTTAAAAATAATACAATTATTGTTCTAATACAAACATTCCGCCTGAGTTTTTCACCACTACCTTATACTGAAACATCCATGCAGAGCATGCTGTTGTCTACGATGAGTTGTCTCAACAATAACTCGCCGATCAAAAACTGTTCACATTTTTAGCTCAACTTTGGCGAAGCCAAACTTGACCTTATGCCATGGCCAGTCGTCCGTCTGGCCATCTGTCCATCAATAATTCAATACGGCTCGGGCTAGAGGCTGTATTTATGAACCGATCTTTACAAAACTTCTTGGGTACCTTTGTTATGACCGTGGGACGAGAACGATTGTTTTGGGGTCCGATCCGAAATTCAAGTTGGCCGTTGGCAGCCATTTTGTACAAAATTAGGTACAATCAGATTTTTGTGCAGAACTTCCATATGAAAGCGCTGATTTGAATAATTTTTGTACGAATGTTTAGTACCATGGGATACATCACATATAATACAGGTTTTTTTCTCGTTCGTAAATTATGCAAATTAGACTAACTTTGATGTATTTAGTGTTACTTTCAGCACTGTAAGTGCAAATGCCAATATGGCTCGTGCTAGAGGCCGTATTTATGAACCGATCTTTACGAAACTTCTTGGGTACCTTTGGTATCAGCGTGGGACGATGAGTGTTTTTGGGTCCGGTCCGAAATTCAAGATGGCCAATGGCAGCCATTTTGTACAAAATTAAGTGCAGTCAGATTTTTGCACAGAACTTCCATATGAAAGCGCTGATTTGAATAATTTTTTGTGTGAATGTTTAGTACCATGGGATGCATCACATATAATACAGGGTTTTTTCTTGTGCAGAAATTATGCAAATTAGATGAACTTTGATTTTTTCAGTGCTACTTACACACAGTAAGTATACATGTCAATACGGCTCGGGCTAGAGTCTGTATTTATGAACTGATCTTCACGAAATGTCTTGGCTACCTTTGTTATCACCTTGGGACGAGAACTAGTGTTTCTGGGTGCGGTCCAAAAATCAAGATGGCTGCCAGTGGCCATTTTGTACCAAAATTAGGTCCAATCAGTTTTTTGTCACAACTTCTATACAGCTCGTATTTATGAACTAATCTTCACGAAACTTCTTGGGTACCTTTGTTTTCACCTTGGGACAGGAACGAGTGTGCCTTTGTTATGACTGTGCTATGAGAACTAATATTTTGGTGTTCGCGTAATATGCAAATTCTGCAGTTGAAAAAATATTATTTTTCAAACAATGTCAACAAAACCATATCATGTGACCCCTTGTTGGAACGAGCTCGTTCCAACGAGGAGTCACATGATATGGTTTTGTTGATATTTTTTGAAAAAAAATTAAAAAAATGATATTTAAAATCATAAATGTTGATATCGTCTGTGTTGGGTAAAGGGTTAAAACAAGAATTTAATTTCAAGTGGATTTCAAGTCAGATAATATAGGCGACCCAGGATATTTGGTCAGATAATGGTCTTGGGCTTTGCCCTCAACCATTATCTGGCTGAATACCCTGGGTCTCCTGCATTATCATTTACAGAATAACCTGACCAGGCCTTTTGTTTGATACCACTGGAGTATTGAAAATGTTTCTGCAAAGCAGTTGAACCTTACTGAAAGCCTTATAAATTTCCAGAATTCCTTGTGAATCAGATTCATTGTTTTGTGAGTCAAGTAATGTCTTGGCTGCCAGTTAGTCTTAACTAGAAAGTATAGTCAAGGAATACTGACCTTTATCATATGACTCGTTCGTTTTGTTCACTTTGAAACATTTGATATTTTGTTTTCATATTAATCATTGATAAATAAAGCCTTCCGTCAAGTTCATTGGTCAATTTCAAAACTAGACAATTTGCTTGGCTGAAAAAATACAACTGGGCCACATTTTCATAATTTGCATAATTAGAGTTGAGAACTTTCAATGGTCAATTTCAAAACTGGACAATTTGATTGGCTAAACAAAATACAACTGAGTCACATTTGCATAATTTCAGTAGGGAGAATTTACGTTATCTGTCCTATTTAGAGTGGGTTATATTGTATTAATCTTTTACCTACAAGAAAAACGCCATTCATTTTTTTTAATATTTTCACTTTTTGCTTCCAAAACATAGGTTATGACCCCTCATTGGAATGAGCTCAACGAGCTCATTACAATGAGGGGTCATAACCTATGTTTTGGAAGCAAAAATGAAAATTTTTAGTTATACGAGGATGTTTTTTCCAAGTGCCGTCTGCAACTAAAGTTAGTTCATGGGTTAAAAAGTCATACTAAGTGGCTAATTTGTGCGTGTGTGTGCCATATGATAAATAGAATATGAAATGAGTGTATTTCTCATATAATATTTATGAAACTTGTCCGAATTTTCCATTTGGGCTCGCCAAAACGGAAAATTCTTAGACTCGTTTCATAAATATTATATGAGAAAAACACTCATTCCATATCCTCTATTTATCCAACCTACTTTCATATCATTTCACATTGAAGTACTTATATGAGAACTTAGTTCATTGGTGAACACAAATTTAAATAACATTTACTGATTTTCATTCAGATCTCATACATTCATCCAAGGCCTTATACACTACTCAAAGTTTGCTAAGCACCACATATTTGACACATCATTGTGAAATTTTCTTGTGACACATTTGCGATATTTTTGGTGGATATGATTGAGGAATGTATTAAGATGGTCCCCAGTGTTTACATTCGCTCTCTTGACAGGCAGACTTTTCATGACAGTCATGGAAAGCATGTACCCCTTGATTTTCATGATGTTTTAGTATACTGTCTACATGTACATGACGTGTAGGGTATTCAGTCGTCATTTCAACACAAACCCTTGTGATTTAATGATTGAATATGGTGAATGCAAATGTAAGAAGACATTTGTCTGAAGCAGAAATGTGGTGGGCTGTAGGAATATTGGAACAAGAGGCAACCCATCGTCAGGTTGGTGAAGCCCTTGGTGTGCACCATACAGTGATCACCAGAGCCTGGGCAAGATTTCAGATGACATGGTGGTGGCAGAGACAGGGCAACATCTGCAACTGAAGACCGTTTTTTTTATCATTCAGGCCCATAGGAACCGCTTTGCCACAGCAACCCAGCTTCGCAGTGTCCTTCAGAATGCATCCGGGGTAAATGTCTTGACGCAGACTATCCAGGCAAGGTTGCACGAAGGTGGTCTCCGATCGAGAAGACCATGTCTTTGCATTCAGCTGTCTCAGAACCACCGCCAAGCATGATATGAATGGATCATGTTGGATGGACCAGAGAAGATTGGCGACCTGTCCTTTTTACAGATGAGTCAAGGTGCTGCCTAGACAACACATAGGCATTCTAGGGTACGGAGAAGACCAGGAGAGCAATTCCATGCAGCCAACATTGCCAAGTATGACTGCTATGGTGGAGGGTCAATAATGGTCTGGGGTGGCATCAGCTGAGCTGGGATGGACGTACAGAGCTCTGTGTCCTTGACCGTGGTACATTGCCTGCACAGCGGTATATTGATGAGATCCTGGATGTCCAGGTCAGATTGTATGCGGGTGCAGTGGGTCATAGATTCATTCTGATGAACGATAATGCCCATTCTCATGTTGCCCATGCTGTGCGGGAGTACCGACAGAGGGAGGGGATTGAGTGTATGGACTGGCCAGCAAGATCCCTTGACCTCAATCCAATTGAACATGTCTGGAATGAGTTGCAGCTTACAATTTCAGCCCGTCCAGTCCAACCAAGAAGTGTCCAGGAGCTTGGTGCTATGCTGGTCCAAGAATGGAACAACATCCCACAAAGGACCATCTGAAACCTGATTGGGAGGCATTGTCAAGCTGTAATTAACAGTAATGGGTCTCATACTCGATATTGATCCCATACCAGTTCGCTCCGTCAACTTTTTGGCAAATTGAAAAATTTCCTCTTTTACCAATAATATCCATTTTCCATGGTTATCGTATTCAAAAGCTAAAAACTAATGTCAAACACAAACAAAATCTTAATTTCTGTACTTAAATCATTAAAGATATAATTAAATAAAAAATATATACACTGTTCATAACAATATTTCAACTAAAACGTAAAACAGGTTGTTGGATATACATGTACTTGGTGCTTAGCAAACTATGAGTAGTATATATCATCTAAATTTGGAAGAATCTATTTGGATTATCTGTTGTATACTGATAATGCATCTTGGCTCTTTTAACAAAACATAAACTCAGTTTGATAATTTAAAAAAAAAATAAACAATATTTATCAAATATGAACTGGTTCGAATGAGTCATATTTGTACAATTTTATTGACAAGGTGTCAGGATATTTCAGGTTATGTTAGCCTTGTATTGGCCAATTTGCCACTATGTTAGGTAAAGGGCTAAACTGTCTCAATTCTTTTCACATGAATCCTAGCAGAGGTGCTGAGGAGAATCTACATGGAATCTTGCAGGGTTTGTTGCCCAATTCTTTGCGTGATTCGATTCTCGGATTCTCGTTGAAATATAAGCCTCGTTTGACTTTGACCTTAGGTTGCTGTGAAAGCAAAATTTATACAGGTTCTTTAGAGGTAAAGTTGTGTCAAGGAAGGATCTGATATGAACTAAGAATTTCACACTGTGTCATGCAGAATACTGTGGAACCCTGTTAATTGAATAGCCATCCATGATTTTAACCCTTTACCCAATGAAACGGCCACATCCGTCCGCGTAATATGCAAATTCAGCAGTTGAAAAAATATTATTTTTCAAAAAATTTCAACAAAACCATATCATGTGACCCCTCGTTGGTATGAGCTTGTTCCAACGAGGGGTCACATGATATGGTTTTGTTGAAATTTTTTGAAAAATTTGAAAAAATGGTATTTAAAATAATGAATTTTGATATCGTCTGCGTTTGGTAAAGGGTTAACAACAATACATCTAGTTGCAGTAAATTAGATTGAATTGAAAGAATGTTTGCTTCATTTTGTCTGCTGAATTAGGAACCCCAAGAAACAAAGGCCAAATGAACATGAATAAGCATAGTTTAGACAAAGTTTTTTTGAAATTCATAACCTTCAGAAACTGACAAAGCGATTTGCGTGAACCATAAGGGATTCAGTAACTTAAGTTTATTTTTATGCTCCTCAAAAATTAATTTTGGTGAGCATGTAGTTGCTGTTTTGTCATTTTGTAGGTCTCCTTCTGATTGAAGGGGCATATTTGGTCCACAAGATTTGATCCAATGGTCTGACCATGTTGAAACTTCACACAGATGCCTCACAAAATTCAGGTGTATGTTATCTGTTTGTTCCAAGCTTACACCTCAAGGATTGCGGTCAGAGACTGGAAGACTTTGATTTTGTTGTATCACCCTTGTCTGGTCCATATATTCTATAAATAAATACTATAAAGGATCAGCTGAACTTTACTTTATATCCATGTTGTGGTCATGATTAACCATTGTGCAGCAATATGTGACCGTAACAGAGTTCCACTGTACTGAACTTGTATTTATTTATTTATTTATTTATTGGTGTTTAGGGTCACATACTTATGCACAATGACTATTTGATTGTTACAATTTTACGGGCAGAGGAAGCCAGAGTACCCAGAGAGAACCACCGAGCATCGACGAGCAACTGTCAGCTCCTCAACATTCTAACTCTGTCCAAGCTCCACTCAAGCAAGGTTGCAGCAGTTGAAGACGTGTACCATCGACATGCAGTAGAGCTTAGTGCACGGCATTATTGTGCCCCCATGTAGGCAACCGGAATAAAGTGCCTTGCCCAAGGACACAACGCGGGTCGTCCCGGACAGGGATCGAACTCGGGACCTCTAGCATGGAAGTCCAACAGTCTACCACTGAGCCACCACGCTCCTATCACGACTGAAGTGGTTGAATTCCTAGTTGCATTATGAGGAAAACTTTCAACTTGAAATGTGGATATTTAGCTGTCCGTGTGCTGAGAGTTATAGTAAATGAAATGACTCTTTGTACCAATGTGTGTCATAAGGGGTATGCGCAGTATTTCAGTGTTCTGGTTATCCCTGTATTGAAATCTTCACTGGTTAAATATCGACCAGATAAAATGAATACCATGATATTGTGAGGAACAATATTTAATTTTTGTGCGACAATTGGGAGAACACGCTGCTTGTGACATCTTCAGTTATAAACTGAAAATGTTTTTGAAACTATATGAATATTGCCTAATACTGTCCCACTGTGTAAGATGTGTGATGGATAAGATGATTAATCTCTTTTTGGAACAGTGTTTATACAAAAAAGTGGGCCATTTATTTATTATTTATTGGTGTTTTAAGGTCACATATTTCTGCACAATGGCTAATCATGACCAAGTAGGCCATAAAAAAATACAGGGTTTCCACTCATAAATGTGACATTTCTTGACTGGACTCTAACTTCTTCACTACATGACATACATAAATTGATGAAACTTCCTACACTTATATATCATCAGAAGAGTGTCGGACACCACATTTACATTTCATACCCCAAGGTGAAGGTCACAGTTATACATCAAATATTAACTAGAGGTGTGACTGCCCCAGATGGGCCCATCGATACCCCCCCCGCCGGCCCCACTGCTCTGACCATTCTAAGTCTTCTAAGTCGAGGAGGGGCAACTTTGTTAAAAAATCTGATCAAAACTATAATTGCTGGTGCGCTGGTTCCCATGGTAGTGAACAGCCATACCAAGTCCCAAAGGAATCGACCCATAAACATCCGAGAAAATCTCTGGACAAAATTAATTATTATAAGACGAAAAAGGGCATAACAGACTTATGGACTTTCAGGCCATGTTTGGACTAGAAATCCACAAGCTGTACCAAGTATTGATCAAATCTCTTTTGCATAGCAATGATTCAATGCGATGTTTACTTTCATATATCAATTCAAGGTTGAAACGAGTGGAATTATCAGATTATTATAAAAAGCATGTAATAAAAAGAAAATTTAGTGTTTTTGAGTGGATACCAAAATTATCTCACTTGTGACCGGATGGATGGTTATTAAGGAAAACATTGGTCTCAGTTACTTATGAGATACTTTACGGTATCCACTCAAAAACACTATAAAACACTGAAAGTATAATTTGGGGCACATTAAATCAAATTTTGTCCTTGTAAACTGAATGTTTTTTTAGCAATGATATCTTGAGTTAAACATAGATGATTTGTTGATCAAATCTAGTCATGGCGGGTTTCCATAATGTCACTCGGGCACGTAACGTCCAATCAGATGTTATAAAGCATAATCCAGATTCAATGTGTGATGCATATAACACATTTCCCAATGTCTATTGTATCACGTAACGTTAAATAAACACAGCAATTGCAATATAAAATGCTGGACAGGATTCGTACGCCATACTTGAAAATTCTAGAGATAAACTAAGCATTTATTCTATTATATCTTGTTTGACAGAGGTCCTTGATATAATAGATTAAATGCCTATATTGGATGTACTGAGGCCAAATAGGTCTATAAACAAAGAAAAACTGAGGAGAGTCAGGGTAATTTCTTGACCAGTTACACAATTTTTTTATTCAATTAACCCTTTACCCAACGCAGACGATATCAAAATTTATTATTTTAAATATCATTTTTAAAAATTTTTCAAACAATTTCAACAAAACCATATCATGTGACCCCTCATTGGAACGTGCTCAATGAGCTCGTTCCAATGAGGGGTCACATGATATGGTTTTGATGAAATATTTTGAAACATTTAATTTTTTCAACTGCTCAATTTGCGGGTGGATGAAGGCGATTCATTTGGTAAAGGGTGAACAGGAGTCTACTCTGACTTATATTGAATTAACAGATCAAATTTGTACTGGGGGAAAGACGTATGGTTATTTATTAGGGTTTAACGACACTTTAACAGCCAAGGTCATATCGTGTCGGCAACAGTTTTATGGGTGGAAGAAGCCGCAGTATCTGGAGAGAACTACCGAGCAACGATGAGCAGCTGCTAGCTCCCCAATTTCATAACTCAGCACTGCAGCACAGGCAGGGTTAGATTGGTGAAGACATGCGCACCATCGACGTACAGTACGCCTTAGTACACGGCGTCATCATGCCCCCATGTGGACAATCGGGGTTAAGTGTCTTGCCCAAGGACACAACATGGGATCCTGAATCGATCGCTCAGACGGTCACCCATCCAAGGACTAACCGGGCTCGACGTTGCTTAACTTCGGTGATCTGACGAGAACCGGTTACGGCAATGCCACCGTGCCCCCTGGCATATGGTTTTGTGTTGGGAAATAATATTCGATTAAGAGGGTTATTCAGTTAAGAGATAAGTGGGCTCCACCATATATGACTTTGTTATCATAAGTTTAAGTAGTTGTGTAGTTAAGAACTTTGAATATGAAACAGGAAAATTCTCAATGGATACTGGAAAAGTACTTGAATTTCAACTAAGAGAGTATGAACCATGGCTTGTGCAGAGACTGGCATTATTTTCTATATTCCATGGTTGTAAATAGGTGGAATACCTACAACCTGAAAAGCCTTCGAAATTCAATGCAATTGGAAATCAAATTCGATTTGATTCAACCCAGAATTTAGAAGACAAAATAAAGAGAACAATTTATCATATTATTTATTTATTTATTTTACTTTCTCATCATAACAGCATTTCAACAACAATAAATAAAACAAAAAATATGTCGGCTCATTGATTCAGGAATGAATATGGAATACTACATGATTTGTTTTGGAAGAAAAGTAATGTCTCCTGCAGAACTGGTATCAGCTGAAAAATCACTAAAAAGATTTCAGTGTCAAGTCTTTTGCATGAGCAATGTAAATAATGCAAAAAATATAACTATTGATTTTTATTTCCAGCTTGCAAGTTGGACTCAGTCTAATGCCTTTAACCCTTTACCCAACGAATTGACCACATCTGCCCGCGTAATATACAAATTCAGCAGCTGAAAAAATACTATTTTTAAAAAAAAATTCAAAGCCATATCATGTGACCCCTCTTTGGAACGAGCACGTCAAGCTCGTTCCAATGAGGGGTCACATGAGATGGTTTTGGTGAAATTTTTTTAAACATTTAAAATGAAAGTGTCAATGACACTGTAGCTCAACTTTGAATGTGACAGGAATTAGTATTTGCTGTGACCAGGTCAACAATAATGAATATGACAGGAATCAGTATTTGTTGTGACCAAGTCAACAATAATGAATAAGAGAAAAAGGAGTTTTGTTGTGACCACGTCAACCATAGTAAATCAATTACAAGGTGCCTGCAATGGTCTAAAGAATAGGACATAAGTATTATATGTGATGCATCCCATTTTAGTAAACATTCACACAAAAACTTATTCAAATCAGAGCTTTCATATAGAAGTTCTGAGCAAAAAACTGATTGCACAAAATTTTGTACAAAATGTCAGCCAGCGGCCATTTTGAATTTCAGACCGGACCCCAAAACACTTGTTCTCGTCCCAAGGTGATAACAAAGGTACCCAAGAAGTTTCATAAAGATCGGTTCATAAATACGGCCTCTAGACAGCCATATTGGCATTTGCACTTACAGTGCTGAAAGTAACTCTAAATAAATCAAAGTTAGTCTAATTTGCATAATTTACGCACGAGAAAAAAAACCGTATTATATGTGATGTATCCCATGGTACTAAACATTCATACAAAAAATTATTCAAATCAGAGCTTTCATTTGGAAGTTCTGCACAAAAATCTGATTGCACCTAATTTTGTACAAAATGGCTTCCAGCGGTCATCCTGAATTTCAGACCGGACCCCAAAACACTCGTTCTCATCCCACGGTGATAACAAAGGTACCCAAGAAGTTTTGTAAAGATCGGTTCATAAATACGGCCTCCAGCCCGAGCCGTATTGGCATTTGCACTTACAGTGCTGAAAGTAACACTAAATAAATCAAAGTTAGTCTAATTTGCATAATTTATGCACAAGAAAAAAAAAACGTATTATATGTGATGTATCCCATGGTACTAAACATTCATGCAAAAAAAATTATTCAAATCGGAGCTTTCATATGGAAGTTCTGTGCAAAAATCTGATTGCACCTAATTTTGTTCAAAATGGCTGCCAGTGGCCATCTTGAATTTCGGACCGGACCCCAAAACACTCGTTCTCGTCCCACGATGATAACAAAGGTACCCAAGATGTTTCGTAAAGATCGGTTCATAAATACGGCCTCTAGCCCGAGCTGTGTTGATGGCGTGAAGGACGGATGACGGGCCATGAAAATACCTCAAATTTGGCTTCGCCAAAGTTGAGCTAAAATGATATTTAAAATAATAAATTTTGATATCGTCTGCATTGGTAAAGGGTTAATATTGCCCTGCTATAAAACAAAGACATTAACTCTTTACACAGGAATGAGGAGACTTGTCCGCAAGCACAATGGACTTCAGATCCAAGTGTGAGCATGGTAGTACATCTACCATGTACTAAAGAGTACAGCATATTGATGATACAATATTTATTTATTTCTTGGTATTTAAGGTCACATATTTCTGCATAATGGCTATTATGACTACAACATGGTCACACAGTAAGTAAAGTCCAGCCAATCATATAAATCCATGTTGCCAGTTTGAGAGGACTTCCACCCCAGACATTGGTTTCCAGGTTCTATTTGAGTAGTAAAACTGAGCTTGTTAACAATGATTTACTTCCCATTGAGGGAGATTTTGATGATACACATTCTTTCATCATCCACTAAATAATAATATAAACCAATCTTCCCCCATTAACTTTCATTTATTCATGTTGCTTACAGTATAAAGTACAGGCATAGAGTTCTAAAAAAAATATTCCTCCCTAAAATATTAAACCTCGAGACAGAACACAATAATTGGTGTGCGTTAAATACAGGAAAAACACTACCAAAAGGTCATTGATTCCCGTCCTCCGTACTCTACCTCAGTGGTGTTCTGTATTTATACTATGATTAACCCTTTACCCAACGAATCGCCCGCGTAATATGCAAATTCAGCAGTTGAAAAAATGTTATTTTTCGAAAACTTTCAACAAAACCATATCATGTGACCCCTCGTTGGAACGAGCTCATCGAGCTCGTTCCAACAAGGGGTCACATGAAAAGGTTTTGTTGAAATTTTTGGAAAAATTTGAAAACACGATATTTAAAATAATAAATTTTGATATCGTCTGCGTTGGGTAAAGGGTTAACCCTTTGATACTTTTGTACATCTTATGACATACGAAATCAAACAGTGCATTGATACCCCGTGGTTATTTGTTTTATTATTTTTTGATTTTTTAAAGTTTTAACCTCAATTCCTATTTTCTCCTAAATTGTGCTCATTGACAACTGTTGAGCCAAATGTTATTGCAGCTCAAAATACTAATATAATCCTTCTGTCAAGATTTCTTAACTCTTTTCATGCCAGAAGCCACTGTCAGGGCTTTCAAAAAATGAGAATACCAGAGCAAAAGCCAAAAATTTCCTTGCTTATATTTCATATTCAGTCAAACATAAATAATAATTCGTTTATATAAATTTGTTTCGAATAACAAATTCCGACCACCAAAAATAATTTAGCCCTCAACCAGATAATCACTAATGTGAAAAATATCTTGTTATTTGTACTTTCCGATGTTTGAGGTTACATTTGAAAAAACTGAATACCCAGTGATGTTTGAACATGAGGATAATTAAAGTCTCAAAGGGTTAAACTGAAAAATCCACAGTTCGATCTCTGCCGGGGGTAACTGCATTGTGTCCTTGGGCAAGACACTTAATCCCCATTGCCCACATGAAGGCGTGGTGGTGCTGTGCACTAAGGTGTACTGCACATCTTTTATGCACTTGTCTTCAACCAATGCGTGGAGTAAGTATGTTGGGGAGTCTGACAGTTGCTCGCTATTGCTTGGTGGTTCTCTGAGTACTCGGGCTTCCTCCACACGTAAAACTGTCTGATATGAGGTGGCCCTGGCTGTCAAAAGTGTTGTTAAACCCGAATAAATTAAAAATAAAGAGCAATAAATACCTTATATTTTATCAAATAATGGTGGTTGTTCATGCAAACATGGGGTTGCAATGACCTATCAGTTGACATGTCAGTGCACCAAGTTAAAATTCAAACAATGTCACTTATGTTGCATACCTGTGCAAGGCACTCATGCAGTTATGCAAAAAAATTGTTGCTTAATGCACACATATTGCCTGAATAACTCATTTGGGGGACACCATAACCACAAGGATGATGTTGGAGATGTCCATGTCAAATTTCGAAATTTGGTGTGAGTGTTGAAGCTGTTACCAAATTGCCAAATATAGGAAAAAAAAATTGGAATATGGCAAATTTATATCACTACAAATTCGCTAGGTGGCAATTAGCAAAATTTACGATACAGTATGGTACAGGAACTGTTTCAATTTGATGAAACAGCAGCTTGCATTAGATTAAGAGAAATGAGCTGACTTCAGATTATGAAGGCTTTGAGCAATCTTGTATGATATCTTTTTTGATGGAGGAGATAAAAGTGGGTCAGGCATATAAAGGGAAGTAAATAACCATACATATAGGTCAATAATGCTGATTTTCAGGCAGCGGCGTATCTCCGGAAAATAATGCCTATGGCACAGACATATGAATAGGATGGCATGCTGTTTCCACCTTAAAAGAATATCCTCCAAAATAAATGGCTACAATTAACGTGCAATCTAGCTTCCGCGAGATCGCATGTTAGTTATAGATATTTATAGTGGCTGAAATTCTGTTGAGACGTAAAAAGCATGACTGGTGTAGTAAAAACAGTGAAGGCAGAAAAGCAACACAACCTCCCAAGTTTGCACAGGAGGATGGTCTTACTGCCCCTGGCACTGAGGCTCAAGAGTGGTACTATGAGGTATGTGGTTATGTTTCTCCCAGCCCTGTATTTTTACCTACAATGGTTTAACAATCTGGCCACTTTAGTGCTTCTCACCCATGATAATCAAATACAGATCACACTCCTGAAGAAAATTCTTTTTTCACTATTCGAATATGGCTTGTCGGACTTTAATAGAAACTGTGCAGTACCCCCCACCCCCCCCCACCACCTCAAGAGGCCCCAGATTACATGCCATACCTGTCATACTTTAAATACGCCACTCTTTTCAGATAACATAAAATGATTAAACTAAATCAATTTATTCACAGTGTCAGTGATGAACAATTAAGACTGGAAAGAAGCAGACTGTCATCTGCAGAATTAGGTCCCCAGAGGATTAATTTGGTGATGCAGTCCTGTGCTGCAGGGTACCTTTAGTAAATTTACCCTCTGTGAACCTCAATCTGAACCAAGATCTCAAGCCTAACAGAAAGAGATACCCAGATAATAAATTAGGGGGATTCTAGACCACTGTACAGGACTGCATTAGCAAATTCACCCTCATTCTGCGAAAAAATGTTAACCCTAAACACACCAGTGGACCAATCTGTTGAAACAAAAATGTTGAATCGGTCATGTAAATGGCTGTTTGTGTGTATAACCTTTGGAGGAATGAAACAATCATTCCTCTAATGTGCAATCCTAGCTAGAAGCATTAGTAAGCTTTTAGCTCATGGATCACCAGGTTGACCTGGTGTCTCCAAAGCTGAAAGGTTGCCAGTCCTTCTTGTGTTTTTCCTGAGAAGTTGTAATTATTCATTGATAGAAAATCCATCTCTAAGGCCACACAAAGTAGATCTTCAGTTTCTCAGGCCAATTTTTGTAAAATTGCATGTGGGCGGGCAGTTTTTTCTTTTATTTTTGTAATTATTTCTTTGCCATCAAAAGTTTCTGTTCTTTCTTTGTTTTATGTTTTAGGCCTCATAATCTACAGAATAGAATGGGTGGTGGTGTCTTGTCCCTTGAGCGCAAGAAGGCTTTGCAATGCTAAAGCATTGCAATGCCTTCTTGCAGTCAAGGGACAAATTTATCAATTTTATTAACTTAAAATAACAGATATTAACTATTTAATTTTCTATTTTTTTAAGTCTGCATTGGTTACAAAAAGAGAGCATGTGGCAGCCAAAAGGGAGGGCCTGAGCAACAGATTTTTAACTTGTTTAGGCCTAAAGTGCTTTGGTTGTCTACTCTCTCCATACTGTGTGAACTACAAAAGTGCTTTAACTGTATTGTTAGGAATTTATGACAAACATTTGTTTGACAAAGAAGCAAAGGAATTTTGCTTTCAAAGAGCATACAAAAGGATTTCTTATTCTCAACTCAACAAATAGAACTTCTTTTTGTTACCAAACACAATAGATTAAACCTACATAAAATGTGTGGTGAATGATTTTTTTATTGGGGAAAAATAAATGCAATGAACTTTTAATGGCCTAGAGATTTAAAAAAAAAATTGTGCTACTCTTTATAGTCCACATCCTGTGCAGTTGTTTGTAGGCAAGTCTTGGCTACCTATGTAGGCAACCATGACTTTTCTAGAGACTGCCAAGGTACTTATAATGTAGCTTTCAAATGTACCCAGAGAGAGCATGTTGGGGCACCTGTTCCATAGTAGTAAAAAGTGATCAGTCAGAATTTGGCCATAACCCTTTACCCAATGCAGACAATATCAAAATTTATTAATTTAAATATTTTTAAAAATATTTCAAAAAATGTCAACCAAACCATATCATGTGACCGCTCACTGGAACGAGCTAAACGAGCTCATTCCAAAGAGGGGTCACATGATATGATTTTGTTGAAATATTTAGAAAAATAAATATTTTTTCAGCTGCTGAATTTGCGTATTATGCGGGTGGGTGTGTCCAATTCGTTGGGTAAAGGGTTAAAGGGTTAACAGTGATAATGCATTAACCTTCTATCAGACAAACAAGCAAATCCACTTGGTTATTTCAAAACATGGGCCGTTTGGTTTGAAATCCAATTCTTTGACCACTGAGCCACTGCTCTCCTAAAGTTCAGTTTTTCTATGAGTGAAGAACATGAACGTACAGTAAACAACACTTCAGGCTCATTAACTAGTAAAAAGCCCACAATAGTTTGTATGACACGACTCACTACAAAAAGCCCTGTCTGAAAGTATCTCCATTGGGTTCAGCCTAACTTCCTTATGATCATTCTTAGGAGTCCCAGGGGATCAGTTCCTAAGACAATTGAGACAGAAAAAGCCCATAAATTAGGGTAACAAATGAACAAGCCTGAAAATAAGGAGATTGTCATCTGCAGAATGAGGACCTCAGAGGGTGAATTTGGTGATGCTACCCTGCACAGCAGGGTAGCATCACTAACTTCACCCTCTGTGAACCTCAATCTGAATCAAGGTCTCAAGCTTAAACAGCAAGACGTACCCAGAAGATAAATTGGCACACTGCATAGGATAGCATTGACAAAATTCACCCTCTGAGAGCCTCATTCTGCAAATGACAGATTGCTTATTTTCAGGCTTGCAAATGAATAAAGTTAACCCTTTACCCAACGCAGACGATATCAAAATTTATTATTTTAAATATCATTTTTTTTAAGTTTAAAAAAAAATCTCAACAAAACCATATCATGTGACCCCTCGTTGGAACGAGCTCGATGAGCTCGTTCCAACGAGGGGTCACATGATATGGTTTTGTTGAAATTTTTTGAAAAATAATATTTGTTCAACTGCTGAATTTGCATATTACGCGGGCGTATGCGTCCGATTCGTTGGGTAAAGGGTTACTGTGATCAATATTGTGTTCTCATTGTTAGATTGTCTTCCTTATTGACATGACAAGTGGACGAGTCAATATTTTATTTATTGGTTTTGAAGGTCACAAACTTCTGCATAATGGCTAATCATGACCACAACATGGAGATAAAGTCAAGGTCAGTCAAATGTTTATACCCCATGCTGCCTATTTTAGAGGACTCACACCCCAAGTATTAGTGACTGGGTCCTATTTTACGAGTGAAACAGAGCTTGTTTACCACAGTAAACAAGCACTGCCTCACTTCCCGGGGTTCCCATCAGGGAAGGCGAGTCAATAAGGAAGAAAATGTGACAATAAGAACACAACATATTCACCCATTGCCAGATAAACTAAGTTACAAGAGTCCACAAAGACCACTAGACCAGTTCCCTCCCAGCAAGGTACGTGTAGTTTGATCAGTTTCTGCACATTCAAACACTGTAAAACCAATCAGCAGTTTTTGCTTGGTTTGTAGTTCGGTTTTCTGGTTTGCCATAAAAAAACGGATCTGAACTGAAAAACCACCCAGCTCCAGCGATGTGATGCCTGCAAGATGCTTTAGTTCCAGGGTAAAGTAAAATGCCAGTGAATGGGATCATCTGGAACTGAAGTACAGTGGACCCATTAATTGAATAGCCATGTTGCCAGTAAAAAATATTCCATTAACAGGAGTATTCATTTAACAGGAAACTGGACATTTTCCTATTTCCTATTGATAAATTTAGCATTTATTCTATTATATCTTATTTCACAGAGCTCATGGAGCTCTGTCAAACAAGATATAAAAAATAAAATGCTTGTGTTGAATGCACTAATATAGGGCTGTCTACAAATGTGGGAATTCAGTGATTGTCAGAGCAATTCTTGGATAAATCCTGACATTTTGTATTCAATTAACCCTTTACCCAACGAATCGCCCGCAACTGCCCGTGTAATATGCAAATGGAGCAGTTTAAAAAATAAAAATTTTCAAAATATTTCAACAAAACCATATCATGTGACCCCTCATTGGAACGAGCTCAATGAGCTCGTTCCAAAGAGGGGTCACATGATATGGTTTTGTAGAAATATTTTGAAAAATTTAAAAACATTATATTTAAAATAATAAATTCTGATATCGTCTGCGTTGGGTAAAGGGTTAAAAGTAGTTTACTCTAAAACTTGCACGCATTTACCAAGTCAAATTTGTACTCAAGGTACGGTAAATTACTGTTTTGGGAAGTTATATTCAATTAACCCTTTACCTAACAAATCCCAAGCATCCACACACATAATTTACAAACTGAACAGTTGAAGAAAAATTATTTTTCAAAACCATTTCAACAAAACCATATCATGTGATCCTTCATTAGAACGAGCTCACCAAGCTCATATTCCAATGAGGGGGTCACATGATATGGTTTTGTCGAGATTTTGTGAAGACATTAAAACAAAAATAATTAAAAAAAACAAATTTTGATATTGTGGGTGTTTGGTAAAGGGTTCACAGTGTTATTCAATTAACCCTTTACCCAATGTAACGTCCAAAACCGGCCAGCACTATTCTCAAAAATCGCCTATTAATTTTAATTATTTTTTCATTTTTTGTCTCAAAAACCATATCATGTGATCCCTCATTAGAACGAGCTCACCAAGCTCATATTCTAATGAGGGGGTCACATGATATGGTTTTGTCGAGATTTTGTGAAGACATTAAAACAAAAATAATTAAAAAAAAACAAATTTTGTTATTGTGTGTGTTTGGTAAAGGGTTCACAGTGTTATTCAATTAACCCTTTACCCAACGTAATGGCCAAAACTGGCCAGCGCTATTCTCAAAAATCGCCTATTAATTTTAATTATTTTTTCATTTTTTGTCTCAAAAACATAGGTTATGACCCCTCATTGGAACAAGCTCGTCGAGCTCGTTCCAATGAGGGGTCATAACCTATCTTTTTGAGACAAAAAAATGAAAAAAAAATAGTTATTCAAGAAATTTTTTGCAAGTGTCGTCTGCTTTTCATGTTAGGTAAAGGGTTAAGAGATATCCAAGAAAGTGGGCACCATTGTACTTGTACAAATAAACAAGCTATTAATTGAAAATAGAATATGTTTTCATTTTTGGATTTCACATTCACTTTGGAATTCAAATTTCCACGATCCAGTGTAATATTTCCACTAGTTCCTTCAATCCAGCAGTACGGCCAGAGTGGACTCTTTCCACGCAGTGGGCGGTATTTCCACAAATGCAATAATATTATATTGCAAACCCAAATTATAGGAATAATCATAAAAAATATAATTGATGAAGCATCGAGTACAACCCGGTGCTTCATTAAAATTTTGCTGATGATTTTTTATTACGTGGTAAATGCATGCGTGGACAACACTGCCCATGCATTGATTATGATCAGTCCATGGTGACTACTGAACATGTAACAAACAAGCCGGAAAATAAACTGTCATCTTCAAGATGAGGTCCCCAGAGGGGGAATTTGGTGATACTATCCCATTCAGCAAGCCAATTTAGCAGGGTAGCATCACAAAATTTACCCTCTGTGAACCTCAGTCTGAATCAAGGTCTCAAGCCAAAACAGAAAGACGTACTTAAAGGATAAATTGGCCCACTGTATGGGATAGCATCAGCAAATTCACCCTCTGGGGACCTCGTTTTGCAAATGACAGGTTGCTTATATTTAGGCTTGTACACCGATGTTCTAGGTGTGAAATATTCCAGTGTATGAATACAACTATGAATAAAGTGGAATAATTTATAATTCCCCTACAAAGTATATCTGCATAACCTATTCAAGCCAGAAAATAAGCAGACTGTCATATATTTATTATTCATTTATTCATTGGTGTTTAAGGTCACATATTTTTGCATAATGGCTAATCATGACCACCACATGAGTATCAACTCAAGACCAGGAGTGAGCGTTAATAAGCCATGTTGCCCATTTTTGAGAGCGTTTGCACATCCCAAGCATTGGTGACTGGGTCCTATTTTACCAGTAAAACAGAGCCTGTTTACTGCTGTGAACTGCTTCACTTCGCAGGGTTCCTGCGAGGAGACTCTCATCTGCAAAATGAGGTGCTCATAGGGTGAATTTTGTGATGCTACCCTGCACAGCAGGGTAGCATCACTAAATTTACCCTCTGTGAACCTCAATCTCAATCAGGGTCTCAAAACTAAACATAAAGAGATGCCCAGAAGATAAAATGGTCCATTCTATGGGATAACATCAGCAAATTCACCCTCTGGGGACCTCATTCTACAAATGACAGATTGCTTATTTTCAGGCCTGATAACGAACTAACCCTGTGCATTTTTACAGCCTTAGTCGGTGTCTATTTTCATGCCGTGTGTGCTATGAGAGCCTATCAACTAATCCTATGCCATGCCTATAGTTAGCCAAAGGCCTGGTCACCCTTTTCTTTCTGGTTAGAAATAAAAGCATCTCTGTTATGCGACTAATCCTGTGCATTAGTGAGTGTACATTTTCATGTAGTGTGTGACATAGCAGTTACCAAGCAATTTCGGAGGACGGTGGCTCAGTAGGTAGAGGGGTAGGCTGCAAGCCGAGAGGTCCTCTGTTTGAACCCCACCTGTGGCAACTGAATTGTGTCCTAGGGCAAGACACTTCATTCCCATTACCGATGTGGGGGCACGGTGGTGCTGTGTACTAAGGCGTACTGCAAGTCGATGGTGCACCTCTCTTCAACCAATGCTAACCCTGCTTGTGTGGAGTTAGTGTGTTGGGGAGCTGACAGTTGCTTGCCGTTGCTCGGTGGTTCTCTCCGGCTTCCTCCACCAGTAAAACAATCATGGTCATGATTAGCCATTGAGCAGAAATATGACTGTAAACACCAATAAATAAATGAAGCAGTTACCAATTTTTTATAACTAGAAAGTGTGACTAATTTAGATTATACATTATTATTATTATCCATTATTAACCCCTTCAACACTGGTGGTATTTTCCATGCCAGTTAAATGGCAGAAATTGGAAGAGTCCATATCCATTATTTGGGGGTAGAGCAATTAAAGAACCTCAGTGAGCAGGCGCACATATCCCACGCGCCCCGATATTTCAAGCTCTAATCATTTTTTAAAAATAAACATAGATTCTAGGAATACTGCAGAAAACAGTGTTCTGTAGTTTCAACGGTATTGAAAGAATTCAAGCAGAGAAAAAGCCTGGAAAACTGTAATTTTGAAGAACTTTTCAAAGTCTATGGGGCCGTAATTTTGGTAAAAATCAGTGGAGCGGAACAAAACCCAAACTTGTTCTGTAGGCCACCATGTTAGACTAACATATCAAAAATCAGCTCAATATCTGGAAGCGTTTAGGAAAAATGTCCGGAAAACTGTAATTTTGATGAACTTTTCAAAGTTCAAGGGCTGTAATTTTGGTAAATATCAGTGGAGCGGAACAAAATGCAAACTTGATCTGTAGGCCACCATGTCAGACTAACATACCAAACATCAGCTCAATATCTGGAAGAGTGTAGAAAAAAAGTCCGGAAAACTGTAATTTTAATGCATTTTTCAGAGTCCAAGGGTCGCAATTTCGGTAAAAATCAGTGGAGCGGAACAAAACGCAAACTGGTTCTGTAGGCCACCATGTTAGACTAACATACCAAAAATCATCTCAATATCTGGAAGCGTGTAGGAAAAAAGTCTGCAAAACTGTAATTTTGATGAACTTTTCAAAATTCAAGGGCCGAAATTTCGGTAAAAATCAGTGGAGCGGAACAAAATGCAAACTTGATCTGTAGGCCACCAGGTTAGACTGACATACCCAAAAACAGCTCAATATCTGGAAGCGTGTACAAAAAAAGTCTGGAAAACTGTAATTTTGATGAACTTTTCAAAGTTCAAGGGCCGTAATTTTGGTAAAAATCAGTGGAGCGGAACAAAATGCAAACTTGATCTGTAGGCCACCGTGTTAGACTAACATACCAAAAATCAGCTCAATATCTGGAAGCATGTAGAAAAAAAGTCCGGAAAACTGTAATTTTGATGAATTTTTCAGAGTCCAAGGTCCGTAATTTCGGTAAAAATCAGTGGAGCGGAAAAAAATGCAAACTTGATCTGTAGGCCACCATGTTAGACTCACATACCAAAAATCAGCTCAATACCTGGAAGCGTGTAGAAAAAAAGTCTGGAAAACTGTAATTTTGATGAATTTTTCAGAGTCCAAGGGCCGTAATTTCGGTAAAAGTCAGTGGAGCAGAAAAAAATGCAAACTTGATCTGTAGGCCACCATGTTAGACTCACATACCAAAAATCAGCTCAATATCTGGAAGCGTGTAGAAAAAAAGTCTGGAAAACAAGTAGGACTGACTGACGGACTGACGGACGGACCAGTCAAAAACATTATACCCCAGCAACTTCGTTGCATGGGGTATAATTAATATTTTCAACGTGCAGCCTTCAGGCTGCACGTTGAAAATATTAATTGTTCTACCACACACGTTCACTTGTTTGCATCCTACTTGATGAAATTATTACGTATTGTGTCCCTGGATCGGAAACGCGGCCTCTCGTGTTGAAAGAGTTAACTGAGTAACTAACCCTGTGCACTGGGAGCGAGGTTGCCCAGTTGTAGACTGTTGGACTTCTTCAAGGCACTTTATTCCAGTTGCCAACATGGGGGCACAATGATGCCATGTACTAAGGTGTACTGCACGTCGATGGTGCACGTCTTCAACCGCTGCAACCCTGCTTGAGCGGAGCTTGAACAGAGTTAGAATGTTGAGGTGCTGACAGTTGCTCACTGTTGCTCAGTGGTTCTCTCCAGGTACCCCGCTTTCCTCCACCCCTAAAACTGTCACAGTCACGATTGGCCATTTTGCATAAGTATGTGACCTTAAACATCAATAAATAAATAACTCTATGCACTGTACAATCTTTGTGTAAATCTCATCTACAGCAGCAGACTCTTTAGCCAATGTAATGGCCAAAACAAGCCAGTAATATTCTCAAAAAGCATTTAAACCCAGCTTCTGAACCCCCTCATTGGAATGGATTACGGAAAGGATTTTTTTTAACCCTTTTCCCAAGGCAGATGATATCCAAATTTATTATTTTAATTACTGTTATTTTTAATTTTCTAAAAAAATTCAACAAAACCATATCATGTGTCCCCTCATTGGAATGAGCTCGATGAGCTCATTCCAATGAGGGGTCACATGATATGGTTTTGTTGAATTATTTGGGAAAATTAATTTTTTTCAACTGTTCAATTTGCAAATTAACCCTTTACCTAACGTAACGACCAAAAACGGCCAGTGCTATTCTCAAAAATTGCCAATTAAATTTCATTATTTTTTCATTTTTTGTCACAAAAACATAGGTTATGACCCCTCGTTGGAATGAGCTCATTCCAACGAGGGGTCATAACCTATGTTTTTGATAAAAAAAATGAAAAGAATTAGTTATTCAAGAATTTTTTTTGCAAGTATCGTCTGCTTTTCATGTTAGGTAAAGGGTTAAGCAGGCGGATGTCTCGATTCATTAGGTAAAGGGTTAAGTGAATTCCAACAATTAAAACACATTCTATTTTCAATTAATAGTTTGTTAAATATTATTTCTTCTTACACTCTTGCAGTTAAAGTTGATATATTTATTTTTAATGACAACATGATTGTATATCACATCAATGGCTATACAAAATTGGCAACAATTGAGACAAAGATGAGCTCAATCATATGTTGGCACAGCAACGGAATTGTTTCTGAGAACAAATGTCCTCTACACTCTCTGTCAAGGATCGATCCCCTTTGTTCTACAGTATTCTTGAAACCTCTTGTTTTCCAGTTCTGTCATCACTTTATTAAGAGCATATACCTGAAATGAGAAAATGTTTGGATACAATGAAGATATTTGTGCCAATATTCATTCTGTGTATGCCTGTCCACCTGTCGTTGATAGTCAAAAATTGGGTGGCAACATAATTACACCCTGGTTCTTTTGTTTTTTTGAGGTTAGTATCCAATTTGAAATACCTGATACAACAATGGACCAAGTGTTAAAGTGATATCACTTGAAAATCTCTCGTGTACTGAGTATTCCCGAGTCCATGTGTTTTATTGATTGAACAAAAGATGAGGTGTTAAGTCAGTTACCAACCTAGCTGTCGATATTCATGAATTTGAACAACCTCCCAGGGTGCTGTAACACCGTGCTGATATGCGGATCGGCATCACTCTCTGCATGCTGTCAGGTTGTTCGAATCCATGAATACCTCAAGCTAGGTTGGTAACTACTACAACATACCTGTCAGCAAGCCTGGAAATTAAAATTTTATAGTAAATTTCCTTTCTTATTATACCTACAGCAATTGTTTACAACAGGCTTGCACTACAGTGGAAGTCCATAACTCGGAAAAATACTCACTGTTGTCTTCTTTCCCGAGCGATTTGGGAAAGAAAAGTATACAAAAGCTCCAAGAAAAAATAAGCCAAAACTGAGTCAAGTGCGACCGGCGCACACCCAGTAGGGGACACTCTTATACTAATCCAGTGTGTTCCAGAACCAGTGTGCAGACATATAACCATTCTAATGAATCTGCCAACATTAGAGTTATGTGATTAGCGGGGACGCAGGATTCTTATCCGAAAAAGAAGACGGGATGGCCTCCACATAAACAATTGCGGTAGTTATAATAAGAAAGGAAATTTACTGTAAAATTTAAATTTCTTATCAACCAACCTTACAATTGTTTACAACAGGCTGAATAGACAACAGGAGGAGGGAATCACAACCAACCCCCACATAACCTGACTGCGCTGGAACCGTGGACAGAAGAAGAGTTCCCTAGGCCTATAAAACCATAGCATCACAACCATTAGTAAATGATAATGGGAGATGAGGCTTATGATCCTATGTGACACACACACAGAAAGGACAGTACCAAGAACAGGGCTGGCACTGACATTGCAAGAACCCTAACGGCTAGGGTTGATGACATCCTGAGACGAAGAAAAGAGGGCCTAAAGAGAAAAGGTCCTCAGACTGCTCCTGCAACTGACGCAGATAGGTGGAGAAAGTAGAAGCATTTCTCCAGTAGGCTATCTGCATAACATCCAACAACTGACAGAGTTAGCATAAGCCCAGAAGGTAGACAATGCAAGCACCTCGTAGACAGAAAAACAATTGATAATACAATTGTCAGTCGCTAGACGAGCATATGACGCGTGAATAGCAAGACAAATCCATCTAGAAATGGACTGAGGATAGATCTTCTGTCGACTAGGGATACGAGACAGATTATATCTTTTCCTGTCTTTCCTAATGAACTGCGTCTGGTTAAGGTAAATGCGAATTGCACGAACTGAACAGAGCAAAGAAGGAAGAGCCCTGATACAGATTGGAGGTTGAGTAGTTTCTGGTATCTGATTCTTGGCCAGAAAGGAGCAATCAGTGGTAAAGTAACTCTGTTGGTACAGTCCTGAAAAAGGCCTGATCAACAGAGAGGGCATGAAGCTCACTAACCCTTCTGGCTGAGGCAAAAGCCATTAGAAATGCCATCTTGTATGTCACAAAACACATATCCACCTGGGATAAAGGTTCGAATGGCATCTTGGGGTAAGCTTCAAAATCCTAGGCTTTTTCAAAGAAAAGTTCTGAATAAGCTTGGAGAGGTACGGATTAGTGCCGATACGATGCTTTCCCACATACGAAGAGGTCTCCGAAAGCATGGACCTGTACCCTTAGATGGTAACAGGTTGGAGACCGTGGAATCAAACAGATATACCAGAAACTCCACAATCTGCGTTACCGAAGGATCAGCATAATCAACAGTGATCAGCACACCATCGACAGAAGACCTTCCATTTAGCCACATAGGCTAAACCAGAGGAGTGCCGCCTTGAAGAAGAAATGCACTCCACTGCTCATCTCAAAAAACCTCTATGGAGGTGACAGGACCTGACAAAAGATATGCGTGAAGGCACAATGAAGTCAAGTCGACATGAAAACTCACCAGGTGACCTTGGCAAAGAAGGTTGTGATGTAGATGGAGATGTGCCAACAGAGAGCAGAGCAGATTGATCCACACCTGCTGAGGTGACAGGAGAACGATCAGAATGATTCGACATCTGCAGGTTCATATCTCGGCTAGAACTTGAACTGGTGGGAAAGGCGTAGCCGACTAGAGCATTCCAATCGAGTGACAGAGCATCCATGGCAAAAGCCAGAGGATCCAGACACAGGGACACGGAAGTGTACACCTGAGGGTTCCAACGGGTCACAAAAAGATCGATGTAGGGACGACCCCAGAGATCGCAAAGTGACTGGAACACTGCCCTATGAAGCATCCACTCGGTGGAAATGAACCTGCCCCGTCGGGACAGGGAGTCGGCTAGGACATTCTGATGACCGGGAATGTGAAAAACAGCCACTTGGGCTTGGAGTCTTGATCCAAGACCGTCAAAGTCTTGCAGACTAGTGGATTGGAGGAATCCCGGCCTGGCTGAAACCTCTGGCTGGTCTGATGGTTTGAAGGAACTCAAACACAAAGTCAAGAGCCACCCCCAAATCAGAAGACTGATGGCTCTCAACGTCAGATGTGTCTGACCCATCGCCTGAGTCAGAAGACACATAGCCCATGTCGGGCATACCAGCCGATGCCTCCCATGGTGTAGGTACAACAGGGGGATCAGAAAGCAGTGACCTGCTTCTAATCCTGGGAGGCACTGCTGCGCAGGGTGGCTGGAAGCTACTAGAAGACTCGCTGGAGGCAACAGGAAGGCTCTTGAAAAGAACTTGCATGAGCAAGAAGGGGCCTCCTTAAGCTCACAACCCATATCTGCGGTTCGACATGGGAACGGCCTGGCAAAGTGGCTTCACATCTGACCCTTTAAACTAGCAAAGGGTAACGATCCTCTAAAACACCCGACGCGGTGGCAGCTAAAACATCTGAACACAGATGCTTACAGTGGTATGAAATACCCTTAGGATCTGAAGTGCAGGAACTCAGGAGAGTCGCTGCGAACATCTAAGGGACAATAGGTCCAGGCTGCACAAAAATGTGCCGGTCCCGCAAAACTGGCCGGAGGACCAGAATGCATGGATGGAAGCACAACAGAGTCCATGGTGACCCCACCATGGACATCTGAATCCAAATCAAAACCTGCTGGGCTCGACAGCTGAGAGACCACAACAGAGGGAACGGCCGGCAACCACTTCAGACTTCGCCGAGTTGAAGCCAGGGAAGGTTGAGGCCGATATCCTATGTCCAAGAACCAAAAATCCCTGCAGCCCCCTGCAGGGATAAGCTGAAACGGAGGCTGATGACATCACCGACGGAGTAGCAGCAGGAGCGGATACATCAGTAGCTGTTGACAAAGGCAGAAAGGCGGAGGAGAGAGCAACCAAGCTCGGCTCCAAAAGTGGAGTTACAACCAGAGTGACAGTCTCAGATGTCGACTGGAGGGGGAAAGTAGTCCTGGAACCAGGCATCTCTTAGGGTCTTTCAATAGAACACCCTGAAAAAGTGGAGCATGAATAATGGGAAACTTCAACATGCTAAGACAACAAAAATGGCCCGTAAGGTATCGTCCTAGGCATATCTGGTGAGAGCAATGTAGATGGGAAGGTGAACCCAAAGAAAACATATATCAGGACACTCCCAGCTACCAGAGTAAGGTAGCTGGAAACAAAGGCCCGACAGGAACAGAAAAGTACCCCAATAGACAAAAGGGAACTGGCAGAAATTCTCCCCTCAACACAGGGGAGAAAAGCTGCCACAACCGCCTCCAGCTGACACCTACCTCAGTTAAAAGCAGAACCCAAAGGGTTAGCATTAATGAACAAAAGACCAAAACAGCAGGGTATACGAAAATTGCACGCGAAATTGGTTTTGAGATTTATCATGAAAAATACAGTGAATAACCAAGAGAATATATACAAACACAGCCCTGAATGCCTGGATAGTGAAGAAACAGATATGAATCCACAATTCAGAACAGGAAGCATCGTTAATATTGAGTCAAAAGGTATCACTGTTGAAGACCGAAACGGTCAGCATCCAGTAAGATGGTGGAAAAAAAATAGAATGACACGCTGGTTATACATCTGTGCTCTGTTTCAGGAAGACGTGGATTTGTACAAGGAGAAGAGTGCCCCCTACTGGGTGTGCACCGGTCGCACACGATCCAGTTTGGGCTTATTTTTTCTTGGTGCTAATTTTGCACCACTTTTCTTTCCCAGATCGCTTGGGAAAGAAGAAAATAGACAGTATTTTTTCAAGTTAGGGACTTCCACTGTAGTGCAAGCCTGTTGTAAACAATTGTAAGGTAGATTGATACGAAATAAGCAATATGTCATTTGCAGAATGAGGTCCCCAGAAGGTAAATTTTCTGATGCTATCACATACAGTGAGCCAATATATCCTCTGTACCTCTTTCTGTTTTGGCCTGAGACCTTGATTCAGATTGAGGTTCACAGAGGGTAAATTTAGTGATGCTACCCTGCTGGGCTCGACAGCTGAGAGACCACAACAGAGGGAACGGCCGGCAACCACTTCAGACTTCGCCGAGTTGAAGCCAGGGAAGGTTGAGGCCGATATCCTACGTCCAAGAACCAAAAATCCCTGCAGCCCCCTGCAGGGATAAGCTGAAACGGAGGCTGATGACATCACCGACGGAGTAGCAGCAGGAGCGGATACATCAGTAGCTGTTGACAAAGGCAGAAAGGCGGAGGAGAGAGCAACCAAGCTCGGCTCCAAAAGTGGAGTCACAACCAGAGTGACAGTCTCAGATGTCGACTGGAGGGGGAAAGTAGTCCTGGAACCAATCATCTCTTAGGGTCTTTCAATAGAACACCCTGAAAAAGTGGAGCATGAATAATGGGAAACTTCAACATGCTAAGACAACAAAAATGGCCCGTAAGGTATCGTCCTAGGCATATCTGGCGAGAGCAATGTAGATGGGAAGGTGAACCCAAAGAAAACATATATCAGGACACTCCCAGCTACCAGAGTAAGGTAGCTGGAAACAAAGGCCCGACAGGAACAGAAAAGTACCCCAATAGACAAAAGGGAACTGGCAGAAATTCTCCCCTCAACACAGGGGAGAAAAGCTGCCACAACCGCCTCCAGCTGACACCTAACTCAGTTAAAAGCAGAACCCAAAGGGTTAGCATTAATGAACAAAAGACCAAAACAGCAGGGTATACGAAAATTGCACGCGAAATTGGTTTTGAGATTTATCATGAAAAATACAGTGAATAACCAAGAGAATATATACAAATACAGCCCTGAATGTCTGGATAGTGAAGAAACAGATATGAATCCACAATTCAGAACAGGAAGCATCGTTAATATTGAGTCAAAAGGTATCACTGTTGAAGACCGAAACGGTCAGCATCCAGTAAGATGGTGGAAAAAAAGTTAAAAAATTTATAGTAATTTATATATTTTTTATACTTACCAATGACCCAGACTTAGCTGGTGCTAACTCCAACAAAACCAGGGCCAAACACAAATTTTGCCCCCCTATCCCCAAAATTTGCATCCAAAACAAAAAGAAATCATGTCCTAAAGGACCTCCATACTACGCCTCCACTGCGCATGCGCAGTGACGCAGTCGTCCCGAAATTGGCGCCAATTATCATTCTTACTGGCAGTGCCTGGTCAGCGCTATGTACTCAGCGGGGAGGCAAGAGTTCCCAACTCCAGGGAGGGCCATCCCCGTCTGGGTCATTGGCAAGTATAAAAAATATATAAATTACTATAAATTTTTTAACATTTTTATACTGTACCAATGACCCAGACTTAGCTGAATAGTAAACAGGCTGGAGGGCCTAGGACATAGAGGAAAATCCAATAAGCTCAACTATATAGTAAAGAGGTAACCCCTTAAGGAGAAAAGGAGTATTAGGCTTTACATGTATCTTTCTCATTTAATATTAAATTAGAAAGATACACTACCCTTAATAATTGAGCACAATAACATTCATGTTCTCTATTAACATCCAGTATAACCCTTATACTAATTATTTTTAAAGCAAGCCAATAAATAAAGTAGTCCAGAGAATTGAGACTCTTTATAATCATTTAAAAGTGTCCGAGTATTGTATATTAAAGCCTGTTTGACACTTGACATATACAAATGCTTCACACCGAGCTACACTTTAAAAATAAGACATGAATGAATTTAAACATTAATATTACACTTTAAAACCATCCCGGAAGCGACTCAGAAATACTGACTTGGAGGAGGCATTCCCTTGCTTTTCACTATAAAGCAGGTGACCTAAGGGAACACCTGCCCCCCCCCCCCCTTCCCCTTGCCCTGGGTCAAATAGCCCAGAGCGAAGAGGGCAGCCGGACGGAGTCACTGCCGGAACAGAAAGCCTGCATAACTATAGTTGCAACTGTTTAGTGGACGACATTCTGAGCAACAGATAACGGACCTAAACAATGCAGGTCTCCAGAAATGGACTCAATATTTCTAAGATAAAAATTCGTAAATGTGGATGGCTGAGACCAATAAGCAGCCTTCATTAAATCTGTAATAGCAACACTATTAGCATAAGCCCAGGAAGTAGAAAGAGCTCTTACTTCATGAGCAGAAATCTTAAGCACAGACTGCTGAGAAGAAGATAAATCTTCATAAGCAGTACGGATAGTTAACTGAATCCATCTAACAATAGAATGGACTGAAATGTCCTTTCTATTAGGCATCAAAGACAGAAAGAAACGTTTCCGTCCCTTTCTGATAAACTGAGATCTCTGTTTATAGATACGTAGTGCTCTAACAGGACAGAGTAAAGGCCTACGCCCGTCTGAAGACGGAAAAGCCTTAATAACAATAGGTTCCGGATATTTATTAGGAGCCTGATTCTTAGCTAAAAAACCCACATTAGTAGTGAAGGTGATAGTGTTCCCAACACTACGATAATGAGAATCATCCACCGATAGTGCATGAAGCTCACTGACTCTTCTGGCAGAAGAGAAAGCTAAGAGAAAAGCTGTCTTATAAGATAAGAATTTGAAATCTACTGTCCCAAGAGGTTCAAATGGCTTTTCCTTCAATTTAAGGAGAACCCAAGCTAAATTCCACTTAGGAATTAATCTAAGAGTTCTGGGTCTATTTATCGAAAAGTTTCTAACCAACTTCGATAAAGAGACATTAGATCCAATTTGTAAACTATCATGATGTGCATAGGTATCAGATAACATAGATCTATAACCCTTTATAGTAACAGGCTGCAGTTTGATTTCGTCAAACAAGTATACTAGAAAGTTTGCAATGTCTGGTATAGAGGGATCAAATATATCTACAGAATGATCCCTACACCAACGACGAAAAACCTTCCACTTAGCCGCATAGTTTAGCGAAGAGGAGGTCCTCCTACAGTTAGAAATCGCGTCCACTGCTCGTCCTGTAAAGTGCTTGCCATGCAAGAAGGACCGCACAACGGAAAAACGTGAAGGTTGAGACCTTGCGGGTTGTGATGGAGTTGGCGCGATTTCCCCTGCGAAAGAAGATCCTCTCGTGGAGGAAGCTTCCGCGGTAGGTCCCACAACAGACACCTGAGTAGATTTATCCACGGTCTCTGTGGCGACAGAGATGCTACCAACAGAATCTTGCATTGAGATTGTTTTATCTTTAGCAATACTTGTTGAATTAACGGCGCTGGAGGATACGCATATCCTATCATTCCGTCCCAAGGGATCGACAGAGCGTCTACTGCAAATGCTCTTGGATCCGGACACGGAGACACATACGTCTGCAACTGATTGTTGAGATGTGTCGCAAATAAGTCTATCATTGGCCGTTCCCATTGGTAGCAAATCTGATTGAATACTTGTTTGTTGAGAGTCCACTCCGACGGCAACAAGCGACCCTTTCGTGAAAGGGAGTCTGCTAGCACATTCAGACGACCCGGTATGTGACGGACCGAAAGAAGAACGTGATGTTCTAACGCAAACAGAAGGATTCTTTCCGTTAGATTGAACAACGGAACGCAAGCCAAATTGACATCATTTCCTTGATGTTTATGTGCTTGCACAGGAATTGCGGATCCCAAAGACCCTGGCATCTCGAATCCGTTGGGATTAATGATGCACCCCAACCTGTTTGACTGGCATCCGTCATAACGGTAAAACTCGGATCCGGCAACTGCAGCGGAACTCCTTGAGTTAACCACTGAATGTTTGCCCAAGTCTGAATCTCTTGTTTCACTTGATCTGACAAGAGAACGTCTACATCGAGCGAATGAATTTTCACACTCCAATTCTGAGTCACGAAAATTTGAAGAGGACGTGTGCGTAGCCGCCCCATCGGAATGAGATCCTCGGCGGCTCCGCACAGACCTATCAGTCTCATAAATTCTCTCGCCGTGACTTTGTCTGCGTGCAGACAATAGCGAGCGTAACAACTGACTAATTTCGCTCTGGTTAACGGCAGACGAACGAGATTGTTGTGCGTCTCGAAGCTCATTCCCAGATGAGTGAATGACTTGGACGGCACCAGATCCGACTTCTCCTCGTTTACTATAAAACCGAGACGTCGGAGCAATAGAAGAAGATTCTGAACATCGTTCTGAAGCGTTAACTCGTTGCCGTACCTCTGAAGAATGTCGTCCAGGTAGGCCGACGTTACCGCAGACGAATGAGCTCGGAAGTAGATCATTACCGAGTTCATTACCCGAGTGAAAGCCCAGGGTGCTAGATTCAATCCGAAGCACATCGCCCGGAATTGATACACCACTCCCAGGACTGCAAAGCGTAGATACTTTCGGAATGTCGGATGTACCATGACGTGAAAGTACGCATCTTTGAGATCTATGCTCGTAGCATAATCGTTCACCCGAATACTCGCTCTGACCGATCGAATCGTCTCCATATAAAACTTCGGAGCGACGATCAGCTTGTTTATCCAGCTCAAATCTATGACTGGACGGAACGAGCCGTCTGGTTTCGGAACCAGAAACAGATGGCTGTAGAATCCCAGAGATTCCTGGTTTTCTACGACCTCTACCGCGTTCTTCATTAAAAGAGACTGCACCTCTGATAACAGAGCGTCTCTTTTCTGTGGATTTGACGGAAGATGAGTCCACTTTGGACTTCGAGTTAATGGAGGCTTTCGTTTGAAGGATATCTTTAGACCTTCCGAAGTCACTCCTCTTACCCAAGGGTCGTCCGTAATCGACGCCCACTCTTGTGAAAAACTCGACAACCTTCCGCCAACCGGAACGCGATAGAGGTTTAAGCCATCACCTCCTGGACCTGCGAGGCCTGCGGTAGGAGAAACCACGTCTTCCACGACCCGCACCTCGCCTCGTCGACCTCGGGGCGTCCGACCGATTGTCCCGGCCTGAAGGACATCCCGAACGAGAGTCGCTATCCTGACGGTCTCTCGAATAAGACCAAGAGGACGCACTGGAACCTCTATAGGAACCTCTCTTGGGCGCATTAGACCCAGAAGTGCCTGTCTTATTCGTGTCTGCTGTATCCGACTTTTTAGGAGCCGATCTGAACAACAGAGAATCATTAGCTTTCTTTTTAATTTTATCATAAATAGCGGAAAGCTTGCCGTCAAAGAGAAGTTCTCCTGAGACCGAAGCGACTCTAAGAGAGTCCTTCACCTTAGAATCCACTAGTGTGGATGTAGCTAGGGCTGCGTCACGTCTAACCAACTCCAGATTTGCCACTGAAAGGGCGGAGTTACACGTGGAATAAGCTACTGCCCTTGAAAGAAGTCTTAAAGAGGATTGTATATCCTGAAACTCTTCCTCTTGAAGGCGCAGTGATAACGCCTTAGTAAGGTGATCTGCGTAAGATAAGGCATCTAAATTGGCTCTGTTAGACGCAATAGCTGTTTCCAACACCGCGGTTGGAATAGAAGCTGACGACGGTAATGATAGCTCTAAGTCTTCCGCCTCGTCGTCCATACGCAGAGGAACTCTCGGTATACCCTGTCCTGCCGTATCGAATTTATTCCTTGCATTAATGAAAGGCAGGTTGAGAGTATTAGCGGACAAGAAACCTGCTTTCCCCGTCCTGGAAGCAAGTTTAAATATAGCGTCGTTCAATAATTCAAATGTTCTAGCAACATTATTGGACTGCGATGGAAACTCGGGAGCGATGTCCCTGAACCGCTCAAAAAATTCAGAGTCCAATGACGCTATAATTCTCTTGTCCGGAAGCGCAGCAGTCTGGCCCGACGGAACAACTTGAGGGAGAAAGTGCTGGATGAAGTCCACGGCAGCTTTATGTTGTTCCGAAAGGGATAGCTCCAAGTCATCCGTATCCCTTTCACCATCCGGTCGGACCTCACGATGTTCCCGGTCGTCCGCCCCCGATGCTTCGGCGGAGCGTACCGACCCAGCGCCGTCGGATAATTCTCGATCTGACACTGTTTCTGTCGGCTGCTGGGATGCTGCGATAAGCTGTGCTATCTGCACAAGAATGTCCGGCGTCGAGACCTGCGGAGGCGCAGTCTTTCGCTGCTTCGCCGAGGGCAGCTCCACATCAGATGGCTCCCGCATACTTTTCCTATGCGAACGTCCGGAGTCCATCGGTCTCGAATCCCTGGCTGCCGGATGGTGTGACCTGGTCGCCGAAGAATCCTTCATCGGCGAAGCTGGTAATATATCGGCGGTCACGCAGCCAAGGTGCGGTCGTGTGCGCTGACGAGAAGAGGAAGCCTTAACAGTCTCTGCGGACTGCTTATACAACGGAGCGTCCCGAGCGACGGACGTATGCTCCGCTAAAGACACATTTTGTACCACAACATCTGGTCCCAGATGTTGTTGTACGAGAGAGGGACCTCTCTCGCTCGCGGCCCGGCTGGACCTGGACGAGCTAGGAACCGGACTAAAAGGCTTCCTCCGTTCTCGCTTACTATCCGCCGTCACTGGGTGTGCATCTATTATGTTTATAGTGCTCGCATCACCCAAAATTTCCTCTTGGACCGCATCGGACGAACCTGGCTGCCGAACCATTCGGTGAATGGACGCTACACCGGGCGAGCTAGCGGACGACATTTGTCTAATCTCCATGAGCACTTTTGCCGCTAGCTCTGAATTCATTTGTGACGACGGACGCACACTTGAAGAAGATAATATGGAAACATCACCCTGTTCTGGTTCCTCTGAAATAGAAACTGAGAGAGTAGAGTGACCTTGTGGAGAAAGAGCCGGCATCGCTCTTTCTCCAGAAACAACATATCGTGACACACGTTTCCAATGTTTCTCATCCCAATGTTCACATATAGGACAGGGATTAATGCGAGAACACTGACTACAATTAATACAATGATCATGAAAGTCAGAGGAAGATTTCTTCCTATTACAATTTGAACAACGTCCCTTCATTGTGAAAGAACAACAATAAGTCCTAGTTACTCGCAAAAACCCCTGACACAAAGATACATAATAACATGATCCATTAATAAATGAAAAAACAATTGCAAAACAAAATAATTTTGAAAAAATATTTTTTCAGAGAAGCCCAAGTTGCTGAAAAGTAACGTTGAGCCCCGATGGATCCGATGGCAAAGTGTGGTCAAAAATTTTAAATTTATATAAAATAATTAATGAGACACTTTCGGATAATATAAATGTATCTTATAATGAGATAAACTACCACAAAGGCAAACAGCCCCCCTCAAAAAAGGCTGTTGCCAATGAAAACAAACAGTGTAAACACACTAGAAAACATGACTCCAGGCACTGAAAAAACTGGCCCGGAATCAGTCATCAATTACACTCTATCTGATGCAAAACAGAGACTCCCAGGGGAGAATCTGCAGAACATCAGATGGAAGATGCAGAACACAAACGTTATACACCCATGGGTGAAAACGTAACTATGGGGAAAATAACAGAAAACATTCTGTAACCAAGCAACTCTCCCAGGAAATTTTAGAAATGAAATTTCTCAAAAATATGCCAAAAGCATGGGAGAATTGCCAGGGGGGACTTTAGAAGGCTAGGGGAGAGGAAACACTGAATAAGCAGTGCAACAATTAGCAAGAATGACAACAAGAGGCCCATGCCTCGAAAATAGGCAACTTGACATAATTTCATCAAAAAATTTTAAGTACAGCCCTGATTATTTTTTGCCACTTCTTTTTCCTCTCCTCCTTCTATCCTCCTTAGAATCACATTTTCTCCAAAAATTACGTGTCTGGCATCCTTTAAACTGAGATTTACAAGCACAAAGATCAGTGAGATGTTGACTGATGAAGGGCCAAACAGAGAATGATAATTGGCGCCAATTTCGGGACGACTGCGTCACTGCGCATGCGCAGTGGAGGCGTAGTATGGAGGTCCTTTAGGACATGATTTCTTTTTGTTTTGGATGCAAATTTTGGGGATTGGGGGGCAAAATTTGTGTTTGGCCCTGGTTTTGTTGGAGTTAGCACCAGCTAAGTCTGGGTCATTGGTACAGTATAAAAATATAGAATGACACGCTGGTTATACATCTGCACTCTGTTTCAGGAAGACGTGGATTAGTACAAGGAGAAGAGTGCCCCCTACTGGGTGTGCACCGGTCGCACACGATCCAGTTTGGGCTTATTTTTTCTTGGTGCTAATTTTGCACCACTTTTCTTTCCCAGATCGCTTGGGAAAGAAGAAAATAGACAGTATTTTTTCAAGTTAGGGACTTCCACTGTAGTGCAAGCCTGTTGTAAACAATTGTAAGGTAGATTGATACGAAATAAGCAATATGTCATTTGCAGAATGAGGTCCCCAGAAGGTAAATTTTCTGATGCTATCACATACAGTGAGCCAATATATCCTCTGTACCTCTTTCTGTTTTGGCCTGAGACCTTGATTCAGATTGAGGTTCACAGAGGGTAAATTTAGTGATGCTACCCTGCTGTGCAGGGTAGCATCACCAAGTTCACCCTCTATGGACCTCATTTGGCAGATGATGGTAATGATGATGCTTATGTCCAGGCTTGCCTGACAGCAAATGATTTGATTCTGAATTTAACTCTTTGAACCCCAGGCGGATGCTTTTCCGGCCAGGAGCATAATACATCATAACGTCATTAAATAGGATGGCTGTCCAGTAAATGTGTAGGGTGGACCGATCAATATTTTCAAAATTTTTTTGAAAATATTTATTGGTCTACCCCAAATAATAAATATGGACTCTTCCTATTGCTACCATGGAACTGACATGGAAGATACCACCAGGGTTCAAGCATCAAGATGAGGGAAAGGACAATAGTGTTTGTTCATTGATAAATGCAGGGACCGATCAGGACTATTTAAAATACGCTCTAGCCTCGAAGCCTATTTTTTCAATTCATGCGCCTGATTTCAATTTACGGAGTCACACTGCTGTTTGTAACACACACTGCAAGTATGTAATAGCTCTCATTTTCATTTAGTACACTATAGCAAACATTAATCTTCACTGTGGTTTCTGATCAAGTCTTGGCTGCCTATTTAGGCAGCCAAGACTTGATCAGAAACCACAGTGAAGATTAATGCTTGGTAATTAAGACTTGAAGTATTAACTTAAGCACTCTACAACAATGATAAATTAATCATATATATAATACATGTAAGAGTGTCTCTCTCGATTATCCATCGAAAAAATATCAAAATATGATCTGAGAAGTTACGCGCCAACTGAGAAGCCTATTTCTGTGATTTAAGAGCCAGGTCCTGATGTTTCAGAACCAAATATGCACTGGCGCATGCCCAGGTCGGTCCCTGAAATGGTATAGCCTAGCATACATGTAGTATAGATTTTTAACACATTTATACACAGTACTGTATATTCACAAACTCACATGAGTTTCCAAAGTTTGGCTGAAACTTTGGAGTCAACAGATAAGAAAAAATCCACCGGTCATATCTGACAGGAAGAAATTTTAACCCTTTACCCAACGTAACAGCCAAAACCGGCCAGCGCTATTCTCAAAAATCACCAATTAATTTTCAAAATATTTTCATTTTTTGTCTCAAAAACATAGGTTATGACCCCTCGTTGGAACGAGCTCGTCGAGCTCGTTCCAACGAGGGGTCAAAACCTATGTTTTTGAGACAAAAAATGAAAAAATTTAGTTATTCAAGAATTTTTTTTGCAAGTGTCGTCTGCTTTTCATGTTAGGTAAAGGGTTAAAACATTTCAAGGCATGAAAATGGCAAAATTTACTCAACAGAGAGATCAGTCAAACAAGATATGATACTGTACTGACCCGGAATAAAAAGAGCACAATAGTATATGGTTTTTTTTTTCGAGATCAAGACTGCAGGAGATTTTTGATGCAAAGTTGATACAAACAGGGTTTCCACTAGGGTAAAAATGTTGGGGTCAGTAATTTAGGGAAAATGGGGCAACCAAGAGTCAACGCTACTATGGGCCGACCATGGTAGGAAAATTTTAAAATTTGGGGTCCCAAAACCCCCATTTTGCTGCATCTGAGGGATATCTTGAGATTTTTCACAGTGATATTTAAGCTTGTTTTCACATTCCGTGAGCCGGTAATTGCGGATGAATAAGGACCAATGAGGAGAAATTCAAGTGAAAAATCATTCATACCGCTTACAGTACTTACTGACAATACCGGTTCATGGTGGCATGGATGATCTAGTTCAACAACGATTGCGAGTAGGGGGTGTCAACAACCGTTATATGTCGCAACAAATGAAAAATTGGGCCATGTCAGTTTTCGAACTTGCTTGAGATATTCTTGCAAAAGACCAGTATGGCAAATATTTGTCAAATCGGAGAACATTTGTTCAAGTTATTGTGCTAACAAGCTCAAAATTCGTAAAAATTGACTAATTAAGGCCCACATCTATGTAATGAAAAATCAGGCTGGGCCTAACAAGCTCATAATTTGTCAAATTTGTTGGGTAAAGGGTTCGTTTTCATTGTAGGGGTTCTCATCGAGGTATGCCCTTAGAAACAAGAGCTTGACTCTGATACAACATTTTGTACATAAACACAAGGCTCCACAAAGTAGATCTTCTATTTCTCAGGCCATTTTCGGTAAAATTGCAGGTGGGCGGACGTTTTATTTTATTTTATTTTTGTGATTATTTCTTTACCATCCAAAGTTTATGTTCTTGGTTTGTTTGTTTTATGTTTTAGGCCTCATGATCTACAAAATAGCATGGGTGGTGGTGTATTTAATCCCTTAAGTGCTAAAGCATTGCAAAGCCTTGTTGCACTCAAGGGACAAATTTATCAATTTCATTAACTTGGGTAAAATATCAGCCATAAACCATTTAATTTTTATTTTTTAAAGTTTGCATTGGTTATAAAAAGAGAGTAAGCGCTGCCAAAAGGACTATGTGTGAAGGCCTGAGAAACAGATTTTTTAACTTTTTTAGGCTTAATGGTGATAATATATCTTTATCAAATTTATAATAAATACATGTATGATTCACTTCTGACATTTTTTTTTTGTTCGTCAGCAGAGCAGAATTCCTGAAATACATCATGTCCAAATTGCAAACTAAAAAAGCACTGATTACTCAGGCATAGATACATGTAGCATTTTTTCTTGCAAGAGGCCAAGACCATGAAATGTGCGACAGAAACTATCAATGCAAAGCATCACAACACAAAATGCCATTTTGATATATGGCAATGGCCTTTCCTTTGCCTGTTTTTGCTGGAAATAATCTGCTGGTGGTGGGGGGGGGGGGGGGGGGGAGGGGGGGGAGTAGCCACCTCTCTGGACCCTCCCAAAATCTATGGCACTGATTGGTGCTTCTGCAGGCCTTAAAATTTGTCCCAATTCATGAAAATTGGTTTGGATTCCCACAAACTCCTGCTCAGTTCTTAACCCTTTATCTAACATGAAAAGCAGTCGACGCTTGCAAACAAAATTCTTGAATAACCAATTTTTTTCATTTTTTGCCTCAAAAACATAGGTTATAACCCCTCATTGGAATGAGCTGAACGAGCTCGTTCCAAAGAGGGGTCATAACATATGTTTTTGAGACAAAAATGAAAAAAATTATGAAAATTAATTGGCGATTTTTGGGAATAGCACTGGCCGGTTTTGGCCATTACGTTATTAAATATAATTTGAGCGTACAGTTATATGCATCCACTGCATAGTCCATAGTACAAAACAAACCTCATATTTGTTTATTACATGCCTGTTCTATGTAATCCCCATCTTCAGCAACACTACAATATGCGGAAAATGAAAATCTGTTCTGCACATATGTGCAGAACGGAAATTGTTGACGGACTATTTTTAATTAGAAGTGAAATTTCACAGGAATTTTCTACAAATCATGCAATGCAATTACAATTTGAATCACTAGCGATACCTGAAAATCGTCCCTTGAGTTACAATGCATTCTATGTGCCAGTAGGCACATTGAACACATTGGAACTCAGGAGAGGAAATAGTAACACAGAGTCCACTCATAAATTTGGTTGGCGATAAAATGTGTCCTTTTTGTTGAGTGTCCTTCTAATAATTGTTTTTTATAGATGTGAAGGCATGTAATAAACACAGAACAACACGTGTGTTTGAATGGGTTAATCGATATGGCACTTGTGCCATCACAGAAGGATAAAACTCGAATCCTGCGGCCTCTTGTTCTATCCTTCCATGCTGGCACTCGTGCCATATTGATTAACCCATTCAAACATACGTGTCATTCTGTGTATATATATTCATTAAGACTTGAACCCTCAAGGGCCTAGTTCCAATTTTGGGTTTTGTTTCTTCTCTTACAGGAACATGTATTCTAACGTGAAGACTTTTGGTGGTCATGTTGATGGAAGTTACCGGCTCGCAGTGGGGTCAGTGGTTACAGCATTGGACTTCAAACCAAAAGGTCCATGGTTCGATCCCTGCCAGGGTAACTGGGTTGTGTTCTTGGGCAAGGAACTTAATCCTGTTTGCCCATTTAGGGGCACAGTGGTGCTGTGTTCTATGGCTTACAGCACGTCAATGGTGCACTTGTTTTCAACCAGGGCTCATCTTGCTTGTGTGGAGTTGGTACATCAGGGAGTCGGACAGTTGTTTGCTACTGCTTGGCTGTTCTCTCTGGAAGTTACAATACCTTGGCAGTGGTTTCTAATGCACAGCCAGCCAAGACAAGGGTTTAATATATTCTCTGGTTTTCTAGGAACCGGGAATGGGAATGAAATTACTCTCAGAACCGGGAACTGAGAAATTTCCTGGGTAATATCAAGCAAATTTACGAAGGTAACATGGCACATTTATTTTAATGATAATGAGCATATTTCAATGGCAATCTCCTATCACAAAATGGAAAAGTTCTTTTTCTTTTCCTAAGATAAGTATGACAACCCAAACCAGCTTCAATCTTGTCTTTATTTACACCACTGCTAAGTCCAAGAGTTACGTTTTTATGAGGGAACAAAAATCAAGTAGAATTATCCAGACCATAAAGGGCACTTTTAGAATCTTTTGACAAGAACCAAATGAACATTTTGTAAGAATCAAAGTTGATTCTCATTGCTTTCCTTGCTGGAATCATTTGTGAGAATCAATTCTGTTTGTTGCATAAATTTGAAGCCCTACTCTATTGTATTTTATAGGCCACCACAACACATGCACTTCACCTCAAGACTTTTTATCTATTATTGGAAAAAATGTTTTTGTTGCTAAATAGAGAGTAATCGCTTGACTAAACTGGTTACATTAAATAATTCATGAGAGGTGAGGGACATTGTACAAACACGAGTGCGCGAATGCGCACAAGTGTTTTACAATACAGTCCCTCGCCTTGAATGAATTATTTCACGTAACCACTCCAGTCAAGTGATTACTCTGTTTATTATTTCTCATTATTAATGATAATTATATTATTTAATCCTTTACCAAACGTAACGGCCAAAACCGGCCAGCGCTATTCTAAAAAATCACCAATTAATTTTCATTATTTTTTCATTTTTTGTTTCTAAAACATAGGTTATGACCCTTCATTGGAATGAGTTCGTTCCAATGAGGGGTCATAACCTACTTTTTTGAGACAAAAAATGAAAATAATAGTTATTCAAGAATTTTTTTTGCAAGTGTCGTCTGCTTTTCATGTCAGGTAAAGGGTTAAAAACACAATGAAGACCTCATTACACCCATGACAAAGCATCTTCGTTTGCACGCAAGGATACATGACACAATTGTTGATTGCATAATTCACTTGTGAAGTTATCGTTTATAATCAGACCTGGAAATCCCAGTAAATCACACTTTGGAAAGTAATAAACAGCTTTAATGTTCTGCAAGTCAGCCATGTTTGACTCCTTTCAGAGACTGGCTTGAAAGGAATACAGAGAGAAAATGATATACTCACTTCTAATCTCTGTCTTTGCTTCAGTTCTCGCTCTTGATTTTTCTGATACACTTTCTCCATCTTCATTTGCTCTTCTTTTCGTTTTTCAGATTTTTTATGGTCTGCTCTCTCAAGAGCTTGTAACCTTGTTTTCATGGTTCTTTGAGCCTGAGAGAAAACAATAACAAGTTTAACTAGAGTGCACTGTCACAGTGCCGAAGCTGCGACGATTCGTTGGTGACAAAAAAACTTGTTGGTGACAAGTCCATAAATGTGACAGAAATTATCCGAATGACATGCACTATTGAGAGGGTGTAGACATCATGTAGATACACTTGCATACCAAGTATAGTGTCATTCCATGAAGTATCTTGAAAACTCGTTGGTGACAAGTCCAGAAATGTGACAGAAATTATCCGAATGACATGCACTATTGAGAGGGTGTAGACATCATGAAGATACACTTGCATACCAAGTGTGGTGTCATTCCATCAAGTATTTTAGGTTTAAACTCGTTGCAGACAGACAGACAGACAGACAGACAGACAGACAGACAGACAGACAGACAGACAGACAGAGACAGACAGACAGACAGACAGACAGACAGACAGACAGACAGACAGAGACAGACAGACAGACAGACAGACAGACAGACAGACAGATGCCAGCTACATTGTGAGTTCATTGTGGGGTGAATGCCCCCACCCCATAATGGTTGGCAGACACCCCATAATGGCCTATCCGTACTTAAGAATCAACCCACAACGTGACCTAAGAGGTTAAGTACAGACAACAGACACAAAAACAACAGAACACAGACACACCCCTTGTGGGTACATATTTTCTCTTCATTTTTGAACGATTCACAACATCTTATTATGTGCATAGAACACAAGTGATTTGTGGGGTTAACCCCACAACGTCATAAAACCTTGGAATGGTCGATTGTACTTAAGAATAGACCCACAATGTATCTCAGGCGGGCGGGTGGGTGGGCGGGCAGACGGGCGGGCAGGCAGGCCGTCGTGCGGGTGGTTGGGCTGCCGGGCAGGTTTTGAGCGGGTTTGGGGCATGCGAGCGGGCGGGCGGGTGGGCGGGCGGGCAGGCAGGCAGGCAGGCAGGCAGGCAGGCAGGCATATAAATGTTACGCAATATTTAGTTGTTATTTTTTCCATGCATCAGAGATGATCCACTGTATTACACTTAGCAAAATTTCCACCAATGAAGCCCCGGGATTACCCTGGTGCTTCATTGGTTGAAATTTTGCTAGGTGTCATAGCGGATCATCTCTGAATTATATGCATAGAAAAATGCCCACCCATAGATTTTGTCCCGTGCACGGCGGCTATACTGTAATTGATTCTCTTTATTATATCCAGATGAATGGTAAATAGGTTAACCCTTTACCTAACGTGAAAAGCAGACGACACTTGCAAAAAAAATTCTTGAATAACTAATTTTTTTCATTTTTTGTCTCAAAAACATAGGTTATGACCCCTCGTTGGAACGAGCTCGATGAGCTCGTTCCAACGAGGGGTCATAACCTATGTTTTTGAGACAAAAAATGAAAAAAATAGTGAAAATTAAATGGCGATTTTTGAGAATAGCGCTGGCCGGTTTTGGCCGTTATGTTGGGTAAAGGGTTAACTCGAAATTCGAGATTTTATTCTCTGGTTTTTGATTTCCATCAAGCATTTCCAGCACAGGGTTAATAAATGTTTAAATGGTGCCCAAAAGTATGATAAATGTTGCACAAGAAATACAGATTATCATGTATCTATCTACATTGCTAATTCTGTCATTTTCCATTGCAAATCAGGAAAATTATCTTTTAGTTTTGATACTAAATGACAATGTTCAAAATTTAAAAAATGACTCGAACCAACTGACTGTTCACATGGTTTGGAGATGGCAATGTAAAAATTCTTGGGAAACTGCATTTTAATCATTAACAAGAATTCATATATTGCGTGGAATTGAAATATATATATAGCCTCTCAAAACAAAAAAACTAAAAATCTATCAAGACACAAGAAAGGCTGGTTAACTGGTAGAGTGCTAGAATCCAATATTTGGGATTTATTCTGAACTGCAGGTACCTAAAGTTAAAGGCTTCATATTCTGGGTATGTTCTTCTTATTATCTTGGAAGTAAAATTACTTCATCTCCATCGATTTGCATTTCCAATAGGCACTCTCCCAATAATTGTAGCAAGACAAAAATCTGAGTCCAATTTTACCAGTGAAGCAGACCTTGTTTACCACAGTAAACAAGAACAGCTCCACTTCCTGTGGGTCCCATTAAGGGTGGGGGAGCATCTTTAGCATGACCTATAAAATGGGTCTAATATAATATTAGAGCTTTTCTTTTCATGTTCTATCGGTCAATAGTACTTGAGTATGTGTGATTTCTGAAATAAAACTTAAAGCAGCAAAGCTGCTGAAGGTTTTTAACAGAAATCACACAAACTCAGGGACAATCGACTGATAGAACATTTAAAGAAAGGTTCAAATTATTTTATTATGCCAAACAAAAAATAGCTGTTAAGCGTTAACTGCAACATGCCATCAATCTTGTAACAATGTAGCTGAATCCAAAAACATGCTTTCAGTGATATCATTTTGAACAAATGACGTCCCTTTGGGACTTTTGCAGATCACCAAATTCGAAAAATACTTGTTACAAGTGCCGTTGCTTTGGGAGTTTCTATATCACCAAATGCCAGTGTTTTCAACTTCATCATGCTGTTCAGGTTATAATTCATCATTAATGGTGAAACTATACTGGATCATACTGTACAGGACAAGGACAATCAGTAGGAGTAGGACCTACAGTTGAAAAGTTTATGAACGTAATTGTTTGATAAGTGGAACAATGGAATTTAAATTCATGTTTCTTGGACGACAGTTGTTAGAATTAACCCTTTACCCAATGTAACGGCAAAAACCGGCCAGTGCTATTCACAAAAATCACCATTTAATTTTCATGATTTTTTGTCTCAAAAACATAGCTTATGACCCCTTTTTGGAACGAGCATGTCAAGCTCGTTCCAATGAGGGGGTCATAACTTATGTTTTTGAGACAAAAAAGAAAATGAAAGTGTCAATGACACTGTAGCTCAACTTGTCAAGACAAAGACATGTACATGTATAGTATGTGACACAGCAATGACAAACATCTAGGTAATGACCTGATAACAAAGGTACATATATAGTATTGTAACGGTCTGTACATAAATACTGACTGTTGCCTGTAACAAATGTATAGGTAAAGTATTGTAAAGGTGGGTGACAGTCAGATGCTAAACTAGAAAAGAAATCTTAGTCCCAGAGTGGGTCTGACTGAACCCCAAAATATTTGTTCTCATAGCACAGTGATAACAAAGGCACCCCAAGACACACTCGTTCCTGTCCCAAGGTGAAAACAAAGGTACCCAAGAAGTTTTGTGAAGATCAGTTCATAAGTACAAGCTGTATAGAACTTGTGACAAAAAACTGATTGGACCTAATTTTGGTACAAAATGGCCACTGGCAGCCATCTTGAATTTTGGACCGTACCCAGAAACACTCATTCTCGCCCCAAGGTGATAACAAAGGTACCCAAGAAGTTTTGTGAAGATCGGTTCATAAATACAGCCTCTGCCCTGAGCCATATTGACATGTGTGCTTACATTATGTAAGTAGCACTGAATAAATCAAAGTTCATGTAATTTGCATAATTTCTGCATGAAAAAAAAAACCCTTACAATATGTGATGTATTCCATGTTACTAAACATTCATACAAAAATTTATTCAAATCAGAACTTTCATACAGAAGTTCTGTACAAAAGACTGATTGCACTAATTTTGGTACAAAATGGCTGCTGGTGGCCATCTTGAATTTCGGACCACACCCAAAAACACTCGCTCTCATCCCACGGTGATAACAAAGGTACCCAAGAAGTTTCGTAAAGATTGGTTCATAAATATGGCCTCTAATCTGAGCTGTATAGAAGTTGTGTATAAAAAACTGATTAGACCTAATTTCGGTACAAAATGGCCACTGGCAGCCATCTTGAATTTTAGACCGCACCCAGAAACACTCGTTCTCATCCCAAGGTGATAACAAAGGTACCCAAGACATTTCGTGAAGATCAGTTCATAAATACAGACTCTAGTCTGAGCCGTATTGACATGTGTACTTACTGTGTGTAAGTCGCACTGAAAAAATCAAAGTTCATCTAATTTGCATAATTTCTGCACAAGAAAAAACCCCGTATTATATGTGATGTATCCCATGGTAATAAACATTCACACAAAAAATTATTCAAATCAGGGCTTTCATATGGAAGTTCTGTGCAAAAATCTGATTGCACCTAATTTTGTACAAAATGGCTGCCATCGGCCATCTTGAATTTCGGACCAGACCCCAGAACATTCGTTCTCGTCTCACAGTGATACCAAAGGTACCCAAGAAGTTTCGTAAAGATCGGTTCATAAATACGGCCTCTAGCCCGAGCCGTATTGGCATTTGCACTTACAGTGCTGAAAGTAACACCAAAAAACATCAAAATTAGTCTAATTTGCACAATTTACGCACAAGCAAAAAACCCGTATTATATGTGATGTATCCCATGGTACTAAACATACATACAAAAAATTATTCAAATCAGAGCTTTCATATGGAAGTTCTGTACAAAAAACAGATTTCTGCATCGTCGGTACAAAATGGCGGCTGGCAGCCATCTTGAATTTCGGACCGCACCCAAAAACACTCGTTCTCGTCCCACGGTCATAACAAAGGTACCCAAGAAGTTTTGTATAAAGATCGGTTCATAAATACGGCCTCTAGCCCGAGATGTATCCAATTGTTGACGTACGGACAGACGGACAGATGGCCAGACGGACGGCGGGCCATGACAAAAGCTCAAATTTGGCTTCGCCAAAGTTGAGCTAAAAATTAGTTATTCAAGAATTCTGTTTGCAAGCGTCATCTGCTTTTCGTGTTAGATGAAGGGTTAAGTGGGGTGAAACAATTTATTTGGAACTTGAGGCAGAGACTCAGTGACGTCGAGGAGTATTGAACTAGTGGAAATATAATTGACTGAAGTCACATTCACTGGAAATATGCTGAACAACATGTGAGTTTTTAATATTTCTGATTCTTTTAAATTCATTGTTTGCAGTTAAAATTGAAAACACACCCATGGAAGTTAAAAATCAGACGCTGTTGTCCTTTCCCATTCCCCACGGACCTTGACTCTATCTGCTGCAAAAAACTGAAAAGCTGTTCTACATCACCTGTGTCCATGTAATTGTCCATCGTGACACATCTGATACTCTTTGAAGATTTGCTGCAGCTTGTTGACGACAAACCGACAAAAAGCTGCCTTGTGCCAGACTGAGAAGTAATAGATACACTAGGAGCTATAAATACACCGTCTTGTGACTTTAGTATTTGTCTGTTGGGTACTTGAAGAGTAGCACAACCCTGCCCAGTTTATTTTGTCAAAGCATCTGCCATTTCTCACTTTTCTATGGTGCTGTAATCTATGCAGTAACTTTGAATGGAGACTGGATTTTTATGACCCAAAATTGATGCAATTTTGAAACAGTACTGTGATAGCTGTTGTACGTATGCAGTGATTTGTGTATACAGCTGATAAGTTGGCTCATTGACTTATTTGGTTCATCATTCCTGATAAAGTATCTGTATCTAAAGGTACCTACAATACCATTTCTCTTGTTCACTGTCAAATGAACACAACACACGTTGAAATAATGCTGGCTCATCTTTGTGTCTTTTACTTAAATACTTTTCAAAGCTAGCAACAGGGCACATTCTGGTACCAGTGGCATACATGTAAGCCCCCTTACCCTCAAAAATGTGGAACTCCCCATTGTGATTTTTGTCCTTTTCCGATTTACTTCTCACAAATTTATGCCGCTGTCATCAGGCAGATTTCGAAATGTTCAGGGGTCAAAGCATGTTGATTCTCTTGACCGCGGCAGCAGAAATAAAATACAATTTCAAACCACACTTTATTTAACAATCCTTGAGGAATGACAGGATTGAAAACTATGGGTGCTGATAAAGTTTCTGCATATCAAGGGAGGAAATTGGCGTTTTGTGTTCAACGGAACTTTTTCCTTCTTATTGAAGATGTTTAAGGATGGCATTAAATGTTTCTGGTGACTTTCTGAAGTCAGTCCCAGTTAAAATATTCCTGTCAAGAAATCTATTGATTCCATGTCTGAAACAAATTAGGGAACTCTTAAGATATAACTGTTTTTGCTTAGTTCTCACGTTGACATAAAAATCAGCCAGCAGGTTATCATGTGCCTTATCAGAATAAGTTTCCACATCCACACTCAGTCCATGACAAATGCAAAATTCACGCAAAATTCTTATGCTGTACATGGTAGAATCCAAAGTTTTTTTACTGGAAACACTTTCAACTAAATTTAACACAGAATTGTTTGTAAATCTTTTGCTAACTTTGTTCATCTTTGTATTTTCCAAATGACTTATTTGTAGGTAAGTTTGTGTCTTTTGGTGACAAAAAAAGTTAAACAGACGTGGCACCAGTGTTTGATGTTGAGAATTTCCAATCAGCATGTGTGAAATCGACGCTGATCAATCTAAGTGGAGCTTACATTTTCTTTGTTCTCATGTCTCCAGGGAAGAACATTTCAATAGTACCTGTTCTTTGGTCCAAAAACTCCAGTACTTTGACTTTTAGAAGGTGTCAAATTAATAGTGATTAAACGATAAGGATTTGCGACCATCATCTGCTTGCCAATTAATTGAGCAAACAATTTGCAGATTATGAGTGCCAATGTCAGATAGTAACAACCAAAAGGAGTAGTATGTTTACAAATGCATAAAATAGGGTTAATTTTACAGTACAGTCAGATTGATTGGTTTGTTGACCTCAAGTGTATGTCAGTGTGTGTATTAAAATAAAAATACGACATCGGTGAAAACAAGTTAACAGTGCAGCACCTTTGGTCAATGATGGAAGATGCAGCGCTGTTAACTTGTTTACGCTGATGTCGCATTTCATTGAGTCATCACACAACATATGACATGTGTGTCATGAGCAGCAATAAAGGAGAAGATCAGACCAATCAATGAGATTAGGCCAATCTTGATTCCTGCCAATCATTGTGGCAACCTATTAAGTTTGTAACTGCTTGTATGAGATTCTTAATCAAATATAAATACAAACAATTTTGATCCAGTGGTGTTCCATGTTACCATCAGCATGGACTGATGTTCAAACACCCTCAACCAATAGTCAACTGATGACTTGAAATCGGTCGATGTCAGATGCGATTGCCAAACATCGGTTAAGGTGTCAAATTAACCAATCATGGCTGATGTTACAGACTTGAGGCATAATAATATTGGTTAGTGACAACCTTTTGACAACTGCCTATTTACTTCTCTTTTTTTAACTTGCATTTGAGTGAAAGAAGAAAGGAATGTAGGCTCATTCATTCAATTTTATTTGTATTCAGATTAGCAGATAACCAATCAGACAAATCTGTGAATCAGTTTGATGAGGTTACAAATATGTAGAGAGTATTCGCTTGACTGGACTGGTTACGTGAAATAATTCATGAGAGGTGAGGGACGTTGTACAAACACGAGTCCGCGAATGCGCACAAGTGTTTTACAATATAGTCCCTCGCCTCGAATGAATTATTTTGTGTAACCAGTCCAGTCAAGCAATTACTCTATTTATTACTTTTCATTATTAACGATAATTATATTATTTAACCCTTTACCTAACGTAACAGCCAGAACCGGCAAGTGCCATTCTAAAAATTGCCAATTAATTTTCATTATTTTTGTCTCTAAAACATAGGTTATGACCCCTCATTGGAATGTGCACGTCGAGTTCGTTCCAATGAGGGGTCATAACCTAGGTTTTTGAGACAAAAAATGAAAATAATAGTTATTCAAGAATTTTGTTTGCAAGTGTCATCTGCTTTTCATGTTAGGTAAAGGGTTAAAAAAAAACAATTAAGTCCCCATTACACCCTCGGCAAAGCGTCTTCGTTTGCGCGCACGGATACACGACCCAAATGTCAATTGCATAATTCACTTGTGAAGTTATCATTTATAATCAAACCCATAAATCACAGTAAATCACACTTTGGAAAGTAATAAGACAACTTACTTTATTATCAGTTAGACTTGGAATGTATTTATAATGCTTCATGTGATCTGTAATACAAGAGAATAAAAAACAATGAGTGAAGCAGAGATACACAAGTCCAGTTGGGAAAATATTTTTTTAAAAAGTTATATTCAGATAAAAATTCTTCACAAGTCACGGGGGCGCAGGCCTGAAAATAAGCCATCTGACATTTGCAGAATGAGGTCCCCAAAGGGTGAATTTGATAATGCTCTCCCATGCAGTGGGCCAATTTATCCTCTGGGTACCTCTTTCAGCAGTTTTGAGACCCTGATTCAGATTGAGGTTCACAGAGGGTAAATTTAGTAATGCTACCCTGCAGTGCAGGGTAGCATCATTAAATTCACCCTCTGGGGACCTCATTTTGCAGATGACAGTCTGCTTATTTTCTGGCTTGCGGGGGCAAGGTGGCGTTGCGGTAACCAGTTCTCGTCAGATCACTGAAGTTAAGCAACGTCGAACCCAGTTAGTCCTTGGATGGGTGACTGTCTGAGTGATTGATTCGGACTCCCGCATTGTGTCCTTGGGCAAGGCACTTAACCCCGATTGTCCACATGAGGGCACGATGATGCCGTGTACTAAGGCATACTGCATGTCGATGGTGCACATGTCTTCAACCAACCTAACCCTGCCTGTGTGCAGTGCGGAATTACGATGTTGGGGAGCTGGCAGCTGCTCGTCGGTGGTTCTCTCCAGGTACTCCGGCTTCCTCCACCCGTAAAACTGTCACTGTCATTAGCCATTGTGCATAAGTATGTGACATTAAACACCAATAAACAAAAAACAATTCATAAGTCACAGGACTGTTACTATAAATGGAACTTGATAATAAACAGCTGCGCCATGAGCGCATGATACGCCCGTTATTAATTACAAGAGGGAAGCACACAATATGAGTATACATGTGTACTTGTCAGGTTTTTTTTTATATTCTTGTACAATAATCATAACCAACAACATACTGTGTTCAATAATTTGGAAATAAAATTATTTGAATTTCATGTATATATCTTATGTCTATAGAGATCATAAATTCAAGAAAAAATCAACGATTTTCTAAGTAATAAAGTCCCATAACTCTGGAATAACTAATCGAATGGCGACACCAACCAAAAGGGGGCTTCCTTCCATCAACATAAACCACCTACCAAAAAACTGTGAAAATCTCTCAAAGCGTTCTCGAGTTATCGTACGACGTGTAAAAAATCAACAATTTTCTAAGTAATAAAGTTCCATAACTCTGGAATGACTGATCGAACGGTGACACTAAACGAAAGGGAGCTTCCCTCCATCGATATACACCACCTACCCAAAAGTCACGAAAATCTCTCAAAGGGTTCTCGAGTTATCGTACGATGTGTAAAAAATCAACAATTTTCTAAGTAATAAAGTCCCATAACTCTGGAATGACTAATCAAACAGTGACACTAAATGAAAGGGAGCTTTCCTCCATCGATATACACCACCTAGCCAAAAATCACGAAAATCTCTCAAAGTGTTCTTGAGTTATTGTACGACGTGTGACCAGACTGATGGACAGATGGACAGCGGTATACCATAATACGACCCATTTTTTCAAAACGGGCGTATAAAAAACTAGAGTGATGTCGCGCATAGAGCCCAACTGTCCCAGCAATGACACAGCTTAGACAGAAAATTGTCTGTGCTATTTTTTGTTAGCCGCTTGTCTTACAAATCTGCCAGGGAGCGCGGTGGCTCAGTTGGTAGAGGTGCTGGCTGCAAGCCGAGAGGTCCTCGGTTCGAATCCCACCTGCGGCAACCACGTTGTGTCCTTGGGCAAGACACTTCATCTCCATTGCCCGCGTGGGGGCACGATGACGCCGTGTACTAAGGCGTACTGTACGTCGATGGTGCGCATGTCTTCAACCAATCTAACCCTGCCTGTGTTGCAGTGCGGAGTTACGATGTTGGGGAGCTGGCAGCTGCTCGTCGTTGCTCAGTGGTTCTCTCCAGGTACTCTGGCTTCCTCCACCCATAAAACTGTCACGGTCATGATTAGCCATTGTGCATAAATATGTGACCTTAAAACACCAATAAATAAATAAATAACTTACAAATCTGCCATATATCTGCACTTGTGATATACAAAAATTGCTATTCAAATTTTATTTTTTTATTTTTCTACCCCAAAACATACCTCATGTCCTATTAATGGAACAAGCGTGATGAGCTTGTTCCAGTAAGGACTAATAAGGAATGGTTTGAAGTAAATGAAAGTGTAAATGACACTGTAGCTCAACTTGTCTGTGTGTAGTGTTTGATCAAAAGGATAATGTTAAATGTTTATGAAAGGATTATGAAATAAAACAAGAATTGTGATGATTGAGAATATGTTAATTTCTGTTCCCTGTATGTTATGTTTTCAGTAAGAATAATTTGAGTGTAGACTGTACTAAAGAATTAAGACCTGCATTGATGTGGCCCTAACTGTTAACAGATGTCAACCAAAGTTACCAAGTTTCAGTAAAATTCATACCAAGTTACAATGAAATCCCTTCATAAATATAATATGTAGACTTTGCTGAAGGAATCTAGGTCTCATGATGGTTCAGCAGTCAAGGCTGACGAATCATGACCAAAATAGGAGAGTCTCATCTAGATATCATACCAAGTTAACCTACCAAGTTACAATGAAATCCTTTTATAAAAACAAACTATAAGTTACAAGAAATCTCTTTATAAAAACAAACTGTTAGCAGTGCTAAAGGAATCTAGATCAAGTGACCAGCTGGTAGTAACGGTTGACTGATCGTAACCAAAATATGAGAGTCTCATCTAGATATTATACCAAGTTATCCTTCCAAGTTACAATGAAATTGCTTCATAAATATGAACTGTCGACTGTGCTAAACAAATCTAGGTCATGTGCCTGTCTGGCTGTCATGGTTGACCGATCATGGCCAAAATAGGACATTCTCATCTCGACATTATACAGAGTCATCCTACCAAGTTACAATAAAATCCCTTGCATAAATACGACCTGCAGACTGTGCTAAAGATTTTTGGGCTTTGGGCCCGGCGTAGCCATCACAGTTGACCGATCGCGACCAAAAGGGGAAATTCCCATCTAGACATTATACGGAGTCAGCCTACCAAGTTACAATGAAATCCATTCATAAATACAACCTGTAGACTGTGCATTCATTTTTGAGGTTTCGGGTCTCGCAGCCATCATGATTGACCGATCGCGACAATAGGGGAGGTTCTAATCTAGACATTATATGGAGTCATGCTACCAAGTTACAATGAAATCCCTTCATAAATACGACCTGTAGACTGTGCTAAAGGTTTTGGGGTTTTGGGCTCTGGCAGTCGGTCCAGTTGACCGATCGCGACCAAAAGTGGACTTTCCCATCTAGACCTTATATGAAGTCATCCTATGACCTGTATACAGACTGCACTAAAGATTTTTGGGTTTTGGGCTCTCGCAGCCATCATGGCTGATCAATCGCGACCAAAAGGGGATGTTCTCATCTAGACATTATGCAGTCATCTTACCGAGTTACAATGAAATCCTATCATAAATACAACCTTTAGACTGTGGCAAAGATTTTTGGGTTTCGGGCTCTCGCAGCCATCACTGTTGATTGATCACGACCAAAAGTTATTTTATTTATTTAGTTATTGGGGCTTAATGACACTTTTGACAGCCAGGGTCACCCTGAGTCAGAGTTTGATAGTCGGAGGCAGCCAGAGTATCCAAAGAGAACCACCGAGTGATGGCAAGCAACTGTCAAACTCCCAAACGTACTAACTCCACAAAAGCAGGGATTGCATTGGTTGAAGACAAGTACACCATCGACGTGCAGTACGCCTTAGTGCACAGCGCCACCATACCCCCACGTGGGCAATCAGGATGAAGTGCGTTGCCCAAGGACACAACACAGTTACCCCTGGTGGGGGTCAAACTGTGGACCTTTTGGTTTGAAGTCCAATGCAATAACCACTGAGCCAATGAGCTCCCTTGAGCTGTGATAAATAAAACTAATTTATCTCCTAGAAACCAGAATGTGCTCTTTTTAGTTATGGTGACCTTAACACTGATGGTATCTTCCATGCCAGTTAAATGGCAGAAATTGGAAGAGTCCATATCCATTATTTGGGGATAGAGCAATTAATATTTTCAACGTGCAGCCTTTAGGCTGCACGTTGAAAATATTAATTGTTCTACCACACACATTCACTTAGAAGCCATACTACTTAATGAAATTAAGTCGTATCATGTTGCTGGACCGGAAAAGCAGCCTCTCGTGTTGAAAGTGTTAACATTTGATTACTGCAAAATCAATACAGGATTCTTTCTCTCCCATTGGGATACCTAATCTGTAAATCTGGTGAAGGTGTGACATATAAAACAAAAGTTACAGCCCAAAATACAAATTTCGACAAAGTTCTATTTATATTAAATGTTGTGTGACCTGTGTATTTGTGGCTATCAAATCCAATATCTTTATTGTCTGTATGTGATTACTTACTGCAATTTCGGTTGAAGTGTGATAAATAGAACTAAAGTTATTACCTGGAAACCAAAAAGTGCTATTTTATGTAACAGTGAACTGGACTTTTGATCACTGCAAACTTGATACGAAATTCTTTCTCTCCCATTGGGGCAACTATATATGTAAATCTGGTGAACATGTAACATGAAATATTACAGTGAGCTCAAATATGAATCCAGGGACTTAAATTGAACAAACTTCAAGCTGATCCCCCTAAAGATGCAGAATATCAAATATCAAGAGATTTTGACTGGTAGAACTGAAGAAGATTTTTAAAAAAATACTCCTCATGTTACACTAAGTTAAAATTGGTGCTCCATAAGTTACTTAAGTTGAACAAACTTCAAGCTGGCCTCCCCTCCCCCACCCCCACCCCCACCCCTTCCTCTAAAGATGCAAAATACCAAATATCAAGAGATTTTGACTTGTAGATTTGAAGAAGATTTTTAAAAAAATTTGGGTTCCCACAGGGAGCTCAATTATGAACCCAGGGACTTGTTTCGAACAAACCTTAATCTGACCCCTCTAAAGATGTTATATACCAAGTATCAAAAGATTCTGATAAGCAGTTCTGGAGACAAAAGATTTTTTAATTTAAAAAGAAAAATTTGTGGGGTACTAACAAAATTATGCCATTTGTGTAGTGCCCCATACAGGCATGGCAACTTTATTTGAACAACCTTGAAATGGCATATGATATATCAAGTTGTGAACATGCACACCAAGTTTGGTTCAATTTGGCCCATTGGTGTATGAGAAGTCGATAATGTAAAAGTTCACGTGGATGGATGAAGGACGATGGACAGAAAGTGATCACTAAAGCTCCCCTTAATCTTCCCTCAGGTGAGCTAAAAAATAAAATCAGACAACAGAACAGTTTCAAAAATGACAGATAGGAGGGGCCCATGGAGTATTTACCAATGGGTATTTTCTCTCGGTTTATCCTTCCGTGCTGGCACTCATTCACACACGTGCGTCATTCTGTGTATATATGCAACCATCGCTGACAAAATTGTCATTCATATTTTATTATTTTTGCCACCAAATCATAGCTTATGACCCCTCACTGGAATAAGCCTGTCATGATTAATCGAGAAGTTGACTCATCATTCAAAACACCCATAATCGATTACAATTTCAAAGTCAACGATTATGGGTTTTCATCACTCCTGTAATGATGAATTTATCAGTTATCATACTCATCCCCATCCCCATTGTGCTCGTAATAAGCGTCAGAGGCTGTTGATTATCAAAATACATTGTAACTGATGTGGGAAAGAAGTATAAAGATACATGTATATACAACACACGACACCAGATCTGGCATTCTAGAAAGTATGGGCGATCCAATTCCATATAAGTAATGGAAAGTTAGCTTGAAAATAGGTGATAGGCAGGCCTGGCAGTCTAGAAAATCAAGGAATGCAAAACAGTTGCCCTCCTCAGATTGCTTTGGAGTGCAATTGCACCTGGAATGTTCAGTGCAGATACTTGTATGCTATTTTGGTTATATTCACTTCAAGGTATTACTATTGTGACTGAAAAAATTGTACTACAGTCAGCTACACAGTTGAAAAAATGGCACACACATCTTCGTATTACTCAAAATGTTGCATTCAATTCTTATGTGACTATCTTCTACACTCAAAATGTATCGAAATGCAACACAGAATGGGCCATGAATTATTGCGAATCAATACAACATTGACAAATCGTCCCCGGAATTCCAATGTGGCACATAGTTCACATTGGAACTCAGGGGACGAAATGATAATAGATTTGAAAGGCAGTCCAAACATGTCTGGCATTCTAGAAAATCAAGGGGTGCAAAAAATTGCCCTCCTCCTTTTTTTCTAGGCGTGCAGCACTCCTGCATTCCTAAAGAATGCCAGGCCTGGATAGGTTATTTTCGATGTCATAAAAAATCAAAATAAAAAAATAATTCATCACTTTTTTGCTTTTCATCTGCATTTATGAACAATGCTTTGCAGTTTTGAACACCAAAAAATTCCAACATTTTTCAGATATTTGACGGCATCGAAAATAATACATTATCTATTTTCAAGCTAAAGGTCCCATTACTTTTTGTAGCACCTAGAAGTAATGAATTTTGATATCGTGTGAGTTAGGTAAAGGGTTAAAATATATTCACTGTCATTCATAAGCGCCAGGTCTACCAGGGATTCTTTTACCCTCTTTGAGAAAAGGCCTGGGGCCCTTGCCATTGGGAAAATTTGCATCATGGGGGCAGTCATATGGAATCATGTTCACACAGTCACTGTAGTCTGTATTAAATTGTTCTTATACCGTTAAAGAAGAACTTTCATTTGCCTTTGAATTAAGAGACTTTGTTTGGCATGCATTTTATATTAATGTACAACTGCTGGCCTGAACTGGGTGGTCATAAGGCCTCAGAAAACCAATGGTTTTCTGAGGCCTTATGACTACCCAATTCAGGGTACCAGAAGTACATTAAATGTTTGTTTTTGTGGGAACTGTGATTGGGAAATCTGGGGTTAAGAATTGGGAAAATCATACCCAAACAGGGGTCAGCCATGTGGGCAACTAGGGCGAAGAAGTCGCCTTGTCATTCCTCAAGTTGCCCTGGCTCACATTGGGGGCGAAATTCAAGTCGCCCTCCAAAACTTCCTTTGGAGACATGGCAGTTTACTGTATTTTCTTATGTTTTATTTCCCCCCAAAAAACCGCTTCCACATTCACAAAAATGTAAACATGGCTGCCATTAAAATTTGTCTAAAAATAGCCTAAACTAGTCCAATTTTATATTTCTGAAAAGAGTTGTAACGGCGTAGTTGTTCGAACAATACGCCCCAACTGATAGCAACCAGCACAAAATGCTATTTAAAAACAAAAGTGCCAGGAAAAAGTAACTCAAATGTCATTGGGAAAGGGTCACATAAACAACTCCTGTAGAAACCTGAAAGAATCCCTGTCCAGACACAGTGAATCTCATAACATGAATAACATTACCAGAAAAATTACAAATTTAGACAGCAATACCATTGCCTTATACTTATACTTTTCAAATTCACTGGGAACATGAACAAACATGCAAATAAAAAAAAGGTAAACAAAATCAAACCTGTTCTTGACATTTTATGAAGAAAAATCTTCGAGAGACAAATATGAAATCTTACTCTCCTTGGTTGAGATCAACTCTCCACTAACAGAACACAAAATCAATAAGTATCCATTTGAGTTTCTTCCTAATCTGCCCAGGAGATTTTCTCTGGGAGTTATTTAGTGTAAATCTGACACTGTATAGTCTGGGCTGCATAGTTTCTTTATACCTGATGTATCTATGGAGAATTTACAATGACAAGGTCAATTTCTTTATAGGTTTCTCAGTGAGTACAAAGAAAGTTCATTATTCAAAGCATGTACTTGCAAAACTTGATTTTGTATCATGAAAACAGTGATTTACCCTTTTCTTAACATGAAAAGCAGACGACACTTGCAAACAAAATTCTTGAATAACTATCTTTTTCATTTTTTGAACCCAAAACATAGGTTTTGACCCCTTATTGGAACGAGCTCGATGAGCTCATTCCAAAGAGGGGTCATAACCTATGTTTTTAAGACAAAAAATGAAAAAAATACTGAAAATTAATTGGCGAATTTTGTGAATAGCACTGGCCAGTTTTGGCCATTACTTTAGGTAAAAGGTTATCCCTTTATCTAGGGCTGCACGGTATATCGATAAACTGATACATACCAGTGTTTAATACAGTATCGATTGAATACCGGTGTGATTACAGTGAAACCTGTCTTGAGAGACCGCCTGTTTTGCCAAGCAAAAACGGTCTCTCAAGACAGGTGGTCTCTGATAACAGGTTTGGGGATTTCTGCAAGTCACTGACAAATCCAAGGTATATTTGTTGTGGGGCTAATGTATAAAAAAAACCCAGAACAACTTTATTCATCTTATAATTTATTATGTACATGTCAAATATTTTTAATTCATTTTATAATTTATTATATGTCAAATATTTTTTTATTCATCTTATAATTTATTACATGTCAAATATTTTTTTAATGTTTTCATTCATTACATGCATTCATGAATAATGTATTTCAGTTACATGTGCATGTTGTATAACCTTATTTCATGTGTAAATAAAATAAATAAAATACTCTTGTGTGAATAAAAAACCAATAGTTGCATCATTGTTGTTATTTTATCCTGCAACTTATTAATAAAAACACGTGGGCATGTTTCAGTCACGTGTTTAAACAAATTATAATTTAATTGGACTGCCCTGATGTGTTCAAGACATCCCCCATTGTTATTAAAAAATGACTCTTCACATGTGTTTTTTCCAAATAGTTTCTAAAAATGAGGTTGCTTTATGGATATTTAAAAAACACAAGGTATGGATTCGTCCTAATTTGTGAACAGCAATTTTACCGAAGCCATTTATACATGTAATATATATATATTTATTCTAAATTATTTATATTTTCAAGTGCTATGTGACAAGTGCCTCTTTTTGACAAAAATCAAAATTGAAATAAATCTCGTGGCACATTAGTTTACGAGTAAAACCCAGTCCATATATGGTCCCAGTGGTCACTGATGACAGGTGAAAAGTTTGATTTTTGCCACCATTTTGTGGTCGCTGGTCACGTTAGACAGGTGGTCGTTCACGACAGGTCAGTTACAATGCAAAACCAATCGGTACATGGCCGTGGCGGTCGTTCAAGACAGGTGGTCGCATCGGCAATGGTCTCTCAAGACAGGTTTCACTGTACAAAAATATTGGTTTATCGTCATTATTTATTTACCCGCAATTTAATTTTCAAATCATGTACTTGCAAAACTTGATTGTGTATCATGAAAGCAGTGATTAACCCATTATCAAATGCCGGCAATATCATAATTCATTATTGCACTGTCCTGTTCCTACAATAACAACTTCTGCAAGGGGGGGGGGGGGGGGATGTGCAACAGGAAGATGGCCAGACTGGCCATGTTGCCTCCCAATGCTGTAAAACATGTTAAAAGTGTTCTTTGTGTAAAAAATAGTTTAAACCCAGGCACATTGTTGAATAAAGATTGACTGTTTGATTATTTTAAATATTTTTTCAAATTTAAAAACAAATGTCAACAAAACCATGATCCTGCTCATTGGAAGGTGCTTTATGAGCACATTCCAATGAGAGGACACATATGATTTTGTTGTAGTGTTTTGAAAAATACTTTTTTTCAACTGCTCAATTTGTATATTACGTGGGTACAGATGCGACCGATTCCATAGTTAAAGGGTTAAAACACTCCAAAAATGGGTGAGAGCATTTAGTTCTGTCTTAGATATTTCCTAACTAGAAATATCTATCATAAGTTTTTTAACCCTTTACCTAACATGAAAAGCAGACGACACTTGCAAAAAAAAATCTTGAATAACTCATTTTTTTTCATTTTTTGTCTCATAACCTATGTTTTTGAGACAAAAATGAAAAAAAATAATGAAAATTAATTGGCAATTTTTTAGAATAGTGCTGGCCGGTTTTGGCCGTTATGCTGGGTAAAGGGTTAAGCAGGATTTAATCCTTTACCCAACGAATTGCCCACATCCACCCGCCTAATATGCAAATTCAGCAGCTGAAAAAATTTTTTTTTCGAAAAATTTCAACAAAACCATATCATGTGACCTCTCTTTGGAACGAGCTCGTTCCAAAGAGGGGTTACATGATATGGTTTTGATGAAATTTTTTGAAAAAATTTAAAAAATGCTATTTAAAATAATAAATTTTGATTTTGTCTGCGTTGGGTAAAGGGTTAATAGAATAACACAACAGATGAGCAAAAAAAATTCTTCAAAATCCAAAAATGTTCTGCCTTTTACCAAAAAAATTCCTTCTATGGCTCTATGCAAACAATTTATTTATTATTTATTGGTGTTTAAGGTCACATATTTTTGCACAATGGCTAATCATGACCACAACATGAGTATCAACTCAAGACCAGGAATGAGCATTAATAAGCCATGTAGCCCATTTTAGAGAGGGTTTGCACCTCCCAAGCATTGGTGACTGGGTCCTATTTTACTAGTAAAACAGAGTGTGTTTACTACAGTGAACAGGCACTGCTTTACTACCCAGGGTTCCCGCGGGAAAGCCAAACAATTAATATACAAAAAATAGGTGACCCCAGCAAGCTTGACACACTCCCTGAAGGAATAAACAGCTGCGCCATGAGCGCATGATACGCCCATTATTAATTACAAGAGGGAATCACACAATATGAGTATACATGTGTACTTGTCAGGTTACATATACTTGCCACCAAAAAAGCATGAAAATTGCTCAAAGTCCAACATGTGGAAAATTGCCTATATTTTGATGAATAAAGTCCCATAACACTGGAATGACAAATTGGACAGCGACACAAATTGAAAGAGAGATTCCTTCTATCAACATATACTTGCAACCAAAAAATCATGAAAATTGCTCTAAGCATTTTCAAATTATGTTCGACATGTGAAAAATAAAGTCCCATAACTCTGGAATGACTACTCGAACGGCAACACCAACCGAAAGGGAGCTTCCTTCCATCAACATAAACCACCTACCAAAAAATCGTGAAAATGTGTCAAAGCATTCTCGAGTTATCGTATGACGTGTAAAAAATCAACAATTTTCTAAGTAACAAAGTCCCATAACTCTGGAATGACTAATCGAACGGTGACACTAAACGAAAGGGAGCTTCCCTCCATCAACATAAACCACCTACCAAGAAATCGTGAAAATCTCTCGAAGCGTTCTCGAGTTATCGTACAACATGTAAAAAATCAACAATTTTCTAAGTAATAAAGTCCCATAACTCTGAAATGACTAATCGAATGGCGACACTAAACGAAAGGGAGCTTCCCTCCATCGATATACACCACTACCCCAAAATCACGAAAATCTCTCAAAGCATTCTCGAGTTATCGTACGACGTGTAAAAAATCAACAATTTTTTTATGTAATAAAGTCCCATAACTCTGGAATGACTAATCGAACGGCGACGCTAAACGAAAGGGAGCTTCCCTCCATCGATCTACACCACCTACCCAAAAATCACGAAAATCTCTCAAAGCGTTCTTGAGTTATCTTACGACATGTGACCAGACGGACAGATGGACAGACGGACAGATGGACAGCGGTATACCATAATATGACCTGTTTTTTCAAAACGGGCGTATAAAAATTGAGAAGAGTGTTTTTTAACCACTTTTCGACCATGGAAGATAGGAGTTGGGTTGGTTGGGGGCAGAGTATATCATAAAAATCATATTAAATGTAAATTGATTTGACATAATTGAGTGACTGGAATATTTTTCATATTATTACACAAAAATTTCTCACAAATTATGAACAGATTTTCAACTACTGATGGAAACACTGAGAAGCAAGCCAGAAAATAAGCAGACCGTCATCTGCAAAATGAGGTCCCCAGAGGGTGAATTTGAAATGCAGGGCAGCATCACAAAATTTATCCTCTGTGAACCTCAACCTGAATCAAGGTCTCAAACCTGAACAAAAAGAGGTGCCCAGAAGATACACTGGCCCAATGTATGGGATAGCATCAGCACATTCACCCTCTGGGACTTCATTCTGCAAATGACAGACTGCTTATTTTCAAGCTTGCTGAGAAGTGGAACTGTGCTTGGCTACTGTGGAAAACAAGGTCTGTTTTTTGTTCATTTAATTGGTGTAATACCTCAGGTGATCAAGATTTTTTCAATCAACATTAAATATACCTCCACCCATTAACATGTTGCAGTTGTGCACTGCAGTAAGTTTAACCAATGCAAAAAACATTTTCACAAAATCAGATACGTGAGAAAAGTGCTGCTTTTTAAAATTTGTATTCCAACAGGGTAACTGACCCACAAGCAGCACCATCTGTTCCTGTATTGGTGACAATACCAGCACCTTCTGTATCATTTGTCCTGTTCACATCTGATGCAAATTCTTGGCATCTACTTCTTAACCCTTTACCTAACATGAAAGGAAGAAAAGACTTGCAAACAAAATTCTTGAATAATTATTTTTTTTTTTGCATCAAAACATAGCTATGACCCCTCACTGGAATGAGCTCAATGAGCTTGTTCCACTGAGGGGACATAAGCTATATTTATAAGACAAAAAATAAACAAGTCCACTGCCAGACATGGGCTATGTCCCCCAAAAGTAAGTTCAACTGATGGCAGCTGCCAAGGGTGGCAAATCCCCCCGAAAAATCACCCTGATAAGTAACCGTAGTAATATATTACATTAAATTAACACAGCCACTGTTACTGTTGGTATTATTTACTTGAATAATACAGATAAGATTACCTGAATCTGATGACATGTCAAGTTTGGTTTCGATTGGGACCGATAAAATTTCAAGTTCAAGGTCACTGTCACCTTGACCTTTGGCACAAAATATGTAGGGTTCTTCCTCTCATCATGCTCAACCCACATGCCAAGTTGGGTTCTGATTGGTAATGCATAATTTTAATAATTAAGAGAGCCAAAACCAGCTCTGATCGATAAAATTTCAATTTCAAGGTCAATGTGACCTTAACCTTTGGCATAATAACCTACAAAATAAATAGGGTTCTTCCTTTCATTATGTTCAACCCATAGGCCAGGTTCAGTATCAATCAGGCAAAATTTCAATTAGAGAAGCCAACTATGGTAAACATTTAAGATCAAGGTCACTGTGAGATTCACCATTGGCACAATAACCTCAAAATAAATAGAGTTCTTCCTCTCATCATGCCTAACCCCACATGCCAAGTTGGGTTTCAGTTGAACAAGCAGAACTTTAATTACAGAGCGGAAACCTACACTGATAAAAATTGAAGTTCAAGGTCACTGCAGGGCTTATATTTCATCTAAATGTGTGAGAATCCATTTAGATTGTCGTGAAAATGGTTGCGAGAATCCATACCTACCATGAGTGTCCCAGGATCCCATGACGCCACCATGGTTGAACCACTGTTGAATACTGATAACACATGGTAACCTTTTACCCAACACACCTTTTTAATTTTTAAAACTAAATTTGATAATTTTTAAACAATAAATAATAAATAAATGATAAAATAATTTAATTAATTAAATGAACAATATTTACCAATAAAATCTTACAAATATGGTTGTCGTTGGAACCGGCTCAATGAGCCGGTTCCAATGACAGCCATATTTGTGCAATTTTATTGACAAAGAGTCAGGATATTTCATGTCATGTTAGCCTTCTATTGGTTAATTTGTTTACGCTGTCTTAGATAAAGGGTTAAATTGATTCAATTCTTTTCACGCGAATCCTAGCAGAGGTGCAGCGAGAATCTACATGGATTCTCGCCTGTTTTATTATGCGAATCTTTGTGCGAATCGATTCTCGTCGAAATATAAGCCCTGCACTGTGACTTTGTCCGTCAGCATCATGATTCCAAAATGAATAGGGTTCTTCCTTTTATCATGCCTAATCCACATGCCAAATTTGGCTTCATTCAGCTGAGCAGAACTTTAATTACAGAGCGGAAAACTAACACTGATAAAAATTAAAGTTCAAGGTTGCTGTGACCTTGACCTTTGGCACAGTAATCCCAAAATATATTGGGTTCTTCCTCTCATCATGCCTAACCCACATTCCAAGTTTGGTTTCAGACGGCCAAGAGAATTTTAGTTAGAGAGTGGAAACCAACTTCGATGGACAGACAGACGGAAGGATGGACAGCCGGGCAGACAGCACCACGGCTATATCAAATTTTCAAAGTCCAAAAATGGAAAACGGGCCATAACTCAGCCAAAATTGGTCACACCAAACCTAAATTTAAACTTGACCTGTGTATTCTTGCGACAAACCTTTGTACATAATTTGGTGTTGAATTCAATAAATCAAACTGGAATTATCATCCAGACACCAAATTTCAAAAGTTGCGAAATTGGGCAGAAAAGCATTGACAAAGGGGGATAACTCCAACAAAAATTATCAAATCCAGCCGATATTTGGAATTCACCTTATCATTGGGGTAAGGGACATATACACCAAATTTGGCTTTGATTCGATGATACAAACTTTAGTTATCACTCTGGATTAACAGATGGATACCAGCACAGACACAGCTGGTTACAACAGTCCTCTGACAAAATGTCTGGGGACAAAAAATAATGAAGATTGAATGGTGATTTTTGTGAATAGTGCTGTCCGGTTTTGACAGTTATGTTGGGTAAAGGTTTAAGTGATTGTGTACTACAAGCTCATATTTGAATTTTCTCTCAGAAGTAAAAATTTCTGTTCATATGAATTTGTCTTGTGAAAATTTATTGGAGAATGCCTGCAGTTGAAATAAAAGTGTCAATGACACTGTAGCTTAGCTTGTCTGTGTGTTGTGTTTGATGAAAAGGATAATGTTTATGAAAGGATTATGAAATAAGACAAGAATTGTGATAATTAGGAATATGTTAATTTCTGTTCCCTGTATGCTATGTTTTCAATAAAAATAATATGAAGTGTAGACTGTACTAAAGAATTGAGGGGTGGGTTAATGTGGCCCTCACAGTTAATGTATGTCAACGAAAGTTACCAAGTTACAGTGAAATTATAGGAAAACGAGTCATCCTATCAGATTACAATAAAATCCCTTCATAAATACAGCCTGTAGACTGTGCTAAAGGTTTTTGGGCTTTGGGCCTGTGTAGCCATCACAGTTCACTGATCGCAACCAAAAGGGGACGTCCTCCTCTCGACATTATACAGAGTCATCCTACCAAGTTACAATGAAATCCTGCTAAAATTTTTCGGGGCTTGGCCAGCCATCATGCTTCAATGATTGTGACCAAAAGGGGACGTTCTCATCTGGGCATTATGTGGAGTCAACCTACCAAGTTACAATGAAATCCCTTGATAAATATGACCTGTAGACTGTGCTAAAGGTTTTGGGGCTTCGGGCTCCTGTAGCCATCACAGTTGACCAAGCATGACCAAAAGGTGACGTTCTCATCTAGACATTATATGAAGTCAACCTACCAAGTTACAATGAAATCCCTGCATATTAAATATGGCCTGCACACTGTGCTAAGAGTTTTGGGGTTTCGGGCTTGGGTAGCCATCACGGTTGACAGATCATGACCAAAAGAGGACGTTCTCATCAAGATATTGTACAGAGGCATCCTACCAAGTTATAATAAAATCCCTTCATAAATACGACCTGTAGGCTGTGCTAAAGGTTGTCGGGTTTTGGGTGTGGGCAGCCAGCACGGGTGACCGATCGTGACCAAAAGGGGACGTCCTCATTTAGACATGGCCCCAAACCTGCATATGAAATTTTGTGATGCTTGGACAAGAACTACAGGGTGTAGCCTGTGCTAAAAGAAAATGTGAACAGACTCACAGACTAACGGTCTTCCGCACGCGTGATGGCAATAGCTTATCTTGACTTTGTCAAGTTCAGCTAAAAATATTATTTTTAAAACAATTTCAACAAAACCATATCATGTGACCTCATTGAAATGTTTTGAAGATACTGTGAAAGCTATTCCCATAAACAATTTTCATTCCAAATTTCACTGACAGCCACTAACCCCAAACCAGAGATACGAGGCCAAAGAACAAAAAACTGGCTATCTTACAAGGCAAACAGCAAAAGTATTGTCTTTGTTTTACAGCAAGGTAATTGTGAAAGCCAGAAACACCTGTTACCGATAACCTGTAATGATCAGACCATCCACATACAATATGTAGAACAAAGACATAATGGCACATGTGGGGAGGTGTTTTGCATGCATTTTTTTTACTGCAGGGACATGACTCATTTGAAAGCCTTTCCCATAAACAATCTTCATTTCAAATTTCATTGAAATCAGATAACACAAATCTTATAAAACAAAGACATAATGCCACATGTGGGGAGGTGATTAGCATGTATTTTCTTTGTTTTACTGCAGGGACATGACTCATTTGAAAACCTTTCCCATAAACAATCTTCATTTCAAATTTCATTGAAATCAGATAACCCAAATCTTATAAAACAAAGACATAATGCCACATGTGGGGAGGTGATTAGCATGTATTTTCTTTGTTTTACTGCAGGGACATGACTCATTTGAAAGCCTTTCCCACAAACAATCTTCATTCCAAATTTCATTGAAATCCCAAACATGAAATATGAGGCGAACAGACAAAAAATTGGCTATTTTACGAGGCAAACGGGGAATTTTTGAAGATAAAAAGGGGGATAAGTCTAAAAAGTGAAAAGTAAGAAATATTATTATTGACTCATTTAAAAGACTTTCCCATAAAAAAAAATCTTCCAAATTTCCTTGAGATCCAATAAGCCAAACCTGAGATACAAGACAAAAGACAAAAAAATAGTCTTTTGTGTATTCAAAGGGCCATAACTCACAGAAAAAATATTCCAACAGCAAAGTGCCTGATATTATTATTACTTAAAGACTTCATGATAGTGAACATCAGTATGAAATTTCATCGAAATCTGAGCAGTAATGTTTAAGTTATAACACGAACAGACATCTGAGTGAGGACAGAAAGACATACCCATGGTTGCACAGACACAAGGACACACAGACATAACAGACATATTCATGGATGCATAGACTGGTGCAATTCAGTATACCCAAAACAATAAATCTGATGTTGTGTACGTTGGGTAAAAGGGTTAAAATAAATCATTGTTCAGTGTTGTTCTCTTTATTCATTCTAAACTATTTAGAATATCAACATTGCCAACAAAAAGAAAGTCAGTTCTTACATGTATGTGCAAAATATATATAACTTGTAACTTAAGTCATCTGTCAAGAATTATGCATATTATTATGCATATTACACACCAACAAAATCTATATATCCAATCATACAATGCAAATGTGCAAAGTGTCCAGCCTAATGCAGTGGTTCTACTGAGGACGTTTTAATTCTGTGAATTTATGTCAGAAGGTTGCCATGATTTTGGGGGATAAATTAGGGCTTTCTGATTGTGTTTTCTTACAAACTCACAAACAGATGGAAACATTAATGAAAACATAACATTTGTTTGAAAGAAAATTTGTTTTCTTGCCAAATATCAAAAGAATCCGCTTAGAAGATCTGAAGAAGGGCTTTGAAGAATAGTCTTCACATTACACTAAGTTAAAATTTGGGTTCCGTAGGGAGTCAAAATATGAACACAGGGACTTGATGTGAACAAACTTGAATCTGACCCCCACCCCCCACACCTAAGGATGCTGTATATCATATATCAGAAGATATATATCAAAAGATTTTGACTGCTGGATCTGAAGAATATTTTTTAAAGAATGTACTTTATGCTCCCATAAGGAGCTCAAATATGGACCCAGGGACTTGAATCTGACCCCCCCTAAGGATGATGTATACCAAATAATAAATGATTCTGGTTGGTAGTTCTGGAGATGAGGTTTTTAATTTTTCAAGAGTGCCAGTTCACCTTTTTATGGTACCCTTTGATTCGCCTGATAGCTTCTCTTTTTTTGCCCAATTGATCCTACTTGTTCTGAGGATGCTTTATACCACATAACATTCTTTTTCTATTTGAGGCTCCTGGGGTTTCCAGGGCGGTGTAAAGAAAAGAAATAAGTTTTTCTGGCATAAAACAAGTATATATCCCCTATACATCCTAATACTACTGTATACCAAATTTAGATGAAATTGGCCAACAGGCTCCCATCACGAACACAAATATTGTCCGAGAAATTTTCTTTGAACAAACTGGAATAAGGAATATTAAGGATGTTGTATACTAAATCTGAAAGAATTGTGACTGGTGTTTTATGAAAAGAAGAATTTTATACTTTTGAGGGCACTGCATCAGCCAATCAGGCTAAGCAACTTGTATCAAACAAACTTGAAGGGTTTCCCCAAAGATGATTTGCGCCACAATTAGTTGGGTTTATTTCAGTGATTCTGTGAAAGAAGACTGATTTACAAAGATAATGGATGATGGGCGACAGATGGATGACCCGTGCCAAGTGATGGAAGTAGCTCATGCAGACTTTCTTTCAGGTGAGCTAAAAGGGCAGGCACTAAATCTATAAATTTTCATCAACTCCTTCCATGCTTCTGGCAGATATTCTTGCCCAGGACACAAAAATCTCTTGCCTCTGAAATATGTATAATTTGGGCTCACTTAACCCTTTACCTAACGAATCGCCTGCATCCACCCATGTAATATACAAATTGAGCAGTTGAAAAAATTAAATTTTTCAAAATATTTCAACAAAACCATATCATGTGACCCCACAATGGAATGATCTCATTGAGCTCATTCTGATGAGGGGGTCACATGATATTTTTTTTAAAAATTTTTTGAAAAATTAAAAAAAATGATATTTAAAATAATAAATTTTGATATCGTCTGTGTTGGGAAAAGGGTTAACCAATTTTCCTCCATGTAAATTGAATGGACTTTTTGACCAATAATTTTTTTATTTAAATTTAGGTGAACTTTTCATCAGATCTAGTCATGGCTGCTTCACAGCAGCCATGACTAGATCTGATGACAAATATTTTTACAATACTCAGCTGGTTAAGAGTTTATTTATTTATTGGAGCTTAATGACACTTTCAACAGCCAGGGTTACCTCGTGTCAGACAGTTATAAGGGTGGAGAAAGCTGGAGTACCCCAAAGAGAACCACTGAACAATGACTAGTAACTGTCAGACTCCCTAACTTACTATTTATTTATTTATTGGTGTTTAAGGTCACATATTTTTGCACAATGCCTAATCATGGCCACAACATGAATATCAACTCAAGACTGGGGGTGAGCATTAATATGCCATGTCGCCCATTTTGTGACTGGGTCCTATTTTACCTGCAAAACAGAGCCTGTTTACACAGTGAACAGGCACTGCTTCATTTCCCATGGTTCCCGTGGGGAAACTTACTAACTCTGTGCTAGCAGGGTTAGCATTGGTTGAAGACAAGTGCATCATCGACGTGCCATACACCTTAGTACACAGCGCCACCATACCCCTACGTAAGCTATCGGAATGAAGTGCCTTGCCCAAGGACACAATGTAGTTACCCCTGCTGAGAATCAAACTGTGGATCATTCGGTTTGAAGTTCAATACTGTAACCATTGAGCCACTGTGATTACTTGTCAAATTTCTTCAAGACATTACAGTTAAAACTAGAAGTCCTGTCATGAATAGTGCGCTTATCTAGGCTTAATTGCACGTTGGAATTGTGCGCTATTGCCATATCGAATGACATCCAAATCACGGCAGGTTCTCCTGGTTACTCATAGCAAACACATGCAATGTTTCTGCCAATGGACCTCCGGGTTACACGGAGGTCCATTGGCTGAAACATTGCTTGTGCACAGGTCATATGTACAGAATTTGATAGCTTTACTATGGCCATAACGTGTACATTAACGCACAGATCAACGTGCTATTTGTGCGCATTTCATGACAGGACTTCTAGTTTTAACTGTATGTTTTATAACTTTCCAAAGTGTGAGTTACTGGGATTTCTGGGTTTGATTATAAATGATAACTTCACAAGTGAATTATACAATCAACAATTGTGTCACATATCCGTGCATGCAAATGAAGACACTTTGCCGTGGGTGTAATGGGGACTTCATTGTTTTTTTAACAAGAAAAGCCGGAGATACTTGCAAAAAAAAGTCTTGAAGAACTATTATTTTCATTTTATGTCTCAAAAACATAGGTTATGACCTATCATTGGAACGAGCTCGGCGCACTCGTGTTTGTACAAACGTCCCTCACCTCGCATGAATTATTTCATGTAACCAGTCTAGTCAAGCGATTACTCTCTATGAAATAAGAAAGCATGACAAAAGTTATTGAATGCTGATGAGTACACTTTCCAAGTCAGTACATCAACATTAACTCATAACCCGCTGAGTATTTTCAAGATATTTTTTTATCAAATCTAGTTATGGCTGCTGTAAAGCAGCCATGACTAGAGTTGATGAAAAATTAATCTCAATATAACAAAAAATCAATGGTGGAAAAATCCATTCAATTTACTGGGGAAAATATGTTTAAATATGCCCAAATTATACTTATATCAGTCACAAGAGAAATCCTATGCTGGGCAGGAACATCCGCCAGCAGCATGCAAAGAGTTAAAAATTAAAGTAAAATGGAATACACAAGGGGCAATAACTCTATCAATTTTCAACAATTCACTGTGATTTTGGATCAAATCCAAGACAGCGTTAATATGAAGCAAAAAATAAAAATTTATTGAAATCTGACACTGAAAACATGAGTAAAATGAAACCACTAAGGGCAATAACTCCATCAATTTTGAAGAATGAAAAGCACAACATCAATTTTGATTGAAATCGGATGTTTGCTGTTCAAGCTATTGCATTATCATTGCAATTTCAAACAAAATTCAACAAAACAAAATACAATAATGCTCTCTGTTTTTAGAAATCACTGCGATTATCAAACTTGTTCATGACAATGTTATTCAAAGCAGTCTGTCAAATGTTATCGAAATCTTTGGTCTAATGTTAAGGACATTGGTAACCCAATTTTTCAGGAATTTTACAGACTCAAGAATCAGCATACAAAAGCAAACAGGAAGTCTAAAATTAAATCCCACGTGATCCACAGATTTTTACTCTGAACATTTATAGCAGTATTTCACCCAGAATTTCAAATTTTAAATTTAATTTCAATTTTAAAAAAAGTTATTTTGAACACGAAATCAACAAAATGACCAGCTGGATTGAAAAATGAAAACAAAGATTATCGGCATTTGATACTGCAAATTAACAAACAAGAGTTATGCAGTCTATACATGTAATTACAAATCTATAAAAATTTAAGATTTAAGAATTTCAAAATCTTAAAATTTGAATGTGTGTCACTAAATGTTTTAAAATATGTACTTGTTGGTATAAATATCTCTCTTGTACATCATTATTAAATCTTCCAAGAAGACAAATCTTGGTTTCAAATTTTAATTGAGCTAGTACTGAAATGGTTTACTGGATAATCGGTTTGAAGCCAGTTAGTGACCTAACCAATTAGAAAAAACATCAACTGGTTATCTGAAATATCAATAATGACTGTCATTCCACATTTAAAACGTAGTAAATCTGCCGCTTCTCCTTTGTGATAGATTACACATCGAAGCCATGTGAGACATAATCGAAGCCGTATATTGAGACATAATCGACCTTGGCATTTAAGATTTCATTAATGATCGGTAGTTTCTGTGAGTAATGAGTTATAGCAGAAACTATTCCGTAGTGTACACACAAACAAACGTTGTCGGGTACTCGACAACGTTCATTTGTATACATACTACGATATAGTTTGAGAATACTGCTTTCAAATTCCTATAGTTTTGATCCCAGATTCGGTGAAATAATGGCCACGGATAACTGGATATTATCCGGTTATAGCACTTGGTTAGTCGGTTATAAAAATGAGCCAACCGTTTCAGCCCTAAACTGAGCATACAACATTTTAAATTTTAGGTTTAAAGGAAAATTTAAAAAAAATTTAATTTCAGACTCAAATTTTCTGTTCCAGATGAAATACTGCTATCAATGTCAACTTTAAAATGTATAGATCATATGGAGTTCAGTTTTGGACCTTCTGTTTGCATTTGTGTGCTGATGTTAAAATCCGTGAAATTCTGGAAAAATTGGGTAATCAAAGTCCTTAAGGTTATTGCATAAACAATGAAATTTGTGGGCAAAATTCAACAAAGAAAGAGCATTGTCCCTATATCCCGATAAATTCTGTCTTCTGATTGGCCAGAATGCCTTGGACAAATAGCCATGGCAAAGGGTAAACCCAACATCCAAGGTATATGAGAGTGTGCAACATCCAGGGTATAAGAGCACGCGAAACATCAGGGGTATATGGTTTTAATGACAGCTTTCCACTTTTGCTTGCCTCGATATAAAAATCAAGAGCGCTTTTTTATTTTATTTTTTATTTCTGTAATTATTTTTTTGCCATCAAAAGTTCATATCTTGGTTTATGTTTTAGGCCTCATAATCTACAGAATAGCATGGGTGGTGGTGTATTTTGTCCCTTGAGACCAAGAAGGCTTTGCAATCCTAAAGCATTGCAAAGCCATCTTGCACTCAAGGACAAATTTATCAAATTTTTTAACTTTGGTAAAATATCAGACATAAACCATTTAATTTTGATTTTTTTAAAGTTTCCACTGGTTATAAAAAGAGAGCATGCGGCAGTCAAAAAGACCATGCGGGAGGGCCTGAGAAACAGATTTTTAATTTTTTTAGGCCTTAACATAACAGCATATTCCTAAAACCCACCTCTTTTCAGATCTGTGCTATGTTAAAGGTCCCTGTAAGATGGCCACACTGACCCACCCAAACCTCTGGACCTTGCAGAGGCCCGGCAGTGTGGGAGGGGCATTGTAGCTGTCTCACAGAGACTACTCTGTTAGCAGCATCAAATAAAATGTCAAAGCCCTCTTGGCACCATTTATTAATAGTAAAACTTCATTTGGTCACTTTTAGCAGCTTGAGGATAGCTAAACATTCCCCTACGCCATTGCGAGGGGAGCGCTTTTAGCCCTCCTGCATTTTTAAGGATGCCAGGCCTGGTGAGTAGGTTGATAAGAATAAGATCAAACAGCAAAACATTTTTCAAAATAGCTGATTGGTGAAGCCCATAGTCTGTCTCTCTTAAAGGCACTCATCACTGATCATTTAAGGTAACAATAAAGTTGAGAGAAAATACCCATGGAGTCCTTATTTGTTACACCAACCTGTCCTATCCTCACAAGTCTTAGGTATCGCTAGTGTTCAACCGATGATCGGAACTGGCCACCACAATCGGCCGATTGTAGGCAATCGGATGACAACGGCAACGGCTCCTGGAACATCGGTTCAACCGATTGTTGCCCAGCATTTTGCAATGATTCATCGATCACATTTTATTATCTTGTTCAACTGCTAATGTAAAATGATGCCAATGATACCATCCAATAAAGTTGAGAAAGAACCACAGTGTGTATGCTTAATCTCTCCAGACGCCCTTTTACAGGATACACAAGTTAAACGACAAGTGAAGCTCACAACTGAACGTACTTGCGGCAATCGCCAGTTCCTACCAGGAAAGTGAAGGTTGTACTCCATTGACTCAGGTCCCAGTAAAATTACCAGTAGCGCACACTTGGGTGGTAAACGTGGCTCTGTAAGAGCCACGTTTACCGCCCAAATGTGCGCCACTGGTAATTTTACTACGACACCAGTCAACAAAGAAAAATGTTTAGTTTAATGTAGTTCTTTCGAGCCCCGACTTGTCTAGTAGTGCATGGTATTACAATCGGGATCGGCATCAGAATTGGCCGATCGAGAGCTCAAATAACCGGTAATCGTCTGCGACCATTTTTGGTAATCAGTCTGCGACCATTTTTGGTAATCGGTTGAACACTAGGTATCGCTGCAGAAAAATATTTGAATTAGAGTTACTCGCCTTGAAATTTTGCACTCGGAAATGATGCAATCCCTAAAAATAAGCAGCCTTGGGAAAATATATTGTTTCAATAAACATTTGAAACATTCTAATGACATCTTGCATTATTGTTGAATATTCCAAATGAATAGAGGGTGATTTGATGACTTTTGGACCTAAAAAATACAATTGATTTTTGGTGTGGTTTTGTTGGGAATTCCCTGAAAAGTAGGTGCATGTGACCAGTACTTCCCTTCCAGTCAGGTTTTCTCTCTTGACAAAGATATTTGAAAGCCAAAATTAAAGTGATGAGATCATAATTTCTTTCGCTTGAATGTTGCCTATGGGAAAATATTTACTGCTGTGATACCTATAAGTTGGATATAAGCATTCTGAGTCTCGGACTACTGTAGAAAGGTGACCTGCAGCTTGTCGGGAAACTAAAAATATCAATCAATATTGGCATTGGTGTCGGTATGTTTCGACATTGAATACTATACCGATACCAAGGTAAAAACAAAAAGAACGTTAATAAGGTAACACATGCCCCCACCTCCCCTTGTGACCTCCCCGTGACCTTCACCTTGCAGATGCGGTGGAAACTATTATATGCGACACACCTTCTGACTGTCCTTAACATTTGTAGAAAGTTTAACAATTGTACTACGATTCGTTTCTGAGTTATTGCTGAGAAACGAATATTGACCGATTTTTAGTGTGACCTTGAAATGTGACCTTGACCTTGAAGGTACAAACCCGGCTATGGTGTGTGACACATCCTCCCATGGTCCTTTATAATTGTGTGAAGTTTAATGACTGTGGCCCTAACAGTTTTCGAGTTATTGGCTCGGACACACACACACACACAGACAGACACACACACACTTCAATCACTATATGCCACCCGACACAAGTCGGGGGGCATAAAAATAGAGAGTAATCGCTTGACTGGACTGGTTACGTGAAATAATTCATGAGAGGTGAGGGACGTTGTACAAACACGAGTGCGCGAATAGGCACTAGTGTTTTACAATATAGTCCCTCGTCTCGAATGAATTATTTCACATAACCAGTCCAGTCAAGCAATTACTCTGTTTATTACTTTTCATTATTAATGATAATTATATTATTTAACCCTTTACCTAACATAACTGACAAAACTGGTCAGCACTATTCTAAAAAATCGCCAATTAATTTTCATTATTTTTTTCATTTTTTGTTTCTAAAACATAGGTTATGACCCCTCATTGGAATGATCTCATTCCAATGAGCTGTCATAACCTATGTTTTTGAGACAAAAAATGAAAATAATAGTTATTCAAGAATTTTTTTTTCCAAGTGTCGTCTGCTTTTCATGTTAGGTAAATGGTCACCTCCCCCCCCCCCCAAAAAAAATGAAGTCCCCATTACACCCACAGCAAAGCGTCTTTGTTTTTGCGCACGGATACATGACCCAATTGTTGATTGCATAATTCACTTGTGAAGTTATCGTTTATAATCAAACCCAGAAATCCCAGTAAATCACACTTTGGAAAGTAATAATAGGAAAAAAGACCGATATCAAACTTGAAGTTTCAATACTACCCAGCAATAAAACAATTATTAAAGCTCAATTCTGACTACTAAGGCTGAAAAAGTAAACCATTTGGCTGCTGCATGGTTACTTTTTATAACCAATGCAAACTTGAAAAAAATAAAAATTAAATGGTTTATGTCTCATACTTTTCCCCAAGTTAATAAAAGTGATAAATTTGTCCCTTGCATGCAACTACGGTTTGCAATGCTTTTGCATTCAGGGGTGGCAGAACGATTTTCAAAGTGGGGGGCTGGATTGGGTATGAAAATTTTAAATTCCAAGGTCTCAAAGCTCCCCATTTTCATGCATCTGAGTGGATATTTTGAGATTTTTCAGGAGATGCATTTGAAAGATTTCACACTTTGAGAGCTGTTAAAAAATGTTGGTAAAGCATACCAGTTAGGTCTATTTATCAGCTTTGGCCGTAACGATTTTTCAGGAGATGCATTTGAAAGATTTCACACTTTGAGAGCCGTTAAAAAATGTTGGTAAAGCATACCGGTTAGGTCTATTTATCAGCTTTGGTCGTATCGACCAAAGCTGATAAATAGGCCTCACCTGTATGCTTTACCAGACGTTAACAGCAAATATTCTGTCTGTGGATTATCTTGTCTGGGGGTGGATTGGGTACTTGTATGTCTGTAAGATTATGAACTATTTCAGTTAACCAATTTATTAACAGACTGTATACATTTTAGTGTTTGCTGCCACTTACTGCAAAAAATGATCCCAAATCCATCGAAACAGAACCAGTTCGAGAGAAACATAGCTGGCGAAAATATGAGGGAGGCTCTGGATCCGCCCCTTGTTTGACCAGTCATTGGTTGTGTTAAAAAATACGCATACAAAAAAACATGGCCCGGCAAAAAAAGTGGAGGGGCTGAACCCCCCCCCCCCCCCCCCCTCCCCCAGTTCCACTAGCCCTGGCATTGCAAAGCCTTCTTGCACTCAAGGGATGAAATAAACCACCTGTTCTGTAGGTTATGAGGCCTTAAACATAAAACAAACCAAGAACATGACTTTTGATGGAAACGAAAAAGATATAAAAATAAAATAAAAAAATTACTGCCCACATGCAATTTTACAAAAAATGGCCTGAGAAAAAAAAGATCTACTTTCTTGATGCCTAAAGTTAAACTAATCTGATTCTTTGCGGTAAACCCCCTGCAAAGTGGTGTCAAAACACTGATACTGTACCCACAATGCATCTAGAAATTTATCTAATGCAATCTAATTTGACACTGCATAATGGTTAATTGTGACTGCAACTTTGAGATAAAGGCAAGTTTAGTCAATCATTTACACCCACAGTTGCCCATTTTTATTTTAGAGGATTTCCACCCCAAGCATTGGTGACTGGGTCCTATTTTACCAGTAAAACCGAGCTTGTTTATCACAGTAAATAAGCACTGCTTCACTTCCCAGGCTACCCTCAGGGGAGTTAAACAAGACTGAACTGGTAAAATTCCTATTTGCATTATAGGAAAAGTGTGAAATTCAGATATTTTGACATAAGTGGGCTGAGGGCTGAAAAAAACTTAATAACTAGAGGCAAGTCTGAATATAAGCAACCTGTCATTTGCAAAATGAGGTTCCCAGGGGGTGAATTTGCTGATGCTATCCCCTGCAGTGGGCCAATTTATCCTCAAGGAAACTCTCTGTTTCAGCTTGAGACCGTGATTCAGACTGAGGTTCACAGAGGGTGAACAGGGTAGCATCACAACATTCACCCTCTGGGAACCTCATTTTGCAGATGACAGTCTGTTTATATTCCGGCTTGATTATGGGTGAATGGAATTAACAGTTTATCCATTTAATATGATTCTTATCAACACATTTCTTTGTTAATCTTTTTTTATCTTGCTTAATCTTTTCTTTATAATCCACCCTCTGGGGACCTCATTTTGCAGATAATAGTCTGCTTATATTCAGGCTTGACAAGAGGATATGAGAAGACTATAAACTATGTATAATTGTTTTTGGTAACTAATAAGAAAACAACAAACCTGGCATGGGAGTAGATGGTGGAGCACAAGGTAATTCCACTCCAGAAACTGTTATAATACCTGATTGACGTTCAGAGAGATAAACTTTTACAACTTTTTCAAGTTCTTCTTGAGTATTAGACAACAAACGCTGACTTGGCCCATGACTAATTGGAGTGTTGTGAACTTCTAAATTGTTCTTAACCATATTATCTTGATCATCTTTGGAAGTGAGAATTCCATAAGTGGTTTTAGGTTTGGATACCTTATTACCAGCGTGGAAATTGGTTTTGTACACATGTTTAGATCTGATAAGTCTTTCTTTTAAATTACTAGGTTTTGTCACCAGGAAGTCTGTGTGAATTGACTCAGTTCTTTGATTTGACACTTGTGGTTGTATGGCAGTAGCTAGACATGAGGTCTGGGGAAATGCAGAAGATTCCCCTAAAGCACCAGAACCAGGAGCATTTTTCTTTTTCTCTCTAGATTTTTTCCTCCTCTCTTTCTTGTTTCTCCTTCTCAACTTCTGAGACAGTCTTGATCTTGCCCTTTTCATAAATGTTTTGTCTACACTTGTTGCATTTCCTGCAATGTAAAAATATTTCACAATGACACTAAAAATAATTGAACAAATGATGACAGAGGAGACATTGCAAGTTGCATGACAATGGGACCCTTTACACAAACGTAACAACCAAAATCGGCCAGTGCTATTCACAAAAATCAAATCACCATTCAATTTTCATTATTTGTCTCAAAAACACAACTTATGACCACTCAGTGGAACAAGGTTGCCAAGTTCGTTCCAATGAGGGAGTCAAAAGCTACATTTTTGAGGCAAAAAAATGAAAAAAAATAGTTATTCAAGAATTTTGTTCTCAAGTGTCATCAACATTTGTGTTAGATAAAGGATTAACTGGTAGAGTGCAGAAAGGCCATGTTTGGGCTTCACTAAATACCACGGGCTGTGACTATAACAACTACACTCTAATGGTGGTGGTTTCATACTGACCCTGGCAAGAATCAAATTTTTTTTATTGACACCTTGCTCAGTTACATTTGATTAGAGTCGGATAGTGTCTCTTGGCAATATCCAATCAAACGTAACAGAGCAATATGTGGTGAAAGGAAATCTGTAGTCAAGAAAAATGTACATGTAACCTTCTACCAGTTAACTAAACACATTTAGAGAGGAACTACAGTTAAAACTAGAAGTCCTGTCATGAATAGTGCGCTTATCTAGGGTTAATTGTGTGCAATTGCCATATCGAATGGCATCCAAAGCACGGCAGGTTCTCCTGGTTCTCATAGCAAACACGTGCAATGTTTCTGCCAATGGACCTCCGGGTTACCCGGAGGTCCATTGGCTAAAACATTGCTTGTGCACAGGCCATATGTACAGAATTTGATAGCTTTACTTGGGCTATAATGCGTACATTAACGTGCATATCAACGTGCTAGTTGTGCGCATTTCATGACAGGACTTCTAGTTTTAACTGTACCCCAGGTCTTTAGACTGGTCTAATGTGGAGGTATGGTAGACTCCCCAAGGCAGTTATGGTGAAGCAGCTTGAACATTTTTGTTTATGATGATACTGACCATCAGAAACGCTATTTTCTGATTTCTGGGGGTTTAATTTAATTGGGGCCTCAGAATACTTGATCACCTCTTGATGACACTGGAACAGAAAAAAACATACCCTTCCTCCACCCCCCCTCCCCCTAACATAAACTGTGTTCTGTCCTCTAATTTGGAAAAAGTCCTGTAAATTTATAACATTATTTATCACTCTGAATTGTGTGGTGTCTGTGTGTGTGTAGGGGTGGGTGGGGGGGGGGGGGTGGACGAGGGGAGGATTTAAAGGCCTGGGTCACCCTCTCTCATATCCTCTCAAATAGTACTTACAGCATTAAGAATTTATTATCACAAAAGTATGTGAAGCTTTGAAGTTTGAGACAGTTCAAAATCGCCCTGGTGATTCGATTCAATTCGATTTAGATTTATAATTGTCAAGATGTTCTCTAAATTGTACCAAGTGTCACCTCTTGAACGCTTCTATCATCAGGTCTCTTCCCTCCTGTACAGGACACCCCTCCCCCTCCTATACAGGCCCCCCCTCCTGTACAGGACACCCCCTCCCCCCTACTGTGCATGAAACCTGATGATAGAAGAAGAGTTAAGGAGCTTCGCATTTCAGAATTACTTTGGGTCCAGTACAATGAAACTTTTACAATTGTATTTTCTAGAATTGTATTTTTTAGTTACGACTTAAAATGGGTTCAAACTTGAAATGAACCATTAGCATTTTCAATGATGTGGCAATTTGCCAGTTGGCAAATTGCCATATCTTTTAAAATGCCAATGATTCTTCTTAGTCAGTTGTAGTAATAAGTAGAAAATACAATACCAGAAAATACAATTGTAAAAGTTTTATAGTATTGGTCCCTGATTACAAAACACTTACACCAGTGCATGGACAGAGACTTCTTTTAACCCTTTACCCAATGCAGACGATATCAAAATTTATAATTTCAATTATAATTTTTTTAAATTTTTCAAAAAATTTCAACAAAATCATATCATGCGACCCCTCGTTGGAACGTGCACGACGAGCTCGTTCCAACGAGGGGTCACATGATATGGTTTTGTTGAAATTTTTTTAAAAATAATATTTTTTCAACTGCTGAATTTGCATATTACGCGGGCGGATGCGGGCGATTCGTTGGGTAAAGGGTTAAATAAAATAAAGCAAACCTACGACCGAATAATGAAAAACAAATGAAAATGCTCATACTCATAAGCAAATTGTTTTTGTGTCTTTTTTTTTCGATTGGTAAGACTCTGATGAAGGTCAGAAAAGCTCAGAGGGAATTTCGACTTGATTGCGATTCATTTGCAATCCAGTCACAAATTTCTGTCTGCTTTCATAATGCCAGCACTGTAGCTCTTCAGGAGCAAGCCATGACAGTGTTCTCTCAAAGTTAGGGCCCTGTGAAGGTATGAGATTAGATTTGATTTTGAATCTTAAGTTGGTGTTCAGTTCGATTCAAAATTGGCTGCTGAATTTGTTTTCTCTCCAATCTTTTTCATGGGGGCGCGGTGGCTCAGTTGGTAGAGGTGCAGGTTGCAAGCCGAGAGGTCCTCGGTTTGAATCCCACCTGCGGCAACCGCGTTGTGTCCTTGGGCAAGACACTTTACCCCCATTGCCCACGTGGGGGCACGGTGACGCTGTGTACTAAGCCTAAGGCGTACTGCACGTCGATGGTGCATCTGTCTTCAACCAATGCTAACCCTGCTTGTGTGGAGTTGGTATGTTGGGGAGCTGACAGTTGCTCGCCGTTGCTCGGTGGTTCTCTCCGGGTACTCCGGCTTCCTCCACCTGTAAAACTGTCACGGTCATGGTTAGCCATTGTGCAGAAATATGTGACCTTAAACACCAATAAATAAATAAATAAATAATCTTTTTCATAGGAATATAGCTTGGTATCATTCAGCTTCATCATCTTACAAAACATATTGTTCGGATGGAAATCATACATAAATAATGTTGAATAAAAGACTAAGAGCAGCTTCAGCTACATTAACATAAATAACATCGTCACTCATACCACCAGCCATGCTAATTTCATTATCATTAGTCCCTACCACTGTTAAATGGAAATTTAAAGTTTCCAAGCAACGTTGACGATGAATTATAATTCTTAACCCTTTACCCAATGTAACGACCATAACTGGCCAGCGGTATTCTAAAAAATTACCAATTAATTTTCATTTTTTGTCTCAAAAACATAGGTTATGACCCCTCATTGGAACGAGCTCGTCGAGCTCGTTCCAACGAAGGGTCATAACCTATGTTTTTGAGACAAAAAAATGAAACAAAATTAGTTTATTCAAGAATTTTTTTTGCAAGTGCTGTATGCTTTTCATGTAAGGTAAAGGGTTAAAAGGTAATATTCCAATTACATCATCAAGACAAGCCCTCTACAAAGGCATTCCTTGATAATGTAGTCAAATTATTTTATCAGTCGGGACTTGCGCATAATAAAGTGATTCGAGATTCGATTCAAATCGAAAGTGTGCGATTTGCAGGACCCTACCCAATGTGCAAAGTACTCCCACACGCCAAATAATTGTGATATATGAATAATAATGTTGGCCTGCATTTTTAACTGAAATTAATAATTATGATGGCATTTCACACTACATTGTAGAGATGGGCAGTATTGGAATGTTCGGTATCAGTTTCAGTATTTCCAGGGTGGAAAACCTTGGTATTGGTTCAGTATTCAGTATCCGACTTGACTGAGTTTTGAGGATAGTACTAAAGAGGAATTCACATCAGGAAAAACAGAATAAGTTGTTGTATCATTCTACCATCTTTTATGACCACAAATCATATCTACAGTAATTTTGTGAGTTTTTCTCAATGCACCTTAATGTTTCAAGACCTATTTCAGGCTTTTGTGATCTCAGAGCATGTGCCCTGACCATGCCATTTTTAGGAGGTCCTGCTGACTAAAGCACCTGGGCAGTGATTTCTAGTCAGGTCTTGGCTGCCTTAATGGCAGCCAAGACTTGACTAGAAATCAATGCTAAGCAATTGGACATACAGGTTGTAGTCTAGTGGGAATTAAGGACAGATGCCCAGTCCACTGAGGGTTAACGGAACTGAAAAGAAAATCAGTCACTTCTTTCATGAAAATGAATCTTTCAGCTGTTATCAAGCCTTAGCAGGAGGGAATAGCGAATGTAGGAAAATTAAAAAATTTATATGTTTTTGGTATTCAACAATTGGTTCTGTTTTTCGGTATCCCCATGATATTGGAATCGGTTAGGTTTTTCTGTATATTGGCCATCTCTACTACACTGTATGTCTTATCATCAAATAATAATGACAGTCAACAATTTTCTCCTAGATTATAAAATGAGTAATCTCTATTACTTGGTAAGTGAGAAAACTAATTTGGGAGAGTTCGTGTGTATGGCTGTATGGGAGGAAGGCACATGTAGTATCTCTACCCCACAGTGAGGGCTCAGGAAAATCCAATCTCCAGTTACCGGTAAGGGTTCTTCTGACAAAACTTGAGGAAAATCCAATCTCCAGTTACCGGTAAGGGTTCTTCTGACAAAACTTGTTTTGGGTGAAAGGAAAGTTTTACAGTCACACTGTCCTTCAGTTGTACCTGAAGGGAAGTTAGTTGGAATATATTCTCCTCTTCTTCACCCTGTGAAACATCAGTACAACCCCATGCTTCATTAAGTAAAATTTTGCTGCTGATGATTTTTATTACCTGGTAAAGGCATGCGAGGATATCACTGCCCATGCATGGATTATGACCAGTCCACGGTGACCGTACTGTATTGGCACCACAGGTAGTTTTAGAATATTCCAGGCGAATCCTGGCTTTTCACAAAAGTAAATTCTGTTTTACAGCTAGTATAAATTCTCCTAAAAAATTTGGAAACACTTTTCCAATACGCAAAGATATTCCATAGAATAAAAATATAAATTGTCAGCTGCTGCTTAAGGCCTGGAGAGCCATTTATTCGCTCGCCTACTCATCGCCTTAAAAAAAATTAAGAAGGGCAAGAATTAGCCCTTCTGGACTTAGAAAATAATGATTACTATAACATCTTATTCCTAAAACCCACATCATTTCAAATCTCTGCTATTTTAGTGATCTCTGTTAGACGGCAACACTGCCCCTCCCACACCTCCGGGCCTTGACGAGGCCCGGAGGTGTTGGAGGGGCAGTGTGGCCATCTCACAGAGACTACCTTGTCAGCAGCACCAAATAAGATGTACGAAGCCCACTAGACAGAATTAACAGTAAGACTTTATTTTGCCACACATAGCTTTTGTAAGCATGAGGAGAGCTAATTGCTCCCCTAGGCTATGAGAGGGGAGCGATTTTCAGCCCTGCTGCATTTTTAAGGGTGCCAGGCCTGTACTGTAACTATAATAATGCACTGTCCTGTAATAAGCTCCAAAGGTTCAACGGAGGCGGAAACAAATAATTTCACTTTTCAATGCTGTCGATATGAAAAGAATCCTGTTGACAGAGGTTATTTATATAGTCTTCAGATAAAAAGTTCCAGAATAAGACATTTTTCCTATGTTCTATATTCCATTAATTGCTACTGGCTGAATGAAGTCCCCTCATTATGCTTCTAGATGATTTGTCTATTTTCAAGTAAAGGAGTGTGACCCAATTAAACAATCAGTGTGCTAAAATAGAATCTGTGTAACTCTATCTGCAAATATTTTGAGAGGTACATTCAAGGGTCACTCGGTTCAAATAAATGATCACACAAGCCAGAGTCTCTTTATTCTAAATAAAGAAATGACCTTAGAAAATATTAATTGTGTATAATTATTAACCAAGATATATCGATTCTGATATTACACTACTGCACAAGCGACCATTACATGAATGTGCCAGGTCCACGATATCTATACTCAAGATCTAAGAGAAGTCACCGACTAATATTGGCGATTATTTCTCGAGTCAATGTCCGACACGATATTAAAATCATCGTGATTCACGGTCACAGATTACAGCTGTAATTAATTTCTCGGGCATTTGAGCGAAAACGATGTACTTATTGTCGTATTTTGCACAACTCTCACAATTTTGTGGTCGAAATACATGTATAATAACTCAACAATCACAACTCGACGAAATGACGTTGGCCTTACCATTACCAACCCTCATAAAATATTTACGTTTTTAGTCAGTTAGAATATTTTTTTTTTAATTCAGACAAATGCAACATTCCGACACAAACATACATAAATTTGATTCGGAAAATTATTGATGACTGGTTATCATTCTGACATTCTGTGACCTCAACATGCAGTAGTTTATTTGGTCTAATCTATTTCACAATTAATGCCGAGATTACGCTCTCTGGAGTTAATCCCTTTCATTCCAAATGTCTTGTCCAATTTAATTATTGCATTCATTGTCCGCGTAATATCGGATTGGTTTAATACTTTTGTCTCACCTCGGACCTAGGATATTCATGTAACGGTCGCTTGCGCAGTAGTGTATAATAGGAGGCCATAACACTGATCCACCTCCCACTGACACACTCTCATCCTCCTTTATGTCCCAGCCTGTGCACCGTCTGACAGCCTTGTCCTCACCTTGACCCACTCCTGTACCCAACATACTTTTCTTTTGATCCTTCCCTTCTCACCAATACATCAAATGTTCTCCTACCACATTTCTCTCTTCGAGTCCACAGCCATCATTAAAGGATAACCTTCAATGGTGACTGGTGTCACCCCAGATAAACCAACGAACCCATGCCTCCAATTCAACTCAATCATACCAAGTCCAAACTTGTGCCATTGCAGAAGGATAAAACTTGAGGCATGCAGCCTCTCATTCTATCCTTCTGCACTGGCACTCGTGTCATATCGATTAGCCTATTCACACGTGCGTGTCATTCTGTGTATATATTAAATGCCAAAAATACACAAATATAACTTCGTTAAAGTATTCTTGATATTTTATACACAAAGATTTCTTTAACCCTTTTCCTAACATGAAAAGCAGACAACACTTGCAAATAAAATGATTGAATAACTAATTTTTTCATTTTTTGCATAAAAAACATAGCTTATGGTCCCTCATTGGAATGAGCTCGATGAGCTCATTCCCATGAGGAGTCATAAGCAATGTTTTGGAGTAAAAGAAAAATGAAAAAATAATGAAAATTGAATGGCATTTTTGTGAATAGCGCTGGCTGATTTTGGTCATTACATTAGGTAAAGGGTGCTATATAAGTATGGGAAATTTGTTTACTTTGAAATTCCCACCTCTGATATTCCATAAATTCAATTAATTATACACATTTATACATCAAAATGAAGGTTGTGTTGTATAGAATACAAAAAATATATGCTATCAACTCATAGAGTTAACACCAGACACCAATGGTTCCTGTCAGTCTGCTACTGTATTCATACCAGAACTGATAATAAATAATATTTCCGGAGTAGGGATGAAACGGTTGGCTCATTTTCACAACCAACTAACCGAGAGCTATAAACAGTTAATATCCGTAGCCATTATTTCACCGAATCTCGGAACAAAACTATAGAAGTTGGAAAGCAGTATTCTCAGAAACTATTCCGTAGTGTGCATACAAACGAACGTTGTCGAGTACTCGACAACGTTCATTTGTATACATACTATGGAATAGTTTCAGTGGTTACTCAGTACTCACGGAAATTGCAGATCGTTAACAAAGTCTTGAAGCCAAAGTCGATTATTTCTCAATATATACAATGCGGCTTCGAGGTGTATCTATCCCAAAGGAGAAGCGGCAGATTTACTACGTTTTAACCATGGATTGGCGATCACTATCGATATTTCGGATAACCGGTTGACGTTTTTTAAAATCGGTTAAGTAGGTAACCGATTTCAAACCGGTTATCCAGTTAACCATTTCAGTACTATTCCAGAGAACAACTCATGGCCAAATGTGCTTCAGATATCCAAGAACAAAGCTGACATTCAAAACACTTTACAATGCAGCGACAAAACTGCATTTGGTGAAAAGACAACTGTTGAGGTGCAAAGATAACAACAATGGTAACAGAAATAAATCTGAGAATTAGCAACAAAAACTTGAATTTAACTATTCTGAAATTTAATTAAAAAAATAATATAAAAAGAAAATGATACAAAATCTGTTACACTGTTTGGTTTTCAAAAAATAAAAACAGAGAATGTTCTTATCAATTATTATCAACTCACTGTGCGTTACCTGCAGATTAACAGTAATTTGCATGAACGATAAGAACGCATAACAGTCCTACATAAGACTTCCGGAATTTCTAGCCGGTTGCTAATGGCTATTTATAGCCATTAGCGACCGCTGACTAGTCAGATGTGACGTCACGCTTAACTTTGTTTGTAAACATTCCAGACGATAAATGTCAGAAATTTTAGAAATGTCGAACTCTCTTTCTCAATCGTCAGAACTAAGTGAAGGAGATTTGGAGCGAATGGAAAACGAATCGAGGCCAAAGAATACTAACCGGGCTACGGTATATGGTCTCAAGAAATTCACAGATTGGTTGGCGAAAAGGAACAAACAATGCGATTTCTGACCTAACTGTATTAATTGTTGAAAGTTAAATAAATTAATGTGTGTTATTGAGAAAATGAATAATGTTATTGTCAAAGTTTTGTTTCATGTCAGAATTTGTACTTGTGTGTGGTAGAAGAAGTCATAATGCCACGATGAGTGTGATAATAATAGTAGTATTTATATAGTGACTGCAGCCATATGTTGATAATAATAATAATAACATGATTTTCTCGGGCGTTGTGCTCCATTATCGGACCGGCATCGGTGATTAGCAGCCCGGCAGTCATTAGCGGCCCTCGGCTATCGCCTCGGGCCTCTAATGACTACCTGGGCTGCTAATCACCGATGCCGGTCCGATAATGGAGCACAACGCCCGAGAAAATCATGTTATTGTATAATTAGTCCAAAATAGAGTTCAATAGAATCCAGTGATCAAGAAACTTTCCAGCTGGTCTTATAATGTCCAAGAATGTTGTCTGCAGAAACAGTAGGCCTACTGGGTATCCAATAAGTTGTGATGAAATGTTCACTCAAAAATTCAGCAGTCTCCAATAAATTCTGATAAAGCCCTCAGCAAAATTCAAATGGAATTAATATCCAATAAATATTGGTGTCACAGGGAGTTTTTAAAATAATCCAGTAGAATCCTGCCTTTTCACAAAAATAAATTCTGTTTCACAGCTTGTATAAATTCTCTTCAAAAATTTGGAAACACTTTTCCAATCCACAGATATATTCGTAGAATATATACTGAGTCAAAAAAGAAAGTATAGAAACAAATGTGAAAAAATAGCATAAAGGGTGAAATATAATAGTTCTAATGTTGTATGTTTGTGGGCAAGAAGTCCAGTTTAATGACATGTTGTTGTTGTCCACCAGACCGTATTCAATTTTCCTATGGATTTCAAAATAGCATGTGCTACCTGAGAATGTCGAATTGAATGGGTGATCGACTATTTTATTTGTGTTATGTTGTGCTAGAGAGCCTGGGCTATTGAGAAAACATGCTACTTTTTGTCTTCAGACATTTTAAAAAATGTCACGGTTAACAAAAAATCAGAGCTTGAGTGCCACTGGTATGCATGAGGCTGGGATACCTCCAGATGAGGTTGCTGCTGAGTTCGGAGTCACTGTGCCTCATTGGAACGTATAGAACCACTGGATCTACTGCCGACCGATCGCGTTCAGGTTGACCAAGAGTTATGGCCCCTGGACAAGACTGTCACATCAGAACATCTCACTTGCAGGATTGCTTCCTTCCGGCGATGAGCACAGCATCAATATTATTCTTGGTAGAACTAACAACAGAATCAGTGCACAAAGTGTCCGCAACAGACTCGCTGAACACAGCATCCGCAGTAGGCATCCATACCATGGACCAATCCTTACCCAACGTCATTGTACCGTCAGAATGGAATGGGTTTGTCAGAGTGTTCACTGGACTCAGCAGCGTTGGAGCAGTTTTTTTAGTGATGAATCACGATTTTGTCTACAGCGCGCTGATGGTAGAGCAAGAGTGTATCACCGAATGGTTTTCTGATGCTTGCATGCAGGAATGTGACCGTTTCGATGGGGGTAGTGTAATGGTTTGGGAAGGAATGTTCTTGCAGCATCGAACACAGTTGATCTTCACTGATGGTAATCTGAATGGACAGCGATATAGGGACGAAATTCTTAACACTGTTGTTGTCTCGTTGTTCAATGCTAACATTGGATTGCAGTTTTCCCACCAAGACAATGCCCGATGCCACATGGCGCGTATCTGACGTGACTTTCTTGAGGAGCAGAGCATGGAACTTCTTCCCTAGCCCCCACTTTGATCAGATTTGTCGCCAAACGAGCATCTTTGGGATCAACTGGACTGTCGGGTACGACTCCATGATCTTCAGACGTTAGGCGATTTACGTAATGTTCTAAGGCAGGAGTGGAACACAATACCACAGGGTGACATCCAGAAACTTATCAGGTCCATGTGCCATCGATATCTTGCCATCCAAGAGGCAAACGGTGGACATACACGCTATTGACTGCATGTGTGAACTTTTCATTTCACCCCATGTCTGAATTGCGACGTCCTGACATGTCACTGGCAACAGTAAGAACATGAAATTATGCAAACACATACAGCTAGACTCGAAATACGAATTTACAATAATTTGTTTGGGATTAAAGTCGGTATTACTAAACAAATTGCTCCTCAAAGTTTATTATACTTTCTTTTTTGACTCGGTATATAATAAATTCTCAGATGCTGACTGTAATAAAGCACTGTTCTGTAATAGTAATCTCCACTACTCAATAAGGACTTACAGGCCTGGCATTCTTTAGGAGCACAGCATGCCTACTGCACACAAAGAAAAAATTGAGGAGGGCAATTTTTTGCACCCCTTGATTTTTTGGAATGCCAGACCTGTATGGGACTGCCTTTAAAATCTATTATCATTTTGTCCCTTGAGTTCCAATGTGTTCTATGTGCCTAGTGGGACATAGAACACATTGGAACTCAGGGAACGATTTGTCAATGTTGTATTGATTCGCAATAATTCATGACCCATTCTGTGTCTCATTTTGATACATTTTGAGTGTAGAAGGCAGTCACAAGATTTGAATGCAACATTTTCAATAATGAGATGTGTGTGCCAATTTTTCCACTATATACAGTATGTGGAGAGTGTATTATCACTAAATCACCTACAGAGTGGAGATTCCACCTGAGCAATAATTGCAAATTTGTTGCCAAGCATAACCATCATAAGCAAAGTTCCAGCCAATGGACCTCCGAGTTAAACCCGAAGGTCCATTGACTGGAACATTGCTTGTGTTTTTGTCCGTATGTACAGAATTTGAAAGTGATACTTTGGGTGATAACTCCACTCCATGCGTGATTTAGTTACAATCCACTCTCCATGTACTGTAGCTGAATGTAGTACAATTTTTCAGTCACAATATTTTGCATGAAGTGAATATGACCCAAATAGCATACACGTTTTTTGCACTGAAAATTTCTGGTGCAATTGCAATCCCAAGCAATCTGAGGAGGGCAATTGTTCCGCAGTCCTTGATTTTCTTGACTGCCAGGCCTGGACTTATCATTGCTGTGTTTATAAAAAGAATGCCTTGTGAGATAAATGGAATGTCTTGATTCTGTAGTGCACTAATGCTAGAGGAAGCCTTGAGAGAACAGTGTGATAGTAAAGTTGACACCTATATCAGTCTCTCAGATGCCTAGTCTGCATTTGCTGTTGTAAATAAGGAGATTCTACTCCGTAAAACCTATCTTTCTTCAATTGATCCTGGATATTGGTCTCACAAATTGTTCATCTGTTGTGAAATGGGAATCATTCAGATCAGACACATTCCATATTTTACAAGGGGTTCGACAGTGTGGAATTCTCAGTGCTGACCTGTACAAACTATACATTAACCCTTTACCCAACGTAATGGTCAAAACCAGCCAGCGCTATTCAGAAAATTCACCATTCATTTTTTATTACTTTTTCATTTTTTTGTCACAAAAACATAGTTTATGACCACTCATTGGAACAAGCTCATTCCAATGAGGGGTCATAAGCTATGTTTTTGACGCAAAAAATCAAAGAAATTAGTGCTTCAAGAATTTTATTTGCAAGTGAAGTCTGCTTTTCGTGTTAGGTAAAGGGTTAATGACCTGCTGCATTAGTTATCAGCTAACAGTTTTGGTATTCGAATTGATAACATCAACCTTGGTGCTTCAGCTTGTACAGATGATATCGCCCTAGTCAGTTCAACAGCTCCAGACTTACAGATTCTTATTAACATAGCTCATCAGTATAGTCATGAATACAGATATTTGCTTCAACCACAGAAGACTGTTATCATTGAGGTTTCACATAATAACCACCAAAATACTCAGTCTGATAAATTTTTTATGCTTGAGACAGAAATGCATCTTGTATCATCCTCATCTCACCTGGGTATTATTCGTTCTACCACTCTAGAATGCTACCCCCTCCAAGACTGTTAACAACAACATAAGAAAATCAAGGAGAATCTGTACAGTTTAAAGCCAAGAGCACTGCATGCAGAAAGTTAAAAAATTTATAGTAATTTATATATTTTTTATACTTACCAATGACCCAGACATAGCTGGTGCTAACTCTTAAAATATAGGGCCAAACACAAATTTTGCACCCCAATCCCCAAAATTTGCATCTAAAACTAAAGAAAACATGTCCTGAAAGGCCCTCCACCCTTCGCCCCCACTGCGCATGCGCAGTGTCAAGGACGTTCCGAAATTGGCGCCATTAATCATTCTAATAACCAGTGCCTGGTAAGCGCTATGTACTCAGCGGGGAGGCAAGAGTTCCCAACTCCTGGGAGGGCCATCCCCGTCTGGGTCATTGGTAAGTATAAAAAATATATAAATTACTATAAATTTTTTAACATTTTTATACTGTACCAATGACCCAGACATAGCTGAATAGTAAAAAGGCTGGAGGGCCAAGGACATAGAGCAAAATGGAATACGCTCAATAAAATAAAATAGAGTCATCCCCTGTAGGGAAAGAAGTAATAGGCCTTACATGTATCTTTCTTATTTATGATAAAATAGAAAGATACAACACCTTCCAAAAATTGAGCTTCATACATCCATGTACTCTATTAATATGCAATATAATCCTTATACTAATAATTTTTTAAAGTAAGCCAATAATAAAGTAAGTCTAGAGAATAGAGACTCTTATACTCCTAAAAGTGTCTGAGAATTGCATAATCATGTCCGTTGACATATGCAATATTCAAAAGCTATACTTTAAAAACTAAGACTTGAATGAATTTTATAAACTTAAACTTCTCACTAAACAACCATCCCAATAACAGCTCAGAATTACTAACTCCGGAGGAGGTATCCCCTTGTTTTCATAGTAAAAACAGGTGACCCAAGGGAACACCCCCCCCCCCCTTTTTCTTGCCCTGGGTCAAATAGCCCAGAGCGAAGAGGGCAGCCGAACGGAGACACTGCCGAAACAGACAGCCTACCTAGCTATAGTAGCAACTGTTAAGAGAATGACATTCTGAGCAGTAGATAATAGACCTAACAAAAGAGGCCTCAAGAAATTGACTCGATATTTCTAAGATAAAATTCATGAATGTGGATGGCTGAGCGCAATGAGCGGCCTTCAAAATTCTATAATAGCGACACTATTAAAGTAAGCCCAAGAAGTAGAAGAACTCTTACTTCATGAGCCGAAATCTTAAGCACAACTGCTAAGTCAATGATATACCATAAGCAGTACGCTAGTTAATAGAATCCATTAACAATAAAATGGAGCGTAACGTCCTTCTACTAGACATCAAAGACAGAAGAAGCTTACGCCCTTGTAATAAACAGATATCTGTTTATAAATACATAAACTGTACCCGGAAAGAGTAAAGGCCTATGCCCATACGAAGACGGAAGGACCTTAAAATAATAGGTTCCGGATGATAGGAGCCTAACTCTTATGCAACAATCCAACCTAAATAGTAACGGAAGTATTGATTCCGAAACTATGAAAGTGAAAATCATCCATCGATAGTGCATGAAACTCACTGACTCTACAGTAAAAGAGAAACCAAAAGAATTTACTGTCTAAAAGGTCAGAATTTGAAAACTACTGTTTCCAGAGGCTCAAATGATTACTTAGCTAAATAAGAACCGAAGTTAAAATCCGTATAGGAATTTAATCTAAAGATTCTAAGTCTATTTATCAAAAAGTTACTAACTGACTTAGATAAAGAGACAAAAAGACTCAATTGTAAACTATCGTAGAGTGCATAGGTATGAGGTAACATAAACCTATAACCTAAATAATAACAGGCTGCAGTAGATCTTGTGAAACAAGTATACTAAAAAATGGCAATGAGTAGTATGGAGGGATCAACAATATGAACATAATGATCCCTACACCACGACGGAAGAGCCTCCACTTTAGTCGCATAGAATAGCGAAGAAGAGGATCTCCTATAGTAAGAAATCGCGTCCAAAGCTCGTCCAGTACAGTGCTTACAATGCAATACGGACCACACAACGGAATACATGAAGGTTGCGACCTTGCTGGTTGTGATAAAGATGACACGATTTACCCAGTGAAAAAAGATCCTCACATAGAGGAAGATTTCACGTTAAGATCCACAGTAGATAAGAGAGTAAATTACTCATGATCTCTGTGAAGATAGAGATGCTATCAACAGAAATGTATTGTGGTTGTTTATCTTAGCAATACCTGCTAAAACAACAGCGCCGGAGGATACGCGTATCCTATCATTCCGTCCTATAGATCAATAGAGCGTTAACAGTATTAGCTCAGAGATCTGGACAAGCCAACACATACGTCTGCAATTGATTAGCAAGCTGTGTCATAAATAAAACATCATTGGGCACTCCCATAGATAGCAAATCTGATTGAATACTTGTTTGTTGAGAGTCCATTCTGACAGCCACAAGCAACCCGTAAGAGAACGGGAGTCCGATAAAACAATCAGATGACCCAGAATATGACGGACCAAAACTGAACTTGGTGTACTATAACCAACAGACGGATTCTTTCCATTAAATTGAATAACGGAAACGAAAGAGTGCCTCCCTGGTTCCGGAGATACGCCACTACTGTCGAATTAAAGGACAGGAATTTGGGCATGCGTTTCTGAATAATGTTCATGCAATGACATAAAGCAAGCCTAAAAAACATTATTCCGCAGAAGTTAAACTGATAGCTAAAAGACTGCGGAACCCAAAGACCCTGGCACTTCGAATCCGTAGGGATCAGTATATATCCCAATCTGTTTGACTGGCAACCGTCATAACAGCCACACTCGGGTCCGGCAACTGCGGCGGCACTCTCTGAGTCAACCACCGAATGTTTGCCCCAGTCTGAATCTCTTGTAACACTAGATAGACAAGAGAATGTATAAATCGAGCAATTCATGGATTGCCGGAAAGTTGCCGTCGAAGAGAAGCTCCTCCGAGAACGAAGCGACTCTGAGAGAGTTCTTAACCTTACTATCCACGCGTGTGGATGTAGCTAGGGCTGCGTCACGTCTAACCAACTCCAATCAGCCACTGAAGGGCGGAGTTATACGTGAACAAACTACTGCCCTCAAAAGAAATTACATTGAGAATAATATCCCGTAAATCTTTTCTTGAAGACGTAATGATAACGCCTCAGTAAGGCGGATTACGTATAATAAAGCGTCTAAGTTAAGTCTACTATACATAATGTCGTTCCCAACATTGAAATTGGAAAAGACATAAACGGCGAAAAAAGAATATATGCAGTCTTTAATCACACCGTCTAGACGCATACGAACTCTCGGTATGCCCTGCTCTGCCAAAATAAACTATTTGTAAAAATGATAAAATGGCAGAAATGAGCCACGCGGACAAGAAACTAAACTATCATGCTTAGTAGCAGGCTTGTATATATATATAAATATATAGCGTCGAAAAATAAAACACATGTTGAAATGACAATATTGGACTGTGTCGGTAAGTCAGGGACAATGTCCCTGTACCGATCGAAAAATCCGAGTCCAATGACGCTATAAGTCTCTTATCCAAGATCGCAGCAATGAAGTCCGAAAAATAATCACTGGAAGAAATGCCAGAAGATATGAAAGGCAACTTCCGATACTACTAAAGGGAAAACTCGAAATCTTTCGAATCCCTTTCGCCATCCTGTCGGACCCTATAAAGCGTTCGGTCGTCCGTAGCTGATGCAACCGCGGACCGCACCGACCCAGCGCCGTCGGATAATTCCTAATTCGACCGAGAAACTGTCAATTGCTGGGATGCTGCGAAACAACTGTGCTAACTCGGATAGCACGTCCGTCACTGAGGCCTGAGGAGAAGCGGTCTTACGATGGATTGCCGCAGGAAGCTCCGAGATCGTTACCCCGTGCATACTTCCAATATGCGAGCGAACGGAGTGTATAGGCCTCGTGTCCCTTGGCTACCGGATGGCGCGACCTATTCGCCGTGGAATCACTGAATGCCGAAACTGATCGGATACTCGAGGTCACGTAGCCAATGTGCGGTCGTGTGCCCTGCTGTGAGGATGAGGAAGCATTAAAGACAGTCTCTCGGACTGTCAATATAACGGAGCGTCCCGAGCAACGGACATATGCTCCGAATGTAAAATATCTGAACCACAACATGCGGTCCCCTATGTTGTTGGCTTCCTCCGATCTGTCCTCAATCTGCCGTCACTGGGTGAGTACTAAAGTAATTAAAGTGCTCGCATCACCCAAATCTCCTTCCTAGACCGCAACGGACGAACCCGGCAGCCGAACCATTCGATGAATGTACGCTACACCGGGTGAGCTAGCGAATGTCACTCCGTAAGCGATAGACATATTCCATGAGCACTTATTGCCGCTAACTCTTCATTAACTATGACGACAGAGGCACACTTTTGAAAGACATCTCCATAACTCTTCGAAAAAGAAACCAGAAATGCTTGGATAGCAAGCATAAAATAATAATATATCTAGCGTCGTTCAATAATTCGAAAGTTTGTGTGACATTATTGGACTATGTCGGAACTGAGGGACGATGTCCCTGAACCGAACCAAAAATTTCTAAGTCCACCGACGCTATCAGTTTCTTATCCGGCATCGCAGCATATGTTGTTCCGAAAGGGAAAGCTTGAAATCCTCCGAATACCTTTCGGTATCCCGTCGGACCGGATGAAACTATCGGACGTCCGTACCCGCTTCCGCGGAGCATCCCGACCCAGCATCGTCGGATAAAATATATGCGACAGATTCAGTTGATGCTGGGATGCTGCGATAAACTGTGCTATTAAGGAAAGCACGTCCGTTCCCGAGGCCTGTGCAGTAGCGGACTTACGATGCATTGCCGCTGGAAGCTCCGTGTACGTTGACTCCCGCACACTTCCTATGCGAACGTCCGGAGTCTGCAGGCCTCGAGTCCCCGGCTACCGACCCAGCGCTGTCGGATAATTCTCGATCCGACACCGTTTCTGTCGGCTGCTGGGATGCTGCGATAAGCTGTGCTATGTGCACAAAAATGTCCGGCGTCGAGACCTGTGGAGGCACAGTCTATCGCTGCTTCGCCGAGGGCAGCTCCGCATCAGATGGCTCCCGCATACTTTTCCTATGCGAACGTCCGGAGTCCATCGGTCTCGAATCCCTGGCTGCCGGATGGTGTGACCTGGTCGCCGAAGAATCCTTGATCGGCGAAGCTGGTAATATATCGGCGGTCACGCAGCCAAGGTGCGGTCGTGTGCGCTGACGAGAAGAGGAAGCCTTAGCAGTCTCAGCGGACTGCCTATACAACGGAGCGTCCCGAGCGACGGACGTATGCTCCGCTAGTGACACATTTGTACCACAACATCTGGGGCCAGATGTTGTTGAACGAGAGAGGGGCCTCTCTCGCTTGCCGTCCGGATGGACCGGAACGAGCTATGAACCGGACTAAAAGGCTTCCTCCGTTCTCCCTCCGATCCGCCGTCACTGGGTGTGCATTAAGATAATTTTATAGTGCTCGCATCACCCCAAAATTCCTTCTAGACCGCAACGGACGAACCCGGCTGCCGAACCATTCGGTGAATGGACGCTACACCGGGCGAGCTAGCGGACGTCAAAGGCCGTCGAACCTACTAGGGTCCTCTTAGGCAATTGGCGAATTACATGAGCACTTTTCCGCTAGCCCTTCATTAATTGTGACGACGGAGGCACACTGTTGGAAGACATCACAGATACATCACCCTAATCTTGATCGTCTGAAATAGAAATTGATAAAGTAGAGTGACCCTGCGGGGAAAGGACCGGAGTGTCCAAATCCCCAACAACATACCGTGACATACGCTTCCCATATTGTCATCGAAATCATACGATACAGAACAGGAGTTAATGCGAGTACACTGACCACATATAGAATGATAATAAGGTCAGAGGAAGACTTCCTCTTAAAACAATTGATCAATATCCTTTCAATGTGAAAAGAAAACAAGTCCTGGTACTCGCACTAACCCCTGGCAATCAAAATACATAATAATAATATGATCCATTAATATAGAAAAAATAATTGAAATCAAAATATTTTGAAAAAATATTTTTTCAGAACAGCCCAAGTTTCTGAAAAGTAACGTTGAGCCCCAATGGATCCCAAGCCTAAGTGTGGACAAAAATTTTAAAAATATTTTAAACAATTTATTCAACACTTACGAACAATAATAATGTATCTAGTTATGATTAAAATAACATAAAGATATTATTATTTAGAAATCCCCCCCTCACACAGAGGGCTGTTGTAAATGTAAACAATGAGTGTAAAAACACTAAAATAAGACTCCAGGCACCCAGGCCCGAAATCAGTTACCAAAAATACACTATCTGATGCAAAACAGAGACTTCCAGGGAAGAAACTGCAGAACATCAGATGGTAGATGCAGAACACAACGCCTAACCACCCGTAGGTGAAGACGTAAACATGGGGAAAGAACAGAATTCATTCTGTTATTCAGCTAAAACTCCCAAGAAATTTTAGTAATAATAATTACAGAAACTATGCCAAAAGCATGGGAGAATAGCAAGGGGGAACTTAAAGGACAGGGAGAGAGGAAAACATTTGAAAAAACAGTGTAACTAAATAATCAGAATGACAACAAAATGGCTGCTGCCTTGAAAATAGGTAACTTAACATAATTTCATTAAAAAATTTTAAGTTACAGCCCTGATAATATTCTGTCACACATTCTTTTCCTCTCCTCCTTTTCTATCCTCCTTAGAATCACCATTTCACTAATATTTATGTGTCTGGCATCATTTAAACTGAGATTTAAAAGCACAAAGATCAGTCAGATGTTAACTGATGAAGGGCCAAACTTAGAATGATTAATGGCGCCAATTTCGGAACGTCCTTGACACTGCGCATGCGCAGTGGGGGCGAAGGGTGGAGGGCCTTTCAGGACATGTTTTCTTTAGTTTTAGATGCAAATTTTGGGGATTGGGGTGCAAAATTTGTGTTTGGCCCTATATTTTAAGAGTTAGCACCAGCTATGTCTGGGTCATTGGTACAGTATAAAAATATCGTCTTGACCAACAAACATGTATACATCTTTATAAAATTTATGTTGCACCTGTGCTGACATATGGATGCAAGGTCATAGAGCCCAAGGAAAAACATGTATAAATGTTGGAATCATTACCAGAAGAAATTTATAAAGCAGGTTTTATCTCTCCCCACATCTACTGCTGATCCTGCTTTATATATTGTATCTAAACTTATTCCAATTCAATGACAAATCGAATATAAAGCATTAGTACTCTTCAATAATGTGAGTCGTCAATCAGACTAATCTGTTGAGAAACATCTTGCATCACGTCAGCTTTCAGCATAAAACAACATTAGCTACAGCTGGTTTGTCAGAATTCATGAACTATTTTACAAGTATGACTTGCATCTTCAATGAACTGGCATGTCCTCATAATAAATTGACAAGGAAACATATAGCAAAGAGGGCTGTTTACTCATTCTGGAAAGAACGTTTATATTCCAGGAATACTCTTATTTTGTAAGTCTACGGTACCTAAATGGAGAAGCTTAGGAACCAGGAAAAGCTAACCATCTTCTGACTTCAACTGAGACATATTCTTGTAAAACAGCTGTGAAACTGTCAACTAGGTTGCGCCTTCTTACGAACACCTACATGCTTGGCACAAATAAACATCAATTTACTGGAACGTTATCCCTGTGTTCACTCTGTGAGGAAGATGAAGAGGACATTCAGCATTTTCTTCTCTAATACGTTTGACTACAGTCTGTATGTGACAGAACCCTGCCATCTATTGCTACTGAGTTCTCACATATAAGTGATGAAGATAAAATTCAGTTTATTCTTGATCCCACTTCTTATGATGAACTTGTAATGGTATCTGATACCTGTTCCAGAGCTGCATATAATAGATCCACTGCCTTGTGTTACCTTTTTCACTGCGTGAGATACAGGACTTTGTCATCTGGAGAACTGGTGATGCACAGATCTTGTTTTTTAAATTTTGAATTTTAAAATTCTACTTTTAAAATTGAAGATTTAAAGACTGTAAATAGCTTAGAAAAGGAGTTTTAAATGTATTTAACTATCACTTATCGAGGTTGTCCTATATGGATGAATAGAGAAGAGAAGAAGTTGACAGAGGTTATTTAATAGTCTTCAGATAGAAAGTTCCTGAAAAAGAAATTTCTCCAATGTTCTATTTTCCATTAATTTTTGATTGGTTGATTAAAGTCACCTCATTAGCTTCTAGATGATTCCAATTTCAAGTAACAAGGATAACCTGCTTAAACAATCAGAGAGCTGTATATACAGTGAGCTAAAAATAGATTCTGTGTAACAGTAGCTGTAAACATGTTGATAGGTACATTCAAAGGTCACTCAGTGCAAATGAGTGTTCACACAAGCCAGAATCTGCTTATTCTAAATAAAAAAATACTTTTAGAAAAATATTAATTGTGTATCATTATTAACTAAGGACATATCAACTCTGATCTTATAATATGGAGCCATAACAACAACATTATTGAAGATGGATTCCATGACCGATAGACATGCGCATATCACTCGATGCCATGAATTCTTATAGAGAAACAATCACGTAATTCTAATTAAATTCAAACAGTTGTCATGATACCTTGCAAGTAATATGGCAATTGTGTAGTCTCCATATAATAATAGTATATAGTGTGAATGCGATCTTTCTCATTATTTGATTTTAGACAGCATTTATATCGATGCTTGTTCAGTCCAGATGACCTTGACTGTAATATCAACAAACTGACAATGAACACAATGTAGAGAGTTTTGGAATTTACCCCCACACAGCTCTATCACTGTGTTTTGAAGGATTTTGATTTCCTACATGTAGCTTAGTTCTTGGATATCTGAAGCACTTTTTGGCCATTAGTTGTTCTCCTGAAATATTACTTTATTACAGGGGCGTAGGAAGCTTATAATATTGGGGGGGGGGGGGGGGGGGGGGGGGTATTGTAAATGGGAGCTTGTAGGGGACAACACAGTCGCCTTTGGTGGCCCGCTCTGCATAGCCGAATCCGGAAGAGAGTGTGGGAGGGCATACCAGGAAAATTTGTGAAATATGAACTACTGAGAGCTCATTTCCTCGCTTCTCAAGTGAAAAAATCAAGGTATTGTTGCTGTTAATTTATGGTGTTTATCCCTTTACCTAACATGAAAAGCAGACAACACTTGCAAAAAACATCTGTGAATAACTAATTTTTTTCATTTTTTGTCTCCAATACATAGGTTATGACCCTTCATTAGAATGAGCTCGTTGAATGAAAAAATCATGAAAATTAATTGACGATTTTTGAGAATACAGTACAGTCGCCGTGAACTGGTCACTTTCCATGAGTGGGCAATATTCCCACGGACGCAATAATATTAGATTCCAAACACTAATTACAAGAATAATCATCAAAAATTTAATTAATGAAGCACCGGGTACAACCTGGTGCTTCATTAATTAAAATTTGGCTTATGATGATTTTTACTACCTGATAAACACATCCGTGGACATAACTGCCCACGTGTGGATTACGACCAATCCACGGCGACTGTACTGTAGCGCTGGCCGGTTTTGGCCGTTACGTTGGGTGAAGGGTTAAAGGAGGATGTATGTCAGAGAGGAAGATGTTAACAGTGACATTGGCTACCAACTTTTCTATGCACTGCAAATGGTGTACATCATACAGTTTTTATGTGCGCCTGTATGATGTAGAATATGCAGATGTATGTGGTTATTTTCGTGTAGATACTAGATATGATTTACAAAGTTTGGAAACAATTTATTTTTTTTGGGGGGGGGAGGGGTAAATACCCCTCTTACCCCCCCCCCCCCCCCGGTTCATACGCCATTGCTTTATTATTAGTTCTGATACAAATACGGTTGCAGACTTCCAGGAACCATTGGTGCCTGCTGTAAACTCTGTGAGTTGATTGCATATATGTTTTCTATCCAGTATACATGTACATCACAACCTTCATTTTGATGTATAATTTGTGTATATTTAATTTGAATTTATGGAATATCAGAGGTGTGAATTTCAAAGTAAACAAATTTCCCTTATTTATATAGCACCTTAAAGTACAATGAATTTGTTTACCAGATATATAAAACACAATGCAAAATAATATAACTGAATTTAGAATACATCACAAACATCATGATATGGTAACATTTAAAATAGAATTAAACATGTTTTAGGCCCCACAAAGTAGATCTCCTGTTTCTCGTGCCATTTTCTGTAAAATTGCATGTGGACAGGAAATTTTTTATTTTATTTTTTTAGTTATTTCTTTGTCATATCAAAAGTTCATATTCTTAGTTTTTAGGCCTCATAATCTACAGAATAGCATGGGCGGTAGTGTAGTTCATGTTTTGAGTGCAAAAAGGTTTTGCAATATTAAAACGTTGCAAAGCCTTTTTGCACTCGAGGGACCAATTTATAAATTTTATTAACTTGGGTAAAATATCAGACATAAACCATTTAATTTTTATTTTTTTAAGTTTGCATTGGTAAAAAAAGAGAGAATGCAGCAGCCAAACGGACCACATGGGAGGGCCTGAGAAACAGATTTTAAACTTTTTTCACCCTTATCACAACATTATAGTTTTATTATGGTAGCACTGGAAGCAGTCACAGGAAGGTTGGGTGGATGAGTATCAAGGACAGGATTTGATGAAACTGTTTTACCTGAACAATGTGATTAATCTTCCTGACTGCTGGTGGTCACAGTAGTGTAGACTAATGTTTGGGGGGATATTTGGGATTCCAATATCAAGATGGTATGGATTTGGCAAGTGAAAAGGTTAAAGGAACAAAAACAAAAAAAATAGAGAGCTCTGACCTGGAATTCAGGAAGGTGTGACAGCCCTTGAAAGGTAAATGAATCATGGAGTACTGTAAATAAAATTGACAAGGTGTCAGAGGAAAGAGGTCAGAAGCCAGTATTTGAGCAGTAACTGGATGGCACCTTGGGGGGGGGGGGGGGGGGGGGTCACTAATGATAATGTTCAACCTAAGGTTGAAGTCGCTGGCACTTTCAGCAAAATTAGGGGGGAAATTAAGAACGACAGTAACAAGAACACCCAAATGTTTACTTTGAGAACACTCTCTTAGAATGTTCAAAATATAAGTCTGACAGGGCTAATCAGGATTCACGAGGAGTATAAAGAGAATATGGGATGAGAGAACAATGAACAAGTGCTTATTGGCTGATACAAAGAAGAGGATTAGTATGCTGATCAAAAGTGTCCCGACAGGTCTCTAAATTTGGTTTGACTTGTCTTTAAATTGGTCCGAGGTGTCTGCAACAGTGGTCTCCACTGTCTTCAAAAGTGGTCTCAACTGTCTTTAGTCCGAGTTGTCTGTAACTATTCTGCATTAAATTAATCTGCTATGCTCACCTGATACCATGTTACTATTCCACTCTGAATTTGATGTTGATGATACAGAAGGCAGTTTGATGCTTGCTGCGCTCTGAGATTCTGAATCTGAAGCCACTTTCTGCACTGAATACAAGTCTGTATTTGATACCTGTGGAACCCTGTCTGCTGATGCCTCCTCTTCACTAATTGATTCACATGATGAATCTGCATTTCTTTCTCCAACCATGTCTGAGGGTTCCGCCATATTCATAGCACTAAACTGAACCATGGCATCTGAAAAATCACAGTGCTGGCCAATGTCACTATGATCTGTATTATTTATAATAGGAAATAATAAATCAGGGAGTCTTAGACCAACTGATTTTTGGAGGTCATTATTACTCTCGGTGACAGTAGTACATGCACTTGTGTAAGGACAAGTGTGGGGTTGTGATGAGACTTGGCTTGCCTTTTCAGAACACATATTTGATTCTATTGAGAATTTATACCTTTTTGTGCTCAGCCCAGAAACTGACCTCCCCGTTTGCTCATTGACATCGATATCATCAGTTTCTAATAAACTGGGACCACGTTGATTGTGCCTTTGTGTATGGGCATTTGCATTGTCATTGGCATTTTCATTCTCTGGACGAGGCAGCGGGGGTAAATTTCGACTGTTGTGATGGAACGAATGCTGGAAAAACTGCCCAGAAATGATCTGATTAGCGGTCATTTCGGGGTACATTGCTCCATCAAATAAAATGCCTATAACTCCCAAGGTCCATCTGATTCAAATTTTCTCCTTGCTGCTTCCTCGACAAGCATCATTTTTTCCGCCATGATGTACATAATATCTATGACAACAAACGGGAAAATCCCCAGCAAAGAAATAGTGCGCATGTCTTGAAGCAACAATCAACTTCCGGGACAGAAGAGCACGTGTATGCTGTAAACATCAGATATATTTGTTTCCATAGAAAACCGACAAATATTTTGTTTTTAGGATAATGTTACCATGAGGCCATTGACAGATGACGAAACTAAATCATTTTTTGAAAAATTATCAAAGTAGTAAGAAACTATTTCAAATGTTTTTCACAAATATTCATGTTTAGAAATGGGGTCCATCATTCATAATTTACATGGAATCCTGGTCAAATCCTCCCAAAACAAAACGCCCCCCCCCCCCCTAATTTTTGGGTCAAGACGTCCTCAACACAGGGTCAAAAGGCCCCCAAGAGTCGGTCAAAACGTCCCCTGACAGTTTGTCGAAACGTAACTAAACATTGGTCAAAACGCCCGAACCATACACTGTTTGACATAGTCCATACAGTCATTCAGGCAGTAACGGGTCAGGCGATGTTGAGCCTTAAAAAAATCGAATTTGAAGAGTATTTCAAACGTTTTATTCCTGTTTTGTGAAGTAATTTGTTGCCCGCCGTCTTTGAAAGTTTCGCGAGTTTGTTGTTGTTTTTTGTTGACGAAAGTGATTTTTTTTAAAAAGACTGAATGTGCGGCGGAAGAAAATTTCGACACGCGAAACTGCAAAAAAAAGTTTGCGTCTCAGTTACGGAAAGAGAAATATAAAGAGTGTGAATGTAATTATTATTATTTGAACAGGTTTGTCTACGCTTCAAATTCACGATAAAATAATTGGGATAAATATCTGGCATTATGATATATTTATTCCGTTTCAACAGCGAGTCGAGTTGTCAATACCGGGTCACTGTCAGACGGATCAGGGACAACCCGCCCCAGGGACAACCCGCTGCAGGCCTATTTTTGGGGCAGGTTGTCCCACTTTTTGGGGCAGGTTGTCCCGATTTTTTTGGGATATTTGACAAAACATTTTGGGGGGATAGTTATATATAAAAAAGATTTCTATTCACTTTTTATCGAAAATTACCAAATTTAATAAAAAATTACCCATAATCCACACTGATCCGATTTTTTTTCTGCTATTTTTAAAAAAAATTTTGGGAGATGGTAATATATAAAAAGATTTTTACTCACTTTTTTTTATCAAAAATTATCCAATTTTAACGAAAAATAGTCCACAATCCTCTAAACACATCCCATAATGACTGAATCAAACTAATAATACTTCTAAACTGAATTGGTAGCATGTAGACACCAGTCAGAATTGGCGTGTTGTTTTAGACATATTGTTTCAGTCGGGTACCCTTTAAGAGGAATGATATTTGTTTCATGCGCAAAAAGCAAATGACAGGACATGTTGTTTTAGCGTGATATGGATTCAGCACAGCGTTGGTCTCTTTTCCTTTATCTAAGACTAAGACAATAAATGTATTTTATCAGCTGTTACCAATCATCATGGTGCTTCTCTTTGAATTATACCGGAAGCCTGGCACCGACGTATCAATTGTCTGGGGAGCGACATGCATTTCTATAAACTTGTTCCAGCCCTCATGAAGGATGCAGAAGCAGTCAATCTGAGAGTATCTGCAGCCGACTTAGAGACTTTCACCCGAGTGAGATGCACTTTGCAAGCAAAGAAAATTCAAGAGAACTGGGATGACTACATGACCAATCCCCCAAGAATGTCCACCACCAACTTCTTGAAGGAATGTGGAGCGCTATATGCAACAAAGAGGCGCGTACCGAATCCTAGAAGCCAGAGCACTACAGAAACTGGTATCGAATGAAAAAACTCTGTTAATTATTGTTAATTGTTTATGAAATGAACATTCATTTCATGTTCAAACATATTATTGTATTGCTATTTGGTTATTTTTTGTTGGTGTATTTTGGTTTTTATTAGATGTTAATTAATTAAATCATCAATTTTAAAGTTGTTGTTTATTATAACACCCATAGACCTCAATATCCCAGCGCGTATTTATTATTATGATCATAGTATAAGTAATAACAGGTGAAAAATTCATTCTGAATTATTCACGTGTTATTACTTAAAATACAATTATAATTGACAGTCAGGTCGTCCCTTATATCCCGGCGTGTGTTTCTTATTATGATCGTATTATAAGTAATAACAGATGAATTCACATGTTATTACCTATAATACTATCATAATTAAGTAAAATGACAGGTTATTAGTACTCATAATCCAATCCTAGTCCAATATCACAGTCAAGACAAATTGGGGCGGGTTGACCCGGGGTGGGTTGTCCCACCTGGTTTGGGGCAGGTTGTCCCTGGGGTGGGTTGTCCCGTTCCCCTGTCAGACATGCGCATTAAAACCCATTGAAACACTGCTCCAGTTGAACTATTTTTAGAAAATTAACGCTAAAATACTGCATTTGATCCACTTCGTTTTCAATTCTTTCCACTGTAAAAGTTGTGAAAAAGTGTGGTGAAATTAATTCAGAGAAGACAAAAAAGACTTTTTGTGTCCAATAAATACATATAAAGTGGGAAAATAGATCGCCAGTGGGTGCCAAAGAGGGTGATTCTTTATAGACACAAGCGACCCGTTACTGACCAAATCGCGACAGGCAAACGATCTAATTTTATAAAATAAACAGAAGCTTTCTCTGAATATTTCCGCTGCAATAATGAGTGTCAGATACCTGTCTGTCAATAACAAAAAACAAACTTTGGATAACTTATTTTATTAGCTCACCTGACTGAAAGTCAGGGTGAGCTTTTCTGATCACTTTTCGTCCGTCGTCCGTCGTCCGGCGTCCGGCGTGAAGGTGGTGTTTGGGTCTTTTTCTTCCAAACCACTGGCCGCATGTTAATGAAATTTCATGTGAGTAGGGGTTATATAGCGGCATTTTGATTTTTGGGCAAATTAGGTTTCGGCTCATATTGAGCAGAGGGGTGGGGCAAAAATGCTCCAATTCTTAAAAAATCTTCTTCTCAAGAACCAGCAATAGCAGAGACTTGATATTTGGTATGCAGCTTCCTTTTGAGGTGTAGACTCAAGTTTGTTCAAGAGAAGTTTGTAGGTCTATACTTGGCGATGTTATGGGAGGAGCAAAAATTTTGGTCCCACCCCAAATTTCTATTTTTTAAACCGAGAGGCCAATTTGAACCAAATTTTATGTGAGGGCTTATTGGGTCATAAGTACCTAATTTATGCAGAAATTTTTTTTCCTGTAGCCCCGTGGGAACCACAGGAGCTAAAAATAGAAAAAAATTAAAACGCCTATATCTCAAAAACTGCACGGCAGTGAGAATTTTTATTTGGTGTGAAGCTTTCTTGGGACCAACAGAAAGGATTGGTAAAAAAAAATTGCTATCGGTTTTATCATAGGGTACTTTTTCGGGACTCTGAAAAAGTGCTGAGTCAGTATTTTTTAACACAGTAGGCAATGGGAAAAAAATAAAGAATTGTTTTCTTCCAAACCACTGCTCTAAAAGCTTTCATATTTTACATATAACATCTTTGGAACATTGATTCACATATTTGTAGAAATCAAATTCCTCGGTCCATATTTGGGTTCCCTATGGGAACCCAAATGTTCAAATTAGTGCAATATGAGGGATATATTTTAAAAATCTTCTTCTTCGGATCCACAAATCAGAATCTTTTGATATTTGCTATGCATCATCCTTAGGGGGGTGAGATTGATGTTTGTTCAAGCCAAGTCCCTGAGTTCATATTTGGACTCCCTTTGGGAACCCAAATTGTAACTTAGTGCAATACGAGGTATATTCTTTTAAAATCTTCTTCTTCGCATCCACCGGTCAGAATCTTTTGATATTTGGTATACAGTATGCTTAGGGAGGTGAGATTCAAGTTTGTTCAAGTCAAGTCCTTCGGCTCATATTTGGTCTCCCTGTGGGAGCCCAAATTATAACTTAGTTCAATATGAGGAATATTCTTTAAAAAAATTTTTTTTTTCAGATCCACCAGTCAAAATCTTTTGATATTTGATGTACAGCATTCGTAGGGGGGGGGGGGGGGGGGGGGCTGAGAGTGAAGTTTGTTAAAGCCAAGTCCCTTGGTTCATATTTGGGCTCACTGTAGAAGCCCAAATTATACCAAAATTTTTATTTTCCAAACCAAGAGGTCGATTTGAACCAAATTTGATATGAGGGCTTATTGGGTCACAAATACCTAATTTATGCCATAAATTGTTTTCCTGTCCCCCACGGCAACTACAGGAGCTGAAAAAATTATTTTTTTTTGAATGCCCATATTTCCAGAACTACATGGCACTGAGAATTTTTATACAATGTGAAGCTTCCTTAGGGCCGGGAGAAAGGAATGGTGAAAAAAATGCCATTGGTTTTATCATAAGTACTTTTCCAGGACTAAAAGTGCCGAGTCATCATTTTTTAACACTGTAGGTAATGGGAATAACGTTGAATAATCTTCTTCTCCCAAACCACTGCTTCAGAAGCTTTTGTTTTTGGGTTCCCTATGGGAGCCCAATGTATAACTTAATTCAGTATGAGAAATATTCTTAAAAAATCTTTTTTTTCTGATACTCCTCTCAGAATCTTTTGATATTTGATTTTTAGTTTTCTTAGAAGCGGCAAATTGAAATTTGTTCAAGTTCTGGTTTATTGATAAAATTGGACCCAGTAACCAATTCCTGCGTTGAAAGCCCTGTAAAGTGGGCAGTAATAGGCATAAACGATTGACCAAACCTGATATTATAATTATGCCTCTGTAATGATGTAGCCTTAGAAAGTGACCTTAAATTCCAATAAATAAATAGATAAATTATTGAGTACCCAATATGGGGATCTAACATATGAACACTCTGGGTTACTAAGTAGAGAAAACACTTTTATGTTGAAAAACTGATAATAACCACAAGGCAGAATCCCTTGCTATTTTGGTGATATGACTCGGCCAGTATCAGGTGAGCGCCCTCAGGCCCCGTGGGGCCTCTTGTTTGAGAGAAATAAACGAAAATATGAAAGGTGACCCGTTACTGCCCGAATGACTGTACCATACAGTCATTTGAATGGTTCCGAAGCACTTTTGAATAGTCCCGCATTTTTCCATTGAAACATAATTGAATTGAAATCCAGTTGCTATTTAAATGTAGTTCAACATCTCACATAACAGCAGCAATTGAGCTTTGAATGTTATTTTTTGTCCACAGCTCTCAAAGTTAAGATTTTTTGACGATGTGATTTGACCTATTTTGAACCGATTTATGAATTCCGAATCACTCGTTTTCTTTGATTAAAAACAACATAATTGTCAGTTAAAATCGAAAGAAATCTTGTAATTTCAACCAAACTGATGATATTTGAATGCGTTTTTTTTTTTAGTAACCCGAACTGATGCAATTAATTTCCAGCGAAACTGATGAGATTATTCTTCTGTGTACCCACAATTTGCACAAGTTAAGGTCGTGAGAAGATCACCAGTCACCTCATAGCAGTGCCATTCTCGCCCCACTGTTAACTGGTTGCCATAGAGATGTCTCTTCCAGCCTAACATATTCTCTGGTATCAATGGGTTTGGGTGAGAAATTGCATTTTGCCAGTGGGTGTTTTGTTTGGTGGTGATGGAGGATGTGGGTGGTGAGGGTAGTAGTGACACAGGATTCCTAGACCAAGGTGTCTCAGTGAGAAAGCTTAATAGGTGTGTGCACACTGAGCGGGTGGGGGTAGAGTCACACCCCTCCCTTCTTTTTATTACTAACTGCTTTCAGGTAGCTTATGGTGCCATTCTTGGATAAAATGTGGTTGCAGCACATTCTAGGTCAGAAATGCTGCCAAAAGCCACCTAGGAGCAAACAGAAATAAATAATATTTCTGGAGGAGACAAAAATGAATACGAAATGAATATTTCGGGAGGAGCTATTATGACCCAGACTTAGCAGGTGCTAACTCCTTAAATTCTAGGGCCAAACACAAATTTTGCCCCCCAATCCCCAAAATTTGCATCAAAATACGAAATTTCAATGTCCTCCATACCTTTTATCCACTGCGCAGTGTCAAGGAGGTCTCGAAATTGGCGCCAATTGTCATTCTTACAACCAGTGCCTGGTAAGCGTTATGTAATCAGCGGGGAGGTATGAGTTCCCAACTCATGGGAGGGCCATCCCCGTCTGGGTCATTGGTAAGTATAAAAAATATATAAATTACTATAAATTTTTCAACATTTTTATACTGTACCAATGACCCAGACTTAGCTGAACAGAAAAACGGCTGGAGGGCCTAGGACATAAAGGAAAATCCAATAGGCTCAATTACATGTAAACAGAATTATCCCCTCAAGGAGAAGAGGAGAACAGGTTTTACATGTATCTTTCTTGTTTGTATCAAAAAAGAAAGACACAATACCATTTTGTAATTGAGCACAATAACATCAATGATCTCTTATTAACTTTCAGTAATACCCGTTATACTAATTTTTTAAAAGGAAAGCCAATAAAAAAAGGAAGTCCAGAGAATGAGATTCTTTATACTCATTAAAAGTGTCCAAGGATTGTATATTAACGCTCGTATGACACGTGACATATACAATTACTTCACACCGAGCTACACTTTAAAAATATTACATGAATGAGTTGAACATTAGCTTTACACTTTAAAACCCTCCCGGTACCGACTCGGAATTACTGACTCCAGAGGAGGTATTCCTTTGCTTTTCACTATAAAGCAGGTGACCTAAGGGAACCCCCCCCCCCCCCCCCCTTCCCTTTGCTCTGGGTCAATCACCCCAGAATAAAGAGGGCAGCAGGACAGAGTCACTGCTGGAACAGAAAGCCTGCATAACTATAGTTGCAACTGTTTAGTGGACGACACAGATAACGGACCTAAACAACGCAGGTCGCCAGAAATGGACTCAATATTTCTAAGATAAAAACTTGTGAATGTTGAAGGCTGAGACCAATATGCAGCCTTCATGAAATCGGTAATAGCAACACTATTACCATAAGCCCATGCACCGAAATCTTAAGCACAGGCTGCTGAGTTGAAGATAATTTTTCATAAGCAGTACGGATAGTTAATTGAATCCACCTTGCAATAGAATGGACCGTAAGGTCCCTTCTATTAGGCAGCAGAGACAGAAAGAAATGTTTACGTCCCTTTCTGATAAACTCAGATCTACGTTTATAAATATACGCATAGCTCTAACAGGACAGAGTAAAGGCCTATGCCCGTCTGAAGACGGAAGATCTTTAATAACAATAGGTTCCGGATACTTATTAGGAGCCTGATTCTTAGCCACAAATCCAACATTAGTAGTCAAGGTAATAGTATTACCTACACTACGATAGTGAGAATCATGAACAGATAGTGCATGGAGCTCACTAACTTTTCTAGCCAAAGAGAAGGCTAAGAGAAAAGCTGTCTTATAAGATAAGAATATGAAGTCCACCGTGTCAAGAGGCTCAAATGGCGCTTCTTTTAGCTTAAGAAGAACCCAAGCTAAATTCCACTTAGGAATTAATCTAAGGGTTCTAGATCTATTCATCGAAACGTTTTTCACTAACTTAGATAATGAGACATTATATCCAATCTGTAAACTATCATGATGTGCATAGGTATCAGATAGCATAGACCTACAACCCTTAATGGTAACAGGCTGCAGTTTCATCTCATCAAACAGGTAGACTAGAAAATTAGCAATGTCTGGAATGGGGGGATCATAAATATCAATAGAATGATCCCTACACCATCGATAAAAAACCTTCCACTTAGCAGCATAATTTAGTGAAGAGGAGGTCCTCCTACAGTTAGAAATTGCGTCCACTGCTCGTCCTGTAAATTGCTTGCCGTGCAAGAAGGACCGCACAACGGAAATACGTGAAGGTTGAGACCTTGCGGGTTGTGATGCAGTGTGCACAATTTCCCCTGCGAAAGAAGATCCTCCCGTGGAGGAAGCTTCTGCGGCATGTCCCACAACAAACACCTGAGTAGATTTATCCATGGTCTCTGGGGTGACAGAGATGCTACCAACAGAATTTTGCAGTGAGATTGCTTTATCTTGAGCAATATCTGCTGAATCAATGGCGCTAGAGGATACGCGTATCCTATCATTCCGTCCCAGGAGATCGAGAGAGCGTCCACTGCAAACGCTCGTGGATCTGGACACGGCGACACATACGTCTGCAACTGATTGTTGAGATGCATCGCAAATAAGTCTATCATCGGACGCTCCCATTGATAGAAAATCTGATTGAATACTCGTTTGTTGAGAGTCCGTTCTGACGGCAACATGAGACCCCTCCGAAATTGGGGGTGAATTGACCCTGGACAGAGTTGACCTGGTGTCGGTGGTGGCGAGTTCACCCATTCCGACTCTGTAGTGCCCATAATCATACTCTCTGCATTGCCAGTAGTATAGCTCGCATCTATTAACCCCATCATCAGGATCTCATGCAGGATCTCTTGTGATGTCATAGTCACGTGACTGGGTGCCGCCATCATCTACCATAGAAACCAAGATGGCAGCCTCCAATAACCAAAATGGACGACGGAAACACGTATTACCATAACATCACGGGCTGCGCATGTGCAGTAACACCACATATCACTATGGGAATGATGTCACAAGATGGCTGTTCACACGCTACCATGACAACCAAGATGGCGGCCCCCAGTCACGTGAGATCCGGCATGAGATCGTGGTGATGGGGGTTAATAGGTGCGAGCTATACTACTATTGCCTTTTATGAAAACAAATTTTCCGGGGACCAACCCTGAATCCCCTGCCCAACACCACCTCTCTATTTCATAGCCATGCCCTCCCTTGCCATCAATTCAGACAACAGTGATCATATTTGGTATATTATGGGAGTTGGCTCCAAGTTGTTCAACCTCCATTTTGTACCCTCCCCCCCTCCCCGATCCTGACTATGCCCCTGGGTCAATCAGAGATGGTCAGACAAGTAAAAATGTTTGAAATTACAGAAAGAATCATGCCTCAAGGACAGACAACTTTGAAGTCCAAAAATTTTTACATTTTAGTATGGTTTTTCCACATTCTAAAAATAAACAATTTTTGGAGTTGAAAAATGTGCTGGTTCGGAACTTGTAAAATCACAGCTTCACGAAAACACAAAATTTAAAAAAAAAAAAAATGAGTTCGTCTCTACGAATTGAAGTCAGAAAGGGGAATGATTTTGCTGTAGGAAAATGCAAGAATGTTTTCGCCACCTCATCTTATGACCATTATTCAATTCATCAAACCTTCCCAAGCAGTGTTTTCGTGCCACAAATTTGGGAAAGTTGACGACATGGCTTTGAAAAAGGTAACACTTATTTACATCGGTGCTATTCAAAGTAAATGTAATTACTACATGTTGAAGAAAATTGACATAGCTAACTCGTGACACCTAGGTTTTTCCAAAAATACCTACCTCTGTTTTTTTCGTGGCCTCTTAAAATCGTCGTGACCCGGAACTAGTAAAAATCCGGAACCGGTCAAATGACTGTAGTGTTATTAGCAAAGTGTTTTGAAGGGGGTGGCCTACATGTAAAACCATCAAATATTGATTCTGTAGTGCAATGCTTGTCCCTTAAGTACCCATAAGGGCACTTTCACAACCTTGGATTTAATCTCTACAGACACCCATGACCCACTTTGATAAAAAAAGAGTAAAATTGTCGAAAATACAATGATGGGCGATCGATTTGGACTCCTGTGTTGTGTCCTTGGGAAAGTCACTTAATCCCAATTGTCCACGTGGGGGCACGATGACATTGTGTACTAGCATGTCGATGGTGCGCATGTCTTCAACCAATTTAACCCTGTGCATGCTGCAGTGCAAAGTTACGAAAGTTGGGGAGCTGGCAGCTGCTATTTGTTGCTCGGTGGTTCTCTCTGGGTACTTCGGCTTCCTCCACCCATAAAACTGTCACCGACACGATATGACCTTGACTTTAAAAATGTCATTAAACCATAATCAATAAATAAATAAATAAAGAGTTTTGAAAATATTTATCTCACTGTATTACAGTACATGGATGGTGGATTGTCACCAAATCACCCATGGAGTGGAGGTATCACCTTAGGCGCTACTCTCAAATTTTGTACAGAAATACAAGAAGCACAAGCAAAGTTTAACCCGGAGGTCCATTGGCTGAAACTTTGCTTATGCTAATTACGCTTTGCCCAAATTAGCATTTATTTCTTGAGAGAAATCATCTCTTCACTGATTTATTGATAATACTCTTTCCATGTACTGTACATGCACCATATGAAAAATGAAAAGTCACATTCTTTTTAGCTCATCTTGACAAAGTCAAGCTGAGCTAATCTCATCGCTCTCCGTCCGCCGTCTGTCGTCCGCCGTCCGTCGTCCGTCAACACCATGTTTTGGTCTTCTCCTCCAAAGCCACTGGGCCAATTCAAGTGAAAGTTTGTGTGAGTGATGGTCCCAAAGGGGCATTTCATTTTTGTTCAACTCAGCATGCCCAGTCCCATAGGGAGGGAGTGGGGCAAAATGCTCCAAAATATTTTAAAAATCTTCTTCTCAAGAACCAGTGTGTACAATGACTTGATATTTGCTATGGAGCTTCCATATGAGGTGTAGAATCAAGTTTGTTCAAACGAAGTTCGTGAAGTAATATTTGGCTTTGTAATAGGAGGGGTAAGATTTTTGGCCCCGCCCAAAATTTCTATTTTTTGAACCGATGGTCCGGTATGAACCAAATTTGGTTTGTGGTAGTATTGGGTCATAAGTACTTGACCCATGCAAAAAAAAAATTCCCGCATCCCCATGGGAACCCTGGGAGCTAAATATAGAAATATTTTCAAACGCCCATATTTCCCAAACCCCACGGAACAGAGAGCTTTTATTTGGTATGAAGTATCCTTATGACTAGTAGAATTGAATGGTAAAAAAAATTGCCATCGGTTATGTTAGGGTGTTATGTAATGAGCATCGAAAAAATGCTGAGTCAGCATATTTGCAAAAATTTTAAAAAATCTTTTCTCCAGAACCAATCATCAGAATCTTTTGATATTTGGTATACAACATTCATAGGGGGGTCAGATAAAAGTTTGTTGAAATAAAGCTCATTGGTTCATATTTGGGCTCTCTACAGAGCCCGAAGTTTTAACATAGGGTAATATGGGGAATATTCTTTAAAAATCTTCTTCTTCAGAACCACCAGTCAGAATCTTATAATATTTGGTATACTTCATTGTTATGAGGGTCAGATTCTAGATTGTTCAAACCAAGTCCCTAGGTTAATATTTGGGCTTCCTATGGAAGCCCAAATTTTATCTTTGTTCAATATGGAGGGTAATTTAAAAAAATCTTCTTCTTCAGATCCATCAGTCAGAATGCTTTGATATTTGGTATGCAACATCTCTATGGGGGTCAGATTCAAGTTTGTTCAAATCAGATCCCTAGGTATATATTTGGGCTCACTATGGTAGCCCAAATTTTTACTTAGTGCAATATGAGGAAATTTCTTTAAAAATCTTCTTCTTCAGATCCACCAGTCAGAATGCTTTTATATTTGGTATACAACATCTCTAGGGGGGTCAGATTCCAGGTTGTTCAATTCGAGTGCCTCAGTTAATATCTGGGCTCCATATGGGAACAGGAAATTTAACTTAGTACACTTAGTACAATATGAGAGGATTTCTTCAAAAATCTTCTTCTTCAGATTCACTTGTCAGAATGCTTTTACATTTGGTATACAACATCTCTAGGGGGGTCAGATTCAAGTGTGTTCAAATCGGATCCATAGGTTAATATTTGGGCTCGCTATGGTAGCCCAAATTTGAACTTAGTGCAATTCGAAGAAATTTCTTTTACAATTTCTCTTCTTCAGATCCAACAGTCAGAATGCTTTCATATTCGGTACACAACATCTCTAGGGAAGTCAGATTTAGCTATGTTCAAATCAAGAGCCTGGGTTAATATTTGGGCTCTCTATGGGAGCCGGAATTGGCCATTTTGCTGAAGAATTAAAAATTTTGTATTCAGTACCCTCTAGAGGTACTAAGATTAATCCACATAGGTTGTATCAAGGAGCTTCATAGGGGAGCTCTACATTTTACTTATGATCAACTGAAGAAAAGGCATGATGTCCAGATTATTTTTGTCACTCCTGAGGGACTCAAGGATTGCCAGTGTAGCCCTGGAGATTTGCTTGCTTAATGTAGATTCATTCTTGGACTCTGTTTAAATTGTGTTCTATACAAGATTAGCGCTTCAGGCCCCGTGGGGCCTCTTGTTTTTTCATGTTCTGGCTGACAATTTGCTAAAACACCTGTGATATTTTGATACAACAGATTATTTCATGAAGAAAGCTGTTTATTTTGAAAAGTTATATAATTATGTTTTTAATGACAGCCAGTTATCAGTGCCAGCCAGGTAACGTAAAAGTGACTTAAACTTGTACTTTGACAATTGAGAGAGAGTTTCTCTCTCAACTTTGCAAATGGGAAATCCAAAGATAAGACTAAACCACATATTCGCCAAATATCATAAACATCCAGATTTAAATTAATTTGGCAAAATTTGCGGTTTTGTGTCATTGAACTAATGTAACAATTGACAAAGTTAAAAGACAGTCCAAGACTATTGTCTTACTGTGGCTTGACACCAGCAGTGATTTTAAAAATGAAAAATGTTAGTTTATGGAATGTGAGCAATGCGATAAACTCTTCTGTCCGAAATGCTTCTTAAGACCAGGAATGCGTAAGTTAAGAAATGGGTTTTCTCCATTAGTTTAACTGTACAAACAACTCAAGAGCCTCAAACCTTCCATATGCGATAGTGTAACTAAAACCCTCTGGGGCCTCGGACTAAAAGTTCTTAATGCCAAATGGAATTTGATTTTGTAAATGAGAACAAATTAAGCATGTATCATCCTTCGAGTAAAATACAGTAGAACCTGTCTTGAGAGACTGCCCTTTGGGCCACACAAAAGTGGTCTCTCAAGACAGGTGGTCTCTCATAACAGGTTTTCTCAAGTCAGTGAATAACCAACCACAAAATTCAGAAATGGAGAAGAATGGATTTTTGTAATTACTTTGTAGTTCTTTTTTATGAAGTTTTTGTAACAAACTGAAATGGACTGTTATAAAAATTATAAAAATAAATTAGTGTTGAAAATCTTCCTTGAAGATTTTCAACACAAATTTATTTTTATAATTTTTATAACAGTCCATTTCAATTTGTTACAAAAAGATTTTCAACACAAATTTATTTTTATTCCTATCTGTCACATTTCAGATATGTATGAAATTGTTTATTCCGCAATAATCCTAATCTTTTCACAGGGGTCTTATAAAAACATCTCAATCTGTAATGAATTAGCAATTGAAACCCAATTAAGAGCTTTTAATACTTTTAATTATGTTAGTATAACCACAATGGATTTTCCAATTCCAGAACAGGTAAAAAGTTTTTGTCATGGTTTCAGTCTTCAAAGGGGCGGTCTCTCAAGACAGGTCCATTATGGCATAAAAATACAAGTTGGTACCAGGTCACAGTGGTCTCTCAAGACAGGTGGTCTCTCAAGACAGGTGGTCTCCCATAGCAGGTCCATTATAGAGTAAAACCCATCGGTGCCTGGTAGATGTGGTCTCTCAAGACAGGTGGTCTCTCAAGACAGTGGTCTCTCAAGACAGGTTTTACTGTAAGGCACCATCTACAAAAAGACTACAATGCTATGCGGCATTGTAGATGGTGCCTTGTATTCAAGCCGGAAAATAAGGAGACTGTCATCTGCAAAATGAGGTCCCCAGAGGGTGAATTTACTCTGTGAACCTCAAACTGAACCAGAGTCTCAAAACTAAACAGAAAGAGGTATCCAGAGGATAAATTGGCCCATTGTATGGAATTGCATCATCAAATTCACCCTCCGAGGACCTCATTCTGCAAATGTCAGACTGCTTATTTTCAGGCAATATTTTAATTTAGTTTTACCTGGCTCTTTTATGTATATTAGATTCAAAAAATAATCCACAAATGATAAAAAGACAGATTAAAAAATGGAAAATACTATTATTAACATTTACAAAATAATTTCATGATTATTAGCCCTATTTACTCACTGTTTATTCAATCCAAATGAACTAGCAGAAAATAATTTATTGTCATATTATCTTTCAGAAGAATTATAAAGAAAAGATTAAATAAGATAAAAAATGATTACCAAAGAAATGTTTTGATAAGAATCATATCAAATGGATAAACTGTTAATTCCGTTCACCCATATTAATAAAGAGCCTTGATTAAACCTGATGCCTGTAATTACTTGACAGGCGTGAATTCTCTCTCGTCCATGTCACATGACGGCGCTTTATAAAAAAAATGATACAACACTGAAATAGTAAACTACAAAACCTTTGAAACCTACTAGGTCTGCAACGATTAATCGTGAAACGAATGTATCGCAATTCATTTTCTGATGTTATGTATCACAATTTGCTTGCACTGTATCATGATTCACATGGACCCAATCCATTATATATGTAGTTTTCCTTTGAAATCAGGATTGTAGAAGTTTGAATTTACATTGCTCACGGGTATTTGCTAGCATTGAATAGAACAAACCATTAACTCTTGAATCTTTTGTACTATGATCCAACAAATCACAAGAAAACAGAAGAGTGTGTCACAATGTTTTGTTGTCAAGAAGTCTGAGAAATCTAATTTCATTGAAATGAAGATGCTTGATCCAAAACTGTATAATGATTTGTTATTTGGTCATTGTGTGGGTGGATATTAGACTTTTCCCTCTACTCATCAGCCCATTAGAAATGTGAGGACTCAAGAAGCAAATCTGTAGTTATGGACCACCGGGTGACCCGGTGATCCATACCTGCAGATTTGCTTCTTGTGTCCTCACTTTTTGATGATTGCCGAGTGTTTTGTGATACGTATCGAATCATGGGGATCATATAGTGATATGCATTGTACCATGAGAAAACATATCGTTGCAGCCCTAAGACCTACCAAAAGTACATGTATATTTTTGGTGCCAAATGCTGTATTTTTGGCACCAAATGAATTTTTGCAGTGGAATTGGCCCCATTGGCAGCCGGCAGTGTAAACACTGTAGAAGACTAAGAGCAGAACTAATTGAAATGTATAAAATTTGTACTAACTAAAAATGATCCCGGGATTTTTCTGCCCTCTTTGGGAATGGGTCCAAAGCCCTTGTAATTGGGAGAATTCACATCATGGGTGCTCCAATTGAGAATTTGTTTTATAACAAACAGCAAGTCACGTGAAATAATGATTAATCCATCTCTGTAATCTCCATCTACCTGTTCTTATTAACCCTTAAGGAGTTGAAGATATTTATGCATTTTGCTACACTTTGGCAGTCTACATTCTGTGACTTTGCAGTTGTTTCTAGGAAGATTTTGGCTGCCAAGACTAGCCTAGAAAGAATTACACCCAAACCGGCCTCCAGCCAAACCGGCCTCCACAATTTCGCCCAAACCGGCCTCCACAAATACACCCAAACAGGCCTCCGTCAGATTTTATTTTTTAATTTTCTACAATTCTAAAAAAAAATTAATGATAGGAGTTTGGATAAATAATTAAATCTAAAAATGCCTACCTCCTTTTACAGAAAGTGATCTCCCCCAGTTAAAAAGTGATAAAAATCCATCGCAACTTTATATCCTATACGGAATCTAACACAACCTGTTGGTTCCAAATCCCTGACAGTTGTGAAAAATGTTTCCAGATAGGCAGTCTGCTGCCATTCAAACTGAATGCTCGTTGGATGTCCTTATTCAAACAGGCATTCCAGATTGAATGCTGATTGGGTGGCTCTGTTCAAGAAGGCTGTTGGGCCCCAGTTGAGAAATGCTAGTGTGGTCGGAATCAGTATCAAAACAACATGTCATACTCATCTCATACTAAACTGGTACAAACGGTTGTTTTTACACCTGTGATTTGTTCGTATTTTCATAATGCCGCTTCGAAATTAATTGCAGCCAATAAATTTATGAGCTTCACTAAGATTATCAAGTTATGTAATACGTGATTACCATTCTTATCACTGCACTTTAATTTCTTTGTCAAGCCATTGAAATTGTATACTTTGTCATTGCTTCACATCTAAATGTTTGTTTTGCCATTTGATATATGAGATCGGTTAATTATTAAAGCTATTATTTGGAAACTCAATGTTGTTTTTCTTTTAAAATCCCATAGATTACCCCAATTGTTTCCTGGGGAAAGTTCGCTTATGTAAGTTATTTTTCTTTTGCAATTGCATTCTTTGCCACAAAATGCAAATGTGGAGTGATCAATGTTTAACGCAGGCAGCCAATTAAAATAATGGAGGCCGGTTTGGGCGAAAAAGTGTGGGCCAGGTTGGATGAACAATGCTTATCCGTCGCCGACGATGAAAATATTGGAGGCCGGTTTGGGTAAAAATGTGGAGGCTGGTTTGGGTTAAGCGGAGGCCGGTTTGGGCAAAAATGTCGGAGGCCGGTTTGGGCGTATTCACCTAGAAACAACCGGCAAGGTTCTTAGAATGTAACTTGCAAATGTATCTAAAGGCTGCCTGTTGGGGCACCTGTTTTGTTGCATTAAAAATTATCAAAGTTGTGTGATCAAAGTCATAATGAGGCCATTAATGGTTAAAGAAAAACCTATTGTATGCTCTTAAAAATTCAGATGCTTTCAATGTCTTGTTGATAATTATTGATTTTCTGTGATTTATGAAAGTTTTATAGAATATAGTGGACAACAGACAAGGTGTCACAGTAAGAATTTGCCAAGAAACCTTATTTATTACACACCTGTTCTATGAAATCCCCATCTACACTACAGTTAAAACTAGAAGTCCTGTCATGAAATGCGCACAAATAGCACGTTGATATGCGCGTTAATGTACGCATTGTGGCCCAAGTAAAGCTATCAAATTCTGTATATACGGCCTGTGCACAAGCAATGTTTCAGCCAATGGACCTCCGGGTAACCCAGAGGTCCATTGGCAGAAACATTGCATTTGTTTGCTATGAGTAACCAGGAGAACCTGCCGTGCTTTGGATCTCTTCGATATGGCAATTGCGTGAAATTCCAACTCGCAATTAAGCCTAGTTAAGCACACTATTCGTGACAGGACTTCTAGTTTTAACTGTAAACCTGTAAACCAAGCAGAAAATGAAAATCTGTTCTACAAACGTGTGGAACGGAAAATGTTGACAGACTATTTTTAAATAGAAGTGAAATTTCACTGGATTTCGACACATCGTGCACCGTAATTAAAATTTGAATAGCTAGTGTTTCATCTTTCCATGCTGGCACTCAGCCATATCGATTAACCCATTCACACGCATATGTCATTCTGTGGATAGACTGGATGTGAAGAAATTTTGCTTCATAAATAGAACAAATGACTTATGGAACAGTCTACCTGATGAAATTATTGATGACAAAACAGTCATGTTTTGAGGTAAAACTAGACAGGTATTGATTAGACCTTGAACTAAAGTACATGTATGACCCTCAAGTGACTATATAAAATCTGGAAGTTGCGCCAAGATGAAAATAACAGAAGATAATTCAGATGTAGAGGCTCAAGAAAGCCTGCATGCATAGAGAAGATAACATACATGTACAGTATGACCGCCGTCTTTTGGTCACTTTCCAAGGTTGACAATATTTCCACGGATACAATAATATTAGATTCCAAGCACTAATTACAGAAATAATGATAAAAAATTTAATTAATGTGGAATGCAGCTCAAGATTCGATATCCTTGGACTGTGTGTGGACTGCTATTGTATAAAGAATGTAACGCAACACAGAAGAGTAAGATATTATGTGAATTTATCCTGTAACAAATATAAAAAGTTCAACAAAAAATAGTCTGCATAGCACATCTGGGCAATAGATGGAGGAAGGTGGTGAGATCATTGGGTGAATCAACGCATATTGTGCAAAATCGATAAACTTTGTCAGTTATATCGGCTGTAGGCAGGATATGACCTACAGTTAAGTGAATGGACAAGCTACCAAAATGAACTACATGCCATGGAGGACTCTCCTAGGTTAACAACCTTACAACCGGATGAATGGACAGATTATCAAAATGAACTGCAGGCTATGTAAAACTGATTAAGTTATCAATATTGCAACCAAATGAACAGACAGATCACCAAAATGAACTACAGGCCATGTTAACCCTTTACCTAACGTAACGGCCAAAACCGGCCAGTGCTATTTTCAAAATTCGCCAATTAATTTTCATTATTTTTTTTCATTTTTTGTCTCTAAAACATAGGTTATGACCCCTCATTGGAACGAGCTCGTCGAGCTCGTTCCAATGCGGGGTCATAACCTATGTTTTTGAGATGAAAATAATAGTTATTCAAGAATTTTTTTGCAAGTGTTGTCTGCTTTTCATGTTAGGTAAAGGGTTAAGTTGATCAAGTTAACAGTATCTATGACCTTATAACATAAATGTCTGAATTATAGGAACCTACATTCTTTAGTAATCCTGTTTTAGACAATTTAAGGACAATTTATCCTTAAACACACATCACAATAATTTAGGATAACCCAAGTTTTTAGTTTACATCATTTTAAAGGGGCCCAATATATATGAAAATTACATTTAGGGGGACCAAATGTTTAGATATATAGAGAGTAAAAGCTTGTCTGGACTGGTTCCGTGAAATAATTCATGAGTGGTGAGAAACATTGTACATTCGCGCACTCGTGTTTTACAATATAGTTTCTCGCCTCAAATGAATTAATTCACGTAACCAGTCCAGTCCAGCGATTACTCTATTACTTTTTATTATTAACGATAATTATATTATTTATCCCTTTATAATATAACGGCCCAAACTGTCCAGCACTATTCTAAAAAATCGTCAATTAATTTTCATTATTTTTTCATTTTTTGTCTCTAAAACATAGGATGTGACCCCTCATTGGAATGAGCTCATTCCAGTGAGGGGTCATAACCTATGTTTTTGAAAATAATAGTTCTTCAAGAATTTTCTTTTGCAAGTGTCGTCTGCTTTTCATGTTAAGTAAAGGGTTAAAAAAAGCAAAAAAGAAAAACTATGAAGTCCCCATTACACCCACGACAAAGCGTCTTCGTTTGCGTGCATGGATACATGACACAATTGTTGATTGCATAATTCACTTGTGAAGTTATCATTTAGAATCAAACTCAGAAATCCCATTAAATCATACTTTGGAAAGTAATAAAAAAAAATTTAATTTAGAAGGACCAAATTTTTAAAAGTGAATTATTTCATTTTATTTCTGATAAGAAGAAAGCTGTCATCTACTCATACCAATAGCAGAAGTACATGTATTTTGACTTTGGCAGGGCTAAGAATACTCTATTTCATAAGGGCTTACAAAACACACCGGACTTGCAAAAAGGGAGACAGAGAGTTTGATGAACCTGTAGGTTCTTAAAACTCAACTGAAGTGATTTGAAATTGCCACTACACTGTGTTATATAGTGACAGTAGCCAATAGATTTACTAATATGTTTTGCGTAATGCGATAGTTTACGACATCACTGCCCGTGCATAAACTACACACAATAGTGAGTCTGATAGGCAAGAAGGGAAAAATCTAAGCCAATGAAATTATGCCTTTCATAGAAAATACGATGCACTTGCCAAAATGGTGGACACAGTAAATTTATTCCACCAGCGATGCGGTTTAAAACTTAAATATTTTTAAAATTAGAGATAATAACAATTAAAACTTGAGATAAGTTTCTCCGATTATTAAAATAATCATACCCACTATAGAAAAATGGCGATAACCTATATGGAAGAGCTGAGGCAACTGACAAAATTCGATAAACATCGATTTACCCAAATAGATCCCATCACAAATGAAGCACCGGGTACAAGCGGGTGCTTCATTAATTAAAATTTTGTTGATGATGATTTTTATAACACATGCGTAGACATCACTGTCCACGTGTGGATTATGACCAGTCCTTGGCAACTACAGTAACATAATGTAAGATATAAGGTAGTGTTAACTATGTCTTTCTGTCAAACAATATATAATGGATTAACCCTTTACCTAACGTGAAAAGCAGACGACACTTGCAAAAAAAAATCTTGAATAAATAATTTTTTTCATTTTTTGTCTCAAAAACATAGGTTATGACCCCTCGTTGGAACGAGCTCGACGAGCTCGTTCCAACGAGGGGTCATAACCTATGTTTTTGAGACAAAAAATGAACAAAATAGTGAAAATTAATTGGCGATTTTTCAGAATAGCGCTGGCCGGTTTTGGCCGTTACGTTAGGTAAAGGGTTAAATACCTGTATTGGATGTACTGATGCCAAACAGCTAGGTCTATAAAGAAAGAGGAATTTGGTAATTTTCAGGGTAATTATTCAATTAACAGGAGTTAGTTTATTCTATAATTTGTCTGCAATTAACAGGTCAAATTTGTACTGAAAGTATGGTAAATGGTTTGGTGTTTGTGAGTTAATATCAACTACATGTAACATGGTTATTTAACTGGTAGAGTGCTGGAAGCCCATATTTGGGCCTTATTCTGAAATGCAGGTACCACAACTTGAAGGCTCATATTCAGTGTATGTGCTTTGTATTATCTTTGAAGTGATATTATTTAGTCTGTAAGGGTTTGCCTTGTTACAATTTATGGGAGAGTGCCCATAGGCACGGCACTCTCCCATAAATTGTAACAAGGCAAAGACATGTGTACAAGATTTGAGGACTGAAAATAATTTAGCCCTCTACCAGTTAATTAAGAGATATCCAATTAAGTGGGCGCCACTGTTTTTGATGAGTTCCCACTGTGACTGCAGGGCTAATACAGTCCTGGAAATGAGACGGGTGCGAGTGCAAATGCTCTCGTTAGCACCTGTGTTTTCTATTTTACGGGAGCTAAAAGATGCACTCGTTGAAAAATATTGTGGAGCACTAATATACTCTGAGGGCAGACATGTGTGTTGTTTTGAGAAAGCAGCACTCTGCAGCCAGTGGCAAGTTAGTACTCATAATTCAGCAATTCCTTATACATTTAGCCCCTTGAACCCGATCAGTCGCTTTTCTGGCCAGGAACATAATACGTCATAATGTCATTATATAAAAATAGGAAGGCTGATCAGTAAATGTGTGGGGAAGAGCAATCAATATTTTCAACGTGCAGCCCCAAGGCTGCACATTGAAAAATATTGATTGGTCTACCCCGAATAATGAATATGGACTCGTCTAATTGCTGCCATTGAACTAGCATGGAAGATACCACTAGAGTTCAAAGGGTTAACTCCTTGCATGCTGCTGGCGGGTATTCCTGTCGAGGACAAGGAATAGTTACCAGTGAAATAAGTATAACTGGGGATCTTTTATCCAAATTCTCCCTTGTATATCGTATTATATATTTGATCACTGATTTCTTGAGTTAAATTTATATGAATTTTTTCATCAAATCTTGTCATGGCTAGTTCATAGCAGCCATGACGAGATGTGATGAAAAATATTTTTAAAACACTCAGCGGGTTAAGAGTTAAGGTTTCTGGTGTTTGGTGACAGTATTCTCTCGAAAATTCATGTACTGACATTTTATGGGTGCAATTTACTCTGGTCTCTGAATTTACGGGAGCTTAAAACTGCATCCATCAATTTTGTTCATTTCCAGCACTGCTTATATATTTCAATGAGAATCTGAGAATTGTTTTACGTTTTGTACACAGTAATTTAGATTGCTTTCGTTGTGGAGCAGAAATCAATGACTGAAAATACATTCATAATGGCTGTGTTTTCAAATAGCTTCTAACACTGCAATTCACTCCGCATCGTAAATTCGTATTCACGTGTCTAGTGCCGAAAAATTACGACTGGAAAAATATAATGTTTCACAAACGATAACCAATCCCAGAAGTCCTTGCACAAAATGGGCATGCACTATTTCTAGATTGTTGACATAAATAAGTAACATGCACAACAGATTGAAGTTATACTCCCGACTGTGAAAACAATCGGCTGATGAGTGTATTTTATGTTCATTTGTTTTTGTCCACTTTGTGATTAAAGAAGACCTGGGTAACTAGATTGTTTAAAAATGAACTGACAGTGATATCAAATGCTGAAACAGCAATTCATAGTACTGGTGCCAGGTGGGGTGTTGTCAGTGTAACTTGTACTGGGAGTGGGATGTTATAAATGTTTAAAAAGTCGTTTCAACACTACTGCCAATCATTGTGACAACTTATTTATCTTGTTATTTCTTGTTTGAGGTCCTGAATCAAACGTAAATATGAACAGTTTTGATCCTGTGGAGTTCAATGTAACTATCGTCATGAACCAGTGTTCAAACACTTCTACCGATGGTCAACAGATGGTTTAAAATTGGCTGATGTCAGATGCGATTGCCGAACATCGGTTAATCATTACTGGAATCATCTTGTTTATCCATCTGTCTGTGGCAGACATGGGGTCAAATACTTTGGAAAGTATTTAAATGCAAATGCAAATACTTTTCAAATTTTCAAATGCAAATGCAAATGTAGCTGAAATTGTTCAAATGCAAATGCATTTGAAAATCAATTCAAATACTTTCAAATATATTCTGACAAGTTAAAGAAAATAAAACTAAAAATCAACTAAATCTTTCTTTCAGTGTTTATTTTCATCAGGCTGCTGTAGTACAGTGAAAAATCTCTGAACAACCTGCTGAACTTTACCAACCATTATGACAGATTTGTAAATTGACCAAAGTTATCCTTCAGCTACTTCAACTTGGAATTTTATTTTTGACTGAGTTTTCAAACAAGTAATCTGTTGCAGACATGTGCTTCAGAACATATCCTAATCAGAGGAAGAAGACTTGAATATTGTTGCAAACATAATAAAGTGTATGGACTAAGTGTTGAATAAATTAATCAATAGGTTTTTATCTCGAGTAATAACAAGGGTCCTAATCTATAATCCCCGCTTAAAAAAAACAAAAGCTTAGAATGGTCTTTTGATGATTGATAAAAAAATTCATCAGATAGTTGCATCAGATAGTTGTGCGTGGTTCAGTATTGTTTCGCTAGGCGGTTGGTGCCGAAGGAAACTCTCTCGGCGTGGGTTCGAACCCCCGCCATGCCAATGTAAAAAAATTCAGTTTGTTCAGTTACAGAAAATAATATTCAATTTCTTCTGCTTGGCATATAATTTCTCTTGTAGCTGTGTTGTATAATTTTTCACCCAGTGTTGAATGAGTGTTCCTTAATCCACTTTCCACCTGTGTTATGCCCTAGGCTGTATTCTGATAAAAAAATATGCTACTTCAGTTGATTCAAAAGACTAAGTGGATGGTCATTTATTACACCGTGCTGTGCCTCTTGTCACAGTTTGTATGAACACACTTTATCAACACAGTAATCTTCCAAGTTCAATATTTCTTTAGACTGGATAAACAAATTAATTAACAAGAAGGAATTCCCTTTCCAGCCAACTGTGTAAAACTAGATATAATTAATCTGTTGAGTAACAAATGCGAAGTTCAATTTATGGAGTTAAGACAAAAGTATTTGGAATGTATTTAGAAGGTATTTGAAATTTCAAATACTTTTTCTTTCAAATGCAAATACTTGCTTCTAAAATATTCAAATGCAAATGCAATTGCAAATACTTGAAATCGCGCATTTAAATGCAAATGCATTTGCATTTGACCCCAAGTCTGGTCTGTGGACATACTTTTGTCTGCAGATTTTCTCAGACGTTCTGGACCAATGTGCTCAAAACTTGGTATAAATGTTCACCACCATGGGAACCTGTGCACCTGCGATTATAGTTCCGGTCAGATTATTTTGCCAGAATTATGCCCCTTTTCCACTCAAAATAGCAGCATATGCCTGAATTTTGTCTAGAGATTTACTCAGATGTTCATGGGTCGATTCCGCTTTTTGAGTTATACCCCTTTTCATCTTAGAATAATCATTGTGGCGGGGGGGTATGGACAGGCCCATCTGGGACAGTCAAACCTCTAGTTTCTTCACATTTTTCAAAAAATTTCACCCAAACTATATCACGTGAGTCTCTCATTTTATCTTACAATCAACATGTATTTTGTCTGTATTAACTCCGCAACTGTCGTGTATCCGACCCCCTGATACAGATGTTTGTATCAGGGAGTCGGATACAAGCATGTTGCTTTCGTGTGAGTTCCATTTTTTTTCTTTTTGTTCATCCGTATGAATAAATAGTTTGTTATATATTCGTCTACAGTACGTGGAGAGTGTATTATCACTAAATCACCTGCAGAGTGGAGATTCCACCCAAGCAATAATTGCAAATTTGTTGCCAAGCATAACCATCATAAGCAAAGTTCCAGCCAATGGACCTCCAGGTTAAACCCGGAGGTCCATTGACTGAAACATTGCTTGTGTTTTTTGTCCATATGCACAGAATTTGAAAGTAATACTTTGGGTGACAACTCCACTCCATGGGTGATTTAGTTACAATCCACTTTCCACGTACTGTACATTCTTGACTTATCCCCAATATATTGTAAGATAAAATGATTATTACCATTATGTGGAAGTACAAAATATGTATCCAAGTCTTGCTCCGGGATCTAAAGGTAGATCACGACTCGTCTTTTGTATTTTGTACATCCACATAATGGTAGTAATCTCTATAGAATGAGCTTGACAGGCTTGTTCCAGTGAAGTTGTTACATAATATGATATTATTGGAATTTTTTTTAAATTCTTTTTTTGCAACTGCTCAATATGTAAATTATGTGAATGGATGTGGCCAATTCATGAGGTAAAAGGTTAAAATCTCTCCTATTTTATAATTTTAGTATTGGTGAAAACATAAAATTGCTTCTAGACAGACCTGATGGGTCGTACTGCTTCCGTTTACACAAGGAGAGAGTATTCTATAGCAGGTGAGTTGTCAGAACTTCATTCTAGAGAACATTCAAGAATATTCTTTTAGAATATCTAAAAATGGATTTTAATATTTCTCATTATTTGACGTATAGAAGGACGAATTGACCAAATGGTTTAAAGTTCACATCACCAGATGTAGCAGGGGTGTAGAAGTTGTGGTGGAAAGACAACAAATTGATAAATAACAAGAAATAAATTTATTTAACAAAAGGTAAAATTAAACAAGACAAACAGATAAGAAATTCATCTAAACACAATTTCCCAGTAAAAGGGACTCATATTTTAATGTCTACTTTATAGTCACTGTGGACTGGTTACTTTCCATGGGTGGACAATATTTCCAGGAACACAATAATATTAGATTCCAAACACTAATTATAGGAATAATCATTAAAAATTTAATTAAAGAAGCACTGGGTACTAGTGTTCAACTGATGATTGGAACCGGCCACCCGAATCGGCCGATTGGGGGCAATTGGATGACAACAGCAACGGCTCCTGGAACATCAGTTCAACTGGTTGTTGTCAAGCATTTTTTGTAAGGATTCATTAACTACATCTTATTATCTTCTGCAATTGTTAATGTAAAATGATATAACTCAATAAAGTTAAAAAACCACCACAATGTGTATTCTTTATCTCTCTAGACGCCCCTTTACGGGATATACAAGTTAAACGACATGTAAAGCTTACAATTGAGCGTATTTGCGGCAATCGCCAGTTCATACCGGAAAAGTGGAGGTTGCACCTCATTGACTCAGGTCGCAGTAAAAATGACCAGTTGCGTGCGCTTGGGTGGTAAAACGTGGCTCTGAGAGCCATGTTTACCGCCCAAGTGTGCGCGACTGGTAATTTTACTGGACCGGAGTTTAACACTGTGACATATGTTCAATTTAATGTAGTTCTTCCGAGTCTCGACTTTTCTAGTAGTGAATGGACTGAAAATCTATAAAATAAGTTCAATTTAATGTAGTTCGTTCGGGGGTGTTGTGGTAACCGGTTCTCATCAGATCACTGAAGTTAAGCAACGGCGAGCCTGGTTAGTCCTCGGATGGGTGACCGTCTGAGAGATCAATTCGGACTCCTGCGTTGTGTCCTTGGGCAAGGCACTCAACCTCGATTGTCCACATGGGGGAACGATGACGTCGTGTACTAAGGCATACTGCACGTCGATGGCGTAACATGTCTTCAACCAATCTAACCCTGCCTATGCTTCAGTGCGGAGTTATGATGTTGGGGAGCTGGCAGCTGCTCGTCATTGCTCAGTGGTTCTCTCAGGGTACAGCGGCTTCCTACACCCATAAAACTGTCACTGTCATGATTAGCCATTGTGCATAAGTATGTGACCTTAAACACCAATAAATAAATATGCAGTTTGTTCGAGCCTCAACTTGTCTAGTAGTGCCTGGTATTACAGTCATCAATTGTGAGCTCAAATAACCTGTAATCAGTTAACAGCCATTTTTGGTAATCGGTTGAACACTCCTGGGTACAACCCGGTGCTTCATTAATTAAAATTTGTCTGATGATGATCTTTATATAATCTATTATTCATACCTAGATGACGAACTCCCTCTCTTTGAAGTCGTTAAAAATGAAGTTCAAGTCAGTTGACCTAACTCAGGTAAACAACGAAGACGATCCTTTCACATTCAAAGCTTTGATGTTCTGAACTTTTGAACCGTCAGTGTAATAATCAAGACCGGTCATCAGTTGCAAACTTCGCATCTGCCGACCGGTCTTGATTATTGCACTGATGGTTCAAAAGTTCAGAACATCAAAGTTTTGAATGCACCTAAAACTAAAAGACAAATGCTTTCTAACGGCTTCTTGAGGTTTAACATCGATGTTCTTGACCTTTTACCTTTAGAAACAATAGTTTTTTCATCAATTGTTTTTTAATTATTAAACGTCTAAAACGGGGTAAAATTTACCAATTTTTTTACAACGAAAAATACCAATTGATTTTGACGTGACCGACTGACAAACGATTAACATGTGGATTCCGACCAATCCACTGTAATCATTTATCTCAGTATTCCAAAAGTTGGTGGGTTACACTGATGTGTTTACACTAACTTCGAAAGATGTTACCTTCAGATTATCGGATCTCTAAATTCTAATATGAACAGGAGCAAATGAAGAATGTTTTATTCCAGAAAGAGTAGAGATGCCACAACTACAGCACGGCCGTCGTGGACTGGTCACTTTCCACGGGCAATATCTCCACGGACATAATAATATTAGATTCCAAATACTAATTACGGGAATAATCATCAAAAATTTAATTAATGAAGCACCGGGTACAAATTTTGCTAATGATGATTCATTAATTAAACTTTTGCAGATGATGATTTTTATAACCTCGTAAACGCAGCATGAGAGGACATCGCTACCCACGCTTCATTGATGGCCAGTCCACGGCAACTGTACTGTATCAGTTTATAGAATCAGCTAATCCGGAGAATGAAAATGCTCCCCCAGAATTGCTAACTTTAACATTTGAATTCACAGTTATGGCCTTTTGTTGGCAATAACATGAATTAACAGTTCAACATTGTTTTGTTTTTTAAAGTCCGTTTTGGGGACTATCATGTTTTTCTCGTCATCATCTCCATAAACTGCTTTTTACGGCAAATGCTGCCACGAGTGCAAAGAACTGAATTAATGCAGAATTGCCGACCTGTATAGGTTTTGGGCTCCCCTGAAACGTCCAACATACAGAAATGGATGCTCATGTTATTTTTAACGTTATGCCAAGTATGATTACAGTTCAACATTGTTGACGGCCGCATGACGGCCATGCTGTAGTTTTGATTACTTCCAGTCAAGGGTTAGGATCAGGCCTGAAAATAAGCAGTCTGACATTTGCAGAATGAGGTCCCCAAAGGGTGAATTTGATGTTGGTATCCCATACAGTCGTCCAATTTATCCTCTGTGTACCTCTTTCTGTTTAGTTTTGAGACCCTGATTCAGATTGTGGTTCAAAGAGGGTAAATTTAGTGATGCAACCCTGCTGTGCAGGGTAGCATCACTAAATTCACCCTCTGGGGACTTCATTTTGCAGATGACAGTCTGCTTATTTTCTGGCTTGGTTAGGATAGTCTTTTCAATGACCTTGAAGCTTTGATTTCAAAGTCAAATCATTATTTATTTATTTATTTATTTATGTTTAAGGTCACATATTTATGCACAATGGCTAATCATGACCATGACAGTTTTACGGGTGGAGGAAGCCGGAGTACCCGGAGAGAACCACCGAGCAACGACGAGCAGCTGCCAGCTCCCCAACATCGTAACTCCGCACTGCAACACAGGCAGGGTTAGATTGGTTGAAGACATGTGTACCATCGACGTGCAGTACGCCTTAGTACACGGCGTCATCGTGCCCCCACGCGGGCAATGGAGATGAAGTGTCTTGCCCAATGACACAACGCGGTTGCCGCAGGTGGGATTCGAACCGAGGTCCTCTCGGCTTGCAGCCTGCACCTTTACCTACTGAGCCACCGCGCTCCCAGTCAAATCATTCACTGACTACTAACTAATCTGTCGCTTGTGACAGGTATATTTTATTTGTTGCCATTCAGTTTCTGACTGTCGGTAACAGGCCAAAAGACAAACATTTTGAGCCCTAATATCATCATTTACCAAAAATCAAAGGACACAGAACATGATGTCATCTGGCTATCAAATGTCTCTCAACACTGTCATCTGTTGTTGCAGTGTTGTATCTAACTGCCTATTTAATTCTTCACCTTCCCCCCGTGGGAAGCCCGGGAAGTAAAGCAGTGCATGTTTACTGTGGTAAACAAGCTCTGTTTCACCGGTAAAATAGGACTCAGTCACTAATGCTTGGGGTGCGAGTCCTCTAAAATAGGCAACATGGGGTATAAACGATTGACTGACATTGACTTTATCTCCATGTTGTGGTCATGATTCGCCATTGTGCAGAAGTATGTGACCTTAAACAACAATAAATAATAACAATAAATAATTCTTCACCTGCTGGGTAATTTTTAGCTTAACTTGACAAAGTCAAGATATGCTATTGCCATCACGTGTGCGGAAGTCTGTTCGTCTGTGAGTCTGTTCACATTTTCCTTTAGCACAGGCTACACCCCATAGTTCTTGTCCGATTGTCACAAAATTTGATATACAGGTTTGAGGTCATATCTAGATGAGAACGTCCCCTTTTTGTCACGATTGGTCAACCATAATGGTTTCCCGATCCCCAAACCCCAAAACCTTTAGAACAGTCTACAGGTCATATTTATGAAGGGATTTCATTGTAACTTGGTAGGATGACTCTGTATAATGTCTAGATGAGAAGTCCCCTTTTCGTCATGATCTGTCAGGCATGACGGCTGCCCAAGCCCAAAACCTTTTGCACACTCTACAGGTTGTATTTAATATGGAGGGATTTCATTGTAGCTTGGTAGGATGACTCCATATGATGCCTAGATGAGAACTTCCCCATTTGGTCGAGATCTGTCAATCATGATGGCTGCCCGAGCCCAAAACCCGGAAATCTTTAGCACAGTCTACAGGTCGTATTTATTAATGGATTTCATTGTTTCTTGGTAGGATGACTCCATATAATGTCTAGATGAGAACGTCCCCTATTGGTCAACCATGATGGCGATACAGGCCCGAAGCTTGAAAACCTTTAGCACAGTCTACAGGTCGTATTTATGAAGCAATTTCATTGTAACTTGGTAGGATGACTCCATATAATGTCTAGATGAGAACGTCCCCTTTTGGTCAACCATGATGGCGATACAGGCCCGAAGCTTGAAAACCTTTAGCACAGTCTACAGGTCGTATTTATGAAGCAATTTCATTGTAACTTGGTAGGATGACTCCAGATAATGCCCAGATGAGAACGACTCCTTTTGGTCGTGATCATTCAACCATGACGGCTGCTCGAGCCCAAAGCCTGAAAAAAATTAGCTCAGACTACAGGTCGTATTTATGAAGGGATTTCATTGTAACTTGGTAGGATGACTCAGTATAATGTCTAGATGAGGATGCCTCCCCTTTTGGTTGCGATCAGTCAACCGTGATGTCTACACAGGCCTGGAAACCTTTAGCACAGTCTACAGGCCATATTTATGAAGGGATTTCATTGTAACTTGATAAGATGACTCGTTTTGGAATAATTTCACTGTAACTTGGTAACTTTGGTTGACATACATTAACTTTGAGGGCCACATACATTAACTTTGAGGGCCACATACATTAACTGTGAGGGCCACATTAACCCACCATCAGTTTTTTAGTACAGTCTACACCTCATATTATTTCTATTGAAAACATAGCATACAGGGAACAGAAATTAACATATTCCCAATTATCACAATTCTTGCCTTATTTCATAATCCTTTTATATACATTGAACATTATCCTTTTCTTCAAACACAACTTACAGACAAGTAAAGCTACAGCGTCACTGACACTTTCCTTTCCAGAGTTATGGTCCTTTTTTGACTTTCAAAATTACTTTTGTCCAAATATTTTCCAGTGAAGCTCAGCTACAGCTACTCTGTTTTTAATTATATTTGGTACAGTGATAGAGTAGCATAGGGGTAACGGTACTTGCATTTATATATGTTCTTCAACTTCAAGGGTTTTCAGTAAGTTTTCAGAAGTAGTAGTAACACTTTTGGTCAGTCCCTCCCACCTTATCTTTCAAAGTGGCAATAAGATTAATATCCATTGTCCAGTGTCCCATATTCACACAAATATGCAAGTAAATTGAACTAATGAAACTGTAATTAATCTCTCTATGATAATCCCAGTTGTGAAAACATTGTTCAATCATGGAATGTGTCAATGTCATGGTGTTATCCACCTTTCATTGTTTGGGTTCATCCTTGATATAAACATGTAAAATAACATGTTTTATGGCATTCATCGAGTTGCAATTACAGGATATTTTGTGTGGAATCACTCTTATCAGTCTTCACAAACTTCACTTACAGTTAAAACTAGAAGTCCTGTCATGAAATGCACACAAATAGCACGTTGATATGCGCGTTAATGTATGCGTTATGGCCCAAGTAAAGCTGTCAAATTCTGTACATATGGCCTGTGCACAAGCAATGGTTCAGCCAATGGACCTCCGGGTAACCCGGAGGTCCATTGGCAGAAACATTGCATGTGTTTGCTATGAGTAACCAGGAGAACCTGCCGTGCTTTGGATGCCATTCGATATGGCAATTGCGCGCAATTCCAATGTACAATTAAGCCTAGATAAGGCCACTATTCGTGACAGGACTTCTAGTTTTAACTGTATGGTTCCTCGCTTCATACACATTTCTGAAAATTCCAGAGAATTTATGATTTTCCATGATAAATTGGGGTAAATTTTCATTTTCCATGAGAAAAAAATCATTTTCAAAGCATTTGCTGCATCTCGATCGGTCAAATTAACTTTGATAATGCTAAATCTGATGTCGCTTGTTGCCTTCTGTACATTGTTTTTTAATGTGTCTTAAAATTCAATCACATCCTTCCACAGTGTGTGCTGGTGTGCAGTTTAAATTATTTATTTGAAAGAATATAAAACAGATGATCAGGTATTAAAGTTTGGGGGCTTTTATGTTAATAAAATGATCATTTGTTAAAAGTATCTGCAACTTAAAAACTAAAATAGCAATGCTGTATTGAAAGAAAAAAATCTCTGAGAAGCGATAACCACTGGCAGTACTACAATCTGTATGTCAAGTTGTAAATGTATTGAATTGTCAATGCCGGTGGATTATTTCCAACCAATTGTCAACCACCCACCTGAACCCTAATGTCCCATGTGAATAAATCGCACAGTAATTTCCAGGAAATATATTGAATTAGCCAAAATGTTAGAAACACTGGAACCAGACCGTATTTCTTCGGAAATGGAAGTACCAAGTTAATAACTTTCCATTTTTCGGGGTTTTTTTTTGCTATCGCTTTTTTATTTCTTTCTCTGATGTATTCACAGCGTCTGCTGCTACCTGTCGCTTACAAAGATCACATTTGCATGTTTTCTTATCAAATTGATCAAAATATGTGGCCCACAGGCTTTTAAATTTACCTTGATAAGTTGACTTTCTGTCAATTTCGCAGAAAAATATAAATACCGAAATAATCAATATTTTGATTTGGATTCGGTATAGTTTTTGGTGTCCCCGTAATACCGAAACCATACTGAAAATTTGGTATACCGCACACCACTATTCTCCAGAGTTATGAACTTTTTCGACTTGGAAATTTCGTAAATTCCCTTCCATACAAACATTTTCCATTGTATCTCAGCCACTGCTAATCTGATTTGAATGATATTTGGTATGGTGCTAGAGCACCATGTGGGTACAATACCTGTATAGCATGAGTTTCTTCCACCCACTTTTTCCAGAGTTATGGCCCTTTTTCACTCTTGACTTAAAAACTTTTTTGCGGTCAGGGTCATTAGCAGCGCTTTGCAATGCAGGCCTCACGCTTAGTTTTACTGGTAGAATAGGTCCCAGTAACCAATGCTAGAGATGGGCAGTTAACCGAAAATTTAGTTTGGTTTTGGTTTTGTTATCAAAACCGAAACAATTACATGTACAGAAAACCTGTCTTTGCGGTTTTCAACTTCAATGTTGAAAAACTTTAATCAGGTCGTCACTTCTCAGAATAAAGAGAGAAACAACTTAAAGTTAGCCTTGTTTTCAAACTTCAAAGTCACGATACCCTGTTTTAAGAACAGCTGCACTAATTGGCATTGCATTCGAGTGTGGCATTTACCGCGTAAATAGGTGACAAAATTACTTCTTCTGCATCATGTTTTAAACGTTCATCTGTTTTATCAAATGCAATTTCTCTTTGCAGAACTGGAACTTGACACTTGTTCCGCATTTATAATGACAAATATTTTTATTTACACACATAATATTGAAAGCTTGAACTCCAAAGCCAGCATCAAAATCACAGTTGAAGTTGGATGGAAATGTAGGGTTACAAGGACCTATATGGGCGACTTTTACTCGATAAAATTTTTATGATCGGCATAATTTTTTAAGGTGTGTCGGGTTACCCTTAACACATTTATTAGGGGAGGGGGGCTAATTTTGCAACAGACTCAAGGCAAAAATCATTTTTCTCAAACTTGAAACTCTTGAGATAATTTATGCAAATATATTGTGCTCAGGAAATCAGAGTACCAGTATATTACACAGTGTGTTGCCCTGGAAAGGGAGTCCCTGTGACACTGACTGGCACCAAATACATCTTATATGCAAATGCAATGTACTGTTTTGTTTGCAAATGAAAAAAAAAAACAGTCTCTTTGAATGAAACCAAAACCAAAACTGACATGAAATTTGAAAACTGCCCATCTCTAACCAATCCTTGGATTGGAAGTCCTCTAAAATAGTCAACTTGGGTATAAACGATTGACTGGACTTGACTTTATATTGATGTTGTGGTCTTGATCAAGCCAGAAAATAAGCAGACTGACATCTGCAAAATGAGATCCCCAGTGGGTAAATTTAGTGGTGCTACCCTGCACAGCAGGGTAGCATCACTAAATTTACCCTCTGTGAACCTCAATATGAATCAGGGTCTCAACACTAAACAGAAAGAGGTACCCAGAGGATAAATTGGCCCACTGTTTGGGATAGCATCATCAAATTCACCCTCTGGGAACCTCATTCTGAAAATGTCAGACTGCTTATTTCCAGGCCTGGTCTTGATTAGCCATTGTTCAGAAATATATAAACACCAATAAATAAATATAAAAGCCAAGCAGTGACTGAATTGCAATCTGGTCAAAATGCTTTGCCTGCTTTTGCTCACGCTGTAGAATGTCACTCCTTTAAAAAGAAATGCAAAAGATATTGCATCTCAGGTAATATTTTCATTTTTATTACACTCTTGTTCTATGTAATCCCCATTTATAGCAACACTATACAGAAAATGAAAATCTGTTCTGTCCATATGTGAGGAATGGAAATCATTGACAGACTATTTTTATAAAGCAGCAAATTTTTACTAGAATTTTCAACAAATCGTGCAACGCAATTACAATTTGAATCGCTCTCAATAGTTGAAAATTGTCCCCCAAGTTCCAGTGTGTTCTATGTGCCAGTGGGCACATAGAACACATTTGGAACTTCGGGGACGAAATAGGAACACGGGTTCCCCTCACAATTTATCAAATTTGGTTGGTGATAAAATGTGTTGTTTTTGTTCACAGTTGTCAAATGAATTGCTGAGTGTCCATCTAATAATTGTTTTATAGACGTGAAGACATGTAATAAACACCCACATGTCAGAGCAGATTAAGCCATATAGCACTTGTGCCATCATGGAAGGATAAAACTCGAAGCCTGTGGCCTTACGTTTTATCCTTCCAAACTGGCACTCATGCTATATCGATTAATCCATTACCACGCATGTGTCATTTTGTGCATTTATTAGGCCTAAAAAAGTTTAAAATCTATTTCTCATGCCCTTCTCTTTTTATAACCATTGCAAACTTAAAAAAATAAAAATTAAATGGTTTTTGTCTGATATTTTACCCAAGTAAATAAAATTGAAACATTTATCCCTTACATGAAAGTGCAACAAGGCTTTGCAATGCTTTAGCATTGCAAAGCTTTCTTGCACTCAAAGGATGAAATATACCACCATCCATGCTATTCTGTACATGTAGATTATGAGCCTAAAACATAAAACAAACCAAGAACACAAACTTTTAATTGCAGAGAAATAATTACAAAAATAAAAATGATAAATAAAAAAACGCCTGCAATTTTACACAACAATGGCCTGAGAAACAAGATCTACTTATTCAGTCTTTTTTCATAATGTTTTATTTGTCAAATTTTGATCGACTGGTGTAAATATTCAGTGACTGGCCTGTGATATAAATGAGAATGTGATCCACAGTACTTTACTGATTGTCATTTCAATTTGCAGGGCAGATTTGATGAAACTTGCTGGAACTGCTTCTCGAAAAGATCTCATCAGCTTTGGCACATCATTTGGAAAATTCACCAAAGGTGGGCAGTTTCGTTTGCACATCACTGCTCTGGATTATCTCGCACCATATGCAAAGGTAAGAAAAACAACATTCATCAGCTGCTTTTAGCACTCCTGTTGTGTCAGAACTTTAGATAAATTTAATCCGAGTACAATGGTAAACTTGGGCCCACTGTAATGTGGCATGGTGACTATAAAAAGAGACAGTATTTTTTGCTTTCTTGGCATCTGTATCTAATACCATTCATTATTGTTTTGCCTGCTTTAGCAGAGGTGAGACATAGGTCTTAATTATTTGACCGGCGGTTGTCAACAATGGGTTATAACTTTTGAACCATTTAAGACATTTCGGTAAAACTTGACAGGGTTTTATTCCACCATGCCCTGATATGTCACAATCAAAACCATGCTACTAGATTCAAGGTCAGGGTCACTGTTTCTAAGATGGATTTCAGGTGAAGGTTATGTTTTCAGGTTGATTTTTAAATCGGCTATAACTTTTCACCATTAACCCTTTACCCAATGTAATGGGAAAACTGGTCAGCATTATTGTAAAAAATCACCAATTAATTTTCATTATTTTTTTCATTTTTTGTCTCAAAAACATAGGTTATGACCCCTCGATGGAACAAGCTCAACAAGCTCATTCCAATGAGGGGTCATAACCTATGTTTTTGAGACAAAAAATTAGTTATACAAGAATTCTTTTTGCAAGTGTCGTCTTCTTTTCCTGTTAGGTAAAGGGTTAAAGATATTTCTGTGAAAGTTTTATAGGGATTTTCCCAGCATGATCTGATGTGGGACAATCAAAATCATGCCACTAGGCATATTACTTTTTCAACTGGGCTCGTTCCAGTGAGGAATCACATGATATGATTTTGTTGAATTATTTTGAAATATTTAAGACAAAAATAAAATAACACAATTTGTTTTCCTGTGAGTTAGGTAAAGGGTGATGAATCAAGAAGATGAATAATAGCCCAATAGTTTCACCAGAAGTGTGACTGTTCACTTCCACCCACCGTGACTGATAATATCGATGTAACTTCAAAAAGGTATAAGTTCCATTTTCGCTTGTTGCTCTTCTGACATTAATTATTCTGCATTGAAACAGAGGGTAGTGTTCAAGTGATTACCAAAAATGGCCGTTGACCGATTACCGGTTATTTGACCTCACACTTAACCGCTTCCTATTGTAATACTGTGCACTACTAGACAAGTCAAGGCTTGAAAGAACTATATTAAATTGAAGATATTTCACAGTGTTAAACATCGTTGACTCAGGTCACAGTAAAATGACCAGATGCGCACACTTGGGCTGTATGCCAGGCTCTCAGAGCCACGTGTACTGCCCAGGCGTACACGACTGGTCATTTTACCACGACCTGATTCAATAGAGTACAGCCTTCACTTTTTTCATCATGAACTGGCAACTGCCACATGTATGCTGAATTGTAAGCTTTACATGTTGTTTAATTTGTATATCCCGTAAAGGGGTATCTAGAGAAATTAAGAATACACATTGTGGTTGTTTCTCAACTTTATTGAATGGTATTGACATCATTTTACATAAACAATTGAACAATTGCAGAAGATAATTAAATGTGGTTGATGAATCATCACAGAAAAATGCTTGGCAACAATCGGTTGAACCGATGCTCCAGGAGCCGTTGCTGTTATCATCCGATTGCCCACAACCAGCTGATTGAGGTGGTCGATTCCGCTCATCAGTTGAACACTGACAGAGGGAAAATTCTTGCAGATGCATTTTCATGGGTAGATGTGTGACAAAATGTTATGAGGCACACAAAGCAGGGTTTGTGTTTGCAAATTACAGTAGAACCTGTCTTGAGAGACCGCCCTTTGGGCCACACAAAAGTGGTCTCTCAAGACAGGTGGTCTCTCATAACAGGTTTCAGCTTTTCTCAAGTCAGTGAATAACCAACCACAAAATTCAGAAATGGAGAAGAATGGATTTTTGTAATTACTTTGTAGTTGTTCTTTTTTATGAAGTTTTTGTAACAAATTGAAATGGACTGTTATAAAAATTATAAAAATAAATTAGTGTTGAAAATCTTCATTGAAGATTTTCAACACTAATTTATTTTTATAATTTTTATAACAGTCCATTTCAATTTGTTACAAAAAGATTTTCAACACAAATTTATTTTTATTCCTATCTGTCACATTTCAGGTGTGTATGAAATTGTTTATTCAGCAATAATCCTAATCTTTTCACAGGGGTCTTATAAAAACATCTCAATCTGTAATGAATTAGCAATTGAAACCCAATTAAGAGCTTTTAATACTTTTAATTATGTTAGTATAACCACAACAGATTTTCCAATTCCAGAACTGGTAAAAAGTTTTTGTCATGGTTTCAGTCTTCAAAGGGGTGGTCTCTCAAGACAGGACCATTATGGCATAAAAATACAAGTTGGTACCAGGTCACAGTGGTCTCTCAAGACAGGTGGTCTCTCAAGACAGGTGGTCTCCCATAGCAGGTCCATTATAGAGTAAAACCAGTAGGTGCCTGGCAGATGTGGTCTCTCAAGACAGGTTGTGTCTCAAGACAGGTTTTACTGTATGTCCAAGTGCGAAAGATACAAATGATGCATTTATGTTACTTTTTTCTTCCTGATGGAATGACTTTTTTAATCGGTGTTCTACTAATATTCGAAAGTAAGTTTAATATTCAAATATTATATTTCCTGTATAGATAAAAAACATTACTGATATAGAGCTCTAAATTTTCTTGCTTTTTTTTCATTACAGTATAAAATATGGCTGAAGTCTAGTGCAGAGCAGCAATTTCTGTATGGTCAACATATTACAAAGTCTGGCCTAGGTAGAATTACTGAAGGTACATCTAAGTATCAGGGAGTTATTGTTTATAACATGAATGACCTGCCATTGGTAAGTATATACTGATCATTTTTAGCTTACCTTGACAAGTCAAGATAAGCTATTTCCATCACGCGTGTGGAAGTCTGTTAGTCTGTTCACATTTTCCTTTAGCACAGACTACACCCCGTAGTTCTTGTCTGAGCGTCACAGAATTTCATATGCAGGTTTGAGGTCATGTCTAGATGTGAACGTCCCCTTTTGGTTGCGATCGGTCAACCACGATGGCTGCCTGAGCCCAAAACCTTTAACACAGTCTACAGGTCGTATTTATGAAGGGATTTCATGGTAACTTGGTTGGATGACTCTGTATAATATCTAGATGAGATTGTCCCCTTTTGGTCATGATCTGTCAACCGTGATGGCTGCCCAAGCCCAAAACTTAAAAACTTTTAGCACCGTCTACCAATCATATTCAGGATGGAGGGATTTCATTGTAACTTGGTTAGATGACTCCAAATGATGTCAAGATGAGATCTTCCCCATTTGGTCACGATCTGTCAACTGTGACGACTACCCAAGCCCAAAAACCTTTAGCACAGTCTACAGGTTGTATTTATGGAGAGATTTCATTGTAACTTGGTAGGATGACTCCATATGATGTCTAGATTGGTCAACTGTGACGGCTATAGGGGCCCGAAAACCTTTAGTACAGTCTGCAGGTCATATTTATGAAGAGATTTCATCGTAAGTTGGTAGGATGACTCCAGATAATGTCTAGATGAGAACGTCTCCTTTTGGTCGTGATCATTCAGCCATGATGAATGCCCGAGCCCAAAACCCGAAAACCTTTAGCACAGACTACAGGTTGCATTTATGAAGGGATTTCATTGTAACCTGGTAGGATGACTCAGAATAATGTCTAGATGAGGACATCCCCTTTTGGTCGCGTTCGGTCAACCATGTCAACCGACTACCCGACCCCAAAACCTTTAGCACAGTCTACAGGTTGTATTTATGAAGGGATTTCATGGTAACTTAGTAGGATGACTGTATAATATCTAGATGAGAATATCCCCTTTTGGTCATGATCTGTCAACCGTGATGACTGCCCAAGCCCGAAACCCAAAAACTTTTAGCACAATCTACAGGTCATATTTAATATGGAGGGATTTCATTGTAACTTGGTAGGATGACTCTGTAGGATGTCTAGATGAGGACGCCCCCTTTTTGGTTGTGATCAGTCAACCGTGATCGCTACACAGGCCGAAGCTTGAAAACCTTTAGCACAGTCTACAGGCCGTATTTATGAAGGGATTTCATTATAACTTGATAGGATGACTTATTTTGAAATAATTTCACTTTAACCCCCTGCACTCTGATGTCAAAATACCAAAATTTTAAGTAGTTATATTTCCCATAATGCATCTAGAAATTTAGCCAATTCAATCTTGTTTGACGGAGCTCAATGAGCTCTGTCAAACAAGATTGAATTTGTTAAATTCCTAGTTGCATTATGGGAAAATTTTGCACCTGAAAATTTTGACACATCGACATCAGTGTGCAGGGGGTTAACTTGGTATAACTTTGGTTGACATACATTAACTGTGAGGGCCACATACATTAACTGTGAGGGCCACATACATTAACTGTGAGGGCCATGTTAACCCACCCCTCAATTGTTTAGTACAGTCTACACCTCAAATTATTTTTATTGAAAACATAGCATACAGGGAACAGAAATTAACATTTTCCCAGTTATCACAATTCTTGTCTTATTTCATAATCCTTTCATAAACATTGAACATTATCCTTTTCATCAAACACATCACACAGTCAGGTTTAGCTACAGTGTCATTGACACTTTCATTCTGCTTTTCGTAATCGCAACATCTTAGAGTTATAAAAATTTCAAGGACATAAAAGTAAAAGTACCTGTCAAAAAAAGATGAGGGATACATGTACTATTTATCTGTTATGCCTAAAAAAGTAAAAGTTTGTTTCTCAGGCCTTCTCACATGGTCCTTTTGGCTGCCGCATGCTCTCTTTTTATTACCAATGCAAACTCGAAAAAATAAAAATTAAATGGTGTATGTCTATTTTATCCAAGTTAATAAAATTAATAAATTTTGTCTCTTGAATGCAACAAGGCTTTGCAATGCTTTAGCATTGCAAACCCTTCTTGCACGCAAGGGACAAAATATGCCACACCCATGCTATTCTGTAGATTATGAGGCCTAAAACATATAACAAACCAAGAACATGAACTTTTGATGGCAAAGAAATAATTACAAAAATAAAAAATGAAAAAAAAAACCGTCCACCTGCATGCAAGTTTACAAGAATTGGCCTGAGAAACAGAAGATCCACATTGTGGGGACTTAATGCCTTTACTTGAGGACATTATGTTCATATCCAATTAAGTGGGCTCCACTGTATTGTGAACTGAACTGTGGAGAATCCACAGTTCAGTTCACAATACAGTGGAGCCCACTTAATTGGATATCTCTTAATTGTATATCCCTGTTAATTGAATATAATTTCCCAACACAAAAGTAGTAAATGCTAAGTTTATCTCTAGAATACAGGAAAGTGACAATCCAGTTAATTGAATACTCCTGTTAATTGAATAATTTTCATTGGCAAAGTGGCTATTCAATTAACAGGGTTCCACTGTAGTACCTAATTTGGTTCACAAAAGCACACAAAAACAGCCTAAAGATCCTTCAGCTGAATCCTCATCTTGAAAAGTGTGACATCACTTCGCACACTTGCCCGAAAGGCATTGCTGGCGAAAATTGTACAATTCATCTTGGAATTCTTTGGAATGTTGAATTTTATATCGAGAATCTGCAATCGCCATCCGACAATGCTATCATTTCCATAGTTAAAATCACTACACTCCTATAGTGTTGCTATGAGAAGCAATAGTCAGTGAGGACACTGTGCTTCCCTCGGCAACACTGTGACCGCATAGTGCCCTCAAAGCAAGGCATAAATGAGTTTAGTAGGTCACACCCGGCTTATTTCAGTAATCTATAAAACTAAAAACCAGGAGAAAGCTAGAACTCACGTTACCATTTATAACATTTGTTTAATGGTCTGTCACAGGATGTAGCAGTTGTAGCATTTCCACTCCATTTGAATATCAAATCAAATTGCATGCAAAAGTTTTGAATCAAACTAATAATAAAGATTGAATATGAACGGTCACACATTTTTTCTGTTTGGGACCCATCTGAGCGTACTGAGGCAAGAGAGGGGCGTCACTAAGATGGTGTTAGGGTGTAAACCTGTTTTGTTGTGACTGATGGCTCAAGTCCGGACTGATAGATAGAGGTTAGTACCATTAAGTGGATGTACAAAATATCAGGCTTTAATCCATAGAAATTGGGAAGGGGCCTTTTTCCTCTTGCAAGTCTGCAGATGCCGAAGGCATCTTCAGCGAGTGCCGAATGCACGAGCTAATGTAGGGGGGGTCTGGGGGGGTTCTCCCCCCAGAAAAATTTTGAAAAGTACTATCAAATGGAGCCTGCTGGTGGCTTTTGGGGTGAAAATTCACTTTATTTTTGGGTCCTCAAAATCACGTTTTTTAAACAGCATGTTCAAATGTTCATGTCACCAACTTCGAAATTTTATTTTTGAAACAAGCTCTGACAAACTGCTTAAAAAATGAAACGTGATTGTGCCGTTCAGTAGTGATTGTGACACGTGGGTGGCAATCTCTCCCTTTGGGCTTTAGACTATTACTGGTGTACAAGTCGCACCCCAGGTAAGACAACAATTTCAAGTTTGCCATCAGATAAAGCGACGATCATACCATCATGGGTACTACAACGGAATTAGGTAAATTTTGGATTAGCATTTTGAGCTGCAATTCATTCAGTCACTGTCAACCAGGAGAGGACTGGGTCTTAAAACCGGCCCGGGCATCATTCACCGAAGTTGGCCCATCATTCATTATCTAGAAATATAACCCCCCCCCCCCCCCCCCACGGTGTAAATAAATGAGGCCGTTTTTGTGGGGGGGGGGGGGCGGGGGGGGGGGGCTCGATGGTCGCCCAATAACGGCCTCATTTATTTTCTCCTCAGTGTCACCAAGAGCCGTCGCTACCACGGGCCGACCATGGTTCGGCCCGTGATAGAAAAATTTTCAATCCCAGGGTCCCCCAAACCCCATTTCCTTGAATCTGAGCTGCTCAGCACCTGAGCCCCAGAGGCCGTATTTCAACAAAATTTTGGACACCAAAAAAATACTTAGATGTTTAGATATCCGAAAAATATCAAAAATTGAAATAAATTATTTCAATGTTCGATATTTTCGGATATCTAAAAAATTAATTATTTTGTTGGTGTCAAAAATTTTGTTGAACTATACCCTGGCCAATGCCAAATACAGGTCGGAAAATATTCAGTGTGCATAGTCAGGTCAGCTTACCTCGTTATATTTAATTAAAACAGAAGCTAAATCCAGTACGTTAACTCTTTAAATTGACTGGATCCTTGTAAAAGCCCTTACAGACTGTAAGGGCTTTTACAAGGCAGCCTGGCTCCAGCCCACCGGGTATTGCCCAAATGCCCATATATTAGCCAGTCCGCTCCTGTTGTCAACGTGTTTTTTTTCGAAATAAATTGAATAAAGAAAAATAAATTGTAATATACTTGGGTTTTGTTTTGGTTGAATTATTTACTTTGGCCCAGACCCTATTCTTGAATAGAATATTAAAGAGTCTCAGAGAAATGTTTATTGTTTAGTACCTTTTTTCATCACAATCTATTTTCACTGAAGTCATTTCTGTACCCCCCCCCCCCCCCCCCCCCCCCAACTCACGGGTCCGTCGTTTCACCCAATTATCACCCCAGTAATACCCAATTACACCGGGTATTGATTGGGTCAATTAATATATACCTCTACCGAATTGCACAGCAGTTAGCTCTATTGTTTCTTGGGCAGAATTCTGGGAACAAGACTACCGATTGAACTTGACCCATGCATTAATACTAAGTCGGGACTTGGCAGAGATCGCTCAGTTAGTTCGGGAGACATCGTATTATTATTAAATTTATTTCGTAAAATGTAAAACCATGAGTCTTATAACACGTTGAGTAGAGTTTAAGAGAGAACAGATTGGTGAGGGCTTCACCCCCCCCCCCCCCCCCCCCCCCCCCCCACACACACGCACATGATTGGTTAACACTCCTGGTTAACATCATTCCTAACCAAAAGAAAAATGAGAGTCACCCTCGAAGGAGAGAAATCAAGTGATGCACCAGTGGACTCAGGAGTACCACAGGGCACTGTCCTCGGGCCTTTACTTTTTCTATGTCACATAAACGACCTTTCAGATTCTGTCAAGTCATCAGTTCGACTATTTGCCGACGATTGCCTACTCTACCGAAAGATCAAGAGCTTCAAGGACCACACCACCCTCCAAGACGACCTGGTAAACCTTGAAAAGTGGGCAAAAAACTGGGGAATGCGTTTTAATGCAAAAAAATGCTATGTCATGAGTATTGGAAAAAAAAGCCAAAAATTTTACACACTTGACGACCACAATTTAGAAAGTGTGGAAAACAATCCCTACCCAGGCATCCAGATCGCCAACGAATTAAAATGGACAACCCATATAAAAAACATCACCACTTTTAAGGTTTCTTCGTATGAAGCCAAGTGTGGAGCTTGCTTTCCTGGACCAAGAAAGCAAGCTCTACACTTGGCGTCATACGAAGCAACCTAAAATTTTGTCCACACCGAATTCAGAAAAACAGCCTACATATCCCTTGTAAGATCAATCTTGGATTATGGAGCAACCATCTGGGGACCCATATCTACAAACAGACATAGCAGACCAGAAAGAATCCAAAGGAAAGTCGTACGCTTCATCACAGACGACTATAAATCAAGAGACAAAGGCTGTATAACAAACATGCTAGGGAAATTAGGACCGCCCCCCCCCCCCCCCCCCCCCCCCCCCCCCTTACCATCTAAATTGTCCCAAAACACCAGTGTATACAGGGTAATATCCCGGAATACAATGGTGTTCGGAGGAAAATCCCATGGTGTATAACGGGATATTTTAATTAGGGGAAATTGCGTAGTCCCGACTTTGTAATGGGTCAAATTCGAACGATATAGGCGACAATGGTCTTGTACCTAACAGGGGCGGCGGAAAAAGGGGGGTGGGGGCACAATTTGTTTTCTTCTGGCTAACCGATGGGTTGTAGGACGGAAAATAAGTTTTTATAGGGGCTCAATGGAAGGGGGAGTGGGGTGGGGTGGAGGGGTACTTTGTCATCGCGTATGTCATGCATACAGAACAAAATTAAATGCGGCTCCGGAAAGAGAACACATGCGCACGGCACGTTTTACCATAGTCCAAGCTTGGACCCAAATTCCGTAATATAATTTTGGGGTTTGGTACGTCCTTTGGACGTACCAAACCCAAAAATTATATTATGGAATTTGGGTCCAAGTTTGGACTAGTTTTATTATTACTATAGTCTGTACTTATTATGACTACTTGCGACGTGCAATATCTCACTATATAACAATGCCGACAGTATTATGATGCTAATTTTGTTAGAACTATTACTATCTCCCACAGTCAATTTGGTATAGGAGTTGTGTACGTATGCCAGAATTAGGGTACCCATAAATGTTGAAAAAGGGGGGGGGGGGGGGGCACGTGCCCGCGGTGCTCCCCCACCCCCCTCGGCTCCGCCGTCCCTGGTTCCTAACATTTCTCCCAAGAAACAAAAATTGTGCAATTCGGGTGGGGGTATATTAATTGGGTTTAAATTTGGCTGTTAACTGGGTGTAATTTTTGGCGTTATAACTGGGTGTAATTGGGTGAACTGGGTGTAATTGGGTGAGACGACGAACCGCCACTTTCATAGAAAAGTCTTCAATGAAAATAGATTACAGATTTCAATGACACCATTTTTTCCAACTGCATTGAACCTCTTGTGTCGTGCATAATAAACCGA